>JAPFRF010000005.1:109400617-110890617 GCA_029282475.1 Phrynocephalus forsythii | reverse complement strand
GGGGTGGGGGTGGTAGTGAATAATTTATTTGACAAATATACCCCTCTATCTGTTTGGAACAGAACAGTGAGCAGGCTCAGGTTCTCATGAGTTTTATCATGATTTATCAAGACCTTCGTTCAGCTCAAGAGAGGTATCTGCTAATCATTTGTGTCAGACAAGTCATTGGCTGTTTGTTCATTGATCCTAAAGTGAAAGATTATTACTATGTCAAGAGATTAGATATGTCCTGGACTCAGAAATAAAACAGTGGCCAATTTTGCTTAGCATAGCAATTTGCAGTAGAGAAGGCCTGCTCAAATGAGTCAATGGGAACTTGGGGCCTTTTTACACGACCCCTAAGATCCGCTGGCCACTTAAATTCGGACCAGAGATCTTAGGGGTTCGTCGCTCTTCCAGCATTCGCACTTCCTGGTTGCTGGCTGCGTGAGGGGAGGGAGAAAAAGAGAAAGAAAAGCATGCCGCTCACCTCCATTCTGCCTCTCGTCTCTGTAAAAGTAGCTCTTAAAGGGGCGGGAGCCAAAAAACAACAAACAGAAGCAAGGAGAACCCCACACTCACTATCGTTACACTGGATCAAATAATTTTCACTGTCCCAGAGCAGGTACAAGAAAAGTGCGCTGGGACACACTAAAGTGGGCGGGGTCACACTTAATTTCCTGTTAACTCCGGAGCTGGTGGGTAAACATTTTTAAGCTCCGGAGCTGGGAGCCATTTGCCCCGGAGTTTAGGGGTCATGTATAAATGCCCTTGGTGAGTCAATTCATCTCCACATTCCATGGGTTCAAATGGGCCTCCTGTAACTGCAACTAACTTTACAAAGTAAGTTGCAGTTAGAGTGGGCCCATTTGAATTCATGGAACCTACAGAGAAACTAACTCAGCAAATTCCTTTTGATTCATTAGGCTTTACCCTTTTGATTTACTATGCTAAAAAGGGTTTTATTTATTTATTTAAAATACTTTACCCCACCTTTCCCATTAAAAAAGACCCAAGGCAGCTTACATCTGTAAAAGACAATGTTTAAAGGCAAAAAGTGCAAATCTACAAATTTTTAAAAACTCAAACAAAAAACACCAAGAACACATTAAAAGCAACAAGGTATAACAATCCACTTAAAAACCTCTTGCAGACAGACAGACAGTCACTAAGGGAAAGCCTCTCTGAAAAGGCTTTCTGTTTGCTTGCAGAAGAACAGCAAAGCTGGGTTCAGCCTAGTGTCCAGTGGCAGGGAGTTCCAGAGTCTGAGAGCAGCCCTTCTCCTGTATCCCAACACATGAGCCAGTGAAAGAGAAGGGTCTGAGACCAACACTTTCCCTGATGATCTTAGCTTCACCTAGGCAGGCTCATAAAGTAAAATGTGGTCCTTGAGATAACTTGGACCCAGACTGTTTAGGTTTTTATAGGTTAAACCAGCACTTTAAATTGCACTTGGAAACAGACCGGCAACCAATGGAGATGCTTTAACAGGGGGATTCGGTGATTCTTGTAACCAATACCATTAAGAATCTGGCTGCTGTCTTTTGGACCCAATGAAGTTTCTGAACAGTTTCCAAAGGCAGCATTATATAAAGGTCATTGCAGCAATATAGCTGGGAAGTAAACTAGAGCATGTGTCACTAAGTCTTTTAACAGGAATTTTTAGGTGTTGTGTCATTTTCTGCACAATCCTAAGTGGCAACAAAGTACAACTGGGGTTTGCCTTTTGGCTTTTCATCACTATTTGGCTCTTGTCACTATTGTCACTAAAAATACGTAATCAAAATTGGTTTGCAAAGCTGCCATGAAAATATTGCCCTGCATTTTCTTTTCTGCTGGTAAAAAGAATGCAATGCATTTTTAATGCAAAATGCTCCAAATTACTTGCATGGTCAGAGTAATGATAACAACAACTGAGTTGCTGAGAAGTAGTGCTCCTTAAAAAGAACAGCATGCCAAGCTCTGTCCATGTCTTATTTATGCATAATCTAGCATTTTTGTCTGTATCAAAGATCTAAGTAGATAATGGCTTGTGGGCCACATTTTAATAATTAACACTTTTTTAAAAAAATGCATATGCTCCAACCCTTCCTTGATCTTAAGTAGTTTTCCTACAAATCTGGGATGTGCAAAACATCAGCTCTGCTCAGTGAGAACTCATCTGTTTGTTTGACAAATTCACTTCTTACCTAAAAAGGTAGATTTGAAAGTACCTGTGTTACATAATTCAGCATGCTGATAGCTCATACCTGGGCAAGGATAAGAACAAGGGGTAGAGGATTAACATGACCATAATGTGCTATGTATTTCATCTCTGAGAAGAAGAGATTGAACAGAGTAGAGATGGGCACAAAATGAAAAACAAAACACTGTTTCATTGCTTCGTAACATAACAAAGTACAAAATTGTAGGATACATTTCATCACAAAATGAAATGGAATGTCATTATTTCCTCTAGGAATGAAACAATTCTACCTAGAGGAAATGGCAGGGGAAGATTTCTCAAGGTCTTCTCTGTAAGCCTCCAACATTTGGAGAAGTTTAGGAGTCAAGTGGCTAAGTTACTAAGCTCCAAAGGGGGTGACCCTAGGAAAAAATCATTACAAATTGAATTGGGAAGTCACACTAGCCCCTTGCAGGCAAGTGATTAGCAGCTTTGCTTCCAAATCCTGATTCAATTAGAAAGATTTTTTTTTCCTGGGGCACCACATTTGGAGCTTAATAACTCAACCCATTTAGTCCCAAACCTCATCAAATTTGGGGCTTACAGAGAAGAGCTGGAAGAAGCTGCCCAGTGGTTTTGGTGCCAATACATGGCTGTAATTCATATTTTTGAGGACATAGAATCATAGAATCATAGAGTTCTATGGATGGCCCTTGAGGTCTCTAGGAAGAGCAAAAGAGAGCGACTAAAATGATTACTGGGCTGGGGCACCTCCCTTATGAGGAAAGGCTAAAACATTTGGGGCTCTTTAGTCTGGTAACAAGGTGCCTGAGGGGGGACATGATTGAGACGTATAAAATAATGCGGGCATGAGTAAAGTGGATAGAGGGGAGCTCTTCTCCCGCTCACAAAATACCAGAACTAGGGGACATACACTCAAATTGAGGGCTGGGAGAGTAAGAACAGACAAAAGAAAATATTTTTTTCACCCAGCGCGTTGTTAGTCTATGGAACTCCCTGCCACAGGATGTGGTGATGGCATCTGGCCTGGATGCCTTCAAAAGGGGGTTGGACAGATTCCTGGAGGAAAAGTCCATCACAGGTTAAAACCATGATGGAGATGTGTAACCTCCAGGCTTAAAACCAGGGTACTTCAAAGGCCAGATGCTGGGGAGTGGTATTAGGAGACAGACACATCCCAAACGCATCTGGTGGGGCCACTGTGAGATACAGGAAGCTGGACCAGATGGGCCTTTGGCCTGATCCAGCAGGGCTCTTCTTATTTAAGGGTCATCCAGTCCAACTCCCTGACATGCAGAACCCCCGCCCCATCACAGTACGTCTGACATATGCCCATCCAGCCTCTGCTTAAAAACCTCCAAAGAAGGAGACTCCACCACCCTCCATGGCAGCATATTCCACTGCTGGACAGCTCACACTGTCATGAAGAATTTCCTAATGTTTGAATTGAATCTCTTTTCCTGTAGTTTGAAACAATTTCTCCGAGTCCTAGTTTCTGATGCCATGGGGGGAAAAACAGGGACATCCTTTCAAATATTTAAACATAGCTATCATATCCCCTCTCAGCCTTCTTTTTGTAAGGCTAAACATTCCCAGCTCTCTAAACATAACAAAACATTATGTACTTAAAAATATATATAATAGCCATGTTTTGACATGGAAATGGCTGGATAGCTTCCTCAAACTCCTCCCTGTAAGCCCCCCAAATTTAGAGAGGTGTGGGGTTCATGGTGGCGAGTTATTAAGCTCCAAAAGTGGTGCCCCTAGTTAAAAAATCTTTCTAATTGAATCAGGATTCGGAAGCAAAGCCATTAGCAGCTCGCCTGTGAGGGGCTGGTATTGCAGTTTCTGGATTCAATCCCCTACGTCATCCCCTTTTAAGCTATGCTTTATAAAAGTAAGCTGGTCTTTTAAAGGCCTAAATTAGGCCTGGGAAAAGAAAATGGACTCCAGAAGGGACCTAAAATTATTTTGCATTGGAGGCAAAAATGTGTGGTTGGAGATATGTTAGAATTCAAAAGAGTTCCAAAGAAGCTTGGAGTGGAGTACTTTGCCCACAAAGAGTTGGTAGATGAAGCCTTGTGCTTTTGAAGGCACACTTGATTTTCAAAGCCTTAGAATCACTCTCCATCCAAACTTTCTTGGGAACTTTCACTATTAGTAAAGAACTAAGACTTCCCACATATTGTTGAGGTTTTGGGATTAAAGCCAGCTATCTAGGTCCACTTCCAAAAGATGCTGTCCTACGCTGCTCAGTCTTCAGTCAGCATCCCATACCCAGTATGCATAGTCCATCCTTATCAAGAGTTTCATCTGGTGCCCTCTTAAAACACCCTCAGGGAACCATGGTGTTCTTGGACTGCAGCTTCCAGAAGCCTCCAACACTAACTGTGCTGGCCAAGATTTTTGGGAGTTGCAGTCCAAGGACATCTTGGTAACCCAAGATTGAAAAAATATGCCTGTGAAGATTCTCAGTCATCCAGGTGAGGTTATCCACAAGTTGAGTCATGGCAACTAGACTTCTTTTCTTGCAAGATTGACTGATGAAGCTAGTTGGATGAGTAGTGAAAAGTTTCGATCTCACAAGAAAAGCAGTCCAGTTGCCATGAATCAATTTCTGGACAAGGATGATTTTAGGAGGTTCCATCCTACAAAATGGTTGTGATAATATTCTGCAAGACATCTTCAGCTTTTCCAAATTTGATGACACCATTGTCTTGTGTGTGATGGGTCATATTTTGGATACACAAGGGCAGACATGTTCAGAGTTTGACTGATTTATGTTATGCTTGTTTCAAACAACATATAGATCAATGGCATCATAGGCTGCACTTGATAAAAAGTACTGCATTAGATGACTTTGTTGGCCACAAACTGGATCACAAACTAGAAAAAAAAACAATAAATCAGGCTGGTTCATGGCTCAGTTTGTGGCACAGTTCAGGAATTCTATTTTGCTGAAGCAAAACAAAGCACCAAACATTTTGGTAGCAGTGGTGGTGTGACGTACACAGGTAGCCTTCCCTTGGGCATGAACCAAAACCAGAATGCAAATCAGTTCAGTTTTCCAGTTGGTTCATGATTCACAGCTAACCACGAACTGTCATGAACCTCCATTTTTCATGCCCATCTCTAAAACTAACTGCTGTTACTGAAAGGATGATACAACACGCTGCATATTTTAGTGCCTCCTTCCCTGAGATCTTTTCACTCTGAAAGCCCACAATCAGCTAAGGATGTAAATTGCTATTAGATTTGTACACATGCAGTTTGTGAGAAAAAAGGGGGAGGAATCATCTGTGCTATCTCCCCATTTTCCGTATCTTTCTTGGAAAAAAAGTGCTTCTCTCTCTCTCTCTCTCTCTCTCTCTCTCTCTCTCTCTCTCTCTCTCTCTCTCTCTCTCTCTCTCTCTCTCTCTCTCTCTCTCTCTCTCTGTCTGTGTGTGTGTGTGTGTGTGTGTGTGTGTGCATATTTAATTAAATGCAGAGGACAATAATTGATGTCTTGTTGGCTGCATGCTCTAAATAGCATTAGTCATATTTTGCCTGCTGTGATTCCTGGGGATATCCTATAGAAAAACCTCAGATTTTTAAAGAAATCAGCATATTTGCATCTGCAGCAATCAGGAATTTTGCACCAATTGCATTTATAGTTTGTACACCTTCTGAAGACATGATGAGGAAACATGGCATCTTGGAGTAATGCTGGAACTAAGATCTTTCAACTGTCACAGTGTACTCTTGTCGTTGCTGAGCCAGCCGTATCTGAGTAAAATGAAAAGCAATTTGATTCTTTCAGATCCCTGCGCTCAACCAATCTGTCATCACGATGGTCATTTTGCTATTAAACAATATAAATTTGTATCTTCAGGTAGACTGCCCTGCTTCTCTACAAAAGTCAAAAATAAACATTGGTGAGTACAGCTGCCCCGCACTGCCTTGTGCGGCGCAGGGGCGGCTTTGCCGGCTGACCGAAGGCAGGCGATGGTTGGCTACACAGCTGGCATAGTTTACGCCATTTCTGTGTCCATATAAGGAAAGGCCGCGCCCCCGCCAACCATCGCCTGCCTGTTTAGAGCCGGATCCCCGCCCTCCCTCCACTACTTGAATGTGCTGGTGATGCTTGGCTGGTCGCCTTTGGGGGCCAGATGGAAATTTTTGACTGCCACTCTGATTGGCCGTGAGTGGCAGCGTGTTTTCGCCCATCCCACCATACACATGTTGGAGAAGGGCTCTAGCCATACCCGGTCACAATTAGGTGGGTAGCGCAATATATAACCTTGATCAACAGATCCCTACTCAATATTAATAGCTCCAAGGTCCCCGGCAGTCCTCAATTAATAATTTAGATTAGGTAGTAAAGTCACTATAATTAAAAACCCCAACACAATCAAGAGGGCTGCCAACAATGGGAAAACTGGGGGATGCCCAATATTACTCAGGCATCCTCCATGCGGCACTATAACAGCCCTGCACTAAAGTCCTGCAGCAATGGGACCTAACAAATTCAATCTCCTGAACTTATTGCGCTACGTCACAGACCCTCATTAAAAGTTAATACAGTTAATAAAGTTAATGCCCTGTTTTGTGGTTAATAAATTGTGGCCCTGTTTAAACCAAGACAAACGTGTGTTGCCTCGTTATTTCGGCCTAGCTTGGCAAGTAACAACAACCGTGAAAACCCAAAGGAAAATGCAATGGGCGCATTTCTTCTTTTTCTTAGTATTATAAGGAATCATCTGCAGGTACATTAATTGAACCTAGAATAGGCTCCTTAGAGGCACCCTGCAAGTGGATACATAAAATCCAATAGAACATTGCTTACAAGATGTTACTATCTCCAGTCATTAAAAGTAAATTCAACTTGTTAAGTAAATGAAGCAAATTATTTTCTCTTACGCCTTTCATATGGTCTTGTTGGCATCATGATTGCTTGCTTAATCATTAATTCCATCATTTATCTCCAGACCACTGGGACGAATTAGGAAAGGTCTGCTTCCCCTTATGAGCTTGTAAATTTATGTTTCTCCTTTTAGTATACAATCCTCTCACTGACTAAGCATCCATGTAACCTGTCCTTCAAAGAGAAGGGGTTAGCAAAGAGTGATTGTTCCCTTGTATCTAAGAAGCAGACTTCTAAGCTTGTAAAAATACAGTTTGACTGAATTGTCTACAGCCAGTTCGAATTATGAAAGTCAAATGGGGAAACATTGACCTGGTTCTTGAAATTATTTGTTAACCAGTGGAATTAGTGAATAAGGATCAAATGCGTAATTGTGGGCAAATTGCCTGTTCATCTTTCATAGAGTAAACAACATGTGTCCTACTGCACAGAAAATACTGGTAAGCCTGTATTTGAAGACTGTCAAAGGACTATCCTTTATTTCAAGATGTACTCAGTTTGAAGGGCATTCCGGTCTAAGACCAAGAGCTTTGAAACTGTCCATCCACAGTCAATCTAGACCAGTGGTGGTGAACCTTCAGCACTCCAGATGTTTTGAACCACAACGCCCAGAATTCTGAACCTAAATTGCCAATGATAAAGGGCTGAGGGAGTTGTGGTCCAAAACATATGGAGTGTCAAAGGTTCACCACCACAGGCCTAAACTATAGGCCCACATGTCATTTGGTCACAGTCTTCTCCCTGTGTTATCTTTGTCTTCTTCCTCTTTTTGACAATGTACAGGTGGTTACTCTAGTCACTAGACAAAATACAAAAGCTCATCTAGAATTCAGAAATAATTTGTTAATTCTGTTAATTCTAAAGATGAATGACATTTGGATCAGTTAACCAAGAGAAGTAGGCCAATTTCCTCAACAAATTGGTTCCTCACTAAACCTATACAGGTGTTTGAAAACTTTTTTTCAGTCACATATCCATCACAGTGCAAACTCCTTTTGCTACAACAATGGCAATTTTTCTCCCTGTTTCCTTAGTTGCATTGCTTGAAACAGTGGCAGAAAATAATGTCTCTGCCTCTTCCTGGCCATAGCAATTTTCTAAAAGGAAGAAAATAACCACAATCAGATAAAGAGGAGGTGAGGAGGGGCATATGATTGAATGAAGATGCCACAAAAAGAAATTCTTTGCCATTTCAAATGGCAAATTAAGCCAGAATGTTGGGGCCATAACAATGGTCTCCGTGCTTGTTTACATTAAGCAGTAATTTGGATGATGTTTCATCATAAAATAAATTGAGTTAAATCCATTTATGATACAGGTAAAGCTGCATCAGCTATTCTATTGGCCACATTTTAGATTTAAACCAACTGGGTTGAATTCATCAACTTTTCTCTGTACAGTACAAATGAAACTATATGGTAGTCTTCAGTATTGTTCACATTGTGTATGAAATCGATTCAACTGATCAAAAACATTTCAGCTACTTGAATACAATCAACATTACAGATATTCTATTATGCATCCAATTATTATTTCATTTTATACAGCAACAGTGAATTCAAAATGCTTAAGGTGGCAATGAAATTATTATTGTTTTTGTGATCAATAATAACTTTACAAACCTAGATATTGAGTTAATATCCAGAATATGGTGAATTTTTCCTCATCAAATGTTTTCTTTACCTTGCTTGTTGTTTGTGAAGTACTGCTGATACGCTAGTAATCTGCTGTTTTACACATATTTTGAAACATTTTTCAGTTCTCCCCCCCATCTTTTCTTATACTTCCATCAAGTATATACAGCTCCCTCCAACTTCTCTCTCAGATTTTTAGGTTCCAATTGTTTATGAGACATCACCAATATGACCAATCTGCTTTTCTTCATTTTGTACATATTATGCATTTCCAGCATTTTTTCCACTTTACATCTTGCTTGCTTTTCCTTACACGTTTCTCATACACAGAAGTAATTATGTACATTGAATCAAACACGGCACATATACAAAAAGTTGTTGTAATACTGTTGCAGTGTCACAGCAAAATCCCATTGGGTTTATGGGTATTAAATTATAACATTCTGTCAGGAAAAGTGGAGGATGTGAACTGAAAAAGGAGGCAAAGTGCCTTGGAATATGGAGATATCTTACAAACGCAAGGAGTGTAGTCTAGAGTGCCCATCCAAAATGCTGAGGCAGACTTTAAAGATTTTCCATTCCCCATGAAGAATCTGACAGCCCGCACAAGACTAAAATGCCAGAAAGGATTTATGATTTCTGCATTTGGCAAAATATACTTTGCCTTCCTTTGCAAGCCTGATATCTTTTTTCCTTTTGTGAGGCTAAGTGTGTGCCACACATACGGTACACAGACAGAGAGTAAACATCACAGGACAGAATGATTGCTCACAAATACACAAACAACCCAACACTTATAACACCGTTTTTTGTGTGTCCATCTATCCATCTCTTTATTTTGGTTTCTAGCTGCTCCTGTAGTTTGTTTCTGTCCTTTTTTTGGTCTTGCTCCCTCCATTGTCCCTTTGGGGCTATTTTTGGATTGTCCCATGGAGATGCTGAGTCTGGTTGTTCTGTATCATTTGTTTTTTTTTTGGGGGGGGAGATTTCTTTTTTTATTCTTTGAGTAGTCTGTGGGTTTGTGCGTGTGTTGGAACTTAGTCTCCACGTTTTGGATTTGTTCTCTGGATTTTTGTTGGACCATATTATTTTTGTGTTCTCAAAGGCTTTCACGGCCAGGATCTGATAGTTGTGAATTTTTCAGACTGTTTGGCCATGTTCTGGAAATTTTCTTCCTATTATTTTTGTTTTTATTGTGGCATGCTCTGATGCTATTACTGGTGCAAACTGCAGAGTCTGTTTTCTCTGGTAATGAAGTCAATGGTCTTGAAATACATACATGATCTATTCTGTAATAGGTCGTGTACTTTTTTGAAAAAAAGTGTAATCTCTTGCATTTTGATTTAAATATCTCTATATGTCCACTAAAACATATTTTTCATTAATTTTCCAATTTTAAATCTTTCTGAAGATACCTTCCTAGTTTTTGATGATGTGTCCTTTGTTGCATTTAATACACAATTAGTATCTCCCCCAGTATAATTCTCCCCCATGCAAATTGATGTACATTTTGTAATAACTGCTGTATAAATACTTCTTGTCTTACATCCTTTAAGATAACAAACTGGTTTTAACTTCTGATGTACATAAATTATTTATCTCTGTTTTAACTGTTCTTGTTCTAATTTTGGTTCCATGACTATACAATGCCGTTATACAAAACAATAGTAAGGCCCCACCTGGAGTAGTGTGTACAATTCTGGTCACCGCATCTCAAGAAAGACATAGTGGAACTGGAAAAGGTGCAGAAGAGAGCGACTAAAATGATTACTGGGAGCCTTATGAAGAAAGGCTAAAACAATTGGGCCTCTTTAGTCTGGAAAAAGGCGCTTGAGGGGGATATGATTGAGAAACAAAATAATGCAGGGTAAGTGGATAGAGGGAAGTCAAAATCAGAACTAGGGGACATACACTCAAATTGAGTGCTGGGAGAGTAAGAACAGACAAAAGAAAATATTTTTTCACCCAGAGCGTTGTAAGTCTATGGCCATCAGGAGGTGGTGATGGCATCTGGCCTGGATGCCTTCAAAAGGGGATTGGACAGAAGAGGAAAAGTCCATCACGGGTTACAAACCATGATGGAGATGTGTAATCTCTAGGCTTTAAACCAGGGTAGTTCAAGGGCCAGATGCAGGGGAGTGGTATCAGGAGACAGATATCTAGTCTCATGCGCTCCCAAACGCATCCTGTGAGATACAGGAAGCTGGACTAGATGGGCCTTTGGCCTGATCCAGCATGGCTCTTCTTATGTTCTTATGTTCTTATGTAACCATAAAGATATTGTTACAAGAGCCATGGGCCATAGACTCCCTAAACTTGGAAGGGTTCAAAGCCTATGGAGTACCTGAGGAGCCATCTAAACAAGGCTAAAGGGGATGAGGAATATTAATTTCCACTGAGAGGATATTACTATATTCCATAAATTTACAGTCAGCATTGGTGGTATTGGTACAATATGAGCAGACATCTTGTGTTATAATAACTGTTTATCATGCTCCTTCGAAACCCAAAGTATAGAGGCATAATGGAGGAAAATTATGGCAAATAATAACAAAATACTCAAAGGCATTACATAATAGGAGGAGATGTCAACACAAAAATTGGGGAGGGATTGGAGAGACATGACCAGTGGGGTGCCCCAGGGTTCTGTTTTGGGTCTGGTGCTATTTAATACATTTATTAATGACTTGGATGAAGGAATCAGGGGTATGCTGATTAAATTTGCACATGATACCAAATTGGGAGGGGTGGCTAATTCCCTAGACTATAGGATGAAAATCCAAAATGACTTTGACAGACTAGAGTGATGGGCCAAAGGTAATGGAATGGGTTTTAACAGAGAGAAATGTAGGGTGCTGCATCTGGGGAGGGGGGGATGAATTGCACAGATATAGGATGGGAGACACATGGTAGTAGAATAGTACATGTAAAAGGGATCTGGGAGTCTGGGTGGACCACAAATTGTACATGAATCAGCAGTGTGATGTGGCAGCCAGGAAAGCTAATGTGATTCTTGGTTACATCAACAGAAGCATAGTGTCTAGAGCAGTGGTGGTGAACCTTTGGCACTCCAGATGTTTTGGACTACAACTCCCAGAATTCCAAGCCTAGATTGCCAATGATAAAGGACTGTGAGAATTGTGGTCCAAAACATCTGGAGTGACAGACATTCACTACCACTGGTCTAGAAAAAGGAAAGTGATAGTACCACTCTATTCTGCTCTGGTCAGACCTCACCTGGCGTACGGTGTCCAGTTCTGCCCACCTCAATTTTAAAAAGATGTTGACAATCTTGAACGGGTCCAGAAGAGGGCAACCAGGATGATTAAAGCTCTGGAACATATGTCTTACGAGGAACAGCTTAGGGAGCTGGGAATGTTAAGCCTTAAAAATCAAGGCTGAGAGGGGCTATGATAGCCATGTTTAAATATTTGAAAGGATGTCATATTGAAGAGGGGACTGTTTTTTTCCTATGATTTCAGAGACTAGGACTTGGGGAAATGGTTTCAAACTGCAGGAAAAGAGATTCCATTTGAACATTAGGAAGAACTTCATGACAGAGCTGTTGGGCAGTGGAATATGCTGCCATGGAGGGTGGTGGAGTCTCCTTCTTTGGAGGTATTTAAGCAGAGGTTGGATGGCCATCTGTTGGGAGTACTGTGCTGGAGGTTCCTGCATGACAGGGGATTGCACTTGGATGCCCCTTGAGGTCTCTTCCAACTGTATGATTCTATGATTCTATGAATGCAGGCCAAAGGCTGTTACATTTCTCCTCCCCCCCACACACTTTTTCCATTCCATAGATGCCCGATGCATAATGTATAGAAATGTTTTGGCAACCTTTCTTTCAATTACTTAGGTATACCTCTTCTTAAGCATGCTTCTTTTCTTTGTGTAACTTCCATACAAAGCCCATGGTAACTTCAACTGAGGTACTGAAGGCATGATAGCCCTTTTTGATTGATTCCACTGAGGTGTTTATTGATTCAGCTAAATCTTTATTTGTACTCAACATGTTCCCCATCATGATGAGAATCCTGGAATGTCTCAATGGAGTTTATAGAAGCACATGGAGGTAAATATGGATATCCTTTATTTCTGACACCCTTGGTGCCAAAATTAATACTAGTGTAAAGGCAGCATTCTCTTCAGCAACTAATCCTCCAGAGCAACACGGCATTTCTTCTTTCTTCTCTGTAAGGTGCTTAACTATAGGCAGTAACAGGAATGCCCTGGGTCCTATTTCTGAAAAGATAATTAAATTATTGTGATGGGCTCTAGTGATAGAAATTCACACAAACTAAGGGAATTGACATGCCAGATTTTTTTCAGAACACCTTTGAAACAACCTTTTAGGCTGCACTTCAAAACGAACACAAAAATGTCCCCGATGAAAAGTTTGAATTAAATTAAATGAAATATTCATCAGGCTCAAACTGAGGAGGAAAGGAGGTCACAAGAGAAGATGTAAGGAGGCAGCCACTGAGATGGCAAAAGAAATGGGATGTTAGAAGAAGATTTTGCTTTCTAAATTACATCACCCCCTTTCAGAACTAGAAGAAATATTTTTTAAAAAAGCCATTCTGTTCAAGCACCTGCCAAAGTGAAATATTACTATCAATCTTTTTTCTAATTAGCATATGAATAAAAATGTTCATTTCGCTTTTTGTTTCTTGTTTTCCATTTTTATTTTACATTTCATTTTTCATTTTTCATTTTATGTTTTTATTTTTATTTTTATTTTTGACCATTTATTTTATTTAACAACTTCTCTACCTCAGCTTACTGAGTTGATAACAGAGCTGATGTTGGAGTCCCCTCAGCTCATTGTTCTTAACATCCATGCTGAGGCAGCTCTGTCAGTGGTGTCTGAAGACTTCATGGCCTCCATATCAACAATGGATTTGGCCCACATGATATCTACCTTAACCCATCCTGCAGGCCACACCTTAGACCTGGTCTTCTGCCCTGATATGGACAGTGGGAATATTGAGGTAAAGGAACTTTCTGTAGTCCCATTGTCCTGGACAGACCACTATATGGCGTGCTTTAGGCTTACTGCCTGGCAGGGGGATCGGAGGGAGTCAGACAAAAGCAATACTTCCCAGAAGGTTGATGAATCCAGATGATTTGTAACTGCCCCTTGGGAAGTTTTCTATGGCCGTCACTTCACGAAGAACTTCTCTTCGCAGTGTGATTGCCTTCGCTATGAATTCGAAGGCGGAGTCACGTGGTCTCCATTCGCCCCCACCCCTCTTTCCGTGTCCTCACCGGGCGAGGTTTTAGGGTCGAATCAGTAGGGTGATTCGGAAGCTTACTTGCAACGTCCGGTTTCTGCTTTCTTTTATTTTTTAAAAAAATTTCGTATCGATGAACCCGGCTGTCTTTGAGGAATCGTGGAAGCAGATGCAGCGGCGGCACCGACACCCCATCCCCCTCCCTGGCGCAGCCCTTCACCAGCCAGCGGAGGGCTCTGCTCACGTCACCCGGGACGCTTGCCCCCCCTCTGTTGCCCCTACAGAAGGCAAGATCAAAGAACGGGTTAACCGAAATATCTATGCATCGGCATTTCGGAGAAAAAGTAAGTTTTAACTGGCCACACGTGAATTTGGACAGCGGGATGCGGCGAGGAGATTGGCCTGAATCTCTCGCCCCACTTTACGGTTTAGGGGCGTGGTCGGGCGTGGTCGGGGTGGCGCCGCATCCAAAATTGCGGAAATGGATTGACGCAGAAATCACGGCTCGCCGCGCAGCGAGAGGTTCGTGAAGTAACGGCCTATCTCTCGGGTGATTCTATTGAATCCTTGGTTGAACTTTGAAATGGGAAAATGAGCAAAGCCATTGACCAGATAGCTCCTAAACATCTTCTTCCTCAAAACAGACCCAAATTGGCTGCTTGGTTTACTGGGGAGTTGGTAAAATTGAAATGGGTGACCCAGATATGAAAGGCATTGGTGGAAAACCCAGATTGAAACAAACAAAGAGTGAAAGGCCTTTGGAAGGCTTACTCCAAGGCAGTGGAGGCAGCAAAGAAATCATTTTGCTCTACTACCATTGATTTGGCACAAAATTGCCCAGGGCAGCTTTTCAGAATAGTCAAAAGTCTGCTATACATTGACTCACAGGCAGATAACTCACAACCACTCTGTATCTAACTGCGAAGAATTTGCACAACACTTTGCAGGCAAAATTTGATAGATTCATGCTACCTTGGATGCTGCTATTGATGCAGAGCCTGTTAATAAAACACCCCACCCTCCTTGTCCTGTATTAATGGATGACTTTCAGCTTCTACAGCCAGATGATGTGGTCCGGACCCTTGGGTAGATGAGGGCCACCATGTCTGCTAGACCCTTGTCCCTCATGGATCATAAAACCTGCCAGAAAAGGTATGGTTTACTGGTTAGCAAGAATAGTGAATGCCTCCTTACAACAGGGCAGGATTCCAGTATGCTTAAAGGAGGCAATAGTGACTGCTGTTAAAAAAAGCCCTCCTTAGACCCAATGATACTGAACAATTACCAACTGGTATAGAAAATACCAGAACTAGGGGACATACACTCTCACAAAATACCAGAACTGGGGGACACAAAATACCAGAACTCTCACAAAATACCTCTCACAAAATAACTCTCACAAAATAACTCTCACAAAATACCAGAACTAGTGGACATACACTCAAGTTGGGGGCTGGGAGAGTAAGAACAGACAAAAGAAAATATTTTTTCACCCAGCGCGTTGTTAGTCTATGGAACTCCCTGCCACAGGATGTGGTGATGGCATCTGGCCTGGATGCCTTCAAAAGGGGATTGGACAGATTCCTGGAGGAAAAGTCCATCACAGGTTACAAACCATGATGGAGATGTATAATCTCCAGGCTTAAAACCAGGGTACTTCAAGGGCCAGATGCAGGGGAGTAGTATCAGGAGACAGATATCTAGTCTCATGCGCTCCCAAACGCATCTGGTGGGGCCACTGTGAGTTACAGGAAGCTGGACTAGTTGGGCCTTTGGCCTGATCCAGCATGGCTCTTCTTATGTTCTTATGTTCTAAAATCCTGTTCTTAGGGAAAGTTCTAGAGCAGGTTGTGGCCTCGCAGATCCAGAGGTTTCTGCATGAGATAAACTACATTGATTCGTTTCAATCTGGCTTCAGGCCCGGCTATGGGACTGAGATAGCACTAGTTGCATTGGTAGATGACTTACTCAGGGAAATGGATAGGGGATCTGTGTCCCTTTTGGTTTTTACTTGACCTCTCAGCTGCTTTTGATACCCAGCTCTACCTCTTGTCATCTCAGGATTCTAAGGGAGCTACTATCTTAACTGTACATGAGTAGAGATGGGCATGAAACAAATTAAAAAATCATTTTGTCATTTGTTATTTGTTTTGTTATGTAACAAAATAAACAATGAACACCCCCTACCGCAATCTGATTCACATATTGTCCATTGTCACCCTAGGAAAAGTAAGAGGACCATTTGGGATTAGATTAAACATCCTGAAAGCCGCAGTTCAGAAGCAGGAATATGTGTGTTGTAAACTTAATTTGAACATGCCAGCAATGATGTCTGTTTGAGCTATTCTGGGTCTCGACACATTTTCAGTGTTATTTTTTGCAGCACTCCCGAATGTTGCCACAAAGTGCCTGAAAAGTGGTTATTTCTGTGAATGAATATGGTGGGGAAAGTATTTATTATATAGCCATGTTTATTTCCTCAGAAAGAGAGGGGGTGGGAGCATGTAGAAATGGAATGGGGAAGGGGAGCAAATGAAAGAAATTGACCCTCTGTGGATTTTTATTCCAATGTTTCATCTAGGCTTGCAAGCTCCAGTTGGTTTAAGCATCACAATTATGAACTAAAACTGTGTTGTCTGATCCCAGGAATGTATATGCAAAGGAATATATGCATTTCATGGCAGTAACGAATTACTTCATTGGGTAACAAAATGGTAGGAAATGTTTCATTTCATGTTGTAATGAAATAACATTTCCCCTTATAGAATGAAACAATTCATCCTAGAGGAAATGTCAGGGGAGCTTCCTCAAGATCTGGCTTTTGGAGGCAATACATGCCTGTGATACCTATTTTGGAGTACATAAAAATGTACTTGAAAACTGGTATTGGAGTGGACACGCATCAGCTCCAAAATCACTGGGGAGCAAGTTTGGCCTCTTCCCTGTAAACCATCCAAATTTAGAAAGGTTTTGGGGTCAGGGGGCTGAGTTATTAAGCTCCAAAGTGGGTGCTATTTCTAATTGTATTCGGAACTTCGGAAGCCAAGCCGCAGGTGAGCTGTTAGCGCTGCTGAGGCTTGGCTTCTATTTCCAATTGGAAAGATATTTTTCCTAGGGGCACCTCCTTTGGAACTTCATAACTCAGCCCCCTGACCCCCAAACGTCTCCATGTTTGGGGGGCTTACCTAAAAGCGCTTGAGGAAGCTATCCCTGCCATTTCCCTGCTGAAATTTGGCAGTGATCCATATTTTCAAATACATAAATTTTTTTATGTTTAGAGAGCTAGAAATGTTTAGCCTTACAAAAAGAGGCTGAGAGGGAATATGATAGCTATATTTAAATATTTGAAAGGATGTCATATTGAAGAGGGGACAGGTTTGTTTTCCATGGCTTCAGAGATTAGGCTGCGGGGCAATGGTTTCAAATGACAGGAAAAGATATTCAATTTAAACATTAGGAAGAACTTCACTACAGTTAGAGCTGTTCCTCTTTTGGAGCTTAATAACTCAGACCCCTGACGTCCAAAACTTTCCAAATTTCTGGGGCTTACGAGGAAGAACTTGAGGAAGCCCCATTGCCATTTTGGTGCCTCTAGGGCCCAGGGGAGCATAGTGTTTAATTTTATTTTTTTCCATTTCATTATGAAACTACTTTGAAATTTTGTTACATATGAAACAAAACAAAACAGCTAAAGAAATGAAACAAAGCAAAACAAAACATTATATTTCCATTTTGTGCCCTTTCTAATGGTAGGACTTGAGTGACAGTCAAACAGAGGAGGGGAAGGATCAGTCCCGGAATGCAGGCCACACAACGATGAGTTCAATTTAAGAGAACCTAACTTTGGCTGAATATCAGGAAAAACTTCCTAACTGTTAGAGCAGTATGACAATGGAACCAATTACCTCAAGGTGGCGAGGGATCCAATACTGGTGTCATTAAATTTAGACAACCATCTGGCAGATATCCTTTTATTTGTATTCCTTCATGGAGCTTGGAAGTTCCTTCCACATTCACTATGTTATGATTCTATGAAATAACATGCATGTTTTAGACACTTTTGTTTATGAAAGGATTTTCAAAAATTATTATTATTTTCCTCAGCTCCATGTTAAAATGGCTAAACTGAGTACAAAATCTGCTTATAGTTACCCAAACTGTTTCAAATGAATAAACATAAGGTCATGAGTAGACATGGGCACGGCTAGGCGAAATTGTCGTTTCCATTTTCGGTTCTCGTTATCGTTACGTAATGGGTAATGGTAATGAGAATTACTCCGCTCCAACTCGAACTCTCACCGAAAAAGAAAAATTGGGTCTGATTTTTCGTTGTCGTTCATGGCATCATGGTGATCGCGCGATGCCAAGCAGCACAGAAAAAAAGTTTAACCCCCCCCCCCTGATTCCCGGCCATAAAAGCAGGTGAAAATATGCCTGACTCAGTGAGGGCACCTACCAAGGGGTGGTTTCTGGGGGGGTCCCCGGCCTCCCCCCCTCTCCTGTCCTGGGCTGCTGGTACCAGGCTGGGGGGGCATCCTCGTCATCTCCATTAGCCATGTGGTGGGGGGGATCCAAAATGGCGACCGCAATATTTATTTTTAAATCGTGGTCCAAAAACCCACCAAAGCACCACATAAACATTTGAAAATTAGGTATTTTAAATGCCTGATTTTTTATAGTAGCAGCAGTGGGTTTTTCTTGCAATAAAATGTCTCCATTGATTTTATTTTATTTTATATTTATTTATTTTTTTACACCTGTGCATGCGCAATGATGGGCTGGCCATGGGATGGGACCATGCAAATTTTTGGACCCATTCCACCAATCGCATGGCCAGGTTTTGACTGAGACTTCTGGGTGTGCCAGAGAGGGCATTAAAAGCCCACAAACCCTAACACTAATACTAACACTAACCCAACCCTAACCCATACGCCAGTATGCTGTCCTTCTTAGTGGGTCAGAGGCACCCAGAGGTGCAGCCCACTAACCCACCCTAACCTTAACTGTAACCCTAAGCCTAGCCCTTACCCTAACCCCAACCCTAACCCAGATCCGTACGCAAGTACACTTTCCTTCTTAGTGGGTCCCAGGCACCCAGAGAGGTGCCTCCCACAGCCCACTATCCCCTATCTCATTCCCTAACCTGTACGTCAGTACTCTAGTACGCTCCCCTTCTTAGTGAGTCAAAGTGAGGCCCCCAGAGAGGTGCCTCACAGAGCTAACTATCCCCTATCCCATTCCCTAACCTGTACGGCAGTACACTACTATGCTTCCCTTCTTACTGAGTCAGAGGCACCCAGAGAGGTGCCTCTGCCACCCCACCCTAACATAATGTAATGTAAATGTATGGTACGCGGCGGCTCCGCGAAACACTTCCCTTGCTTCCCTTCTTAGTGGGTCAGACGTCAGAGAAGCACCCAGAGAGGTGCCTCCCAGAGCCCACTTACCCCAACCCCAACCCCAACCCAAACGACAAACGACAAACGGAAACGACAAATTTTTGAAAATTTCCTCGACAAACGGAAACAAGCCGAAACGGACCCGTCCCGACAATCGAAAACTCGAAACATCATTTTTCCTGGTCGTGCCCATCTCTAATCATGAGTGAATGGGAAGAACCCTCTATTATTTGTTAAAGACTTCTAGTGCTTCATTAATTTGGTTGCTACAATCCATTTCTGATTAGCTGGGTTGTTAAGCAGTCATTGTCAAGTGCCACTAAGGTGTAAAGTATTGACAGTACTTCTCTGGATCCTTGAGTCCTATTCAAGAACACCAACATTTCCTCAGGAGTTAATGTCTAATGCCTTCTGAGTATCCATTCGCAATGACTTAGTTTGCACTTCACGGAGGCTGCTTGTGCAATATCACTTTCCTATGGATAGCTATTTACATATCATTCAAATGAAACGCTGTTAGAATTTTAGATGAGAAAGGAAAAGCAAGAGACAAGTGCTCTGGCAGGAACCCACTGTATTTCTACCTGCTTCACTCTGATGGTGAATACATTAATATCTGAAGGAAAAGTTTATTGCCATAATTATGCCAGAAGGAAAAACAACACAGATATGGGTACCAGAAATAAATTAAACACATTGAAAGCTTTCTGTCCCCATCTTTCATGTTATGAGAAGAGATCAGCAAAATTCATTCAACAGTTGTGAACTTGCCAATTTGTATCAGTAAGAATCGAGAGTTCTGAAAAAAATCAAATTTTTAGAAATTTTGATTTGTCATTGCATTAGGTTATAAAATGCTGTCCAAGGTGCCTAGAGACACCAATATTGTAGGGAACCTTCAACAGACTCCTCTATAATCCTTCATAGTTTGGTGAAGATTGGATTTCTGCTGTCCCCACTGACAAATAACAGGCATGTAAGATGCACTAATCTTCAGAGAACCTTCCTCTGAATCTCCTCTACAACCCTTTCAAGTTTGGTGAATATGGAGTTTCCCAAACCAGCCTTTAACGGACACTTTCCTGGAGGAATCCATTTTAAGGATGTTTAACTTGGATGTCCAAAACACAATCCTCACCAAACATTTCAGGGTTGTATAGGAGTGTTTGGGGTACATCTCTGTAATTTTGCTGTCTCCGAGTGCCTTGGGGGATATTTTATTTATTTATTTATTTTTATATTTCTATACTACCAGATTTTCCCAGACAGGAACTTTTTAGTAGGGTTTTAAAGAAAATAATGAATTTATGAATTGATTCATTGATATGGCAAGGGAAAATGTAAATTCTTTACTGTATCCATAATTCATTGACTTTGATGAATCATGAATA
Organism: Phrynocephalus forsythii; assembly: GCA_029282475.1. Taxonomy (NCBI): domain Eukaryota; kingdom Metazoa; phylum Chordata; class Lepidosauria; order Squamata; family Agamidae; genus Phrynocephalus; species Phrynocephalus forsythii. Next base: position 110,869,889 of record JAPFRF010000005.1, on the reverse strand, counting down.
AAAGGAAACACCATTTCCCCAATTCATCTCCATCATTTGTTCTGAAGATTCCCGAGGCATCTTTTTGCCCTGGGGAAGCCTTCGTGAGCATCAGGATGGAGTGACACTGTTAACAGTCAAAAATCAGTGCTGCATCGCTAACAGTGGTCCCAGTCTTAGCAGCAGTGACCTGGCAGCAATATTTTGCATTAAAATTCTCCCCCATCCCAAGGCTCCCAAAGGTTTCTCAAGGCCAAAAGAGAGCCACAGTGAACTGTGGAACCGGAGGGAGAGGAGGGAAGCTTTCAATTTTATTTGAATAATTTCCTGTGCTATTCAGGTTTTACTCAATGACAAGAGGAAGATACAGATAATGAAAATTTGCTTAACAGAATTGTCTATGGGGCGAATCTGTACAACATAAAAATGGTCTTGATTAGGGATTACTCTGTTTTCAATGCATTCCTATAGGAAATTTGTATGAAGGAAAATTTGCTTAACATAATTTCATTTGGAACAAATTAATTCCTTTATACAAAGGTGCCACTGTAATTGGAACTTCACACTTTACAATGTTTTTTTTTAGTTGTTTGTTGTTATGTCCCATGAAGTTACCCCCAATCTATGGCAACCCTATTAGTAAGCAATCTTCAAAATGTCCTGTCCTCAGCTGTCTCGCTCAGCTACAGTAAACGCAAGCCAGTGGGTTCCTTAGTGAGTCAGTCCATCTCATATTTATCTTCCTCTTTTCCTGCTGCCTTCAACTTTCCCCAGCATTATTGTCTTTTCCCACAAAGCCATGCCTTCTCGTGATGTGTGCAAAGTAAGACTAGCTCGGTTTTGATTTACAGGCTCACAAAAAAAAAATATCTGAAGAGTCAAACCAACTGCAGGGAAATGGAAGCTGGTATCTCTGCTCTAAGATCTCAGACACAAGATCAAGTACTGCAGTGAATGCTGGTGTCTATATTTTCTTGATTTAGATTGAAAGGCCATAGGAAGTAGTTCAAGAAAATTCAAGGGACGTCAGCACAACATTACTGTTTTTAAAAAGATTCAATGGAAAATTACTGTTCTCAGGCATGCGAATGGCAGGCTTCTCTTCCCCAAGTGATATTAGGGGATCCCTTGAAGTTTGGAAAAGTTAGGGTTTCTGGTGGCAGAGATAGTAAGCTCCAAAGGAGGTGGGAGTGGTTTTTATGCTTAATGGAAGGAAGGAGTGTGTCCAGCGCGCTTTACAAATTTAAGGGTTAATTGACAGCTTCCCGTCAGCGCGTCGATCCATACTCGTTCAATTAGGTTCCCCTGCAGCCCCTCTGGAGCTCCATAACTCTGTTCCCTGTTCTCCAAACATCTCCACATTGGGGTTGCTTCAAAAGGAGAGCTTGAGGAAGCTCCACTGTAATTTCCACGCTGCTAGCTTCCTGGATCCACTATTTTCAAGCACATAACTTTGCAATTCTAAATTCTAAATTTCCACGGGCACATCCCTTTGAAGAATAATGACTTGACTCCAAATCTTTCCAAATTGGGAGGGCTTAAAGGGGAGAGTCCAAGGAAGTTTCACACCAAATGTGGTGCCTCTAGGATCCAGGGGACCCATTCTAAAGAGTAATGAATTGGTTTGTTACCGGTTCATTTTGTACATTTTTTTAAAAAAATGCCCTTCCCTAATACAGTATATATTAAATAAAAACTACAATACAAAACCTACAACAGGGAGAATAGATATCAAATAACATATATACAAGGGAAGAAAAGAAAACTAATATTTACAAAACCAAACCAAAACAAGCCTGGTGCAACCCACCTCCCACTCAGAACCTAGACCAGGCTTACACATCTTAAGATATTGACCATTCCATTTCTCTCCAAAAATACATTGAGTCTTCTCCTGGTATGTACCCTTACCTTTTTGAAATACACATGCCAACTATTTATCCCACATCCCCATTTATCCCATGCGACACTGCTGGAGTTTTATTTGCAACCTTGCATGCATTCTGTAGTTTGCATGGCTGGGAGAGCTATGTTGTCTGTCTCTCCAGCACTAACCAATATTTCTTTCCAGCCTCAGAATTCAAAGAAAGCCCCATTGCTCTGCAAAGATTGCTTTCCCTCTCTTTAGTCTGTTGGTGGCAGTTGTTTTGTTTGCTGTTGATCTGCTCAGTTGGTTATCAAGTAAAGCAAGCTGCCTGCACAGTCTGTGACTTCAAGAAACTATAAGTAAATAATTTTTAATTCTCTCTCCTATAAATGTCTCAGAGTGGGTTACTGAGATTTTCTGTGCCTGTTAATGAGAAAGGGATGGATCCTGGGGAACTTGTAGCTGTTCTCCTTTGTGGATCTCTGTATGTCTAGTGCACAGCAAAAAATTTTTAATCAGAAATCTGAAACTCTGCAACAGATATAAACCTTTTAATTGTGCATGTATCCAGCTCAAGAGATCTCACAACAGGTTTCTGGGTTGGAGTTTTGCAAAATATGAAATTCTGGCAATAATATATTCAACCAGCAAATTTCTGCCCTCAGCAACAACTAAGCAACTTCAGAGTTAGAACTGCTGTCCATTGACTGTCAGAAGGTCTCTGATCCAGGAACTTCTCTAGAAGCTTTTGAGTGCTGAAATAAACAATGGTTTCTCTAAAAACCTCTAGTGCTTCTGGAAGCAATAGATACATTGCATAAAAGGAAAACGAAACCCTTCAATTCCCTCTGAGCCAGCTTTGCAAGCAGCTGCCATCAGTGTTAATATATTCACTTAGAAAAAGCAGGTGATAACATCAGCATGTCTTCGGGTGAGACAATTTCCTCCTGATCAGCATCCAAGCATCTTATTGCCAAGAGAATCACACAATTAACTTTGCAGACACAGAACCTGAGCTTTTGATACAGAAAGGATAACTTAATTGGCAAATCTTTTATCTCAGAGATCTTTAGTGTATGATCCAGCTGGTGCTCAGTTGTGGGCCCCAGCATTATTTACTTTAGCAGATGAAACAAGAGTGAAGAAGAGCTATTAATGAATTGTATTTGCTACTTACCTATGCAACACACACATCTTTAAAAGCAGCTTCTTCCTGTGAAAATGCACCAAATACCTTTTAAGAAATGACCTGATAGCTGCATCCCAGGCCATGCTTCAACTGAGACCAGATATGTCTGCTCCTGGACCTGTGTCTGAACACCACATATTTCATATATGGAGGGGACTTCTACAGACATAAGCATGGTAGTGCCATGGGTTCCCCAGTGTCACCAATTGTTGTGAACCTATATATGGAAGAAGTGGAGAAGAAGGCACTCAACACCTTCCCAGGGATGACACCATCCCACTGGTTCAGGTATGTAGATGATACATGGGTGAAAATCAAGACTCAAGATGTACAGGCCTTTACAGACCACATCAATGCGGTGGACCCTAATATTAAGTTCACTAGGGAAGACACCCAAGACAACAGGCTGGCTTTCCTGGATTGTGCAATCATCATCAGACCCGACCGTGGCCTGGGAGTAGAAGTTTACAGGAAGCCACCCACACAGATCAGTACCTACTGTTTACTCCCATCATCCATTACAGCACAAATTAAGAGTCACCTGGACCCTAAACCACAGAGCAGAGAGCATCCCCACCTCCACAGAATTCAAGAAGAAAGAGGACAGGCACCAAAAGACAGCACTTAAGGCTGGTGGATATCCAAAATGGGCCTTCAAAAAAGCAGTGGGCCAACCCAGAAGAACAAGGGATCAGCCTGAGACCCAGACCCGATGGAAGAACCTGGTCATTCTCTACATGTCTGGAGTATCTGAGAAGCTTTAAAAAGTTTTTGGCAAACACCACATGTGCCAACCAGGCCTGCGGGCCAGCTGGTTGGCATAATAAGGAAAAAGAAAAAAAGAAAAGCATGCTGTGGCTGGAAAAAGAAAAAAAGGAAAGGGGGGGAGGAAAAACAAAACAACAAAAGCAGAAACAAAATTGCAGACCTGGACGCAGCAAAATGCAGCAAAAGCCCATGGGCCAGCTGTTCAGTGTAATAAGGAAAAATAAAAAAAAAAAAAACGCACTGACCCAGACCGTGGGCCAGCTGTTTAGCGGGATGGGGGGAAATAACACACCCACCCAGCCTGCAGATCAGCTGGTTGGCACAAGAAAAATCCCTAATTGCAACCGTTTTTCTGCTGTGTGGATTGCCTCATAGGCGATTCTGTTAAGCGATTTTCCCCTATCTCTGAAAATTGTTTCCTTTAAGCGGATTTTCTGTTAAACAAACTGCTTATTATACGAGGGTCCACTGTACCTGTATTGGGCCTGATCTCTTCCATTTAGACCTGATGTCTTCCCTTTCCCCTGGCTGTATGAAGCTGTTCCAGTGTTCTCCAAAAGTGAAGATGGGTCAAAGGATGAGCAAGCTGCTCTGTTTTGCAAGGAAAGCAAGAGACAGCAGATGTGCTAATCAAACACCCCTAACAAGCTTGTTTCTCATATGCATACCAAGTTTATTGGAGGGTGGGGAGGTGGCATGGGGGAGGGGGCAAGTAGCATTTCACATGATTGTATGGCTCGCTAGAACAAAATCTAGTAATGATATATTTGCTCAGCTGCAGTCTTGCCCGTAGATATAAAAAACAACGAAAATGTATAAAGCCTACTTCTCGTGCCCACTTGTTCAGACTTCGAGCTGTGACTTGCAGGCTAGGATGTGGTTCCCTTCCAGTCCTGAATGTTTGTACTCTATGTTACTCAATAACCTCTCCTTGGAAGCATACTTGGCGCTGTCTCATTGTTCCCGGGGATTCTCACAAACAGATCTGTCTTGGGCAACATTACCCATTAAGTTTTTAATAACTTTAATGCCAGAGGAGGGCTCTGTGGATACCCTGGGCTGCCAGAAAGACAAACAAACTGATCTTAGAGGAAAATCACACCTAAACTCTCTCTGGAGGGAAAAAGATTGAAGTTGAGGCTGCCCTACTTTGGACACCTTTTGAGAAGGCAGGACTTCCTGGAAAAGATAATAATGCCAGGAAAGGTGAAAGGCAGCAGGAGATGAGGAAGAATAAATATGAGATGGGCTCACTCCCTAAAGATACCACAGACTTGAGTCTGTAGGAGCTGAGCAGGACAGTTGAGGATGGGATGTTTTAGAGAGTGCTCGTTCATAAGATCACCATGAGTCAGAAACAACTTGGGAGTACATAACAGCAGCAGCAGCAGGGAAAGACAGGGGATGTCATACACTGCTCTGAATAAAGCAAAACGGAAAAGCAAAGTAATTACAAATAATTATGCAGGCTATTATTGCTCCCTTCCCCCAGCAGGCTGGGTACTCAGCCTCAGAAGGATGGAAGGCTGAGTGAACCTTGAGCTTGCTACCTGGAATGGAACCCCAGGTTATGAGCAGAGTTACAGCTGCAGTACAGCAATTTAACCACTGTGCCACAAGGTTCTATACTGAGCTGGAGGATGTGAAGGGTGGAGGCCTGTTGGAGGAGTGGCTGTGGGGGCTGAATGCTATACTGCAGCCAAAACTGCTTACAACCTGGGGTTCATTTCCAGGGAGCCGTCTTGAGGTTCACTCAGATTTCCATCTTTCCAACGTTGGTAAAATGAGAACCCAGCTCATGGGGCGTGGGGGGGCATTGTGTAGTTTGCATATTTTACCATTGTAAACCACTCAGAGAGTGCTTTAAGCACAATGGTAAGGTATATAAGCAGTACACTTTATGTGGAAGTGTCTATATTTGGGTGCTGCAGGAAATTCAGAAAATTGTGTACCTGGGTCAGATTAAGCAGAAATGTTAACAGGTAAATAAATTTCCTGAACAGTGAACCCATCCTTGTGGTTACATATTATTATTTATATGCTATACATTTTGTAAGTTTCCCCCCATCCCAGGCAGCGAACTGGGGCAGGTTCTCTACTACAAATTGTCTTCTGTTGCTGGCACTGATTGAATAGGAGAGTACATAAACCACCTTGTAGAGCGGAAGCAGTACCAATTAGTTTGATCATTACTTCTACTAACCTTCTTGAGTCTTTTAAAGGAGAATGGTAGGATATAAATATCTTAAATAAATAAATAAATATGGGAAGCTCTGGTCACAAGCACTTATACCTATTTTCCCTGCTCCTTGTCCTTAGGACTACTCTGTGATAAATGCACCAAATAAAATATAAATGAATAATAAGCTTGCATGACTGCACAGAACTAAAGATTTCCGTCTTTTTGAACAAAGTTGAGTAAATGTTTAATTAAATGATTTTTACACCTCAAATCTTCTTCGCCAGATCTTTTCTATATTCATATATACAGCAACATGATAATTAAACTTTTAATAATATATCCTGCCTATGATTGTATCTTGGAAAAAAGGGGATTTATTTATGCAGTACTTTGATTTCACAATGTGTTTAAAATGCATAGGATAATATTGTGGCTCCTAAGTACTAAGGCTTTGAAAAAAGTTTTTCATATCATTTCTACTCCTTTAAAAAGCCTTAATACCAGGAGGAGGGTTGGGGTAGAATTGTGAACCTATTTTCTCTGTCACTATTGCAGGATGAAAGAATTTTATTTTATTTATTTATTTTTGCTGTGAGATGAGCTTTCTTGAGAAATCCATTAAAGTTCAAGTTTGTGTATCGCATAAAGTAAATGCTATGCTCATTCTCCCCAGAGTAGATCACAATTTTACTGTCACTTTTGCATTAGGGAAAACAGCATCTGCAATCAGCAGCCTCAAGGAAGCTATTTTTAGCCATTTTGTTTTCCTAATAGGTGCATTAAGCTCCTACGAAATCAACAAACCAAGTAGGAGCCAACTTTATTTGCCTCTGTTTCATAACCTCATTATTGACGTCTTCCAAAAAAGAACATTTTATGAAATGATGGTCCATTTGTGACCATCCAGAAGTTAGAAGACTGTATTTCACATGATACCTTGTCATAGACTGTGCTGGCTGTAGCCAGAATTGCCGTTTTGTCTCTGGAGACAAAGTAAGGATTAGAGGTGGGCATGAAACAGAAAACTGGTTGTTTGGTTCATTCTGTCTTGGGGGCCCTCAGTTTGTTTCATTTTGTATGAATTTTTAAAACAAAAATTTGTATGAACAAATCAAAATGAACTGGTTTGGCTTACCTGGCTGGTGATCCCAGTGACGGCGGCAGTGGTGGTGGCAGTGGTGGCAGCGGCTCCTGGTCAGCATTTAATTTTTTTTAAAAAAAGTTATGCTGGGTCTAGTTTTTTCCCCATAGCTGATAGGTGCTTACTTCTCCAAGACCTTTTTTAAAAAAATTGTTTTTCTTTTCTTTTTTTACTTCTGGCTGGCCCACAGGCCAGACCAAGTTTTTTTAAATTTAGTTTTAGTTTTAGTTTTTTTAGGCACTGACCAGGGCTGGTGCCATTTTTTAAATTTTTATTTAGTTTTCTAATTTTCGAGCACCGACCATGCGGTCTCGGGGGCCAGGCTGGCACTTTTTATTTTTTTTTTTTATTTTTTAATTTTACAAGGCTGACCATGTGAACCAAGTTCTTATTGGTTTTTTAATTTTTAATTTTTTTTAATGTCCCCGATGCTGGGGCTGGTTGTTTTTGTTTTTCATAGCTGAGAGGCACTTTCTTCCCCACGCTCCGTTTGGTGCCAAAAAGAAGGTCTGGACTTGGCACAGGACTCAAGGTAGGTGTCCTCCAGAATGAAAAATGAAATGAATCAAATGAAAATTTCCATTTCGTTTCATTTCATTTTTCTTTGATGGGTTGGTTCATTATTCATTTCGTTAGCTAATTAAATAAATAACAAATAATGAAACAAATTAAAAAATCATTTTGTGCCTATCTCTAGTAAAGATTAAGAAGCAAGTCAGAGTCAATCCTGAAAGAGCCATCCCTCAAGGAGGTGAAAGGGATGGCTTTTAGGAACAGGGCCTTTTCGGCAGCTGCCCCCAGATTATGGAATGCCCTCCCAAGTGAGACCCGTCTGGCGCCGACATTGATGACATTTCGGTGCCAGGTAAAAACCTTCCTGTTCTAGAAGTTTTTAATTGATTATTTTGGGTTCTGATGGTGATTTTATTGTAGTATTTTAATATATTGTATTTATTGTATTTAAATGTTTTATTGTTTTAATTTTATTACAGTTTTGATGTTTTAATTGATGTTTATTTTGATTGTGAGCCACCCAGAGACCTTTGGGTAGTGGGTGGCATACAAGATAGGTAGATAGATAGATAGATAGATAGATAGAAATAAATAATAGATAGATAAATAAATAAATAAATAAATAAATAAATAAATAAATAAAATCTAAGCAAGGGTTCCTATCACTGGATGCACATATATTCTTGGACTGCAACTCCCCAAATCCTAGTAGTGAAAGGCTTCTATAAGTTGCATTCTGTAAACACTTGGGTTCCTCAAGGTTAGGAACCAGTGATCTAAATGATTGATCTACTAGACCAGTGGTTCCCAAATCTTGGGTAACCCAGCTGTTCTTGGGCTACAATTCCCAGATACCTTCACCACCAGCTGTGTTGGTCATGGTTCCTTGCAGCTGCAGTCTGGGAATATTTGGGTTAACTAAGATTAAGTATTCTATCTATCTATCTATCTAGCTATCTATTGATCAATCGATAGATAGATAGATAGATAGATAGATAGATAGATAGATAGATAGATAGATAGATAGATAGATAGATAGATAGATAGATTAATGATAGATAGATAGATAGAATACTTAATTATATATTTAAAAATAGAGCAATGTATTTTTTTTCTTATTTTCAAAAAACGATATATATTTTAAAAAAAACACAGCCGAAAATCACTTTCCTGTTTGTGCAAGTTCTAATATTTATTCTCCTATTAGACAAAATGTTATGTCTAAACGATGGACTAGTAATATACAGTACAACTGCTGAGTGTTCAAAGCCCTACATGCTTTGAATAGACAAGCAGGGAGGGGGGGATCAAATCAAATCAATTGACAATGATTTCTTTTTCAGGAGTGGAGTTGAAAAGGAGTCAACTGCGTTGTTCACAGAAAAGTCTGAAACAAACAATGCAAAAACTTGAAAAGAACAACTCACTTGTTATTGCTTTTATTGTCACATTTGTAGTCAATGTGTTTCTTTCCCCAAAAACTTTGTTTCTGTGGAAACTATATAACATGCAAAGAACAACCTCTTTCAGAGCAGATAGATAGACAGATAGATAGATAGATAGATAGATAGATAGATAGATAGATAGATAGATAGATAGATAGATAGATAGATATGGGGTCTTCTTCCCTCCTTGCTTTGTTTAGGTAAATAACAGTGCTATACTCTTATATAGAAAAGTTTATAAAATGTTAATCATCATGAAAAAAGTGCTCTATACAAATTTAAATCAAGCCACTAGAATTTCATTCCCTATAATCTACTGGTTATACTATTAATTTTTTTGCCATTTGACTGAGGCCTCACAGAGGGCTGCATCTGGCAGAGCAGAGAGAGGAAGCAGGTGGTGAGAGGAGCACACGGCCAAAGGGCAGAGAGCTAACTTCCTGTTCTTGCAGGAGGAAGGGGTGGAGTTTTAGCTTTAAATACCTGCTCCCAGCAGCCCCTCAGTCCTTTTCTGGCAGAGCAGCAGAGAGGAAGCAGGTGGTGAGAGGAGCACACGGCCAAAGGGCAGAGAGCTAACTTCCTGTTCTTGCAGGAGCAAGGGGCGGAGTTTTAGCTTTAAATACTTGCTCCCAGCAGCACGCACCTGACGGCGCGTACAAACTACAAAAAAAAAAAAACCCTTATAATTTCTTCTGGGTATAATTGAGTTCCTAAAGCCAAGCTACTCCTGAGGAAGTCCTACACACATTAGCAAGTTAGCACTGGAAACTTCCTGACGTGATTGCAGTTGGAGTAGAGGTGCTTTAGCAGCCCCTACACAGTTAGATTTTCAATAAACAACAAAAGAAGTAAAGAGTCTTACTAGATTAAAAAAAATTAGTGCAAGTTTACATTTTTGAGACCTTCAATACATTTTATTGCACTCGTTAAAATGGAGTTGCAGGGAGCAGCTGTAGTTACCTGCAGTACTTGTGCCATGTTTGTTATCTTGACAGAGTGTGTGCAGAACTACATCTGCTGCAAGTGCAAGCTGGTGGCACTATTGGAAGAGAAGGTCCAGCAGCTGGAGGCTCGCATATCCGACCAGCAACATATTAAGGAGCTTGAGCGGTTCCTGGACAGAGCGGAACAGACTACTCAGGTCCAAGAGGAGACAGGGCAAACTTCAGAGGAGGAAGTCACTCCTGCAACTCAGGAGGTGGATGGGTGGAGGAATGTGACTCAAAGGAGTAGAAGGCCAAGGCATCACTCAGAGAGTCTCATCTTGCACAATCAGTTTGAAGCTCTTTCCCTGAGCACACCTCATGAGGCACACATAGAGGAAGAATTGGTTCCACCAGAGGATCTCTCCCTCATCACTATTGATGAGATACAAGATCAGGTACATGTTGATGACCAGGCTGCAGGAGAGAAGCTCATTGTACTAGGGAATTCTATAATTAGAAATAAGGAGGGATGGATTTGTGAGGAGCATGATATCCGTATGGTCACTTGCCTGCCGGGTGCAAAGGTTGCAGACATCACCAGAAATATAGATAGCTTGTTAGAGAGAACTGGGAAGGAGCCAGTGGTCATGGTACACGTCGGTACCAATGATGTAGGGAAGGCCAAGCGGTCAGTCTTGGAAGCCAAATTCAGGTTGCTAGGTAGAAGATTGAAGACCTGGGCTTCCAAGGTAGCATTTTCAGAAGTGCTACCTGTTCCTCGTGCAGGACCCGCCAGACAGGCAGAACTCAGAAGCCTCAATGCGTGGATGAGGCGATGGTGTCAAGAGGAGGGCTTTAGATTTGTCAGGAACTGGAGAACATTTTGGGACAAGCCAAACCTGTTCAGGAGGGATGGGTTGCACTTGAATCATGATGGGACCAGATTGCTGGCACTCAACCTCAAAAAGGCAGCAAAGCAGATTTTAAACTGATAGCTGGGGGAAAGCCAACAGGAGCTGTGTGGCATCCGGTTCGGAACACCTCATCCTCGGGGAACGAGGTTGGAGAGGGTAGAGAATCGCATAGAGAAGACATAGCAGGTATAGGTATTAGCACCGGGAGAATAACGGAATGTGACAGTTCATCTACTGAAAATAAAAGCTGTGGGGCGAATAGAACAAGGCAGCAGCTGTTGTTGCGGGACCCGCTGTACAGGTGCTTCTACGCCAATGCTCGAAGCCTCCGAGCAAAGATGGGAGATGGGACATTTGGCAGCTAGGGATAACATTGATATAATAGCCATAACAGAAACCTGGTGGAATGCGGAGAACCAGTGGGATACAGCAATCCCAGGCTTTAAACTCTATAGAAGAGATAGAGGGGGGCGGGTTGGAGGAGGAGTGGCCATCTATGTCAAAGAAGGGGTAAAATCCAGCAGAATGGAGATGGACAGAGGGTCTGACTCCACCATAGAATCACTGTGGGTTAAACTACCAGGTCCAAGGAGTGATGTGTTCATTGGAGTATTCTATCGTCCACCAGATCAGAAACTTGAGGGGGACCTTGAAATGAGGAGAGAAATCATGGAAGTAATCATGGGGGACTTCAATTATCCCCACATTGACTGGGCCAATGCGAGCTCTGGGCAAGAAAGAGAAACTGGGTTTCTCGACTTGCTGAATGACTGTGCCTTAGAGCAACTTGTCACAGAGCCCACCCGAGAACAGGCAACTCTGGATCTAATATTGTGTGATACTCAGGACCTGGTCAGGGATGTGAATGTCACTGAGCCTCTGGGGAACAGTGACCATGCTGCAATTACCTTTGCCATGCATGTCGGAGGAAGAGTGTCAACCAAATCAGACATAAAAACCCTTGATTTTCGAAGGGCAAACTTCCCTCAGATGAGGAAACTAGTTAGAGAGAAACTGAAGGGGAAGGTTAGAAGAATCCAATCTCTTCAGAGTGCACGGAGCATGTTTAAAACAACAATAATAGAGGCCCAGCACAAGTGATACCACAAAGAAAGAAGAGCTCATTTAAGTCCAAGAGGACACCGGCATGGTTAACGAGTGGAGTTAGAGAGGCTCTAAAGCGCAAGGAGAGGTCCTTCTGTAAATGGAAATCCTCCCCAAATGAGGAAAATAAAAAGGATCACAAACTCTGGCAAAAGAAATGTAAGAAGATGATAAGGGAGGCAAAGAAAGACTTTGAGGAATGAATGGCTAGCAATATAAAGGGTAATAATAAAAGCTTCTTTAAATATGTTAGAAGTAGAAAACCTGCCAGAGAACCAGTTGGCCCTCTGGATGGTGAGGGAGGAAAAGGGGAGGTTAAGGAAGACTTGGACATTGCAGAGAAATTGAATGAGTTCTTTGCGTCTGTCTTCACGACAGAGGACCTTGAGCGGATTCCGCTGCCTGAGCCGCCCCTCTTGACTAAAGAATTAAATCAAATACAGGTTAAAAGAGAGGGGGTTTTAGGACTGATTGATAAATTGAGGATTAACAAGTCACCTGGCCCAGATGGCATCCACCCAAGGTTTATTAGGGAACTGAGAAATGAAATTGCAGATCTCTTAACGGTTATATGCAACTTGTCTCTTAAAATGGCCACAGTGCCGGAGGACTGGAGGATAGCAGATGTCACACCAATTTTTAAAAAAGGAAGGAGGGGGACCCAGGAAACTACAGGCAGTTAGCCTTACATCTGTCCCAGGGAAGATGGTGGAAAGCCTCATCCAAGAGAAAATCTTAAAACACATAAAAGAACAAACCTTGCTGAGAGAAAATCAGCATGGCTTCTGTAAGGGTAAATCTTGTCTGACAAAGAGTTTTTTGAAAAGGTCAACAGGCATGTGGATTTGGGGGAACCGGTTGATATAGTCTATCTGGATTTTCAAAAGGCTTTTGACACAGTCCCTCACCAAAGGCTGCTGAGAAAATTGCACAGTCAGGGGATAAGAGGGCAGGTCCTCTTATGGATTGAGAACTGGTTGAGATCCAGGAAACAAAGAGTAGGTGTCAATGGGAAATTTTCACAATGGAGAGAAGTGAAAAGCGGTGTGCCCCAGGGCTCTGTCCTGGGACCGGTGTTTTTCAATCTGTTCATAAACGACCTGGAGACAGGGATAAACAGTGAGGTGGCCAAGTTTGCCGATGACACAAAACTTTTCCGTGTGGTAAAAACCAGAGAAGATTGTGAAGAGCTCCAGAAGGATCTCTCCAAACTGGGGGAATGGGCTGAGAAATGGCAAATGCGTTTTAATGTAACCAAATGTAAAGTAATGCATATTGGGGCAAAAAATCCAAACTTCATCTATCAACTCATGGGCTCTGAGTTATCCGTGATGGATCAGGAAAGAGATCTTGGTGTGTTGGTGGACAGCTCCATGAAGGTGCCTCCCCAATGTGTGGCAGCGGTGAAGAAGGCCAATTCCATGCTAGGGATTATCAAAAAGGGGGTTGAAAATAAAACAGCCAACATTATAATGCCATTATACAAAACAATAGTAAGGCCCCACCTGGAGTATTGTGTACAATTCTGGTCACCGCATCTCAAGAAAGACATGGAACTGGAAAAGGTGCAGAAGAGAGCGACTAAAATGATTACTGGGCTGGGGCACCTCCCTTATGAAGAAAGGCTAAAACATTTGGGCCTCTTTAGTCTGGAAAAAAGGCGATTGAGGGGGGATATGATTGAGACATACAAAATAATGCAGGGTATGAGTAAAGTGGATAGAGGGAAGCTCTTCTCCCTCTCCCAAAATACCAGAACTAGGGGACATACACTCAAATTGAGTGCTGGGAGAGTAAGAACTGACAAAAGAAAATATTTTTTCACCCAGCACGTTGTAAGTCTATGGAACTCCCTGCCACAGGATGTGGTGATGGCATCTGACCTGGATGCCTTCAAAAGGGGATTGGACAGATTCCTGGAGGAAAAGTCCATCACAGGTTACAAACCATGATGGAGATGTGTAACCTCCAGGGTTTAAACCAGGGTACTTCAAGGGCCAGATGCAGGAGAGTGGTATCAGGAGACAGATATCTAGTCTCATGCGCTCCCAAACACATCTGGTGGGGCCGCTGTGAGATACAGGAAGCTGGACTAGATGGGCCTTTGGCCTGATCCAGCATGGCTCTTCTTATGCTCTTATGTTCTTATCTGGTACAGTATAATTAAATATCAGTCCCTGGTAATTAATCTTGTCATTGTAATTTAAAGTGTTAAGTCTGGGCTAGGAAAAGTAGGCTTAAATGAGGGGTTTCCCACAACTGTATAGACTTAAAATGGATCCTGGTCTCAGCTGAGATTCTGCCCAACTGGGTTCAGGGTGGGGTGGGGGGTAAGTCTGGTAAAATCCCTTTCAAAGTTTCTCCTGTCATCATCACCCACCTGCATCCACCATTCATCGCTTACCAAACTGGTAAGGTTTTTCCTGACATTATGATCAGAAAAAAAGTTCTGTTAGTGGCAGAAATCTGACCCTATATGGTATTGGCAGCAGTGGAATCTTCTGAGCATGCTAGGAAAATCCCATTGTAAGCTGTTTGAGACATGTTGCTCCATTCTCTCTGACCAAACAGATCCTCTAAAAAAATTATTTATTTATTTATTTATATATTTTGATAGCAACCGCCTTCCAAACAACCGGTCAAGTGGTAATCAGACCATCCAACAGTATAATAACAATAATAATAATAAATAAAACAAGGAAAACATAAGAAGAATTAACAATACTTGAACAAATAATATAAGATAAAACATTTCAGCAAGATGGCAGGATAAAAAGAGAAAAGAAAGAAAACATCTAATTAGAAGTTGCCAAAGGCCTCATGGAAAAGCCAGGTCTTCGAGGCTTTCCTGAAGGCAGGCAGGGACTGTGCTAGGCACAGCTCACTCGGGAGATGGTTCCAAAGCAAGGGGCCAGCCACAGAGAAGGCTCGGTTGTGAGTTACTGCTTTCCTAGCCTCCCTGGGCGTGGCCAGCTGGAGTGAGTGCACCTGCGACATTCGGGCCTCAGTTGACCTTTGGAAGATTTGCTCTGCCAGGTATTCAGGTCCCAAGCCATGGAGGGTTTTATAAATCAAAACCAAGACCTTGAATCCTATTCAGAATGCAAAAAGAAAAATGTTACAAGGTCTTCCTAATGCCATTTTCCCCATCAGAAAGTAAGATTGACTTTGGGGTTCCCATTGCACTGCCCTGGCATTGACCAAACGGGTTAGGACAAGCATCCCCTGCAGTTTCTACTCATTTGAAAGGCAGAAGTAGATCGGAAGAAGTAGCTACAAAACCAATGAAACTAATTTGCAATTCTGACAGATGAAAGAATGCTATTCTATGATAAGCAAACAGATTTTGCCTCTTAAGGGAGCACCCTTTTATTTATGGGTTCTACTGTATCCTCTGTTTGTGTTTTAGAACTTCTGTTTCTGGGCCACACATGAGAATTCTATGAATATGGTAAAATTATGGTTATATTATAGTAGGGATGTGAGTGGCACTTTTGAACTGATGAGCTGCTGGCCTTATGGAAAGTTCAGCAGTTCAAATCCATGCAATTGGGTAAGTTCCTCTTGCTTGTCCCAGTTCCTGCCAACCTAGTACAGTCACCCCCACCATTTCATGGTTCAGGTACTGCAGTCCCACTACATCGCGGGATTGCAGTACCTGTACCTCGGAGCCACGCGGGGGTGGCGGGGGTGATCGGGTGTCTCCACACCACCATGCACTCCTCCAAGAAGCCTCAGAGCCGTGGGGGTGGGTGGCGGGGGCGATTGGGTCACTCCACGCCAACCCCCATGCTCCACCGAGAAGCCTCGGGGCCACGCGGGGGGTGGTGGGGGGTGATTGGGTTGCTCCGTGCTGCCCCCGAGCTCCTCCAAGAAGCCTCGGAGCTGCACAGGGGGCAGTGGGGGCGATCGGGTCCCTCCGTGCCACCCCCAAGCTCCTCTGAGAAGCCTCGGACAGGCGCACAATTGCCCCACCCCCACCCCCAGGCCGCACCCCACCCGCTTCCGCATATCATGGATTTTCATGCATCGCGGGTGGGGTGGGTCCCTAACCCCCGTGATCGGGGGGGGTGACTGTAGTTCAAAAGTATTTAAAAACACAAGTAGCTAAATAGGCATCAGTTCAAAGGCAAAGTAACAGCAATCTGTGCTCTTAGTCATGCCAGCCACATGACCATAAAAGTATGTTTAGGGAAAAACACTGGCCCCTAAAGTTGGAAATGACTGGATTGTACCATTTGGTGGGGGGCAGTTACCTTTCTTTTTATATTATGTTATTGATGTTTAATAACTGAAGGAAAGAAAAACAGAGGGATCTGACCATAGGTTTACCAGAGTAAGATATGCCATGTGTCCTTGTTATATGAAGCATAGCTGAAGAACACACTTCACTGGAAAGCAATGGAGAATGGGTGCATTGATTAAACACACAGCAAAAACAAAGAGGTTGTTCATGACTAATTGGCAGCGGAAACCAATTTGTGTGGAGAACCTGCTTTGCCTGAGACCATGTGATCTCTTTTCTCACCAGCCTGTTTTCTAGCTCTTCCTAGCTGCATCCTCTAACAATGGAAGACAGGAACGGCTTTTTCAGATCCTGCAAAACATCTTTCGTTCTCTTTCTCCTTCCTGTTGACTGGGCATTTCCCTTCACAATATGGAAATGTTCTGACAGGGCAGTGGGAGTTACAAGTTTTCCTTGAGTGCCCGAGGATAATGGTGCATTTCTGATGAGCAGCTGGTCCTTCGTTCAACTCTCCAACCACTAAACAAGCAAAATGCCGTTCCTGTTCAGCCTGAGATCTTTGTTTGTCCACAGTCAGACTTTGTTCAGCATACTTTTGTTACCTGAAAATACCCCACTTAAAGGCCATCCTCTCTTCCATGAGTCCTGACTAGGGAGTTATATAAGCACAGAAGAGAACATGATGTTTTGAGTTTACAGGTGGGCATTTACGAGTACCTCCTTGAAAGACTGAAGCTTACATTTATTTGATACACATGCTAACCCCACACATGCTCTTTCTTGATGCCATATTGTAGGAACAAACTCAGCTTAGCCAAACTAGGCAAGTTCAGGATGTGTGATCTTAAGATGACATCTCCCTATGTTAGCTGATTCATCTTGGAGGTAATGACCTAACCACACAGACTGGCAAGTCCCTTATTAACACCATTTTGAGGGACCTTGCCATGTGAAGCAACACCTACCCTGGGGTAAAAGTGGTATGGTCCACCATCATACTGAGATTTTGGTGGCGGGCAGAATGCAAACCCTGGTGCATTAATAGGCCACACCATGGGCTAACAGGGAAGTTTGCAGGGCAGTGCTGAGGGACAGGGGGCCATGGTAGGCCACCCAAGAATTAATTTAGCATGCCCTGAACTATACCGGAATGATGGTTTGCACTTGTTGGACCAAGAATTGGATCTTTTTTGGGAAGACATCATGAGGAGCCTGCAGTAGTTGACCATGTAGGCGAGGGTGAGGGTCAGGTGCCATAGCATGCTAGGCACCTGACCATGGCGGCAGGAATGAGGGTTTAGAGCCAGCATGTCAAATTCAAACAGCCCCTCGGGACCCATCCAACCTCTGTACGCTGCAGATCCAGAGATTACAGCGTTGGGGAAGGATGCACTCCGAGGTCTCACCTGGGCCATGAGGGGCAAGTAAAGTACCCCACGGACCCAGGCTAGGAGGGAATTTGCCGGCCCTGGGGGTCTCGGCATGGAACAGACTCCCAGGGGGCGTGACTCACCCTATGACTCTACAGTCGTGGGGCGGGTTCCAGGAGACCCCGGGTACCAGCTACAACCTGTGTGGCGGCAGGCCCCTCAGAAGTTGGCATGTTGACATATACAGTTGTTTGTGTTATGGTTAATAAAGTGTGGCCCTAAGTTATACCCCTTAAAGTTTTCTTGCAGGTTATTTCACATGGGGGGGGGCAAATATTCTAATGTTGAGAACTGGTTAATCAATGGAATAGCCAGGGGATGAGCCTAAAGCATATATAAATGAGTGACTGTTTGAATAACTGTTAGATAGGGATAGGATAGGGACTGGTTAGGGTTAGGATAGGATCTATAGCAGTGATGGCAAACCTTTTAGAGACAGAGTGCCCAAACTGTGATTCAAAACCCACTACGTTTTTGCAAAGTGCCAATACAGCAATTTAACCTGGATTCGGGTGGCTGTGAAGGGGTGATGTCAGGTGCCCACAGAAAGGTCTCCGAGTGCCACCTTTGGCACCCGTACCATAGGGTCGCCAACAGGGACTGTTTATTATTTGATAAAGGTTATAATTAGGAACATCATAATTATACATTTGGATCCTGTTTAAAGTCTAAGTGCAATGTTTTGATAAGCAGATTGTTTATGACTGTGCAATCAATAAATCAATCCTTCTTGTTTGAAAATATAACTGATGTGTCTGACTCCATTCTTAATACAAAAAGGTTTACAGAATTTTTGATGGCAGCATTTTAAAAACCCAGGTTGGCCACAGAGAGTATCTCCTCTTTCTCTGCCTCAGGCAGCAAGTGGCTTATGCTTCACCTACTACACCTGACATGCCAGAGTCCTTCATATACTGGAATCAATAGTTCAGAGAAAAGCAACAACAAGAACAGTCAACATGTGAATAGCAGGGACTACAATTTGTCAGAAAGCAGATCGAATTGAAAAATAGTGCAAAGGATACCCTCATCTTGTGCTGACATTTCATTAAATCTTCCACATCTTATGTATTGCCTTTTTCTGTCTGTGGCTTGTTCAGTTCATTTCTTACAGAAAGTCTTTGGTAAGCATATAAAAGGGTTATTTACTGGGAGACAATGAAGACAACAAAGATGGGATGAGATTCTTTACTGGCTCACACTGCCTGCACACACACATACACACCTCTCTCCCTTCTCTCATAGTGGAATCAGGGTTTAATTTTGCTTTGCTAGGTTTTGGAACAATCCAAGCTTTCAAAGAGAGCAACCATCCTTCTTCCTGAGAGCAAAGAGAGAAAATGGGCTCAGGTCATGAAAAAGCAGTACAAATCTGTCAGTTAATTGTATCTAGATTAGAAACGGACATGAATCTCGGTTTGGTGGTTTGTGACAGTCCATATGCATAGCAGCGCATGACACTGTCATAAATTTCATGACACTTAGAGCTGTTTGGCAATGGAATATGCCGCCACGGAGGGTGGTGGAGTCTCCTTCTTTGGAGGTTTTTAAGCAGAGGCTGGATGGCCATCTGTCGGAAATACTGTGATGGGGGTTCCTGCATGGCAGGGTTGGACTGGATGGCCCTTGAGGTCTCTTCCAACTCTATGATTCTATGATTCCCATCCCCTATCTCCCCAGCTGGATCCCACACTCAGCAGCCAGTGCACAATCTGCTGCTTTTCTTCTTTGGCTCTTTGACCACGCTCCAGGAGGTGCATGGACTTCTCCACCCACTCATACATGGAGGCAGGACAAGCAAACCCACATTTCAGTAAGGGACTGGTCAAGTTGAAGAGGAGGAGGAGAAGAAGGAGAATATTCTCCAGTAAGTGTATTGGGCAGAGAAGTGGAGGGAAGGGAATGTGTAGTACCTGTAGTGTTGTGCATATGAACCACCATGAAACTCTGAACCAAGGTTTATGATCATGTCTAGTTTAGATTATTTAGACCCATTCCAGTCTGGTTTTGGGATGAAAGCTGGCTTGGTCACCCTGATGAATGCCATGCTTCGTTGCAAAAATGGAGGTATTGTACCTTATCAGATCTCTCAGCTGTTATTGATACCATAGACCACATTATCTTGCTGTGGTAGCTGGGTAGGCTGTGAGTTGGAGTGTCTCTATTACAGTAGCTCCACTCCTTCCACTGTTTGATTGTTCAGGATTTTTTTGCAAATTAAAAGGCCATGTCCAAGCACTCTAAATATCCAAAATGGCACAGAGGGACAGTTTCATTGCCTTGACTTTCATGGACTAGCAACATTCGAAGGACTGTTTGCATCATTTAGAAGGATCACAAAGTCATTTAGTGCTTGCTGTGTAGATATACTTTGCTTTTCATAGAGGAAGCACATTAGTTTTGTACAGAGGAGCCCTGAGCAAATGTCAAAGACCCTTTGTCTCACTCTTATTTGGAGACAAATGCCTCTATTACACGCACACTAAATGTGCGTGTTGATTTGATGCACACTTTCTCCAAGACTGGTTATGTGACATTTGATGTGCACTTTCCGTCCCCATGGTAGCATTTTTAAATGCTCTATTCATGCATCCCTATGGGCCGAAAGCATATCAAATTGCTGTTTTGAAAAGCTGTTTTCTCCGTCACTATTTTATACATACATTGATTACGGCATGCCTGGTTTCTAGTTTTACTGCTGGAGGACATGACAAACGTTCTGTTTTTCCCATATCAGTAATCCGTTTTTTATTTTAAAGAGCAAATAAATTTGAGAAAATGTCAATAAATTGAGCAGATTAACAAAAAATGTGCACTAACAACGACCCCACTTACTTTTGATGCGCACTTCAATTCTCCGAAAATGCGGATCAAAAAATTACTACTGGAGGGGCAAGGATCAGGAAAATGCAGTCGCGCTTCAGGAGGCATGGCAGAGGCATGTATTTTTTTAAGTGTATCACAGTGGGGACCAGTACTCCAGATGCAAATTTTAAAAATAAAAAATGTGCTTTTTATGTTCAGTGGGGGAGATTTGAATGTTCCTCATTAAGATGTCTCACTAAGACTGAACAACTTGGCAGGATTCTTTTCCTTTCTCAATAAGACGCATACGACACCTGAGTTTGAAAGTGGAACAGAACTCTCATGCCCACCAGTGCTTCATCCTCAGTTGCTTTGCCAAAATCCTCTTCACTGGTATCCAGGTTGATAGTGTGATAGGGAATCCTATAGTCTGACTAGCTTCTGTGAAAAGAGGTAGTTCATTTTGTACTCTATCTCCAACTCTTCACTCCATGGCCTTAGGTTCTACTATAATTAGTGAGAAGGAAAAACTTCTCCTTAACTAGTAACTGTCAAGGAATGGAATTTTGACAAAATGTCTGTAACAGATGTCTGGGAAGATTCTCAGTCATCCAGGTGAGTTTATCTGGAACTTGAGTCATGGCTACTGGACTTCTTTTTTGAGAGACAGAAATGTTTCACTGTTCATCCAAATAGCTTCATCAGTCTGAATACAGCTAGTGCGAGTCCTCCATCTTATAGTCAGTCAGCTTTGACCTCTTGTCACCCTGGTCTGAATCTTGATAGGTTTCAGCACCTTAGGCCATTGTTCACCTTAAGGCTATGGACACTATTGTCTCCCTAACAAGCCTATTCAGGCCATTGTTCATCTTATGAGCCTAATTCTTGCATCTGTGATCTTTTGTAAGACAAGAACTCTGCCAAGCAGATCCGAAGGCTGCCTTCTGGAATATGAATACAAATTTGCAACTACTATGTGCTGAGTGTCTTTTCCATGCCAGTTAAGTGAACATCTCTCTGGTTCCACATATGTTTCATCTTCCACGTGCCTTCAAGGAGACATTTGTGTGGGAATTTTGCTATGGCTTCCATTAAGGAGTCGACTCATCTCATATTTGGTCTTCCTCTTTTCTTGCTGCCATCAGCCTTTCCATGCATAACACCCTTTCCCAGAGAATCCTACCTTCTCATAATGTGCCCAAAGTGAGACAGCTTCAGCTTCAACATGTTTGATTCCAGAGAGAGTTGAGGCTTGGTAGGTGCCTTGTGGCGCAGTGGTTAAATGCCTGTACTGTAGGTAAAACTGTGCTCATGACCTGGGGTTCAATCCCAGGTAGCAGGCTCATGGTTGACTCAGCCTTCCATCCTTCCGAGGTCGGTAAAATGAGTACCCAGCTTGCTGTGGTGGTGGTGGCAGCAATATATTGCCTGCATACTCTAATTAAACCCAGAGATTACTTGAAGTGGTATGGGGTAGCAGTACACTTTGTTTTTATCTAGGGGCCACTTTTTTTCTTTCTGGCAGTCTAGGATACCCTCAAAATTCTTCTCCGGACCACATTTCAAATGAATACTTTCTTTTCTATTTGGCTTTCTTTAATGTCTTGCATTTATACCTCTACATGGTGACCAGAAATACAAGAAAGTAGATGGTCTTGGTCTTGGTCTCGATGACTCATCCCTAAACTAGATGAACTTTTCTATTTCCTTCATTCTGCCCTTCTTCTGTTTTCTGGTTCATGAAGGTTTGAAAAAGATGGCTTAAAAAGATAGATGGAAGTAGGGAGAATTGCATTGGGTAATCTGAATCCTTGGGAAATGAGTTTCTGAAATTAATGATGCAGCCAGTGTATCAAGAAGCCTCATGCCACCAGAACCTTTGTTTGTCCAGATATGGTTTTTCTGAAGCTCTGGTCCAATGGCTTTCAAGGAAGCAGGGGAGGCTTGTAGAAGATAAAACATTTATTTGCTGACTAGTCAACATTTTCTCAGGTGTCATAGTTAAGGCTTGGGAAGATTGCATTTTGTTCAGTCATTTATCGACTTAATTAAAAGGATAGCCTTAATCCCTCTTCCTTTGAGCGATACTTTGAATAACAATCACATTAAAAAGCATGAAACAAATAAACCCAAGACACTGGCTAGTTCCATTAAAAAGAAGAAGAATCTCTTCTACTGATTTTACTGTTGCTCCTTTGGGCTATGATGTCAGAGAAGCAGCATAAACAATGCAATAAAGAAAAGAACTACGAAGTTTTAAATAAGTATAGGACTGTGTTAAATGCCCAAACTCTAAACACTTGATAAAATGGAACTTGGCAGTTATACTTGGGAGAATGTTTTCCACAATGATAGAACATTTTCTGACTCCCATTTTCTCAGTGGTCAGTCTCACTTCAAAGGTTTATGCTATCACTATGCAGTATAAAATCATTTTATTTATTCATTTAATTAAATTATAAAGTAGTTTCCAACTATCAGTTGCCTTCTCTATGTCTTTGTCCTTCATCATTTCCAATGGTTTGTCCATGTCTGTTGCCTCAAGAAGAATTTCAAGCTGTTCTTGCTGCATTAGTATTTCAGATGATTTCCAAGTTTTAGCAAATACAATTCTTGCTGTGGTTGTAATATGCAGTAACAGGTGCTTCATGTTAACCTCTTTAATTTCTGCCATAATTTTTAACAAGAATATTTCAGTTTAAATGGAATGATATAACCATATATATATTTGCAGTATCTCATGTACCATTTTCCAGTAACTCTTTGCTTCTTCACACATCCACCACACATGGTAAAAGGTCCCTTCTTACATTTATACTTCAAGCATCTATAAAATACATTTCCATACATTTTAGCTAATACCATCTATAAAACATATTATATGTATTTTCTTTCAAATCCACCACTTTTTAAAATTTGACATTACTCTCCTGGAGCTGCGTCCAATACATTCGTTCAATAGTATGCCCTAAAAATATTATGCCCTTAAAAATCAATAAATAAATATTATGCCCTATATTTTGAGCCCATGCAACCATACAGTCTTGCACTATTTCATCCTCAGAGTACATTATATAAAGTACAATAAAAGAATACAAGAAGACGTGGCAAATCAGAGACAAGAGTTATTATAGACAAGGATAATCATAGACAAAATTGGCCTGGGGTGAGATCATGCAAAGCCTGTGCAAATAGCCCTGTTTAAACTTGTTTCCTAAAACAAGAATGGAAGGGGCCAAGTGCAGTTCTAATGGGAGGGAATTCCATTATGATGTGGTCACCACAGAGAAGGCTCAGTTTCAAGTAGCTGATTTCCAGATTTTATCTCAGTGGTTGGCTACCCTGGGAGGCAGGGAAGCGCTGGCTGGGGTCCTTTGTGAATTGGAGTGCTGGACCTAAAGAAGGACCGCAGCACAGTACTAGAGCTCAGAAAGTGGACCATCCAGGCCAGGGGGTGGGAGATGGGCTTCCAACCAAGTGCCCACCACTACTCCTGACCTATAAACTGGAATGATTGCACTGCTAGAATTTCTTCAAGACTCATTCACCATCTCTTAAATGTTCACCAGTTTAGATCTTTTCAAGTTGCCCTAAATGATCCACACTTGTCGCTTCTGAACAAAAATCCAAGTGTGCTATGCATTAGTCCTACTACTGCAACTTAATGCTCACTATTGGGGCAGCCTTTGGAGACAATCAGGTGATTTCAGCTGGTTTAGAATCAAGCTGCATGGCTGGTGAGTAGTAGGGCTGCCAGGAAAAGCATAATGTTGACTCTGTTTAAATTACACTAATTACCAGTTGCTGCCCAGGCCCAATTTACAGTGCTTGTTTTGACATATAAAGCCCTAAATGACTTAGGCCCTGACTACCTGAAGGACAGCCTCCTTCTGTATGAACCTAGGCAGGGGGTCCTCCTGAAAGAGCCATCCCTCAAGGAGATAAAATGGATGGCTTCCAGACAAACGGCATTTTCACCAGACTATGGAACACCCTCCCAAGTGAGATCCACCTGGCACCGACATTGATGACATTTCAGTGCCAGGTCAAAATCTCCCTGTTCCACAAGTTTTTAAATTGAAATAATATAGATTATGGGTCCTGATCACAACATTTTTTTAGGGTATCACATTTTTAACAGTATTTTGTTGAATTTTAAAATCTTACAAGCCACCCAGAGACTTTCAAAGAGCTGGTCAGGGCTTTTCTAAAAAAATAAAATGAAAAAAATATAAATAAATAAAAAAGCACCAATGGGGCCATGGAAAATTCAAAAAAATAAAAAAATAAAAAATGATTTTTTTAAAAAAAAAAACAATAATTTTGTAATAAACCAAATGAACTGGGAAAGGGAAAAATGAAAATTGAAATGAAATGCCATTTTGGCAATTCATGCCCATCTCTATTATCAAATTTTCACACAGCAAAAAAAGATAACTATGCTGGATTTTGTATTGCGTATGGGGAGACCCTATGAAGCCTGCAGCAGTACTGCTCAAAGTGTATATGAAAACATAGTAGCTGTCTTGAGGAGCTATGGTAATTTTGGTTATGAGTCTCTGAATTTCAGAGGATTTGTATGATAACAGAAAGGGCAGGAATTTAATATCAGTAAAAAAAAATTACTCTCCTTTTCCTCAATGTTCTGAAAGGTTTATACAAACTCAGTTATGATTTTGATTATCTCCACTACACACTTCTAGCCATGAGGTAAATGGATACTATTAGACATGGGCACGACCAGAAAAAATGACGTTTTGAGTTTTTGTTTGTCGGAACAGGTCTGTTTCGGGTCGTTTCTGTTTGTCGCGAAATTTTTCAAAAAATTGTCATTTCTGTTTGTCGTTTGTCGTTTGTCGTTTCCACCGTGATTTAGCGCGATTTGACTTCCCAGAGCGTAGGGGTGTCCCGCAATCAGGGCCGGCGCTAGGTGTTTTTGCGCCCTTGGCAGCAGGCGGGGCGGAGGCGGCCGCCGCGGGCGGGCGAGTGGGCGGGCAGCAGCACAGGCTGCAGGCGGGTGGCGGCATGGGCAGGTGGGTGAGTGGGCAGTTAGGATATCACTTAGGATAGAGGTTCTGTTCTTGGCTTGCACCACAAATGTGTGTGTGTGCAAGCAAATTGAAGTTGGGAAAATAGAAAATAAATGGTAGTATATAATATATTTTTAAAATAAATCCACACCTCCCACTCCCAGTCGAACCTCCCCCTTTATCCAATATCAGAAAAAAATCCTCACAAACTGCCAGAGAAGAAATAAAGCATAAACTGCTATTCCCTTCAGCAGACAAAGCTGCAGGGAATCAAAGAAATTATTTTCTAAATTCAATTCCCTCCCTGCCTGCCTAACTTAAATCCTAAAGCCTCCAGCCTCCCTCCTCAATCTTGATCGGATCACACCAGCACCAGCAGCCAGCCCTCCTCCCTCAACCACATCCATACATCCAACTGCGATTTCTGGAAGGTGCCTCGGCTTTTTATGCCCTCTGAGACATCCAGAAGTGTCAGTCAAAAACCTGGCGATGCCATTGGTGGAATGGTTCAAACAATTTGCATGGTCCCATCCCATGCCCAGCCCAAATGGTCAGGTCTAAAAAAATAAAAAATAAAATAAAATAAAATAAAATCAATACGACGTTTTATTGCTATAAAAAAAAAAAACCACTGCTGCTACTATTAAAATTCAGGCATTTAAAATAAATCAATTGCACATGTTTCTGTGGTGATTTGGTGTGTTTTTTGACCGCAATTTCAAAAGAAAAATTGCCGTCGCCATTTTGGATCCCCCCCACCGCATGGCATGGCGAGACGACGAGGATGCCCCCCCAGCCTGGTGCAAGCAGCCCAGGACAGGAGAAGAGGGGAGGGAAGGCCAGGGACCCCCCAGAAACCACCCCACTGGTAGGTGGCAAAGCCTCAGGCAGGCATATTTTTGCCTGCTTTTTTGGCCGAGAGTCGGGGTTTTTTAAAAAACTTTTAAAAACTTTTTCTGTGCTTCACATTGCACGATCGCCACGATGCCACAAACGGAAACGAAAAACCCAACCAAATTTTTCTTTTTTCAGTTTGAGTTCGAGTTTTGGCGGCTTAATTATCGTTACCGTTTCCATTACGTAACGGAAACGATAACCGAAAATGGAAACAACAATTTCGCCGAGTCGTGCCCATGTCTAGATACTATCATAACATTTATGCGTCCTTCTCCAATGAAAAAGGCAGGGTAATAAATAAATAAATAACATTTAGACACTAGGTGGCACTGGACATAGTTGAAGCTAGGTAGCACCAGGAGCTAACATAAACTACTTTAGTTTGTTTTTTCTGGAGTGAATTTGATGTCGATCTTAGTGGCTGGGATCACTCTGTAAGTATTCCATGAAAAGAAGTAAATCTGTTCCATGCAAATAGTCACCATGGTTAAACAAAATAAATAAATAAAAATAGCCTTCTTTAAAGAAGTACCATTGAAAGGGTTGGAAGGGATGAAAATAACACAGAGAGATAGCTTTTGGAAAGCTGTTTGTTTGTTTGTTTTGCCTTGAATTGAAGGAAAAGAAAATCAATGGGAAATGAAAAAGGAAAGACAAGGCTGAAGTTAAAAGTCTGCTATATTTTAAAAATATATAAAGTATTGCAATGTGAAGAATCAATAACTTATTTCTCCTGCTTTCAGTTTATGGATGTTTGAAGATACTGTCACAATGACAACACCCCAAGGCAGCAGCTTTTAATAAAACAACCCTTTGATTTTCCCACCATAGATTTTGGAATGACATTCCTTGTAGATTTAAGGGTACTGAGGAATGTTCATATCTGTTTTTGTTTTAATATTGCAACACAGTGGTTGACTTTAGAGAAGAACACAAAATGAAAATATAGCATTTTGTTTCTTTTGTAGTCTTGTTTTGTTTCATTAGTAATTTTTTTTAAGAAATGAAACAATTCGGAACTCTACCAATAACAGGGAGCTTCCTTGAATTTGGAGTGGTATGGGGTCCAGGGGGCTACATTATTAACCTTCAAAGTGGGCCCCCCTAGGTAATTTTAAAAGTGTTTCTTTTCTTTAAAAGAGGGGTTTTGATTGGACAGTAAGGGGAAAGGTGGCAATCAGAGGAAGCAATTACTCACCCACCCTGCTTGAACCAGAAAATTAATTGCTTCCTCATGTTTAGTGGTAACTTAGTGCTCTTACTCCCATGTAATATACTTTCTGGGCTGAAGTTCAACCCAGAAATTATGACATGGTGGAAGCAGTAGCACAGGAATTTATTAATTCTCCCTAATCTGATAAACATAACAAAACATTCTGTACTCACAAATAGGGATTGCAGCCCTGTATCAGCATAGACATTGCAGGGTAGCTTCTTTGGACTCTTCCCTGTAAGCCCCCCAAATTTGGAATGGAGAGGCTTGTTTTTCAGGGGGCTGAGTTATTAAACTCCAAAAGAGGTCCACCCAGGAGAAAATCATTTGTAATTAAGGAAAACACTTGAGGAAGATTCCCCCATGGGGGTGCTATTAGTAGCTTCTCGGCTCAATTAGAAATGATTTTCTCCTAGAGGGATCACCTTTGGAATTTATTAACTCACCGCCAAACCCCAAATCTCTCAAAATCTGAGGGCTTACAGGAAAGAGTTAAAAGATGCTACCCTATGATTTCCATGCTACTACATGCCTGAGTACATAAAAATATGTACTTGAAAACAGAAGCATGGAAATCAAAGGGGGGCTTCCTCAAGCTCCTCCCTGTAATCTCCCACAAATTTGGAGAGGTTTGTTACATTATGAAACAATGAAGCAGTGTTTCTTTTTTCGTTTGGTGCTCATCTCTAGTTGATGTATAGTGTAGCTTCATATTTATTAGATTAAGGTATACCTGGAGTAAATGTCTGCTCTCCGGTAAGCCCACATTGATGCTCTTTAATTTGGGTGGGGTCATTTAGGATGAAATAGAAATGGGCACAACCCAGAAAGCTGGTAGTCTGTGATGGTTCATGGTTACCCATGAACGAACAATCACAAATCCCCCCCCCAATCAAACTGTTTCATTATTAGGCAAGAGGTTATTGGGCAGTGCAAAATTTTTCACACCATTATGGACATCAGCAGAGTCCATAATAAAAGTATCACTCAGGCAATTACTTTCCTCTTTATTTCCCAGAGTGCCTTTTGCAAGACAAGATAGCTCCATCTTTGCTATTGCTGTTCCTTTGACAGCGTAGAAGTTGGCTGCCTTATTGAAAGCATTCACTATTTTGATCTACCAGTAAAGGCTTGATTGTACTGACAATAAAATAAAATAAAATAAAATAAAAACACTGTTGAACCAGATACTCCTAAAAACACATACCATGATTTAAATTTTAGCATATACATGTGCAGAGCACTGGGCCAGGAGATCAGGTTTTCCTGCTCTCTTGACAAGAGATTCATTTACAATCTGATATTTTTCTGGCTGTAGGCCTTCAAAAATCAAGTCCACGTTATGGCCACATTTCACACTACTGAAAAATCAAAAAAGTTTGTTACAATAAGGGCCAGTAAAGATGTTTCGACTCATTTCAGCACAGCTTAAATCTCCATTGATATGCATATCTCCAGATAGTGCTGTGGCAATGAAGACTTTGATTATAAAATTATTGTTGCAATATTTTTTATTATTTTGCCTATGAAAACGCTTGCATTAGATGGTTTATATGTGCTTCTACAGTGGCAGTATTAGGTAGCAGATGCTTTTTGTTGCCAAGGAAATGCCGGAATAAGTTCACATTCTTCAGGAAGGCTCCTGTGCCCTCCAGGGATTGGGTAAAGCTGGAGGAGAAGAGAAATGGCCAGGATGAATTATATATAATAAAAAATCAAGACAAAGTTTCGCACAGACCCAGTCTCAGAAAATGTGGACTCTTTGAAAATCTTACTGCATTTTGCATCTCTTCAATCTATTCATGTGTCCCCAATGATCTTGGCTGGTTTGGTCTATTTGAAACAAACCATTATGTGCTTTTTTCAAGAATACAGATATTTATTTCATTTCATTTGGGCCTGAGACAGGCAGCAAGATGTGGTTTCGTTGGAACTTTTCTGCCACTCTGCAGGCATCTTCTCTCTAGACACATATGGTTTAGTGAATTTGCCTACTGTAGACAACTTGATAGTTGTCATTCTGGGTCCTTCTTGTCCTTTTGTAGTGGTTTGTCAGTCTTGTGGAGTTAATGAAAGAAGGATATCTAATGGTTTTCTAAAATACAGTAATACCTTGTGTTATGAGCATAATTTGTTCTGAAAACATGCTTGTACACCAAAACACTCTTATATCAAAGCAAATTTTCCCCATAAGGAATAATGGAAACTCAGATGATTCATTTTGCGTCCCCATAGACCACATACTCTTCTTCTTCCTCTTAGAGTTTTTCCCACTTGGAGGTGGGGTCCGCAATTCTTGTTTTGGCTTTACACTTTGCATGGTCATGGGCTAGGGCTGGGTGCACATACTGTGCAACCAAAATGCTAAAACTCACAAAGAAGTTGGCTAGAACTCCATGTTCACACCATGGTTTAGGGACCTGGCTGTGGAATGTGCTCTGGTTGGGATTAACAACTGGATTTTACTCTGTTTTTAATATGACAATAATAAAATTCAATCTGTAATCCTAAATAATAATAATAATAATAATAATAATAATAATAATAATAATAATAATAATAATAATAATAATAATAATAATAATAATAAAAGAGATGGGCACAAAATGCCAAAATGGCATTCTGTTTTGTTTTTTGTTTCCTTTCCCCTTTTTTGTTTCATTTATTATGAAACAATTTTTTTTAAAAAAATCCATTTCATATTTCATTTTTTTTTACTCCCACTGACCAGCTGGCCCGCAGGGAGGCTAGTCGACTGCATTTTTTTACTCCCGCCGAGCAGCTGGCCCATGGGGACACCAGTTGGCATTTGTTTGTTTGTTTTTTACTCCTGCCAACCAGTTGGCCTGTGGGTAGGCCAGTTGGCAGTTGTTGTTTTACTCCCACTGACCAGCTGGCCTGTGGGGAGGCCAGTGGGTGGGTGTTTTTTTTAAACTCCCACCTACCGGCTGGCCTTTGGGGAGGCTGATTGGCAGTTCCCACCACCACCACCACCGACCAGCTGGTATGTGGCCTCAGGCACCAGCTGATCGGCACGTATTTTTATTATTTATTTTGACAATGGCTGAGATTGGTGCTTATCAAAATAAATAATAAAAAAGGAAAAAGGAAATGGAACAAAATGAAAATTTCCGTTTCGTTCCATTTTGTTTTTTAATGTTACTTTGCTTTTCAATTTGTTAGGAAATGAAACGAATAATGAATAACAAAACAAAAAAATTGTGTCCACCTCTAAATAATGGCCACCCATATGGCCATTTGGTACCTGCCCCACTGACTAACTGCCCCATGACTAGAAATGGTTTGAAAAATAAGAAAGGATATTGAAAACAAATTAAATAAAAATAAACATATAAGGAAAAATAAAACCCTAAATTGCACCTTTGAAACCCTTATGGGTGGTGCAAGGTAGACCTCTTTTCCTCTCTCCTCCCTCTGCTCTGAGGCTTGTCTAAGATGGAACATTCCAGGCAATCACCTACAATTCCTCAGGTGGAGAGAGAGAACTACCATTGGCTCACTTATGATCATGTGACCTGCTCCAGTGCTTGTATTATAAGACATTCCTTGTTGATCAAGGCATAATTTAGAAGAAATGTTTGCTCATGTTGTAAAATACCCGTAAACCAAGGTATTCATAAACCAAGGTATTACTGTACTATTCCCAAAGATGTTCACCACAATCAATGCTGTTGGATGAACATTTGTTATATCTGGCCTGTTTGAGCTCATACCTTTCGCCTTAATATAATATACATTTTCACCTTTCTGTATGGTATATTCTTCTGTGGGCTACAGTTCTGTCACAAAATCTTAGACTTGGTACTTAACTTTCTAAACATAATAAACTGCCTGTTGGCATTTTTGTAACCTCGAATGCTGGCATTAGTAGGTTTGGCTGAGAGGGGCCTTCATGGCCTAGGTAGGGTAACGATAATTGTATCCAACACTAAGCAAGCATTCCTTTGCTGCTTCAAATTCAAACAGACCCTCACCTCTCTGTCCAGTGCTTTCTTCCCTCTCAATTTATTGAGATCTGCTGCTGAAAGCTTGCATCAGTTCACTGCAAGTAAATTAAACCTTTTATTCTTTCTGCTATTAATGGCTGTGATTGAGTTATTGAAACCTTAAGTGCTAACTTAACCAGAAAAGGAGTGGTCTACTCTGGGAAACTTGAAACTATTCTGGTCTGTGACTCCCTGCACGTCTGCGGTGGAACTAGAGGATTTTAACTGAAAACTCAGATTTCTGCAGCACTTCCTACTTCTACAGTAGAAAGTACTGCATGGCTCAGCAAATTCTGTCCCTCTAGATATTATTGTCTGATAGCTACCTTCAACTTTAATCAGTGTAGCTTATGGTCTCTTAGAGTGAACTTGATTCTTTGTGAGTCTTGGTCAGTGTACCTTGTTTGTTTCACTGTCATATCTGTTTGACATCTGCAGCCTCAGTCTTATCCAGAACCACTGATAAAACTGTTTGGACTTGCCAGTTATCTGCTACATGATGGCATTTGGAAGAGAAAAAGGAAGCAAAGAACTTCCTTTTACTCCCAAATGTGTGACAGCAAGTCCTGCATTTTTCTTAGTGGCTTGTATTGTGCCATTGCCTCTCAGAACATCTTGTAATCAAGCTTGCATAGTATTGTCATCCAAAGCACTTTATTAACATGTTTCTGATGGGATGTTTGTTATTGCTGTCTTTCAAAGCCTGATTGCATGGAGTGATTTGCATTATCTTCTAGACAACAACAAAGAAAACCCATGTTTTGGATCTTTTGTTAGCCACTTGTAAGATGACCACAGCAGGGTGTTTGTCATTTCACAGATGTTTGTAATGTTTAACATTTAAAACAAAACCATAAAGGAAATGCCTAATGTTTCATAGAAGTCCTGTTTTATGTGATGATGGAGTTAGATACCAATTCCTTGAGCTTTGGCTTTTCTCATTAAAACATCTTGCTTTTCTCGTTAAAACATCTTGTAATCAAAGTAATATCCATTTCCAAATAATAAACTGCATGATTACAAGATAACTTCAAAAGAAAACTGAAAAAGTTTCAGGAATGGGGAAAATGACCCATTTTGTGTTATCTTTTCAGCCTGCAGAAATGCAAGAGCACTAACTTTGGCAGGACTGTATGTCATATTTGTACGGCTCCAGTTGCCATTGTAGTTCATTTTGATATGATGACGACACATGTGCATTTGGGTATACTGCTTCAAACATACTCACTGTAATTCTCATTCTTGCCAATTTACATTGCCTCACCATGACAAGGCACTTTCATGAGGAGTTTTCGGGCCACACAAGATTTCTTGTCTCCAGTGCAAGAGTGAGATAATGATGCCTTTTTCTTATATATCACATGCAGAGAAGGGCTGGCTGGTTGTTCAAAAGGAAGTAACTTGTTTCAGTCTTTTATTCTAATTATTTAAAATCTACAAAACAAATATAGTTTTGAGCAATTTGTGTTATTTGCAAGAAAGAAAGAAAGAAAGAAAGAAAGAAAGAAAGAAAGAAAGAAAGAAAGAAAGAAAGAAAGAAAGAAAGAAAGGAAGGAAGAAAGAGAGAGAGAGAGAAAGAAAGAAAGAAAGAAAGAAAGAAAGAAAGAAAGAAAGAAAGAAAGAAAGAAAGAAAGAAAGAAAGAGCAAGGCAAATATGAAAATCTATGTACAGACAGAAGCAAACTAATGCTCATGGATGAGGAGTAAATTTGTACATATCACAGACTGCCCACAGCAGGGAATAATGTTGTCCCATTAACATTGTTAACATAATGTACTGCCAGGCCAGTCACCTTTAGTCAATGGAATGGAAGCTGGGAATATTGTACCAGTTTGTTCTTAAGTATGGACAGCAAAACAGGCCAATTCTGAATGAAGTTACAGTAGCATCTGAATTAAAAATCCCCAGATTTTGGACTTTAGTTCCAAGAATCTTTGAACATTAGCCAATAGCCATGTTGGCTGGGGTTCCTGGGAAATTAAGTTCAAAACTTCAGGAGAAATGAAGTTTCTAACTGATCTAACACACACACACACACACACACACACACACACACACACACACACACACACACACACACACACACACACACACACACACAGAGAGAGAGAGAGAGAGAGGGGGCAGTAAGAAGTAGTCATCTACTGAATGAGACTGAATGAGAACATTTCTTCAGAAATGCCACTGTTTGAAATTGCATAAAAAGGGTAATTCTACTCCCAAGCTATAGCCAGAGATGGGGACTTGAGTCACTGTCAAGATAGACTTGTCACACTGTCGACTTGACTCACTGCTTTTTTTCAGTGACTTGGACTCAACTTGAAACTTGGAATCCATCCACCCCTCTATTGTTTTCTGGGAAAAGCTTGTTTTTTTAATAGGGACTCAGACTTGGGCCTTTGTGCTAAAAGACTTGGACTTCGACCTAGAATCATAGAATAAATGAGTTGCAATGGCCTATAAGGCAACTGAGTCCAATCACTTGCTCACTGTAAAAAAAGAATCCAAATCAAAGCAGATCTTACAGATGATTGTCCAATTTTTCTTGAATTTTTCTAGTTTTCAAGTTGATTCCATTGTCATACCGCTATTACTTGGAACTTGCTACCAAAGATCTGGACTCAGGCCCAAAGATTTGCCAACATCCCCG
Source organism: Phrynocephalus forsythii (assembly GCA_029282475.1). Lineage (NCBI taxonomy): Eukaryota > Metazoa > Chordata > Lepidosauria > Squamata > Agamidae > Phrynocephalus > Phrynocephalus forsythii. The sequence goes on along the minus strand of JAPFRF010000005.1, from coordinate 110,835,582 downwards.
GCTATAAGGAAGTTGAGTCATGGCATATTGCTACTCATCCAAGTAGCTTCTTCAGTCTTAGGAAGGTTGGTAGGAGACTCCCAATTTATCCTCCACATCTAAACCACTTTGCAAATCCACCAGGGATGCCACTGCTAACAACCCATGGGAGTTGGGAGGGGCTGCAGAGATGTGACTTTCACACACACATGACTATTGTTCATCTAACTAGCCTGTTCAGACCAGGGTGAAGTGAAACCAATGTGAAGTATATATTGGAAGTCTCCTACCAACTTTCCTCAGACTGAAAAAGCTACTTGGGTGAGTAGTGAAAGTTTTCAATCTAACAAGAAAAGAAGCCCACTTGCCATGACTCAACTTCCAGACGACCTCATCTGGATGACTGAGAATTTTCACTGACATTCCGGGCTATAGCCATTCCTACTTTTAATGGAAATCTCTTTCCGCTGATAAATGAGTAACCTTATTTATTGCATATAGTATACAATACATACTTCAAATGGACAGGTCAGAAAAATCGGACTTCTGCAAACCTACTGGAGTGCAGTGGCAATGGTGCCTAAAGGTGACCAATATTTGCTACAACACTCTTCCCAAATGGGTGAGTTAAAAATAGATTTCCATTAATTGAATCCCCACTGTGCACATGGCTGGGTAATTTGTTCTGCTCAGACTCTTCACATTATCGAAGCTGATATTTGCTGATATGATCAAAAATAAAGAGAAAGATGGGTCAGAGAAGAGTCGTCATTATTATTTCAGTAAGGGATTGCAGTTTATCAGTAAACCCAGCACCTTTGCCACATTCTCAGACCCTGCCTTTGACATCTCTCCATAAATACTACCAGGGTCCATCAGGAAATGCCGCAAGGTTGGTGGAGGAGAAAAGGAAAGCTAAGGATAGTGCACTTGATCAATGTCAACAGGACTGTCAAGATATGGTCATTATTGCCTTGTAGATTTATAGCTCAGGTCCAAGTAAATTACTTTCACTTTTCTTGAAATTCATCTGCTTCTTACTTCTTTGTTTATGCTGTTGTTCCTCAGGTTAGAGAACTCTGATTGAATGCTAGCAGCTGCTAATGGATCACCTACTTGGAGCGAAAAACCTGTCAGCTACCAGATTATCAGGTTAAGAATCTTCAAAATAATAACAATGGCTAGGTGATACTGATGCTGATTACTTTCTGCTTCTTATTTTTCAGCCTGGCTTGTGCATGAGAGGAGGCCATAGGGTCAGGCCTAAAATTAGGAGTCATATCCTATAAACTGGCAGGTGTGGTAGCATGTTTGCAAAATCACTGGTTTGGAGATTTCAAGAAGCAAAGAAGCAGCCATTGGCCATTGTTTAAAATTGTTAACTAAAGATTTTGGAATTACTATACAGGTAGATGCTGAAATGAGTATGGGGAGGAGACTGGCCTGATCTTGCTTCCATGTTCTTTAAATTTCTTGGCTTAGTGCTTGGTGCTTTGCAGTTTTTATTCTTTCTGTACTTTTGAGGTGGCTTGTTGATGGAACTCCAGTTTACACAAGGTAGGTTTTTCTTTGTTGCTTATCCAGAACTTTAATAATTGGCTTAATAAAATCAACAGTTTTATTTGCAATAACTTACTTGTCCCAATATAGCTTTACAGTTTCATTTCCTCAAATTGGATGTCGTTGGAATTCATAAAATGGAGAAAAGTATGTGAGTAACCTGTAAGATTCAGCCATAGTATTATTCTAACTCCCAGAGTACCTGCCTACAACCAGGTGGTCACATGATCTTAACGTGGATTTTAAGTCAGTCACTCCTAATGGGAAAACTTATCTAAGAATATTGGAATATGCTTTCTTCGGAATCAGTTTAGATGGCTTTCTCCTATTTCCAATGGTTTGGTTCGTTCTCTTTTGGGCCCACTCTTAGTTCGGTTTGGTTCGGGTTTGGTTCGGCAGGAGCGGATCCTGGCAGCTGCAGCGTGGCAGGGGCTTGGGGCCAGCACCGACCAGCTTCTGGAGCTGGCTGGCCTGGGAGGGCTTTCTGCAGGAGCAGGGGTGACCTCCTGCCCAGCCTGTCTTTTGCTTTTTGAGGCTCCTGGCCGGCTTGTTGGCACTGCCCCCAAGCCAGCACCTCAAAAAAAGCAAAAGACAGACCTGAGGGGAGCCCTCCCAGGCTGGCCAGCTCCAGAAGATAAGTTTAAAAAGTGTGCTCTTCCCCCCCACCCATGGGGTGGGGGGAAGAGGGGACTCTTTAAACTCCCCCCCCCCGCTCCCGAAGACAGCTCCAAGCAGCAGCTCGGTGCTGTCTTCAGCGGGGGGGGGAGATTTAAGAAGCCCCACCTTCCTTCCTTCCTTCCTTCCAATTCCAATTCAAACCAACAAGTGGTTATGGAGGAAGTCTTACTTAAGATTCAAGTTTTCTACAGTATTACTCAAGTTCCAGGTGAAAGCACAAAAATTAAATTCATTTCTCAATGTGAGCAAAAGGTAAACTGCCATGAAATGGGACTGTCAAGTTTAACAATGCCCCTCTGGAGTTTGAAACTCATCGTGTGGTTGATAATAATATTATACATATTCACTGGCAAGTGGGGACTCTGCTGCTAAATACAATGAGAGTTAATAGCCAGACATTTATATGTTGGCAATCAGAAAGTCACACAAAAACACAGCTGGAATTCTCAGTCAGTCTCAGAGAAATAGTCATATAAATATCCTGTTGAAATTTCACCAAAGATAGAAAGCAATACAATAGTTAGTAACTAGATGGTATAAAGAGCCAAAAGTAAAGTAAACTTTTACTATAATAATACTATGGCAGTATAGCAGCAGTTAATTATTATGGGAAAATTGAAATATCTTTCTTCAGCTTCTTTGATATAGGAAAATTAGGAACATTTAACTCCCTTCCTATCCCCGGGATCCTGCTAGTCATTTATACACGTAACCAAACAATTGCAGTCATGTATTTGTCACCAAATTAGATCATCATCACCACCACCACCACCACCACCACCATCATCATCAAGAAGAAGAAGAAGAAGAAGAAGAAGAAGAAGAAGAAGAAGAAGAAGAAGAAGAAGAAGAAGAAGAAGAAGAAGAAGAAGAAGAAGAAAGAGAGACAAAGTGGAAGAATCACAGAATCGTAGAATAAACTAGTTGGGATGGTCCAACCCCATGCTTAGTTCAGGAATCCAAATCAAAGGAGATCTTCCAAGTTGCTATCCAATTTACTGTTGAATGCCTCTAGTGTTGGAGTACTCACCACCTCCTGAGGTAATTGGTTCCATTGTCTGCCATACGGCTGTAATAGTTCAAAAGTTTTTTCCCCTGATACTTAGCTGAAATCTTGCTTCCTGTAACTTGAGCCCATTATTTTGTGTTCTGTACACTTGGTCGGATCCTTCCCCTCCTCTGTTTGACTACCACACAAGTACTACACTTCAAGGAAAGAAATCCAGACACAAAGCTCATATTTTCACTCTGAAAACAGTACTGTTTCAGCTGTGTGAAAAAAGTACTTCTGTCTGTTAAGATTTTACCCAAACTCTTGGTTAATTTCTGAATCAGATCTGTAAATTTGGGGTGATAAGGGAGATGAAGGGAGTATGTTGTAAGGATAACTTACAAGGAAGAGCTTAAGGAAGCTACCTGGATCCTGCCATTTTGGTTCCTCTAGGATTAATAATTTTGTTGCTAGAGGAAAATATGGCCTTTTGTTTCATTTCTTAATGAAACACATTCTAGCATTTGGTTGCACAATGAAACAATTCATTACATAATGAAACAATGAAGCAGCATTTTGTTTTTCATTTTGTCCCCATCTCTAGTGTTTCACATTAGAGATGGGCACGACTTGAAAAAAATTTTTTCGAGTTGTCGTTAGTCGGGCCGGTTCCATTTCGGCTCGTTTCCGTTTTTCGTGAAAATTTGAAAAAATTAGTCGGTTCATTTTTTCGTTGTCATTAGTACTGGTTTTTTTTGGGGGGGAGCGGGCTCCTGGAGGCACCTCTGTGGTGGATGCCTCCTCTGGTCCGCTATAAAGGGAAAGTGGGCTCCTGGAGGCACCCGTGGGTGCCTCCTATCCTCCCACTAGGAAGGGGAAGCAGGCTCCAAGAGACCCCTCTACATGGGGGTCTCCCCTCCTCACCTGCTGCTGCTGCAAAATGGTATGCAATAGCCATATGGATATTGCATACCAGTTGTGCAGACAGTGAGACCAGTGAGAGTGATAGCGTCATGCCTTCCCTGCACAAGGCTCTCGCACCGCCATGTCTCACACAGAAGGGAATTGTACTTGCTGCGTGTATTGCAATGCAAGCAAGTAGATCTGGCTTAGGGTTAAGGTGGGTTAGTGCAAGGGCTAGGGTTAGGCTAGTGATGGCTAAGGTTACGGTGGGCTAGTGGGTTGCACCTCTGGGTGCCTCTCTGACCCATTAAGAAGACAGTCTGTGACGTATGGGTAAGGAAGGAGTCAAGGGTTAGGGTTAGGGTTCGGGGGCTAGGGCAGGTTTTAGGGGGCTTTTTGGCACATCCCAGAAGTCTCCGTGGCCAAGTGGCCATGCGATTGGTGGGATGGTTCCAAAAATTTGCATGGTCGTCCACTCCCACATGGCTGGCCACTCGGCCAGCCCATCATTGCGCAGGTGTAAAAAAAAAAAAAAATCAATGGAGGACAGAGGAGGAGAGGAGAGACATTTTGTTGCAAGAAAAAACCCACCGCTACTGTGAAAAATCTGGCAGTTTATAAATTTTCACGTGTTTCTTTCTGTTGTGCTTGTGTGTTTTTGGACCATGATTTCAAAAACAATATTGCGTTTGCCGCCCCATTTTGGATCCCCCGCCCGCACCGCGTGGCATGGCGACTCGAGTCCGGCTGCCCAGGACAGGGGGAGGCGGGACCCCCCCTCCAGAAACCACCCCTCCGGTAGGTGCCCTGCGCCCTTAGTCAAGCAGGCATTTTTCCGCCTGCTTTTTTGGCCCGGGAATGGGTGGGGGGAAAGTTTAAAAGTTTTTTCCTGTGCAGTCTGTGCCGCTTGCTTGCGCTTTAATTGCGGCGGCCAGCGGCGAGACTGGGCTTTTTGCTGGCTGCGAGCCTGCGGCGAGTCCCACCAGAGCAGCCCAGGACGGGGATGGGGGAGGCCGGGGACCTCCAGAAACAACCCCTCTGGTAGGTGCCCTGAGGCACGGCAGGCATTTTTCCGCCTGCTTTTTGGCCGGGAACCGGGTTTTTTTAACTTTTAAAAACTTTTTTTCTGTGCCGCGTGGAATGAGCACGACAAATCAGACCAAAATTGTTCGTTCGTCGGTTCGAGCTCGAAGTCTGGCGGAGTAATTCCCGTTACCGTTTCCATAGAGTAACGGAAGCGAGTAAGGGAAACGGAAACGGGAATACCGCTAAGTCGTGCCCCATCGATTGGAGGAGGGCTAATGTTGTCCCCATATTCAAAAAGGGGAAAAAAGAGGACCCAAATAATTACCGCCCAGTCAGCTTGACTTCAATTCCTGGAAAGATCCTAGAGCAGATTATTATTTATTTATTTATTTATTTAAGTACTTGTATCCCGCTCCATCTTCCCAACGGGAACTCTGGGTGGCTAACAACGCAAGAACTAAAAAGACAAAAGCTAAAGGCTAAAAAATAGCAAGCCACCAGCAAGGGCAGCAGGGGGCAAGATGGCGGCAGACATAGAGGGATAGGAAGGAAAAGAAAAACTAACTAATAAAGGCACCATAAGCCTCTTTAAAGAGGTAGGTCTTCAAGGCCCTCTTAAAGGCGGGCAGGGACTCCAGCAGGCGCAGCTCAGGAGGTAGATGGTTCCAAAGCGAGGGCCCCACCACAGAGAAGGCGCGGTACGCGTTTCCGCGCCTCTCTGGGTGTGGCCACTAAGAGCGCGCCTGCGACAATCTCGTGGGTCTGGATCCGGATGCCCTCAGGGAGATACGCTCCGCCAGGTATCCTGGTCCCAAGCCGTGGAGGGCCTTGAAAACCAAGACCAGGACCTTGAACCTGATCCGGAGGAGGAACGGGCAGCCAATGCAGGCGGACCAGGACTGGGGTGATGTGCTCGAATCTACGAGCACCCACCACCAGCCTGGGGCATTTTGCACCCGCTGTAACCTCCGGACCAGGGTCAAGGGCAACCCACGTAGAGGGCATTGCAGTAGTCGATCCTCGAGATCACCAGGGCCTGCACAACTGTCCTCAGGGAGGACTCGTCAAGGTACTGGCGGATTTGGGCGATCCTGCGGAGATGGAAAAAGCGGCCCTGGAGACCGCCATCACCTGGGCTTCCAGGGAGAGAGCGGAATCCAGGACCACGCCCAGATTCCTGGCCCTGTCTGTAGGCTGGAGGGAAGTACCCCCAGACTAGGGAGGGGGCCATTGTACCAGACTGGAGGGCGCCCCGAAGAACAGAACCTCCGTCTTCTCCGGATTAAGCTTGAGCGGTTATCTCTGGTCCATTCCAGAACGGCCTCCAGGCACCGATCGAGGGATCGAACCGCCTCCTCAGCAGGCGTAGAAAAGGAGATATAGAGCTGCGTGTCATCAGCGTACTGATGACAGCGAACTCCATATCTCCTGATGAAAAATAAACATTGAACAATGGGGAGATTGCAGACCCTGGGGCACCCCACAAGGGAGAGTCCAAGGAGCCGACAAGACATCCCCAGCTGTACCCTCTGAGTCCGGCCGCCAAGGAAGGAACGGAGCCAGGCCAAGGCCTGACCACCAATTCCCGCCTCAGCGAGCCGAAAGAAGGTTACCGTGGTCGGCGGTATCAAAGGCTGCTGAGAGATCAAGGAGGACGAGCAGGAGGAACTCCCCTGTCGGCCTCCCTGAGGAGGTCATCCTGCAGAGCGACCAGGGCGGTCTCGGTCCCGCGAAGAGGCCTGAATCCAGACTGGAAGGGGTCCAGGATATGATTTGTCTCCAGGTATGACTGGAGCCGGACGGCAGCCACCCCTCGACAACCTTGCCCAGGAAGGGAAGCGATGGCGATCGGACGGAAGTTGGAAAGATCGTCCGTCGCCAAGCCAGGTTTCTTAAGAATGGGTTTTACCACAGTCTCCTTTAAACGGGAAGGGAAACGACCCTCCCGAAAGGAGGCCATGGCGATGGAAGAAAACCACTCTGGCATGTTCCCTCGGCAGATTTTAGGAGCCAGGCTGGGCAAGGGTCAAAAGGAGTGGCCGCGGCCGGCAACGAGCCATAGCTCTGGAGATCTCCGGAAACCGGCCTGAACTCGTCCAGGAGGGGAGAACGGAGGGTTGAGGCACTGGAAGACCCCGAGGATGGACTAGAGCAACTGGGGGCAAATCGGAACGGATGGCCTCAATTTTGATCTAAAATGGGCTGCAAATTGCTCACTAGTGAAATCACTAGGAGGAGGCCGCAGCTGACTGGGATTGGAGAGGTCTCGAACCACCCGGAATAACTCCGCCTGGCGGCTCGAGGCCTCCCCAATTCTAAGGGAGGCATAAGATCTTCTAGCGTCCCTGATCGCGCGAAGATAGCGGCCAGTCAGCTGTTTAAGGGCAGCCCAATTCACTTCCGTCCGGTTCGCCCTCCATATGACCTCTAGTCTCCTACGTTCTTGCTTCATCGACCGCAACTCCTCCGTGAACCACGGGGAGGAGCGGCCTCGACAGCGCAGGAGACGCTTAGGGGCGATCCGGTCTATCGCCCCGGCGGCACCAACATGCCACCTTTCCACCAGGGCATCAACCGGATCGTCCGCCAGACCGCCAGAGAGCTCCCCGAAGGCCTCCATAAACCTTGGAGGGTCCAGGAGCCTACGGGGGCGAGCCCAGATGTAAGAAGGCGCTCCCGCGGGGTGGGGGGCGATCGACAGGGAAAATCTTAGCAGGTAATGGTCCGACCATGACACGGGCAGGGGCAAAATGTCCCCAACCCCAGACACGAATCCGGCGACGTGGAGGAAAAGACCAGGTCTAGGGTGTGGCCAGCTCTATGAGTGGGGCATAAAACATGCTGAGATAAGTTCATGGAAGTCATGGATTCCATGAATTCCAGAGCCGCACCAGAGTTCCCCCTCGGCATGCAAGTTGAGGTCCCCAACCACCAAAAGGCGGGGCGACCTCAACAGAGCAGCCGAGATGAACTCAGCGATCTCTGGGAGGGATTGTGCTGGGTTTACACCAGCACAATGCCAAACTTATCTCGCTGACCCACAGATAGATGGAGGCATTCCACCCCAGAACACACCATCGACGCGGACCTGCTAACATAAAGGGATTCCCTGAAAACGATGGCCACCCCCCCCTACCCTCCGATCTGCCTGCCCACTGAACCTGAAACCCGGGTGGGCAAAGGAGAGCGAGGAGGCCCGCCCTCCGCGCCCACCCAAGTATCGGTGATACACGCCAGGTCGGCGTGCTCATCCAAGATAGAATCGAGGATGAGCGGGGTCTTATTATGCACCGACCTGGCGTTAATCAGCAGGCAGGTCAGATCGGAGGCACTGGCGGGATGGCACCCAGGTAGATGGCGGTGGACGGGGGGATCAGAACGGGGGACCGGCCTTAAATGCCGGACCCTAGTTCTTCTTACCCGACCGATCCCACCGTCCAGAGCGTACCTCCCACGGCCAGACACCACAGAGATAGGAGTCCCTGCCAACATGGTAGCCTAGGGGGAGAAGAAGAAAGGGGGAGAGACAAGAAACAAATGAAAACGATCAAGACTAATACAATTAACAATAACCAGGCACAAAAACAATGCAAATTACAACTGAGTAAAAATACAGTGCAAAAACTATAAAAATAAAGGAAGAGGTAAAAGCAAGAATAAAATAGGGCACAAACCAGGGCAGAGTGGAATTACCGGAGGGGGAGGGGAAGATGGGGGTACGGGACCGGGTCGACTGGTAGCACTGGGCGTTAGGGGCCTAAAAGCCACCCAAGGACTCACAGAACCACCCGGGAGTCCTCCAAGAGGCAGTGGCGGATAGTTCATAAGCAGCGGCGGCATCAACGTAGATGCAGGGACCGCATCAAAAGGCGGAACAGCGATGGAGCCGCCTCGTTCTCGGCACCAACCAGAAAACAAATGGCGAAAGATGGAAAGGCGGCGGCGGCGACAACGGAGGGCCGTCGCAGAAAGCACAGAGCGAGAGTCTCGATCCAAGGCCTTGGAAAGATCCTAGAGTCCAGATTATTAAACAAGGGGGAGGCCGCCTGGTTCCAAGGCAGTTTGCAATTATTTAACAAACAATGCTGTCATTACAAGAAGTCAACACGAGTTTCTTAAAAACAAGTCATGCCAGACTAATTTGATCTCTTTCTTTGATAGAATTACAGGCCTGGTGGATGAGGGGAATGCTGTGGCTCTTGCTTATCTGGACTTTAGTAAGGCCTTTGATAAGGTTCCCTATGATATTCTTGCTAAGATGTTAGTAGAAAGTGGGATAGATAGTGCTACTGTTAGGTGGATTTGTAATTGGTTGACTGATCACACCCAAAGGGTGACCATAAATGGCCTCTCTTCAGCTTGGAGAGACATGGCCAGTGGGGTGCCCCAGGGTTCTGTTCTGGGACCAGTGCTGTTCAATATCTTTATTAATGATTTGGAGGAAGGAATAGACAGTATGCTAATTAAATTTGCAGATGATACCAAATTGGGAGGGATGGCTAATTCCCTAGAGGATAGGATGAAAATTCAAAAAGACCTTGACAGATTAGAGTGCTGGGCCAAAGCCAACGAAATGGATTTCAATAGAGGGAAATGTAGGGTGCTACATCTAGGTAAAAAGAATGAATTGCAAAGATATAGGATGGGGGATACATGGCTGGAGAATAGTACCTGTGAAAGGGATTTGGGAGTCTTTGTGGATCACAAATTGAACATGAGTCAGCAGTGTGAAAGCCAATGCAATTCTTGGTTGCATCAACAGAACCATAGTGTCTAGATCAAGGGAAGTGAAGTACCACTCTATTCTGCTCTTGTCAGACCCCACCTGGAGAACTGTGTCCAGTTGTGTGTGCCTCAATTTTAAAAGGATGTTGACAACCTCGAGCGGGTGCAGAGGAGGACGACCAGAATGGTTGAGGGTCTGGAGGAAATGTCTTATGAGGAAGGGCTTAGGGAACTGGGAATGTTTAGCCTTTCTAAAAGAAGGCTGAGGGGGGATATGATAGCTATGTTTAAATATTTGAAAGGATGTCATATTGAAGAGGAAACACGTTTGTTTTCCATGGCGTCAGAGACTAGGACTCGGGGCAATGGTTTCAAACTACAGGAAAAGAGATTCCATTTGAACATTAGGAAGAACTTCATGACAGTTAGAGCTGTTTGACAGTGGAATATGCTGCCACAAAGGGTGGTGGAGTCTCCTTCCCTGGAGGTTTTTAAGCAAAGTCTGGATGGCCATCTGTCGGAAATATTGTGATGGGGTTCCTGTATGGCAGGGGGTTGGACTAGATGGCCCTTGAGGTCTCTTCCAACTCTATGATTCTATGATTCTATGATTCTATTAGATCAGAAGCACTGGGGAAGTTCCTTGCTTCTTCTTTTTCAACCATCAGCCACTCTTATATCTTTGTTTGCTGTGTGCTTTGCTTTTCAAAGAGAAAAAGGACTACTTTGGGGTGGAGACAATTTGCACAAATTATGGAGACACAAGCCATTTAAAATAGTGCTTCTTGTCCCACTCTCATCAGGTGGTAAGGAGTCTTTCCGGACTCAGAAATGCATCATCTTAGGTGCCTCCTTAGCTCAAGATAGCCTAAACAGATGAGCATGAAGAACTCATTCAGTAGATATCCATATATAGTTCTGTGGAACTTTTCTTAATCAGAGTAAGACAACAGGAGGCCACAGACTTGCTCACCCTCAAGCCCAAGAGCTATAAATAAAGGGGAAGCTCACAGATAGAGGGAGAGGCTTTACTTTTGCAACACTTGGTTTCTGTGCCTTTGCAGTCCATTCATCACCTTCTCAGGTAAGAAGTGTAGCAACAGTAAGACTATAACTTCAGGAGAAGCTTAATGAAAAATAATACCAGTTTCCTTTTCAAATGGATAGATGTGCCTTCAGCCATACCTCAGAGTCAGTCTGGAATTCATTTCTAAGCTCCAAACACTAACAATACGTCTTATTATTAAATGTGGAGCACAAGGATTCTTCTAGTGCCAAAATAAATCCCCCAACAGCAGTAAGACCTCTGAGATTTTTATCTTCTATTCCATTTCAAAGTCTTTTTTGCTTCAGGGACCCACCACCCTAGGCTTTATCCCTACACTTAATATGCCTCTTTCTATAACATTGGATTTCATCCCTCAGCTGATTTTTTCCTACCTACCAACTTATTGTATAGAAACCATTTTTGTCACAAAACCTGGCATTTTAGGGCACAAGTTCTATTCATTGGAACAGATTTATTGTTTCACTTGAAACCAGGGAAACACTTTTTCTTCCTACTCTTCAGCGTTCGCCACCAAATATTTTCCTTTCCTTTCTATTTAAATGCTGATAAATATGCCAAAGGGAAAGGATTTCAATAGACCTTGATCTTGTTGCTTAATCTTTTCAAAGTGTAACCGAATGAAACTATCAGAAGGACTGCCTTCTCCATGTGCTCCCAATTAGAGCTATTTGAGATCAGGTTGGGGTTTTTATCTTTTCCAGAGGGTTCCAATGTTATGTTGAATGGGTTGGATCCAACTTGGTATAAATGGAAGAAATGTACAACTTGTTGTCTTTTTTATAAATGAGTGCATAAAGGTTCTGGAGCAGAAGTTAGGAGGTACTAAAGCCATTTGTGAACTAGTTTACTATAAGACCTCATGTAAATATGGAAAGTTAGTACACATTTGTGCGTGTTTCACCTTTACGGTTCACTGTGAAATTGTGCATCCAGAATCCTATTGCTGATTTCTGCTTCCGTAGGGGGAATCATGTAGGTTTTGAGAGCAAATTGCCATTCATTAGTGAGATACTGGCCATATCCCCATTAGAGATGGGCACGACTTGAAAAAAATTTTTTCGAGTTGTCGTTAGTCGGGCCGGTTCCGTTTTGGGTCGTTTCCGTTTTTCGTGAAAATTTGCAAAAATTATTCGGTTCGTTTTTTTTGTTTTTTTGTTTTCATTAGTACTGGTTTTTTTGGGGGGTAGTGAGCTCCTGGAGGCACCTCTGTGGGGTGGGTGCCTCCTCTGGCCCGCTATAAAGGGAAAGTGGGCTCCTGGAGGCACCCGTGGGTGCCTCCTATCCTCACCCACTAGGAAGGGGAAGCAGGCTCCAAAAGAACCCTCTACATGGGGGTCTCCCCTCCTCACCTGCTGCTGCAAAATGGCATGCAATAGCCATATGGATATGCATACCAGTTGCAGACAGTGAGACCAGTGAACCCGCCAGAGGCATAGGGTGATGCCTAAGGCTCTCGCACCACCATGTCTCACAAAGAAGGGAATCGTACTTGCGTGTAGTGCAATGCAAGTAGATCTGGCTTAGGGTTGAGGTGGGTTAGTGCAAGGGATAGGGTTAGGCTAGTGACGGATAAGGTTACGGTGGGCTAGTGGGTTGCACCTCTGGGTGCCTCTCTGACCCACTAAGAAGACAGTCTGTGATGTATGGGTAAGGAGTCAAGGATTAGGGTTAGGGTTAGGAAGCTAGGGCAGGTTTTAGGGGGCTTTTTGGCACATCCCAGAAGTCTCCATGGCCAAGTGGCCATGCGACTGGTGGGATGGCTCCAAAAATTTGCATGGTTGTCCACTCCCACATGGCTGGCCACTTGGCCAGCCCATCATTGCGCAGGTGTAAATAAAATAAAATAAAATAAAATCAATGGAGGACAGAGGAGGAGAGGAGAGACATTTTGTTGCAAGAAAAAACCCACCGCTACTGTGAAAAATCTGGCAGTTTATAAATTTTCGCGTGTTTCTGTTGTGCTTGTGTGTTTTTGGACCACGATTTCAAAAACAATATTGCGTTCGCTGCCCCATTTTGGATCCCCCGCCCGCACCGCATGGCATGGCGACTCGAGTCCGGCTGCCCAGGACAGGGGGGAGGCAGGACCCCCCTCCAGAAACCACCCCTCCAGTAGGTGCCCTGTGCCCTTAGTCAAGCAGGCATTTTTCCGCCTGCTTTTTTGGCCCAGGAATGGGTGGGGGGAGAGTTTAAAAGTTTTTTTCCTGTGCCGTCCGTGCCGCTTGCTTGCGCTTTAATTGCGGCGGCCGGCGGCGAGACTGGGCTTTTTGCTGGCTGCGAGCCTGCGGGAAGTACCACCAGAGCAGCCCAGGATGGGGGATGGGGGGGAGGCCGGGGACCTCCAGAAACAACCCCTCTGGTAGGTGCCCTGAGGCACGGCAGGCATTTTTCCTCCTGCTTTTTGGCCGGGAACCTGGTTTTTTTAACTTTTAAAAACTTTTTTTCTGTGCCGCGTGGAATGAGCACGACAAATCAGACCAAAATTGTTCGTTCGTCAGTTCGAGCTCGAAGTCTGGCGGAGTAATTCCCGTTACCGTTTCCATAGAGTAACGGAACCGAGTAAGGGAAATGGAAACGGGAATACCGCTAAGTCGTGCCCCATCTCTAATCCCCATATGTGTACAAAACTAGACATGTCAAAAAAGCAAAAAGCAAAGTGTTCTGCTTGTATACCGCCCCATAGCACTTCAAGTAGTCTCTGGGCAGTTTACAGTTTAATTACAGTATGCAGGCTACACATTGCCCCCCCTCCCCAAAGCTGGGTACTCATTTTACTGACCTCGGAAGGATGGAAGGCTGAGTCAACCATGAGCCTGCTACCTGGGATTGAACCCCAGGTCATGAGCATAGTTTTACCTGCAGTACAGGCATTTAACCACTGTGCCACAAGGTAGAGAACTGTGAGGGAGAAGCAGTGATGGTTGGCTAGTAGGCTTGTTTTCTCTTTAAATTATCTTTTCATTTTAAAAGTATTCATTTTCAGAGTTCAGAGAAAGTGTATACTGGGAACAAAATGTTTTAAACTCTTCTGGACAGAGACATCATTATATTTCTTGATTCTCACTTTGGTTTTCTTTTTCTTTTCACTTGTTCTAGATTTGACGTAACATAGTTTTCCTTGCATGGGTGTTTAGAGCAATGGTTTCCAATCTTGGGTCACAGGTGTTCTTGGAGTAACCTACTGCCCCGAATTCTTCACCACTAACTGTGCTACCCAGGATTTCTGGGACTTGTAATCCAAGAACATTTAGAGACCCAGGTTGGGAACCACTGGTGTACAGCATTATATTAGGATATTTTAGAAGTGAGTCCTTAGGGAAGATGGGTCATGGACTGAGCAAGAGAAAGTATCTTCACCACAAATTTAATGGGTGATGGCACTGTCCCTTATGCCCCTTTGTCTCTTGGAAATGGTCAGCTTGCTTTAGAACACAACCCTATTAATAGCAACTCCCTTCTCCTACTTATTTTTTCTTTGCTCTATAATGGTGGGGAGGGGGATGAAAACAGAAGCTTCTGTTGTGAATATCAACTGGACAATGCAAGGCGATTTCTCCCAGCTGGATATTTCTAGTTACATCTGCTGGGATTTAGAATGTCTTAGCAACACAAGAAAGGATGACTTACAGGCTGCATGCCCACTTCTCACAAATACATATGTATACTCAACATCTGCTACAGCTTAAGGAGTTGAAATCAAGATTTCTATGGTAGAATAAAAGCTTTATCCTAGATGGCAGAGAGTTGTTTTCAATATGATCCTGTTTATGCTTACATAGGAGTAACTCCTGCGGAGTTCAGGTGTTCTTCTTTCTAGGGAATTCTGCAGCATTAGATTGCTATTTAACATTCATATGATCTACAATGCCAAAGCCAGTCAAAACTTGGCACACACAAATCCAAATTCACTGGATGGATCCAGGATGTGTCATCCAAGACAGAAGAGTTCTACCTGTATACCTAGTTTATTTTATTTATATACTGTCCAGTAAATGAATTCACAGTACTCTCATAGTATACAAACAAACAAAGCTCCACAAACTTGACCTAATTCATTCTCATAAAAAACTTACTCCACCAATTAGAGCTAACTCTGTCCAACAAGGTCAGAGTGCCTTGTGCTCTGTGTAGCATTTTCAATGGAGTGCAAGAGCTGTTTAGGAAAGAAGGGAGCATAGGATCCCGTTTATTCCCACCATTTGGGTTGGATCTAGATTCAATTTACTTGGGCTTGAATCTAGATCCAACCCAATACTTCTATATCTTTCATTTCTGGAAGAAGAAGAAGAAGAAGAAGAAGAAGAAGAAGAAGAAGAAGAAGAAGAAGAAGAAGAAGAAGAAGAAGAAGAAGAAGAAGAAGAAGAAGAAGAAGTTGTAGTATATGATAGACTCAGGCACTTAGTGCGTTGTGTTAAGCCCCGCACACAGAATACACAGCAAGCCAAGTTCAGTTCTTTGCCAGGAACTTTAGTTGTAATCCAGATAACAAACAAAGTACAGTCCGAATCAAAGCCAAAATACCTTACAGAGCCAAATGCCAAGTTCAAGGGTACAGAGAAACGTCGTAGTCAGAAAGCCAGTCCAAGGTCAGGAAACAGAGAATGCCGTAATCAGAAAGCTGGTCCAAGGTCAGGAAACAGAGTCTGGATACACACAGGAACGTGGTGACAAGGTAAGTGACGCGTTGCTCCCACAGAGGTTTCAGGGTAAACTTGCTAGCTTTATCCTAAACCAGGGAACACACCCATATCTCTGGCAAGGCTCCTGCTAGAACTCAGGGCTTTCAGATCTAATTCTACGCCTATCATTAAAGATCTTTTCCCTGGCTCTCCCGTTAGTTCTTCTTTGCAGGATCCTGTTCCTAGCCCTCATAGGAGGAGGAGATGTGCCCTCAGCTGCGTCCTCAGACTCAGCTGCCTGCTGAGTTGAACTGCAAGGCTGCTCCTGCTGTTCTTCAGCATTTAACCCTTCACATTCAGGTTCTATGACAGGCAGGGTCCTGGCACTATCCCCCTCCCCATGGCCCCCCTCTTCTGATGGGCCAGGTTTATCTGGATAATTATCATGAAATTGCTGAATCAACTCCGGTGCATGCAAGTTAGATACCGGTTCCCAAGAACGATCTTCTGGTCCATACCCTTCCCAGTCCAGTAAGTATTGTAAAAAACCCCGAAGTATCCGGGAATCCAAAATTTGGCGGACCTCATACTCCTCTTCTCCTTCTACCAATATTGGTGGAGGAGGTTCAGGATTTGGTGGTCGGTTGGGGTCAGGGTCTTTAGCTGGGACCAAGAGAGAACGATGGAACACAGGATGAATATGGAGAGAAGCAGGTAATTGCAGATGGAACGCCACTGGGTTGATTTTTTCTAGGATGGGATAAGGGCCAATGAATCGAGGATCTAGTTTTCGGGATCGCCCAGGATGTCTCAAATATCGGGTAGAGAGCCAAACCTTCATGCCCGGATTAAACTGTGGACCTTCTTGCCTTTTCTTATCCGCTGCCTTCTTATATGCTTCCTTAGCATGATTAAGTTGTTCTTTTAATAGTTTTGAATAGAGATGGGCACGACTTAGCGGTATTCCTGTTTCCATTTCCGTTACTCGCATCCGTTACTCTACGGAAATGGTAACGGGAATTACTCTGCCAGAATTCAAGCTCGAACCGACAAATGAACAATTTGGTCTGATTTGTCGTGCTCGTTACTTGCATCGCGGCGATCGCACAATGCCAAACGGCACAGAAAAAAAGTTTTTAAAAGTTAAAAAAAAGATTCCCGGCCCTAAATGTAGGCGAAAACTGTCTGAGGGCACCTACCAGGCCAGAAGGGTGTTTTATTTGGGGGGGGGTTCCCCGCCCCCCTCTCCTTGGCTATTGCTACTGCTGCGCTGCTGGTACCAGGCTGGGAGGGCGCATCCATTTGCCATGCAGTGCGGGGGATCCAAAATGGCGACCGCAATATTTTTTTTTTAAATCGTTGCCGAAAAAAACCCACCAAAGCACCACAGAAACATGCGAAAATTAGCTATTTTAAATGCTTGAATTTTTACAGTAGCAGCAGTGGGTTTATCTTGCAAAAAAAGTCTCAGTTGATTTTATTTTATTTTATTTTATTTTATTTTATTTTATTTTATTTTATTTTTTTACACCTGCACATTTGCAATGATGGGCTCACCCATGGGAGTGGACCATGCAAATTTTCCACCAATCGCATGGCCACTTGGCCAGGTTGACCACAGAGACTTCTGGGATGTGCCAATCGGGCATAAACAGCCCACTAATCATAGCCCAAACCCGAAGCCTAAGCCTAAGCCTAACACATACACCAGTACACTGTCCTTCTAAGTGGGTCAGAGAGGCACCCAGAGGTGCACCCCAATACTCACCCTAACCTCACCCGTAACTAGCCTAACCCTAGCCCTTGCGCTAACCCATCTTATCCCTAAGCCAGATCTACTTGCATTGCACTACATGCAAGTACGTGAGACACAGCGGGTGCAAAGAGTCTGCCAGTCCGTCACTTGCGGCTCTGGCTGACTCCTGCAGCTCCCTCCAGGAGCCCGCTACCCCCCCCAAACCAGTACTAACGAGAATGAGAAAACGAAAAAACGAACAGACTAATTTTTGTGAAATTTCACAAAAAACGGAAACGAGCCGAAACGGACTGCCTCCGACACACAACAACTCGAAAACGTCATTTTCCCTAGTCGTGCCCATCTCTATTTTTGAATGCTATGAAGTTCTTGAAGGGAAGCATCGGTAGCTGGTACAGAGGTGGAAGGAAGGGTGGTGGGAAAGTACCGAGGATGGTATCCATACTAGACCATAAATGGGGTTTGACGAATGGATGAATGTACCGCATTATTTTATGCAAATTCAGCTAAAGGGAACAAATCCACCCAATTGTCCTGTTGATAACATGTGTAGCAGCGTAAATATTGTTCCAAGGTGGCATTGGTGCGCTCAGTCTGACCATCTGACTGGGGGTGATAAGCGGATGACAGGTAGACTTGGGTTCCTAGTGCCTTGTGCATAGCTTGCCAGAAACGAGAGGTGAATTGGGGTCCACGATCCGAAATAAGGTGTTCAGGTAAACCATGAAGCCTGAAGAGGTGTTGTAAATAATGATGAGCTGTTTCTGCTGTGGTAGGAGGTTTAGGACAAGGAACGAAGTGGGCCATTTTGGTGAACAAATCTACGAAGACCAGGATGCAGGTAAATCCTTTGGAGCGAGGAAGATCCGTGATGAAATCCAGTGACACAGCATTCCAAGGACCAGAGGGTGTTGGCAAAGGATGCAACAGACCCGAAGGTTTAGCCACCACATCCTTTG
Source organism: Phrynocephalus forsythii (assembly GCA_029282475.1). Lineage (NCBI taxonomy): Eukaryota > Metazoa > Chordata > Lepidosauria > Squamata > Agamidae > Phrynocephalus > Phrynocephalus forsythii. Next base: position 110,817,317 of record JAPFRF010000005.1, on the reverse strand, counting down.
CTCACCGACACACTTCACAGGACCCCACATATCTGGTAACATCAGCTCGGACCTGTGGCCACCAGAACTCCCTTGTGAGAAGATGCAGGGTTTTATAAAGTCCAAAGTGTCCAGCAGGTAAAGAATAATGAGAAAGATGCAATACCTGATTACAAAGGGGACCAGCAGGAACATATAACCTTCCTCGATGTAGTAGTAACCCTTGTTGTGCAGAAAACTCTCCATGCTCCCCATTTTGAAGTTCTTGAAGACGTTGCTGAGTCCATGGATCTTGAGCTTGAGACTTCTGGATTTCTTCTGCCAAGCTGGGACACGGACTTGTGGCTGCAAACACGGAGGGAGGCAAGATGGGTGCCACTAAAGTCTCTTTCACTGGTGCCGCATATTCAGGTTTTCTAGATAATGCATCAGCTTTCTTATTCTGAGCTTCAGGAATATACTTGATACGAAAATCAAACCGGGAAAAGAATAAAGACCACTGGATTTGTCGCTGAGACAATTGCCGAGCTGTTTGTAAATGTTCCAGGTTTCTATGATCAGTTAGCACTTGCCCAGGGTGTCGAGCTCCCTCAAAGTAATGCCTCCATACATCAAAAGCTGTTTTGATGGCCAACAGTTCACGCTCCCAAATCGTATAATTCTTTTCTGCAGGTTTTAACTGCAGAGAGTAGAAGGCACAGGGACGCGGGATTTGGGAGGGATCCTCTTGTTGAGATAATACTGCTCCCAAGGCAACACTAGATGCGTCAGCCTCCACTATGAACGGCAGTTGTGGATCAGGGTAGCGAAGTATAGGCTCCGAAGTGAAGCGGGTCTTCAAGGTAGAGAAAGACTTCTCTGCTTCCAGAGTCCACTGGAAAGGCTCTTTGGGACGGAGGAGATGGTTTAAAGGTGCAGCAATGTCAGCGTAAGCAGGAATGAACTGATGATAGTAGTTAGCGAAGCCAAGGAACTGCTGCAAGTCCTTACGATTTTGTGGTCGCTGCCATGACAACACAGCCTCTACTTTCTTGGGATCCATGCGGATTCCCTGGGGAGAAATGATATGCCCCAGGAATTCACCCTCTTCAATGTTGAACTCACATTTTTCCAGTTTAGCATAGAGTCCGTTTTCCCAGAGACGCTGCAATACCTGACAAACATCTTTAACATGCTGAACTGGGTCAGCGGAGTAAATCAGAATGTCATCTAAATACACAACCACACAATGATCTAGGAGATCCTGGAAAATGTCATTCATCATCTGCTGAAACACACTGGTCAGACCAAAAGGCATTACTAAATGTTCATATTGGCCGTATCGGGTCTGGAATGCAGTTTTTCATTCATCTCCTTTGCGGATACGTACCAAATTATATGCCCCCCAAAGGTCCAGCTTAGTATAACACTTAGCCCCTTTTAACCGGTCCAAAAGTTCAGAGATTAAAGGTAAAGGGTACCGGTCCCTAATAGTGATCTTGTTGAGTGCTCTATAATCATTACAAGTACGAAGCTCCCCTCCCTTCTTCTTGATAAATATCACTGGTGCCGACAATGGTGATTTGGAAGGGTGTATGAATCCACGTCTAAGATTTTTATCTAGAAAAGTCCTTAACGCTTCTAATTCAGGTTCAGACATGGGATAGACTCATGCTACAGGAAGAGGTGCCCCAGGAATCAAATCAATGGCACAGTCATAGGGTCGATGTGGAGGTAGCTTGTCAGCCCCCTTTTCTTCAAATACATCGGCAAAGTCTTGATATGCCTGGGGCAAGACAGGGTCAGATGTATCATGAGCAGATGCCAGGATAGTGGAGGAATGTTGCTTTGAACAAGGGACCTTGAAATATAATTCCCCTTGCACCCAATCCACCAGTGGATTATGAGCTCGCAACCAGGAAAGTCCCAAAACAAGAGGAAACCGGGGCATACAGGTTACATTAAAGCTAATCTGCTCATTATGATCCATTACCTGAAGGGTAAGGGGACAGGTTTCCTGAGCTACCGGCCCAGAACGAAGTAACCGACCCTAAATGAATTCCACCAGCAAAGGGGTGTCCTTATTTTGTACTGGAATCCGATGGTACCGCACAAACCCAGCAGCCACAAAACAATGAGCTGCCCCAGAATCTACCATAGCATACACCGGAATCTCCCGACCATCAGGGAGCCCTAAAGTCACAGGTAGCAGAAAAGGTCCTTGAGGTGTGATAGTATTGCCTGGGAACCCTTCGGTATGCTCCATTCCTCGGGGTTCCTTCAAGGATGGAGCTGCCCTTTTACTGCTGGAGAGATAGCAGCTCTAACTGAGGAATGCTTCAAAGGACAATTAGAAACAAAATGTCCTCCTCCCCCACAGTACAGGCAGAGATGATGAAAGCATCGTCTTGCCTTTTCCCCGGGGTAAGGCGTGGTCAAGCAGCTCCCAGTTGCATAGGTTCTGGATCTACTTCACGAGCCTCCTGGGATTGCAGATGAGACAGAGCTGGCAGAAGTTGCTGGTTGCAGTTCTGGCCTCGGGAGAGACGATGGCTTTCCAGGCGTCCATCAATTCTCAAACACAGAGTAATGAGCTCCTGCAATGTGTTTGGTTGTTCTACCCTACCGAGTTCATCCAGCACTTCATCTGCCAAACCTTCCATATATTGAGAAATCAGTGCCAGCTCGTTCCACTGAAAATCCTGAGCTATCAAACGAAATGCAGTAGTGTAATTAAACACTGAGTCTTTGCCCTGTTTCAAGGCTCTGAGTCTCCTGTTGGCGGTAGCAGCCTGCACGGGATTCTGAAAGACTGAAGAAATATGGTTCAGAAAAGCCTGGTAGTTATCCAACAAAGGTGAAGCACTGAGGAGTAAAGGAGTCGCCCATTTAGCTGCCTGACCTTTCAATAAACTGATAAAGAAACAGACCTTAGACCTCTCAGTAGGAAATGCACCTCAATGAACAGCTTGCATTGGGCCAAGAATGCAGGGAATTCCTCTAACTTGCCTTCAAACCGGTCAGGAGGCAGCAAAGGGCAACGAGGCTGTAATGATGCTGGAGCTTGCTGCAATTGAACAATAGCTTGAGACAAAAACAGTACTTGGTTTTGCAAAGCTTCCAGTGGAGTCATTCCAACAGCCCCCTCCTTCTCCATTCTGCTTGAATAAGTTTGGTGGGTGGGAGCAAACTGTCAAGCCCCGCACACAGAACACACAGCAAGCCAAGTTCAGTTCTTTGCCAGGAACTTTAGTTGTAATCCAGATAACGAACAAAGTACAGTCTGAATCAAAGCCAAAATACCTTACAGAGCCGAAAGCCAAGTTCAAGGGTACAGAGAAACATCGTAGTCAGAAAGCCGGTCCAAGGTCAGGAAACAGAGAACGCTGTAATCAGAAAGCCGGTCCAAGGTCAGGAAACAAAGTCTGGATACACACAGGAACGTGGTGACAAGGTAAGTGATGCATTGCTCCCACAGAGGTTTCAGGGTAAACTTGCTAGCTTTATCCTAAACCAGGGAACACACCCATATCTCTGGCAAGGCTCCTGCTAGAACTCAGGGCTTTCAGATCTAATTCTACGCCTATCATTAAAGATCCTTTCCCTGGCTCTCCTGTTAGTTCTTCTTTGCAGGATCCTGTTCCTAGCCCTCATAGGAGGAGGAGATGTGCCCTCAGCTGCGTCCTCAGACTCAGCTGCCTGCTGAGTTGAACTGCAAGGCTGCTCCTGCTGTTCTTCAGCATTTAACCCTTCACATTCAGGTTCTATGACAGGCAGGGTCCTGGCACGTTGTACAAATTCAGATGAAGCATGATCACAGCACCAGTCCACTTACCAGGTTCCACATGTCACTTGGGTCCTTCTTCAGGGCTGGCACACCAATCCAGTTAGGAGCTCAACGGGCCCTTCCTCACCTTCTCAGGAAGTAGGACAGAAAGTCTCCCCATGCAACCAATGATTGGTCAGCTGCCAGGGGAGGCGGGGAAGGGCTGACTGGACACCAGCCTGGGGTGTACTGGACCTGGAGAAGGCCCTTGGTAATGCACAGAGCCAGCTGGCCCAGGGAGGTCGGGGATGGGCCTCCATGGCAATTGTGGTGCCATGGTCAGGCTTTGTACTAATTTGTTTGACCATACTGAATACCTCTTGATGTACAGTGGTTCCCCGCCCTTTTGCAGTTCATATACTGTGGTTCCACTATATCGTGGGACCATAGTACACACAGGAATGGCTTGAGGGAGGGACAATAAGCCCAACTCGCCACTTCTTCTTCTTCTTCTTCTTCTTCTTCTTCTTCTTCTTCTTCTTCTTCTTCTTCTTCTTCTTCTTCTTCTTCTTCTTCTTCTTCTTCTTCTTCTTCTTCTTCTTCTTCTTCTTGCAGTTTAGGACCAACAGACTACAGTTCATTTTCCAACATATCAATCCTTATACAATTTCCAAGGTTGTTCGCCCTTTTTCTTTTTCCCTCCCCCTCCCACCCCGAGCAAGCTACTAACTGCAATGTCCTCTCATATTATACATTGTCAAAGCCTGATGGAAAAGTCTAGCCCATTTCTCATTCCCAGGTTTTCCTTCCAACCATTCTATAAACTTCTGCCACTCTTTCAAAATTCTATTTTTCCCTACAGTTTTTCCTTCTTGCATTATTTGTATCCATTCATTTTGGAAAAAAATGATATAGATAATCTTTCCACTTGTATTTCCATTTTCCTTCATCCTTCCATCCAGTTATTAGCACCATTATAGCAGCTGCTATTCCATAATACATAATCTGTTTTATTTCTCTCCAGTTGCTTTCTCTCTCCACTAATCCTAAAAATATGTGGTCTATTTTTAACTGAATCCTTTTATTTGTTATTTCTATTAACCAATTTTCTACTTTATTCCAAAAACTCCTTACTTTCTCACACTTCCAGATCATATGCTCAAAAGTACCCTTTAGTTTCTTACAATGCCAACATTGGAAAGAAATTTTTTTATCTACTCTACTTACTTTCTCCAGAGTATAATACCATTTATACAATACTTTCAATTGCATTTCCTTAATTTTTTCCATTTTAAACTCTCTTACCCCTTTATCATGGATTCAATTTTTTTCTTTATTTAATCTCAACTCCTCTTCCCAAATATTTTAATTATATTTTCTGACTGATTTCCCAGAGTAACCAAGTCACTTCTACAGACACCCCCCCGGGATGCGGGGGAGCAGCGGGGGAGCTTTAAAATGTCTTTACGCAATGAAGCCAAGCATTTGTCTCCGTTGCTTAAATATATTTTAAACCTGGTGGGCTGCTTCCCCATGCCCGGGGGGGGGTCAGTAGAAGCAGTGCACAAGGTTTAAAATGGGTTTAAGCAATGAAGCCACCTGCTCCGTTGCTTAACAGTGTGCTACTTCTACCGACCCCTCACACCGGGTGTGGGGGAGCAGCGTACGAGCTTTAAAATGTCTTTAAACAATAGACCCAAGCACTTGGCTCTGTTGCTTAAACACATATTAAGTCTCACACGCCACTTCGCTGAACCCCCAGGGTACAGGGGAGCAGCCTGCCAGGTTTAAAATGTCTTTAAGCAACAGAGCCAGGTTGGCTCCATTGCTTAAAGACAATTTAAACCTGTCGGGCTGCCTCCTGCATCCTCATATCACAGATTTTCAATGATTGCAGGTCAGGTCAATTCCAAACCGCACGATAAATGGGGGTTACTGTAGATGAGGCTGCATGGAAGTCCATTTTATGCCATACTGGTTTGCAATTACCATCTAATTTGATGTGTGTATAAATACTTGCCATACAAATTAGGATGGATCACTCTGAGAATGGTTTGAATGTGGCGCAATCTGAATTGCTGTCATTTTCAGTTGTTTCTAAGTATTTACATTGTGGCGCATTGTGGAGTCCTGCGGTGCAGTGGTTAAATGCCTGTACTGCAGCTAAAACTGTGCTCACGGTGTGGGGTTCAACCCCAGGTAGCAGGTTCATGGTTCACTCAGCCTTCCATCCTTCTGAGGTCTGTAAAGTGATTACCCAACTTGCATACTGTAATTAAACTGTAAACCACCCAGAGACTACTTGAAGTGGTATTGGATACTATATAAGCAGAACACTTTGCTTTGCTTTGCTTTCCAAACCGGGATGGTAGTGAAAATGGGGGAGACGAACAATCAGGACAGTTCTTGCACTAAAGCATTAAAGAGCAGCATTTGTTTGACCATTTTTTCATTTCTGTGACAGTTTTCCTTCAATGATGAATGTTTGTCAGGAAATATCTGCTTTCCCTTGGCTGCATGAAATCAAATAGTGTGGGGGAATTCATTTCTTCCTGTAAGATAAAAGGATACTTTCCTTCATTCTCTCTTTTGCAAATACACAGAGATGCATTTAACTGACATGCAGTTCTGAAAATATTATTTGTTTGCATATCACAGAGATTGGGTGATATTCTAAGGGTGGATGAAGTTCATCAGGTCGAGCCAGACTATTAAGACAGGGACATTGATAGTGAGGAAGATTTGTGGGTACCATTCAAATACAAATGCAAATACAAAATAAAAAAATAATCTTACTTTTCCCCTTTATGAGGCACAAGGTCATTTTGATCTATGTAGAAGTTTTATTTTAAAATATAGTTCAAGACATGTTCAAATGGTTTAGAACCCTATTAGGTGGCTTTATGAGAGCAGCACAACATGGAAGAAAGCTAAACACCTTTTAAATAAATGGATTTAAGGGATATTCTTAAATAGACTGCTGGTTCAGGATACAAAACCTGGGTGTTTATAATCCTTAAGAATGTTACACATATTGTCCTTGGATGAATTGATAAAAGTGAACTGAATCAAGAGCAATTGTGCACTTCAAGGGCAACCATAGGGTGGAGCAAAGGCATTAATGGAATGGAGCAGGAGACTCGCTGATGTTGAATCCAATGTTCACAAATCATGATTAGAAGCTGGAAAAAAGAAAGACTCAGCAAGATGCTGAGTTGGTGGCGAAGGAGAAGGAGAGCATGCTGATTCCCTTAGAAATGAACCTCAGAATCACTGAGTCACAGAACAATGGATATGGAAGGGCACTGTTATGAGGCCATTGGGTCCAACCCCCTGCTCAATCCAGAGATCCAAGACAAAGTACATCCAACATATAGCTTTCTAACTTTCTCTTGAATGCCTCCAGTGTTGGAGTGCTTACCACCTCCTGAGGTAATTGATTCCACAGTATACTGTTTTAACATGGGGGAGATAAGGGTGACACTGCAGTTGTCATAGATACACCAAACTACATACAGGAAGCTGAGAGACAATTATCCACCTCTAAAGCTTACCAGCACCTAACTAGAGGCCTAACTGCTCAATATCAAAGTGAATCACAAAACCTTATGAAAAATTTCCTCTTGAATGAAATAAAAAGCAGGGAGCCATGGGACTGATACAAAACACAAATGCAAGATCAGGCGATAGGCAATATATCATATTTATAGATGACTCATACATACATACATACATACATACATACATACATACATACATACATACATACATACATACATACATACATACATACATCTTATAATATGCAAGCTTTCATGGATAAATCCCATTTCTTCAAGGCAAAATACCAAAAGTCAAAATGTTTTTGGCAAATGGCTTTTGCCAGAAAAGGTACTCTTAGACACAAAGTCCATATTGCCATTAATTTTAGAAAATACCCGCAAAGATTAAAATTAATCTCTTTGTCTTTGGTATGTTGATGTGTTTTAAAACATTCATTTTCCAGGTTGCAAAGAATATAAGAAAGAATAAGCTTCTAATTGCATTAATTTTTTTAAAATTTTATTTTGGTCTATAGTCCATTGTTCCAAATCAAAGACTACTCACTATTGATTTTGTTGCAAGGGAGGAATATAACTGTTCTCTTCGGCCTTATAATGTTATATAAAGCATATTCAAAATTGTAGAGTTTGAAGACAAAAAGGCCATGACTCTAGATGCACTGTTGTAGAAATAAGGTCCCCTTGAAATCAGTGTGACAGATTCTAAGCAGATACTATGTGATTAATTTACTTATTTGTAATTAATATTTTAATTAGCTGCAGAATTTAAATCCATAATTAATTTACTTATTTGTGTTCTCTCTACTTTTTCATTCATATTTGAAATTAATGTGTGTTTGAAATTAAGATATTACTTTAAGTAGTCTCATAATTTTTAAAAGTCAGCCTTCTACATTTGTTCTTGGCAAGTCTCTTAGCCCTAAAACGTGCCAACATGATTAATTCAGTCATGTCATGCAAACATGAGAGGAAGGCTTTACACATTCATGTCCAGAGATCAAAAAAGCAGTCTGAAGATTAAATAAGCCAGGAATAACATGTTGAAAAATAGACCCCAAACATCAGAGTAAAACATTGAACCTTTGGTTTAAAAAACATGTCTTAAACAAAATTTGACTCAGAGAAAAAGCTCATAATACCTAGAGTTGTCTTGAAGCTGTAATGTAAATGATAATGTATAAAAAGCCATTTTATTTGGGCAGGGTTTTGATAATGCCTCTTATTTTTAAACATCCATGCAATAAAACAGCAGTTATCATAATTTTGCCCAATTTGTTGTTGTTGTGCAGTAGTTCAGTCATGTCCGACTCTTCGTGACCCCATGGACCAGAGCTCACCAGGCCTTCCTATCTTCCACTGCCTCCCGGAGTTTGGTCAAATCCGTATTGGTTGCATCTAGAGATGGGCACGACTTGAAAAAAAATTTTTTCGAGTTGTCGTTAGTCGGGCCGGTTCCATTTCGGGTCGTTTCCGGTTTTCATGAAAATTCGCAAAAATTAGTCGGTTCATTTTTTTTTGTCGTTAGTACTGGTTTTTTGGGGGGAGCGGGCTCCTGGAGGCACCTCTGTGGGGTGGGTGCCTCCTCTGGCCCGCTATAAAGGGAAAGTGGGCTCCTGGAGGCACCCTCCTATCCTCACCCACTAGGAAGGGGAAGCAAGCTCCAAGAGACCCCTCTACATGGGGGTCTCCCCACTTCACCTGCTGCTGCTGCAAAATGGTATGCAATAGCCATATGAATATTGCATACCAGTTGTGCAGACAGTGACTGTGAAGACTAGTGGATGGCACTGAACCCAGAGCCATAGGTGAGATGCCTAACTAAGGTTCTCGCACCACCATGTCTCACACAGAAGGGAATTGTACTTGCGTGTAGTGCAATGCAAGTACATCTGGCTTAGGGTTAAGGTGGGTTAGGGTTAGGGCTAGGTTTAGGCTAGTGACGGGTAAGGTTACGGTGGGCTAGTGGGTTGCACCTCTGGGTGCCTCTCTGACCCACTAAGAAGACAGTCTGTGATGTATGGGTACGGAGTCAAGGGTTAGGGTTAGGGTTAGGGGGCTAGGGCAGGTTTTAGGGGCTTTTGGCACATCCCAGAAGTCTCCATGGCCAAGTGGCCATGTGATTGGTGGGATGGCTCCAAAAATTTGCATGGTCATCCACTCCCACATGGCTGGCCACTCGGCCAGCCCATCATTGCGCAGGTGTAAAAAAAATAAAAAAATAAAATCAATGGAGGACAGAGGAGGAGAGGAGAGACATTTTGTTGCAAGAAAAAACCCACCGCTACTGTGAAAAATCTGGCAGTTTATAAATTTTCGCGTGTTTCTGTTGTGCTTGTGTGTTTTTGGACCACGATTTCAAAAACAATATTGCGTTCGCTGCCCCATTTTGGATCCCCCGCCCGCACCGCATGGCATGGCGACTCGAGTCCGGCTGCCTAGGACGGGGGGAGGCGGGACCCCCCCTCCAGAAACCACCCCTCCGGTAGGTGCCCTGCGCCCTTAGTCAAGCAGGCATTTTTCCGCCTGCTTTTTTGGCCCGGGAATGGGTGGGGGGAGAGTTTAAAAGTTTTTTCCTGTGCCGTCCATGCCGCTTGCTTGCGCTTTAATTGCGGCGGCCGGCAGCTGGCGAGACTGGGCTTTTGCTGGCTGCCTGCGAGCCTGCGGCGAGTCCCACCAGAGCAGCCCAGGACACGGGATGGGGGGGAGGCCGGGGACCTCCAGAAACAACCCCTCTGGTAGGTGCCCTGAGGCACGGCAGGCATTTTTCCGCCTCCTTTTCGGCCGGGAACCGGGTTTTTTTAACTTTTAAAACCTTTTTTTTGTGCCGCGTGGCATCGCGCGATCGCGCGATACAAGGAACGAGCACGACAAATCAGACCAAAATTGTTCGTTTGTCGGTTCAAGCTCGAAGTCTGGCGGAGTAATTCCCGTTACCGTTTCCGTAGAGTAACGGAAACGAGTATCGGAAACGGAAACGGGAATACCGCTAAGTTGTGCCCATCTCTAGTTGCATCGATGACACCGTCCAACCATCTCATTCTCTGCCATCCTCTTTACCTTTTACCTTCAATCTTCCCCAACATCAGGGACTTTTCCAAGGAGTTCATGAGGTGGCCAAAGTACTGGAGTCTCAGTTTCAAAATCTGTCCTTCCAGTGAATATTCGGGGTTGATTTCTTTCAAGATGGATAGGTTTGATCTCCTTGCAGTCCAGGGTACTCTCAAGACTCTCCTCCGGGACCACAGCTCAAAAGCATCAATTCTGCAGCGATCAGCCTTCTTTATAGTCCAGCTTTCACTTCCATACATCACTACTGGAAAAACCATAGCTTTAACCATCCTGACCTTAGTTGGCAAAGTGATGTCTTTGCTCTTTAGGATGCTATCTAGGTTTGCCATTGCTTTCCTCCCAAGAAGCAGGCGTCTTTTTATTTCGTTGCTGCAGTCGCCATCTGCAGTGATCAAGGAGCCCAAGAAAATAAACTCTGTCATTGCCTCCATTTCTTCCCCTTTTGCCCAATTACAAAATAAAAAAATGCATGCAAAATTATTTTACCTATAAGTGAGACCCTAAAGATAATAGGAGAAAACAGCTCAACATCATGAGGTGAGGTGAAAACTGTGAGGGTGTTTCCTTTTGGTTTGGGAGAACAAGACAAGCTACAATTTTCCTTCTCTCACTATGATAGCATCCAAGGCAGTTTGTTACATTCACTGAAGGAATTTAGATAGTTATTTTGTAGTAGAGTGATATTATTGGAAACTCACTGGGCCATAAATGTCACTCTCAGTGCATGTTTGAGCTCCCTTCTCCCTTTGACCTTTTGATCTGGTTTCTTCCCTTCTACTTCACTTGACAGCTCTTCTGTTCCTGAGGAGAGCCAGTGTGGAGTAATGGTTACACTGGTGGATTTGGTCTTGGGATATCAGCTTCATATCCCCAGCAAACCAAAGGATTCACCAGGTGACCCTGGCCTGAGATATATCACCGAGTTCTTGTAAGGATGAAGTAAAGAAGAGGAAAGCTGTGTGTCCTTGAACTCATTATAAGAAATGAGAGTTGAGAGTGCATTTTGTGGTACAAAAAAATAAAATGTCACTCTCACTATAATTGCACCAATACAGGTAAAGCAAGCTTTCCTTTTCAAATTAAAATATGTGATATGCAAATTCTGATAAATCCTACAGGAATGAATTGAAATGAAATTGAAATGAAGTCTACTTATCAATATCAGTAGGCATATTTATTTATTTAAAATATATTTACCCTGCCCAAATAAAAAGACCCAAGGCAGCTTACATCATTAAAACACATTAAAAGCTAAAAAAGGAAATTCCCCTACATGTTAAATAATAATTTTTAACATATTAAAAAGGCAATGTAAAAACACATTACTAACAACAGATTCAGAAGCATCAAAATATAAACCATCTTATTTCTTTTCTCTTACTGTCAATCAATGATGAAAAGCTGGTCTGAAGATAAAGTGTTGATTGAAGGACAACAAAGATGAGGCCAATCTGGCTTCCTATAGGAGGGAGTTTCAGAGCAGAAACAAGAGAAGGTATAGTTATTGCCAGCATTAAGGAGACCATATTGCATCTGCTTGCCATATATGTGCTAAAGATAATGAGCTAGCCCCCAAGAATAAAAGGAGATTACAAACCTAATTCAGTGATTTGAACACTCAGCATTCATTATAGAAAAAATGAATGTCCAAGGAATTCCCCCATGTCTAGTTTTGCAGCATTCAGATGTGTGCCCCCCACCCCCCACTCGGTAGCTAAAAAGCAACTATTTTGCTTACAAATGTGAAAGTAAAGGATTATTCTAAAAACAGTCACTATGGTCATGACATGCTTGGAACTAAAACTGCAAATAATTTTAACAACTTTCCATGCTCTGAGAAAAACAACCGATGTGTCCCATTTTCTAACAACTGAGCAAAACCTGACTAAATCAGGGATACTTGTGCAATTTGGACAAGCACATGGTGGAGAAAAGAGCCACTTATATATAAACCCCTCAGCTGAACTGCTCAATAAAGCCTGAGATCCTTCTTGAACTCTCTGATCATTGAGGATTTGGGGAGGGCTCAGGTTGAAATCACCATGTGCTATATTCTGTGATATGGCCAATTTTTCACCCATTTATTATAGGTGGTAGGATGCAGAAGTTTTGTGCCATCATTGCTATCTAAGATTTCCATTCTATAATGCAGTAGGACCCTTGTATCCACAGTATCAATATCTGCTGATTCATTTGTTCAAGGTCTAGGCCTATTAAAATATTAAAAGAAGTTTCCTAGAAATGTATATTTCTAAAGATGAAGTTACCAGAACTGGCCACTAGAGAGAGCCAAAGGTCATGCTGTATTGTGTTTGTTAGATAGATATATTTCCACAATGTCGTGTCCAATAGAGGGAATCAGAGATCATACTATGTTGAAGCCTATCCAATTAAAATAATGTATGCTTTCCAGCAACTGGGAGGGCTCAAGGAAGCCAACACCTTTATATTGCAGGACCTGAACCAGTCTGCTCATGGCATTAACTTTTTAGAGGTTGAGAGACCCTTCGCATCCTGGCTACCAATTTTTTGAACTGTTGGTTGTTCAAGAACAAATTAAAGAACAGTTTTTATCACAGAGGTCACGATAGTTTTGCACTATCTTAATCAGTTTTAAGTAGTGTTTTAAATTTTGTCTATGGTATTTTATATGTTTTATGTGTTTGATGCTTGGAACAGCATCATATTTTGCATATGCATAATGAGGAACAAAGGTCACTGTTCTGTCTGAAGTGACTTGATCATGCTTAAGAGGAACAAAATTCCACTTCCTGTTTCTATAAGTTTAAAAGACTGGGAGGAGGAGCCATTATCCTGTGCATTCTGCAGGATATATTGTGCGTTCTGTAAGGATGTGTCAGAACCCTAGTGTTAAGTGAATGTATGAACACACCCATCAGATTAATCATCCAAGCAGAAACAGGAATACTATCTAATTTGGTCTGGGAAGATCCCATGTTGACAGGGAGTTTTTTGAGATTAATTGCATTTACTCGGAATGCTTCCGTGTTCCATAAGTTTCTGACAGAACTGGGAGTTATTATTTGTGCTTGCTTTTTCTACTCCTGCGAGACAGCCACCCTATCGAGCCCTCTATCTTACTGCATGGTACAGATATATAAACCACAGGACAAGAATATTTTCATAAAATGCCTAGTAGAGGAAACATTCAACCAATTCCTCATAACAGTTTGATGGTATGTGAAGGGATAGTTTCTCATGTTTGCTCCTTCTAAATTCTGCATTTTAAAATCCCTTGAGGGCAAGATTAAGACTAGAGATTAGAAAAGGTAATTGTTTGAAGTACATCTCCCAGAATACACTAGTTATGGCAGCATATGTCCTCCCCCTCCCTTATATCTAATTAAGAACCTAGCTCCAGATTTCGTTCCAAACACCAACACAATATACTTGATGGAGTGCCAGATTTGTCCTCCACAGACCTGGGTTCAAATCTAGAGATGGACACAAAATGAATTTTTTGTTTTGTTTTTTGTTTTTGTTTCGTTCCCTAACAAAACAAAACAAAAAAACCCAAACAAACTGACCCTTCAAAGAAAAATGAAATGAAATGAAATGAAATGAAAATTTTCGGTTCATTCCATTTTGTTTTTCATTTACCCACAGGAATGCATTGAAGTGATGCATTCCTATGGAAACTGCTTTAAAAACCTCACACCATTCCCCCAACACGCCTGATTGGGTGGAGTTATGGGGCTAGGTTTTTTTAACTTTTTCTTGCCACTGAAGTCCTGCATGCCAGTTGATCAAAAAAAAGTTTAAAAGCCTGTGCCATTAGTCCCTGAAGCAAGCGCTGATCAGCTGGCATGCAGGACTTGCTTAGGTGACTAAAAAAGTTTTAAAGTGCACAGGGCTTGCTTAGGGGACCAATTTTTTTTAAAAGCCCCCAATTCCCGCCCCCATGCATCTGATTGGGTGGGAGAAAGCATGGCTTTTAAAACTTTTTTTTAGTCCCCGAAACAAGCGTTTGGGGGTTGCTTAGGGAACTAAAAATGTTTAAACAGTGCCTGCTTCCCCCACCCCACACATACCTGACCAGGTGGGGGAAAGCATGGGCTTTTAAAACTTTTTTTTTTTTTAGTCCCTGAAGCATGCCCCATGCACCAGCTGATTGGCACTTGCTTTGGGGACTAATAAAATGTTTAAAAAGCCTGTGCCTCCCCCCATCCCCCAAACACATAAAACAAAGGTAAAAAACATAAAAAGCACATAAACACAGTAGTAGATACACACACACAGTAGTTACATAAAACACACACATAAAACAATAAAACACATAAAAAAACAAAAAATGAAACAAAATGCAAAATGAAATGATGTTTTTTTAAAAAATTCATTTCAAATGAAATGAAACAAAGATAAACAAATCAAAAAATGAAACGAAATGCCATTTTGGCATTTCGTGCCCATCTCTATTCAAATCCTTGTTTGGCCATGAAAACTCATTTTGGGGGTGACAATTGTAAACTACTCCTTGAACATTCCATGCATGAAAACTCTAGCAGAACTGACTTAAGTCCAAAGAGACCTGATGGCACATAACAACAGCAGTCTTTGTTCTTTTCCGCTGTCAATCATGGGCCATCATTATGATAAGCCATAGTGGGTCTCAGGCCTCTGTGCTCCCCTCTTTCCTTCTCTGTTAGCATTTCTCTGAGAAACCATGCTTCAGGTTTACAGTACATCAGTTTATCATGGCATCCTTAAAAGATGAACTGGTGTAACTGTTAGTAGGTTTTGTTGAAAGCAGCCAGTTTTTATATCAAGGCTTAAGAAGATGATAAGTTTCAAAAAAAAATGCATAAAACAGACAAGGGACTATGAAGTGATAGTATTCTTTAAAATGGTCCCTGCTTTTGGCTCTTTCCATAATTTCAGGCTTTCTTCATGGGGTCAAAGGACACAGCCTGCAGAAATTTCTCATGGAAGAGGCAGAAGAGAGTTCATAACCTTACAGTGGTTGGCAATAAGTTGCATTTGAGAGTTCTTCAACAACAAAAATTCTGAGGGCTATTTCCTCTGCTTTTCCAGATTTAAAAACAGGCCCAAACACATCAGACATTTAAATAAATACACATCAGTTCAAAGGATCTTGAGAGAAGTCTCTTCCTTGAATGGATTCTGGTTAGTTCTTCCATTGTTTTTGCATCCAGTGTTTCAGAAAGCCAGAGTTAATACTTTCCTAACCCCAATTTAGTGTTCACACATGCTCCTGAACAGAGACTACAAGTGGTACCTTGTATAAAGGAATTAATTTGTTCCAAATGAAATTATGTTAAGCAAATTTTCCTTTATACAAATTTCCCATAGAAATGAAATGCATTGAAAACAGAGTAGCCCCTAATTGCGACCATTTTATGTTGTACAGATTTGCCCCATTGGAGATTCAGTTAAGCAAATTTCGCCTATCTCCAGAATTTTTTTATCTTGTACAGATTTTATGTTATACAAATCATTTGTTATACAAAGCCCACTGTAATCTTACACAATGGTTCCTAAACTTGAGTCTCTAAATATTGTTGAGGAACCCCTAGCCAGCATGGCCAATGGTCAGGATATCTGAGAGATCTGGTCCAACACCACCTGTGGATGTGGGAACCTCCTATTTACATCATGTAGTCATGTCAGAGGAGAAGAGAATTGATGTAAGCCCAAAGTTCACAGTAGCTTACTTTCCTAATGCATAACTATGGATAAGAATTTGTTTCAGTTTTGAATTACAGTAAAATTCCTATTCCAAACTATTTCATGCATTTTTTATTATGCAATAAAATTTTGAATCATATTTACTGTGCCTTTTTCAGTGACCGTTTAAAATCAAAGATCTATCACACCATTTTTTGATCTGTTGCTCTATGGTGCAGAGTGCTGGCCAGCAATTAAAGAAGCTGTCGTTGCCTTGGTATCATGGAGATAAAGATCCTGTGATGGATCTCTAGCCTCACATGAAAGGATCATGTGCACAATGATGAGATCAGAGCAAAATAGGGCATTGCATCTATCACCGACAAGATGTACAAAGCCCAAATGCATTGGTTTGGATATGTCCTGCATATGAGGAAACTCTGGCCAAAAAGGGTCTCACTCTGTAGGTCCCCAAATCTCAACCGAGAGGATAACCAAAACAGCTCTGGATGAACACCCTTGAGAATGACATGAAATTGTCCCTGATTCACCTGGACCTAGCTCATGACTGCACCAAGTGGAAGGTCAAAACAAGAATAGCGGACCCCACCACCAAGTGGGACAAACGCTAAGAAAAAGATTTGTGTTGACCTTTAAAAATCTTTTTGTTGACCTTTAAATATCTAAGAGGGGGTTTTTTTTACTACCCATTTTGTTTCATTCTGGACAGGTGCAATGCTCAATGCACCCCAGACACATCATGAAACAGCCCAATTTGTGCACAGAGGGGGTTTGCTCCATGTTAGTTTTCCTTGCCTATCTCTGTCAAAGAATATAGTATTCATAAAGGAGAGTTATACATTGACATCACAACTGTCAAATTAACACTTTTAATTATTCCTGGAGCAAAATGTTTTGGGCCTTTGCCAGAAACATAACATCTTTGGCATTGTATTCCATGAGCATTAATGCCTTCCTCCTTGTCCACCAGCCTGGCTTGGTTACGAGATAATCAATACATATTTGGGGTGTTGTTAATGAGTTAAGATGGAATGACAAATTCATCATCCATATTCGTTACACAATTGTCTTGATTAAAATAGAATGGAGTACTGTTACAAAAGTGTGTGTGTGTGTGTGTGTGTGTGTGTGTGTGTGTGTGTGTGTGTGTGTGTGTGTGTGTGTGTGTGTGTGTGTGTGTGTGTGTGTGTGTGTGTGTGTGTGTGTGTGTATTCCAGGATTCTATTATTGCCGAAGATAAGATATGCTTTCATCTAAATAACATGTTCCTACCACTCACATGGGAAAATGACGTTAACATACTTTTTGTATGCCAACATATGCTTTCATTTAATTATTTATTTATCATTGTTAAATAAAATAAATGACATAGCATTTATAAATAAATACTGTATATATTCTATAAGCCTAGTTTTTCAGCCCTAATTTTGGGCTGAAAAAAGGGGTCCTCGACTTATATGCGGGTCAATACTTTTAGCCACTGAGGAAAGTTTGGGTCAGTGGCTAAAAGTCATTTTAAACATTGTGTGCCACTTCTCCTGACCCCCCCCCATGTTTAAAATGACTTTTTAAAAGGTCATTTTAAAACAATGTTTAAAATGACTTTTATCCACCAACTCAAGCACTTGCCTCGGTGGCTAAAAGTCATTTTAAACATCACACACACACCCAGCTCACAAAGGAGGAGTTGCCAGGCCCTGCTGCATTTCCCACCCTAGGCTTATACTTGAGTCAATAAATTTTCCCAGTTTGGGGGGTTTAAATTAGGGGGCCTGGCTTATACTCGGGTCGATTTATACTCAAGTATATACGGTAAATGACCAATGAATCTATCTACCATTGTACACATAATTCCAAATGTATTTTATTGATTGATTTATTATTCCAGGCATTTTCTCTGGAAGTTGAGTCATGCCTACTGCTTTTTTTTTTTTTTTAGATGGTCTAAGGCAGTGTTCCCCAACCCCGGCCGCGGACGGTGCCGGTCCGTTTTTTTTTTTTGACCCCCCGGCCTAATGCCCCATCTACCACATCGCCCCGTCCACCGCCGCTGCCACGACCCCAAGAATGGCCGCGCGCGACCCCCGCCGCCGCAATACCTCCCGCATCGCCCGCCCCGCCCGCCGTAATCGCCCCATCCCGCTGCGACCCCGCCGCGCCGCATCGCCCCGCCCCCCATGGATGCCGCTGCCGCAATGCCGCAATTCCGCCATGCCGCCCCGCCCGCCCCCCTCCCCCATGCCCCAATGCTCCCCCCCTATCGCCCGTCCCGCCTACCCCCGCCGCCGCGCGCACCGCTTCGCCCCGTCCGCCACCCACCGCCGCGAACCCCGCAAGTGCCCCTGTCCCGCCGCCGCTGCCGCGACCCCCGCAATCGCCCCGTCCCGTCCCGCCGCCGCTGCGCTGCGACCCCCACATCGCCCCCGCATCGCCCGTCCCACCATCGCCACCGCCGCTGCGACTCCCCGTCGCCCCGCCCTGCCAGAAAGAAAGAAAGAAAGAAAGAAAGAAAGAAAGAAAGAAAGAAAGAAAGGGAGGGGAGGGAGGGGGAAGAAAGAAAGAAAGAAAGAAAGAAAGAAAGAAAGAAAGAAAGAAAGAAAGGGGGAGAAGGAGGGAGAGAGAGAAAAAAAGAAAGAAGGGAGAAAGGAAGGAAGGAAAGGAGGGAGGGAGGAAGGAGAGGAAGAGGAAGGAACAAAGAAAGAAAGAAAAAAAGGAGGGAGAAGGAGGAGGGAGGAAGAAGAAAGTAAGTAAGTAAAGGAAGGAGGGAGGGAAAGAAAAAGAAAGGGAGAGAAGGAGTGAGGGAGAGAGAGGAAGAACGAAAGAAGGGGGAGGAAGGAAGGAAGAAAGAAAATGAGGAAGAAAGGAAGAAAAAGAAAGGGAGGGAGGGAGGGAAGGAAGGAAATAAAGAAAGAAAGAAGGGAGAGGAGAGGAGAGAGGAAAAAAGAAAAAAGAAAAGGGGGAAAAGAAGAAGAAAGGAGAGTGGGAGGGAAGGAAGAGAGAGGAGGAGGGAGGGAGGGAGAAAGAAAGAAAGAAAGAAAGAAAGAAAGAAAGAAAGAAAGAAAGAAAGAAAGAAAGAAAGAAAGAAAGAAAAAATGAGGAAGGAAGGAAAGAAAGAAGTGAAGGAAGGAGGTAGAGTGGGAGGGAAGGAAGGAAGGAAAGAGAGGGAGGGAGAGGGAGGGAGAGAAATAAAGAAAAAAGAAAGAAGAGGGAGGGAGAGAAAGAAAGAAAGAAGGGAGAGAAAGAGGAAGGAAGGAAGGAAGGAAGGAAGGAAGGAAGGAAGGAAGGAAGGAAGGAAGGAAGGAAGGAAGGAAGGAGAGTGGGAGGAAAGAAAGAAAGAGGGAGGAAGGGAGAGGGGAGGGAGGGAGAAAGAAAAGGGAAATAAAGAAAGAAAGAAAGAAAGAGAAAGAAAGAAGGGAGGGAGGAAGAAAGAAAAGGGAAAGAAAGAAAGAAAGTAAGGAGGGAGGGAGGGAGGCCTCATGTCAAGGAAGGGTGAAGGGTCCCAAGGCCTCACGGGCTGCTTTACCGGGGGAAATGCGAGGAAGTAAAAACAGTGTTTCCTTGCAGCGATGCCAAGGACTCATCGCACAACACTGGCTCTTCGGCTTGAGTACGGAGATGAGCACCGCCCCCTAGAGTGGGAACCGACTAGCACGCATGTGCGTCAGCGGCCGGGGGGAGGGCATTTACATTTTTTATCTTATTAAATCAAAACAAGCGGGCCAGGGAAAAATTATCAAGCATTTACCGGTCCACGGTAATAAAAAGGTTGGGGAGCACTGGTCTAAGGTGCTGAAACCTATCAAGAATGGCCATTAAGGCTATGGATACTATTGTCTCCCTAATGAGCCTATTCAGGCCATACTGGAAGTGGAGTCATGGCTACTGGACTTCTTTTTTTGAGAGAGATAGAAACGTTTCACTGTTCATCCAAACAGCTTCATCAGGCCATTGTTCATCTTATGAGCCTAATTCAGACCAGGGTGATAAGAGGTTAAAGCTGACTGACTATAAGATGGAGGACTCGCACTAGCTGTATTCAGACTGATGAAGCTGTTTGGATGAGCAGCAAAATGTTTCTATCTCTCAAAAAGAGAAGTCCAGTAGCTATGACAGAACTTCCAGATAAACTCTCCTGGATGACTGAGAATCTTCACAGACATATTCCAGGCATTTGCGTAATGCATGCCTTTTTAACATGCACTACTCTGGATGGTTAACATCCTTCCCCACCATCACAAATACCTAGATCTCCCTTTGGGAATGTTGCTGTGGTTAATAAGTGTGGCAAATAAATAAATAAATAAATAAATCTATTTTATTTAGGATATTGTATGTCTATTTGAATGTACCCATCCTGTTGTGTTTGACAGAGTCTGAAGCTGCTTAAGACAGAAAGCTTTTTGCTATCTAGACAGTGCCATGATATTTTACCCTGAGTTGTGCTTATTGGTGTAATCTAACTACCAATCATATTAAAACCATCAATAGCATCTTAACATTTAATGCAAGAAGATGACGATAAAAACCATGGCATCATGACATTTTGTCTTTTTCCTAGATAATATGGATTCCAAAGGAAAGCTGTGTTTTGACTCTTCAGGCCACTTCAGAGTCAAAATAAAACAAAGGGTAGCCTGTGATGTACAAAGACCAGAGACTAGTGTATGCAAGATAAACACTTGAAAATGTCACCCAAGACTCCAGAATCTCATACAATGTAAAGCTAATGGCAGCATTCACAGGCACAAGAAGCATGGCATTTGGTAAGATATGAGGATATTTTTAAAAATATTCATCAAGTTTCTGATTTAGTCACATTATATCATGGTGGCACAGCATAAGCAAAAGTGAAATAAAACTAAATAAACAATGCATAAATGCCCAAGGTATGGTTTTTGTTGGAAGTGAAGCTTTTATTCACAAAGGCCAAAATCCTGTTGGTTACATCTGTTGGTATAACAACATCCATTTAATGTTAAAGGTGTACTCTTGCAATTTAATTTGCAAAGTCAGCAAAGACATTTCTGATTGCAGCCCAAGTTATGTGAAAGTGGTGAAACAGGAAGTGCCTACGTCGAATTTGTGCCAACTCAAGGCTGAAAGTTATGGCGAGCTGGAGTGAAAAGCAGGATTTTGGTCAATAAGAATGGCAATTTCTTTTTAAAGAGATAAACTCGGTTAATGATCTATGATAAACAAATGCTGATCTTACAGTAGTAATGTCTCTGTTTGCCACATTGGCCAATTCATTATCCCGAGCTCAATCAGCCTGATCAAACTGATTTGTATAAGGCCCTGATCAAAACCAAAGGTGTAGATTCAATTCTGTGGTGAAGCAAACTGTAGGAAAATGAGTCTACATACACGCATATTGGGTTTTAATGATGCCAGGCCTCCAGGCTCCTGCAATCACTCTCTGCAACCAGGAGGCCTGAAACTTTTATTAGCTATAAAAGGCAGGGTTTCAGATATGGCATGATATTCTACATGTCAGCCTGCCATAGGCTGATGAACTCCTGGGAGGGGCTTACGTGACGTGGCCGTGTCACCGGGCGAGGGACTGGATGATGGATAAACAAACAGCTTGTTATTTCCTTACATCCCATTCCATGATGTGAGCAGTGCACATGGGAAGGGTCTTGTTTTTTCCTATGGCCATGCCATGGCCTGGTGGGAGGAAGAGATAGCAGTAACCTGCTTCCTGAATGTTAGATCCAATGGGCTCCATTGTCCTCTCCAGGGGCATCCCCGTGCAGGTTGGTCAATATTTCCCATGGGACCCTTGTGCAGGAGGCTTGCTGGGTGTGCTTATTAATATCTCCCAAGGGGACATTCCTATAGCAAACACTGTATGAACTGATTCAGTTGACAGAGGGGGAAGCCAGTCAATTGAGTAGAACAATGTGAATGAATGATCTGAAGGGAAGGCTGATCTCCAGCATCAGTGATATCTGAGACCAGAATATTCATCATTAGAGATGGGTACGACTTGAAAAAAAATTTTTCGAGTTGTCGTTAGTCGGGCCGTTTCCGGTTTTTGCGAAAATTCGCAAAAATTAGTCAGTTCGTTTTTTCGCTTTTTTGTTTTCATTAGTACTGGTTTTTTGGGGGGAGCGGGCTCCTGGAGGCACCTCTGTGGGGTGGGTGCCTCCTCTGGCCCACTATAAAGGGAAAGCAGGCTCCTGGAGGCACCCGTGGGTGCCTCCTATCTTCACCCACTAGGAAGGGGAAGCAGGCTCCAAGAGACCCCTCAACATGGGGGTCTCCCCTCCTCACCTGCTGCTGCAAAATGCATGCATAGCCATATGGATATGCATACCAGTTGCAGACAGTGAGACTAGTGATGGCAGTGAACCCAGAGCCATAGGGTGATGCCTAAGGCTCTCGTACCACCATGTCTCACAAAGAAGGGAATTGTACTTGTGTGTAGTGCAATGCAAGTACATCTGGCTTAGGATTAAGGTGGGTTAGTGCAAGGGCTAGGGTTAGGTTAGTGACGGGTAAGGTTACGTTGGGCTAGTGGGTTGCACCTCTGGGTGCCTCTCTGACCCACTAAGAAGACAGTCTGTGACGTATGGGTAAGTAAGGAGTCAAGGATTGGGGTTAGGGTTAGGGGGCTAGGGCAGGTTTTAGGGGGCTTTTTGCCACAACCCAGAAGTCTCCATGGCCAAGTGGCCATGCGATTGGTGGGATGGCTCCAAAAATTTGCATGGTCGTCCACTCCCACATGGCTGGCCACTCGGCCAGCCCATCATTGAGCAGGTGTAAAAAAAAAATAAAAAAAAATCAATGGAGGACAGAGGAGGAGAGGAGAGACATTTTGTTGCAAGAAAAAACCCACTGCTACTGTGAAAAATCTGGCAGTTTATAAATTTTTGCGTGTTTCTGTTGTGTTTGTGTGTTTTTGGACCACGATTTCAAAAACAATATTGCATTCACCGCCCCATTTTGGATCCCCCGCCCGCACCACATGGCATGGCGAGTCCGGCTGCCCAGGACGGGGGGGAGGCGGGACCCCCCTCCAGAAACCACCCCTCCGGTAGGTGCCCTGCGCCCTTAGTCAAGCAGGCATTTTTCCGCCTGCTTTTTTGGCCCGGGAATGGGTGGGGGGAAAGTTTAAAAGTTTTTTCCTGTGCTGTCCGTGCCGCTTGCTTGCGCTTTAATTGTGGCGGCCGGCGGCGAGACTGGGCTTTTTGCTGGCTGCGAGCCTGTGGCGAGTCCCACCAGAGCAGCCCAGGACGGGGGATGGGGGGGAGGCCGGGGACCTCCAGAAACAACCCCTCTGGTAGGTGCCCTGAGGCATGGCAGGCATTTTTCCACCTGCTTTTTGGCCAGGAACCGGGTTTTTTAACTTTTAAAAACTTTTTTTCTGTGCCGCGTGTCATCGCGCGATCGCGCAATGCAAGGAACAAGCACAACAAATCAGACCAAAATTGTTCGTTCGTCGGTTTGAGCTCGAAGTCTGGCGGAGTAATTCCCGTTACCGTTTCCGTAGAGTAACGGATACGAGTAATGGAAACGGAAGCGGGAATACTGCTAAGTCATGCCCATCTCTATTCATCATGTTTGGGGCAAAATTTAGAGATCTTCCTTCCTTCCTTCCTTCCTTCCTTCCTTCCTTCCTTCCTTCCTTCCTTCCTTCCTTCCTTCCTTCCTTTTTGTATCAGAAGATTGCACAATTTTAAATAATGGACATATATAAAACATAGTCAAAATTAAAAACAAATTAAAATATTAAGATACTTGGTCTATTTTTGACCAGAAATAAGCTACTTTGATAGTGTTACCTCAGCCATTTGCTTGATCTTCTTTTATATATGTGTTGGAGCACAAGTTACCCACATAATGAATATCTGAGACACACATATCTGTAAGCCTATTAATTACCCATAATTCTGATTTCTTCCTTCCATCCCGTTTAACAGGTTTCGGTCAAGCATTGTTCAAATCCTCCATATTTCAGATAATACCCTTTTTAAAAGGTTTATTGTACAACTATATAATCCTTAAAATTCCATTAATATTTTGAATACCTAATAAAGTACAGAAAATGTTTAATATTCATGTCACATTCCTGCCTCTTCGACACAAAGTGTTCCCTTCCCTCCAAACATAAATGTCAACACAAAACCCCAAATGGACAAAAAAATTTGATCAGCCCTATTATCGCAGGGTACATTGGTGTTCTTGCTCCTTTCATGTACTCCCTGCCAGAGAGTGAAGTTCAGTGACTGTTGCCTAGCAACTCTTAGCAGGGAAAACTTTATTTAAAACTCCTACAGTAGTCTCTGTTTCTGAGAGCTAACCTTTTTCTGAGAGTAACCCAGGGCTACTGTTTGTGAGAACAATGGAGAGCAGCTTCTTTTTGTGAAAGCACTGTCTCTACCACGGCATCTGAGGTACTTTGCCCAAAAGGAACAGAGAAATGGTAACAGCCTGGTGCAGAATGAATACTTCGAGCTCCGGCACTGGTCCTCTGATGTCTGGAGAAGGGTTGAAAGTTTGCTCACCTCAATTCTGTTTTTTTTTTTTTTAACCTTTCAGTACAGAACTTCTGAGCTCTTAATGAATGGGAAGGCAACTAAAAAAAAAAAACCTCTCAGGACTAACAGAGACATAATGCAACAGGCAGGTGTGAGCCACTGTGGAGAATAAAGTCCCCCTGCTTCAGGAGGAATCAGCCAAACACTGATAAATGAGTGTTATGCTTATATGCGACATGCAGACTGCCTAGATGTTTAAATTTTACAAAGGCAGGTAACCAGCCCACCTCCTGGGCTTATCCTAGAAAACATACATTGGTGGCTTCAGCATATTGCCACTATGATTCATTAATCAACTCAGAGTTCCAAGCCCTGTTTGTCAACCTACTTTGCTTATGCTCTTTGGAAAAACGTCTGTGTTTGAAGAATGTTTTTTTTTTCATATTGCAGTACCTAATATTGGGCAAGTAGATTAAAGTCCGACATTAGAGGGCCGTATGTGGTCTCACAATTCATGTGGAGTGTTCTGGAGTGGTGTAGATAGAGTTTTTAACTGCGACTCAGGAGGTTTTGGGTTCAAATCTCTGTTTGGATATGGAAATTCCCTGGGGAAGTGGCAATGGTACACCACATTGGATTAGAGATGGGCGCAAAACAATTTTTTTCATTTGGTTTTTTATTTTTCATTTTGTTGCCTTAAAAATGAAAAACAAACTGCCCCTTCAAAGAAAAACAAAATGAAACAAAACAAAAATTTTGGTTCGTTCCGTCCCATTTTTTATTTTCCCAAAGGAATGCATTGAACCAATGCATTCCTATGGGAAACCATTTTAAAAACCCTGTGCCATTCCCCCCACGTGCCCAACCAGGTGGGGGAATGGCGCAGGGTTTTAAAACTTTTTTTTGCTGCCGAAACCCCGTGCCTCAGCTGATTGGTGCTTGCTTCTGCAGCACAAAAAAAAGTTTTAAAACCCCCGCACTTCTCTCCAATGTGCCTGATCAGGTGGGGGAAAGTGCAGGCTTTTAAAAAAATTTTGGCCAGCCATTGAAGCCCCGGCACCAGCTGATTGGTGCTCGGGGATGGCAGCCCTGCTGGCTTCCTGACCATTTTCAGAGGGCTCCTGCTCAGCTGTCATCAGCTGGACCCCTTTAAAAATGGCCCGATCAGCACCTGAGGGGATTCCCCTGATAGTGACTGGGTATTTTTAAGGGGTCCAGCTGATGACTGCTCAGCAGGAGCCCTCTGAAAATGGTCAAGAAGCCAGTTTGGGGCTCTTGCACTGGTGTCCTGACCATTTTTAGAGGGCTCCTGTCAAGCTGTCATTACTGGACCACTTTTAAAATGGCCCAGTTGGCACTGCAAGAATTCCTCTGGTGGTGATTGGGCCATTTTAAAGGGGTCCAGCTGGTGACAGCTTGGCAGGAGCCCTCTGAAAATGGTCAGGAAGCCAATTATGGGCTGTCGCACTGGCGTCCTAAACACCACTTGCTTCAGCAGCAGAAAGAAAAGTTTTTTAAAAACCTGCTCCTCCCCCTTGGGTGTGTTGGGGGTGAATGGCACAGGGTTTTACAATAAAACAAAAAATGAAAATAAATTGAAAATGAAACAATTTTTTTAAAAAAGAATCATTTCAAACAAACTGAAATGGGGAAACAAAACAAAACGAAACAAAAAGCCATTTTTGCATTTCATGCCCATCTCTACACTGGTTCTATGAGAACAGTTTCAGTTTACTAAAAGAGCAGTGTGGGGTTAGGCCTGCTGTTTCCTCGCTCATAAATGTGTGCTCTCTCAGCACTCACTCTCAACAACCCTCAACTAACTAACTCTCACAGACCAGGCTCCACCCTTTTTATACCATACCATCCCCCACCCTCCTGCTGGGATTGGTTGATAATTTACATATGTATTTCTCCTGAATCCAGGGTGTTGTCACAATTGCCCTGCTATGCAAGCAAGGTTTCACTTAGGGCATCAGATTACTAACGATGGGTACTAAACAGAAATGTGCATTGAATTTAAGTTGAATTGGGCTGACTTGAAATGGATTTGAATCAAAACAGAATTAATAATTTCAAATCTGAGATGAAGCGAAATCACTTTACAAAATCACTTTGGATCCAAGGCACAAAAATACAGCACAAATCACTTCAATCTACCAGGCACCTTTAAGAAAGCTTAAAGGGAAGACTTGCAGGGCTTGTGCTTTAATTTTTTAAAAAAATGAATACAATGGGTAAATATTCATTGCTTTATATTTGGTGGAGTCTTCAGACCCAATGAATATGAATGGACCACCACTATTTCTCTCATCTTCTTATTATAGGATATATCAAGGAGGAAGAAGAGCACTGTGACCTTAGTGGCATTACTAGTCATAGTGTTTCATGACTGTATCCTGTTACACTGAAGCAAATATATTGCAGTTTTGCGAAATCTTCATTCCACAGAAGCGTATCTCCTTCCACAAGCAGGAATTTCAAGAGGCACACATTCTTTGCACTGCGGCATGACCATCTGACAGAGGCCAGAGTCTGGGAAAGTTTGCTTTATACCTAGTGGACATCTTGTAAGAGGCTTCTGGGTGTTTTAGTCCAAAAAGTACTTGTTCTAACCTCTGCTGCAGAAAGAATAAATTGAAGCAAGAAAACAGTACAGATCCCTCCAGTTAACCTATACATTCTCCATCATTTCAGGTCAGGTAGATATTCTCAAGTCATCTCATCACTAGGCTGATCAACATGTCTCTGGAGCTTAATGGTGCATCCCCCAGTTTAAGAATAGAAAGTAGCTGCACACACTGAGATATGGGAAGGGGGAGTGGGGAGAGAGAGAGAGAGAGAGAGAGAGAGAGAGACTTGACTGGATGGTTTAAACAGAACTTAAGGTAAAGAGCAGATATATTGCATAAAACAGGAGTTCTAAGAAGCCGCTTCTCTTTAAATTCCATGCAGTAACACATACCATATTCTGATGTGATTTGATTGAGATAACTTATTCATTCATGCCCTTAGTAAATTTTTGTGCTATACTCCTGAAAGTAATCAACAGACCTCCTGTGGATTACTGGGCTGCATTACACATAATAACAAGTCGCTTGAGGCAGGGAGGAAAAGGAAGAAGAAGAGATGTGGAAAGAGACATCCTTCTTATCTTAATCTTATAATTTTAGGACTGCAAAGTAGAGATGGGCACGAATCAAAAATGGTGTTTCATTTGTCATTTGTCATTTAGGGGGTCCATTTCGTTTAGTTTCCGTTTTTCATGAATTTTTGCAAAAAAATGTTTTCATTTTCGTTCATGTTGTTACCATTTATTTCAATTTTTTGTGATTTTTTTTTAGCATTTAAAGCAGTTTAATGTATTGCCGTAACGAAAATGAAACGGACGACAAAATTTCTGGTGTTTTTGTTCGTTTCGTTTCATTTTGGAGACAAAATTCATTTGTCCTTTCATTACGTAACGAAATGCAAAAAACAAAAATGGAAATGAAAAATTGTTCGTTTCGTGCCCATCTCTACTGCAAAGATGGAAGGGACTCCATGGGTCATCAAGCCCAGCCCATGTCAGGGAGATACCATGCAGAACTGAACTCCAAAGCTCTGGCTCCACAACCAGGCGTCTAAACCACTGAGCTGTCCAGCACCTGCTATTGTAGAAGGTATGTGATTGCAAACCACCCAAGCAAATGCACCTGGAAATGCAGAATTGGAAGAAGATGTCATGGCACATCTTTGCCCATCTCTTCCAGAGAGACAGATTTGGGTCTAACTCTGAACCAAGACTGGAAAAATACTGTTGTTTTAGATAGACTTTGGTATCATTTTGCATGGTGCTTGGTGATAAAGGTAAAGGAGAAGCAAGACAGATGGCTAGAAAGTGTACTCCACCAGCCATGTTGATTGGTGGACAGGGTTCAGATCCACAGCACACAAAGAGCAACCCAAGGAGCAAAAGCACAGCCTAAAACAATGAAGCCAACACTGAGCAGCCATCTTACTTCAGAACAGAAATCCCAAGTGCCACAAAGATGGAGCAACCCTCTGATAAGTCTCTTGCAGTCAATGACCAAGAAGAGACTATCCAGAGCAGTCAAATACCTGGCTCTGAAACCTGAATGCTTGCTATGTTTTCCTGCAGTATCTAGAGCAGGCATGTCCAAAGTCAGGCCCAGGGGCCAAATGCAGCCCGTTTTCAAATTCTGACCAGCCCGTAGCCTCTTCACCCCACTGGTTCAGCCTGTCACGCACCACCACCAGCTGGCCTCTCCCCATACCGGATGGAGATGTCAGCTTACAGTTTTACGGCTTGCCTTCCTCCCTGCCTTTGTCCGTCCCCCCCATCCACCTGCCCAGCATATCTGCCCCTGGCTCTGTTGCTGCAACATCCTCCCCACCTCCTTGCATGTCCTAGAGGCTTGTCCAAAGTCCAGCTTGGAGGCCAAATCAGCTGAATGGTTGGCTCCCACACATTTTCACCTCACCAAATCTGGCCCTTCTTGCAAAAAGTTTGGACACACCCGATATAGAGCAAAAAAAGCCATTTTATAGCTGCCAGTAGAGATGGGCACGAATAGAAAAAATGGAGTTTCGTTTGTCGTTTGTCATTTAGAGGTCCGTTTCATTTCGTTTCCGTTGTTCGTGAATTTTTTTGCAAAAAATCATTTCTGTTTTGTTACCATTTCATTAAAATTTCGTTACCATTTATTCCAATTTTTCATGATTTTTTTTGCATTTAAAGCCACTCACTTCATTGCTGTAATGGAAACGAAACACATGACAAAAATTCCCGCGTTTCTGTTCGTTTTGTTTCATTTTAGAGACAAATTTCATTTGTCGTTTCATTGTGTAACGAAACGAAATCTGAAAAACAAAAACAAAAACTTGTTTGTTCCGTGCCCATCTCTAGCTGCCAGAGAAGTTTTGGGCAGCTTTGCCTGCACATGATCTTCATTGCATAGGTATTAGAAGAAGCCATGTGAAGGAATCAGGTGAGGTCTGTGAGAGAGGGCTGTTAATGTTGATTTCTCTGTTTTGGTTAAGGGGGGGTTAAGTTTTCCATTGATTTGGATTTGTTTAATGCATGTCCATGATACTACTGGAAAATTGAATCAGGTCTCCATAGGTAGATCCTGCATTGATGAAAACTTATCAATTTAGTGTGAATCAGTAATCACAGACCAGGCATCATGAAAAAACTTCTGCTATGGCATCATATGCAATGCTTTCCAGTGGCAAGAAATTCAGCTACAAATTCAGGTATGATCAATAGATCATCCCCGAGTGCAGGACACACAACAAAGGGCTGCAGGGCCATTTAATAGGAGTTAAGCTGGTGGTTAAATTAACTCCTAAATTACTGGCACACGTGCCACAGACTCTCTCAGTTAACTTCCTGGACCCCATATAGAGCTTCATTACTCAGTCCCCTAACCGCCAAACCTTTCCAAATTTCAGGGGCTTAGAGGGAAGAGCTTGAGGATCCCCCCCCATAATAAAATAATGAAATAATTCATTATAGATGGGAAATGATGTTTGATTTTGTTTTGTAACGAAATGCTGCCTGCTGTTTTGTATTGTCTTAAAACATTTTGTAACCTTACCGTATGAAGAAACAGCACATTGTTTTTTGTTTTGTGCCCATCTCTAATACTTGCATCCACATCCTAGGATGGAGTGGGTCAGCGGACTGAACATTACAAATTCCAAAAATTAATGTGGAATCATAAGGGAATCTGCTAGGGGAAAAAGGTGCTTCAAACACTGCCTCTCCTCTTTCACATTTCAGGGAACATAGAGACAAACTGTGAGGTCAGTAACATAAACATAAATATAAACATTTTGCATCATCTTCAATGTCAAATGAAAATATAAACTTGGGAATATAAACAGATTGCTAGTTTTATAGTCATACTCGTACTGCTACACAATTAATGCTATGTAATTATTGTTGGCCTCATTTCCAGAAACTCAGGTTTCAAGACAGTCTTGCTATGTGTACCCACTTAAGGTTATAATAAATACAATCTGTTTTATAACTATGTCTGTGCGATATCCTATCTAAAGTACATATTGTAGTAAGGACTTCTGTATCTTAAAGATCAAATTTTGAGTATGGTTCATTTTAATAGATTTTGTAGTGTCGCTTTAGTACAGTATGTCCTTGACAAAGCTTTTTTATAACAATATATCTGGAATGATTAACAGAATACTATGGGAGATGTATTAAAAGTGCTGGTGTGTATATGACTCTTGGTTCTTCATACTCTCTAATTCAAGAAGAAAAATGTCAAAAACAAAATAATGCTCCAAACTTCCTGTTCTTGTATTATGAGCTTTCATAATATAGCATTTATATGTTCAAAATCAATATAGACTGGGGCCTACAGCAGAATCAGAGGCATGGAAGGTACTTTTTTTACTCCACCACTAAAATACTCAAGCTGCATGGTCACCACTCTCTGATCAGAAGTAACCCCTTACCCATTCAACACAGAGCTAGTTTGTGAACAATAGCAGCAGTTGTTAGTGAATAAGAAGTTGGCCACTATTTTCGCTGGGCTCTGAATAGTTCTGGAAACCTGTAAGCCCTTGCAGCCACCCCAAGAGGTCACAATCTCATCAGTCAACCACAAAATTTCTGCTCCTTCAGAGAGAGGGATCTTGCACCGTGGATCAGAAAAACACTGTCTAGGCCAGGAATGTCCCAACTTCAGCCCTCCTGATGTTTTGGACCACAGCTCCCAGAATTCCAAGCCTGTATTTCCAATTAGAGATGGGCACGAAATGAGCAATTTTTCATTTTTGTTTTCGTTTTTTTGTTTCGTTACATAACGAAACGAAAAATGAATTTTGTCTCCAAAATGAAATAAACCGAACTGAAACAACAGAAATTTTGTCGTGCGTTTTGTTTTTGTTGTGGCAAATACATTGAACTGTAATGAATGCTAACGAAACAGCAATTTTTTGTTTTCATTTTTGTTTTTTCATTTCATTATGTAACGAAACAAAAATGAATTTTTTTGCAAAAAAATCATGAAAAATGAAAACGAACCGAAACGGACCCCCTAAACGACAAACAACAAATGAAACACCATTTTTTTGAGTTGTGCCCATCTCTATTTCCAATGGCAAAGGACTGTGGGAGTTGTGGTCCAAAACATCTGGAGGGATGAAGTTTGGGCATGCGTGGTCTAGGTTTTTCTAATATTGCTGGATTCTAGCTCCAGGGTTGCTGTGGGAGCCAAGATGCTGGGCCAGATAGTCTGGTGAACTGATCCATCAGAACCATTCTTAACACCACAAAAGCTATCTACGCAGCACATGTATAACATGTACATAATGCTCAGTTCATAACATAACAAGCCAGCAGGGTGAGTTTAAAGGTTTGCAAACACCTTTCAGTTGTGGAATAATTGTGATCAGTTGTGTCTTTCCATAAAACAGTTTGTGATGCACGAGGAGAAGTGTCTTCTTCAGAGGGGTTTATAAAGTGTGAAAATGGGTACCAAGATTTGTAAAAGTCAGGATCAGGGCCATAGGACTCTGCCTCTTTCAGGATCAGGCCCCCCTCAGGCCAAGGCAGATGGTAGGCTTGCTACTGGCATAGAGTGAGCATAACATTGGAATAAACCTGTTCCTTGCCCCAGCAACCAGAGACCTTGGACTCCTGAAGCTTTGGTCCTGTTATTTTGATCCTTCCAGTAACTCTGCTACTCTGTAAGTCTTCCTGATTGGCATCCTTCTCCCTCTCAGACTATGTTTGCATGAATCTTGAACTTGGATTGGTTGACCATGTTCTTGGCTTCTGGAAACACTTTGGTCCTGCCCCCCTTGCAGATATCCTAGTTGCCACCCATGTCCCGGCCATTACAGCAAAACTGTGTGCTGTCACCACTTCCTCATCAAGCCCACACTTGAGCAATTAGCTTTACCAGATTTTGCCATACCAATGGGAATTGTTGAGATATGTAATGCACCATAAAACCAGCATTTACAAAGGACCCATAAGAGACTTGCCATTTCCTTCTTCTGGGGATGGCCTGGGACTGTGCAGCTTGCACAGGGTTCAACACTATGGCTCTCCCCCCCACCCCGGGAAGTCCAGTGGAGAATCAAATCCCAGCCCCTGGCTCTGCAGCCTGATAGCTAGCTCTATGACTTGCCAGCCAGCCTAGAAAGAGGAACCACCATTCTATGGTTCTAGTAAATGAACATCTATCTTCATCTGACTCTAGAAAAGACAATGAAACAGTTCCAGCATTGTGGATGTGATCAGATATTAGAGAACTTGGAAACAAACAAGGTATATGGCACACCTCAGTCTGCTGCTCTACATCTGAAGAAGTGGATGTGTAGTCCACAAAATGTTACACTAAAATATGGAAGTTAGTGTTTAAGGTGCCACATGTTTTTGTTTTGTTTTGTTTTGTTTTTCTTTGACGGTTACTTCACATCCATTCTCATCCCAGGAGGAAGTTTGTTGCATGTTGATGTCAGTCATGGTCACGTGGTCTTCTTCCAGTTCTGTCCCTGTTCCCGCGTATGCACGGGCATAATGGATGATACCGGCATGACTGTTACTGCACGTCCTCGTTCCATGATGAGATGTGAAATTCCATGCCTTTGTTCTCCAGGTTTTATTTTTTTTTTGGCCTGATCTTCCGTTTTTCGATGTTTCGATTCTCTGAAGCCTTGCCTTTAATGCATTACAGAGCTAAGTTTGAGGCATTTGTCTTTTAATCTCTCTGCACTGTGTTGCTGACTCCATAGGGAATGTACTGGCGAATAGTACTTCATACTCCTGCCACTAGATGGAGAATGGCACATTGCATGACGAACCTTACCTCACGGGCACTCATCTCAGAACGAGAAGCGTGATGAGCAGATTCCCAAAGCCAGGGAGGGGAATCTCTCATCCTGCTTAAATCACAGTTCAGGGTGTGTGGCCGGGATGAACTCCCCTCATCCCGCAATGGACGTGCGGTTAGATTACTTTGTACTGGAACAGCGGGACCGTGAACAGCGATGAGATGGACGTGAAGTACCAGCCATTGATTTTTGCCTGAAACAAGGTATGGAGGATTAAAAAGGTTTAAATGAACTGCACAACCTCCATCACTGAACTGCAGGGATGATTACCACCACCACCACCACCACCACCACCACCACCACCATCATCTCAGAAGAGCATCACTATGGATTACAGAGTCCAACTTCTGTCAAGGAAGCACAGTGAGGCACTGAACTCCCAGACTCTGCCTCCACAGTCAGAGGTCTAAGTTTCTTAACACTGAACAAGGATGAGAGGTTAGGATGCTGGTTTTAACTGCGTCCTCATTTCTTCTAGTATGGCATTCAAACAAATGGACAGGCATGTTATCAGATGGACTGCAACCAGCAAGACCCAAAGAACGTGTGAAATTTTACCTTTCATGGATTACAGCCTGATATTAAAAAGGATCATCATTTAATATCCTCTTAATGCCTTCACTTAATTTATCACTCCAGCATAAGCAAAAAGATTTAGAAGTATTGTTGTCTTTTTCTTTAAATCCTTTCCAACATGAATTAAAGGTGAGAATAATTGGTATTGACAATACATGGAGATGAAATGTCAAAGCTGCCTTGATCTCATTCTTCCATATGCAAAAATCCCCTGAGCACATTGCCAGATCATAATAGCCATAATGATCTTGAATGGACCTCTATTGAAAGCTTGGTGTGGCTTAAGTCTCTGTGGCCTTTTTGTAGTTTTTTTTTAATTCCCCAAGTCTGTTTTTATCTCTAATGACTACACTTTTGAACAGAGAGATGAATAAACTGAAGGACTAGATAAAGGGAGAACAAAGGAGGCCTTTTAATCCCAGCACCTAGCTGTCCTGTTGCACACCTCATTTGTCTGCATTGGTTGCTGGAAATGCTAGCAGTGATCATCCTGTTTTACCATGGCCCTAGTAGAGGCAGAGCTGCAATGTGAGAGGAACCATAAAATCAACAATTGTAATTAGTTGGAAGGTCCTACAAGGATCATTGAGTCCAACTCTAAAACATAGAGGAGGGGAGCTCAATGCCTCCATCCCCTCTGCTGCCAGCCCACCACTTTCTTGCTGCCCACATCACCTCCCTGCCTGGTTGTGATGCCTTCTCCACCAGCCCTTCCTCTTCCTCCTCTGCTGCCACCATCTTCAGAGACATCAGCCCAGCTCCTAGAAGGGAGGTTGGGCTGCCGTCATCTGAAGATGGTGGCACCAGAGGACCAAGGGGAGGAAGAGGAAGAGGAAGAGGCATCAGCAGAACCAGCAGGACCTCGTCACCTGATTAGGACTACAGGTAGGGGGGTCATTCATTTTGCCAAAGCAAAACAAAGCACCAAATGGTGGTGGTGGTGGTAGTGGTGGGGAGTTCAGTGCCTTGCTTCATTTTGGCAAAACTGCTTACACGAACCAAACCACAAACCAACCCAGTTCATAGTTGTTGGGTTTTTGTTTTGCTTTGCTTTGCTTTGTTTTGTTTTGTTTTTGTAGCTTGGCTCAAGCCCATCTCAAATCCTGAAGACATATCTTATTTTTACCAGAACCTTTACATAACCTTTGGCCGTATGGATTCAGTATAGTATTCTTGCTTCACTCCTAAAGCTCCTGGGGAGGAAAAAAATGACAGGAATTGATTTCAGTCCTTTAGCCCCACTGGGTTCTTTCCCATTGTCACTTTTTGGAAGCAGCAACTTTGACTTCTTTATCAAGAGCAGGAAAAAAAAAAACATAAAGCTGTGTATCTTGTTGTAGGAAGTTTTAATTATTTACTGTTGTGGACATGGTAATGAGGATAAACTGCTATAGTAATTAACTATGCAGCTACTTGGCTTCTGCCCAATTGGTGAAGACTGCAGGTGTCAGCAAGCATTCAGTAATTACCTCTGATTGAACATTGTAAGAGTTTTTAAACCTTTGCTTCGAAGGAGTCATATTTAAGGGGTAGGCTTATATTTTAGAGAACAAAGAAACATTGAAACCTACATTTTAGCATGAACTTCAAGGGAATAATTTCTCTTTGGGTACTTCAGATAACACAAGCATATACTTGATGGAAGTTAGAAAGACCAATGTTCTCTAAGTTGATGCTCCTCAACTTTTGAGATCACACTTTAAAACTAGCACAGACCTCGAGACATAGGCTCACACAATCTGAAAATATCACTCCTTATATACATCTTCTAAACATTAGTCATTTATTTGCAACTCCAGTAAATCTGTGAATATTTTTAGTCATCCAGGTGAGTTTATCTGGAAGCTGATTCGTGGCAACTGGACTTACCAATTTTCTGAGAGATTGAAACATTTCGCTGCTCATCCAAACAGCTTCATCAGTCTGAGGAAAGCTGGTTGTGAGTACTCCATTTTATAATGTATTCTTTCATATCAAGATATGTATCTATAAACAAAAAAGGGGACACATTGGAAAATGAATCATGTTTTCTGACAAACGAGGCTGATTTTTTTTTAAAAAATGTCAGTTTGTATCCATCAGAAATGAAGTCCCCATGAAATTCAAATTGATGAATTTTTAGCAATTTGTGGTTCACTAATTCATTGGGCTATAAAATGCCATCCAAGACACCTAGAGACACCAGAATTGGAGGGAGCATCCCCTGACTCTCTTTGACAATTTTGGTGAATATTAAGTTTTTGATGTCTGAATTATGTACCCCCAAATAAATAAGCCCCCCTCAGGAAAGTCCCCCCAGGCACCAAGAGAGTCTACACTTGCGGAGAAGCTTCTTCTGCCTCTTCGGTTTGGTAAAGATTGTGTTTCTGCAACCACTTGCTAAACAGCACTTTCCTAGCCCCCCCACTTTGTTAGTGCATAGCTCAGATGTCTGAAACCCAATATTAAATAGATTTGCAAGGCTTGTAAGGGAGAGGCTGAAGAAGAAACCTTGGGACTTGAGAGGGGGTGTCTTTTGTAGCATTTTAAAGGGGAGATGAATTGATTAATTGACTTATTAATTTGCTGCTGGAAATTTCTTGATTTGTTCATTCCTCTAATTGGTCAGCCCCAATGAATTGTGAATCATGACAAATCACCATTTAAAAAAAATCCGCATCTCTAGCATGACTGACACTTTAGCATCAATTGTGCTGTCAGAGCATTTTTTTCTCAGTGTCATCTTCCCATGCCACCACATCATCTCAGGCTAAGGCCAAGACATTGTCAAGAAAACCTGAGCCTTTTAGGTGGTAGCACCATCTCTGTGGAATTGCCTCCCAATGGAGCTATGCCTGAATCTCTCCATTCCTAGTTTTTAAAGGCTGCTCTTTCAGGAGGGTTTTGCCAGCAGCCTCTTCTGAGCTCTTCCACCCTTGTTCCACCCCTCTAACTCTTAGCATTACCTGGTGAGGAATTACATTGTGTTCTTGATAGGATTCTCACTATGGTGAGAATGAAAATATTGACAAAGTTTGTGCAAAATTGTGCAATTTGCTATAATGTCCAAAGTGTCTAAAATAATGATGCCTGTTCTTTTAAGAATTTAAGGAACGGAACAGCTCTCATCTCAGCTACAGACTTGAAGACTGCTTAGGCAAGAAATAAGAGAAGAAGAATGGACCATATTACTGAAGTGTATGTGGGTGAGTGTGATGCCATGTTTGAATGTTGCCCTTTGTTAATAATGCCTGCAATTAAAAGTGAAGAGGATGTATCTCTGTTCCTATGAAAATTGCAGAGGATTTCTGCAGGAGAGGAATCAGAAATGATCTTGTTGATCTGCTTCGAAGAGGGGAGAGGTTTGTTTTCTAAGGCTTCAGAGAATAAGATGTGGGGCAAGCTTTCAAACTACAGGAAAAGAGATTGAATTTAAACATTAGGAAGAACTTCGTGACAGTTAGAGCTGTCATATGCTGCCACGGAGGGTGGTGGAATCTCCTTCTTGGAGGTTTTTAAGCAGAGGGTGGATGGCCATCTGTCAGGAGTACTTTGATGGGGGTACCTTCATTGCAGGGGGTTGGACTAGATGGCCCTTGAGGTCTCTTCCAACTCTATAATTCTATGATTCTAAGTCTCATGTGGCTTTAAAATTATTCCATGAAGTGTCTTGTTATGTTAAGATAGTCTAAACCAGTGCAACTTTGGGTCCCCAGTTGTCCTTGGATGAAAACAAAGAACCCCCAGACATCTTCACCATGAACTATGCTGGCCAGGATTTCTGGGAGTTGTACCCCAAGAACATCTACTGGGAACTCATGGTCTACATGGATGAGACAGTGGTGGTGCTACCTAGATAAGTAACCAGCTGATTAAAACTCACTGAAATACAGAAAAGAAGGCTGGACACATTTTGAAAAGAGAGATAAGT
Organism: Phrynocephalus forsythii; assembly: GCA_029282475.1. NCBI lineage: Eukaryota > Metazoa > Chordata > Lepidosauria > Squamata > Agamidae > Phrynocephalus > Phrynocephalus forsythii. Next base: position 110,779,454 of record JAPFRF010000005.1, on the reverse strand, counting down.
GCTAAGGATCATTGTGGTTTGTTTCTAATTTGAACTGCTTTTCATCCTATTATTGAATAATAAAATCACTGGTAGGGTTCAAATCTAGATGCAGATTATTGAAACAATCTGAAAATACATGTTTCTCATACCCTGTTTTTTCATTTTAAAAAAGATACTTTCAATAGACTTGTTTCCCCTCCCCCACATTTTGATTCCTAACCCTTTGAAAGTGTAATATACACTTGGTAGGTGGGTGGGGAAAGAACAACCTGAAGCGCATTCTATGCTCAATACAGTTAAGTGATCAATTAATGTTTCCTGGTTTTTATTAAAAGTTAGCTAAAAGAGAGTGATAAAAGCATTCTGTAAAGAGACCTCTTTGCCCCTCTAATGAGTGCTTATAGCTCCTCCTTAGCAATTAATGGGCCAGGCAATAAGTAGGAAAATGCATGATGTGGGATCCAAATGTCCTGTCATCATACATATTTCAAACTGCTGATTTTAACAACTCAGAGTAGTTTTGTGAAAAAAGTTTCTGTTAAATACCCAACACTCCATCAGCTGTTCCTTCCAGTGGAATGCTTCACAGTTCAAGGATTGCAGCTTTTGCTCTTGGGAGACCAGTAAACAAAAGCTTTATTTTCCTGCTTGTGGCAACATGCATACATTTCAAGCTTCCCTGCTAAAATCTTCTATGAATTACAAGTCTTTGAAGTCAAACACCATATCATGGAATCTTTTCTCCCTGTTGGACTTCTTTGGCTCTTGCCCACAGTGAATTAAACAACACTAGCTATTTTGAAACTCCAGCCTCTGACTCTAGAGTAGCTCATGTGTTAATGTTAAGGGTGAATTTTAAACATATTTCACTTAAGTCTGTAAAACAGGCTCTTTTTTAAAAAAAAAAAAAGATTGTGTAAAGACTAACCTTTCAGGGGGCATGGTGGCTCAGTGAGCTACAGTGCTGAAACTGTCAGCTGCAAAATCGGCAGCTGAGTGCCATGCAGTGGAGCAAGCTCCCACTATTAAACCCAGTTCGTGCTAACCTAGCAGTTTGAAAACATGTAAATGCAAGTAGATAAATAGGTACCACAGTAAAATGTGGGAAGGTAAACTGTGTTCCATGCGCAAAAATGCTTTCAGACATGCTGCCCACATGTTGCACATTCAACACTGGCTCTTTAGCTTGAAAACAGAGATGAGCACCACCCCTAGAGTCGGACACAACTAGCATGCATGTGCGGGAAAAACCTTTACCTTTTAAAGACAAACCTTAAAGATAGGAGAAAAATCAGGCAACTAAATAGATAACATAAAATCCTCACCACTAGGTAAAAAAATCCCAAAAGCTCTTCAGTGAGTAATTATTCCTAGAAATTTATTTCTATTTGCTGGAGCAGAAGAATGATGCTGGCATTGAGATGTCTCTAATATTACTTAGATATCCCCATTCATGAAAATGCTGCTCAAGACAAGCCAGAGTCAAACAATCAAAGTCTCTAACTCTTAATGCTGATCATGTGCTCAGCCCTTCCTTAGCACTTCAGTATGAGGGCCATACTGCACCATGAGTAGGTGGAACACTGCCCATGAACCTACCATGAGGGATGACCATTCAAAAAAAGGCTGATGAAGAAGTATGAAAACTCCTGAACTTCAAGTCCGTACTCATTGCACCTCTCATATTCCCTTACCATTGGCTATGGCTTGTTGTTGTCATGTGACACTAGTCACCTTTGACTAATATCAACCTTATGAATGAGTGCCCTCCACAATGTCCTGTCCTCAAATGCCTTTGTAGCTCTCATAAATTCAAGCCTGTGGCCTTCACTGGCTGCAGTAGTTAGCACTTTGTTTTTTTTTAGCAAATAAAAGAATGGGTCACAAGTAGGCATCCTACATCGTACAGAATTACAGTGGTACCTTGGTTTACGAGTACCATGAATTTTGCAAACTGAACACAATTTTTAGTAAAATTTTGCCTCAGTTTGTGAGCCTTGCTCTATTTTGTGAGCAAGGCTCACCTCAGCGCAGGCCTTGTGGTGCCTGGAACAGGCCTCTGGAGCTCATTCCAGGCCACATGGTGGGAATATGCAGGACCTCTGGAGCTCACTCCAGGCCTGGTGCTGCACAGAAAGAGTCTCTAGGCCAGTTGTGGTGAACCTTTGGCACACCAGATGTTTTGGACCACAACTCCCACAGTCCTTTGTCATTGGCAATCTAGGCTCGAAATTCTGGGAGTTGTGGTCCACAACATCTGGAGTGCCAAAGGTTCACCACCACTGCTCTAGGCCATGCATTGGGCCTGCATCAATCTTCCTGGACCTCGGCATGGACTGCAAGTGACTTCTGGCAGACTGGAAGTGGCCTCTGGGACTCTCCATGGGCCTGGTGATGCCTGGAATGGGCCTCCAGTGGGCCCAGAGCTGATCTTAAGTCATAGGAACATAAGAACAGCATTGCTGGAACAGGCCACAGCCCATCCAGTCCAGCATTCTGTCTCACACAGTGGCTCACTATGTGTGTCAGGGTATTCCCAAGCAGATGTCTTCACCTGCTTACGATTCCCCACAAATGGCATTGAGAAATATCCTGCCTATCTCTCCAACCCAGAGGTTGTCCTTAGGCATCCATAATGATAGCCATTGATACCCTTGTTCTCCATGAACTTGTCTAATCCTTTCTTAAAGCTGTCAAGGCTGACAGCTGTCACCACTTCTTCTGGCAGTGAGTTCCACAGATCAGTGATCCTCTGCATGAAAAATTACTCTCTCTAGCACCCAAAAGTTTCATGGAGTGCCCCCTAGTTCTAGTGTTGTGCAATAAGGAAAACAGTTTTTCCTTATCTACTTTGTCTACAACGTGTATGATTTTATAAACTTCAGTCAGGTCACCTCTTAGGCGCTGTTGTTGCAGCCTCAAATGGTAAGGTCACCTGTCACTGCCTGTCCACTGCCTCCACACAGCATGCCCTGGGCAGTGCTGGGCCCACGGCGAGCACCGGAGGCCACTGCAGCTCCCGACCAAACTAAATTTCCCCATAGGAAATCATGGAAACTGAGACCCCAGAAAGGATCAGGTAAGTTTACATGATTTACTATGGGGAAATTTGCTTTGATACACAAGTATTTTGGTTTTCACGCATGTTTGCAGAACGGATTATGCTCATAAACCAAGGTACCACTGAAGGGAAACCAAGGATCTACTTCAGGATAGAGCAGCTTCATATGACCATGTAGAGATAATTCATCCATGCCAAACATGGTTTTTAATTGCATTTTCTTTTTAGCAAACACACTCCCAGATTAACACAGATAGTGAAAAACAAATATTTACCAATTCCAGAAAGAAAGAAAGAAAACACTTCTTGTTCAACTAGTTTGGATATTTTTCCCTTTTTTCCACTTTCTGGGCTAATCTCTCACACTGTTTTACAAATATCTCCATCCGGCATTTATTTCATGATCTTAGTAGAATTAAGGTTATTTCCTTCCATGTGCCCATTCCCATGCTCTTGGGCCTTAAAGTAATTGCATGTAACAGAGAGGAAGAAGTTGTACAAAGGTTATGTGTGCTCTGGCTCAGCACAACATGAATTGGAAACATCACTACATGAATGGAATACTTATAATTAGAGATGGGCACGGAACGAACACTTTTTCGTTTCCATTAGGCAACGAAATGACAAACGAAAATTGTGATGAAAATGCAACGAAATGAACAGAACCACGAAAATTGTGGTCGTTACGTTTCGTTTCCTTTAATGGAGATGTGCAATGAAATGAGCTGTTTTAAATGTTAAAAAACGCCCTGGACATCCATAAAAACGCAGCGATAATTATTTATATTGTCTGATAATACCGACCAGTGGGGTTGGGGTCCTTAAAATGTTTGTTTTAGTCTTCTCCCATCGCGATGTAATATTCTTTTCCCTTTAAAATGGATATTGCCACCAGCCACAAAATGGAGACAAGCCATGTGATTGGATCATGATCAACCAATAGCATGCCCAGGTTGCAGACTGGGCGGGCAGGTCTGGCAGCCACAGAGGGCATAAAAGGCTCTGGCAGCCCCCGTCCTCCTTGCAGTCTCTGGTGGGAGTTAGGGTGGGATTGCTGTCTCTGCTGCGGCTTCAGTCCTGCATGTGTACCTCTCAGTGAGTACCCTCCCCTTCCCCGCAGTGCAGACTGGAAGTGGCTGCCTACACCCTGGGCAACGCTTTCGCTGCTGCCTTTGCAGCCTCCCTGCATACCTAGTCTAATGTGGCAGCATCCATTTTTTTAGTGTTTTCTCTCTGGTCTGGGGTGTTGGGGGATGTCTGCCCGGAAATGCTTTAAAAATCGCATCAAAAGTCATAACAAACGAAAAATGAACATAAGAAATTTTTCAAACAGACCGAACCGAAACAGACCTCTGGAAAAACTGAAGGCGACAGCCCATCTCCTTATTAATGTCCAGAGATTCTGTCTCAGTTGTCGTTTTTCAGGACGGGTCTGTTTCAGGTAGTTTTGCGAAATTTTTCAAAAATTTGTCGTTTCACGTGTCATTTGTCGTTTGTTCAGGGTGATTCCCAGAGCATGGGGTTAGGGGGTAAGGACAGGCTTAGGGCGGTTAAGGTTAGGGTGGGTTATTCAGGGTGCCCTGGCCCACTAAGAACACAAATGGGTTAGGGTTAGGGTTAGGATTAGGATTAGGGTTGGTGGGCTTTTTATGCCCTCTCTGGCACATCCAGAAGTCTCAGCAAAACCTGGCCATGCGATTGGTGGAATGGCTCCAAAAATTTGCATGGTCCCATCCATGGTCAGCCCATCATTGTGGCAGCTGTAAAAAAATAAAATAAAATAAAATAAAATAAAATCAATGGAGACGTTTTGTTGCAAGAAAAAGCCACTGCCTGTAAAAATCCAAGCATTTAAAATAGCTAATTTTCCATGTTTCTGTGGTGCTTTGGTGGGTTTTTGGACCACGATTTCAAAAAAATATTGCAGTCGCCATTTTGGAGGCATGGCAAATGGAGACGAGGATGCCCCTCCCAGCCTGGTACCAGCAAGTCTCAGCAAAACCTGGTCATGCGATTGGTGGAATGGCTCCAAAATTTGCATGGTCCCATCCCAGTGATCCATCATTGCGCGTGCGCAGGTGTAAAAAAATAAAAATAAAATAAAATAAAATAAAATCAATGGAGACTTTTGTTGCAAGAAAAACCCCTGCTGCTACTGTAAAAATTCAAGCATTTAAAATAGCTAATTTTTTCATGTTTCTGTGGTGCAAGCGGTTTTTGACCATGATTTCAAAAAAATTAATTTTGGATGCACCACATGGCAAATGGAGACGCCGAGGATGCCCCCTGGAAGCAGCCCAGGACAGGAGGGGGAAGGCTAGTGGGGACCCCCCCAGAAACCACCCCTCTGGTAGGTGCCCTCAGGCAGGCATATTTTCGCCTGCTTTTTTGCGGAATCGGGGTTGTATTTCTAAAACTTTTTTCTGTGCCACTTGGCAAAAAATGCCCAAACAAATCAGACAATTTTTTTTTTTCAGGAGTTCAAGTTCTGGGGGAGTAATTTCATTAACCGTTTTTGGCAGTAACGGAAAAAACGAGAATGCCTAAACCCAAAATGTCTAATGCCAAGAGCCTTTATGTATAATAGTCACCACACAAATCTTATACATAAAGGAAGATTACCTCAAGACTGTTCTACTTTTGACACCTCCAGTTTTCTTGATGTTTCTGCTCTCAAACTTCCCCACAAAAATTATGTATTGCTTTTAGAATGATACCAAGTTTGCCTAATCCCAAACTCTCTCTGTTTCCACCCCCATCCTCTTTTCTCTTCACTGTGCTTTCTCAAAGTTTGCCACTTTAGAAAGATGTGGTTGATGATTAACCTAACCTGATTAGATCTCAGTGGCTTCCATCCATGACTGGTAAAACTATAAAATGGCCTCATAATTGTTTTATGATGTGCCCAACACCCGTGACACTTCATGGGAATTGCTAGTAGAAGGCTCTTCAATTTTCCCCTCAAACAAACATGGTGTTGACCCCATGACTGAAACCACTACACTTTGTGTGTGTGAAAAGATAAACACTATGTATTACTTAGCACAGAACTATTGCCAGTATGTTTGGGGAGATATCTGCCTACTTATTATATGACATAAATCAGCCATGTCTGAAAATATCCATTTGGTTCATTGGTTTTTTTTTCTTCTTCTTCAGGAACAAGACACACACACCCTTGGACTCTGACCTTTTAACCTGTTTTCAAAATAATTTTGCATTGAAATATCTTACACAAATGCAAATCTGTAGAAATTCCATTACAATTTCCCTCCTGGTTGTCTCATTTGGATTTTATCAGAGGCATACACTTCCTTGCTACTCTCTCCCCCATTCAAAGTACTCAGCATGAGGTGTTCAGTCTCAGGTCTTACTTCTTTGTGTTCCAATGATACAAAACAGCTGTTTGAGCTAAATAGTGCTAAAGTCCATACTTGTCAAGCTGCATTACTGATTATGTTCCCTGTAGGCAGAAGCCAGTGGAGGAGAACATGAGTTCACACACTTGAGTAGGTCTGGCATTCTATGTGGCAGTTCTCTGTGTGTATGCAAATATATCAGAAAACGAACTCCAAACCCAAACTGACGCCTAGTGCAGCATTAAGTGTGATCTACAAACCAGTCAAGCTTGAGTACTTGGCTTAAAGCTTAATTCTGTCTGCTTCAAATGACCATCCTACTTGTCATATAACAGCATGACAATATGAGTAAACGGGCAGGGATAGGTGAGATCCTTGATGTTCACACGATGCAAGGTGTCACCCCCACTTTTCCAAAGCCAGAAAATTTCCAGTTAAGTCTTCCAGCTGTAAGTCATCAGAAAATCATCCCCCTTAATATCTGCAAGTCTTCTCTGCCTGTGTCAAACCTACTATTTTATTTCTACGAGGCCAACTATATTTTTTTTTAATTTTAATTTTATATTTTTTATAAAATAAAAAATATAAAAAATTATATTTTTTATTTTATATTTTTATGTATTTTTCATGTATTTAGAATCACTGATCCTTCAAGTGCTGAAAATTGTCTCTTTGTCATGTAATTTTTCTCACTTCTTTTCCTGTATTTTGCTTTGAAAGGGCCATTGGAAGGTAAACACAAGCTTACTTTGTAAGTCTGGTCACTGAAAGATGTATCTTCCAGGAAACTCCACTGCTGGCAGAGAACCATGCTTATTATTTCAAAGAATGCACATTCCATTACTGTCTAGTCTGACCTTTGGTGGCAGCCAAAAAAATCAGATGCAGAATTAGATCTGTTTTCCCCCATTCTTTTGCATACAAATATAATGTCTAATGACAGGTGACCAAGACCACCCCATGGCATGTCACTGCAGGAGCCTTAAACAAAATTCCATTTCACATTAGTCCCAAGACTTTAGAAGAATCATAGAACATTGAGCTTGAAGGGCTTACAAGGCTAGAAAGTCCAGCTTTTTGCAGGAATCCAAGTCAAAACAGATCTGACAGACTGTTGTTCAATTTTCTCTTGAACGTCTGTAGCATTGGAGTACTCACCACTCTTGAGGTAATTGGTTACATTGCCCTACTTCTCTAATGGTTAAGTTTTTTTTTAAGGGAAGGGAAATGTGTATGTTAATTCATTTATTCATTTCTCTAATTTACAGCCTGGCTTTCTCCCATTAAGAGGGAGTTTGTTAAGGGGTGGTAGGCTTGTAGGAATGATTGGAGGAGATGGCAAAGGCAGAGCCTGGAATAATTCACTCATTCAAATCTTAGCTGTGGAGAGTTTCAAGACTTTTACTCCTCTCAGCTGCTGATTTTCATTTGAGACAGACTCTCAAGCTTCATTTCTGAACTCAAGCATCATGGATTTCACAAAGATTATTTATTTATTTATTTATTTATTTATTTATTTATTTATTTATTGCATTTCTAGACCGCCCGATTTCCCAGAAATAGGATCTCTAATAGCAAATGATGAGTGCTTATTATGTCAAGGTGAGATGTGTCACTGAAGGTTCTGACAATGATTAGATGATTATCATGAACTTTGTGAGTGCTCAGGGAAAATGGTTGAACGCGGTATTTGCTGTCAAGTTCCTGTGAAGGTTAAGGAAGATGTCACTGGGGCTAGGACTGAAACCTCACAAGGAAGCTAACAAGAGAACTTTGTGGGGCAGATGAAGGGTGTCGGAAAGAGTCGCTGAGAGATGGGTAGGCTAAAGGGCAGGGAACCCAGAGATTAATTGGATGAAGAAAATTGCAGAGTAAGGGGCAAGACTAGGAAACAGAAAGCCAAGTGAAAAGCAGACAAAGAAGGGGGGTAATATCTTAGCTATATAAACCACTAATGAGAGAGGTAAGATGGATTAATGCAGTGATTTGAATTAAACATATAACTACATTTTTCTTTTGTTTTTTGTTTTTCCAATTTCTGTTCCATCACCAAAGTTAATCCAAGATGCTAAGGACAGATAAGGCATAGAGAAGAATCAATCATCACCATTTTCCTCTTTCCCATCACCCCCTCGTGTTCTGGAGTAGAGATGGGGGACAAATAAAAAATGGCAATTCATTGTGATTTGTGATTCATCAGGGAAGACAAATCAATGAATTGGCCTATTGATGAATTTATCTATGAATTGATTCACCTTTCCTTTAAAATGCTATAAAAAGCCCACTGGCATGTAAAGGCCCATTAAATAAGATAGCCTCACCTTGGCTCCTGTCAGCCGCTATCCCGGACTCACCTGCGCTCGCCCTGCCTGGTTGGGCAGGCAAAATCAGTTCCGCGCTGCATTTTGGCATGAAAGGAGCATAATTTTGTTTCATTTAATTGTGTTAGTAATGAGTTTTTTAAAATAATATTCATCACAAAATGAATATGTGCATGGCTATAAGTAGAGCATAGTGGAATAATTCTTCAGAAAAGTTGATAACAAAGCTGAGTGAGAGAACTAAGAAAAGGAAAAAAACCATTCTAGAAGGCAAGAAGATCTAAACAGCAATATAAAATCTTAGTCTTCAGCCTACAGCTCGTCACAAAATGAAATGAAACGAAATGAAACACTATATTTCTATTTCGTGCCCAACTCTATTGTACATATATCTCTTATCACTGTGACACCAGCTGTTTCATGGAGCTGTAGGCTGAAGACGAAGATTTATATTGCTGTTTAGATCTTCTTGCCTTCTATAATGTTTTTTTCCCTTTTCTTAGCTCTCTCACTCAGTGTTGTTATCAACTTTCTTGAAGAATTATTCCACTATGCTCTACTTATAGCCATGTACATTTTCCCCAATCACACACACACACACACACACACACACACACACACACACACACACAAAGATAGTGTCACAAACCTGGGGGACACACACACACACAAAGATAGTGTCACAAACCTGGGGGACTGAAAGACCATCTCCTAAAGCAGTCCCCATCTGTTGGCTTTTCCTTTGGCACAGAGCATGTTGGATAGCTTTCCCCAAACCCTTAAATAGGGTCAATTTCATAATCATCACTCCCAAATTGTATAACACTGTATCTGCAGATCCTAATTTACCTTCTCCCCACCTTTGTTGCAGTATGCAAATGTCTCCTTTTTCACTTTGCAAACCCTTTGTGCACTGGGTGACATTTAATTCCTTCCAAGCAGTGAAAGTTGTGAGAACTTTTGTTTGGATTTTAGAACAGCCCCAGCAGCTGAGCTGAAAATTGATCTCACGGTATTCAGCTGATTTTGATTGTTTGGATTTGCATTCCTGGTGGTATGTTAAATGGAGGAATTCTGCTTGTGATTTTTCATTGAATCCTATGCTGATTGAGTAGATTAACCTCTGCCACTGCTGTGTAACAGTCTTTGGAGGAGCTGTAGTAACTTAAGCAGACACAGAATCAGAGCGATATTTCTGGAAAAAAATTAATTAATAGGTAGCACACATAATAAACTTAGATGTCAGTTTACTTACCCTTTCCCCCCATGGCTAGTCATCATGAAATATCATTAAAGCTGTCACAGTAAAGGGCAAGCTATAACAAATAGATTGATGAGGCATGAAAAATAAAAACATGATTTATTTTACATTGCTAAATCAAGTGTTGGTAGTCATCCATTTGCAGACAAAGAACTTTCTGGTCTGACTCTTTCTGTTTTAGCAAATCAAAAATTCATCTGAATAATGGAATCATAGAATCTTAGAGTTGGAAGAGACTTCAACTGTCATCTAGTCCAACCCCCTGCAATGAAGGAACACCCATCACATTGCTCCACATATGGCCATCCAGCCTCTGCTTAAAAACCTCCAAAGAAGGAGACTCCAACACCCTCCGTGGCAGCTTATTTAACTGCCAAACAGCTCTAACTGTCATGAAGTTCTTCCTAATGTTCAAATGGAATCTCTTTTCTTGCAGTTTGAAATCATTGCCCTGAGTCCTAGTCTCTGAAGCCATAGAAAACAAACTGGTTCCCTCTTCAATATGATATATTTTCAAATAATTTACCTTCTCCCCACCTTTGTTACACTAGGCCTTTTCTCCACGTGAACCACATTTAGGTGTCTGTAAATGTGAGTCTGTCCAGTGCAACTTCCAAAATAGACATGGATGGATGGATAGATGGATGGAAAACATCTGGTCAGAAGAGTCAGTGGTGAGGAGCTGTAATTCAGCAATTGCTGGACAACCATACATTCTCTATCCCTGCCTTAAAGCACGCCATTCCACCTTTGTGCCATCACTATCTGTCATGATCCAGTCTTCCCCTTGGGCAGTACACCATGTTTCAGAATGTATATTTGGAAAAGAAATGATATGTTTGTTGCCTACAAGAGCAAAGGAAACAGCCAATGAAATGTAATAGTTGAAATGGGAAGATATACATGAGATCTCATCTCTGCTATGGAACTTTCAGGAATGGGTGTTTTGGGTTTTTCTGGACTACAGATACCATAATTGTCCATTCTGGGAGCTCCACCTACCTTACAGGCATCTTAGAAACACCTAAGTGTGATGCCCCTTGTAGAAAGCCTTCCATTGCGAGTTGAAGCTTTCTTCTTGAGCAGGTAACTTGGGTAAACCTAGGCCTAGGTAAGCCTTAAAGCTAGTGATGGGCACAAACCAAAAAACAGCATGCAGTTTCATCCTTTCGTAAGGTTATAAAATGTTACAAAATAAAACGAAACACAAGCAAGCATCCCATCAAGTAATGAAACGAAACACCTTTTTCTGTTTTGGAAATGAAACGTCTTCCCTTGTCAGAACATACCAATACCATCCTAGGGAGTCAGGACAGCAGGCTGGAAATTGCAATCTGTGTGCAGAGAGGTGGGACCTAAGAATAGATGGTGTACCAGTAAGATATAGTGGTCCATCTAGGAAGAGATGGGCTGTCAAATATATCAGTGTGGTGCATGATTTTATGGTGATTGAGAAAGATCCCATGCAAAAATCATATGAAATCAAGAGGATACAGTAAGATCCGGCTTCTTCTACCCATAAACCTCTTTTATTTAAATTTAAAGAAAAAGGATTGGGTGGTGGCTACACCTTTTATTTTATTTTATTTTTTATTAAAAAAATAAAAAAATAGCACCAAACAGGTTTATATTTTTTATTATTTATTTATTTATTACCCCAACTTTCTCTTTGAGAAAGGACCCAAGGAGGCTTGCAATAGTGAGGTACAATATACAGCCTAGAACAGACATATTCAAGCTTAAGAACAGGGAAATAGAAAAGGCATCTTACAGCATTAAAGGGAGCCCTGTGGTGCATTGGTTAAATGCCTGTACTACAAGTAAAATTGTGCTCACAACCTGGGGTTCAATCCCAGGTAGCAGGCTCATAGTTGATTCAGACCTCCATCCTTCTGAGGTTAGTAAAATGAGTACCCAGCTTGCGGGGGTGGGGGTGCAATGTGTAGCCTGTACACTGTAATTAATCTGTAAACTGCCCAGAGACTCCTTGAAGTGGCATGGGGTGGTATATAAGCAGACCACTTTGCTTTTGCTTTTAAAAGGCAACATTAAAGGTAAAAAGAGCACATGAACAGTTAAGGGGGACTTCCACAATGAGGGATGGAAACTAAAATGAAAAACACAGGTGTACTTATGAAATTGATAATCCATCTAAAAAGTCACATAATAGGTAGCTGCTCTTTCAGGGAAAGCTTGCTTGAAGAGGAAGGTGCTTCCGGAAAGACAACAGAGATGAGGCAGTCCTAGCCACCAGTGGGAGGAAGTTCCTTGCCCCCCCAAACCCGGATATAAAGAGGCAAGACAACTTCAGCTTTTGGGTAGATACGGGCCACAACTTTATTTATAACTCATCAACTTATTAACTGGGTTAGTCAGGACCTGTGAAGGGGACCTGAGCTGTAGTGCAAACTGGTAACGAGATGGGATGCAATCCCTCAGCCAACAAGCTCAGTATTCAGGGAGATTCGCCCAGGTGAGCTACCGCCCACCTGTTGAGCATCGCCATAGGATGGGCAAATCTGTAAGCCCAGCACAGCCCTCGAGATGCCTCAAGTCACATTCTAACTATCTTTGTCAGCTGATTTAGCCAATGTTGATCGACTGAGTTCGAGGGCTGTCCAGCGCCGTAAGGGCGACTTATTAGAACTTTACCTGGATTCAGTTACCAGTTGCACTACCTGCCAAGTTAGTGACCAACAAAGAGAAGCCCATCCCCGGGGCAAGGAGAATGGGATGGGCGAAAACGTGTGGCTACTCCCGGCCAATCTGAGCAGCCACCAAAAATTCCCATCTGGCCCCAGATGGTAACCAGCTAATGTAATTCTCTGACCATGGGGGAGGAGGGGGGTGATGATCTTGCTGAACACCCAGGTTTTTGGGGGGAGCCTTCTTAGGGTCCCATCTCTGGGCGAAAAGTCCTGGATGGGCGCGAAGATCTCGTGCCACCTATCTGGGACTGGGCCGGCAAATGCGCCCTTCCCCCGACAAGCCAGGGATCAGAGAGTCCCATAGTCTAGGAGCAGCAACAGAGAAGGGAAAATCAGCATGGCTTCTGTAAGGGTAAGTCTTGCCTGATAACTCTTTTAGAATTCTTTGAAAAGATCAACAGGCATGTGGATTTGGGTGAACTGGCAGATATTGTCTATTTTGATTTTTAGAAAATGTTAGACACAGTCCCTCACCAAAGGCTGCTGAGAAAATTGCACAGTCAGATCCTCTTATGGACTGAGAACTAGTTGAGATCCAGGAAGCAAAGAGTAAGTGTCAATGGGCAATATTCACAATGGAGAGAGGTGAAAAACGGTGTGCCCCAGGGATCTTTCCTGGGAATGGTGCTTTTCAATCTGTTCATAAATGACCTTGAATCAGGGATAAGCAGTGAGGTGGCCAGGTTTGTGGATTCACCGTGTGGTAAAAACCAGAGAAGATTGTGAAGAGCTCCAGAAGGAGCTCTTCAAACAGGGAGAATGGACTGCAAAATGGCAAATGCATTTCAATGTAGGAAAATGTAAAGTAATTCATATTGGGGCAAAAACTTTATCTAACTCATGAGCTCTGAGCTATCTGTGATGGATCAGGAAAGAGATCTTGGTGTGCTGGTGGACAGCTCCATGAAAGTGTATACCGAGTGTGTGGTAGCAGTGAAGAAGGCCAATTTCATCCTAGTAGGGATGATCAAAAAGGGGGTTGAAAATAAAACAGCCAACAATATAATGCCATTGTACAAAATGATAGTAAGGCCACACCTGGAGTACTGTATACAATTCTGGTCACTGCATCTCAAAAAAAGACATACTGGAACTGGGAAAGGTGCAGAAGAGAGCGACTAAAATGATTAGTGGGCTGGGGGAACTCCCTTATGAGGAAAGGCTACAGCATTTGGGGCTCTTGAGTCTGGAAAAAATGTGCCTGAGGGGGGATATGATTGAGACATATAAAATAATGCAGGGCATGAGTAAAATGGATAGAGGGATCCTCTTCTCCCTCTCGCAAAATACCAGAACTAGGGGACAGCTGCTCAAATTGAGGGGTAGGAGAGTGAGAACAGACAAAAGATTTTTTTTTTACCCAGCATGTTGATGGTCTGTGGAACTCTCTGCCATAGGATGTGATGATGGCATCTGTTCTAAATGTCTTCAAAAGGGGGATTTGACAGATTCCTGGAGGAAAAGTCCATCACAGGTTACAAGCCATGATGGAGATGTGTACTTTCCAGGCTTAAAACCAGGGTACTCCAAGGGGAGTGGTATCTAGTCTTTTGCCTCCCAGACACATTTGGCAGGGCCACTGTGAGATATAGGAAACTGGACTAGATGGGCCTTTGGCCTGATCCAGCATGTTCTTATGTTTGTATGTTCTCTTTCATGTGTTCTTATGAGATGCACCTGCAAAGGTTATGGGATGGAGAGAAAGGCCTCTCTTGATGACCTTAGCACCCTAACAGGTTCATACTGCAAGATTCGATCTTTGAGGTAGTTTGGACCCAGGGCATTTAGTGCTTTGTAGGTTAAAACCAGCACTTTGAATTTAAAGTTTGATCTTTTTTCCAGATGCACCATATTTATGAGCTTGCAATGTGGGTAGAACATCGGGAATGGAGAGCTGTAGCATTTACAGACCATATAAATTGAAAAATCCAATTTGTCAGACACTTTGATAGGAAAAAGACCAGATTATTCTGAAAATAATGCTTTTCATTTAAGCTCAATGTACCATGCATCTTCCCTTTAGTGTTCATATTTCTCACAGGGAATTCTCTACAATCTCTACTACTGAAAGGCATATAGCAAGGAAAAGGCTACATCAGGAGAAAATGTGTACATTGCTCAAAGTGACACAAAAATGATCATATCATATGATGCTGTATCTGATCCTTCAAGCTGAAATAAAACACAATTTATTTTAATAGGGAAGCCAGTGAGTAAGTAGTTTGCATTTCTGCCTCAGTACCTCATCTCAATGTCAACAACCCCCAACGTTTGTACCGGGTTCTCCTTAAAACTACTTGACACAATTTTTGGTGTACATATATGTATAGATTACTGTGCAATGTGCCAGGGGAACAAGATTTTCCTGTTCCTCTGGCAGATTCCTGTTTAACAGATGTGGAATCAATTATTTGGAATACCATATAATTGATTCCACATATGTGAATGTACCTGCTACAATTTTTTTGGAAAAAAAATCTGCTGTCTGATACCACACAATACCAGAGAGCAGGTATTTAAAAAATAGGTGGAGGTTCCCTTGAGGCTGATCTGGAGATTACAGTGGGTCTAGAATGCAACAGCCAGAATGGTGGTTGGTGTGAGGAAGTTTGAACATACCCCGCCCCCCATCCTGGCTTGCTTCTATTGGTTACATGTTGTGTCCCAGATTAAGTTCAAAGTCTTGACACTCACATACAAAGCTCTGCATTAGAGATGGGCACGACTCAAAAAAATGGTGTTTCGTTTGTCATTTGGTCGTTCAGGGGTCCGTTTTGGTTCGTTTTCATTTTTGTGACGTTTTTTGCAAAAAAATTCATTTTTGTTTCGTTAGGTAACGAAATGAAAAAATGAAAACGAAAACAAAAAATTGTTGTTTCGTTAGCATTCTTTTTAGTTCAATGCATCTGCTGCAACAAAAACGAAAAACATGGCAAATTTGGTCGTTTCGTTTTTGTTTTCATTTTGTTTTAAACAAAAATTTCATTTTGTTTTCATTGCGTAATGAAACGAAAAAATGAAAACAAAAACGAAAAATCGCTCGTTTCATGCCCATCTCTACTCTGCATGGTTTGGACCCACTTGTTGGTGTATCTTTCCCCTTTATTATCTGCCCAACCCATGAGTCTTTAACAGCTGAGACTCATTCAGACGGCTACCTAGAGGCCTGTAAAGTCATCTATGAGAAGTAGGGCCTCACTCTTACAGAACCAGCTTTCAGAGGAGTTTTGCCTGCCCACCCCTGTGGGTATTCAGAAGGCAACTGAAGATGTAGCTTTTCTGGAGGTTTTCCATACCAAACCTAGCTGACTGAGTTTTGTTTGTGTTTTGTTCTTCTATGTCATCACCTGGTTTTATTGGTTAGTTGTTATTGTTATTTTGATGTTAAGTAGTTTTAGTTTTATTTTGGGTTTTTTTTTTGTTATTGTAAACCACTCAGAGTAGTGCATTGGCAGTAATAAGAATATGATATAAATTGAACAAATAATCAAATAATTACATACATACATACATACATACATACATACATACATACATACATACATACATACATACATACATACATACAAAAAGGACCACTCTCACCTGGTTAGCTGCTTACCAATCCCTCATTCACCTGTCGCCCATGCCCCCCCACCCTCACCCCATGCCCTCTCTTTCCCTTTCTACTATTTTCCCTCTCCTGCTCATCCTCTAACCCCCATTCTCCCTGATTTCCCACCACCTGTGACTAATCTTACTTTAGCAGGTGGTAATTGTGGCACAAGGGGGGCTCCTTCCAACTGGGGAATTCCCTGCCACCACTTCTTCCAAGCAGTCTCCAGAAGCTGCAAAACCAGCCACCAGATGTTCAACTCTTTCCAGGAATCCATGAAAAGTTGCAGAGCCAAATCCCTCAGTGAGGACTGCTGGGATGGCATCTTCCCAAGCATTACCACACAGGTAATGGTCTGCCCCGCCAGTGGGAATTCATACAGAAATTCAAAACCATGTGAACATCATATGGTTTTTAATCACTCTCATTTGCATCACTGTCTTCAGTGGTGCGAACAATCAATGTAGATTTGCCCTCAGTCTGCTGCCTAGGTGCTTGTTAGCTCTTTGGGGGTTAGTTAACTCTTAATGTGAAACATCAAGGTCACTGTTCTTAGATTTTGTGCTTATTTCTCTTTAAGATAAACTTTAGCAAGAAAAGCTAGCCATTCAAGTAACAGGATTCTCTCCAGTAAGACCTCTGGTCTAGTTATTTGCAGGTCTACACTGAGGGAAGGATTGATAGAGATACAGACACACACACAGAGAGAGACCTGTATGGCCTTAATCAAGAGAAACCAATAAATATAACACAATTTTTCTAAAATAAGTTTTAAAACCCAAGCAACATCTTTTACTGAATGTTCTGTTGCATTTCACGACAAAAGAAAGAAATAATCATTGTCAAGACCTTGAAATCCAGGGAAGCAAACACATTATCTCTTTCTAAAATCAGTAACAATGATGAAATTCTTCTTGGGTGAAAATGGTATAGGGTATCCAAGACAGAGCATAACAAGAGGAAAAACATTCTAGACAGTGCTTAGTCTTTCTTATATGCTGTGCCAAAATGTTCATAAAACCTCGGTTTATTAACTTGAAGGTCGTCAATACAAAGAGAGAAACGGGGGAGGTGTTCTAAACCAGGAAAACTGCACTATGCTTAATGGAAGCATTAATTGCTCTTGCCTCTTTTGTTATACCATTTTCCCATCTGTCAACAATATGTTGTCTGTTAACAGTGGTATACCTTTTTAAAAAGTTGTGGGAAGAGAACCGATGAAAGGCAGACAAAGATGTTAGAATACGATAGTCCTCGATAATCAGAGGAAGAAAAACTAAACAAAATTAATGTTTATTTTCTTTTTCAGTGATGTAGGGTGGAATCAGATGGTGCAGAGACACAATAGCTTGAAGTAGTTGCAGCTGCTGGCTTTTAAGCAGAGGCATTCGGACAGCTTACAGATACATTAAAGCTGCTCAACACCTGTAAAACCAAGAAGTGAGGTAAATTAGCTGCAGCTTCACTTGCTCACCTGCTCAAGTTGGGAGTTATGCAAGGAAGTGCTTACCAAGATGAAACACTCACCAGACTGTCAGAGTTCTTTTTTCCTTCACATCCTCATCATCCACTTGCTGATGAGTCAATTCTGATTTATGGTGTGTAGTAGCGTGGGTTTAGTGATTTCAGCAGTGATTTCAGCTCTTAGACATAGCAGGCTGGAGACAGCTTCTAGTGTAACAGCTCTTTATTCAGGGAGAGAACAAGACTGGGGACTGGGGAGAGGGAGCTACTTTTATAGGAAGCCAGGACTGGCTAGGAAAAGATACATTTTGGAGGGAACAATTACAACCAATCACAAAGCTGCCTTTTGGCAGAGACCAATAGGATTGAGGATCCAGATGCAGCAACTTGAATAAACCAAAAGGCCTGTTCCCTTTGGAACAGGAACAGAAACCAATAGGAATACAGATCAATACACAACACCCCTTCCCCCCTGGTGGGAACAGCACACGTAATCCTTTAGATATTGTGGGGCCTTGCAACTTCTAATTGATCTCCTGACTATGGGTGTTGCAGGGGCTTGAGCAGGCAGTGTCTGTGGTGGAGAGTCTACTGTAATAGCTTTGTCTGACACGGAGGGGGTTTCAGACAACTCAGTGTCCCTGATCTGTTCCTCGGCACCATGAGGACTTGCAGGAGCAGATTCATTTGCTGAAGCCACTGGTACCTGCACTCCTGGGGCATCTCCGCTCTGATCTTGCAGCTGTGACTCATTCATGGGGGTAGTGTCACTCTCGGGCTGCAATTCTCCCACACCTGTACCAACTCTACTGGGCGCTCTGCGCCTCAGTTGGTCCACGTGCCTACGCCAGACCCTGCCATCTTCAATGGTCACGTAATAAGAGACTGGCCCAGACGCTCTGGTGATCACCCCTGGCACCCACAGGGGACCTCTGGCATAATTTCTCACCCAGACCAAATCTTCAGGAGCAAAATACCTTGTAGAGTCGCTCTCTGCCTGTGGAGGTGCTCTAGCATTGCAGTTTGGCATTTTGTCTGGGTGGACATAGTCCAGCACCGTTACCAGCCTTCTACCTAGGAGCAGCTCTGCTGGTGACTTGCCCGTAGTAGTACATGGTGTCGCATGCTGCAAGAACAACATTTGGGCAATGCGCGTTGACCAGTCACCCTCCATCAAGCGTGCAATAGATCCTTTGGCTGTCTGCACCATGTGCTCAGCCTGCCCATTGGAGAAGGGTGAAAGGAAGCTGATGTGACCCCTGTTATGAAATTATCAGCCAAGAATGCCCTGAATTCTTGGGATACAAAGGCTGCTCCATTGTCTGACACAATGGTCTCAGGCAACCCGTGGGTTGCAAACAACTGTCTCAACACTTTGATGACTGCAGCTGATGACATGCAGGGAACCATAGCCACCTCTAACCATTTAGAATACGCATCAACAATAACCAAAAAAACCTTTCCTTGGAATGGCCCAGCAAAATCTAAGTGCATCCGGCTCCAGGGAGTCCGGGTCTGCTCCCACCAGTGGACTGGTGCTCTGGCCACTTCTGGGCGCACTTCCTGACATGCCTTGCACGTCCCTACCCATTGTTCAACATCTTGGTCCATCCCAGGCCACCATACATAGCACTGGGTCAGCGACTTCATCCTGACCATTCCCGGATGCCCCATGTGCAGTGTATCCAGAACCCTGTTTCTCAGTGGTGCTGGGATGATCACCCTGTCTCCCCACAGGAGACAGCCCTTATGCAGGGAAAGCTCATGTTGCCTTGTTGCGTATGGTCTAAATTTTTCTTCATGCGGGCCGGGCCACCTGGCCATCCCCTCCCCACCCAAGTGAGCACACAGGAGAGAGCGGTATCTTTCCTCGTTCTCTCAGCTATTTCAGTGGCAGTTACAGGGCCCCCCGGAAGTGTTTCCAGCATCATCACTCATCCCACTGGGGCAGATTCCACATCGCTCACACCAGGAAGGGGCAAGCGACTTAGTGCATCAGCGTGGCACAACCTTTTCCCTGGGACACGGGTCAGGGTGTACTGGAACCCATTAAGGAATATAGACCATCGCAACATTCTGGGGGAGAGAATCTGCGGCGTCTGTTTGTTCGGGTTGAACAATCCTAACAGAGGCTTTTGGTCAGTTTCAAGGAAGAAGTGGCGACCGTATAAATAGTCATTAAACTTTTTAATCCCTGCCACTATTGCCAGGGCTTCCTTGTCAATTTGTGCGTAGTTGCGCTCCGTTGGTGACAACGTACGAGAATAGAATGAGATGGGCTTTTCTGACCTATCCACTTCCCTATGGCTCAGCACAGCTCCCAGCCCATACTGAGAGGCATCACATGTCAGGACAAGAGGTTTTGACTCGTCATAATGAGCAAGGACGCTCCTGCTAGTTATCATGTCCCGCAAGGTGTCAAAAGCCTTCTGCTGTGCCTGAGCCCAACGCCACACACTCTTTTTCTTCAATAGTTTGTGCAACGGTTCTGCTATTGAAGCTTTCTGAGGTAGGAATGAATGATAAAATTTAATAAGTCCCAGGAATGACTGTAACTCCGTCTTGTTCCGTGGGCGTGGTGCCTTGGTAATGGCTTTAATTTTAGAGTCAGTGGGGTGGATGCCCGTTGCATCAATTTTAAACCCCCAAAATCCACAGATGGCACCCCAAAACTGCATTTTTCCTTTTTTTAGCTGCAGCCCCACCTCTTTAAATTTGAGTAACACAGCACGGATACGCCCAACTAGTTCCTGGGGGTCTTTCCCAGCAATCAGAACATCATCAAAAAATGGCAAGACCCCTGGCAGACCCCTTAACAGGCGCTCCATTAGTCTTTGAAAAATCCCTGGGGCCACACAAACTCCAAACTGTAACCTGTTCACTCGGAAAGCCCCTTTGTGTGTTACGATAGTCTGTGCTTCTGCAGATTGCGGAGTCACTGGCAGCTGCTGGTACGCTTGTGCCAGGTCAAGTTTGGCGAAAATCCCCCCCAGCTAGTTTTGCCAACAGCTGTGAGACGACTGGAATGGGGTATGAATTTCCCCTGAGTGCCTTGTTGAGAGTACATTTGTAATCTGCACAAATTCTCACTTCCCCATTTGCCTTAAGGGGTGTGACGATAGGAGTCTCCCACCTAGAAGAGTCCACAGGTGAAAGAACTCCCTGTTTGACCCATTTGTCCAGTTCTGCCTCAATCTTGGGTTGCAGTGCAAATGGCACTCACTTTGGCTTGAGTCGGATTGGGGCCACCCTGGGGTCCAGCTCAAAGTCAATTGGAGGCCCTTTATAACAACCCAGTTTTCCACTGAAGAGTTCGGCAAATTCCTGGCCTAATGCCTTGCCCAACTCTGGGGAAGTTTGGACTGAGTTGAGCCCTGATATACACAGTCCCAAGGCGGGAAACCAGTCAGTACCCAGGAGACTGGGGCGACTCCCCTTTGCAATCACCAATTTAAGCACAGCCTGTTTCTCCTGGAATTGTACCCTCACCACACACATTCCTAGAATGTGGATGCAGCCAACCGTGTATGATTGCAAGGTTGCTGGGAATGGTTCCAGAGAGAGGAACTTACCCCCAGGGAAGAGCCCCCTTGCAGTCTGGTCTGAAACAATGGTGAATCCAGATCCGGAATCCACCTCCAAGTCACATGGTTGACCTTCAATCTTCACTCTGACGGATGTTTTGCCTTGCACCGGGAACTGCACAGTCTCTCCTTTGATCTCTGTGAGATAATTGCAGTTGTCCAGGAGATGAGTCGTGGTGGATGATCTGCGACGTGTTGATCTAGGTGATCCCGTTGTTCCAGCTGCCACCGACCTACAGGCCCTGGCAATGTGTCCTGACTTTCCGCATGCCCTGTGCGTAGCATCACGGAAACAGCAGCTTTTCCGCTCATGGTTACCGCCACAGCCTGGGCAAGCGCCTCGGCGATCTTTGGGCCATGCATCAGCCTGATGCACCAACTCGACACCCCGGACTGGGCTCTGGCTTGGACTAATCTCTGGTTCATCCATGGCATGGGCAGCCTCTACCCGCAGCTTTGTGGTCTTGCCACTGGCATTGAGCTCTTCCTGCTCATAATTCTCTGTGGCAGAGGCCTCTTTCAAGGCGGAGGCAAGGGTGACATCTTCCTTTGCCACAATGCGCCTTCGGGCTTTTTTGCTGCTGAGTCCCCCAACAAATCGATTCAAGAGAGTGTCTTCAAGATTTGGGAAGCCACAGTGCTGAGTAAGCTCCCAGAGTCCTGCCAGGAATGCAGCCACAGATTCTCTGGCTTGCTGCTGCCTTTTCTGGAACTCCATCCGCCAGGCCATCTTGGTTTTGGTATGTGCCAAATGGCTTGTCAGTCGGGCGAAAATGTCTGTGAGTGATGTCTCACTCAGCTTTGCTGGGGCGAGCAGTGCCTTGGCCAACATGAAGGTCTCACACCCACAGCAACTCAGGAACGTAGCCCTTCTTTTGCTGGCATCAGTGATTCCTTGAGCAACTCAGGAACGTAGCCCTTCTTTTGCTGGCATCAGTGATTCCTTGAGCCACCACAAAGAACTCAAAGCGTTCAACATAGTCCTCCCAAGTGTGGGGCTTTGATGGCTGGAAGGGCTCCAATACCCATGGACTTTCCATTCTCCAGGTGTTTCAGTGATAAAAGAGAAAATAAAAAGGGAATATTTGTTCTTGATTTAGAATAATGTTCTCTGTGTGCTCAGACACATAGGAGATGTGAATCTAAGTTCATCTTGTTTTCATTCTTGTACATGAGAACAAGAAACACCATTCACTTTTTCTCTTTGCCTGCCAGATGATGAGATGTGCTCTGCTGACATCATGGAGATGTTTGCATCCACAAAGCATCAGATGGGTTCTTTGCATCTTTTGGATAACTTAGCCATTCCTCCTAATAACCTTGCTTTGTGTTCTTGGTGGCATAAAAGGAAACCATACTAATTTTGTGACTACACATTCAATTAACTTTGGGGGTGGGGTGGAGAGGAGGAGAGCATCTTATTTTCATTGTTGCTTTGTCATTATCAACAAATTCTTGACATGGTGTCTTAGTGAATCATGATAGCTTACCTGTTACTAAAGAGGAATCATCATAATCACCACCATCATTATCATCATCTAGAACTGCAGAGCTGTAAGGAATTCTAGGGATCATTATGTCCAGCTCCTGTCAAGAGGTAGAGTAGTGAATCAAACCTGCAATCCAGATTGAACCATTGAACTGCAATCCAACCATTGAACTATCCAGCAGTTACTGAAATCTCTCAGAATTCTCCAGTATATCCATAACATATACTCTGCCATCTCTTTCATATGTCTTATTCATTCAGTATTAAAACTAAAGCCATGTTCTGTAACTATGTTGTGTGCTATATTTTATAGTGCAATGGTCTGCAAATTCAGAAATAAGTACTGTATGTGAAGCAGAAATGGGGAATGTGTTCCTCTTCATTACAATATTTGTTTTATTTATCCTAAATCAGTGTACAATGCTGCATGTGTGCATAGTCATGATGTCATTTTTGGAGCTTCAACCCATGCTGTAGAATAGATACTTTGTACCAGTACCTAGCCTTCAAATGGAGGATCCTTTTCAGGTTTTCAGTGAAATAACCAGCATCCAGGAATGTGGAGAAGCTCCACTGAGGTCTCATTTATGACTAAAATAAACTGTCTTTTCAGAGCAAACCAGCCTGTTAAGGATTCCCACACAAGAGTTCTTGCCTTTGGCACAAGACTAATCCACCAATTGCTTCTCAGTCCCTCCCTATTGCACTTACCATAATCTGAACAAAACGTCTCTTTTTCCTCGTCTGAGTCTCTTCTCCTTCCTTTCTTTTGCACACACACACACACACACACACACACACACACACACACACACACACACACACACACACACACACACACACACACACACACATCCACACACACGTGAACGGCAAAAAAAAAAAAAGAATAATTATCTGCAAAGATGCAAACAATTCATCTAAAGTTTCCCCTTTTTAAAATTGCAGGTAACAACCACAGCTGTGGTTGCTGTTCTACATTTTAGCCAATTGTGCAGAAATCTATCTTGCAATTGCACAAGTGGCCTTTGAGGCTGACCAAACAAAATCTTGGCCTCTATGGATGAGATAAGAGAGGAATGACATGGCTAATCCCTACTGACATAAGTCTCGTTCTATCCTTTGTGAAATGGGCACAGACCAAATTCCAAGCTACCAACTGAAGCTCTATCATCCTAGGCATGCCTGGTACCTATTTGGGGCTCAAATTGAATTTGCTAAAGATGAGAATTGAGCCTCTCTCTGCCTGAGCAAACAGTGAAGGAAACAGTGAAGGAAACTTCAATCTGCTACCATGCCCATCTCCTCAGTCCTGTTGCTCTTCTCCCTTCCTATCTGCCTCCAAGCCTATTTCCCCTGATTTTTCTCTTTTAACACAAGACATCATCAAGAAGACATCAAAATAGCTGCCTCCCGTGCCCTTTTCATTCAAACCTAATAATCTCTCTCTCTCTCTCCATTTTCTTCCTGCCTTCTTTTCTCCACACATTCCCTCTCAATGTCCCTAGAGATGGAGCTGGAGAGGGGGAGAGGAAATATCTTAGTATCCACTCTCCAATCTCCCAACATAATGAGGGCTGTGTGCTTCTCTTTCTCATAAGGTCCTCTGTGTCAAATAAAAGATTTCTGCATCCTATAAAGCAGGAGACAGCTTGATCTGTAAAAGCAGTCAAGGCACACGGGAAAAATCAATTCAGTCACAGTTGCTGGAGAAACAGAGACCTCTGTCTTCCTCACATCTGAAGAACTTCAGTTTCCTCACATTAAACAGTCTGACTGGATTTGTATGACTGTCAGATATCAGAGAAGGTATAAAAGCAACGGAAAAAGGAGAAAGGGAGGGGGGACAACCCAGATAATAGCATCTCAGAAACATGGAACTGGAAGGGACTCCAAGAATCGCTGGATTCAACACCATGGAAAAACATCCTACACATTTTACTCAGAAGTGATTAGGAATTAGTAATCCCCCATTTATTGCAGGGGTTAGTGGACCTGACCTGACCCGCAATAAAGGAAAATCCACAATATGTGGATGCTGGGTGGGGTCGGGACTGGAGGGCCTGTCTGGGGCCTCCTGCACTTACCCCAGGCCTGGTGCTGCCCCGAACAGGCCTCTGATGAGGTTCCTGAGCCTGTCAGAGCCCCCAGATGTGGTTTTGGGTGACCCTGAAGGCACTTCCAGTTTTTTGGAAGTCACTTCTGGTTTGCCAGAAACCATTTCTGGGGCCTCTGACAGGCCTGGGAAGCCTTGTCAGAGGCTGCAGAAGTGGTTTCAGGCGATCCAGAAGGCACTTCCAGTTTTCCAGAAGTCACTTCCACTTCACCGAAAACCACTTCTGGGGCCTCCAATAGGCCTTGGAAGTTCGTCATAGGTTAGCTCAGGGCAGCACCAGGCCTGTGGTAAGTGCAGGAGGCCTCAAACGGGCCCACACAGCTTGCCCCTGGGGCCCTTGCCTTCATTTAGCGTGGTCCTGCAATATACCAAGACCACAGTATATGAACTGTGAAATGGTGGGGGATGACTGTACCGTAATGGTGTCTGAATCATCCCAACCAATGAGATGCATGCCATTTCCCTCATTTCCTGCTTGTGAGCTTCCAGTTGGCTATTGATGTGTTCCTTGCCTATTCTTTCATAGTTTTTGGACCTCAGTTCAAATATCTTTTTCATTTACCGCATCTATAGGCCAAAATACTGATCCATAAATGCATGAAATAAACAAATTGGGAAGTGGATCTTTAAAATGCCATTAGGGCAACTTTGTGATGTGTGATAGTCAGCCTGTTTAGACAGATATATTATTACAGTCCTTAGACCAGTTTAAAACAAAAAAGACAGTTACATTTTCAACCTTTTCAGCAAAGAAATGAACAGAAATACTACTTAATTTAGTCTAATTCAATTTAAATCTATGATTTGACATCCATTTTAGATCTGGAGTTTTAAAATTCAACCTTTTTGCATCTGCTCCCTCTGAAGACTTCACAATGTGCCTTCTCTTTTCATATGTCAAATGAAATCCAGCAGCTGTGCTTATGATACTTAGCTTGCTTTCAGTTCGACTTCTAGAGGTAGATTGTTCTAGACATGCTTCCTGGCTGAGTAAAGACCCTAAAGAGACAAAAGACACACACAGCTCCGAGTCAGAACAGCCAATTGGAAGTTGACAGGTGCTTGACCATGAGGAATGACTCGCATAGTGATCATTTGCAGTCACTAGGGTGTCCATATTGTTACTCTGAGTATATTTGTGCTTGTTTTAACATATAAAGCCCTTAACAGTTTAGGCCATAGATACCTGAAGACCACCTCCTTCCATAGGCGCCTACCTAGCAATTAAGATCTAGCCAGGGAGCCCTCCTGAAAGAGCCATCCCTCAAGGAAGTGAAAGTTATGGCTTGTAGGTGAGGGGAACTTTTCAGCAGCTGCACCCAGACTATGGGACACCCTCCCAAGTGAGATCCACCTGGCACCAACGTTGATGATGTTTCGGTGCCAGGTAAAAACCTCCCTGTTTCAGAAGTTTTTTAACTGATATAACATAGATTGTAGGTGTGATGGCAATTTTAATGTATTGCATTTAAGGGTTTTAACTGCTTTTAATGGTTCATTGGTGTTTTAATGATTTTGATTGTTTTGATTGTTTATTTTTTATTTTTTATTGTAAGCCCCCCCCCCCGGGACCTTTGGGTAGTGGGTGGCATATAAGTTGTATAAATAAATAAATAAATAAATTTGGGGTATAAATTCCATATTCTGAGGGAACTAAGCTCTCTGGGGCTGATTTCCTCTTTGAAATCAGGCTATGGAATTATAAAATGTAAGGCAATGGAGATCAACCAATCATAGAATCCGATTAAAGTCAATAAATTAACTCTTTTCCTTTCCCCCTCCTCTTCTCATGATAATGCCACTGGGCTATGCAGATAGCCCAGGTGATGGTTGGGAACATGAATAAGCAAGACTAAAAATTAAACTGAGTGCACATGCATTCTAAGAAGTGTGTTTTGTTGAAAATTTTGCACTATGCGTGAAACTTGAAAGACAAACTCCGTTCTTTACACCTGATTGTGTTTCCCAATGCCATTTACATCATTGTGGGGGAAATGTAAATAAGTTATAGTACTTTTGGTTTTCTAATGCAATAAACTTAGGCTCATCGCCCAGATTCGCCCGTACCTTGATGAGAGCTCCCTGAGGACAGTGGTCTGGTCATGTCGAGGCTGGATTATTGCAACACTCTCTACATGGGGCTCCCCTTGAACCTTGTTCGGCGACTGCAGCAGGTCCAGAATGCGGTGGCCAGGTTGGTGGTTGGTGCGGGTCGTTATGACCGCGCCACCCCCATCCTGGCCTGCCTACACTGGTTGCCTGTTGCCTCCCAAATAAGGTTCAAGGTGCTGGTTTTGGTTTACAAAACCCTCCATGGCTTGGCCCCTGCTTATCTGGCAGAGCGTCTCCCCCGACAATTAGATCCAGCCCTGACCCACCCGATCTTCCTTGGCCCTCTCGCTCTGGACCGTCACCCCGAGGGAGGCCCGTAAATCGAGTACACATGGACGGGCCGTCTCGGTGGCGGGACCAACCATCTGGAATAAGCTGCCGAGCGAGCTACGGCAGGCCCCATCGCTGGCGTCATTTAAGAAACATCTAAAGACCTTACTCTTCCGGGACGTCTTCGGCGCTTATTAGGGATACAGCTCTTTCCCCCCTTCCCTTCCCTCCCCTTGCCTGGCCTGCTTGATCGCCCGCCATTCTGTGTTTGCTTTTTGGATGTTTTAGCTGTTATATCTTACTTCTGTGTAAACCGCCCTGAGTCCCCTTGAGGGAAATAGGTGCGGTATATAAATGTGAAAATAAATAAATAAATAAATAAAATAAACTGATGGTATGAATTTGCCACACATTGATTGTGTTTCAGGGCACCAATTGAATTGGAGGGTTTTTAGATCACTTTAAATCCACCTTGAAGTACAGAATCAGCCTCCCAACTGAATATGGAGCCCTGTGCAGATTCCCAATTAATTGACAGCTCAATGAGGTAGAGACAAATTGTGGATGGACTGATTGGCAGAACAACATCTTGCTTCTGATCATATGTATGGTTTGGTTTTCTTATTTTAAGCATATCTGTAATCCTTTCACGCAGCCATTTCACCAGATAGGCATCTGCTGTCTGAGAGGGTAGAGTCTACCATGCTAAACGGCAATATGTTACTGCAGAAGGAATACAATGCAAAGCCAAATGCTCAGGAATAAATTGCAAGCAGCCATGTCTGCTGCTCAATAAAGCAATGGCTTATTTGGAAGCAATAATAAGCATTTGATGCAGCAATTAGAGGGCATCAGAACAATTCAGTAGCATGTTATATAAGAGAGAACCGTTCCACTGTGCCTGCTGAACTTGATGATCTTTACCGTCCTTTACAGCTCTATGGGTCTAAGATGATGATGATGATGATGATGATGATGATGATGATGATGATGATGATGATGATGATGATGATGATGATTACTTACTTACTTACTTACTTACTTACTTACTTACTTACTTACTTACTTACTTACAGTGGTATCTGCATGGAATTGCTGGGAATAGGGTTGCATCACAAGGCAAAAGTTCCCTATGAGATGCTTCACAAGAAGAAAATCCATTCTGCATTTTGAAACAAGTTATCCAGGATGCATTGTGCCCCTGTAGTTTGTGGAGGGGTGGGATATTTGCATCTGTTTTTGGCCTTTTAGAACTTGGAAAGGTAGGGCAGCTGAGGTTTAATAGCTTTGTTTTGCATTGTTTTTCATTGCACTTTTGGTGGGAACAACCTGGAGTTTTTCTTTGAGTTTATTTTTTTGTCCATGTTTGCATTGCACTGTGTGTGGGGGGGAGGTGTTCTGTGGGGTGGTGCTGGCTCTGCATGCCTTTAAAGTGCACTTTATAAAGAGGTCTTGGGGGGGGCGGTCTTTTTGGGGTTTTTTTTTCTGACTTCCAGAATGGATTAATCAGTCTCCCATTAATTCCTATGGGAAACCAGATTTCATAAGATGAGGTTTTTTTTTTTTTGAAAAATGAATTGACCCATAGAATGAATTAAATTCAGCTTACAAGGCACCACTGTATTTATTTAACAATCTCTGAACACATGAAAATACCCAGTAGTAACAAAATAATGTACTAAAAGCATACAGCAAAGAAGACAAAAGGTGCCATAGCAAAAACAAAACAAACAAAACAAACCATGGAAATAAGGATAACGACAACTAGACAAAGATGTAAGATCAACCTTGGCTCAACTAGGGCAGGAGTGGAAAGTATCCCTGAAAAGTCATGGGGCACAGCGCAAATGAATGAGCATAATCACTTAGTTTTCTTTTCCGATTAGCCTTGGTGCAGAAGTGTCTTTAATTTCATTTCTTAAGAAATCACTCCAGGAAGTTATGTTTGAAAAACTTACATGTTTTTATCTTTAATATTTTGTTTTTAATTATTTAGGTCACCTTGGATCCTCTTTTAGGGGAATGGAAGCACAGAAATATTTTAAATAAAATAAATAACATACAGTGTGTCCTGCATCCTCTTAACTAGCCTACTGCCTACATGTTCAATGGAACATTGTTGTTCATTTGCTGCAATTTACAATAAAATGGAATTCTAAGTCTGCTTCTGTTTAGAGATGGTCACGAAATGAACTTTTAGTTCATTTTGTTATTTGTTATTCATTTCCAATAACGAACCTCAGAGTGGATTTAGAATGAAATGAACCAAACCAAACTGAAAAAAATTGGTTTGTTTCATTTTGTTTTGTTAATGGTGGCACCGGAGATGTCTTCTACCTGGTGCTGGTTCTTCCTGGAGGTTCTTGTCTTCCTGCTGCAGGGAGGGGCAACCAGAAAAAAAAAGCTGACTGGCCCATGCTACAGCAGTAGCATGGGTCATGTGGTTGGCAGTAAAAAAAAATACAATAAAAATAAAATAAAAATGAATCCAAAAAAGAAGAAGAAGAAGCACCGACCCAGCCCCAGGGGTGGCCGGGTTGGCACCCTAAAATAAAGGAATAAATATAAAAAAATAAAACCAGTGCTGACCCGGCCCCAGGGGCCACGTGGTTGGTGCTTGGGGGTAAAAGACAGCACCTCAAAAAGCCCCTGCCACAGGAGCCAGGATCACCCCACCACCACTGCCGCTGCTGCCGCCACCCAGTAAGGATGATGTGTTGATGATTGAAGATGATGAGGATGATGTGGATGATGAGGATGAGGATGCTGCCAGTCCAGTTTGTGTAGTTGTTGTCAACATCTGTGTTTTTATGTCTTTTCCCGCCTGCTCTCTGTCAAATGGATTAAATTGTGCAAAGTGGGGGAAATAATGTATCAATGAACCCACAAAACAATTTTTTTTGAAAATAATTTGTTAAAAACAAAATGAACCAAACCAAACCCTAAAATGAACTGAACCAAAACGAATCACCAGTTTTTTTCGGTTCATGCCCATCTCTACTTTTGATGCTAAAAGTTTGTACTGACTCTGTAGTTCTGATCACCACTCAACCCAAATACTCCTCCTGGGGGTGGGGGGAATATAATGAAATATCCCCTTTCCATTTCTTTTCTCACATACTGGAAGAAGAATTGTCAGAAGTTTTTTGTGCAAGGCTCTAAATTGAAGTATTTCTTTGTTGTGCACAGAATGCATTGTCTCCGGTAGAGAAGAGAACGGTCAGCGTTGGTCTCTGGCCCATCAAATTACCAGTGCAATATGCAGACCTGCCTCCCCATCAGTTCCACCATTTCAGCCACACCAAAAGTGAGCCTAATGATCCTTTGCACATACATGTTCTCTGTTGCATCGGCTCGGTATGCATTGGTCTGATTTTCACCAAAACTCCCTTAGCTCTGAGGGAGCTAATCTGTTAAAGATTAAGTATGTCCATTCACTGTGCCATAAGACATGGCAGGAACTGAAATGCGCACAATTCATTCTCTAGCCCCAACACCCTAATTTGTCCCTTAAAGTTGGGAGAGGGAATGCTAAAGGCAGGCATGCCATGGAATTAAATGCAGTCTTGTTGCATAATGGTTTGGGACCTCAGTATCTGACAGAATGGCTCCTCCCAAAAAGAACTGCCAGAATCACTCATTCAAGCCAGGCGGGCTATCTGCAGGTACCGACCCTGAGGGATGCCCGGAAAGCACCAAGAAGGAAACGAGCCTTCTCGGTGGTCACACCTCACCTGTGGAACCAGATTCCTCAAGAGATTCGCCTGGCGCCCTTACTACAAGCCTTCAAGAAACTACTGAAAACCTGGCTTTCTAGGTTGGCCTTCCCTGATTATTCTGTTTCAACCAACTTATATAAATAGGACACTGTCATTTTATCCCACCTTATGATAATTTTTCTAGTTATTTTTTTCCATTTCTTATTTTGAATTGTTAATCCATTTTGTGCTTATTTGTTTATTTGTTCTTTTTATTATTGTGATTTGATTGTTTGGTTTGATTGATTAGTTTTTATTTACCATCTTAAGTTCTTTAATCTGTTTTTATATTTTGCATATGTTTGTAAACCACCCACAGTAGCTTTTTTGCTAGATGGTTGCAATATATAAATCAAATAAATAAATAAATAAATAAAATAAAAACTAACCCTGCTATCCATGGAGAATCTGAATGATTAACCAAGGCTGACCATTCATGCATGTTGGGGTCCTGGACCAGATTCTCAGTCCAGAGACTGCACCAGCAGCGAGACTCCATTTCAGCAGCACACATGAAGAACCAGACTCAGACTTCAATATCTCTGTGCAGCCCTATTTACAATATATGCACAGGAGTACATACCCACATAGCTTCCAGCCTTGTTGCAATATAACATCAGGAGAGACATTAAAAGTTGGGATGTAGGAAGATGGGGAGAGAGAGTGACTACAGAGACTGTAGGTCTTATATATTACCACCCACCAATCACCTTGCTACATACAAGTGATTGCTTGATTGCTCCCCATCATAGTATTCAGGTGAGTCCTTCTCTGTATGTCCTTGCCGCACAAATTTAACTCTTGCAGATACTAACAATGCATATATACATTTTATAAGTTAGCTGAACTTTTGGAGGTGAATTGTCATATGGTCAGATATCTCTAGACATCATTTCCATGCCAGGTCACACAACTGTTGCATAGAAAGATAATTATGAAGATTTTTTTTTAATTTATGGGAATCCACCTCTGAAGGGAATCCACTTTTTGCATAGCTGAGCAACAGGATTTAAGCCATTATATTATAGTTTGCAGGTGTCAAGAAATTCCAGATGTTTCAATGTTTTTTTCTGTAAATTATTCTATAACAAATTTTATTGTACATTTTGCATGTACAATAAATATGCTTCCAAGAAGAAGGTCCCTTACAGTTCAGGCCAATTCACTTCAAAACATCCTTAGAATGTGGGGTGTTGATCCGATTAATAAGGCTGAACTGATGAGTGTTTTTGTGTTGGGTCGAATTAGTCTAGTCCTGATACGGATATGAAGAAGAAACCAAAACAAAAATGGATTAGGGGATTAAATATTCAAGATAAGAGTCTGGCTTATGTGTTGTTTGTGGAAACTTTAAATGAGAGATTTAAGATATGTATGGAAAATGAAGCTGAAAACATATCCATGAGACTGTAGGATTAGTGATAACAAAATTCTCACAAAAATACAAAACAGAGTACAATGTGTTGTCTTTATGGGGCTCTTTAAGCAATGTCATGTTGGTTTTCTTTCAGTAGATTGTAATATCAAAGCATTGGGTTTGTTCTCACTTTTATTTATTTATTTATTTATTTATTTATTTATTTATTTATTTATTTATTTATTTATTTATTTATAGACTTATTGACCCCCCCGATTTCCCACAGGAAATCTGGGCGGTGTACAACATGTTACACATAACAACAACTGCCCATAGCTACACACCCAGAACAGCCCCCCACCCAATACAAATACAGAAGAAAACAAAACACAAAATAAAATAAAATAGGATTAATACCAAAACCGTAATAATACCAATATAAAGGTACTAAAAATAATTAAAATAGAATGGGCAAATAGCACCGAAAACAACCATGGCAGATCAAACTCCAGCAAGAAATACTGGTGCTAGCAGTAAAAACATCAAACCAAGACACAAACGTAATATAGCAGGCAGCTCATTTGCTGTGCATTTTTAATTCCCTTGCTGCAGAGGAAGCAATAATTATGTGGTGTCAGGTCCGTTCCAACTTATGGCGAGCCTCTGAAGGCTTTTTCTTGGTAAAGAGTACTCGAAAGCGGTTTGCAGTAGGACTCCTGTATCCACTGATTCATTATCCACTGATTCAGTTATCCACGGTTGGCAGAGTAAAAATAAATAAATAATTCAGCAGCCACAAAGCAAGCTACTGTCACAAAGAGCAGCTGTAAAGCAATCTACTGTCATAAAACAGCAGCTGTAAAGTAAGCTACCGTCACAAACAGCAGCTGTAAAGCAAGTTACTATCACAAAACAGCAGTTTTGGGGAACATTTTGGTGTTCTCTCTTATCCACGGTTTCCATTATCCATGGGAAGGCTTGGAACCAATCCCCAGAAGATACTGGGGTCCTACTGTACTATTCTTTTTTTTTTTGGGATGGGTGGGGGACAAGAGCTTCAGGACTGTGCAGCTTTCCAGTTCTGGTTGTTCTCCCAAAAGGCACAGTGTCAGATCAAGTTCCCAACATCTGTCTTCACAGTAAGACACTGAGATACTTTTCCATTATAGTTCCACTGCATTTCTCCACATCCTGCCAGTGTATTCTCTCTATATTGGATTGCAAGACCTTTTCCTGCATGAAAACATACCAATGTGTTGGAATGAATCTTTCATAAAATCCATACCCAACACATGTTAACGCAAGTTCGTGTGGGTTTTTAAAAGATGCATGCTTCAAATTGTGCAAATTTTCTTAGGCATAGATCAAAAAATTAAAAAAAAGATGATGCAGCCTTCTCCTAATGATACAAAATCAAAAGATATGTGCGTGTTTTTCTTGAAACTCTTGCAGACTGTTCACTGGATAAATTTGTAGAAAAATCTGATTAGTCCAAATTTCTGTTTCTGCCTTAAATCAGAAGATGAGTAATTATAGTCATATTCTTTATAAGAACTGGAGGTGAGGTGTGTGTGGCCAAACATGAAATAGAAATCTAAATAAGTATTAGGAAGTGTATTGCTCACATAGATATATCTCACATAAGCAGTGTAAGTCAAATATCTAATTATGTTATCACTGTTTTCATTTCTCCCCTGCACTTTTTAAAAGCACAAGGGGAGAGGAAGCATGGTGTCATGGCAACAGCACTTGAGGAACAGCCTTGAACCTCTTCACAAGTCCATTTTGGTGGACTCAGTAGCACTAAATGTCATGCCTCAGTAGTACCTAAACCATGAGGACATGTCTTTGTCATTGAGGATCGGACTGCTGACTCTCCAGAGCAACAACAAAGTCCTGTTGATTGTCCACTGTCTGACTCGCCACAGAGTCCAAACCCACCGCTAGTTAGAAGGAGGAAAAAGTGTTATAGGAGGACCTTTTTTAAAAGAAGGATCTTTTATCTGCTCAAGATTTAGCACAGTGGTGGTCAAAGTTTGGCCACCACTGATTTAGCGGGTGTAAAAAGCCAGCATAAAGACCATCTGTTCATGGTCCTGAAACTCTTAGTTTTCCCTCAACTCAAAACTACCAGAGCTTTGCAGTAACCTGATCTCCTTCTTGAGCAAAGCCATTCTATTCAGTGTCATCCTCCATGAGGCTGTGACCTTCTTGCTATGATCAGTATAGTTATGGATCGGGACTAGAGATGGGCACGACTTAGCGGTATTCCCGTTTCCATTACTCGGTTCCGTTACTCTACGGAAACGGTAATGGGAATTACTCTGCCAGACTTCGAGCTCGAACTGACGAACGAACAATTTTGGTCTGATTTGTTGTGCTCGTTCCTTGCATCGCGCAATCGCGCGATGCCACGCGGCACAGAAAAAAAGTTTTTAAAAGTTAAAAAAACCCGGTTCCCGGCCAAAAAGTAGGCGGAAAAATGCTTGCCGTGCCTCAGGGCACCTACCAGAGGGGTTGTTTCTGGAGGTCCCCAGCCTCCCCCCCATCCCCCGTCCTGGGCTGCTCTGGTGGGACTCGCCGCAGGCTCGAAGCCAGCAAAAAGCCCAGTCTCGCCACCGGCCGCCGCAATTAAAGCGCAAGCAAGCGGCACGGACGGCACAGGAAAAAACTTTTAAACTCTCGCCCCACCCATTCCCGGGCCAAAAAAGCAGGCGGAAAAATGCCTGCTTGACTAAGGGCGCAGGGCACCTACCGGAGGGGTGGTTTCTGGGGGGGGGTCCCGCCTCCACCCCGTGCTGGGCAGCCGGACTCGCCATGCCATGCGGTGCGGGCGGGGGATCCAAAATGGGGCGGTGAACGCAATATTGTTTTTGAAATCGTGGTCCAAAAACACACAAGCACAACAGAAACACGCGAAAATTTATAAACTGCCAGATTTTTCACAGTAGCAGTGGGTTTTTTCTTGCAACAAAATGTCTCTCCTCTCCTCCTCTGTCCTCCATTGATTTTATTTTTTTTTAATTTTTTTACACCTGCACAATGATGGGCTGGCCGAGTGGCCAGCCATGTGGGAGTGGACGACCATGCAAATTTTTGGAGCCATCCCACCAATCGCATGGCCACTTGGCCATGGAGACTTCTGGGATGTGCCAAAAGCCCCCTAAAACCTGCCCTAGCCCCCTAACCCTAACCCTAATCCTTGACTCCTTACCCATACGTCACAGACTGTCTTCTTAGTGGGTCAGAGAGGCACCCAGAGGTGCAACCCACTAGCCCACCGTAACCTTACCCGTCACTAGCCTAACCCTAGCCCTTGCACTAACCCACCTTAACCCTAAGCCAGATCTACTTGCATTGCACTACACGCAAGTACGATTCCCTTCTTTGTGAGACATGGTGGTGCGAGAGCCTTAGGCATCACCCTATGCCTCTGGCGGGTTCACTGGTCTCACTGTCTGCAACTGGTATGCATATCCATATGGCTATTGCATGCCATTTTGCAGCAGCAGGTGAGGAGGGGAGACCCCCATGTTGAGGGGTCTCTTGGAGCCTGCTTCCCCTTCCTAGTGGGTTAGGATAGGAGGCACCCATGGGTGCCTCCAGGAACCCGCTTTCCCTTTATAGCGGGACAGAGAAGGCACCCACCCCACAGAGGTGCCTCCAGGAGCCCGCTACCCCCCCAAAAAAAAACAGTACTAACGAAAATGAAAAAATGAAAAAACGAACCAACTAATTTTTGCGAATTTTCGTGAAAAATGGAAACGCCCGAAACGGAACCGGCCCGACTAACGACAACTCGGAAAAAAAATTTTTCAAGTCGTGCCCATCTCTAATCGGGACATGCAGGAAAACTAAATTTGAAATGATGAGCCCTGTGATCTTGACTTCTTCATTCTGCTCCTGACCAGAACCCCACTGACAATATGGGCCTACATATGGGAAATTGTGCAGGTCAGCAAAACTTTGTTGCCAGTTCCCGAGTCCCAAGTCCCAACTCTGAGTCCCTATTAAAACTACATGCCCCTGGGTGGGGGAAAGAGACGAGTTGGTTCCAGGTTGCAAGTTGAGTCTCAGTCACTGATAAAAGAACCAAAGTCACATCCGAGAAGAGTCACCAGTTCAACTTTAATCTGACTTGGCAGTGAGTTCAGCAACTCAAGTCACCATCCCTGCAAGTCAGGGTAGCAATATGCTACTTGTTAGTAGTTTGCTACTCAGAAAAAATAGGCTTATAAATAAAACAAATAAGGTCTTGGTTGTGTTCCTGGTTGGATACCCAGTTGTGGAATCACACACATATCCAGCAAAGTAAACAGTACGACATTAATGACTGTCAATTTTCCACCAAGAGTTTCTCTTACATGAATGCAAATTGCCTACACTTTTCTGGTTTTTGGAGTGTTTTATTGTTTGGTTTTTCATTCATTTTATCTCTTTATAAACAAGAAAGTTGCATTTCTATCTTATTTTTAGTAAGATATTAGCAATTATTACTTACTATTTACTTAGGGAAGGAATGGAGATCCCATTATATCTGAATCGAAACATTTCAGATAACACTTTTTGGTGGGGCAGATGCTGTGAGATAGTTTTTTCTCTCTCACACACACACTCCCTCTGGAAAAAAAAATCCTTTCTCACCTTTTAAGAGTTTCTGGAAAGGCCCCTCTCCTACCACCTTCCTAAGTTCATTTGGTGAGAACACAAAAGAGGGCCTTCTATGTCTCTGCTCCCAGGTTTCGGAATGCACAAAGAAGACAAGTTGCTCCCCTCCCTCTTCCATTGGCGGGCAAAGACCTTATTCTTCAGGCAGGCTTTTAAGCAATATGTTATCTCAGAAATGCTGGTTTTTAACTTACTGTATATACTCAAGTATAAGTCGACCCTAGCATAAGTCGAGGCCCCTAATTTAACCCCCCAAAACTGGGGAAATGTATTGACTCGAGTATAAGTCTAGGGTGGGAAATGCAGCAGGGCCTGGCAGCTCTTCCTTTGTGGGCTGGGGGAGTGGTGTGTGATGTTTAAAATGACTTTTAGCCACTGATGCAAGTGCTTGGGTCAGTGGCTAAAAGTCATTTTAAACATTGTGTGCCACTCCCCTGTGATGCAGAGGGGGTCATGAGAAGTGACACACAATGTTTAATATCGACCCAAGCACTTGTCTCAGTGGCTAAAAGTATTGACCCGAATATAAGTTGAGGGCCCCTTTTTTCAGCCCAAAATTAGGGCTGAAAAACCAGGCTTATATTCAAGTATATACAGTACATCTTTTTTATTTCTTTTTAAACTTAATTTTTAATCTTAATATATGTTTAACTGTTCTAAATATAGATATTTATATCATGGTTTTTTTTTAAATCCATTGGTTTATTAGTCATAAGCTATTTTAGGTAGCATATAAACAAACAAGCAAACAAACAAATATTGAAGTTAGCTGTTGTGAGCTTTTTGTGTTGTTTGGCCACATTCTAGAAGTTTTTCTTCTTGATGTTTTGCCAGTCTCTGTGGCCAGCATCTTCAGAGGGCAAGGAGGGCATATTGATGTGTTCTTCTGGGTCTCTCTCTCTCTCTCTCTGTGTGTGTGTGTATATATATACCTCTCACAATAACTAGGAATAATAGCAAGTTCAGAGCATTGTGTACAATGAAAAAAATGAAGCCAGGCTGACAATACACTTGTTGTTGGAACAGCAATGGCAAGAGATTATTTTACGGGGACAGAAGTGATAGGATGTGCATGGGGCCCCACACCTAAGCATGGGGCTCCACACCTGAACAGCTATTGGGAAATGCATTCTCCTTTGGAACAACAGCCCCCCCAATCCCTTCACTTGCAAATAGAGCATAAAATTCCAAGGGCCGTTTCTGTGCAGCTCCAAGTGGCGAGTCCTGTACTCAGAACAGAACAGCAGGATTTTTGTTCAGTTATTCCACCTATTGTCATTGCCAGTCAAACTTTGCCAAAGGGTTAGGCTGCCCACGATACAAGAGAATATATTTTGCAGAGCAAAACTTACGCTCATGCCATTTGTTTAGCAGAGAAATGCCTCACGGCTCTCAAAAGCCCTAAATGCATTTATTCAGAACCAGCACAGAGGATCATTTTCATCCTGAGATTAGTGGAAATTGATAACTGACATGTTTGTGAAATAAATTAAAGCAATCACTTAAGAGAACTGTCTCCCATTAAAGCCAGGAGGCAAATTATAATTCTAAATTTACAAAGAAATATATATGGCACCATTTGGCCCTGACGCCCTAAGCTGCTCACAGCAAAACACCAGTGTGAATCACTAGGCTTAATGCGAGCTTAATGACACAGGACTTTTATAAAGACAGGAATGAAGCTCTCTGAGTGTTTCGGGGAAAGAGAGAAAGTCACAGTAGCCTTAGATATGGGAAAGCTTACTTTTTGGACTACGACACACTGAATTCCTGATTTTTGTGAATGCTGGCTAAGGAATTCCGGTAGCCCCAGAAGTCAAGTCTTCCCATATCTGGTCATTCCTGCTGAATGGAAACAAAATCAGGAAGAGGCTTTCTTCAGTGTTACCAAGAGGAATCTTTGAAGATTCTTCATGGTAACACTGGGGCATGGAGGATGCCAGGAATATAAATGGGTCACCAGGGACAGACCAAGTCTTTGTGATGTGTGAGGCAAAGGACAACATAGCAAATGCCACCTCACCTCCAGAAACTCTCAACGTAAACTGGATTAGGTGTTGAAATGTAGGACACAGTTGGACAAGGAAACTGAGTCACGTTTGAAAAGGCTGGGTAGTGTATAACTCATGGTTGGACCAGTCCTGTCATATTTAGGGAGTGGATCTTAGGCAGGCTCACAGCACTGGTGGCTTCTTACTGGAAAAGGAAGGTGCCCTCTCCAGCATGTCCTTCTATCTTCTTTTATTCTTCACCCATTGTTCTTCTCAGGAAACAGTTGAATGCTCTTTAATCACAGATAATTCTGTGGCTGCAATAATTTTGCACAGTCCACTGTTTCTTTCATTTCAAAAGTACTACAAAACTGGGTAATTCTCTGAGATTTCTCAGATTTTTTGCAGGGGCTTAGATTGCACAGTAAAGTCCCATTACAAGGAGAAAAAACTGATGTTTTGTCCCAATATACCACCAGCACCAGCACCAGCACCAACACACTACTACTACTACTACTACTACTACTACTACTACTACTACTACTACTACTACTACTACTGATGATGATGATGATGATGATGATGATGATGATGATGATGATGATGAAGATGATGATGCAGCAACCTTAAGTCAGTTCTGAATTATATTGACCTTTTCAGGGATTTTCAGATAGAGAATACTCGGAAGTGGTTTGCCATTCTCTTCTTCTAGTGATGCATTGGGACTTTGCAGCTTGCCCAAGGCTACACAGGCTGGCTATACACACAGGAGGTGCAGGTGGGAACTGGCTCTACCTACATCACTGAGCTGTCCAGCCAGCGTCTAGGATACTAGCCCTAAATGAATGTAAATGCATAAATTTCATGTGATTATTATATATCAATGCATCAGCAGCACTGATGCTCTCTAAGCCTTGAGTCTAATCCCTGTAACACTCTTTGAGTTTAGAGCTGCATTGGTGATTTCCTGATATCTTACCTAACATCTTACTTTCTTTACTTTACATGCGAACCTCCCATTTTCCCCTAAAACCGCT
Source organism: Phrynocephalus forsythii (assembly GCA_029282475.1). Lineage (NCBI taxonomy): Eukaryota > Metazoa > Chordata > Lepidosauria > Squamata > Agamidae > Phrynocephalus > Phrynocephalus forsythii. The sequence goes on along the minus strand of JAPFRF010000005.1, from coordinate 110,739,321 downwards.
GCATGGATGGCCCTCCCTTGATTCATTTTCATCTCTTAGGGCTCTATCTCATGACTGAAAGATACAGTTATTGAGAAACTCCGGATTTTGTTCTGCATTGATCACATGATGGCAAGATGTGGTTTCAGAGATCCCATGTACGTTCTATTGTTTTCCGCATCTGAAATGTTCTCATGGCCATACCCCGCTTCCAACCCTCTCCTTCTCCGGTACGCAGACCCCAGCATTTAAAGAGACAGCCTTGGAAATGGGAAAGGCTGGGGCTCCATTTGTTTCATTAGGAAGGCTTCTGGTATGTTGAGAGCTCAACGATCAGCAGCACGGTGACAAAAGAGGGGGGAAACCCGGGTTATATGATTCCCCCACAGACTTCTGCCACAGGGAAAAAAGTGCATTTCTAACTGGATCAAAAAAATACCTACCATCACCCTTGGGTTTCCGAAACCTTGCTAGAACCCATTTAAGTGGGCATTACCATGGGCATGATTTTTAGAGATGCATTTTTGGTAAGTAAGAACTAGATCATGAGATTGTGCCCTTAGTGACAGTTTAAGGAGCTGTGCCATTGTGAAAATGTGTCCTCATAGTTTTTGGATATCCAGTGTGGCATATTGGATACAGTGATGGACTAGGGCTCAAGAAACCTAGGTTCAAATCCTCAGTCGGCTTTGGAAATTTACAAAGGGAGTAGAACTAGTAAACCTGTTTCTTGAGTATCTCACTTATACTGAAAGCATTACTGCAGTTTCTATAAGTCTGTTCTGACTTAATGGCAAACAACACTATAGTTTTCAATAATTTTAGGTTTATTGGGGATTTTGGTCATGTCATTGTAATAATGGATGGAATAATGGCTTGTTGTAGAAACTGTCCAAGTTATGCTATCATCTGTGCTCTAACTGCTAATTAATGACAGTGTTTACATGAAGCACATGAGGCTGAGAATGTTTTACAAAGCTGCTTCCACTACAAACATAAATAACTAGGATTTGGCATTAACTGCTCATCTGTTTAGAGACCTGCTTTGACTATTCTGAATGTATGCTGTACATTACATTAAGAAGTGTGTGACCAATAAGTCCATCAAGTCCAACCCCCTGCTCAGTGCAGGAATGCAAATCAAAGTACCTCTGCTTACAAATTTAAGACCATTCCAAATGCATTCTCTTAAGTCAAACAACTCTTAAGTAGAGGAGCCCTATCTAATAAATAAATAAATAAAAAATTAAAAATATTGTAAGTAAAGCAGACCACATTTAAAATTTGTAAGGCAGCAGGTTAAAATGCCTACTGTTTTCTGCTCTTAAGTCAAATTGCTCTTAAATCGAGCCACTCTTAAGTAGAGGTACCACTGTATAGCTGATAGATGGTTGTTCAGTTTTATCTTGAATGCCTCCAGCATTGGAGTATGCATGTTCCTGCAAGGGGGCAATGACAATAAAGATTCCTATATAATCCTATAATGGCTTCCACTGTCATAACAATTTGTTAGGAGGTTTTTGCTTATATTCAATTGAAATCTGGGTTCCTGTAATTTGAGCCCATTATTATGTGTCTTATACTCAGGACAATGGTGGCAAACCTTTGGCATTCCAGATGTTTTGGACTGCAACCCCCAGAATTCCAAACCCCTATTGCCATTGACAAAGGACTGTGGGAGTTGAGGTCCGAAACATCTGGAATGCTGAAGGTTTGCCACCACTGCTCTTGGAGGATTTATAATAGATTGTGCCCCTCCTCTATATGTCTCTTTTTCAAGTACAATCAAACCCCCTATATGCTGAATCAGAAAAAATTCGCACACATCTTCTCCTTGACAGGGTGGTACCATGCTTCCTCTGCTCTTTACATCAGTTATATAGATTTCAGATTTTCAGATGTAGAAAGTCATAAGCTTGGCCAGCTAGACAAAGCAAAATTATGAAGTCTGTGGAAATCCAGTTAGTACGCATGCTAATTAACTTTCTCAAAGATGGCATTCCAAGAAGTGACAATGGAAGAAGGTCTGTTTAGTCTTTTCAAACATGTCTTACAGATTTTGGCTGAACATGCATGTTTTATCTTGTGAATAATTGTCCAATATCTTAATTTCCTGCCTGGTTTGGGCATAATGAATCGTAGTGATTCCCACGTGCAGATTAAAGCTGGAAAAAAGAACAGTCTACCCCCACCCCCACCCCGATGATTCAAAACACATTTTTTTACCTTTTCCAAAGGAAAAAAATGGGCCAATGAGCTTTGCAAATTCATCATATTAGTCACCTCACTATTGCAATCCAAACACTGGAATAATGGCCTCAGACATACCGGATCTGGTTGACTCAGACTTCATCTTAAATGAATGCATTATGTTTCTGATAATACACAGGCCTAATGCACAAGACTTTGACCTCATTTCTGGTGTGGTTTTTTTCTATTCATGCTCAATTGTGTGGATAAGCATGGTTCCCAGGTGGCATCACAAATAGATATCTGCAGGCATAAAATAATTGGTCTCCTAAACTAGCTTTGGGATGAAAATCAGACACAATTGTTTGAGAAATTAGGTCTCCTAGAATAACAGAATAGGCGAAATATTAGCCAGCATGAGATCAGTTCAATTTATTAGCATTCGCGGGGGGGGGAGCAGAAGTATGAAAGGGAAAAAACCAATATGTAAGGAGAGCCTTTAGTCTGATCCAAAGGTCTTCCATCTTTTCTCATATTTTTAATTCTGACATTATTTTTGAAGATGATAAAAAGAACACCAAACAGTTATCCTCATCATTATGTGTGTTTGACATGTACTCAAATTGCTATTTCCTTTCCTTATCCTGCTTGTCAGGCACTCAGTCATGACTACAGATCTGTACCTTTTATTCCCAGTGCTGGTATTCAAGACTTTGAATGTATGCCTTGCATTACTGATCTTCCTTGTACAGCTAGAGCACAGTTATGAATAATTTGCTAGCTGGGTGAGTTATACCTGTGAAGTGTTGAGAATTTCCACCTATAGTTTGCCTCTTTTACTGTATCTACAACAGATCCCCATGAGGGATTGTCCTGTAGAAGATTCCCACTAGATCTTCTACTCTGCTGTTCCTGTAACATCAGACATTTCAAGCTGTGGTTATCAAATATTCTGCCTTCCGGAAAACTCTTCAACATCACCTCATCTAATTTTTTTAATGTTTTTTAAATTAAATTTTAAGCTACATACAAACAACATAAGAAATAAAGAACTACAATTAACAATATAAGTGTACCCCCACCCCACGGGACCATCGATGCGTTCTTCTTCGTTGCTCAGTCTTCTATTGTTCTAGTAATCTTCTTAAAGTCTTCTTCTCCAGAATTGTCGTGAAATATTCGTGGACTTTTTCCCCTTTCCTTCGAATAATACATAATCTATAAATTTACCCCAGATATCATAGAAAATGTCTTTTTTCATTTCACCTCGTTTAACCTTTAAACTGCAAGACAATTTATCGTTTATAGCTATATCCCAAAGTTCGTTATACCAGTCTTCCATCTTAAGTTCTAGTTTTGACTTTCAGTTTTTTGCTATGATTAATCTAGCAGCTGTCATAAGATTTGCTATTAGTTCCTTTGTTGTAACATCGTAAGCTTTGCTTGTTAACAATGATAATAATGCTATCTCTGGATTACAATCTATGTCTATCTTAATCATATTACTTAGCTCTAAAAACACTTTTTTCCAGAACTTTTGAACCATTTCGCATTCCCACCAAAGATGCAGATATGTGCCAAGCTTTTTTTCACATTTCCAGCATATCTTAGAGTAACCAGGGTTCATTCTATTCAGTCTAATTGGGGTTAAATACCATCTAGAAACCAATTTAAAATAGTTTTCTTTTATCCTGACCGATAATGATCTCAAAATTCTCATATTCCAAATTTTCATCCAGTCTTCTTTCTTTATCTCTACATTGAGATCTTGGTTCCAGACCTCTCTCAACGTATTTAACTCCTTCATTTCCAATGATTCCCCTAATATTTTATATATTTTACGTATTATTCCTTTCTCTGAATTTTCATGTTCAGACTCAAGCGATAGTAGGAAGTGTTCAAATTTTGTGCACTCTCTGATTTGATTATTTCTTTTGCCCCAGTCCTTTGTCCATTTCCCTAATTGAATATAATTTGACCATGTTAAATCACTGGATTGCAAAATATTTTTATATCATGAATTGTTTTAATCTTGACCATCCAATCCTTTAGTCTGGCTATTTTCTTAGTTTTAAATAACTCTAAATAATGCTTCAAGTTAACAGGGAAGTTTTCCAGGTCAGTAACTAAAGCCAGTGGGGATCCCTTCGGAGGCAAGATTTTTCTATATGTTCTCCATGTAACAATTAAACTATTCAGAAGGGGGTTGTCGATCTTTACTTTGTTTTTGACATCCGTAAATAAAAATTTATTTATTTCCCCCTTTATGTCCAATGACTCTTGCTCCCACCATATTAGCTTCTGTGGTTTAAAAAGAATTCCCCCCAAAGAACTGAGTTGATTGGCTATATAGTAATTTCTTATATTGGGTATACCTATTCCTCCTTCTTTCTGGGATCTGAACCACAAACTTTTATTTATTCTTGATTTTTTCCCTGCATTGCAGAACCTATTTATCATGTCTTGGAGAATTTTAAGTTCCTTTTCTAAAAACTGAACCGGTAACATTTTAAAAATAAAGTTAATTTTTGGAAGTATTTTCATTTTTATCAATGCAATTCTACCAAACCACAATAATTTCAATTTAGAGTAAGATAATTGTTTTTCATCTCTTCTTTTAATTTTAAAATATTTCTTTCTTTAGTTTTAAACATCACCTCATCTAATGATGAAGCCATATACATCTGCCATTGCACCCTGGACATTTCAGACACTCTTGATCTCCATCAGCTTTGAGATATTACTCAGTTTTACAATTGTTACTGCTAGTGCTGCTGAACTTTGTGTATCTTCACGTTAATGTTTTAATGTTTTCTTCACTATTGGATAAACTCTTTAATATGATGAAGGGTTGGAGCTAGAGATGGGCATGAACCAGAAAACCCATGTTTCGGGTTGTCTGGTTCGGACCCACCCTCGATGCGGTTTGGGTTTGGGTTCATAGGAATTTTTTAAAAAATTCATAGGAACCTGAACCGGTTCGGGTTCTTACTTGGCGGTGGCGGCTCTGCTTCCTTTCCCCCTTTCCTCCCTCCCTCCCTGGGTCACCATCCTTTACCTTCCTCCTTCTCCTTTCGGCAGTGCCTTCTGGGTTCCTGGCCCGCACTAGAGCTTTTTTTAAAATTTATTTTTAAAGCGCCGACCGCACGGCCCCTGGAGCCAGGTCGGCACTTTTTTTATTTTTTTATTGGCAGCCAGGAAGACCAAGACTCCAGCAGCACCAGGTAGGAGACCGCCGCCATTAACAAAATGAACGAAACCGAACCAATTTTGTTTGGTTTGTTCGTTTCGTTCTAAAATCACTCTGGGGATCATTATTCAGTTTGTTATGTAACGAACTGAATAATGAATAACGGAACGAACTAAAAGTTCGCTTCATGCCCATCTCTAGTTGGAGCCCATCAGAAAAGCTGAGAGTGCCACCTTCATGAGGCTGAACTTGGCTCTGAGTCTGGATTACAAGGAAGGTCATTAGAGACATGAAGGTCAAAGATGAGACACCAGAGTAAGATGCATCCATCATATTTAGGGATGAGTGGCTGTATCTACAACCTGAACCAGGACAAAGATGAGATTGAAATCTATTTAATAAATAGGGTAGCTACTAAGTAGCAGCCATAAAATAACTTTGGTTGATAATGTACAGAAGAAGGCAAAAGTAAAAATATTTAATATCCCATGTCTCAAAAACCTTGTAAAGCTTTTCATACAATCTGAAAGAAAGGAAGCTTGTACAGATATATCTGCATCTTCTCCAGATTCTGGACAAGAAGAAATCGAAAGCTTTTATAGAGATATGCAGGAGGAAATGGATCACATTCTAAAATAGGATGTGCTGATGATTATAGGTGAATTGAATTCAAAAGGAGAAAATAAAATAGAATAAAACATGATTGGGTGATTCAGCCTAGGAGTTAAAATGCAGCAGGAAAGTAACTCATAACATTCTAGGAAACCAAATTTTGGTTTATTGTAAATGCAAGCTTCAGGCAATAGAACAGAGGATTGTATACATGGACATCACCAGGTGGCCATCAGAAAAAAATGGAAAGAAACAGAAGATGTTAACAAAGGAAAGAAAAAAAAATCTCTTTTGGAAGACCAAAAAAAGTAAAAGGCAAACTGAAGCCAAGATATAGAGATGCCCAAAGACTGTCAGGGGGTATATTACATGGTCTGAATAAAATGAAGGAAGAAGGACCCAAAGGAGAAACAAAAAAGACAGATCACTTTAAATAAGAATGTATTAATGAAACCTAGTTCCATGTGGAGTTTCTTTTCCCATTCCATCATATATGGAGTGAGAGCGCACCTCTGATGAGGCTGGCTATGTAGTGGTTGGGGCAGCCTTTATAAGGTCTGCCACTGCAGAGACTGGCCTCTTTCACTCTGGAGGCTTTATTTGATAAAGTGAAATGAGGAACACAGAGTTCCGCTTTCCCACCATGAGGCACTTGGAGCACAAGCCACAATTGAATGGATGGGATGGAGAGGCACGCGCTGGGATGGTTTTAGTGAATTCACATCCCAGAGTTCTCTGGATGGGCCCTTTGCCATTATTTGTGCAGCACCTGGGTAGCAATGATCTGACCTGAATGGCGGGCAGGCCTTTAGTTCTCAGAGTCACTGCTGGCTCGAGAAGTGCAAATATATGTTTCGAGAGACCAGATTAATATGATCTGCGTTGACTACACATCTCGTGTGGAGGTCATCCATGGCCCGAGGTAGGTGGACGAGACACGCAAAGGCATGAATAGAGAGGTGATTAGGGCTGTTAGGGCAGGACAGGGGTCTGTAATAACACACCCCGGAACTGTGGCCAGTCACCCTGTGTTACAGAGAGGTAGGCGCCCAGCTGACTGATGTAGGGCTGGATACTTTCCTAAATGACCTGTAAGGGCGCCTTAGGGTTGAGCTGCTCAATCTGGTGGCAGTAAAGGAGCATACCTGGTAGCTCCTTTCATGTAGCAGGTAGTGCAAGAGTTAAGGTAATTCTAGTGTACCCCAGAGGAAGACACCCTTAAGGTGCCAGGTAGCCCTCTTGTAAAAGTGAAGGTAGGATTAGGAATTAGAAACAATAAGATAAGAAGTGAGATGACACATTGAGAGATATGGGAAAGAGGGGTGCTTGGGGCTTAATCGAGACTGAGATTTTGGGAGGGTGCTGAACAAGTAAGCAGCACCTTCCTGAAGTAGGAAACCACTAAATTTAGAGATGGGCTGGAAGTCAGTAAGATTCCAGCCACTAAAACACCTGCACTACATGCAAGCCCCTTTGCCTCAGGAAGAATTTAAAGTGTAGAGTTTATAAGTTGTCATTAATAAAACTGTGGCCCATTTTAAACCCAACATCTTTGACTCGCCTTATTTTTATGATCTGGGTGGGCAAAGTGGAGTGAAGTGAAGTGGAAGACGTTCTTAAAGCAACTGGAAGAAATAAATCACCAGGAATTTTTGGGATTATTTTAGGTTAAAGCAGGAGAAGATATACCAGCAAGTTCCAATTTCACAGGACCTATTTCAAGTTACACAGACAAGTTATTGTGGATGCTAAAAGTAGATGAAAAAGAAATCAATGTCAACATTTGATGTATAATCCAGTCTGAGAAAGACTAGACAGTACTATTGCTGTTTAGATCATATAATTCTTTTCATGTGTAAGCAAAGTTTCAATTTCCAATTAGATTCCAATTAGATTTCCAATTAGAAATACTACATGTTCAGGTGAAATCCAGCTCTCTTAATCTGTTTGTTCAACCACCTTAATATAATGAAAAGCAAGAGCTCTTGAAAACAGTGTTTGAAAGGAACTTCAAAATAGGCATGGAAAGCTGCATCTTTTATTTGCCTTGTACAGTGGTTCCCCCCTTTCACGATTCATATACTGCGGTCCCGCTATATTGCGGGACCGCAGTATATGAAAAAAGGGCCCCTGGGGTAAGGGGCAAAGGCCTATTTCAGGCCTCCCATACTTACCCCAGGACTGGGACTGTCCTGAATTGGCCTGCGAGGGCCTTCCCAGGCTTTCTGGAGGCCCCAAAAGGGCCTCCCTGCAAACCGGAAGTCATTTCCAAGTCACAGAAAATCATTTCTGAGGCCTCTAAGGGCTGTGGGTAAGTACAAGAGTCCCCAGTTAGGCCCCCAGGTCCAACCTGACCTACATCCGCATATCACAGATTTTCAATTATCGTGGGTTGGTTTGGGTCCCTAACCCCCACAATAGGTGTGTGGGGGGGTTACTGTAGTGTGTAAGTTTGGTCCTCAATGGATCCACTGTTCCAAATGGACAGTTTAAAAGATTGAGTAGGAGAAATAAAATGTTGCAATCTGTCTTGATTTGCCTCATTTTTCCAGGCTAGATACAACTGGCTGTCAGAAATAATATTTTTGCCTTGGTTAGAAATTACCAGTATGATTATTTTTCCCCTCCTTACCAAATTTTGCTTTGGAAGAAGGGAGAAATGAAATGTAAATCCCAGCTGTTCTCTTTAATTCTGTCTGCCTTCTTTCCTGGTTTTTCTCTTTCTAGCTTACTCAACTGTCTTCTTCTCTTTAGCCAGCAATATGGATGGGAGAGAAATCTAAATAATGTGCCAGAAAGATTGTGCTGATACATTTGATTTTCATCCAACTTATATAGAGCTCAGCCAACTTTCATTGATTCAAATTTCATATGGAATAATTCACCAAAGAATGAAGGTTAAGATGGAAAAAGCAGCCACCCTTAATGTCACGTGACTGTGAGGCACAAGGGAAAGAAGCAATGGCTTCGGGGAAAAGAAGGATGCAACAAAGCATCTTCATCTGATATTTCTGGGAGCTTCTGGAAGTGGACAATGTGAAGTATGCTCTCAGCCACCTCTCGCAGACCTGAACAATACTCTCCCTGCCAACACATTCAGGGCAACCATGCATTGCCCCCCCACGGCGGAATGACCACGCGAGACAGGATATTGGGTTCAACTCCGGGCCACTTTATTAACATATCAAACCAAGCAACACAACTTAACTTCAACCGGGGCCTGCTGCAGTGCGGGTGGCATTGTTCCTCTGGGTCTCCCGGGACCCCCTCAGCAGGCAGCCTCTCTGGGCGAGTCGCTAGCCCCGAGGACGCCCTGCCCGTGAGCAGGGCGGCCCCAGTCAGCCGGTCCCCTTTCCCCATCCGGCCTGTCCAGGCCCATCCTTTGTGCCTGTCAGTCCAGTGGGCCCTCCAGGTACATCCATCCCCCCCGGCTTTGTGATCTCCGATCGGCAACGCCGTGAGAGCGGACGGTCCCTTCAGGAAATTGAGACCTGACTCCCTACTGCCTCTCCATACCCGCACTACCGCCACGGTAGGGGTCTGGCCTTGCCACGTCCCCTACCCCACCCCACCAGCTAGACACCACTTCCAGCAGGCCCCTCTTTAGGTCCGACAGAAACAACTCCATACCCAGGTCGGATAGGTGGACCCCGTCCTCCCGATATAACTCCGGGGCAGCAGCCACAATCCGCGGGTGCCCCACCACAGAACCCAATCGTTGCCTCACTGCCCTGCAAACATCCCTGTTAACACCCCTGCGAACCGTGTTCATCACCTGCGGTGTGCACTGTGCCCTCCACTGGCGCCGGGGAACAATGTTAGACCACACCAGCCTTGCCCGGGGGAAGGCCTCTTTCCACGCTGTCAGATCCCTGACAATATCCTGGGCCAGCGATTTCCCCGTCTGGGAACCCACCTCGTTGCCCCCCAAATGCACCACCATCACGTCAGGCGGGCGGCTTCCGGCCTCCGCCCTTGCCGTCCTCTCGAACTGGCACCAGCGTATGCCTCTGTAACCCTTCCATTCGATAACAGCTCTCCCCCCCATGCCCAAATTAACTCCCCAGGCCGTCCTCGCCGCGTACTTGGCCGCCCAATAAACATAACTATGGCCCAGTACGAGAACGCGGCATCTGGAACGTCGTGGCCCGGGTCCTGTAAGGAAACAAAACCGAACAATTAACACGGAGGGATGGGGCGCACGTAGGTTTTGAAGCATGCTGACGCCCACCGTCCCAGGGACTTTATCTCCTGCGGCCCGTACCCCAAAGCCGCCGCCGTGGAGGCGGCACCGATCCTGAATGAGTGGGTCCCAAACCTCATTCCCTCCAGCCCCAGCGCTTCCAATGCCCGCTGCGTCAGTTTCCAAAATTGGAATTTTGTCAGAGGGTCGCCCTCCTTATGTCGAAACAAGGGACCCTCCCCCTCGCCTCGCAGGGCCACATATTCATTCATGGCCCTCAGGGGACAAACATCCTCCCTCGAGCAGGCCGCCAGCTCCACCCTCTGCCCCCGGGCCCATTGGTCTGTCTTAGATCGACGCACAAGGAAGACTGCCTTGCCTTGTCGCTGGTGGAAGTCAGCCCACTGCAGCGCCCGCCGAGATGCGTCCCGCTTGCCCGCCGCTACCAGCTCGCTAATGCGGAAGGCCCCAAAGAATGCCACCAGTGCCGCCGCCCTCATCAATGCAGCCTCGTAATTGTCCCTACACAGGCGCGCCCATTGCTTACCCATCCGGGCCAAGATGTTCGGAGTCAGGGGAAACCGTGTATCAACCCTCCTGCCCCCTTCTCTGGCCCAGCCTTCCAGCATCTTCCTGACCCGGAAGTCCCGAGTCGAGTCCTCGCACCCCAATGCCTTGGCGTGGAACGCCAAGGCTGCCAACCTACCCTGCATCGTGCCCGGCGTCAGGCCTCGCCGGTGTAAATACACCAAGTATTGGCGAATGTGATCTACCGGGGTGGGCCAGTTCGCCGGCAGTTCCATCAGTTCCCTGAAGTTACCAAAATCTCTGATCGCGGCCTCGTATCCTCGCCGTGTCCGCGGTGCCAGCGCAAGGTCCAGAGCCCCGTCCGCCTCCTCCCGCCAATCTGCCATACTTCGTCGGGCAGCTGCTCTGGAAGCTCTGCCGCCTCCGGTGCCAGCGCCCTGAAGCGCTCGAGCTGCTGGCGGGAAAGAGCATCCGCGATGGAATTATCCAGCCCCGGAACATGGCGGGCGCGCACCACAATGTTATATTGCAGTGCCCGCAGTGTCAGGGCCCGTACCAACTCCATGACCCGCTCCGATTTGGATGTTAGATCGTTAATGGTGTACACCACAGCCATGTTGTCACACCAAAATCGGACCACGGAGTTGGCCCAGTCTCCTGACCAAAGCCACAGGGCCCCCACTATCGGGAACAGCTCCAGGAAGGTCAAATCTCGGGTGATCCCCGCCGCCGCCCACTCCGGTGGCCAAGTGCCATGGCACCACTTACCTTTCCAGTAGATGCCATAACCCTGGGAACCCGCGGCGTCGGTCTGCACCTGGAAGTCCGCCCCCAACCTAAGCTCCTCCCGCCAGAAGGATACCCCATTAAACCCCTGCAGGAACTCTAGCCACATCCTGAGGTCTTCCCTCATACCACCCGTGATTTTGGTTCTGTGGGCTGGCTTCCTGAGCCCCCGCATTGCGTCACAGAAGCGCTGTATGAACGGCCGTCCAGGCGCCACCACGCGGCAGGCGAAGTTCAAGTGACCCACCAGCTCCTGTAGGTCCCTCAGGGTGGCGCTCTTGCGCCGTAGTAGGGTAGCCACCCGCCCCTTCAGGTCTTCCAACTTCTCCCCCGGCAATCTACAGGATTGGTTCCAGGTGTCCAACTCCACCCCGAGGAAGGTAAGGCAAGTTGCTGGGCCCTCAGTTTTGTCCCCCGCCAGGGGGAGACCTAATTCTTCAGCCAGGGCCTGGAAGGAACGAAGCAAAAACCCGCATACGCCCGAGTCCCTACTTCCACAAAAAATATAATCGTCCAGGTAATGGGCGATGCTGCCCAACCCAGTGACCTGGCGCAACTGCCACTCAATGAAAGAACTGAACTGTTCAAAAACTGCGCACGATATCGAACAGCCAAATGGCAACGCCCTGTCCAGGTAAAACTTTCCGTTGAACTGGAAGCCTAACAAGTCGAAATCATCAGGGTGAACTGGTAATAGCCGGAACGCAGACTGGATATCACATTTGGCCATTTCTGCTCCTACCCCACAAGACCGGACCATGGCCACCGCTGCGTCGAAGGAAGTATACTTAACTGAGCAGAGCTCCTGTGGGATCCGTCGTTTACTGGCGCCCCCTCCGGGAACGACAGGTGATGAATAAGTCGATATTCGCCCGGGGCCTTCTTTGGCACCAACCCCAGGGGGGACACCCTGAAGTTAGGCAGCGGGGGGTCATCAAATGGCCCCAGGACCCTACCTTTCGTTACCTCCTTCTGGATCTTTTCCTCAGCCACCAATTCCATACCCCTCAGTGACTTCAAATTTGGTGCTGTGAACGCGCACCGAACCCCTTCAAACTGAATCCGAAACCCCCATGCGAACCCCTCCGCCAGGAACTGGGCCCCTTCCCTGTCTGGATATAAGGCCAGCCACCGCTCCAACACACTACGGTTGATTGGGCTGGGGCCCTTTCGGCGGATTAGTTCCTCCCCCTTGCGGGGGCTTCCGCTGCTGCCCCCCGTTGCCCTGTCTGCCAAAGTTTCCCTTCGCCCTGGCACAGTTAACCGCCGCATGCGCGGCCCCACAGACCGAACATTCGTGTCTGAAACGGCACTGTGCCCGGTTACAGGCGCCCTGGCCGTTGAAATCCCAGCAGACCAGCCGGGGTTGAACCTGCTGGCCCGCCCCCTGGCGGGTACCCGCTGCCTGGGCCGGGCTCCTAATAATGTGTCCGCTATCGAAGCGGTCTCCCAACGCCGGGCGTACAGGCGTCATGTATTGCAGCCAGAGCGGGGGGTATGGCTCGTCCCACCTTAAATGGGGCTGTGTGGCCGCTTTCATACGAAACCGCTCGTCAGACGTCAGCCAGGCGTACCCGGGAAGTCCACAAAGGCCCTATATATCATATCCTGATATTTAATGAGGGACTGGGCACGCCACGGATGGGCATGGAGGACCATGGACATATAAATGTTGTAAGCCGGCAACCAATTGGCCCAGTTGCGTTCCGGCTTGCGCCTCAATCGGCGCTCTTTATCCTTTGCGTCCTCCTTTTCCAGCTCCTTCGACTCCAGCTCCCTGTTAAGGAGACTGAATAAGTCTATGTAGTCCCCCCGCCAGATCCGCTCCTTCGTGGCTTGGGCCAGGTGGTCCCCTAAGGGTGACGCGTAATCTGCGTGGGGTAGAGCGGTGTACGGGACCCCGGCATAAACTGGGCTCGTTGCCCATCCCTGTGGGCCTGCCGGGATCGCCAACCCCGGCTGTGCGCCGGGTTGAGGGGGTGGGTTCCACTGCCCGGCTACCCCCACACTTACCCCCTTGTGGCCCCCATGGCCCTTGCCATACTGGGAATGGGGGTGTGTAAAGGGGCACCCCGTGGCTGCTCCCCACCGCGTTCTGACCTGGACTTACCTGTTGGGCGTACGCCCCAAGGCCGCCTGGCAGTGCGCAGGCGTTCGCGCCACCTGTGCTCGACCCCCCCGAGCAGTTTAAGTTTAGACTTGGGTGTGTACCCCCCGCTTGGCCCACACCCGCCCCATGCACCTGCTGGAGTCCTCCCACTGGCCCCCAAGGCCACGCTTCCTGAGGTGTGGTGTCCGGTGCACTGGCCAACTCACTGTTTTCGAACGACGCGGGGCCCGGCTCACTCCCAGGATGCAGGGCGGGGGCCCCCGTGGCTGCCGCCGACATGTGGCCTGGTGTTGCGCTCGCCGCCGCTGCTGCCTCATCCTGGGCGCCTGCCGGAGTCATCTCACCCACCGCCAGACGTGGGGCCGCGGGTGCGTGGGCCACAGGCCCCGTCCGAACCGCCTCGGGCCGGGGTGCTGGCGCGGTCCCCTGTACGAAGGTATCAAAGCGTTCCGTTAGCCTCCTGACCAGCTGCCTTCTGCGCGCCCGCCTCCTGGCCTTGGACGGCCTTTCCATGGGACGGCCAGCTGATGTGCCCTCCCCCGCCTGGTGATCCCTAGCGGGGGCCCCCTCCCAGGCGTCGATCCGGGCCTCGAGTTGTGCCCACTGCTGCCAGTCCTCGCTCTCGGAGGAGGATTCATACTCCGATAGCTCAGGCGCAGGCCGCTTAGCCGGGTGCTTGCCCTTGGGCCCACCCTTCGGTCTCCTGGGCGCCATACTCGCTGGCCAACCAATGTCCCGGCTCCCAGTGGTGGCCTGCCTTACTTCGCTCCCTGCCCGGGGGGAGTGTGGGCCCCGCCCCTGGTGCTACCCCCTACGTGTTCTTCGGGCCCTGCACCCGGCCTCCCTAGCCACCAACCGCCTCGCCCGGCCCTGCCGGGCTCAGGTCGGCCTAGCTGCCGCCGTCCGACCTGCAGGCCTTGCGGCCCTATGGGGCCCGCCTGCCTGCTTGGCCCTCCCGGGCCTCCCCGCCGCTGTTACGGGGTCCGGCGAGAGTTTGTTCCCAAAGGGGCCCTACCAGCCTCCCGTCCCTCTTGGGCCTACCCCTTGGCGCCGCTCCCCCCGGGTCCCGGGCTGCTCCCGCCACCCCGCCGGGCCCGCGCTCCACCAGGCCTCTAGGCCCTGCAGGGGGGCGCGACCGCGGCCGGGCCAAGGCTGAGGGGAACGCTTAGGGCAGGCCAGGTGAGAGGGGGTCCCGTCCCCTGGCCACCCTACCACGCCGCCTAATTTGCTCAGGCCCACGAGGTCCGACAGGCCGCGGGCGGCCGCCGGGAACAAGCTCCCGGATGCCCGCGCCGCGCCCGCCGGGCCGCCAACCTGGGGAAGGCGCTGCCGCGCCTCCCGCGCCGATCTCCGGCCGCCGCCGCCGAGGCCTCCTCCGCTCGCCGCCGCCGCCGAGGCCTCCTCCGCCGCCGCCGCTGCCGAGGCCTCCCGCTGCCGAGGCCTCCTTCGCTTCGCCGCCCGATCTGCCCGCCGACCGGAACGCCGCTCCTCGGATGCCCGGCGCCGTCCTCGGTCGACCTCCAGAGCTCGTCGCCGCGCCGCCGCGCCGCCACGTGGACAAGATGGCGGCCGCGAGCAGCGCAGCTCCGAGCTCCCTGCTCCAACGCCGCTTGCCTCGCGCAGAGGCTGCGGTCCACGTGGCGAGCCACTTTAAAGGCTCGGGTCTTCAACCAACGCGAGCCAGGTAGGTTTCGCGAGGCCTCCGCCGGGGATGGGGCAAGGGAGCTCCGCGCTTGCGCAGTCGCGCCGCGGAGCCAGGCAGTGGATTAGTTCATGTTATGTGCCATCCAATTGTTTCCAACACATGGCAACTCTTTGATTTAATTTATCAAATGATTGTTGCCATTTGGTATCATCTAATATCCAATTTCGCCTGATCTCGGAAGCTAAGCAGGGTACTTGGATGGGCGGTCACCCAAGAACACTAGGTCCTGGAGGCGCCTGGAGTAGGAACGGGCAAACCACTCCAGTATTCTTGCGAAGAAAAACCCCATGGACATGGGGTCACAAAGAGTTGGTCATGACTTTAACGACACAACATCATAAATTCCAGATGTTTCTTCAAGCAGTGTATTCACCTGAACCAAATTCAGTTTTCCATCTACATAGAAACTGATCAGAGAAGGAGAAGGAGGAAAATAACCATCCTGCCATTAGTAAATACTTTGAATTCATCCATTTTATAAGTGAGGCAAATGTTGTGGTATTTGACCATGTAGTCACACTCTTAGTCTATAATTTTAATGAATAGAAAGGCCAATGAATTATGATCTCAAACCCCACAAACTAGGGTTGGTAACATACTACTAGACAGCTGCTCCCTGGAAATTTTCAAATGAGAGATTGAGGGAAAATTATGTATGTCTACATGCCCTAAGGCTACTTTGAGCTGGATTTGAAAGATCTGTCTCTCATTTCCCAGTGTTGCTCAAGATCAAGATCCTGTCTGGTTTATGAGCCCCCTTCACCTCCCACCCAACTCTTGAAATGATTGGCATACGGACGTAAATGGCAACTTGTAGCAGATTAGTGAGTTAACCTCCCTGTGCATTACCACAAAGCTTCAGCAGTTTTACTTAGTAGAAATCATCATTCTTGGATACTACAAATAAATCCTAATGTCCACGTCTGGCAGGACCAGATAGCATTTAAAAACACAGTGTCCTCATTGAGAACATTACTGCTTGGCAAGCAGCAGCTGGATCTTTGTGTCAAAAGAGTCTGGGCAGAAAATGAGGAGAGAGGCTCTGATAAAGTGAAGCTTGCATGCATTCCCAAATGAAAACTATACCTTTTCTTGTCGAGCTAATGTGGAAACTATTTGTACCTGTAATTTGTTCTCTTTCTCCACATGCACACTTTCACTGAACTGAAGATTGATGGCTGGCAACCCAAGTTAAATAATGAAAGCTGTTCTGACAGTTTTGCAATTCAGAAAGTTAATTTTCCTTTTGCCATACACATCGGGAGAGTGTTCTGAATGTTTCTGCCCAACCGTCCTGCTCTCATCACTTTGGCTCAGATGTCTTTTTTTTTTAACAGCTTTCAACCCTCTCTCTATATTTGCCAAGTCCTTCATTAAAATCTTTTACCTGTTACTTGCCAGTATCTGGAGAGCCTGGTTTTCCACACCTGCTGTTTTCTGGTTTCTGTTTTTGGATTCTGAAAAAGGATTTTGATTAAGAAGCACCAAACTCAACAGATTTTACTTAGAAGGTATTTGAACATTGACTTCCTCCTTCATTTCTATATAGGCTAGAGCTGAGTCATATTCTCACTGCGTGGTTTACCTCATGGGTTTGTTGGAGGATAAAATGGCCAGCCATATAACATGTCAAGGAAAAGATAAATATATTAGGGATGGGCGTGAGCCCAGGTGGTGTTCGGAAGCCTCCAACACACAAGCAGCCAAACACTTACCTTGTTCTGAGCAGAGATCCAACAAGGAAGCAGGCTCCAATGTCATCTTTGATTATCCATGGTGCTGGCCAATCAGACAGGGAGGTGGGATGATACCTGTCCCTGCACAGCTCCTAATTGGTCAGCACCACAGAGAAGCAAAGATTATGTCGGAGCCTGCTTCCTTGTTGGAGCTCAGCTCAGTTCAGAGTCAGAACAAGGTAATCGATTGGCTGCTTCTGTGTAGAGGCTTCCGAACACCACCAGGGCTTACAGGAATTGCCTGTCCCTAGAATATATAAATATAGTAAATAAATATATAAATATAACAAATAAATATAATTATGTCCATAAATGGTCATAATTATCTTTAAAGAAGGTTGCCAGTGAAAAGCACACAATTGGTTTCTTCAGCTCACTATAATATCTAGAATACTTTGCCCTCCTATGTCAGAATTAAACTATATACTGTATTACAGACCAAATAGTATTAAAGAAGGAATTCTTTAAATGTTGAATTGTGTCTGATTATTACAGTGCAAGCTTCTGACTTCTTGTACTTTGCAGATCATCTTGCTTTATTTTGTGAATTCCCACTACGAGGCCGTAGCTACATCATATGTGGACTACAGTAACACACTACTTTTGGAAAGTGTTCAGAAAATCCCGTGGATCTAAAATGCTACAGCCAAACTGTTAAGTGGCGTTGTTTACAAGGATCCCATAACTCCCTTCATTACCACTCCACTGGTTTCCAGCTTAGCAGACTAGTTAAAAAGACTGGTTTTGACTTGCCAGACTCAAAACAACTTGGGTGTCAGCTGTCTCAAAGACTGCATTTCCCTTTATGAGCTTTACTAGGTTATAAATGCCTTTCCCTCAGTCCCACCTTCCTCACAGATGTTCTTGGTGGGGGCACTGGAGAGGATCTTCTCTGTCACTGCTCCCAGGCTCTGGGATTCCCTCCCATGGGAGGCTAAGCTAGCCCCACCTTTACTGTCCTTCTGCAGTAATGAATAGAGATGGGCACGGAACGAACATTTTTTCGTTTCTGTTACCGTTTGTCGTTTCCGTTACGTAACGAAACGACAAACAAAAATTGTGATGAAAATGTAACAAAACGAACAGAACCGCGAAAATTGTGGTCGTTACGTTTTGTTTCCGTTAATGGCGACGCGCAATGAAATGAGCTGTTTTAAATGTTAAAAAATGTCCTGGACATCCGTAAAAATGCAGCAATAATTATTTATATTGTCTGATAATACCTACCAGGGAGTTGGGGTCCTTAAAACATTTGTTTTAGTCTTCTCCCATCGCAATGTATTTTTCTTTTTCCTTTAAAATGGATGTCGCACCAGCCACAAAATGGAGGCAAGCCATGCGATGGGATCATGTTCAAGGGAGGATAGCAGATGTCACACCAATTTTTAAAAAAGGAAGGAGGGGGGACCCAGGAAACTACAGGCCGGTTAGCCTTACATCTGTCCCAGGGAAGATGGTGGAAGGCCTCATCCAAGAGAAAATCTTAAAACACATAAAAGAACAAACCTTGCTGAGAGAAAATCAGCGTGGCTTCTGTAAGGGTAAATCTTGTCTTACAAACCTTTTAGAATTTTTTGAAAAGGTCAACAGGCACGTGGATTTGGGTGAACCGGTGGATATAGTCTATCTGGATTTTCAAAAAGCTTTTGACACAGTCCCTCACCAAAGGCTGCTGAGAAAATTGCATAGTCAGGGGATAAGAGGGCAGGTCCTCTTATGGATTGAGAACTGGTTGAGATCCCGGAAACAAAGAGTAGGTGTCAATGGGAAATTTTCACAATGGAGAGAAGTGAAAAGCGGTGTGCCCCAGGGCTCGGTCCTGGGACCGGTGCTTTTCAATCTGTTCATAAATGACCTGGAGACAGGGATAAACAGTGAGGTGGCCAAGTTTGCAGATGACACAAAACTTTTCCGTGTGGTAAAAACCAGAGAAGATTGTGAAGAGCTCCAGAAGGATCTCTCCAAACTGGGGGAGTGGGCTGAGAAATGGCAAATGCGTTTTAATGTAACCAAATGTAAAGTAATGCATATTGGGGCAAAAAATCCAAACTTCATCTATCAACTCATGGGCTCTGAGTTATCCTTGACGGATCAGGAAAGAGATCTTGGTGTGTTGGTGGACAGCTCCATGAAGGTGTCTCCCCAATGTGTGGCAGCAGTGAAGAAGGCCAATTCCATGCTAGGGATTATCAAAAAGTGGATTGAAAATAAAACAGCCAACATTATAATGCCGTTATACAAAACAATAGTAAGGCCCCACCTGGAGTATTGTGTACAATTCTGGTCACCGCATCTCAAGAAAGACATAGTGGAACTGGAAAAGGTGCAGAAGAGAGCAACTAAAATGATTACTGGGCTGGGGCACCTCCCTTATGAAGAAAGGCTAAAACAATTGGGCCTCTTTAGTCTGGAAAAAGGCGCTTGAGGGGGATACGATTGAGACATACAAAATAATGCAGGGTATGAGTAAAGTGGATAGAGGGAAGCTCTTCTCCCTCTCTCAAAATACCAGAACTAGGGGACATACACTCAAATTGAGTGCTGGGAGAGTAAGAACTGACAAAAGAAAATATTTTTTTCTGCGTTGTAAGTCTATGGAACTCCCTGCCACAGGATGTGGTGATGGCATCTGGCCTGGATGCCTTCAAAAGGGGATTGGACAGATTCCTAGAGGAAAAGTCCATCACGGGTTACAAACCATGATGGAGATGTGTAATCTCTAGGCTTTAAACCAGGGTAGTTCAAGGGCCAGATGCAGGGGAGTGGTATCAGGAGACAGATATCTAGTCTCATGCGCTCCCAAACGCATCTGGTGGGGCCGCTGTGAGATACAGGAAGCTGGACTAGATGGGCCTTTGGCCTGATCCAGCATGGCTCTTCTTATGTTCTTATGTTCTTATGTAACCAATAGCATGCCCAGGTTGCAGACTGGGTGGGCAGGTGTGGCAGCCACAGAGGGCATAAAAAGGTCTGGCAGCCCCCATCCTCCTTGCAGTCTCTGGTGGGAGTTAGGGTGGGATTGCTGTCTCTGCGACTCTAGCTTCAGTCCTGCAGCCTCCCTGTGTGCGTGCATGCTGCGTACCTCTCGGTGAGTACCCTCCCTTGCCCAGCAGTGCAGTCACTTTGCAGCTGCCTTGCACCCTGGGCAACGCCTGCCGCTGCCTTTGCAGCCTCCCTGCATACCTAGTCCATACTGTGTCTCTGCCAGCATCCTTTTTTGTGTGTGTTTTCCCTCTGTTCTGGGGCATTGGGGGATGCCTGCACACGGAAATGCTTTAAAAATTGCGCCAAAAGCGGGTAGAAACAACAAACGAAAAAACGAAAAATGGTAATGAAATTTTTCAAAAAATTCCCGACAAATGGAAACAAACCGAAACAGATCTCTCAACGACAAACGAAAAACCGAAACACCATTTCTGTTTTGTGCCCATCTCTAATAATGAAGGTTCTAACTTTGCTTGACACAGTAGGGGTGAGGGAAAGAGAGGGGATCCCCAATCTTTCCACAAGGTCTGCAGAAGTGGAGGTGCACCCACCCTGCGCGCACTTTTCAGTTTTGATCTCCCTACTTTTATTATTGTCAGCTCTTGATTCCTCTTGAGGGGAAGAAACAGGATCTAAAAATCTGAGACAAATAAATAATTATAATAAACAGGGGCTCCATTTGCACGTATGATTGCTCAGCCAAAAAAATATATCTGCCTACATCATATCTATATCATAGAGTGACATTTGGTTAGATGAGCGGTATATAAATCATATCAAATAAATAAATAAATAAATAAATAAATAAATAAATAAATAAATTCTGCTGTGGTTTCACCCCTTACAATAGGCTACCATTTACAATGGGCTAACTTAACTTCACAATTTGACACCTAGAGTAAAATATCTTGCTGTTCTGAATTAGAATTTGGCAAAAATATTTGTGGATGACAACTTCTAGATGCCATCTGAGCAAGGGGTTCTTAGAATTCTGGAACATTTCTTCAAGCCCAGCTTAAAACGTTTAGGATATTACATTCACACATGTGTTTTGAACTGCTTTCCTCACCCATTGTGGCTGCCCCTAAAGAGAGGCTGAAGAAATGTATCCCTGAGTCTCACACTATTAATCTGACTTAACTGACATGAGTAGTATGCTCCTTTGATTGTTGATCAGCAAAAGAAAAAGAGAGAGAGAGAGAGAGAGAGAGAGAGAGCATACATAGCTCCCAGGAGCTTTTCAGCAGTTCATTTGCCTGCCAGCTCTAAAAAGTCCTTTGGAGGAAACCTTTCACATTCTTTCCAAAAAGAGACCATTAATCCTCACTTGTCAACCTCAGCCTGAATTTTAATAAATAATAATACTAACAAAAAGCAAAGTCAAAGAACATAGGGTGGCCAAATCTGGGAAGGTTTCCAGAGCAACTGTGAAGAAAATTGAAAACAGCTAAAATATAAAGATGAGTTAATTAAATGCCACCCACACTCAACAGCCCTCTTTTGGCTGTAGTTTCTTGTATAAGCAATACATCCCTTCACTTGATAATAGAAGGTGAAACAGCAGCAGCTTATGGGGGAGTTTGTTGACTCACAAAAATGTTCCCTGATGAGTAGTGATAAGTAGGGATGGGGACGGGATGCCTTCATCTGAAAGTAGTGTAAAATGTTAGGAAAAGCAAAAATGCTTGCATGCTGCTTGGAGCATGGGCATGCAGGAATATGTGAGAAGATGGCCTTATCAACTTTTTTCCCCAGTGAATTCTTCATGACAGGACACAAAGCTAATCCAGTTATTAGTTCCATGGACAGGAGACAATTCTTCAAATGCCATGTCCTCATAGAATTTGGCAATCAGTAGCAAGATCTGTTCTTTTCTTAATCTAAAGCTATTCTAAGTAGAGAAGCTAAACCCACTATCTGTATTGTATTATATTGTACTGTATTGAATTATTGTTGTAAACCGCCTTTGGCCCCTTTTGGGAGGAAGGCGGCATAGAAATTATTATTATTATTATTATTATTATTATTATTATTATTATTATTATTATTATTATTATTATTATTATTATTATTATTATTATTATTATCGTCATCATCACACAGCTAAGTATGCTGGATTTTGTATTACAAATTTGTTCTCTTTCTGTTCTACTGGCATGATGTTGTTTGCTTCCAATGTTCGAATTATGGGAGTAGATCCCAGTAAGGTGGCTTTCTGCAGCTGACTGATGTTCATTTGCAATCACTTTTTCAGGCTTATAATACCACCAGTTCTTTGCAATCGGCAGATGATTGTTCTGACACAAATTCCAGTGGACCATTTGAGCAATTACATTATGACGCTGTTTGTAATCAGTCTGAGCAATTTTTTGCAACAACTCAATATATGGTTGATAGTTTCATCTGCCTCTTTCAAGAGTCTACATGTGGGGTACTCAGCTGATTTTTCTATTCTAGCTTGTTCTTGAGCTGCAAAAATCAGGGCTTCTGTCTCTTTTTTCAATGTTCCATTTGTGAGCCATAACCAAGTCTTTTCCTCATCTACTTTTCCTTTGATTTTTTTACGAGGAACTGCCCATGCAGTCCTTCATTGTGCCAGCAATCAGATTGTATTTGCATTGTTGTTTTCCTGTACTGATGCTTTGTTTGCTTTACTTTAAACACCTCCCTGTTCTTAACCTCCAATAATGCTGGCTCTGTCCTATTTTTTACATAATCTGCCAACGCATGCTTCTCTTCAACTGTCTGCTTCACTTGTAAAAGACCACCTAATTTTCTAGGTAAATACAGCCTGTCAACATCACTGCATGGATGTAATGCATAGTGAATGGTCATATGTTTTCTTGTTTTCCTATCCAGACTATCTAGCTCCATCTGAGTCCAGTTTATAATGCCAGCGGGATACCTGATGACCGGTATGGCCCAGCTATTAATGGCCTTGATGGTGTCACCACCATTCAGCTTACTTTTTAATACTTTTCTAGCCCTTTGGATATATTATTTACTGACCACATTTTTTCACTTGAGCATGCTTGATATTATCTGATTGCAGTATGCCCAGATATTTATAGGCTTCAGACTGATGATACGTAATAGCTTGTCCATTTGGCATTTCAATTCCTTCACTCTCAGTGATTTTCCTTTTCTCAGTGCCATTGTCGCACATTTGTTTAGTCCAAACTCAATATTAACATCGGTACTGAAAATTTGGGCTGTGTTAGTCAGTGAGTGTATTTCAGTTTCTGATTTTCCATACAACTGTAAGTCATCCATATACAATAGATGAGAAAATTTCCCTGAATTTTTAGCAGTTTGGTATCCTAAATTTGTCCTCTACAAAATTATTGAGAGGGGAATCAGTGCAATAGTAAATAGCAAAGGTGACAAAGAGTCACCTTGAAAAATCCCCCGTTTAATGCTAACCAATCCATAGCTTTCGTCCCTGACAAACAATTCTGTTTTCCAGTTCTTCATTGCATTTTCAATTAGGGCACTAATACTTTTACATATTCCTATGGCATCCAGGCACTTAATAATGCAACTATGCGGTACTGAGTCAAAGGCTTTTTGTAGTCAATCCAAGTTATATATAAATTTGTTTTCCAGGCTTTACAATTGTCTAGGATCATTTTATCAAAGAGAAACTGATCCTTTGTGCCTCTACTTCCCTGTTTGTTCCCTTTCTGCTCCACTGGCATAATGTTATTAGCTTCCAATATTCAAATTATGCAAGCAGATCCCAGTAAGGTGGGTTTCTGCAGCTGACTGATGGTGACTTTGTCAACTCCAATTTCATCTAAATACTTGCTAAGCTCCTTAGGCACCACAGCCAGCATGCCGATTACCACTGGGTCCACCTGTACCGGTTTCTGCCAGAGTCTCTGGAGTTCAATTTTCATATCCTGATATCGGTTAATTTTTTCAAGTTGTTTCTCTGTGACTCTACTATCACCTGGTATAGCAACATCAATGAGCCACACTTTTTTATTCTCCCAAAGTAATTTTGCATGTTCATTTTATTATTATTATTATTATTATTATTATTATTATTATTATTATTATTATTATTATTATTATTATTATTATTATTATTATTATTATTATTATTAACCACACAGCCATCTACACTGGATTTTGTATTACCAATCACTAGTTGAACGCTTCCCAAGTGTTTAGGACTCAGTGATGTATCGGCGAATTATGCGAGCAGATCCCAGTAAGGTGGCTTTCTTCAGCTGACTGATGGTGACTTTGTCAACTATTATTATTATTATTATTATTATTATTATTATTATTATTATTATTATTATTATTATTATTATTATTAATTAACCAACCAACCTTTGGCTTAAATACTTAAACATACTACATCCTTAGACCCACCACATTCTTATTGCTTTTAAGTGCTTGTACAGCTGTAAAGAAACACAGTTACCATTTAAATTAGGCACACGGACATTGTATTTAAAGCATACCGAGATACATTATAGATGCCTTTCTCTTAGACTTTTTGAACTACTACATCAAGGAGATATGCAAATGCATTATGGATTTTGTCTTTGAGAGGCTTCTTAAAATGTTTGCTCTATTTCACATTTAAAATGTGTGATGAGTTTATTATATATGAATGAATTACTGAAGACCTCATTATTCATGACACTCATTCTTTAAACATAACCAAGGTACATGTATTTTGTTATGCAAATAGTAGCCTAGGAAGACTCTGAACAGCCAAAGGACTGTAAAGGGGACATTAATCTTTTCTCTCCCTGCCATAGTAACTTGAATTTGAAATTTAAGTGAAGCTTTCTGAATTTCAATAGAACAAATGAGAGATATTTCCCTCATCCCTCATTTTTAACTATCCTTCTGGGAACCTTGTTTGCATTCTCAGACACATCTTGTATTTATAAACACTTTTTTTTTTACAAATTTGGGTGTTTTTGTTTCATTTTTAAAACTCTGAATTTTAATTCAAAGTAGATAAACATGCTGCCTGAGTCATGTGTATGCTCTTTTTTCAGATAAGCACATTAAACTCATCTGGAACTTGAGTCATGGCAACCGTACTTCTTTTCTTGTGACCCAGACTGACAAATCTGCTTGGATGAGTAGTGAAACATTTCAATCTCGCAATGACTCATCTTCAAATAACCTCACCTGAATGACTGAGAATCTTCACAGACATGACAACTCATGCACATTTTTCAGATCTGTTCTTTGCCACTGCACACTGTGGACCTCAGAAATCTATGGCCATCCAGGACAAGATGTGCTTTGAGGGGTGCAATATGAATACTTCGCAAAGCCAAGCAAAACCTTTCCATCTGGTGGCTTTTCTTGAAAATAGGTTATATGCTGGTAGTCTCTGGGGTGAAAATCAGGTTCAGTGAGCTTTCAGTTGGCACTGGGTGTACTATTGCATCCAGCATCATGGCAATTTGGATATGGAGTTTCAGTTGCTATGATTAAGGGTACCTTTTCACCAGATCTGACCATTGGCAGCCCTGATTCAAGAGGATTAGATAGTTAACCACTGGGGAAAGTGTACAGAAATAAGCCTGATGGGACATAGTGTGAATTTTTAAGCTGAATATTAAGAGTACATTTCAGTTGTATTAGACCTTATCTGAGGAACGTAGAGGAACAGACATAACAAACTAGCAACATGGAAAATGGTTAGCTACCATTGGTCAGTTATGTCATGTGACATCTAGAAGCTGTGAGAAGAAGATGAGAAGAGAGAGAGAGAAGCCATGATTATACTGATTATTATGCTGCTGATGAACTTAGGGTCGCTTTGAGCAACGGAGCTCACTGCAGTTAGGTAGAATAAGAAAAGTTAGCTTATAAGAAATCTTGAATGTAATCAGTTAGTCAGATGACTTAGATTTTATTATTTTTAGGGAAATAAAACTATGATTGAGATTTGTTAAGGGTTTTTTATACTTTTTGAATTGTTATTTTTACACCTTAAGACTAGAAAATAAAATACTATTTGTGAAAAGTATTGTGGCCTCTGATTTTGAAAAGAACCCAGAGTAAATCAGAAGGTGGGGATGTTTTGGAAAGTTTTGCTTCAGAAAAAAGGAATCCTCTTTACTTTTGAACTTGTGCCAGTGCAACCCCCTTTTGATTAACTGTGCAGAAGGACTCTCTCTTATTGTTAGCTGGGTACCAGCTATCTGTGGACTACTCAGACCTGGATCTTGGGACTTGCCCCTTAGGGGTCAGAGAAGGGATTAAGAGGTATCCTTGGAGCCAAACCCAGGATTCCACACTATGATCAGGCCCCTATGAAGATTTGTGTGTGTGTGTGAAAGTTATTAATGTAATAAAATGGACGTAGTTACACTCAACACCTGTGTCTGTCTCTTTGTTTCAGGAGTGGGGGGAGACATTCAGACCAGTAACAATTTCTGGTCAATATGATACTTCTTTTAAAAACATAAAATAAGAATATTTATTCAGATTATTAAGAGCGGAGCTCCCATTTTTTATATAGTGTAGCTCTTCTAATGTTGATTCGTAAGCTGTTTTTAATTGGTTTGATTCTTTCAATGGTGCATTTTTGCTTTTGTTTAGTTTTGTTTCAAACAATAAACAAAATGAAGGCTGAAATCCTCTTGTACGAGGAAGGCCAATGGTATAGCGCTCCATCATTTCTAGGTTTCAACAAACAAGTTGAACAAATATGCAGTTAATGTTATTCATGCAATAAACACTACACACCATTCTGTCGTTAATGGGGAAAGCATCTCTGAGACCAAGGCCTCTTGTATACAGAACAGAGAAGCTAACATGGCACTCTGTTTGTCAAGAGAGATCACCATGTGTCTGTGTAGAGTGCCAGATGAATACTCAGCACCATAGGAACTGGCAACCTTTTAAAGAGTGACTTATTTCCAAGTGTACTGGGTATGCCATAGTAATTTTTTTAAAAAAAATCAGATATGTTTCAAAAGCTACAAGTAACACATCCTTCCTTCCTCTTCTGACCTAAATACATACATAATAATAGGTTTTGCTGCCGAAAATCTCAAGGGACTAGAAACATTTTGTTCATTATGTCAGAACTTAATGAAGATAAACATTGCTTACAGTCAAGTTTCAGAAAGTTAAATTGCTAGTTTCTTTCTCCCTCACTCCCTTTCCTCCCTCATTCTGTTTGTTATTCTCCAGTTCAGGTGTTCAAAGCTGGAATGATAAAATGAAATGAATACCATATTATGAAGAATGAGGAAAATTTATTGCTTCTACAGAACATCAGGACTATAGTTATTCTAAAGGCTATAGTTATTCCAAAGAAAGGTGGCGCTTTTGTTTTCCTCTGCTTTTGCTGGTTTCCCCACATGGTAAACATGGTAAAATTGAAACCAAAGCACTGATTGTGCGAACAATTGTCTCCAGTTCACTTCAGTTAGAATCTTCTCCACATAGCACCTCCACAGCCCAGCTGAAAGGATGTCACATCGAAGAGGGGACAGGTTTGTTTTCCATGGTTTCAGAGACTACGACTTGGAGCAATGGTTTCAAACTACAGTTAGAGATTTCACTTGAACATTAGAAAGAACTTCCTGGTGGTTAAAGCTGTTCAGCAGTGGACTATGCTGCAATGGAGGGTGGTGGAGTCCCCTCCTTTGGAGGCTTTTAAGCAGAGGCCTCAATGGCCATCAGTAAGGAGTATAGTGGTACCTCGAATAGCGAATTTGATTCATTCTCCGAGGCAATTTGTTATCCGAAAAAATTCATTATCCAAAACACAGTTTCCCATAGGAATCAATGGGAAACCAATTAATCCGTTCTAGAGCCTAGGAAAATGACACAGACACCTGATTTTTTTGTTCAAAACTCTTTATAAAGTGCACTTTAAAGGTACAGATGCAATGCCACCTGGGATAACTCATTTTTACCAATGCATGCTGAAAATTCGTTATCCGAGGCAGTCCATGGGGAAAATTCATTATCCGAGGCAGTCCATAGGGAAAATTCATTATCCGAGGCAGCCTATAGAGAAAATCTGAGGCAGACCTATACCTAGAAATTGTGATTCATTATCTGAGGCAGCCCATAGGGAAAATTCGTTATCCGAGGCAGGCCTATACATGGAAATTGTGATTCGTTATCCAAAAAATTCATTATCAAGGGCATTCATTAGCCGAGGTATTACTGTACTTTGATGGGGGTTCCTGCATGGCAAGGGGTTGGACTGGAATGGCACTTGAGGTCTCTTCCAACTCTATGATTCTGTGGTTCTATTTTTCCACCCAGTCATTTTGAGCACTGGTTGTTCAAGGCCTTACAGATAACCTCTCATTAGAGTATTGGATCTTTTTGTGTTTGAAAGATGTGATTTGGTCAGACTTTTGTGACTCCTGCTGTCCAGCTATAAAACACAACAAGCTCATCTGGACACTTTGGGAGGCATCAAAAGCTCCTATTGTAGCAGACACTTTCAGCACCCAAATAGCCTTTTCTAATCATGGCCTACTTGTAGGGTATGGTTTAGCCCTTAGTCTTGCTTTTGATAAACAAGAGCCCTGTTGAGGTATGCAGCCTGCTGCTCCATCCCTCATCCTTTCTCTGTAAAACAAGAGAGTCTAAAGGGTTTTTCTGCTTGTATTCCTTTGAACATCAGCAGAAGTCAGTATGTGCCTCAAAACCTTTATAAAGCAGATTTTGTAAGGGTTGCCATACATTTAAGGGAACATGACTAGGAGGAGCACATTCAGTCCTTCCTGCTCAATGTGGAAAGGACAGTCACAAAGGAAATGAAGATGGTAAAAGCATTATTTTGACTTTAATTTGTCACAATTGGCTATTTCTACCTGGTGGATAAACCAAATTATAACCCCTAATTTGTGACAGAGGCAGCTATGTCTTTGTGTTGTTTTGCCTATCCCAGCAGACAGAAAGACATGATAGTTTCAAAACAGGCAACGAGTGTGTGTCGGGAGGGGGAGACATTCACAGAATCATTGGCAATCTTTTGGTCCTAAGTGGGGAGGTAAACATTCCAAATCATGCTGCAAGGAGGCTTAAGGCAGCACACTCAAGAGAACTGCTACAAACTCTCATAGATATATACCATCAATCGTTGGACTCCGGATTACATTTTTTCTGCACTATACATGAGGGGAGGGGAGCTAAGCCTGAAGAAGTGGAATGATCTTTCTAAAAGTTGGCAATTTATATGGTTGTTGTTGTTGTTGCTGCTGCTGCTGTACTATCAAGTTGCAACTACTTAAAGCAACCACAATAGGGTTTTGGGAGTCATTTTTACCAGTTCCACTCCAACAGTGCACTTCTATGGCCAAGTGGATATTTGTAACCTGTTCCCCAGAATTCTAGTCCATAGCTCTATCCACTACACCACACTGCAAATATCCTTTCACCTTTTAGTGGTCCAGTAAAAGGTCTCATCCACTCTAACATTTGTGTCATCTTGAAGACCACAATCTCTGTTCTTTTCAGAGACTTGAATGTTTCAAGTGAGACTATTGTGAGTGGCTCTGTATATATGTGATTATGGCAGTTGTTACTAAGATGTCATGCTTAAACCAAATTGCATCAAAATAATAATAATAATAATAATAATAATAATAATAATAATAATAATAATAATAATAATAATAATAATAATAATAATAATAATAATAATAATAATAATACCTTTATTGTCAATGTACAACATGTGCACAGTGAAATTGGCTGAGTCTCCCTTTCCCACCCCCACCACCATCCCACCACCATCACACTAACAACCACTCAGTCTTATTGCACCCTGTGTACTTGACACAGAATGTGCCAACCCACAGGTCAGTCATTCTATACTTGTAATGGAATTATTTCCCATTCAGCATCCTGACAGCCCATGGATAAAAACTGTTCTTTAGTCTGTTGGTGCGGCAGGCTATACAATAAGTCTTCTGGTTTATTCTATTTCAAATTCAGCCCAAGTTGTGGTTTTTGGTTTAAGCCCACAAACCTTCGCTCATGAATTCAGCATCCACAGTCTTCAGGGTCTGCTCTGGTCACACGAGAGAATGTAAATATAGCCAAACACCTGTTCATCTGAAGGATGAATCAATATGAAACACTGAACCAGGATTTCATATCCATCTGTAACTTTGTTTAATTCCTTTCCTACAAGGCAAGCTAAATACAAAGCTTCGTAGAAGAGGTGGGCTTCAAGGAGATGAAAGAACTACATAAATGCTAGAATGACAATCCAAGTAGCAATAAAGTAGAATATTAGTTGGAAAACAGGAATGTTTCGGGTTTCAAAGGAGCAGGAGTGGAACAACAATAGTTTAGGAATAAAACAATAATTAAAATCAAATATTCTGGTTCTTTACTTAGGTTTATTGACTGAACCTTTACATAAAAGAAAAGCCATTAATGTATCCTTCTTCACCTTTCCAGATCAAAATAATCTCAATTTAAAGAACAAGGCTATAAATTGTAGTTAGAAGAGATATGACTTTTCAGGGTCTTCATTTTCTAATACCCAAAACAGACCCCAACCCCTTTGAAAGCTCTGGCACAGTTCCTGCTCACACTGGTTGTAAAAATGTCCTTTGATTGGAAGAAATTAGCTCTTGACCCCACCTAGGTTGTATTGATGGAAAAGCTTTTGTGCGATAGTCATAAAAATCATCCATTATGAATTTAGCTAAACTCATCAGCATTACAACAATATGCTTGATGACTCATTCTAGCATAATTTTAAAGGAAGCTAATTTTCCTCCATGAATACTCTTAAAGAAGAAAGATTATGAGTCACAACTAGGAATATGATCCAAATAATGTCTGAAATTGACCGGAAGTTGAATCTTGAAATTTCATTAAGGCTGACATTTTACTGACAAGCTATGGTCATAAATAGAGATGGGCACAAAACACCAAACTGGTTCGTGTTTCAGCTGAACAAGTGTTTGGTGCTTCCCACACAGAGGAAGCTCCCAGAGGATGTGGGGCAGGGAAGGCAATGGTGAGTAGCATCAAAACCTTTGTAGAATCTGTGAAGATTCTCAGTCATACAGGTCAGGTTATCTGGAAGTTGAGTCATGGCAACTGAACTTATTTTCTTGAGTGATCAAAACATTTTGCTATTCATCCAAGCAGCTTTGTCAGTCTGAGAAAAGTTAGTGGCAACGCCTCCAATTTATAATTCACCTTGATTTCACATCCCCCTGGTCTAAATAGGCTGATAAATTGGACAATGGCCTAAATAGACTCGTTAAGGGGGAAATGGCCTGACTATTAGGCTCATTAGATGTACAATGAAAGTTCCACCTATGTAACTCTTCCCAATACCTATTAAGTATGGGTCTTTAGCTGTGGCCTTCCTGGTGGATTTCTACCCTTTGTAGAAACAAAAAACCCAAGTTATTTCAGATTGTTTCTTCAAGTTGCCACAATAATTATTTATACAGTAATATATTGTATTGGTTAAAATGTACAAGACGTAGCACTGTATCTTATGATCTGGGAAGTAATTTTTTCTTACAATTTGTTTTGAAGATTATGGACTGCAAAAAATCTGTGGAGTTATGATTTTTAAAAAAATAAAATTCTGAAGGCATCATGTGAATTCATTCCTAGTATACCACAAAACACAGCGTTAGAAAACAGTCTAATATCATATTCACAGCTGCACCTGCTTTTTAAAAAACGGAACATGCAAGAACACATAAAAAACACACAGGTGGTTGAAACAATTAAGAAATAAGGAAAGCTTTAAGAATGCATATGGCATGAAAAAATATTCAAATTCATGAGACAGAAATAGCCTGGGGAAAAAATAAAGCTGATACATTTCTAACGAAGAAGTTATTTGAAGCATGAAAGTCACAACCACTCCTTCTTGTTGAAGCCATAACTGATTTGTGAATTCTAATTTAGAAGTATTGGAAAACTTTTCTCTCTTTTATTGCTCTTTATACAGGTAGACAAATCCTCAGAAAACTAAAATGGATGACTTCTGAAGAAGTAATTTTTAAAAATTCATTATTCACTTGCAATAATCAAGCCTCAACATTCTCATCATCTCTAGAAGGGAGTTGAAAAGGTAAGTCCTTCACATACAGTCTAAAAAGCTTCACAGCTTAGATGGATAGAATGCTTTGCTTTATGAGCCATTAGAAAGATGCTGCTCAGTAGGTGTTAAGCCTGTGATGTCCAAACTTTGGCCCTCCAGATGTTTCAGACCACAACTCCCACAGTCCTCTGTCATTGGCAGTACAGGCTTGAAATTCTGGGAGTTGTGGTCCAAGACATCTGGAGGGCTGAAGTTTGGACACCCCTATTTAAGCAATTTCAAGTCCCACCAGTGGGCCTGTTGTAAGTTCCAATGCTTCTCAGCAGATTCATAAGTAAACTTGCCATTTGCCCTAATTTTCCAAGGCCTGTTCTCTGTTTGAAGGCTGTTCGGTCCATTTAGGGCAGGGGTGCCCAAACTTTTTGTAAGGAGGCCAGATTTGGTGGCTGAGAATGTGTCAGGGGCTGGTTGCTCCCCGACCCTGCCATCCCACTGCAAGCCCCACCCACTGACCCATAAGCCCCACCCACTGACCCCTTGCAACCCCACCTGCAGGAAGGAAGGCAGGGACCAAGGGAGGGAGGGAGGAAGGTGGAAACCAAGAGAGGAAGGAAGGAAGGTGGGGAAAAAGGAAGGGAGGCAGGGAGGGAGGTGGGGACCAAGGGAGGGCGGAAAGAAGGAAGGTCGGGATCAAAGGAAACACAGGGAGCTGTGGCCATAGGTCGCCCCTTGGAAGAGGCGATCTGTGCAACCTTTCACCCTCCCAAGCTCCCCAGCGGTGGCAACGGCTTGCCCGCCAGCCCACCCCAAAGCTCCTTGGTGGTGGCAGAGGCCCACTGGCCTTCCCACCCCCACACTTTCCCCTTTGCCGGTAGCGGCAGTCTGCCCATCCACCCAGCCGCCCAAGCTTCCCAGCAGTGTCAGTGTTGGCAGATTTTTTTTTAAAAAAAAAAAATGGGGCGAAGGAAGGGGATGGAGGGGCAGGCCAGCCAGCCACAGGCCACTCAGAAAGGCCTGATGGGCCGGATTTGGCCCCTGGGCCGAACTTTGGGCAGGCCCGATGTAGGGTTTAAGATAAGCAAGAAGGGCCTTCAGGTTTCCATCAATTGTTTGCACTTGGGTAGTTGGCATAGCAAGAATATCAGGCACCCAGTCACAACTTGTTTCTGTCCATACAATGATACATGCTGCATTTCTATTCAGATTAGAATAATGAATCCTCAATCTGCATCTTCACCTATCAGTTAGCACATCAGTGTCTTCTAGAGATGGACAGGAAACAAAAAAAATGCTATTTCATCATTTTCTGCTGAGTTCTGCTTCAGAAGATGGGCGGTATATAAGTGTAATAAATAGATAAATAATAAATAATTTTGCTATGTAACAAAACGGTAGGACGTGTTTCATTATGAAATGAAATGAAATGCCATTTTTAAATCTAGGAACAAAACGATTAATCTTAGAGGAACCAAAATCGTATGGTAGCTTCTTAGGACTTTTCGCTGTAAGCCCCCAAATTTGGAGAGGTTTGAGGTTCAGGGGGCTGAGTTATTGAACTCCAAAAGGGGTCCCCCAGGAGAAAATCATTTGTAATGAAGGGAACCACTTCAGGAAACTCCCCCTTTAGGGGGTGAGCTATTAGAGGTTTCCTGACTTAGAAATGTTTTTCTCTGGGGGGCTTTGGAGTTAATAACTCAGCCCCCTGAACTCCAAAATTCTTCAAATTTGTTGGGCTTACATGGAATGGTCCAAAGAAGCTACCGTGAGATTTTGGTGCCTCTAGAATCCTTTGGAGCCATTAACAAATCATTTTGTTTTATTTCATTCCCAAAATTCTTTAAAAATGTTACTAATGAAATGAAATGAAACTACTAAAGAAAAGGAATGAAATGAAATGAAACACTATATTTTCACTTTGTGCCCGTCTCTAGTGTCTTCTTTTTTCAGTTGATACATTCCATCATTGTTGATGCCTTAGCAATATCTTTTCCCACTGTAGCTGAGATTATAACATCTGCTCAGCCTTCCTATCTCCCATGCCATCTAAATCTAAATTCAGCTTGATTTTTAAATTGTGATGTTGTTGCTGTATTTTAATGTTATTGTCAATTTTTTCATTTCTTGGTTTTTGTCTCAGTTGCTTGTTGTGATTGTTATGTTTATTTTGCAAAATCCAGACACTGCTCCTCTATTCATCTGTCTGGCCTCTAGGAAAGTTATGTGCCTCCTCTTACTCAACTATTAAAAGGAGCAGAAACTTATCCTCCATTCATCCAATCTTCCTGCATTGGGTATGGTCACACAGGAAGCTAGATCACCTTTTGGAGAACTTGGCAGTCATGTGACATGCAGGTGATTGTGCTCCAACCCTGCTTCTTTCTGTGACAGCTGGAGTGTTTCCATTCAGTCATGGGGCTACTTCCCCGGAGGCTGGACTGGAGCAATTCCCTGGCAGATGGAAGGGTTGCTTTCAGAAAGATGGCTGCCTACATAGCAACTCTTTCTGATGTGATCACAGCCACGTGCCTTTGCAGCTGTCTGATCTCACCCTGAGCTTATTAGGTTTTGGAATAGCAATTTCCTATGTTGACTGTAACCAAATTTTGCTTCTTAAAATGCTTTTTGTTGGTCTTTCCTGTTTCAAAACATTAATGAATAACTACATTTTGTTATTCCTTGGTGACACATAGCCACCTGCATTTCCAAGGCGGGGCCCTCTTCTTTCCTCTTACGTCTTTCCCAGCTTCAAAGCAGTTTAGACAGTTTGTAACTCACCATCTGTTAGACATTTGAAGATACGGGAACCAGTGCTTGGAAACGGCAGGAAACTGCAGCCAACAGACGGAATGTTGTCATTTTTAGCCGGAAAACAGCTGTCCTTGCCATCCTCCCTGCCAACCATTTTTTCTCTAAAGAGAAGTAAAGGAAACATGTTACAGTGACAGCGCTCCCCTTTTCAAAGTTATCTGCACGGTTAATGCTCAGAAAAGAGAGAAAGGAGGTCGGCTTGCAATGGGGTGCTGGCATTGTACAAAAGCATGGAGAAGAAACTGAGATTTTATTAATATTTTTAAAAGCATAACTGCATGGAAAGGCTCTGCAAGTATCAGTAGATAAGCAGCCATGTTGATCCCATTGGGGAGCATTGCTACTTTGGTAATTTGGCAATCCACAGCTGTTTTTAATCCAAATGACTTGTTCAGTGTGAATGAATTTTGCAAACATTTTTGGCCACTATATTCTACTGCTATGAAAAATCCAGTTTCCATAAAATTCTAGAATTCTAGGACTCCAAGGGCCACTGAGTTCCTCCTCCTATCAAAGCTAACACTAAAGCATATCTGGAGAGTCCACCACCTTCCAAGATAGACCATTCCTTTTCAAACATGTCTTAGGCCGTTACTTCACGAACCTCTCGCTGCGCGGTGAGCCGTAATTTCCATGCGAATCGATCGCTTCAGTCCGCACGCTCCTCCTCTTTGGATTCGGCGCCACCCCGACCACGCCCCCTAAACCGTGCTCCAAGCGGGGCGAGAGATTCCCCTGCCGGAGGCCGGGAATCTTCTTCGCTTCGCATCCCGCTTCGCATCCAAAGTCACGTGTGGCCAGTTAATATATATATATTTTTTTTAACTTACTTTTTCTCCGAAATGCCGATGCATAGATATTTCTGTTAACCCGTTCTTTTGATCTTGCCTTCTGTACACGGGGCAAGGGCAACAGAGGGGGGGGCAAGCGTCCCCGGGTGACGTGAGCAGAGCCCCTCCGCTGGCAAGGGATGGCGAAGGGCTGCGCAGAGGGAGGGGGAGGGGGTGTCGGTGCCGCCGCTGCAAGACACCCCCGCGCGCGCCCACCCAGAGAGCAGCGGCGGGGCACACAGGGCGATGAAGCTGAGAGAAGCCTCTCCCCGCCCTGCCCCCCCCAAAAAACCAACCCAGCTGCTCTGCTTCAGGGAAACACGATGGCCGCCCACAAGTCCTCGGGACAACCGCAGGGGCCTTTGAGCGCCGGGCTTGACCGCTGGCTTGTGCGCCTCTGACTGCAAATGACAGCCGGGTATTGATGCATCGATACGCCGTGGTAATTTTTTTAAAAAAATAAAAGAAAGCAGAAACCGGACGTTGCAAGTAAGCTTCCCAATGCGAAGGGAGCACGTGAGGTAGTAATGGATTCGATCCTAAAATTTTGCATGGTGAGGACAGAGAAAGAGGGGTGGGGGCGAAGGGAGACCACGTGACCGGCTTCGCATTCAAAGCGAAGGCAATTTCTCTTGGAATACTTCGTGAAGTAACGGCCTTAGAGTCAGGAACTTTTTCCTAATGTTTACTGGAATCTCCTTTCTTGGATGTGAAATGCATTGGTTCAGTCCCTGTGTCCTAGAGATACAAAAAGCAAGCTTACTCCATCTTCTGTGAGTCAGCCCTTCAAATAGTTGAATGCAATTGAATACCACCTCTCTTCTCCAAGTTGAACATACCCAAGTTCCTCAGTCATTCCTCGGGAGACTTCATTTCCAGATCGTCTACCAGCTTGGATACCCTCCCTTGGATGCCTGGAAGTCTTAGAATTTTACTAGAATGCTCATCCCATCTATGTCCTCCATTGAGATGCAATACTATGTCTTCTTTCTGCTTTCTCCATAGAAATTTGTGTACACATTGGTACCTGTGTTCAGAAGGGTGGACTTTGGCTACATTTAGTGTCTAAAGTACAAATGCTTTATGTATTTTGTTTATCTACTTCTTTTGTGTGTATCTCCCCTTGATGAATGTTTGTTTACAGTTTTCCAATATCTTTCTTTCCAGTTTGTATTTGGTGTATCCTCCTAATTACAGGAAATGGAAATCTATGTGCACTCTTTCACAGATAGGCCACAAACTAGACTTTATTTTAAAAACCAATTAATGGTTTTCTTGCTCACCCTTCCTTTTATAAACTTCTTCTAGACAACCTTGCGGAACACATACTTATCCTCCACGACAGTAGAAGCACTGCATCATCTCTTTTTATTTTTTTTCTTGCAAGGAGAGACTAAACAAGAATGTGCAGCACCTTGATTATAAAAGGCATAACTATATTATTGAAGTTGCAATGAAGAATCAGCACAAGTAACTTCAACACACATGATGCCACTAGCATCTCCAGTTCTTAGGACGCATTCATCTTACATGTTAGTCCGTAAGAACTAAACAAGTTCCCTTTCCAGGTTTCCTACATTGTCTTGTGGTAACATAAATCTGAATATTAATATCAGACAAACTGTAGATGGAATTCTCTTCTCCTCATCAAGTATTCTTGTCTCCAATGGGGAATAAATATCCTCCATTTATAGAAAGGGTAGGAGGTTTTGAAGGATCCAAAAAATTAATGGTGTTTTGGCTTTAAAATAACAAATTAATGGTGTTTTGGATTTGTATAACAAAGACGAGTTTTGCACAGAAAACAAATTACACGAATTAAGGAGATCTTAATAAGTAATATTTTTACTGTTCTTATGGGAATTCCCCAACGATTTTCGGCAATGGTAATTACCTATTTTTTGGAGGTATAATCCCAAACAGCATTTCTGTAAACTCTAGAATAGATATAGCCTCTCTTTTCTGAAGGAACAGCCTAATCATGGAAGAGCACAGGCTTCATCACTAGAAACTCTCTGGTCACTGTTGAGCATTTCTGTTGAGAAGGCCAGCAGCTTCATAGTAGCCCTTGGTCTAGATGGGTGGTATAAAAGTCAAATAAATAAATAAATAAATAAATAAATAAATAAATAAATAAATAAATAAATAAAGCCAAACCCCATGCCGCTTCTTCCTAACTTTGGGTCCAAAACTGAATGGGGGGGGAGAGAGAGGCCGATGTCTGTGGGTCTCACCTCCAGCACCGCACAAGCTGCTCCCTGCATCCATAGGTGGGGGTGGGGTGGGAGAAGCTGCAAGTAGGGGACGCTCTTCTCCCTCTCACAAAATACCAGAACTAGGGAACATCCACTCAAATCGATGGCTGGGAGAGTAAGCGCAGACAAAAGAAAATAATTTTCACCCAGCGCGTTGTTAGTCTGTGGAACTCCCTGCCACGGGAGGTGGGGATGGCATCTGGCCTGGTTGCCTTCAAAAGGGGACTGGACAGATTCCTAGAGGCGAAGTCCATCCCAGGTGACAAACCATGATAGAGAGGTGTAATCTCCAGGCTTAAAAACCAGGGTACTTCCAGGGCCAGATGCAGGGGAGTGGTATCAGGAGACAGAGATCTAGTCTCATGCACTCCCAGACGCATCTGGTGGGGCCAATGTGAGATACAGGAAGCTGGACTAGATGGGCCTTTGGCCTGATCCAGCAAAGGCTCTTCTTATGTTCTTATATCAGTGGAGAAGAGTAAAGAGGAAGAAACTGTTAAGCAGCCAAATGTAGGACAGCCTCAGTTTCAACATTTTTCCTCTAGAAATCATTCAGGCCTACTTACTTACTTACTTACTGATCTTTTATACCACCCATCTGGCAACAAGGCAACTAATACTACTAATGTTGGTTGTTGTTGTTGTTGTTGTTGTTGTTCAGTCGTTCAGTCATGTCCGACTCTTCGTGACCCCATGGACCAGAGCTCGCCAGGCCTTCCTATCTTCCACTGCCTTCCGGAGTTTGGTCAAATCCATATTCGTTGCATCGATGACACCGTCCAACCATCTCATTCTCTGTCGTCCTCTTTTCCTTTTGCCTTCAATCTTTCTCCAAGGACTCCTCTCGCCTCATGAGGTGGCCAAAGTACTGGAGCCTCAGCTTCAAAGTCTGTCCTTCCAGTGAACATTCGGGGTTGATATCCCAAGAAAATCCCATGGACAGAAACTAATATTGGTAGCATTCAACTATATCCTTCATTCTTGTCAATTTAGGCTGTCTCAACTGTATACAACTTCTTGATGAGGAATTTCAAACACTTTTTAACCCAACATTTGAAAATGAAAGAATGAACATTATTGTTTCCTTATTAAGATCTCCTTAATTTGTGTAATTTTTTTCTGTGCAAAATTCATTTTTGTTATAGAAAAAAAACGCACTCACAGAAGAAGCATGGAACAACTGGCTTCTATTTGCATAGATAAGGGCAAAAATGTTTAATACTTGTAATCTTTAAAATCCCCATTTGAAAAAAGTTACTACCATTCTGTACAAATTGTGGTATTTGTGTTAAAATGTTATTTGCACAATTGTGCCAAATAGGAGTAAAACAGTTTTTCTCAGGCTCCGTTTTTTTTTTTTTTGTCAAGAACACCCTGAAAATGCCCCAGCCTCTAGTGGAAAAGCAAAGCAAAGTTTTAAACCACTATGCTTTCTGCATCAAAACTTTTCATGGTATGACCAAAATCCAGCTGTAAATTACAACTAGAATAGATCCGCTGAATCAATGGAAGCTACATAGGTCTTTGTTTATTCAATGAATCCCCTCTGATTCCATGTAGAGATGGGCACGACATGAAAAAATTTTTTTCGAGTTGTCGTTAGTCGGGCTGGTTCCGTTTCGGGTCGTTTCCGTTTTTCGTGAAAATTTGCAAAAATTAGTTGGTTCGTTTTTTTGTTTTTTCGTTTTCATTAGTACTGGTTTTTTGGGGGGTAGCAGGCTCCTGGAGGCACCTCTGTGGGGTGGGTGCCTCCTCTGGCCTGCTATAAAGGGAAAGCGGGCTCCTGGAGGCACCCATGGGTGCCTCCTATCCTCACCCACTAGGAAGGGGAAGCAGGCTCCAAGAGACCCCTCAACATGGGGGTCTCCCCTCCTCACCTGCTGCTGCAAAATGGTATGCAATAGCCATATGGATATGCATACCAGTTGCAGACAGTGAGACCAGTGCACCCGCCAGAGGCATAGGGTGATGCCTAAGGCTCTCGCACCACCATGTCTCACAAAGAAGGGAATCGTACTTGCGTGTAGTGCAATGCAAGTAGATCTGGCTTAGGGTTAAGGTGGGTTAGTGCAAGGGCTAGGGTTAGGCTAGTGACGGGTAAGGTTACGGTGGGCTAGTGGGTTGCACCTCTGGGTGCCTCTCTGACCCACTAAGAAGACAGTGTGTGATGTATGGGTAAGGAGTCAAGGATTAGGGTTAGGGTTAGGGGGCTAGGGCAGGTTTTAGGGGGCTTTTTGGCACATCCCAGAAGTCTCCATGGCCAAGTGGCCATGCGATTGGTGGGATGGCTCCAAAAATTTGCATGGTCGTCCACTCCCACATGGCTGGCCACTCGGCCAGCCCATCATTGCGCAGGTGTAAAAAAATAAAATAAAATAAAATAAAATCAATGGAGGACAGAGGAGGAGATGAGAGACATTTTGTTGCAAGAAAAAACCCACTGCTACTGTGAAAAATCTGGCAGTTTATAAATTTTCGCGTGTTTCTGTTGTGCTTGTGTGTTTTTGGACCACAATTTCAAAAACAATATTGCGTTCACCGCCCCATTTTGGATCCCCCGCCCGCACCGCATGGCATGGCGAGTCCGGCTGCCCAGGACGGGGGGGAGGCGGGACCCCCCCTCCAGAAACCACCCCTCCGGTAGGTGCCCTGCGCCCTTAGTCAAGCAGGCATTTTTCCGCCTGCTTTTTTGGCCCGGGAATGGGTGGGGGAGAGTTTAAAAAGTTTTTTCCTGTGCCGTCCGCCGCTTGCTTGCGCTTTAATTGCGCCGCGGCCGGCGGCAAGACTGGGCTTTTTGCTGGCTGCGAGCCTGCGGCGAGTCCCACCAGAGCAGCTCAGGACGGGGGATGGGGGGGAGGCCAGGGACCTCCAGAAACAACCCCTCTGGTAGGTGCCCTGAGGCACGGCAGGCATTTTTCCGCCTGCTTTTTGGCCGGGAACCGGGTTTTTTTAACTTTTAAAAACTTTTTTTCTGTGCTGCGTGGCATCGCGCGATCGCGCGATGCAAGAAACGAGCACGACAAATCAGACCAAAATTGTTCGTTTGTCGGTTCGAGCTCCAAGTCTGGCGGAGTAATTCCCGTTACCGTTTCCATAGAGTAACGGAACCGAGTAACGGAAACGGAAATGGGAATACCGCTAAGTCGTGCCCATCTCTAATTCCATGGGAATACTCTTGCTACAACTAGATGCCAGATTTCAGTTTATCTGTATTTTATTACATGCCATACAGCAACACTTCTTTAATTAGGTACACTTCTTTAATTAGGGTCCCTATATGGGCATTTGCCCCTCTGTTTGGTCTGTTTGGGAGGGGTTGCTAATTCCCTAGAGGATATAATGAAAATCCAAAATGACCTTGACAGATTAGAGTGCTGGCCCAAAGCTAATGGAATGGGTTTCAACAGAGGGAAATGTAGGGTGCAACATCTAGGTAAAAAGAATGAATTGCACAGATATAGGATGGGAGACACCTGGCTGGAAAGATAGTACCTGTGAAAGGGATCTGGGAGTCTTGGTGGACCACAAATTGAACATGCGTCAGGAGTGTGATGCGGTGGCCAAGAAAGCCAACACGATTCTTGGTTGCTTCAACAGAAGCATCGTGTCTAGCTCAAGGGAAGTGATAGTACCACTCTGTTCTGCTCTGGTCAGGCCCCACCTGGAGTACTGTGTCCAGGTGCACCTCAATTTAAAAAGGATGTTGACAACCTCGAGCGGGTGCAAAGGAGGGTGGCCAGGATAGTTGAAGGTCTTGAAGCTATGTTTAAATATTCGAAAGGATGTCATATTGAAGAGGGAACCAGTTTGTTTTCCATGGTTTCAGAGACTAGGACTCAGGGCAATGGTTTCAAACTGCAGGAAAAGAGATTCCATTTGAACATTAGGAAGAACTTTATGACGGTTAGACTGGATTGCATTTGAACATTAGGAAGAACTTCATGATGGTTAGAGCTGTTTGGCAGTGGAATATGCTGCCATGAAGGGTGGTGGAGTCTCCTTCTTTTGAGGTTTTTAAGCAGAGGCTGGATGGCCATCTGTTGGAAATACTGTGATGGGGGTTCCTGCATGGCAGGGGGTTGGACTGGATGGCTCTTGAGGTATCTTCCAACTCTATGATTCTATGATTCTTTCTTCAGCTCTTCGGCTGACTCTTGGGCTTGAATACAGAGATGTGCACCACCCCTAGAGTTTGGACACAACTAGCACCGCCCCTAGAGTCAGACACGACTAGCACGCATATGCGCGGGGGGGGACCTTTACCTTTACCTCTCTTTTTGTCCTGTCAGTGGACAGGCTGATTCATATGCTGATTACTTTTTCAGAGTTATAAAATACCATTCCTGTCTACTTCTTCCTTGGTACAAAATTGTTTTCCTTAATGTTGGGCTGTCAAGAATCATTCCTGTCTTCAGAAAGGGCTTGTCAAACTACAGGAAAAGAGATTCCATTTTAACATTAGGAAGAACTTTATGATGGTTAGAGCTGTTTGGCAGTGGAATATGCTGCCACGGCAGGTGGGGGAGTCTCCTTCTTTGGAGGTTTTTAAGCAAAGTCTGGCTGGCTATCTGTCAGTAGTCCTGTGATGGGAGTTCATGCATGGCAGGGGGTTGGACTAGATGGCCCTTGAGGTTTCTTCCAACTCTATGATTCTATGGTTGTCAACAAATTACACTTCTGCTCTAGATCCAGGGTACGTTCCAAATGTATAATTTAAGGCTTGACTAAACAGCTCAATTTGATAGGATGGGATTGGACTAACCTAAGGTCACATAGGCTGATACTTCACGTCCCTCTCGCTGCAGTTCGCGGCCCCGCTGGAGACTGGTTCGAAGGAACGGAACCTCATGTCCTTGTGGGGTCAATCCAAGTTCGAAGGAACAGAACCTCACACCCTTGTGGGGTCAATCTGAGTTCGAAGGAACGGATCCTCACGTCCTTGTGGGGTCAATCCAAGTTAGAAGGAACAGAACCTCACGTCCTTGTGGGGTCAATCCGAGTTCACCCCGACCACGCCCCCTGAACTGCGCTCCAAGCGGGGTGAGAGATTCCCATCCTGGAGCTCGGGAATCTTTTCAATCCGCTTCTCAATCCGTGTTGAAAACCAATTTCAACACGGAGGCAAGTTCACCTCAGCTCGAGGAAGGACGTGAAGTAACCACCATAGAGGTCCGGTATGTCATGTAGTGCAATCCTTGCATCCACATGGCATGCACACCTTAAATGACCCCCATTTGGTCCCACTCTCTTTAAAGAAAACAAACATACAAAAATCCTCTTTGTTCCTACTTGTCTCCTTCCTCTCTCTGGGTGGAAGCTTTTCATTTTCATTTTTATTTTTCTTATTTTCTAAAAGGTACAGCACAGCATCACTTCCTAATA
Organism: Phrynocephalus forsythii; assembly: GCA_029282475.1. Lineage (NCBI taxonomy): Eukaryota > Metazoa > Chordata > Lepidosauria > Squamata > Agamidae > Phrynocephalus > Phrynocephalus forsythii. The sequence goes on along the minus strand of JAPFRF010000005.1, from coordinate 110,695,999 downwards.
GGCTCTTTAAAACAAACAATAATGCCATTGTGACCAACCTTCCACCTCCTTCTTCTAAATATAAATTCTAGACATTGAATGTTTCCACTTGTAAAGCCTGTACTCTGCCCTTGAGCTGTGAGATGCCTCAATGTAGGAGCAGAAGTATTTAATTTTCCGGTACCATTAACGAAGCTGTCTGTTTAAGCCACATAATCATATTGAGAATACAGCAAACACCACTTTTATTTAGTCTCAGTAGTCTGAGATTTAATATGTGCTGAGTGTGCTGAAACGGAACCAAAAATGGAATAGTCCTACCTACACCTTTTAAAAAAAGAGGGACGTTGGTGGCTTAGTAGGCTAGAGCGCTGAAAGCTGTCAGCTACAAAATTGGCAGATCAGCGGTTCAAACCCCAGGTGCCACGCAGTGGAGTGAGCTCCCGCTGTTAACCCCAGCTCCTGCCAAACTAGCAGTTGAAAGCATGTAAATGCAAGTAGATAAATAGGTACCATCATAAAAAGTGGAAAGGTAAAACAGTTTTTCCTTGCAGCCATGCCTGCCGCATGGCCACAGACTTCACAACACTGGCCCTTTTGCTTGAATACAGAGATGAGCACCACCCCTAGAGTTGGACACAACTAGCACACATGTGCGGGGGGAACCTTTACCTTTACCTTTTTTACACCTTAAAAATGAGTAGTCTGACAGGGAGGCAGAAAGGTGCAGCTTGGATTGGCACTTATGTCATGTGGTTACTGGTACAAGGAGTGAATCAGCCTGTCCATTGAGAGGACCAACAAAAGGTAAAGGTAAAGGTCCCCCCCCACATGCATGCTAGTCATGTCCAAATCTAGGTGCATGCTCATCTCCGTATTTGAGCCGAAGAGTCAGCCGAAGAGCTGAAGAAAGAATCATAGAATCATAGAGTTGGAAGAGACCTCAAGGGCCATCCAGTCCAACCCTCTGCCATTCGCTCTGCCATTCAGGAACCCCATCACAATATTTCCAACAGATGGCGATCCAGCCTCTGCTTAAAAAAACCCCACAGAAGGAGACTCCACCACCCTTCATGGCAGCATATTCCATTGTCGAACAGCTCTAACCATCATGAAGTAATTAGAGATGGGCACGACCAGAAAAAAATTTTTTTTCGAGTTGTCATTTTTCGGGATGGGTCCGTTTCAGCTCGTTTCCATTTTTCGTGAAATTTTTTTAAAAAATTTCGTTTCATCGTGTCATTTGTCATTTTTGTTTCCACCACGATTTAGCGCGATTTGACGTCCCAGCGAGTGGTGTCCCGCCGGCGCTAGGTGTTTTTGTGCCCTAGGCGGCGGGCGGGGTGGCGGGGGGGCATGGGTGGGCGGTGGCAGTGGCAGGGGGGAGGAGCGGGTGCGCGGGCGCACGGGCGGCGGGCATGGGTCCCGCAATGACCCAGAGCAGGCGGAAAACACTTTAAACTGACTTGCTGCACAAGACTGCATCGAATAAAGCAATTGCAATTTTTATTGCAAACAAAGTGGGCAGTGCACCCACAGCAGAGGTGCAGGCAGGGTATGAAAGGACCTTGGCTTGCTTGCCACCAAGCAAATGAATTTTTTAAAATAAATCCACACCTCCCCTCCCGCTCAAACCTCCCCCTTGAAGCACTATCAGAAAAGAAATCCTAACAAACTGCAGGAGAATAAAAAAGAATAAACTGTGTTGCTATTTTCCACAGCAGACAGAGAATGAGAGGAATTATTATTATTTCCTAAAAATTCAATTGAATCAATTCCCTCCCTGCCTGCCTAACTGAAATCTAAAGGCTCCGTGAAATCGAAACTAATCTAGCACAGCAGCCAGCTACACACAGCCCTCTCCCACCCATATCCAAGCCCTTACTGCGACTCTTTTGGGAGTGCCTCGCCTTTTTATGCCCTCTGGCACATCCAGAAGTGTCAGTCAAAACCTGACCATGCGATTGGTGGAATGGCTCCAAAATTTGCATGGTCCCATCCCATGGCCAGCCCATCATTGCGCAGGTGTAAAAAAATAAAAATAAAAATAAAATAAAATAAAATCAGTGTGACCTTTTACTGCTATAAAAAACCCACTGCTGCTACTGTAAAAATTCAAGCATTTAAAATAGCTAATTTTCGCATGTTTCTGTGGTGCTTTGGTGGTTTTTTGGACCACAATTTCAAAAAAAATATTGCGGAAGCCATTTTGGATCCCCCCACACCGCATGGCAAATGGAGACGCCGAGGATGCCCCCTCCCAGCCCGGTACCAGCAGCCCAGGACAGGAGGGGGGGAAGGCTGGGGACCCCCCCCCAGAAACCACCCCTCTGGTAGGTGCCCTCAGGCAGGCATATTTTCGCCTGCTTTTTTGGCCGGGAATCGGGGTTTTTTATTTTTAAAACTTTTTTTCTGTGCTGCTTGGCATCGCGCGATCACCGCACGATGCCAGGAATGACAACGACAAATCAGACCCAATTTTTCTTTTTTCGGTTCGAGTTCAAGTTCTGACAGCTTAATTGTCATTACCGTTTCCGTTACGTAATGGAAACGATATCAGAAAACGGAAATGACAATTTCGCCAAGTCGTGCCCATGTCTAGAAGTAATTCCTAATGTTCAAATGGAATCTCTTTTTCTGTAGTTTGACAAGCCCTCTCTGAATGATTCTTGACAGCCCAACACTAAGGAAAACAATTTGTACCAAGGAAGAAGTAGACAGGAGTGGTGTTTTATAACTCTGAAAAAGTAAACAAGGAACTCATTTAAAAAAAAGAGAAAGTCTTTCTTTATAGAACATTTGAACAAATTAATGCACAAATCAGAAGCACAGTGGCTTTGTAGAGCCATATTTGAAAACAAGTATTTTTATTATAGTCCTCAATTTCACCCTATCATACTAACACGGAGCTTTTCACTTTAGATAACCAGCTGGAAAATTATTTCACCTTGAATTCCTGGTCTTTGGTTATAAATGTGCAAAGCTTTATATGCTGGGTGTAAATTTTTTATATCTCTCTTTCAGGCTGTCTTAACCAAGCCATTGTGCTATTAATAAGCCAGGAGAAGTAGATTATTATTGTGCATCATCTTTTCATTATACCTCTTCCTACCTACAGAAGAGATTTTTAGAATGGATGCCTAACTCGAAGTTCTGATTGCTTTAGTTTTGCATTCAAAAACAAAGAGCCTGAAACAAATAGATTGCAGTCTGTTGAACCTAAAACAATTTCCCAGGTTGAACAATGATTCCTGCTTTGATTTGGAATTCTGCATCAAGTGGAGGACTGGATTGGATGGCCTTATAGGCCCATTCAAAATCAATTTTTTCTATAATTCATTCATTCTGTGATTTGAAAGAGATGTGAGGTGAGTGCAATCTTATGTTCATTCTTGGTCCACAACTGTCATAATCTGTCACCATTGGTTTTGCTGTCTAGAACTGTGGGGCATTTCGGTTCAATATCACCAGGAAGGGCAGAATTTGGGCAACTCTAAGGTACATTCATCAAAATATTTATAATTTTTCTGTGCTCTGTTATCCATATACTGTTTGATGCTTCCATTTTCTAAAAAATAAATTGGAAAAATTCTTGTTCGGATATCATGTCATGTGGTTCAAAACACTTCAAGGTCCTCCTGATTGATCAGATGCTGGAGAGCCACACGGAATGAAATTTAACAGGGATAAGTCCCAAGAAAACAGACAGTTACAAGATGGGGGATACCTGGCTCACCAGAACTACAAGGGAGAAGGATCTTGAAATTCTTGTAGTTCATAAACTGAAGATGAGCCAACACTGGGATGTAGCTACAAGAGGCAAGTGCAACTTTAGACTACACTGACAGAAGTATCATTTCCAAATCCCCTGAGGTGAGAAATCTGGACAACCACCTGGCAGATATCTTTGATTTGCATTAGAGATGGGCACGAATTGAAAAAATGTTGTTTTGTTTCATTTCATTTTGTTTCATTAAGGAGTTTAGTTTGTTTTGTTTCATTTTTGTGAATTTTTGCAAAAAAAAAATCATTTTCTTGTTTTGTTATTTTGTTATTTGTTTTTACCCACTTTTTTCCCAGCACCCACTGCGCAGCCTCCTTCTTATCACCCCTCGCAATCAGCCCCGCAATAACGAGCCATGGGGGGAGGTGCAAGGAGGGTGGCTTTGAAGCTGTGCTGCTCTGACTGCCTAAGCGTGGTCTCCTTATCTCCCCTCCCGATCGGCCCCACAATAACGGGCCATGGGAGGGAGGCACAAGGGGGCAGCGGTTTTGAAGCTTCACTGCTCTGGCTGCCCAAGCATGCCCTCCTTATCTCCCCTCCCGATCGGCTCCGCAATAACGGGCTGCGGGAGGGAGGCGCAAGGGGGCAGCTTCAAAGCCGTGCTGCTCTAGCCACCTAAACGCGGCCTGCTTCTTACCTCTCCTCCCGGGGCTGGGCTGAGGCTCGAGCCCGCCGCATCCCTCAATGGCACAGATGAGGTGCATGCTCCCTCCATGCAGCTCGGCGCGAAAGGACCTCTGGACCAGCACCAGGTAGGAGACATCTCCGCCCCCATTAATGAAACGAACCTAACCGAACCAATTTTTCTTGGTTCAGTTTGGTTCGTGTTAAATTTGGCCCTACGTTAAATTTGGCCCTAACAAATAATGAAACGGGGGGTTCATTTTGTGCCCATCTCTAATTTGCATTCCTGCATGAAGCAGGGGGTTGGACTTGCTGGCCTTATAGACCACTTCCAACTTCACTCATCTGTGATTCTTTGATAGCTGATCTCCTTTCCCCAGCTTCTAAGTTTTAGGAAATGGGAGTGTCAGCATGGCAAGTCAGGAATTTTACTGGACCTCATGTTATTCTTACCATCAGACTTCCAGCAAATACTCCCATGGCTGAAGTCTCCCTTTACTATTACATTTGTCCATTTCAAATGTCAGGGATCTGATTGATTGACTGATTGATTGATTGATTGATTGATTGATTGATTGATTGATTGATTGATTGATTGATTGATTGATTGATTGGGTGGGTGGGTGGGTTAGTGAGTGAGTGAGTGAGTGAGTGAGTGAGTAATTTAAAATATTTAAAATATTTTTATCCCACCTTTGTCCTTCAAAAGAACCCCAGATGTTTTACGTCATTAAAATGTAGGTGGACATAATCTCATTTTTTTCAGTCTGGGTTAGATTTGTAACAGATTCCCCAGCCTTATCTGTTATCATTGCCCTCTGGGTGATTTTCTTGACAAGAAAAAACACTGCCACACAGTCAGATTCAGCCCAGATGGTGCTTTGTGCTGCATAAGTCAGAAAAATAGACATGTGGGCACAAGCATACACACCATTGCCCACACTGCTTGGATTACTCTCAGCATTATTTTCCACGTAGCAGAAAAAGTTTTGAGATGGCATGAAGTTCTAGAAATAGAGGTATATGTGAAATGTTCCATAGGATCCCAATGTTTCTTGCAGGGGCTTGAATGAAAGCAGGACTCTTTGCAAGCCCGTCCTGCACAAACGGCATGAAATTGCACCCCACGTGATGGGGCTTAATTGCCCGGGCTCAGCTCCCTTTAAAGGCAGTGAGCCAAGTCTTTGCCTTCCTCTTGGTTGGAGCTGATGAACATCCTGCCCACCAGCCCTAGAGGTAATGAGAATGGGCCTTGCTGGTTGCTTCGGGTCCAGATGGGAATTTTTGACTATTCACCTGATTGGCCTGTGGTGGGTAGTGTGTTTTCGCCCCTCCCTTTCTCTTACCTGTGTAAGTAAGGCTGTTCATGCTACTATGGCCACAATGGCAGGTAGTGCGAGATTCCTAGTAGTTGGTGAGTTCATGGTAATGGTTGCAACAACAAAATGGGGCAGCTTGTTAAGTTCAGGTTAACAGTTCAAGTTAGCATTAGGTGAGTTGTAACAAGATATCAGCTGGTTATAAATTTAATTTTGGCTGCCCCGTGGGGAATTAGTCCCTGTCAACAAAAATTGATGGTGTAAGTAAAACATCTGGGATAAATATATACAGTAATACCTCAGATAATGAATGCCCCTGATAATGAGTTTTTTGGATAATGAACCGCAATTTCCAGGTATAGGACTGCCTCGGATAATGAATTTTCCCTATGGGCTGCCTCGGATAACGAATCACAATTTCTGGGTATAGGTCTGCCTTGGATAACGAATTTTCCTATGGGCTGCCTCGGATAATGAATTTTCCTATGGACTGCCTCAGATAATGAATTTTCCTTATGGGCTGCCTCGGATAACGAATTTCCAGCATGCATCAGTAAAAAAGAGTTATCCTTGGCTGCATCATATATGTACCTTTAATGTGCCCTTTATATTATTTATTTATTTATTATTTATTATTTACGCTTATATACCGCCCCATTCCCACAATAAAGAGTTTTGAGCAAAAAACAGGTGTCTGTGTCATTTTCCTAGGCTCTGGAATGAATTAATTTGTTTCCCATTCATTCCTATGGGAAACTGCATTTCAGATAATGAATTTTTTCCAATAATGCTTTGCCTCGGAGAACAAATTAAATTTGGCATCCGAGGTACCACTGTTCTCACCATTAATTGCCGTGAATTATGACTAACTGGGTTTTATCACAGGTTCACTTGCACTACAGGTGCCGCCCCCATTTTAGTTAATATTTTTAAAAGGCTTTAATAAAGTTGTGGCCCGATTTATACTCCAACAACTTCATGCCGTCTCTTTATTGTGGGGCTGGGATTGCAAAGCTATTCCTGCATGCTCGTGATTGATCCTCTCTGCCTTCACAGGAAAGAATGTGAAGGAAGACAGAACAAATGACACACAAAACTCCAGAGATGATTCTGCAAGAGCCCATGGAAATAACTAGCCCCTCTGATTTATAGTGCCAAAAAGCTGGCTGGCTGTTATGTTGCACCTCCTAGAGTAATAGATGAGCATAACATTATCTGCAATAATTTCAGTTTAGTATAAGTTTCAGACACTTCTATTGATAGCGCTGCATCCTTAAAATGCAGTTGTAATAGAAAGTAGTCTAGGAATCACATCCTGGTTGACAGGCTTATTGTTTGAAAATGGTCTTTGAGATTCCAACCTCCCTCAACAAGGAAGTTTTGTGACTCATTGCAAAGGAAGCTTCAGAACAGACTGAGCAGTTCCACTTCAACCAGCCCACCAGGCTTTAATGACTGGCTTTTTAAACAGTCTCAGGAATCTTTCAAGACATCTTTCCACCCTCACCCCAACTTCTCCCAAGTTATTTGAATTTCTATAGAAACATACATTTTTTTAAACCGTGGTGACTGATTGTGTTTACTGAGATTATGCAGATGCTGAATGGGGTGCAAAGTGTTATAATTTTTAGCACACCATTTCAAGGTTGCTTATAAATTAGCTACCTCTTGGTTTCCTTAACTGATATTCACTGAATTCTGTAATCTTGCAATTGAGCTTCCAATTAGGATCATTCCACGCTTTTATGCAGAAAATATATACTGTGGTTGGGGGAAAAGGAAGGTTCATATAGTGTCACAGCCACCCATGAAATTCACTGGGGATGTTAGCCAATCACTAAGGTAGTTACTTCATGTCCTACCTTGTTCCGCGATTACATTTGTACCATGACAGCGTTGTTCGTGGTCACGTGGTTTTGTCCCTGCTCCTTTTTCCATTTACTCACAGGTGTGATTACTTGTCTCGTGACAACTGTTACTTCACGGTCTTGTTCCGTGACAAATTCTGTAATTGTCCTGCTTTCTTAATCCTTTATTTTTTAATATTGTAAATAATTTTTTCCCGATATTTCAATTTACTGGTCTTCCGGGATTTACACATCAATGCTACAGAATTTTCAATACTTTCTTTAATAAACATTTGCAATGCATGGTGCTCCCATAGGGAAACTAATGTTGAATGCTGCTTCAGCCACTGACCACTAGGTGGACACTGGTTGTTGCATGACAGTTGTTACCCCACAGTCCCTTGTCTTGGAACAGAAACTGGGAACCAACCGTGGCAAGACAATTCCCCAACCCAGGGGCAGGTACAGCTTGTCATGCTCTGTTCCCGGTTCCAGGGGCGTGGTTGAAACAACCTTTTGCTGTCACGCTATGGATGTGAAGTAATTTTTTTGTACCGGTTCCAAGCAGGACAGCAAGGAGGGACAAACGGGACGTGAAGTAACCGCCTAAGTTATCTCATGGGATTGCTATAATGAGAAAAGAGGAAGGGAGGGGAGGGGAGAGAATCTAATACACTATAGTGAATGCCTTGGAGGGATAGAGGCAATGTGGTTAAAGAGCCACAGTGATACAGTGCATGGTAAGCATGAGAGAATACTATCTGCCTCAATTCAATCTGAATTATTAATTTTACAAATAGGAACCAATTTTCTTCAAGCCAATTTTTGTCTGTCCAAATTGTACATTTCTATATGTCCAAATAATGGTGGTGAGGAGAACCATGAAAATAAAAGAATAAAGGTCTCTCTAACATAAATTGGAATGCCACCACAAAGTATGCATGCAAAGCTCACACTAATTTCCTGCCTGCCCACCTGCCCTCCCTACTCTGGGAAACATGTAGTTTGTTATTATTTTTTCAGATTGGATTCGGAGTTCCTTAATGCAGAAGGCAGAAGCAAAAAAACAACACAAAAGACTGGGCAATAGCTTGCTTTGCTAGCTCCTTAGTTCAAAAGGCTGCCCTAAAAATAATAGCAGGGTAGCCAGAAGCCTCTTGGATAGAAATCTTGAAAAGTGCTCCACTTAAACAAATAAAGCACAACAGTGGCTGAAATTTAGTACAGTGGTACCTCATACAACAGCTGCCTAGATGCCCTAAGCACATCTGATCTTGACTGATTTTGAAAGCTAAGCAGGGTTGGCCCTGGTTAGTACTTGGATGGGAGACCACCAGGGAATACCAGGTGCTGTAGGTGCCTGGAGGAGGAACTAGCAAACCACTCCAATATTCCTGCCAAGAAAACTCCATGGACATGGGGTCACAAAGAGTTGGTCACGACTGTAACAACACAACACAGGGAGGACACCCAAGAGTACAGGCTGGCTTTCCTGGATTGTTTAGGAAAAGGGTTACCTGACAGTGGCCTGGGAATAGAGATTTATACGAAACTCACCCCACAGATCAGTGCTTACTATTAAACTCCCACCAACCATTACAACACAAATTAGGAGTCATCAGGCCTCTAGATCACAGATTGAAGATCATTCCCACCTCCACAGAAGCCAAGAAGAAGAAAGAGAGACAGCACTTAAGGCCTGTGGATATCCAAAGTGGGCCTTCACTGTCCCTACTCAGAAACACAATGGATCAGCCTCAGATGCAGTGCCAACGGAAGAACCTGGTCATTCCTTACATGGCTGAAGTCTCTGAAAAGCTGAAAAGGATTTTTGGTAAAACTATATCCCTGTTTACTTCAAACTCACAAAGACAGAGACTAGTCCACCCAAAGGACACAACACCAAAACACTAGGAACAATATAGTATATGTGGTCCAATGCAGTGAGAAGTATGCAGACCTCTACACTAGAGAAACTAAATGGTCATTAAATAGGAGGATGGCCCAATGTAGGAAGGGCAACAGCTCAGGACCAGAAACAGCAATGTACTTCCATTTGAAGGACAAAGAGCGTTCATTCAAAGATGAGGATGTACAAATACTAGACAGAGAAGATAGGGTGGTTCGCCGGATATTTGGCTTTAAAGGCTCTTAGGTCATCAATGACCTTAAGAATAAGTGCCTTGCCCATCATACAGGTCAAGTCGTTGCCTCCCAGGTGCACCAATAACACGGCCAGTGGAGGGTCAGAGGGACCACCAAAGGAAATAGCCTGAAAGCCATCCCATTGCATCCCCCATTTTCCTCTCCACACAACCTCAGCCCATTGGCCAAGACCAAGGTCCTGGCCATGGCCGGAGTGAGCCGCATACTTGGAGGCCCAGAAAACGAAACTGTGTCCACAGATGATGATCCTGGCTCGCTCTCTCGGGGCACCTGCAACGATAAACACAGAAAACTGGCCCAGTTCTACTGGTCCGTTAACTGGCGCACATACGCCTTATAAAATTGCGACTTCCAGCGACCAATACGTTGTATCGCCGCAGGACCCAGTCCGATGGCTGCCGCCATAGAGGCAGCGCCGATCCTAAAGGAATGGGTCCCGAAATGCCACCCTGAGATGCCAGCCAACGCCAATGCCCGGGAAGACACAAACCAAAACTGAAACTGTGTCAATGGAGAGGCGTCCCTGTGTTGAAATAGATAGCCCTGGGCCCTACCGGCCAATTGGGCATAGGCATGGAGCGCTGCGACTGGGCAAATTACACCAATCGAACACCTACTCAGGTGTATCATGTGTCCCAGTCCACACTGGTCCGTTTTAGATCTCCGTATGCGGAGAATGACCGAGTCGCTTTCGAGCGTGAGATCCTCCCATAGCAAAGCAGCCTGCGACTGGTCGTGCTGTGATCGGGCAACCAGCTCGCTGACCCTCAGGGTGGCAAAAAAGGCAACCAGAGTCGCGGCCTGAAAAAAAACGACTTCAAAGTGAGTAGAACAAACTTGCGACCAGACGCTCGCTAACTTGATCAACATTGTGGGTGATATGGGTGTTCTGGTATTGCGCCCCCTCTCCCTGGACCAACCCTCCACCATTTTTGCAATTCGAAATTGGCAGTTGGGCAGGTCATACCCCTGTGCCTTAGCATAATAATATAAGGCTGACATCTTGCCCTGAATGGTCCGGGGGGCTAAACCCTGAAAGTGGAGGTGGACTGCAAACTGCACCAGCTGGTCGGAGGAAGCGGGCCACATGGATCGAAAACCTGCCCTGGCACAGAAACGGGCATAGTCTGCACATGCAGCCAAATAGGCGCGTCGTGTGCTTGGAGCCAATGCCAGCCCCATCGCTCTGTTAGCTTCTAGCCGCCAATCATCCATACCTCCAACGGGAGGACATCCGGGTCTCGAGATGCATGTGGGGCCAATGCTCTGAACCGCGTCATCTGTTGGCGGGACAGAGCATCCACTAAGTCATTCTGCAGACCAGGCACATGCACCGCACGAAACAGGATGTTGAATCGCAAGCATCGTAGGGTAAGGGCCCTAACCAAGCGCATCACTCTAATGGATCGCGATGACAGTGAGTTAATAATGTGAACGACCGCTTGGTTGTCGCAATTAAATCTGACCACGCTGTTGGCCAGGGGTTCGGCCCAGATCCATACCGCACCCACTATGGGAAACAACTCCAAGAAGGTAAGGTCGTGTGTGAGGCCCGAGGCATGCCATGCCTCTGGCCATACACCTGCACACCACCTCCCCTGATAATAAAGGCCAAAGCCGAATGCCCCAGACGCGTCTGTCTGCACCAGGCGGTCAGCAGCAGCCACAGTCTCGGCGTGCCAAAAACAGACGCCATTGAAGTCAGAAAGGAACTGGAGCCATACTCTAAGGTCATCTCTCATCTCAGCCGTGATACGCCATTTGTGGTGAGGGCTACGTAGCCCAGCCAAGCTGTCACACAGCCGGCGAAGGAAGGCGCAGCCGGGAGCGACAACGCGACAAGCGAAATTAAGATGTCCAATCAGCTGCTGAAGCTCCCGGAGCGTCACCCTCCTGCGCGACAACATGCTCGCCAGGCGTTCCCTGAGGTCTACCAGTTTTTGGTCAGGCAGGCGGCAGGATTGATTGACGGTGTCTAGTTCGATGCCCAAGAAAGTCAAAACCGTGGCCGGGCCCTCAGTTTTATCTTCTGCTAGGGGCAAGCCCAGTTGCTTGGCCATGCTTTGGAAGGACTCCATGAGTGCTGCGCAGCGCCCCAAGCCGGCCCTACCTGCGAAGAGATAGTCGTCCAAATAATGAATTATGTGGGCGTTGCCCGCGCGGGCGTGGGCGATCCACTCAATAAAGGAGCTGAAGCACTCAAAAGCAGCACAAGAGACTGAGCAGCCGAACGGCATCGCTCTGTCCGCGTAAAATTTTCCCTCAAAAGCAAAGCCAATCAACTCGCAGTCTGCCGGATGTACTGGCAAAAGGCGGAAGGCCAACTTTATGTCGCATTTTCCAATTTCTGCCCCAGGGTCCGCAACTGCGGACCATCCATATGGCCAAGTCAAAGGACGTATAGCGGACGCTACATAGCTCCTGCGGGATTTTATCATTAACTGACTCGCCAGTGGGGTAAGTCAAATGGTGTATCAGGCGATACTCTCCCGGCGTCTTCTTGGGGACAACTCCCAACGGGAAACACAGAACTGGTTAGAAGGAGGACTGTCAAAGGGGCCCAGGATCCTGCCGGCTGCTAATTCGGCCTGAATCTTTTCCCTAACTACTGACTCAAGGCCCCTTACTGATTTCAAGTTGCTGGCCATAAATGGGATACAGTCCCCTTGTGCAGGAATGCGAAAGCCATCCTGGAACCCTCGTAAAAGATAATTGGCCTCGTGATGGAGGGGGTAGCTACGAAGCCACTCCCGTAAGACCGGTACCCTTATTGGGCTAGGGCCCTTTTGGAACAGGGGGTTGGCCTGGGGGGTTACGCCTCCCTGCACCATCTCTGGCTCCATTTCCCCCTGGTCTGCCTCTGGTGCATGTGGAAGCCGGATGGTTGCCTCCACAGGTAGAGCAGGCATGTCTAAAATGGCACTGCCTGCGTCCACATGTGCCCTTGGCGTTATAGTCAAAGCAAACCAGCTGGGGTTGAACCGACTGGCCCGCACTGGAGCGGGGAGAGGCAGGCTGGTTATTGTGCTGGACTACGTGCCCGCAATCAAACCTGTCCGACGTAGGACGTGGGGAGCTCATATACCTAAGCCAAAGGTGATTGTGGGGCACGTTCCAGTGCAGGGTGGAGTCCTTAGCCAAACAGTGGCGGAAACTCTCATCATAGGCCATCCATGCAGCCCCAGGACTGTCTATCCTTGCCCTATTAATAAGGTCCCAATATTGGAAAAGCAATGGGCCTTTTTTCTGGGTGCGCCTGGGACAGGATGCCTGCGTAAATTACGAAGGCGGTCAGCCAGTTATTCCAGCACCTGTCCGGTTTGCGCTTTCTAATTTTGTCCTTCTCTTTATCATCAAGGTCCTTGAAGGTTTGGGGATCGATTTCCCTATTTAGCAGGTCAAACAGGTCTACAAATTTTTCTGAGACAATTCTTTCGATCATAGCATCAGAGAGGTGATCCCCCAATGGGAGTGATCCATCGCCCTCTGGGTGATCCATAATGGCTGAGGTAGCCGTGCTGGCGGCCGGACCCGCCGTGCCCATCAGGCCAAGCCGTGTCTGTGAAGTGTCAGGGTTGACAAGCGGTGTTGAAGGATCACCGATACCTGACAGGTAATTTTCAGTTTGTGCCGCTGCATGGACGACCCCTGGTCGGCCCAGCTCCTGGGCGGATGAGGCCGCTGGCATGGCTGGGCAGCCCATTGCTCGAGTGGGCGCCGGGTGCTGCAGCCGCTCCTCGTGGGGCCAGGGCCATAGTACGTGGCTGGGTGGGAAGGATGCCCGCGCCTCAGACTCACCTGCTGGCACACTCCTGAGGGGCTGTTCCTGCTGGGGCCTGCGTGGAGTCCTGGGACACAGAGAGGTCCAAAGCTCGAGGCTGGTTCTCTTCAATTCCAGGGTCCGCTGTCCTCACTGCCGGGTCTGGACTCGACCCACGATGGGCAGTTGGTTCCACTACTGTCGCTGAGGTACCTGCAGACACTGTAGCCGAAGGGCTCACTAGGGCGCCCTCCAAGAAATCAATGTGGGACATCATTAGGTCACCCATCATCTTTAATGCGGCCCTCTGCTGGGCGCGGCCACCTTTATAGGAGGCTTCCATGCCCCGACGCTGAGCGTTTTCCCGCTCCAGCCGGGACAGCTTTTTCCATGCGGCTTGAAACACAGGCCACTCCTCATCGGATGAGTAGGAGGTCTCAGGCGCCTGTTGGGGGGCAGGGGGTCGCTTTGCAGGTGCCTTACCCTTACCTGTGCCCTTTTTGGGTGGCATGGTAGCCCAATAAGCTTCTGCGGGGCAAGGCCGGAGAGCTAAGCTATGGTGATTTAGTGGGCTGAGTTGGAAACACCCCCAAGGAAGGGGGGAATGACAATAGTATACTTTATCCTATGTTGTTTTATATTATTAATAGTATTATTGGTGTTATTATTATTAATAGTGTTATTATTTATATATTTATTTATTTATTTATTTATGTTTTTTTATTTTTAAATATATGTGGTCTATTATACGATTCCTATCCAGATAATTAGTATTATTACTATATATATATATATATATATATATATATATATATATATATATATATATATATATATATATATATATATATATATATATATATATATATATATAAAATTGACTTAGGCCCTAAGCCGAGTCCTCACAAAGCAAGGCCAAGGGATAGGTGGTGGGCAGAGATCCCTTAATCCAAGGGGTCCTGTGAACAGGCCAGGCCCTGCACTCACAGCCTAGGCCGTTAAGGGATTAACTGCTGGTGGCCCGCACCAACCTGGGCTTTGGTGGAGTGGGGTCCTGTGTCTTGTGAATTCATTTTGGTCTGGCTGCGTGTCTGTGGTCTCCCAATGTTTTTTTGGGGTGTGGGAGTGTGCTCCATGTGGTGACACAGTAGATGGTGCCCAGCGTGGTTTTGTTATTGGATGGTGGTTTGCGGGGGAACTGGGTTTGTGTTTGGTGTGGATGGAAGGTGGTGGCAGCCTGGCTCTCTTCTCCAGGGCGTCAGGCCCGGACTTGATTTTGCTGTAAGTGCAGTGGCTATAGATGGCTTAGGCCTCCTCCAGGCCTAGCTTGGTTTTCGTCAAGTTTCTTAAAAGTTGGTGCCAAAAGGCTGTCTTGATATTGTGTTTGTGGAGAACTGATTTTGTCTGTGGTGCCTTTGTTCCCTCCGCCGGGAGGAGGGAGGTGCCGTTGTTCTCTTCTGTTTCTTGGTTCTTGGGGGTGTGCTCGAGGTGGGTGGTTCTGGAGATGAGGGTTTTGCGGAGTTGATCTGTGCGCATTTAAGTAGCATGTGTTTTTTTCTGGTAGATGGTATGGTGCGTTGGGTTTTTGTAGATTAGGACGTCCAGGAAGGAGTTGGTTGTTGGCTTCTATTTCCATAGTGAATTGTATTTTTGGGGTGTAGGCTGTTGAGATGTGTGAGGAAGTTGTTCAGTTTATCTTTGGGTTCAACATATCTGGGCCAGAGTTTGGGTTTATGTTCGGACTTCTGAGCGTGTTGGTTTCAAAGTGTTCCATATATAGGTTTGCAATGACCGGTGAGAGGGGTGATCCCATGGGTGCTCCTTCATCTGTATCTTTGTCCATTGTGGATGAAGTATGTGTTGGTTAGGCAGTGGTTGGTCAGATCTAGGATGTGTTTGGGGGTTGTATTTGTTGTGGATAGCTGTCAAGGCTTGAATGGGCACTTGTGTGAAGAGCGAAACAACATCGAAGCTCACGAGTAGGTCATTGGGTTGTAGGTCTTGTTTCTTTATAATTTCTATGAAGTGGAACGAGTTTTGTACGTATGAAGTGATGGATTCTGCATAGGGCTGGAGTTGTTTGGCAAGAAATTTGGCGAGGTTTTGTAGAGGTGAGCCAGCTGACTATGGGTCTGAGAGGTGTTCCTTCTTTGTGAATCTTGGGGAGGCCGTAGAGCTTGGGGCATCTGGATGATTTCTCTCTGGGGATGATGCTTGGCTTGATTTCTTCACTTAAGGGAGAGGCTTTTATTTTGGCTTTGGTGATTTTTTCCAGGTAGGTGGTGGGGTCTGTGTTCAAAGGTATGTAAGCAGGGTCTTGTAGTAGGTTGGATAGTTTGGCTTGGTAGTCGGATGTGTTCATCACCACTGTGGCATTGCCTTTGTCTGCTGGGAGAATGATTATGTTGTTGTCTTTCCTCAGGTTGGAGAGGGCTTTTTGTTCTTCTTTGTGTAAATTGCTTCTGGGTGGTTTGCTGGAGCAGAGGACATTGGTGACTTCGAGTCTGATTTTGTTGGCTTCATCACACCACCACCCTGCACAGATCCATGCCTAGCCGTAGCAAGGGCGCCGCCACTGCCATGGGACACCCTGTTCCCTCCGCCGGTGGAGGGAGTCAGAATGCCACGTGTGCTCGAGGTGGGTTCCCAGGTGGCAGAATCAAGAAAGGCTGGGCCGCACCGGAGCAGTCAAGAATCCCCGGCCACCCACCCGGTAAGTGGAACTGCCGGCCGCCCCGCTCCAGGCCTAGCCAAGGGCACAACCGCCGCCGCGGGACGCCCTGTTCCCTCCGCTAGCGAAGGGGGGGGCAAAGAGGCTGCGAGCGGCCGCAAAAGGCGCACCGTGCGCACGAGTTGGGTGGGCGGGGGAATAGGCGGTGCAGTGGTCGCCAGGCTGAGCCGTGTCGCGAGGCCGGGCCGCGCCGGCAATCACCTGCCGTCGGGCGGAAGGAGCCACCGAGAATCCCCAACCCCCGGCCCGGGAAGGTAAGCTGCCCACCGCCGTGGGCGTCCCCCACGCTCGGCCGGGCCTGGCCGAGAAGGTCCCTCTCGCCCTCCCTCGCCCTCCCTCACCCCACGCTGGGCAGACTCACTAGAGGCTGGCCCGGCGTGGGGCCTAAGGATCCCTCCCCACACCCACACCCGCAAGCCGAAAAACCGAGCCGCAGGCTGAAATCACCCGAACAGGGTCCCTCGGAGCTTGACCGCGTGTCTCCCGGTTCCCTGTTCAAAACGAAGGCTGCCCGGAGGAGCGCGCCTGCGCCTATATAGGCACGCCTCCAGCGCAGCTGCACGCAAAGTGCGCAGGCTGCGCACGCCTGTCCGGACAGGGAGGGCAAAGGGGCCCCGCGGGCCGTATTCACGGCACGGAGCCCTCATTGTTTGGAAGCTAATAATATTTTGCTGATACAAGTCCCTAAGGTCTGAACTATGATAACCTAACTCATGGAAATGCCTTGAAACAGAGCTCTGATGTATTTTCAGAAAGGAATGACCACTATTTTCCATAAAGATGAGGACAGCATTTACTACAGTTCCATAACCTCCAGCATATCCACAATTCAGTTTTGAGAACAAATCCATGAAATTGTTAAATCTGTATCTTTATCTCTGTTTATTCAATGTGAAATCAATATCAGCCTTTCCTTGTGTTAAGACTTTGGGATTTGACCCATAGTGAAGTATGTTATTGCATCTTGATACACAGGCTCAAAAAACTCAAACTAATAAACACACACACAAAATCTAATCAAGAAATTCCTATTTTAGGCTTGTGCAGGCACATTCCTATTTTAGGCTTGTGATGACATTCTCTGGGTTTTTTTATTCTCTCTCAACAAAACACAATATTTGATCAAAGGCAGACACACTTGAAGCTGACAACTTGACTCTACCTTTAGCTCTGTTTTGTTTTGTTCGTGTGTTTTGAAAATGACTATAGCAGTTACAAACAATGCATTGTGTATACAAGATAGTTACACAGTACAGGTTCTGATAGACTAAGCATGTACGTACTGTGGTTTTTACCTCTAGAGCAGGAAAAATAACCCTCTGCACATTGTTGATCATCAGCTTCACAGGT
This sequence comes from Phrynocephalus forsythii, assembly GCA_029282475.1. NCBI lineage: Eukaryota > Metazoa > Chordata > Lepidosauria > Squamata > Agamidae > Phrynocephalus > Phrynocephalus forsythii. The sequence goes on along the minus strand of JAPFRF010000005.1, from coordinate 110,678,439 downwards.
GGAGGCAATTTTCTAAACTCAGTAGTAGAGATGGGCACGACTAAGCAGTATTCCCGTTTCCGTTTCCGTTACTCGGTTCCGTTACTCTACGGAAACGGTAACGGGAATTACTCCGCCAGACTTTGAGCTCGAACCGATGAACGAACAATTTTGGTCTGATTTGTCGTGCTCGTTCCTTGCATCGCGCAATCGTGCGATGCCACGCGGCACAGAAAAAAAGTTTTTTAAAGTTAAAAAAACCCGGTTCCCGGCCGAAAAGCAGGTGGAAAAATGCCTGCTGTGCCTCAGGGCACCTACCAGAGGGGCTGTTTCTGGAGGTCCCCGGCCTTCCCCCCCCCAATCCCCCATCCTGGGCTGCTCTGGTGGGACTCGCCGCAGGCTGGCAGCCAGCAAAAAGCCCAGTCTCGCCGCCGGCCGCCGCAATTAAAACGCAAGCAAGTGGCACGGACGGCACAGGAAAAAACTTTTAAACTCTCCCCCCACCCATTCCCGGGCCAAAAAAGCAGGCGGAAAAATGCCTGCTTGACTAAGGGTGCAGGGCACCTACCGGAGGGGTGGTTTCTGGAGGGGGGGTCCCGCCTCCCCCCCGTCCTGGGCAGCCGGACTCGCCATGCCATGCGGTGCAGGCGGGGGATCCAAAATGGGGCGGCGAACGCAATATTGTTTTTGAAATCGTGGTCCAAAAACACACAAGCACAACAGAAACACGCGAAAATTTATAAACTGCCAGATTTTTCACAGTAGCAGTGGGTTTTTTCTTGCAACAAAATGTCTCTCCTCTCCTCCTCTGTCCTCCATTGATTTTATTTTTTATTTTTTTTACACCTGCGCAATGATGGGCTGGCCAAGTGGCCAGCCATGTGGGAGTGGATGACCATGCAAATTTTTGGAGTCATCCTACCAATCACATGACCACTTGGCCATGGAGACTTCTGGGATGTGCCAAAAAGCCCCCTAAAACCTGCCCTAGCCCCCTAACCCTAACCCTAATCCTTGACTCCAGTCCTTACCCATACGTCACAGACTGTCTTCTTAGTGGGTCAGAGAGGCACCCAGAGGTGCAACCCACTAGCCCACCGTAACCTTACCCGTCAATAGCCTAACCCTAGCCCTTGCACTAACCCACCTTAACCCTAAGCCAGATCTACTTGCATTGCACTACACGCAAGTACGATTCCCTTCTTTGTGAGACATGGCAGTGCGAGAGCCTTAGGCATCACCTATGGCCCTGGGTTCACTGCCATCACTAGTCTCACTGTCTGCAACTGGTATGCATATCCATATGGCTATTGCATACCATTTTGCAGCAGCAGCAGGTGAGGAGGGGAGACCCCCTTGTAGAGGGGTCTCTTGGAACCTGCTTCCCTTTCCTAGTGGGTGAGGATAGGAGGCACCCACGGGTGCCTCCAGGAGCCCGCTTTCCCTTTATAGCGGGCCAGAGGAGGCACCCACCCCACAGAGGTGCCTCCAGGAGCCCGCTCCCCCCCAAAAAAACCAGTACTAACGAAAACGAAAAAACAAAAAAACGAACTGACTAATTTTTGCGAATTTTCACAAAAAACGGAAACGACCCGAAATGGAACCGGCCCGACTAATGACAACTCGAAAAAAAAAATTCAAGTCGTGCCCATCTCTACTCAGTAGCCTAAGCGATACAACTCTGTACATGCACACACAAACATAAATTCCAATTGTGCAAAACCGGTGTGCTTCCAAGTTCCATGTAAATGAGCATAAGATTGCAGATTCGTGTCTTTTAACTCTTCATATAATTTGTTTATCTCTAATAATTTGGGTTGTCACTGTAAGAGGAACATGAGTTAAAGTGCTAGATAGCTCTGTGTTTGAGGTATCTGGTTTGCAGAGCTGGAGGCTGGAAGTTTGATTCTGCTTCCTTGTCTGTTCTAGAAGACTCTGCCTTTGCATCCATTTTGCATATTTAGCAGCTGAAGCTATAACTTAAGACATGAGCATTAATGACATGTATCCAATCTGTTTCACTAGGAAATTCTAACTTCTTCCCATGATAGCTGTAATGGCTGCAAAGTTGAGGGTCAAAATGAAAGAATACTTATGCTATACTGTGATACTGGATGTGCCTCAGTCTGGAATATCTTATAAATGGGGCACATTTCTACTTTTGTGCCCCAGTTGATCAGTGAGGCTACAAAATAAAACAGGCTGAACTGTGCTTTCATCATTGTAAGGCTAATTACACTGCTGACAATGAGGCCTGTAATAAGACTTCCTGGGGTAGGAACTGGCAAGCCACCCCGGTATCCCTGCCAAGAACATCCCATGGTCAGAAACAAAAGGCTAAAAGATATGACGCTGGAAGATGAGCCCCTCAGGTCGGAAGGTGTCCAACATGCTACTGAGGAAGAGCGGAGGAGAAGTACAAGTAGCTCCAGAGCTAATGAAGTGGCTGGGCCAAAGCCGAAAGGACGCTCAGCTGCAGACGTGCCTGGAAGAGAAAGGAAAATCCAATGCTGCAAAGAAATATACTGCATAGGAACCTGGAATGTGAGATCTATGAACCAGGGTAAGCTGGATGTGGTCAAAAGTGAGATGGAAAGAATAAACATTGACATCCTGGGTATCAGTGAACTTAAATGGACAGGAATGTGTGAATTCAGTTCAGATGACTATCACATCTACTACTGTGGGCAAGAATCCCAAAGAAGAAATGGAGTAGCCTTCATAGTCAACAATAGAGTGAGAAAAGCAGTGCTGGGATACAACCTAAAAAATGATAGAATGATCTCATGCGATTCCAAGGCAGCCCTTTGAACATCACAGTAATCCAAGTTTATGCACCAACTACCGGTGCTGAAGAGTCTGAGATTGACCAATTTTACAAAGACTTACAAGAACTTCTAGAACTGACACCAAAGAAAGATGTTCTTCTCATCATAGGGGATTGGAATGCTAAAGTAGGGAGTCAAGTGATAAAAGGAATAACTGGCAAGTTTGGCCTTGGAGTTCCAAATGAAGCAGGGCAAAGGCTAATTGAGTTTTGTCAAGAGAACAAGCTGGTCATTGCAAACACTCTTTTCCAACAACACAAAAGGCGACTCTACACATGGACATCACCAGATGGACAATACCGAATCAGATTGACTATGTTCTCTGCAGCCAAAGATGGAGGAGCTCTATACAGTCAGCAAAAACAAGACCTGGTGCTGACTGTGGCTCAGATCATCAGCTTCTTATTTCAAAATTCAAACTTAAACTGAAGAAAGTAGGGAAGATCACTGGGCCAGTTAGGTATAACCTAAGTCAAATCCCATATGACTACACAGTGGAAGTGAAGAATAGATTCAAGGAACTAGATTTGGTGGACAGAACACCTGAAGAATTATGGATGGAGGCTTGTAACATTGTACAGGAGGCTGCAATGAAAAATATTCCAAAGAAAAGAAAATGCAAGAAAGCAAAGTGGTTGTCCAACGAGGCCCTACAAATAGCGGAGGAGAGAAGGGATGCAAAATGCAAGGGAGAAAGGGAAAAATACAGAAAATTGAATGCAGACTTCCAAAGAATAGCAAGGAGAGACAGGGCGGCCTTCTTGAATGAACAGTGCAAAGAAATAGAGGAAAACAACAGAAAAGGAAAAACCAGAGATCTGTTCAAGAAAATTGGAGATATTAAAGGGGTATTTTGTGCAAAGATGGATATGATAAAGGACAAAAATGGTAGGGACCTAACTGAAGCAGAAGAGATCAAGAAGAGATGGCAGGAATATACAGAAGAATTATATCGGAAAGATCTGGATGTCCCTGATAACCAAGATAGCGTAATTGCTGACTTGGAGCCAGACATCCTGGAAAGTGAAGTCAAGTGGGCCTTAGAAAGCATTGCAAACAACAAGGCCAGTGGAGGTGACGGCATTCCAATTGAACTCTTTAAAATCTTAAAAGAGGATGCTGTAAAGGTGCTGCATAAGATATGCCAGCAAATTTGGAAAACCCAGCAGTGGCCAGAGGACTGGAAAAGATCGGTCTACATCCCAATCCCAAAGAAAGGAAATGCCAAAGAATGCTCCAACTATCGCACAATTGCACTCATTTCACATGCTAGCAAGGTTATGCTCAAAATTCTACAAGGCAGGCTTCAGCAGTATGTGGAAAGAGAACTTCCAGAACTACAAGCTGGATTTCGAAGGGGCAGAGGAACTAGAGATCAAATCGCCAACATGCGCTGGATTATGGAGAAAGCCAGAGAGTTCCAGAAAAACATCTACTTCTGCTTCATTGACTATGCCAAAGCCTTCGACTGTGTAGACCACAACAAACTATGGCAAGTCCTTAAAGGAATGGGAGTGCCTGACCACCTTACCTGTCTCCTAAGAAATCTATATGTGGGACAAGCAGCAACCGTCAGAACTGGATATGGAACAACTGACTGGTTTAGAATTGGGAAAGGAGTACGACAAGGCTGTATACTGTCACCTTGCCTATTTAACTTATATGCAGAGTACATCATGAGAAAGGCCGGTCTGGATGAATCACAAGCCGGAATTAAGATTGCCGGATGAAATATCAACAACCTCAGATACACAGATGATACTACTCTAATAGCAGAGAGTGAGGAAGAATTAAAGAACCTCTTAATGAGGGTGAAAGAGGAGGGGGAAAAATGGGCTGAAGCTCAACATCAAAAAAACTAAGATCATGGCCACTGGTCCCATCACCTCCTGGCAAATAGAAGGGGAAGAAATGGAGGCAATGACAGAGTTTATTTTCTTGGGCTCCTTGATCACTTCAGATGGCGACTGCAGCAATGAAATAAAAGACGCCTGCTTCTTGGGAGGAAAGCAATGGCAAACCTAGATAGCATACTAAAGAGCAGAGACATCAGTTTGCCAACTAAGGTCAGGATGGTTAAAGCTATGGTTTTTCCAGTAGTGATGTATGGAAGTGAGAGCTGGACTATAAAGAAGGCTGATCGCCGCAGAATTGATGCTTTTGAGCTGTGGTGCTGGAGGAGAGTCTTGAGAGTCCCCTGGACTGCAAAGAGATCAAACCTATCCATTCTGAAAGAAATCAACCCCGAATGTTCACTGGAAGGACAGATTTTGAAGCTGAGGCTCCAGTACTTTGGCCACCTCATGAGAAGAGAGGACTCCCTGGAAAAGTCCCTGATGCTGGGAAAAATCGAAGGCAAAAGGAAAAGAGGAGGACAGAGAATGAGATGGTTGGACAGTGTCATCGATGCAACCAAAATGAATTTGACAAAACTCCGGGAGGCAGTGGAGGATAGGAAGGCCTGGCGAGCTCTGGTCCATGGGGTCACGAAGAGTCGGACACGACTGAACGACTGAACAACAACAAAGTGATACTGGATTGCTTCCTTTTTGTTCTTTCTTTCTTTCTTTCTTTCTTTCTTCCTTCCTTCCTTCCTTCCTTCCTTCCTTCCTTCCTTCCTTCCTTCCTTCCTTCCTTCCTTCCTTTCCTTCCAGATAACTTGGGCTTTTTGCATTTAAAAGAGAATTATTCGTAAGGAGGAAAAGATAATTAATTCTTCAGACCTGGTATTAACATTTCCCATACAGCTATATTATACAGCTCAACATTTGCTTGTATCTTTTCTTTTCTTTTCTTTTCATGGGGAAGCAGGAGTCTTGAGACAAGCACTTCCCTGTTCTTTGCCTACCCAAGCATGTATGTTATTTTTTCTTGGCCACACATATTCTGCTTCTCTTATTTAAATTCTCCTGTCTTTCTCTAACTAGGTGCACACAATTGACTCATTGACAATTCCAAGCACACCTGAGCACTTCTTTCTTAGCACACATCCATAGAGACTCAGCAAGCATGTGTGTGTTTTAGGGTTCTTTGTCAAACAGTGCCAGGGGGAAGATACACAGAACAGTTGTAAACTAAAGTAAATATCCTGTTCCCCTTCACACACACACACACACACACACACACACACACACACACACACACACACACACACACACACACACAGAGAGAGAGAGAGAGAGAGAGAGAGAGAGAGAGAGAGAGAGAGAGAGAGAGAGATCTGGTTTTGTAAAATCAACTTTAACTTGAAGGATTGCTGTGGGAATTAGCTAAGTTTCAACTCAGTTCCTTACATTAAAAAAACCTCATTCAGAGCCAAACACGTTTGCCCCCATGTCTTGAGGGCATTCAATCACGCCCAGCAAAAGATCCCCAGTTACACCGATATGGCCATTTTTAGATCATTTAGTAACTTTCCAAGCACACAATACATAGCCAGGATCAAGTGATTTTCCCAGCCAGCATTTTACAGTATTTCCAAACAATTCCCCTTTCACTGGTAAGGTTGCTTTATTTTGTACTGAAAATAAATAACTTCATTTCTTATCATTTCAGCCTGAGTGAACATTGCTGTGGATTTATTTTCTTTGCAGAGGGGTTGGGTTTGGGGGCATTGTACCCACTTCATGACCACTGCACTTGCACTTTTTTAAATAATAATTTTTATTTTAAGTATATACAGTGGAGCCTCTTTGTTTGTATACGGTTTGTATAACATAAAATCTGTACAACATAAAAATTTCATTGAAAATTTGTTTAACATAATCCCCTATGGGGCAAATCCGTACAACATAAAAATGGTGGTGATTAGGGATTACTCCATTTTCAATGCATTCCTATAGGAAATTTGTATATAGGAAAATTTGCTTAACAGAATTTCATTTGGAACAAATTAATTCCTTTATACAAGGTACCACTGTATTAACAAATCAGCAGTACCAACATGTATACATTGCTCAGAAGGAGACAGCTCAAAAGAGACAAGCTCCTCCTTCCCATGCAGGTAAAAGAGAGCTTGAGGAGAGGTGTTTGTTGCTTTGAATTAAAAGAGGATTGCATCTCCTTTCTTTCTTTTTAATCCTGCTCTTCACAACACTTTGTATGTATTTCAAAACCTACTTCCTTCTCCCAATGCTGTGCAAAAGGCTTGTAAAGTATTGTGCTGTCAATTTTCTTCCTCTGGAAAGGAGTTGGGTAAAGGAGGGGATGGAAAGAAGGAGGAGAGAAGGTTCATACCTCTCTATTGCACCACTGATGTATAACTTTTATTATTATTATTATTTTAAAGGATGAGCCTTTTTGCCACAAGAAACAACAGAGAAAATGAATGGATACAAAATTAAGAGTAGTGTAGTTTGCTATAATGGTTCAGATAGAGAGAACATAAGAATATAACATAAGAACATAAGAAGAGTCATGCTGGATCAGGCCAAAGTCCAGCTTCCTGTATCTCACAGTGGCCCCACCAAATGTGTCTGGGAGTGTACAAGACTAGATATCTGTCTCCTGATACCACTCCCCTGCATCTGGCCTTTGAAGCACCCAGTTTTAAGCCTGGAGATTACAGTCTGTTCACATGCTCCTGGCCCTCAATTTGACACACAGTCATACACTCAGCAATTTCCAAAACATTCCATATATATATTCTAGTTCTTTTCTCACATGTAACTGGGCCTTTCGACTGCTCTCTGCTGATCATTCTAATGATCTAGGGTTATTCAAAGGACTGAAGACAGAAAGATTGCCCTCACTCGGTATTGGCTTTGTTTATCTTCAGATACATCATTATCCATACAGCCAGACTTCATTAGTTACACAGCATGGTGATGCCACCTTGTCCTTTATTTGTTGAGTCTGGCCATATGAGTAAATGAAGAAGAAAACACAAGAACATTTGGTGCTGAGGAAGCCATTCAGATGCAAAACAATGGCAGAAACTTGGATTGGATGGTGACATGGTGAACGTTCTCAAAATACAATGGTGACTTGGGAAACAGAGCAATTGTTTTCAACCTAATAACTGCAATTAGAGAACACTCAGCATAGCCATAATGAATGCATAAAGGAAGATGGGTATGCAAGTACCTCATGAACTTGCAGAGTATAATGCAAAATGACAGAAAAGCTACAATGGAAACATTTAAGGTGAGCACTCAAAAGCAGCATGACAGTTAAATGTAAAACATAACATTTCCATTAGTAATACAAAATGTACTCAGTCCATGAGGACCTGCTTTCCCATAGATTAAACAATGCATCCAGTTTCATAAAAAGAATGCCAAGAATAAAGATAAATATTTTAATAACTGTAGTATCCCACCCCACAAAAAAGAATGATAATAATTGTGAAATTGACCATAGGTGAAAAAAATCCTAAAGTATGTTTCTGAGAAAGCATAATAAATGTATACATCCCCATAGGAAGTACCATTAAAATACCTTTATTGCTTCCCCCCATAAATGGAAGGTTGGCATTCTAAATAATGACTATTCAGTTTCCACATCGCAATGAACTTGTGTCTCTGTCCACACCCATCCACAGAGGGCTACATCATAGTCATAACAGTTCACATTTTGTGTAGAACATTATTTATTTCATTTTATATTCATTTACATACTGTATATCATCTTCTGTGACATTTACATCCCACCTTTTCTCAGGAGGCTCAAGGCAACCATTATATTGCTTAACTTCTCCCCGCTTTATCATTAAAACAAGCCAGGCTCAGAGAGCGTGACTCATCCAAGAACACACAACGAGAGGGGATGTGACCCCGGATCAAATCAGGGCAGAAATGAAACAAAGCAGCATGGGGGGAGGGGAGATAAAACCACTTGAACCATTTTGCTCAGTTAGTTGTACACTGGAGTTACATTTATGAGTGCAACAAACAAAGATGCATTTTGCAAACTTCAGTAAAGCTGGGATGCTTTGGCTTAAATGCTGATGAGGACAAGAAAGTCAGTAAATAAATATGGTTAAGTTCCCATTGATTTCAATTACGCTTCTGTCAGTTTGACTGCATCTGAATTCCACTGATCTGGGAAAAAAAAGTGTCAGAAAAATTTCCCCTGGAAATTTTCTTTCTATGAAAAATAAAATATTATTATAGCAAACTATTATCTGCATTTACAAGCAATTGAGTTCAAGAAAAACAGAAAAAAATCCTTAGCATGATTGACGCAGAGTCTTCCTTAATCAAAAAGAGACTGTACAAATTCAACGATTGGGCAAGAAGGAGGGAAACAAAAGCATATTCTGAAGGAAAAAATTCTACAAATTTATACAAACTGATGAAGCTGCCTAGATGAGCAGCGAAATGTTTTGATTTCTCAAGAAAAGAAGTCTGATTGCCATGACTCACCTTCCAGATAAACTCACCTGGATGACTGAGAATATTCACAGATACAAACAAGAGGCCTCTAGCAGGCTCTGTAGAGGGCTGCTGGATTAGTTCAGCACCCAGCTGTCCCTGCTAATACTGGCTGCTGTTCATGGGCATATGTCTGCATGAAAGACACCTGAGGAATGGAGTCTGTTATTTAAGGGAAGTGGGTGTGCCCGGTCAGAATCAGACTTCCATCTCCTCAGTTTTAGCCAGTTTACATGGTGACATGGCTTGTCAGTTTCCTTCTTAGTAAATGTCCTACTATAGTGTTTCTGCAATTCAGTAGTCAAAGCCCTCTCTACAAACATTCAGATATGAGTTAAATAAATAAATAAATAAATCTTCTTACACAAATTTGAATAAGATTTACTGTGTCAGAATCCAATACTGTGTTACACAGCACAGGCTCAGAGGAACATAACATTGCATAAATATTCTCAAGCACTAAAGTCTAACAAAGGCGGTTACTTCATGTCCGTTTTGTCTCTGTTACAAAAAAATGTTACTTCACGTCTGTCGCGCAACTACTGAAATTTATCTCAACCACGCCCCCGTAACGGGTGCTAAGCACAATGATACTGTACCTGGTGCTGGGGTAGGGTTTTCCCTTGTCACTCTTTGTTCTCGCTTTTTGTTCCAAGACAAGACGCCATGTAGTAACAACTGTTGCACAACAAAACATTCATTTCTCTCAGAAAACTGTGTCCGGGTTTTTATTTATTTTATTTTGACATTTCAGAAGTGAAATATCAAAAAAGTATTTTTAAGCCCCCCCCCCAAAAAAAGGAAAAAGTAAGGTAGACAAATTCAGTGTTTGTCACGGTACAAGACCGTGAGATAACATTTGTCACAAGACAAGTTATCATGACCATGGGAATACTAAAACAGGGACAAAACCATGTGATTGCGATCAATGCTGTCATGGTACAAAACTAGTTGTGGAACAAAGAAGGATGTGAAGTAACCACCATATCGTTACTATATGCCCATTATATCTTACAGATTTCTCTCTCTCTCTCTCTCTCTCTCTCTCTCTCTCTATCTATCTATCTATCTATCTATCTATCTATCTCTGAGTGTATTATGTTTGTGGTTGTCTGTGCAGTATATATTTCTGTTTCTTTTATTCAGCCTTCCAATTTCATTTTCACTCCCTCTTTTGTTCATTTGTTCGCACACCAGTGCTTATCTTTGTATTCTCTTTTGTCAGCTCTATATAATATTTTTGGATTGATTTACAATATTTCAATGTCAACAACACAGTTAAAGTTCCCATTTGAAAAAGTTGCTTTTGTTCATTTACATACTTAGCCTCTGAAATTCTTTGCCTTTTGCAGGAAATAGTTCAAATTAAAAATAGCTCTTGTTCACACTGATCAATGTAGGAATTTTGGTATTGTCATTTCACAATATTTTGTTCAAACAATAATACACAAGTAGTTTGATCTGTTGTTTCATTGTTTATCTCAAAATTTGCCATCTGTCTCTAACTAATATCCATTGCCCCCCTCTGAGCTCTTAAAAGGCCTTTTCAGTGCCAAAAATGGGAGGTTGTCAAAATTAGTTGTCCAAATTGCTATGTGTCAGGATTTTTTATATGCAATACTTTCTAACCATGCTGTCAAGAGAGATGATTGGTATTAAAAAAACCCCATGATATAGCAGGCTTTCATAAATTTTCTGTAACTAGTTTTCTGCTTTTTCAGCTAGTGGTACCATTTCTATGGACTATGCAAAATAATCATAGCATCCCCATGTAAGTATCAGAGTTTTATAAAAAAAAATCCAGCTCACAAATCCCAGAAGATGATCAGTATCCATGCTGAGACTAGGAAGTCTAGAAGCTTAAGACAAAAAAATCTTATATTTCCAAAATCTTCTTCGGCTCTCCACCCTGTATATAACTCTCTGTTCCAGCAGAAGGTGCATGATGGCTAAATCTCACTTTACACAGCTGAATTATTTAAAGCAACCTTTGCTGTAGTAAATTTTGGGTGTTGGTTTGCCTGTTGATTTACAGACATTACATGTACAGTCCCACAATCAACACAATTCACAAATGTTTTAATTTACAGAAATTCTAATAATCATGTGCCATCGGGTCAACTTATGATGACCTTTTCCAGGTATTTCTAGATGTAGAATACTCAAAAGCAGTTTACCATTCCCATATTCTGGAAATGATCTTGGGCTGTGAAGCTTGGCATAGGCCACATTGCCCCCCCCACGGCGGAATGACCACGCGAGATAGGGTGTTGGGTTCAAACTCCGGGCCACTTTATTAAGAGGTTCAACAACACAACACAACTTTAAACAGGGGTCTGCTGTAGTGCAGGTTCAAGATTGTTACTTTGGGTCTCACAGGACCCCCTCCTCTGGCAGCCTATCTGGGCGAGACAATAGCCCCGAGGACGTCCTACCCGTGGGCAGGGCAGCCCGGGCAGCCAGTCCCCTTTGCCCAGCCGGACTGCCCAGGCCCGTCCTTTGTGCCTGCCAGTCCAGTGGGCCCTCCAGGTGGTACATCCATCCCCCCCCCGGCGTTGTGATATCAGATCCGCAATGCCTTGAGAGTGGACGGCCCTGTAGGGAATTTGAGACCTGACTCCCTACTGCCTCTCCATACCCTGCACTACCCCCCAAGTGGCCAAATCCAATTTCCTACTGGGAATGCCCATCGCGCCGCAGTAGTATGGGATAGGCGAAAAATCCCCGGGTGCTGTGTGCCAATTGCGTATCCAAGTCAAAAATTCCTATCTGGCCCCGAGGCGACCAGACGAACTTATACTACTGCCTAAACGTGGCAAGTGGGCGGGCAACGCTGGTCACCGAAAGAGGCTGCGGACAACGTGGCGAGCACTTATAAGGGCTTGGATCCCCAGCTTATGCGAGACCAGGGTAAGTCTTGTGAGACTTCCGGCCGAAGGGGGCAAAGGGGCTCCGTGCTGCACAGTCGCGCCGCGGAGCCGGACATAAGTTGTCTCTTCTGGCTCTAATTGAACTCTTTGCCATTATCTCCACAGCCACGTAACCTATTCAGCACATCATAATCAGTTTAACAGAATAAATGGACAGGCATATTCTCCATTATGCACTAGATAGTTCAACAGATGCAGCCCTGCTGTGCCAACATGACCTTTATGGAACAGAGGATGTCAAGCCTAGTACATACAGATGTACAACGTGTTTAACGGAACATTTGCTTTTCCATTCTTGGTTGTTCTTTTTTTTCAGTGATGTCTATAAACTCAAAAGTTATCAAATTCCATCCTCCATCCTTCCAGAACCAGGATGCCCATTTTATAAGCTTGATTGTGATCTGCTTGAGTCTCACAGCTGCCATTCACTTATAATTAAAATGACTGCAAATGGTGACAGGCAGAAATCCATACATATATCTATTCTTTGGACAAGTAGATCACTGCAAAACTTTACTTTTGATATCAAGGTTTTCTTCTAGTTTACTGCTCATGATGTTCACTATTTCAAAGTATCTATAGTTAACCAGCTTTTCCTCATAAATATGCCTCATCACCTTTGCTCTGAGCTATCTGTGACAGATGACACAAAACTTTTCCATGTGGTAAAAACCAGAGAAGATTGTGAAGAGCTCCAGAAGGATCCCTCCAAACTGGGGGAATGGGCTACGAAATGGCAAATGTATTTTAAAGTAGCCAAATGTAAAGTAATGCATATTGGGGCAAAAAATCAAAACTTTATCAACTCATGGGCTCTGAGTTATCCATGATGGATCAGGAAAGAGATCTTGGTGCGTTGGTGGACAGCTCCATGAAGGTGACTACCCAATGTGTGGCAGTGGTGAAGAAGGACAGTTCCATATGAGGGATTATCAAAAAGGGGATTGAAAATAAAACAGCCAACATTATAATGCCATCGTACAAAACAATAGTAAGGATGCACCTGGAGTATTGTGTACAATTCTGGTCACCGCATCTCAAAAAAGACATAGTGGAACTGAAAAGGGTGCAGAAGAGAGCGACTAAAATGATTACTGGGCTGGGGCACCTCCCTTATGAGGAAAGGCTAAAACATTTGGGACTCTTTAGTCTAGAAAAAGGCGCCTGAGGGGGGATATGATTGAGATGTACAAAATAATGCAGGGCATGAGTAAAGTGGATACAGGGACACTTTTCTCCCTCTCATGAAATACCAGAACTAGAGGACATCCACTCAAATTGAGGGCTGGGAGAGTGTGAACACACAAAAGGTTTTTTTTTTTTTTTGATGGAACTCCCTGCCACAGGATGTGGTAATGGTATCTAGCCTGGATGCTTTCAAAAGGGGATTGGACAGATTCCTGGAGGAGAAGTCCATCACAGGTTACAAACCATGATGGAGATGTGTAATCTTCAGGCTTAAAACCGGGGTACTTCAAGGACCAGATCCAGGGGAGTGGAATAAAGAGACAGATATCTAGTCTCGTGCACTCCTGGACGCATTTGGTGGGGCCACTGTGAGATACAGGAAGCTGGATTCTTCTTAGGTTTTCTCCTACCAGCATCATCTTCATGGCTGCATGAATGAAATTCAACAGGGATACCAACCAAGATCTACACATATTGAGGGCTGGGGTGACTCTATGCATAGTTACAAGATTGGGGACACTTGGCGGCATGTGATAAGGATCTTAGAATTGTTGTATATGAAAAGCTGAATATGAGCCAACAGTGTGATATGGCTGCAAAAAAAACCCAAAACCAAATGTGATATTAGGATGCCTTAATCAAAGCATAGACCGAGCGGAGATATGATAGCCCTTTTCAAATACAGTAATATATAGTCATATAGTGTAAGGGCAGGACCTGTTCTCGATATTCTGAAAGTGCAGGACACTTAATAATGTGGTCAAGTTACAGGAAAGCAGATTTCGGCTGAACATCAGAAAGAACTTCATAGCTGTTAGAGTGGACAGTTGAACCAATTACCTTGGGAGGTGGTGAGTGCTCTAGCACTGGAGACATTCAAAAGAAAATTAGACCATCCTCCGGCAGCTCTGCTTTGACTTGGGTTCCTACACTGAGCAGGGGGTGGACTTGTTAAAGCTCCCTTCAAACTCATTTATTCTATAACTGATTATTTGATATTGGAAAACAGCCTTTGGGCCCCAGTTCACCTGCATCCCCAAGAGCAGACAGAATTTGTTTGACCTAATTATCCCTCCTCTTGAAAGTCCTACTCTTCCATGCCATCAAGATGATCCCTGGCTCTTGTAGATTATGGTAGCAGGGTATGGCTTCTCAAAGGTTTCCCCAAGATGGGTCCCCAAGATGCAGCTATCTGAGATATTTTTCTAATCGAGTATGAATGCTGATAATATATATATGCTGGGAAAGACAGGAAATGCTTTGAGTCTCCTTTATTTTGTGGGTTATTATTTTTACATGTGAAACAGTTCAAGAAATGTTCTTGTCATGCCAGTCAGGGGCCCAGAGGACCTGCCCTGCCCCAGATCATCTTGTAGATATCCCTTGGATGACTAGTTCAAAGCATCGGCTTACTCATTATTTTATTCACTTTATTTCTATCCTGCCTTTCTGTCAAAAAGGCACTCTAGGTGGCTGACCTTTGCATTAATAAGGGACCTTTGGTCCCCCAGGGTCACTTTCTATTGAAGATATGTCTGTGAAGATTCTCAGTCATCCAGGTGAGTTTATGTGGAAGTTGAGTCATGGCGACTGGACTTCTCTTTTGAGAGACTGAAATATTTTGATGCTTATCCGAACAGCTTTGTCAGTCTGAGGAAAGCTAGTTGTGAGTCCTCCATTTTATAGTTCACTTCGACCTCATGTCACCCTGGTCTGAAATAGACTCATAAGATGAACAATGGCCTGAAGAAGCTCGTTAGATGGACAACAGCCCCAATAGGTCATTAGGTGGACAATGGCCTAAAATGCTGAAACCCATAAAGCTATGGCCTTGGCGATGGAGGTGTAAAGTATTTTTATTTGTCTAGTTATTGTTGAAATCACAGCCTGTACTGCTGATTCTGTTCCTGAGCTGTTGCTCTCCTATGTTGGGCCATCCTCCTGTTTAATGGCTGTTTAGTTTCTCCAATGGAGAGGCCTGCACACTCCTCACTGCATTGGACCGCATATACTATATTGCTTCTTTTGTATTTTGGTGTCAGGTCCTTTGGGTGGACAAGTCTCTGCCTTAGTGTGTTGGTGGGTTTGAAGTAAGCAGAGATGTGGTGTTTGCCAAAAATCCCTTTAAGTTTCTCAGACACTCCAGCCATGTAGGGAATGACCAGGTTCTTCCATCAGGTCTGGGTCTCAGGCTGATCCATTGTTCTTCTGGGTCGGCACCCTGCTTTGTTGAAGGCCCACTTTGGGTTTCCACAGGCCTTAAGTGTGTCTTCAGGTGCTTGTCCTCCTCCTTCTTGGCTTCTGTGGAGGTGGGGATGCTCTCTGCTCTGTGGTTTACGGTCCCGATGACTCCCAATTTGTCCTGTAATGGATGGTGGGAGTCAAACAGTAAGTACTGATCTGCGTGAGTAGTTTTCCTGTAAACCTCTACTCCCAGGCCACGTTCAGGTCTGTTGATGACTGCACAATCCAGGAAAGCCAGCCTGTTGACATGGATGTCTCCCTTAGTGAACTTAATATTAGGGTCCATCACATTGATGTGGTCTGTAATGGCCTGTACTTTCTGAGTCTTGATTTTCACCCAGGTATCATCTACATACCTGAACCAGTGGGATGGTGTCATCCCTGGGAAGCTGTTGAGTGCCTTCTCCACTTCTTCCATCTATAGGTTCACAACAATTGGTGACACTGGGGAACCCATGGCACAACCATGCTTCTGTCTGTAGAAGTCTTCTCTGTACATGAAATATGTGGTGTTCAATCACAAGTCCAGGAGCAGGCCTATCTTTCTATTGAAGAATTCACACACAATTGGACTCACATGGTGGTCATTCTACAGCATTGTCACCTACAGAGTTATGTCTATTTACCATCTAAAGTTGTTGTTGTTTATAGAGGGAAAGCATGGCTGAAACAAGCATTATCCAGTTGGCATTTAATCGGGCTGCCATTCGTTTACTGACCAGGCACTATGTTCGGGCGGTCAGGGAGGCTAAAAGATGTTATGCCTCCCTGAGAATCCCTGAGGCCTCAAACTGCTGGGCAGAACTGTTCCAGGTGGTTTGAGATCTCACCAACCCTGGTCAGTCTGGGCCTCCTCCTAGTGATTTCACTAGTGAGTAGAGATGAGAACGACTTGGTGGAATTCCCGTTTCCGTTTCCGTTACTCGTTTCCATTACGCAATGGAAACGGTAACGGGAATTACTCCGCCAGAACTCGAACTTGAACCGACTAAAGAATAATTGGGTCTGATTTGTCGTGGTTGTTCCTGGCATCGCGGCGATCCCGCGATGCCAAGCGGCACAGAAAAAAAGTTTTTAAAAGTTAAAAAAAACCCCGATTCCCGGCCAAAAAGCAGGCGGAAATATGCCTGCCTGAGTGAGGGCTCAGGGCACCTACCAGAGGGGTGGTTGACCCCCCCCTCTCCTGTCCTGGGCTGCTCTGGTGGTGGGGGAAATCCTCGTCATAGTCGCTCGCAAAGCACCGGACTCGCCACCGGCTGCCGCAATTCAAGCGGAAGCGGCACAGAAAAAAAGTTTTAAACTCCCCCCCCATTCCCGGGCCAAAAAGCAGGCAAAAATAGCAGAGTGCACCTACCAGAGGGGTGGTTTCTGGGGGGGGGTCCCGGCCTCCCCCCCTCTCCTGTCCTAGGCAGCCGGACTCGAGTCGCCAATGCCATGCAGTGCAGGCGGGGGATCCAAAATGGGGCGGCAACCGCAATATTTATTTTGAAATCGTGGTCCAAAAACACAGAAGCACCACACAGAAACATGCGAACATTGCTATTTTAAAACTGCCAGAATTTTTACAGTAGCAGTGGGTTTTTCTTGCAGCAAAATGTCTCCTCTTTCCTCTCTCCATTGATTTTATTTTATTTTATTTTATTTTATTTACACCTGTGCAATGATGGGCTGGCCATGGGAGTGACCAATGCCCATGCAAATTTTTGGAGCCATTCCACCAATCGCATGGCCACTTGGCCAGGTTGACCACAGAGATTTCTGGGATGTGCCAACCGGGCATAAAAAGCCCACTAACCGTAGCCCGAACCCGAACCCGAACCCTAACCCATATGCCAGTACACTGTCCTTCTAAGTGGGTCAGAGAGGCCCCCAGAGGTGCACCCCAATACTCACCCTAACCTCACCCGTAACTAGCCTAACCCTAGCCCTTGCGCTAACCCTGTTGCCTAAGCTAGATCTGTACTTGCATTGCACTATAGCAAGTACAATTCTCTTCTTAGTGAGACACAGTGGTGCAGAGAGTCTGCCAGTCCACCACTTGTGGCTCTGGGTGACTCCTGCAGGCTTGGCTCGGCTGGCAGCATGTGTGACATCATGCAAACCATGCCCCCGAGGCCTGACTGATGCAGGGAAGGCACCGCAAAAAGAGGGGTGCCTCTGCCAGTCTGCTGTGTCTCTCTGTGCAACTGGGTATGCAATCATAGCCATATGGCTATGCATGCATGCCCTTTTGCAGCAGGTGAGGAGAGGAGACCCCCATAAGAACATAAGAAGAGCCATGCTGGATCAGGCCAAAGGCCCATCTAGTCCATCTTCCTGTATCTCACAGCGGCCCCACCAGATGCGTTTGGGAGCGCATGAGACTAGATATCTGTCTCCTGATACCACTCCCCTGCATCTGGCCCTTGAAGTACCCTGGTTTAAAGCCTGGAGATTACACATCTCCATCATGTTTTGTAACCTGTGATGGACTATTC
Source organism: Phrynocephalus forsythii (assembly GCA_029282475.1). Classification (NCBI taxonomy): domain Eukaryota; kingdom Metazoa; phylum Chordata; class Lepidosauria; order Squamata; family Agamidae; genus Phrynocephalus; species Phrynocephalus forsythii. Next base: position 110,660,419 of record JAPFRF010000005.1, on the reverse strand, counting down.
CTCCAGGAATCTGTCCAATCCCCTTTTGAAGGCATCCAGTCTAGATGCCATCACCATCTCTTGTGGCAGGGAGTTCCACACACTAACAACACACTGGGTAAAAAAAAAAAAACATTTTCTTTTGTCTGTTCTCATTCTCCCAACCCTCAGTTTGAGTGGATGTCCCCTGGTTCTGGTATTTTGTGAGAGGGAGAAGAGCGTCCCTCTATCCACTTTACTCATGCCCTGCATTATTTTGTACATCTCAATCATATCCCCCCTCAGGTGCCTTTTTTCCAGACTAAAGAGCCCCAATTGTTTTAGCCTTTCTTCATAAGGGAGGTGCCCCAGCCCAGTAATCATTTTAGTCGCTCTCTTCTGCACCTTTTCCAGTTCCACTATGTCTTTCTTGAGATGCGGTGACCAGAATTGTACACAATACTCCAGGTGGGGCCTTACTATTGTTTTGTATAATGGCATTATAATGTTGGCTGTTTTATTTTCAATCCCCTTTTTGATAATCCCTAGCATGGAATTGGCCTTCTTCACTGCTGCCATACATTGGGGAGACACCTTCATGGAGCTGTCCACCAACACACCAAGATCTCTTTCCTGATCCGTCACGGATAACTCAGAGCCCATGAGTTGATAGATGAAGTTTGGATTTTTTGCCCCAATATGCATTACTTTACATTTGGTTACATTAAAACGCATTTGCCATTTCTCAGCCCATTCCCCCAGTTTGGAGAGATCCTTCTGGAGCTCTTCACAATCTTCTGTGGTTTTTACCACACGGAAAAGTTTTGTGTCATCTGCAAACTTGGCCACCTCACTGTTTATCCCTGTCTCCAGGTCATTTATGAACAGATTGAAAAGCACCGGTCCCAGGACCGAGCCCTGGGGCACACCGCTTTTCACTTCTCTCCATTGTGAAAATTCCCCATTGACACCTACTCTTTGTTTCCGGGATCTCAACCAGTTCTCAATCCATAAGAGGACCTGCCGTCTTATCCCCTGACTATGCAATTTTCTCAGCAGCCTTTGGTGAGGGACTGTGTCAAAAGCCTTTTGAAAATCCAGATAGACTATATCCACCGGTTCACCCAAATCCACGTGCCTGTTGACCTTTTCAAAAAATTCTAAAAGGTTTGTAAGACAAGATTTACCCTTACAGAAGCCATGCTGATTTTCTCTCAGCAAGGTTTGTTCTTTTATGTGTTTTAAGATTTTCTCTTGGATGAGGCCTTCCACCATCTTCCCTGGGACAGATGTAAGGCTAACCGGCCTGTAGTTTCCTGGGTCCCCCCTCCTTCCTTTTTTAAAAATTGGTGTGACATCTGCTATCCTCCAGTCCTCCGGCACTGTGGCCGTTTTAAGAGACAAGTTGCATATAACCGTTAAGAGATCTGCAATTTCATTTCTCAGTTCCCTAATAACCCTTGGGTGGATGCCATCTGGGCCCGGTGACTTGTTAATCCTCAATTTATCAATTAGTCCTAAAACCTCCTCTCTTTTAACCTGTATTTGTTTTAATTCTTTAGTCAAGAGGGGAGGCTCAGGCAGCGGAATCCGCTCAAGGTCCTCTGTCGTGAAGACAGACGCAAAGAACCCGTTCAATTTCTCTGCAATGTCCAAGTCCTCCTTAACCTCCCCTTTTCCTCCCTCACCATCCAGAGGCCCAATTGGTTCTCTGGCAGGTTTTCTACTTCTAATATATTTAAAGAAGCTTTTATTATTACCCTTTATATTGCTAGCCATGCGTTCCTCAAAGTCTTTCTTTGCCTCCCTTATTATCTTTTTACATTTCTTTTGCCAGAGTTTGTGTTCCTTTTTATTTTCCTCGTTTGGGGAGGATTTCCATTTACAGAAGGACTTCTCCTTGTGCTTTAGAGCCTCTCTAACTCCACTCGTTAACCATGCGGTGTCCTCTTGGACTTAAATGAGCTCTTCTTTCTTTGTGGTATGCACTTGTGCTGGGCCTCTATTATTGTTGTTTTAAACAGGCTCCATGCACTCTGAAGAGATTGGATTCTTCTAACCCTCCCCTTCAGTTTCTCTCTAACTAGTTTCCTCATCTGAGGGAAGTTTGCCCTTCGAAAATCATGGGTTTTTATGTCTGATTTGGTTGACACTCTTCCTCCGACATGCATGGCAAAGGTAATTGCAGCATGGTCACTGTTTCCCAGAGGCTCAGTGACATTCACATCCCTGACGAGGTCCTGAGTGTCACACAATATTAGATCTAGAGTTGCCTGTTCTCGGGTGGGCTCCATGACAAGTTGCTCTAAGGCACAGCCATTCAGCAAGAAAAAAAGAAACCCAGTTTCTCTTTCTTGCCCAGAGCTCGCATTGGCCCAGTCAATGTGGGGATAATTAAAGTCCCCCATGATTACTATCCTATCCCTCTTAGCCACCTCCATGATTTCTCTCCTCATTTCAAGGTCCCCCTCAAGTTTTTGATCTGGTGGACGATAGAATACTCCAACTATCACATCACTCTTTGGACCTGGTAGTTTAACCCACAGTGATTCTATGGCGGAGTCAGACCCTCTGTCAATCTCCATTCTGCTGGATTTTATGCCTTCTTTGACATAGATGGCCACTCCTCCTCCAACCCGCCCCTCTCTATCCCTTCTATAGAGTTTATAGCCTGGGATTGCTGTGTCCCACTGGTTCTCCACATTCCACCAGGTTTCTGTTATGGCTATTATATCAATGTTATTTATTTATTTATTTATTTATTTGTTGAATTTATACCCCGCTTATTTACTAAGTACTCTAAGCGGCTTACACAGGCTACAATAGCCAACAAAAATTACAATAAACTGATAAAAACAAGACAAATAGGTCACGCTATACAAAGTTAAAACCATATGGCACCTCCCTAAGAGTGGAGGAAAAAACAGGTTACGATGGCAGGGGGGAAAAAAAATCCCTAGCTGCCAGATGTTCAAGTTCTCCCATCTTTGCTCGGAGGCTTCGAGCATTGGCGTAGAAGCACTTGTACAGTGGGTCCCGCAACAGCTGCTGCCTTGTTTTTCTCCCCCCACAGCTTTTATTTTCAGTAGACGAACTATCACATTCCATTATTCTCCCAGTGTTAATACTTGCTATGTCATCTCTATGTGATTCTCTACCCTCTCCAACCTCATTCCCCGAGGATGAGGTGTTCCGAACCGGATGCCACACAGCTCCTGTCGGCTTTCCCCCAGTTATCAGTTTAAAAGCTGCTCTGCTGCCTTTTTGAGGTTGAGTGCCAGCAATCTGGTCCCATCATGATTCAAGTGCAACCCATCCCTCCTGAACAGGTTTGGCTTGTCCCAAAATGTTCTCCAGTTCCTGACAAATCTAAAGCCCTCCTCTCGACACCATCGCCTCATCCACGCATTGAGGCTTCTGAGTTCTGCCTGCCTGGCGGGACCTGCACGAGGAACAGGTAGCACTTCTGAAAATGCTACCTTGGAAGCCCCAGGACTTCAATCTTCTACCTAGCAACCTGAATTTGGCTTCCAAGACTGACCGCTTGGCCTTCCCGACATCATTGGTACCGGCGTGTACCATGACCACTGGCTCCTTCCCAGTTCTCTCTAACAAGCTATCTATATTTCTGGTGATGTCTGCAACCTTTGCACCCGGCAGGCAAGTGACCATCCGGTTATCATGCTCCTCACAAATCCATCCCTCCGTATTTCTAATGATAGAATCCCCTAGCACAATGAGCTTCTTTCCTGCAGCCTGCTCATCAACATGTACCTGATCTTGTATCTCATCAATAGTGATGAGGGAGAGATCCTCCGGCGGAACCACTTCTTCCTCTATGTGTGCCTCATGAGGTGTGCTGAGGGAAAGAGCTTCAAATTGATTGTGCAAGATGAGACTCTCTGAGCGATGCCTTGGCCTTCTACTCCTTTGAGTCACATTCCTCCACCCATCCACCTCCTGAGTTGGGGGAGTGACTTCCTCCTCTGAAGTGTGCCCTGTCTCTTCTTGGACCTGGATAGTCTCTTCCGCTCTGTCCAGGAACTGCTCAAGCTCCTTAATATGTTGCTGGTCCACTATGCGAGCCTCTAGCTGCTGGACCTTCTCTTCCAATAGCGCTACCAGCTTGCACTTGCAGCAGATGTAGTTCTGCACACGCTCTGTCAAGATAACAAACATGGCACAAGTACTGCAGGTAACTACAGCTGCTCCCTGCAACTCCATTTTAACGATTACAATAAAATGTATTCAAGGTCTCAAAAATGTAAACTTGCACTTTTTTTTAATCTAGTAAGACTCTTTACTTCTTTTATTGTTTAGTCAAAATCTAACAGTGTAGGGGCCGCTAAAGCACCTCTACTCCAACTGCAAGCACGTCAGGAAGTGTAGGACCTCCTGAGGAGTTGCTTGGCTTGGGAACTCAATTAAACCCAGAATGTTTTTTTTTTTTTTGCTATTTAAAGCTAAAACTCCGCCCCTTGCTCCTGCAAAAAGAAGAAGTTAGCTCTGCCCTTTGGCCGTGTGCTCCTCTGACCAGCTCCTTCCTCTCTGCTGCTCTGCCAGAAAAGGACTGAGAGACTGCTGGTAGCAGCTATTTAAAGCTAAAACGCCCCTTGCTCCTGCAAAAAGAAGAAGTTAGCTCTGCCCTTTGGCCGTGTGCTTCTCTGACCAGCTCCTTCCTCTCTGCTGCTCTGCCAGAAAAGGAAGGAGAGACTGCTGGTAGCAGCTATTTAAAGCTAAAACTCCGCCCCTTGCTCCTGCAAAAAGAAGAAGTTAGCTCTGCCCTTTGGCCGTGTGCTCCTCTGACCAGCTCCTTCCTCCTCTGCTACTCTGCCCATGTATGAGGGGTCTCCAGGAGCCTGCTTTCCCTAGCGGGTGAGGATAGGAGGCACCCACCCCCCAAAAAAGAGGTGCCTCCAGGAGCCCGCTACCCCCCAAACCAGTTTAATGACAGACGAAAAAACGAAAAACGAAATGACAAATTTTTGCGAAGTTTCACGAAAACGAAAACGAGCCGACACAGGCCGCCTCCGACACACGACAACTCAAAAACGTCATTTTCCCTAGTCGTGCCCATCTCTACTAGTGAGTCATTTCCAGCCTTCTTTAGATCCAAAATTGAGGTCATCCAAACCGGTCTAGACTCCAGTTGCTCTAACCTCCCAAGCACTGAACTCCCTCAGTCTCCTTGTCTGGTTGAGTTTGAGCCTGTATTGTCAGCAGAGGCCTCTAGGGCATTGGCCCATTGTAGGCCAGCGGCTTCCCCCTTTGACCCTTGACTGTCTTGGCTTATTCAATCTGCTGGGGGAGCATGCCAGAGTGGGCTTCTGTTATTTCCACTGCATCCTTCAGGAAAGGGATTTTTCCCTCTCACCTGAAGGAGAGAGTGGTGAAACCCACTCTAAAGAAACCTGGCTTGGCATCGGACAATCTATCCAACTATTGACAGATTACCACTGTTCCTAACCTGGGCAAGCTTATTGAGAGCGTTGCTGCCTCCAGATGTTCCTGGTGGAGGATTGCATCCTGGATCCATTCCAGTCTGGGTTCAGACCATGTTGGAGGACTGAGACTGCCCTGGTCGTGCTGCAATATGACCTCCTCAGAGGGTCTGACAGGGGTTGCTATACCCTGTTGGTCCTCCTGGATGTGTCAGCGGCCTTTGACACCTGCTGGGTAGGCTATCCGCGGTATCATTGGATTGGAGCCACAGCTTTTAGCTGGCTCTGGGCCTTCCTTGGTGGCCATTCTCAATGTGGTAAGCTGGGGAAAGAGTTGTCGGCTCCTTGGACGCTCACTTGTGCAATGCTGAAGGGTCAGCAATCTCCCCCATGCTTTTTAACATCTATATGAGGCCCCTGGCTGAGGTCATTAGGGAATTTAGAGTTTGCTGTCATCAGTATGCTGATGACACACAGCTCTATCTCTCCTTTACCACCTCTGCAGTGGAGGAGGTGAAGAGACCCTTGACTCTTGCCTGGATGTGGTCATGGAATGGACCAGAACTAACAGGCTCAGACCCAACCCAGAGAAAACTAAGGTTTTGTTCTTCGAGGTGTCTTCTGCCAGATAGTCACCCTCTCCCTAGTCTGGAGGGTATTACCCTTCAACTGGCAGACAGAGTTAGGAATCTCAGCATGGTCTTAGATCTGACCTTATCTCTGGAAGCCCAGGTGATGGCCATCTCCAAGTCCACCTTTTGCCATCTTTGGCAGATCACCCAGATCCACTCGTACCTGGACAAAACCTCCTTGAGAACAGTTGTGCAGGTGCTTGTGATCTCAAGGATAGATTATTGCATCACTCTCTACATGGGATTGCCCTTGACCCTTATTTGGAGACTACAGCTGGGAAAATTCAGCGGCCAGATATGACCACATCACCCCAGTTCTGGGTCATTTGCATTTGCTGCCCGTTGCATCCCAAATAAGGTTCAAGATACTGGTTTTGACTTACAAACCCTCCATGTCTTGGGACCTGAGTACCTGACAGAGCGGAGCTTCCAGAGGTCAACTAAGGCCTGACCCACCAGAATGTCTCAGGCACTCTCACTTCAGGTGGCCACTCCTAGGGAGGCCTGGAAATAAATCACTCACAACTGGGCCTTCTCAAAAAAAAACCACCCGATCCTTCTGCAATTTCCCTCTTTAGTTCAGATCTGTCACCATATCCACAGTGCGTCAGAGTGTAAAATAACATCTATGTTAATCTGACACTATTTTCTCCTTGACTTCTTTTTCACATTCTGATAAAGATCTTCATGTGACATTTAGGGGATGGGTCAGCTTAGTTTACTTCAGCTGAATCAAAGACTCTGGAGTGCCTTTCTCCAGGCACAGGTAGTCAAAAAAGATCACCATCTTGAAAGACAAAATCATAATCTTTTTGCAGTCAGGTATATCCATCCAAACATTATATATTCACCTCTGGAGCCACATGCTACCTTTGAGTGAACAAAGCAAGTGTAGATGGTAGCCCAGTCCTCTACTGAATTATTAGGAAGCCTGAATAGGGGTTTGGCATGTCTTGACTCAAAGAAATCCTGAGATACCCCATTAAGCTTAGTACATTTTACCCCCAAAACCATTGTTTGCTTTTAGATGTGGAAAGTTTTTAATAAAATGGACAGCTTCTCCCAGGGCCACAACTGGAGGTGGGGAGGGCAGGGGGAGCCCTGGGTGCTATGCTGGGGATGGGAAGCACCAAAATGACAAAATACTATGCACTATTCAACACACAACCTTCTGAGGCATGAAATCTATGTTTGCCCTAGGTGACACAGACCACAGTGGTGGCCCGCCATCTCCTGTAAATTCCACCAGTAGAAACTGAAACAATTGTATTTGAGAAACTCTGTATCTCTTGCTTTGAAGTGGGAGATTATTTCAGAAGTACTTCTAAAATATAAGTGCATTAGGAAGGGTAGAGAAAATAAGTCAGCAAGTGTCATTTTGCCTCTTTATACATCTATGAGGCCCCAGCTGGAGTACTGTCTACAGCTCTGGTGGTCACCATACCTCCAGAAGGATAGTATGGAAATGGAAAAAGTGCAGAGGAGGGCAACCAGAATGATTAGGGGACTGGAACACCTTCCTTACCATCTGAGGCTGCAACAGCTGGGGCCCCTTCACTCTTGAACAAGGGTGCCTAAGAGGTGGCCTCATTGAAGTTTATAAAATCATACACAGGGTGGACAAATTAAATAAGGAAAAATTGTTTTCCCTATTGCACAATACTAGAACTAGGGGGCACTCCATGAAACTTTTGGGGGCTAGTTCTCAAAAAAATGGTCTTCTGTATATCTTTTATCCCCTTTAAGTGGAAACGGATCAACTGTGTGATGTTGCGCCCAAAAAGGACAGGAGAACATTTGCATAGAGATGCTTGATTGGACACAAAGGCAACACAGCACATTGTTCTCAGCTATTTAGGGTTCCTTACCAATTATTTGTTTGGCAAGGAGGGCTGGGAGGCTAAGAGGAAGTGGGCTTTTCCCCCAATCCTAAATAAAACTTCATTGTTTTATGTTGCCAGCCAGGTCACTTTTAAAAAGTCAGTTTGGCTAAGGCTGAAAACTGCGTAAGCTTTGTGCAATTATAAATTGTATGTTGGTTCTTTTCGATTTCAGTGCTGGATAATCGGGTGGTTGAATGTGGAAAAGGCAGGATGATTCTCTCTCCTTAATCCTTTCAGAAATGGTACCTTATCCACCTTTGCGAACAGTGAGTTGGTGAAGAAGATCAGTCCTTTCCGAGAGGCTGGATGAGGGTCAGCAAAATGAACATTGGTTCCAACTACATGGAGACAAGGTGAGAGGAAGCTAATGAGACCTTCTCAGTGGCTGTTCCCAGATTATGGAAAGCTTTCCTTCAGGGGTAAGGTTGCCCTCCACTTCTTCAGACAGGTTTTTAACAATCACAACTGAGTCCCCAAATGCCCTCTTTTAAGATGAGCTTTTTAAAGGTTTCAGTGTTTTTTTTTCATAATTCAACATATTTTAATGACTAGTATAAGTTTAATTATTTTAATGTATCATTTACTGTGTTTTTAATTCTTCTTTTTTAATGCTGTGAGCGACCTTGAATCCCCTTATAGGGAGAAAAGTAATCTAATAATAAATAAATATTTGTGCTTTAGAAAAACAACTTTTCAATAAATGTTTTCATATTTCAAGACAAGATTGCTGATGTGTGCATATTCAGGAGGCTGGGTTATTAAGCTCCAAATGGCATGCACCTAGGAAATAATCGTTTTTTAATTAAGGGCAGTGCTTAATGATTATTTTCTGGGGGCACCCCTTTAGAGCTTAATAACTCAGCCCCTTGACCCCCAAACCCTTCAAATTTTGGAGGCTTATAGGGAAGAGCTTGAGGAAGCTACTACTGCCATTTCCATCCTGTAACATGGCTGTGATCCATATTTTCAATTACAGTGGAACCTTGACTTACGTCATTAATCCGTTCCAGTGGTCTAGACTTAAGTCAAACATGACTTAAGTCAAATGAACATTTCCCATAGAAAGTAATGGGAAAGCAGATTAATCCATTCCAGATGATGAAAAAGACCCCCGAAAACAGCAATTTAACACAAATTTGACTGGGATAGGAGATTCCTTCTGGGGATGTAAATGAAATGTCTCTTCAAAGAGAGGAGGAGGCAGTGGAATTATAGTCCACAAATTATACGTCTCCACTTTTTAATGTTCATAGCAACAATGTCTAACATTTACGTTTTACTGATTTTTAACCTGACATTCCAAGTTCTGAACAACTCTATGCTTACCATTAGAGTCCCACAACTTTACAGCTCCCCAACTAAAATGCTTCCATTGTGGACCAGACTTCTGCAGGCAGATTTTTTTACAAGACTGAGCCGACTGTCTAACCAGTGATGCCAGCCCCGAGCTCCCGGCCCTTCTTCTCCTCTGGCAGCAGCGGCGGCTTCGGTGAGGCTGAGGACCAGCTCCAGGTGCTCTGAGCTGGCCTCGCCAAAGCCGCCGCTGCCGGAGGAGGGGAAGAAGGCAGGAGCAGTTTGGAGGCGGCAGCCGCAAAGCTGGGTTGTGGATGCCGCCCGATTCCGGTGCCTTGCGCCGGGGCTCCGAGATGTAAGTCAAAGCCTGCGACTCAAGTCAAACAGGCCCCTTCTTGCTGCAAGTCAAATAAGATGCAAGTCAAGCAGTATGTAAGTCAAGGTTCCACTGTACATACATTGTCAAGCACACTCAAGCACAGACATTTTTGAGCACACTCTTTCTATTAACTACCAGCACCCCATTTGGAGCTTAATAACTCAGCCATCTGACCCCCAAACCTCTCCAAATTTGGGGGGATTGCCTTGAATCACTTGAGAAAGCTGAACCTGCCATTTCCATGCTGAAATATGGCTGTGATCCATATTTTTGGGTACATAATATGTGTACTCAAAAATATGAATGACAGCAATGTTTCAGCATAGAAATGGCAGGGTTAGCTTCCTCAAGCGATTCAAGGTAAGTCCCCCAAATTTGGAGAGGTTTGGGGGTCGGGAGACTGAGTTATACCTAGAAAAAAATCTTTCTGATTGGATTTGGAAGCCAAGCCATGGCACTAATTGCTTGCCCATTGGGGGGCTATTGTGGTTTCCAGATTCAATTGGAAGTTTTTTTCCAAGCCCCTTTTCTTTGGAGCTTAATAACACAGCCCCCTGATCCTCAAACCTTTCCAAATTTCAGGGGCTTACAGGGATAAGCTTGAGCTCCCCTGCCACTAATTCCTCTAGGATGAATCATTTCATTCCAGAGGGTGGAAATTGTGTTTCATTACAAAACAATACAAAACGTGTCCTGCAGTTTCATTTTGTAACAAAGTAATTTGTTACCTAACAAAATGATGAAACAGCATTTCATTTTTTTGTTTCGTGCCCATCTCTGTTAACTACCCAAACTACTTCTCTGTTGTACATGCTGAGATGCTGGTTGATATAGATAAACCACATGTGGTAATGACCAATTAAGAAAAGGAATGTCATGATGCATTATGGCATGAAGTTCAGAGCAGAAAATATCATGTTACATAGGCACATCTTCCCATGATGAATCAAAAGCACTTCACGCCTCCACCCGTATGTACCGAAACCTATTTTTTTTTTTCACCCATAGGCCAAGGCAAGCAATTTAGAGTCCAGTCAGGAAAGTTGCTTTCTCTCTTAGGCAAACATTCCCAAAACAAAACCAAAATCCCCTAAAGGCATGAATAGGTTCCATTGGGTTCTTTAAAATGATCAATGCAAGGCAAGATATATTTATATGGAACTTTATTTCTACACTATGTTACAAAACAAAAGTAATACTGGAAAAAGATTCAGAAAAATGTTAAAAACCCATCAGACTCAAGATATGAACTTATTTTCCTAGAAAACAATAAAAATACTAGGTTATTCGCTCTAACTGGTTACATTTATCCATTCTGCTTAAGTTAAATAAACCTAATACTGAGTCAGGTATCATCTAAAAACAGTGCCAGGCGAACATATTAATGGCTCTTCTCCTCTCTTCTTCTTGTTCCCATAACCTTCAAGATGGAGTGCAATGTGAACTGTCCAATGGTAGCTGTACTCTATGCTGAAAGGACTGTTATGGCTAACTTCTTACATTCCATAGCTAAAGTGGTCTAATGCAGGATGAACTGTGCAGCCAATATCACAGCTTAAGAAATCAATCTATATCCCATCATTCCTAATTTCATTGCACCATATTTAATGGGTGTTGGGAAAGGTTGCATAGGTGGGACTTTCACGCACCTTAGGCCATTGTTCACCTAACAAGCCCCTTCAGGCCATTGTCCAACTTGTGAGTAGAGATGGGCACGAATAAAAAAAATGATGTTTCAGTTTTTCATTTTTCGTTGTGGGTCCATTTCAGTTTGTTTTTGTTTTTTGTGATTTTTTTGAAAAAAATTCAGGTTTTTTTGGTTTTTTTGTTTTTTGTTTTTTGTTTTCCGTTTTTACCGCTTTTTGCGTGACTTAAAGCATTTCCGCGCGCGGACGTCCCTCAATGCCCCAGACCAGAGGGAAAACACTTAAAAATGATGCTGGCAGAGACACAGTATAGACTAGGTGCGCAGGGAGGATGCAAAGGCAGTGGTGGGTGTTGCCCAGGGCGTAAGGCAGCTGCAGAGTGACTGCACTGCAGGGCAGTGGAGGGTACTCACCGAGAGGTACGCATGCACACAGGGAGGCTGCAAGAGAAATCTCTTCTTTCTCTCCCCTAAGAGCCAGGCTGCAGCCAGCAGAAACACAGAGACACACACCTGCCTGCCTGGCCTAAAGTAACGAGTCCCAGAGACAGCAATCCCACCCTAACTCCCACCGCAGACTGCAAAGAGGTCGGGGGCTGCTAAAGCTTTTTATGTCCTCTGTGGCTGCCACACCTACCCAGTCTGCAACCTGGGCATGCTATTGTTTGAAATTATCCAAGAATTTACATGATCTCATCACATGGCTTGCATCCATTTTGTGGCTGAAATCCATTTTGTGTCATCCTTAAAGGGAAAAGAAAAATACATTGCGATGGGAGAAAGACAAAAACAAACATTTTAAGGACCGCAACACCCCTGGTAGGTAATAATTTCAAATAATTATTGCTGCATTTTTACAGATGTCCAGGGCGTTTTAATACCCAAGAAATCAATATTAGGCATCTGGGAGCCATTTTGGGTCAATGTCCGCTAACTCCCCTTAAAGGAAAAAAATACAGCCATCTGAGAAAAGACATAAATGCACGTTTTAAGGACCCCAACCCCCCTGGTAGGTATTATCAGGCAGAATAAATAATTATTGCTGGGTTTTTATGGATATTCAGGATTTTTTTAGCATTTAAAAACAGCTCATTTCATTGCTCGTCACCATTAATGAAAATGAAATGTAACGAACCTAATTTTCATGGTTCTGTTCGGTTCGTTCCAATTTCATCACAATTTTCATTGTTCGTTTCATTACATAATGAAACGAATAATGAAAAATTGAATGAAATTTTTTTCATTTCATGCCCATCTCTACTTGTGAGCCTATTCAGACCAGAGTGATGTGAAATCAAGGTGAACTATAAAATGCAGGACTTACCACTAACTTTCCTCAGATTGATGAAATTGCAGATTGAGTAGCAAAACTTTCAAGAAAGAAGACTTTCTCTCAAGAAAAGAAGTCCAGTAACTATGACTCAACTTACAGATTCCCATGATAAACTTTGGTGAGGTACAAACACAAGGATTTGAAGGGACTTGAAATGCTTGCATGAAAAGAATAACTTTTATTGATATTTACAGCAATGGGTGGTGTAACATGGTGAACAAATCATGGCCTATAATAGGGATGGTTGGCCCATCTCTAGTACACATATCAATGCAATTTAAGAAGGGCTGAGGCAATTCTTAAAAATGCCACCAATGTTAGAAATTAAGTTAGAAGTAAGATAAGAGGGCATTTTCATTTCTCTGGCTAGAATCTCTTCCTGCCAGTTTTAGAGTTTGTATTTTATCAGGCATTTTGAAATATGATTCTTAATTTTAATTAGAAGAGATGAGAGCACTGTAGTTGAATTATCCATTCTATTAAATTGAGAACACAGTTGCATTCTTAGTTGTCCATTTGAAGAGTAATGCTTTAATTGTGAGATTGTACTTTAATGTTATTTCTTTTTTTTAAAGCACCTTGGAATATACAAACTGCAGGACAATCCAGAAAGGTCAAACGGGACTATGCCAGGCAAAAGTTAGGCCAAGGTTTACCAAAGTATCTGATGTGCCACCGAGTTGCATCTGGTGTATACCATCTCTAATAGGCATTTCAAGGTGTGTATAAGATGGTTAAGGGGTGGTTTTAATAGTGCCACTTTCTAATGCCTTTCTATGGCAGTGGAACTTGAACCCAGGCTATTTGAGTCCTCATTTGTTACTGTGTCCACTAAGCCACATGGGGTCAGGGTAGTCTTAAGTAATTTCCAACATCCCTAGGCATCGAGGGGTTTATATTCAGCTTCAGACTACTTTGCATCAGTTGCACCAGCAGCTGTCTTGACTAGATAAGGCTGCATCCTGTAACAAGTGGATGAAGATAAACAGGAAGAGAGAGGGCCCTCACGAGAAGCCAACTCCATCTGGCTTTGCCGCTAACCATTATCAGCCAGTCTACCAGGATTAGAAAGCTCATATTACATTACAAAGTTGGGCTTTAGTTTCCTGGTATTCCATTCCCGCCACCCCCCATGCTCTTTTGTGCCACAGCTTTTCAGATTGCGAGCATTAAGATAGAGATGCTCACATTTTCTAAGCCATTCTGTGTAATGTAAGCCCTTTGGAGAGCCCTTCTAGCTGTAGGGGCAAGGTATACCTTCTATAAACAAACAAAAAAGCAGTAAACAGGTATTCATTAATTACACCATAGTTGGGTATGAAACAAGACACAGCATCCCGGAATTCTCTATCCATTTTCTTTACTTTAAAAAATCAATGTTCTCATTATTTTTTGCCTTCAAGGTTTGAAACCATGTGAGCAGTGAAGATTCTTCAAATCCACAAACCAAATTCAACTGAACCAGTGTCCAAGGAATGGGAGTTTAACGCAGTGCAGGCCTGTGACAATTTATATATCTTTTTGTACTGCATTTCTCTGAATCCTGACTGCAACATTTGTCCTGTCCCATTTCCTTATTAGGTTCTTAATTCTTTTTTTTAAAAAAATCTATGAGCCCTCTTTATAGAACAGCTGTAAATACTCAGTTCCTATTAAGTGCAGGGATAAAGCACTGTGCAATCCACTTTTAAATTAATTAATTAATTAGAATTAATTAATTAATAGATTTGTATATATTTAATTAATTTATTTATAGACTTGTATACTGCACCATTGGTGTATTTTGTCCCAAAGAATACACTATTCTTGTATGCATTTTTACTCGAGAGATGGGCACAAACTGTTGAAACGACGGTTCGTGCTGGTTCGTACTAGGGCTAAACAGCTGTTCAGCACTTCCCATGCTTCCTCGGCTTCCCTGCTCTGCCTGCTCTGTGCACTGCCTCTGAGTAAGTTCCCACCAGAAGAGATGCAGCTGGGAAATACCAGACACCTGTTCTGCTTGTTGTCTGAATGAGCATCTGTGTGTATTTTTCAAACATTGCATATTGAGTTGAGCAGCTTTTCAAAACTACTCATTCAGACATCTGCCTTTTTATGTGTTAAACACATCGACAAGCACTTTCCTTCTTGCAGAGCAGTATTGCTACTACAGGAATGATGTCATCTGCAATCACAGATTGCAACTAATTCAAGAGTCCGCTTTGATTTCAGCTTGTGTCCAAATTCATCTCATGTCACATGCATTCCAAAATTTTGAAAGGAGCTAGCTATTTTGACACAGGTTTTGTGCAACTGACGGTTTTGGGAGGAATGAAACTTGTGTTTTGTAGGAAAATGGGAACCCAGTCAGTTTCTCCTTCAAATGCCAATGGAAGGCATAGTTTTTGTAACCCCTTCCTGGCTCCCATTCATGGCATATTGTACAACATAAATGAGTACACTGCAGTCTATGCCTAGAAAATCAGAATTCTGTAATACATGGAAATGTTAATCCATTTTCCACTGCTGTTTTAAGTAACTCAAGGTGCTGTATATGATAATCTCAAGATTTCTCACTTCCACAGACAGCTACTGCATGATGTGGCTTCTTCAGTTATGCCCCAGGGTATCCCTGTTGGGCTGTTTAAATTAAATAAAGGGGATTAAGAAACATAATTCTGATCAGGACTGGAGCTAAAACCTATAACATGAATCTCTTGAGCCCTCTTTATGGAACAGCTGTAAGTACTCAGTTTGTATTAGGTGCAGGGATATAGCACTGTGCAACCCACTATTTATTTATTTATTTATTTATTTATTTATTTGTTTGTTTGTTTGTTTATAGACTTGTATACCACACCATCTAGCAACAAGGCCACTCTGGGTGGTGTGAACTGGACACCTTGTTCTCTTGGACATTTAGATTAAGGAGCCATCAGAATTAACACCTATAGTTAGTAACGATCATGGCTTTTTAGTAAAATCAGTAATCTGATAGAAATAAAAGAAAGACCCAGACATTCAGCTTTTTTTCTTAATTTCCACAAATATCAGCTTCTAGTTTGTTATGGATATCTTAAGTTAACACTATGACCTTTTAAACACATAATTGTAAAACCATAATGAATGCGTTATTGTATTATTTTGCATCAATGTGCAAGAAATTTTGACATGATGTCATGATGGCAGTTGTATTTCATTCAATAATCAATAACGTTGTGCGCTTTTTCCCCATAGAAACCAGAAGGCCAGAACTTGAGGAGATAAAGAATTAGTGTTTAACACCACATTGTTGCAACTAATAGCCTATGAGTATCCTGTGTGTGTGTGTGTGTGTGTGTGTGTGTGTGTGTGTGTGTGTGTGTGTGTGTGTGTGTGTGAGTGAGTGAGTGAGTGAGTGAGTGTAGTCATTTTTATCTTTAAGGACAAGTTTGGAAAGAATGGTGGTGAAAACAAGTGATCCACCAACCTCTGTGACTACTATCTGCTTCACATATAGAATCCCTTTTCAGCTGTTAGTTATTGTGTTGAACCCACACTTGATGAGGTGAATGTAGCAACTTTGCTTCCTCCATCAATACATTCCTTATGTGAGATGGGACAAGGCTGAGGAGGTGAAACTGTTGTAGATGTGGGCCCTTTTCTATGGGAGCAAGAATCCTTCATGCAAAATATACTTCTTTTCTTCAGACTCATCACCGTGGATAATGGGATTGGAAGGACCAGGGCTACAGCACTCACCTCCTTACAAATTGGATCACTATGGTAAGTAATACCTGAATAGGGCTATAGAGTTGCAACAGAAAGGAGAGGAAAAATAAGTGTTTATCTAAACTGGGTATGCTGGGGGCCATGGCTCCTCAGATGCACTTGGACTTCAACTCCTACCATATCTACTTATGGGCTGTCCTTGCTGGTATTTATGGGAATTTGAGTCCAACATAGCTTATGGGCCATAGGTTCCCAAGATTTGCTCTTAAAAGTCAAATTGAAAATAATGAAGTGAGACATAATTCCTTTTTATTTTACACTGTAGGTATTGATGACTTGGCCAGAATAGATTTAGAGTTTTAAAAAAATTAAAAGTTTGTAATTATCCAGGAGTGTCCTAGTTAATCAAGCAGCAATTGTATATCACGTTAAAAAGAAGCCATTGTCCCTTCTGTCATAAAAAAGAAGGAATGTTTTTCTGGAGATGAAAGAAGATGACATTACTGTGTCTCTATGGCACATATTGATTGTTCAAAAATACCAAAGGCATGTCTTAATTTAGACAACTGTCTTTATTAGGAATAGTACTGTACTATCGGAACCACTCTTAAAAGGAATTCCACTAGGCAAGGGGGCCTCTCTGATTCTCATCCATCACCATCCTTTGCCAACCCACCATCTTTGGTCTAATTGTTATAGTTTCTGCATTTTTGTGAAGCTATCTTATTTTATTTTATTTATTGCCTTATGTTATGTTTTATGTTGATTCCTATCTTGTTTTATTTCATTTTACATTATGCAGTATCCTAAAATAAATGGGCTGCATTAATGCCAAAGCTGCAGTTAAACTTAGGATCTGGGATATAGAACTCCAAGAACATTTGAGTCTTTTGGGTAATCACAGTGGAGTTACTTATAATGAATTTACTATACCCCGATACCTGATTGGTTCAATGCCCCCAAAGATTATAAGAGCTTTCACTTTAGCCAGATTGAATGTGCTCCCTTCCAAACTTTTGGAAGGGAAATTTCAGAATATTACCCTCCTAAATTGCTTGTGCCCATGTGAAATGAATCAGGTAGAAATGGTCACTCATGTCCTTCTCTATTGTTCTTTTTATCGTGACCTACGTAAGGAACTTATTCAAGCAGTTATTAATAAATTTCCTGGGAGACCTGCAAAATTCTATGTGAAGTTACTTCTTCCTGACAAGTCCCAGCAGATCTCAAATTGTGTCACCAGTTTTTGTACCGCTGCAGTAGTTGTACGTAGGCTCATGATTGCCAGTAATCCTAGCTCCTGATGATCATATCAAAAGTTTTACAATGTTTTTAAAATGTTTTACCCTGGCAAATTGTTTTATTCTGGCAAATTGATATTTTGGTATTTCGTGATTTGGTTAAAAACCGTAAATAAAGATTCATTCATTCATTTTACATTATGTGCTTTACTGTAATGTCTGAGTTTTGTAACGTCTGAATTTGTAAGCTGCCCAGAGTAGTGTGAATGCACTAGCCGGGGGTGGGGTGGGGTAGAAAATAAATAAATAAATAAATATATTAAACCTAGGTTGGGGCTAAAACCCAGATAACGTGTGAGGAGAAACCACAGACCAGCCTATTAAACCCAGATTTTACCAGACTTCTCAGTTTCAGACCAAACCTCCACTGATTGTGTACTTTGAACCGCTGCACACCAACAAGAACAGGTAGGAAACCATAAAATATTTAAAAGCAGTATATGTAACAAAAAGCACCTTTTTAGACCCTCTTTCATCCTTCCTTCCCAAGGAAAACACATTGGTAAAATGTTAAAGGGTTTATTAAAAATATTTTGAAAAAGTAAAAGAGATCAACAAATCAGTTGTACAATCAAAGTACTGCAAAGCAAAACATATTCAAACCCTTTATGCAACTTCCCTTTAAGCATTAAAAGTATCTACTCTAAGCACTGCAATGTTCTGGTGGATCAGGCCTTGGTTGACCTTTCTAAGATCTGCTCAACTAGGTATTCAGGTCCCAAGCCATGGAGGGTTTTGTAAATCAAAGCCAGCATCTTAAACCATATTCATGATGCAATGGGTAACCGATGCAAGTGGGCAGAACTGGGGTGATGTGGTCATATTTGTCTGCACCCACCATCAGTCTGGCCACTACATTTTGCACCCGCTGTAGTCTCCAATTAAGGGTCAAGGGCAACCCCACATAGAGAGCGCTACAATAATCTATCCTCGAGATCACGAGCGCCTGCACAACTGTTCTCAAGGAACATTGACATATTGTCCCATTTTCCTTCCATTTCTGGAATGGTCAGTAATAAATGGATGTCATATTTTGGTGAGAGCTTCTACTGTGCTCTTTTGAGGCTTCTGGGGAAGTAAATCCTTCATTGGTGTGGTGACATTCTGATCAGTTGTTTTCATACCCCATTACATCTTATGTGTCAAAGTACTGGAGAGTCTATCCTATACAGCCTCTCCTCTTCCTTCCGATCACAGGATTTCACCATTATGTTAATGTTTTTAAATGAGTCCTTGTAGACTACAGTTGGAGATCAAGAAGTGACTAGAACTTACTAATCTAAACAACTGTCAGGAATACATCAATGTTTCCTAGGGCAATAGAGGACTAGGAGAAGATAGAGCAGAGTGTGGGTATATAGAATTTAAGTTGTGGATAAACACAATCAGTGACATGATCCCAGGCCACATCTGTTGACATATTATATTTATTTTCCAGATTTCTGTCTTTGTGACATGTGAGCTCAAATAAGTTTTAACTCTGGTCATAAACTGGCAGGCACCTGGTTTTTTTTTAATAATTGATATATTTTAATGAGTTTTCCTCTCTCTCTCTCTCTCTCTCTCTCTCTCTCTCTCTCTCTCTCTCTCTCTCTCTCTCTTAATCTGTACCACCACTTTCTAGGATAAAAAGCTTTCAGCAATGTCTGTTACACATTTGATATGATTTCCCCCCATGGCTTTTTCATATGTTTTACACTTTGTCAATATCATTTTTTTAATTGCCCTCTGAAAACGACTTCACGTAGAGCACAATACTGGAAAAATCAGAATGGTCTTTTAATCATTTTTCTTCTGCACAGATATAGGTTAATACAATGAAGAAAGAAAAGCATAAAGGGATTCCATTCCACAGCACCTAAGAGACAGAAGCTTTGACAAACTTCAGAGTTAAGAAGCAAGGATCATCAAGTGAAGCTTCGGTATTTCCGTTTTTTGAAGAAAGGGAATCTGAATATTCAGATTTGGCAACTGGCAAGTCTAATCACAGAGGCTGCTCTGAACAGTTCTCTTTTCCTTGAATGCTGTTTTCATTACACTTTATTTACTGCTCGGAAATGCGAGATCATTTAATGCCGAGAATGCATTGATCTGAACCAGGCCTTCAGATCAGAAAGTGTCATGGTAACATGCCATCCAATGTAGAGCCATTTTTAAAAAATAAATAAATTAACATATTGATTGAATGCTGTGACAAATAGCCTCAAGCCAATGATCAGCCCTATAAATTCGATTCCTGTTGCTTCTTCATCACTTATAGGATGGCTTCCTATCCATGACCCAAACAGAAAATCCATTACCTTGAAAGAATACAAAAATGGCCAAAGCCCTAAATAATTATGCATGCTCTAATGTATAAAAGTACCCATACAGAAATAATTACTGAAATTTAATTTGGAATGCTGGCATATATATTGGGGGTGGGGAATTGCTCAGATGACCTATGTCCCTATCTGTTTAGTTGGTGGTAACATGTTGGTAGACAACTTCAAGGTTCTTCTTTCTTGTTTTTTTTTTATAAGTTAAAATGGTGGATGCCTTCAAAGAAAATAAAGCTTTTCTTTGTGAAGTGTAACTCAGAGCCACCTTAATCACTCACCTTTTTGCCATCCAAAAAGTCATCTTATGTTAGATCATTTTGGAGATCACTCATTCATACAGGGCCTTTTTACACGACCCCTAAGATCCGCTGGTCCCTTAAATTCGGACCAGAGATCTTGAGGGTTTGTTGCTGTTCCTCCCTCCCCACCCGCTCGGCACTTCTTTGTTCTGTCTGCCTGAGGGGGGGAGGGAAAAAAAGCCTTAGACAGAGACAAAAGAATAAAAGGCTTACCTCTGGTTGCTCCGACCTCCGTTTACTTCCTGGTTCCTCTTTAAGGGGCGGAGGCAAAAGAAAAACAACAGAAAGAAGCGAGGAGAGCTCAGGAACTCTCCGCATCAAATATTTTCACTATAAAAAAGCAGGTACAAGAAAAGTGCAGTTTGGTCACGCTAAGTGGGCGGGGTCGCACTTAATTGTCTGCAAACTCCGGAGCTGGTGGGTAAACATTTTTATCGTCCGGAGCTTGCAGCCATTTGCGGCGGAGCTTAGGGGTTGTGTATAAACGCCCACAGTCACCATAAGTCAGGGGTGAGTTGGCAAAATATAACAACAACCCTCCAGAAAGGTGTGAGAATCAAGTGCAAACCGTACTAATTTTTATGAAAACACTGCATCCTTTCTTCAGTAATTCTGCATTCCACAGTTAGTACACGTACTATTGTTTGTAAATTGGACTTGTATGGTGTGCTGTTCATGAAGATGCTTTTGCAGATTATTAAGGGGTTCTGCTGGAGAGGGTATTCAGTTAATTTCAAATACAGCTACAAGATTGCTCACCGTGGCCAAGCACTGGGAGCATATAAGTGGCTACATTGTTTCTGTCCATTTCCAGTTGCAATTCCAAGTGCAGCAGCTGATCTATAATAAATTAAAACCCTTTGTGGCTTGGGACAAGCTTATTTGAAGAAATAATTGTCTAGCTCTAGTGTATTTCATTCCAAAATAATGCAAAAAGAAGATTTTCCTGGCTAAGTTAAAAACAAAAGCAGTAGCAAGAACAGCAAACACCTCCATTCCATTTTGCTTTTTTAAAATGCAATTATTTCCAACTAGATCTCTGTTCCCCCCCCCTTTGCACCTCGTCCAGTGTACAGACACTCTTCTGTTTTTTTATTCCAAAGGAAAATACTTTCATTTTTTAAAAAAATAAATATTGCTGATTTTGAATTCCTTCAGCTCTCTATACCTTTTTAAAGCCACATCTGCTTATCAGCAGTTTAAAAATGCATTGTGTCTTCTGATAAAGCATATGGAGGAAAATGTCCTTTCGGTCTAAAATGCTTATTCTGATCCTAAATAAATAAATAAATAAATAAATAAATAAATAAATAAATAAATGTTCTGACCAACACCACCACAACAAAAATAATATACTCTGAAACGTGTGATAAGATTAAATCACTTATGCAGTTTTTCTGCATAGAAAAGTTAATGTGCTTTTCCAAAATACCATGGAGGAGAAAAGAAAAGTTACAAAACAATTGTGTTTGTGTGTGTGGGTGGTGTGTGGGGTGTGGGTGTGTGGGTGTGAATATTCCAGAAGGGTGTTTTAAAGCAACCATATGAGTATTGTCTTGGAAGCAGTAATGTTACGAAAAATGTTGTTGTTCTGGTCGTGGTGGTCATTGCTGTTGTGTGCCATGCAGTAGCCTCTGATTTATGCCTCCCCTGTGATTGAGTGATCTTCAAATGTCCTATGCTCAACACTCCTGCTAAGCTCCAGCAGACTCCAGCTTGTAGCTTCTTCCTTTTCTGGTTGGTGTTCACCTCTCCCAGCATTACTACTTTTCCAGAGAAGCCTGCCTTCTCATGATATGTCCAGCGTAGGCCAGCCACACTAACCTCAGAGTCAACATTTTTGCCTCCAGAGATTGTTCAGACTTGATTTCATCTAGGAGCCACCTGTTTGTCTTTCTGACAGTCTATGACAGTGGTGGCAAACCTTCGGCACTCGAGATGTTTTGGACCACAACTCTCACAGTCCTTTGTCATTTGCAATCTAGGCTAGGAATTCTGGGAGTTGTGGTCCAAAACATCTGGAGTACTGAAGGTTTGCAACCTTCTCTACACAACATACATTGTATTTAAAAATGTTGATTCCAAATATAAAATTATTAAAAAGAGAAAGAGTTAAGAACATAAGAACATAAGAAGAGCCATGATGGATCAGACCAAAGGCCCATCTAATCCAGCTTCCTGTATCTCACAGTCAGGGCCGGCGCGTCCATTAAGGCGAACTAGGCAGTTGCCTAGGGCGCCAAAATGGAGAGGGGGCGCTGGCCAGCCTGCTGCCCCCCGCTGCCCCCACCGCTGGCCACTGCCCCCTACCTGCCCGCTGCCCATCGCCATCCACCTGCCACCCACCCCCATGCCCATCGCCACCCACCCCCATGCCCGTTACCGTTCCCCGTCATCCACTGCCCCCTGCCACCCTGCCTCCTGCCGCTGCTGCCCTCTGCTGCCTGCTGCCGCCACCCACTGCCCCGTCCCACCCTGCCGCCACCGCCACCGCCCGCGTCACCCACCTGCCCCTCGCCTAGGGTGAAAAAACACCTAGCGCCGGCCCTGCTCACAGTGGCCCCACCAGATGCTTTTGGGAGCCCATGAGACTAGATATCTGTCTCCTGATACCACTTCCCTGCATCTGGCCTTTGAAGTACCCCAGTTTTAAGCCTGGGGATTACATATCTTGATCATGGTTTGTAACTACGTCATACTTTATGTAAGGGAGGATGATACTCTCTGAGGATTTGCACTTCTCCTATTTAGTGGTCTCCATGGAAGGCAGTATGTTCTTCCCTTTAGTTCTCTTTAGCTTTCTCTGATCAAACGTTCCACATCGGAAAGATTGTGTTTGTCACACACCCTGACAATATAAAGACTAGTGTTCATACTACAGACTGCACACCTTTTCTGGGTCTGGCTCCTTCAACGGTCATGCTCTGGAGCCAGCATGTTGGGGCAGCCCCTTTTGGTGCTTTGTCTTAGCATATGGTATGGTAGGAAATGTACTTCATTCTCCTTGGTGTGGCAATGGCCACTCTTTGTGAAGGGAAACCTATGCAGGAGAAGACATCCTCTAATTTGGTACTGTTAGGCAATGCCCCTGTTGCCTCCCCTTAGTTTTAGCACAGCAGGTAACCACCTGTTGTTGAGAACTGACTGACCACATTCTATCCAGTTCAGGTCCGTTTGACATAAGAAATCTGTGTTCACTGAAGAACATCAAGAAAAATGATTAACCACTTTTGTGACTGTTAACAGTTTCCAAATAATGTCCCTTCATTCTTGATCCCTCCGAAACAATTCTTCCCAACCTTAGTTATATGGATGTTAATAGACTAAAATGCCCAGAAGCCTTACCAATAGTTGTGCTGGGCAGGGTTTATGGGAGTTGTGGTCTAAGAACATCTGGGTATCCAGGGCTGGAATCCACTGCTATAAAAACTAAATGCATCCCACCTACTGTATATACTTGAGTATAAGTCGACCCGAATATAAGTCGAGGCCCCTAATTTAACCCAAAACAACTGGGGAAACTTATTGACTTAATTATAAGTCTAGGGTGGGAAATGCAGCAGGGCCTGCCAGCTCCTCGTGAGCTGGGGGAGTGGAACACAGTGTTTAAAATGACTTTTAGACACCGAACCAAGCACTTGCCTCAGTGACTAAAAGTATTGACCCGAATATAAGTCGAGGTCCCCTTTTTCAGCACAAAATTAGGGCTGAAAAACTAGACTTATATTCGAGTATATACAGTATATGTTATAGCACACTAGCTTGTATATCCAACAGGATCCGAATGGAACTTATACCCAGATCGGTACGTGTAGAACTGCAGCCCATGTTTTGCTTTTATTTCCTGACTGGATGCATGTGGGTGTAGCTTTTCAGCTCTGCATACATTCAAAATGGTTTACAGTGGAACCTTGACTTACGTCCCTCTTGACTTACATCATATTTGACTTACGTCCACTAGGGGTCTGTTTGACTTGCGTCGCAGGCTCCGAGTTATGTCTTGGAGCCCCAGCGCAAGGCCCCAGAATAGGGTGGCAGCTAGGACCCAGCATCCCGGCTGCTGCCTCCAAACTGCTGCTGCCTCTCTGCTGTTCCACGGCCTTGCCGAAGCGGAGGAGAGGAAGAAGGGCCTGGAGCTTGGGGCTGGCCTTGCCGGGAGCCGCCACCGCCGGAGCTGGCTCTTCTTCCTTCATGCGGCGGCGGCGGCTTTGGCGAGGCCATGGAACAGCTCCGAGTGCTTGGGGCTGGCCTCGCCGGGAGCTGCCGCCAGAGGAAGAAAGAAGGGCCAGGCCGTTGTTCCTTCCTCTGGCGGCGGTGGCTTTGGCAAGGCCAGCTCCGAGCACCCAGAGCTCTTCCTCGGCCAGTGGCAGATAGAGAAACAGCTGAGCAATGGGGGGGCAGGGCAGAAGGGCCAGGATCCAGCCTCCTTCCCCCCTGCCGGTTGGCCTCAGGGTGTGTGTGTGTGTGTGCATGGGAGGGGCAGTGGATGACCACTTGCAAGCCTGTGGATGAAGGGGGAGGGACGAGGAAACCCCCCCTCAAATGCAGGAGGGTGTGGGGTGAGGGCAGGGGGGCCTACCTGGCCAGAGGGGGTGCCGAAGGTGGGGGAAAGAGCCCTGCCTTCTCTCGGGACCCGTGCGCCTGGGGGTTGGGGGAGGGGAGGCCGCCCTTCCTGGCTGGGGCCGCTGGCTTGGCTGACCACTCTGGGGAAGGGGGCGAGGGAAGCCTCTTACATCATGAGGCCATGCCCACCAGCTCAGGGGCCATGACCAAATCGCCCACACTCTCGAGGTCCAATGGGAGAAAACTCCCTGGCAGGAGGTGGCAGCGGCAGCATTAATGCCTGGTGATCCCTGCGGCTCTTGAGATGGAGATCTCCTCCTCTGCCCCCATCCTGTTCCTTCCTGGCTGCGCTCCATGAGCAGGGCTTTCTCCCCCACCCCCACCCGCCTCGGCTGGCCTTCCAGAGGTCACCAGTGGCCAGGCCAGGAGCCTGCTCGGTTCCTCTTCCCAAAAAGGGCCATGTCCGGGCAGGGAAGGCTTCTCTTTCCCCTCAGAAGGGAAACTGGGCTGTGGAGAGGAGCCCCCCTCACCACCCCCGGCCTACTTGGCGAGGGAAGTGTGTGTATATGTGTGTTTTTTTGGGGGAAGACAGTCAAATTTGGGTTAAATTGCTGTTTTCGGGGGTCTTTTTCATGGTCTGGAATGGATTAATCCACTTTCCCATTACTTTCTATGGGGAAAGTTTGTTTGACTTAAGTCTAGACCTCCGGAACAGATTAATGATGTAAGTCAAGGTTCCACTGTACTAAGTTTTTAACTCATATGGTCTCAGAAAAAGACTGACATAATATTACCAAGGAAGATCAACAGGAAAATCAGGGAACAGACAGAGCCTGTACTCACAAAGCTATTCAGGTTGGCAGGAGGTCTGTCAGTCAGGACTAAGATGCTCACACAGTTATTATATATCTTATGCATTCTTACATTATAACTTTAATTGTTGTTGCAAGTTTAGTGTGGGTATGGGTCTGAGTTACTTCCTGATAATATTATTGTGGATTTTTGTGTTTTAACTAGCTTGTTCACATTCCTGAAAACAAATGTAAATTTCTAGAAAAAGAAACAACTGATTTTTTTTCCTGGCCAGATGAAGAAAATAGATCTTTCTCTGCACAGTTTATGTGCAATGGAAGGTATAATCCAGAGTTTAATTTACAGGCAATGATAAAATTTCCATGGTTTGGGTAAGATATTTTCCAGCAGTTATTTTGTAAGTGCTGCTTTGTCATTGCACACTCCCTTTTCTTAAGGATATTTTAATGATAATTGTTGGCTGCTACGTTTTCATAGGTTGTTATAATTGTTTATACATTTCTATTTCTTTTAGTACCTAATTAGAGGTTTATACGAAAACTTCAACTAACAGAGCAAATTAGATACCCAAACATTGCTTTTAGGCTCAGCTAAATAAAATAAAACATTTATGCATTCCAAAGTTTCCATGTATTATCAGCAATAGCTGCAATTTTTGCACAGAAAAGGGAACAATTTATTTTTCTATAAGTAAATATATTGATGACTTGTATGTTAACCATTAGCTTCCTAATGGGCTGGTCATAAGAAATGCCTCCACCAAGTACAAAGGAAATGGACCATGGCATAAACTACTTCTTTGAAATAATCTGGGGAATATTTAATTGCTCTGGGCTAACAGTTGCTTGACTTGTAATACACAACCAAGCAGTAGTATTTCTTTCTGTGCTTCAATCCCACCCCCCAAAGGGACAACAACCATGAACAAGCATCACCATTGCTCCAAAGCACCATGACTTTCTCTTGTGGCACTGAAAGGGTTTTGAGCAAGTGGTGCCTAGTGAATTTCAAGTTTTGCGGGGGAATGAAGAAGGGAAAACAGCCACTGTTTTTGTAGACTGGGTTGACCATGACAGATGAAGAAGGAAGGAAGGAAATGGAACAGGAGCTCTGGGTAGCTAGGGAAAAGGAAGAGGAGGGCCTATCAGATGCTCTAGAGAGGTGCACAAGGAGCATGAGTTGTTTTGCCAGCTGAGGAAAGTGTGGTAAAGGGACAGAACTAGATGTCTCCAGTGGTGGTGGAAGCAGGGATTCCTTGCACAAAGGCAAGACACAAAGTTTTGGGGAGAAGATGCCCATGGAGGACAGATAAAAGCACCATGGTATGCAGGGGTACCTTGAGCTACGAACACCCTGGTTATGAAAAAAAAATTGAGTTATGAATAGAAAACTGCCAGTAAAGGAAAATTTTGAGTTACAAAATAAAAGCCGGAGGGGGGTTGAATTACAAAAGGGAAAAGGAAAGGAAAGATTCCTTTTTTCAAAATGGCTCCTGCTTGTTTGCAATAGTACTACAATCTTGTGGCCACCTAACTACACTGCTGTAATTGGGAAGAAGAAGGAGCCATTTTGAAAAGGGAAGCTGAGAACTGGGGCATCTGTTTTTCAATGATCTGCATGAAGTGCCCCATTTTGCAAATATTTGGCCCCATTTTGAAAACATTTTGGGACCTTTGTTGGATTTCTCAAGTAGTTATTAGGTAGGTTGCCCATCTTCTGTTGTTTGTTTGCCTTTAAACTGTGATTTTTTTGCTTTCTAGAGGTGGTATGTCATTTCTCACTTGGAACAAATTAATCAATTTCCAATGCATCCCTATGGGAAACCATGTTTTGAGTTAAGAAATTTTTGAGTTAAGAAAATGCATTCAGAACGGAACAATTTTGTAACTCAATATACTGTTGTATTGTCCCAAACTAGGCTGTAAATAAACAAGTTAGCTAATTGTATGCCATCAAGCTAGAACTAATTTATAGCCATCCAAAAAGGTATTTCAAGTGAGATTTTTAAAAAATGGTTTTCCCTGTTCCACTCCACCAGTGGATTTCCATTGCAGAGCAGGAATTCAAACCTATAAGAACATAGATAGATAGATAGATAGATAGATAGATAGATAGATAGATAGATAGATAGATAGATAGATAGATAGATAGATAGATAGATAGATAGATAGATAGATAGATAGATAGATCAACCAGAACAGGAAAGAACTTCTATAAGGTTTTGTGTCATGTGTTATAAGTGGAATTGCTGCATATTCTGTTTTTCTTAACCCATGTCAGATACCCTCACCTCTCTTCTGATGTGTTTGCTCTTTGGATCTCTTTTCTGAAGGATTTGTCTATGTATCCTAATTTACAGAGGATAGCCCATTTTTTCCAGCTATGACCAGATGTATGCATATCTATTTCCATTTTCATGGTTATTTCAAAATATGCATATATACAGAAATACTATTATGTGCAGGTTCTATACAGATTAGACATAGGTGTTTCATTTCGGAATGGAACTGCTTCCGAAACAAAACACACCAGCACAGCTGGTGTTCAGAACCCAGTCCTACCATCCAGAACAAAATCAACCACTATCTTACCTTGTTGTAGTTTGCTGGGCGAAATTCCAATCAAGAAGCAGCCTCTGATGTGTCGTCTTTCCCTCTCCCTGGGGCTGGCCAATCAGTCAGGGAGGTGGGATGATGCATGACCTTGCACAGCTCACGATTGGCCAGCACCAGGGAGAGGGAAAGATGACACATTGGAGTGTGCTTCCTGATTGGAATTTTGCCCAACATGGACTAAAACAAGTCCAGAGGGTGGGACTGGGTTCCAAGCACCAGCTGTGTTGGCATGTTTCATTTTGGAAGAAGTCCAATCTTTTTCCCTGCCCCATTTTGGTGATTGGCTTTTCTTTTTTATGGCAGTATATCTATGTCAAGGGGATAAGCATTCAGCTGCAAAACCAGAGGTTGGGTTTTTTTCTCCCCCACTGTGCTTCCTAGGAGAAGTGCAGCCTGCTAAGCTGCACAGCCCCAGAGAGCCAAAAATGAAAGGGAATGCTAAAATACTTCTGAGTATTCTATGCATAGTAAACCCTAGAAAGAATTGTAAGTTATGAACACTTATTGTATGTTTTGAAGAGCAAGATTGGATGTGCTTAGAGGATATAGAAAATGTTAAATTGAAAATCAACATCGATGGCTGATCATATAATCTGCCTTATGACAGCATAGCTCCACCAACAGGTTAAAGCTGTTCAGCAGTGGACTATGTTGGCATGGAGGGTGATGGAGTCTCTCTTCTTTGGAGGTTTTTAAGCAGAGGCTGGATGGCCATCTGTCGGGTTCCTGCATGGCAGGGGATTGGACTGGAAACCCTTGAGGTCACTTCCAACTCTATGATTCTATGATCCTGTGATTTCAGCCAGTGCGTGTTAACTCTCCATTTCAGTATTAAGCTGCACTGAAAAACATAACGGAATGCCATGCTAACCCAGTAGCAAAATGTAGTAGATTTGATGGGACAAATTTTTATCTTGTCTGTTTTTGTCTGGGGGGGGGACAACAACATTATTTATGGCAACTGCATAACATTCATAAATATTTGTTTACAACTCTGAATCAGGTGTTTGATTCCTCTCTGCCCTTCCCATAAGAAGATCCAGCCCATGACACTTTGGGGAAGTTACCATGGTCCTCAAACAGTCCTAGAAAGTGAAACAGGTAAATCACTTCTGAATACTTGCAAACCCTGAGAAAGATCAGCCTAAGTGTGAGTCGATGGCACACAATTATTAATTTAGCCAAAGACAGCAGCTTAACTAGACAAAGCAAACTGAAGTTCCTCCACATTTTATATCCATGTCGGGACATCAGGAGTAGAAAAGTGCTACTAGTCGTAGACTTGGAGATTCAGAGCTAGACCCTTGTGTGGACATCTGTAATCCATGGGACACAGCATTCATCACTTCTTTGTTTCTCACTTTTCCTGCTCCAAAAGGCTAAGAAATTGTAGCTGTTGTGGGCCACACTGTGATTATTTCAGCAGTATTTCACTTAAATTGCTGTTATTTTCAACAGACAATTCAAGTACTCTGCAACGGGTCACAACAAACAGAGCATTCGAGTGTAGATTACGTAAATATGTGCATTAACCAAGCTTGCAAGCACTTGCTGATAGGTTTTGGAGTAAGGCTAATTTATCTAGTCCATTCTCTTGTGGCAGTTTTGAATTTCTGGTAAAATTCTAGTTTCCTACATAGCAGAAGAACCCTGACTTGCAGAGGAGAATATTTATTTATTTATTTATTTATTTATTTATTTATTTATTTATTTATTTATTTATTGGATTTGTATACCACACTATCTATCCCAAAGGCTATTCTGGACAGTTTACAATAATAGAATAGCTTCATGTTATCCAAAGTCCACCCCTTTCTCATTAACAAACACTTAAAGCAGTGGTGTCCAAACTTCAGCCCTCCAGATGTTTTGGACCACAACTCTCGCAGTCCTTTGTCATTGGCAATACAGCCTTGGAATTCTGGGAGTTGTGGTCCAAAACATCTGGAGGGCTGAAGTTTGGACACCCCTGACTTAAAGTCTCAACTCTTTGAGACATTAGTAGGAGAAAGAATAGAAAGATTTCTTAGAGTTGCTTAAAATTACAGATGTGTGTATTCTGCTTTCTTCACTATATACATATTAGCAACCAACAGAACAACTGGCACCAACTGATGAAAGAGAGGGATAGAAATCTCAACAGAGAGTAGAAAAACTGGAAGAAACAATTGGTTAGTGCTAGATAAATATACAATTACCCCACTCAGAAAAGTCCCTTCCAAGCACTCAAGCTATAGACAGCACATGAGGCTGCATATAAAACTTGAACATGTCTCACATCTGGTTTTTACACTGATGAGCCCATTCTTTTAAAAAGTCAGTCTGTGCAGCTTTCAAAAATTACCATAGGGGACATTTTTCTAAAATCAGTGGGAAATGGGATTCTCTATTTCTTATTATCTCTGTGTATCTCTGAGAAACCAATGGTTAAAACATAATGTTTTCTGGATGTCAGTTTTAATGCATTGTTAGGAAACCTAAAGCAATATTTCATGCATATTTCAGTTTATGAAGGCATGCAAGAACACACATTTTCATAACATATACTGGAGATGAAAAATATCTCACAATTAATATGATTTAAAATGTTCAAAGTCTAAACTGATTAATTTTCCTTTGAAGAAAACTGATGTGGACATCAGATAAAGCTGTTCCCTTATCTTTTTATAGGTGCTTCTGGAACAGAATGAGCAATATATGAGCAATACTCTACTATGGCCACATGCAAGCAATGCTGTTACTTTGAATTGTTTTGTTTGTTTATTGCTAATCATAATAGTGATGAGTAATAAACAGACAAAAAAGTTCAAAGTAACAGCATTGCTTGTATGTGACCATAGTGAATATTATAATCATATAATAGTGATTAGTAGTCAAAACTAGTCTTCATAGTATCAGCAAACATGTTTACTTGTACTATAAATAAGCATACATACATAAATTAAAAAAATCTGATTGCCTACATACAGTATATATGCTGATTGAGTGTTTCCAAATTATTTATTCTGCCTATATGCGGACTAAACAGATGGAGAGGTTCAAGAAGAAGCAATAGAAGAGGAGAGTATAAGTATTTTGAACATTATAAACCATGAATATTGGGTGCATTATATATTATGGACTAGAGTATGACTGAAATTTAATAGTCTCATATATGCCATATGAAGGTAATAATTTAGTTGGAAACAGCCTATAGGGACATCAAGTCCAACTTCCTGCTCAGTTCAGGCATCCAAATCAATGCCTATCTAACAGATGGTTGTCCAGTTTTCTTTTGGATGGCCCTAGTGTTAGAGCACTCACCACTTCCCAAGATAATTGGTTCCATTGTCAAACGACTCAAACAGTTAAGATGTTTTTAACAATATTCAATTGAAATCTAACTTCCTGTAACTTCCATCATTATGTGTCCTAGACCCTGGCATGATCAAGAAAATATCCTGTCCCTCTTTTGAATGACTTTCAAGTATTTGAAAATCGTATCATACCTCTCCTCAGTCTTCTTTTACCAAGGCTAAACATACCCAGTTCTTTTCTCATAGAACTTGGTGTCCATTTACCCTGATCATTCTTGGTGCCCCCTTCTGAACTTTTTACAGTTTGTTGGCATCTTTCATAAAACGCAATGTCCAGAGCTGAACACAGTACAATAGATAAGGACTAACCAGTACTGAATTCCAGCAGCAACATTTTTTAAAAAAATAAGCACTAAACATGACACACACACCCCAACAGCATTCAAACAACAAAGAGATTTGATTATAGAATGGAACATTTTAAATTAAAATAAAAACCACTGAGATCTCTGAGTGAAATTGTTCCCAGTCTTGGATGCCTAGATGTTCTTGAACTAAAACTCCAAGAAGCCCTCAGCACTAGAGGTGCTGGCCAGGATATCTTTGAGTTGTAGTCCAATATCATCTGAGGACCCAAATGCCCTAGTGTAATAGTTAGTGTTGAAGTACTGCACTGGGACAGTTAGTGCAGCTAGTGGAGCACTCAGCAAAAGCAGTAGTTGACAGATGTGGGAGGGCAGAGAGGAAGAACCACATGTAGTAAAATCAAATCTTTAGAAGACCCAATGTGGTGTAATGGATAATGGAGTGAGACTCAGTAGTAGATATAGGGAGAAATAGCAAAATGAATCACATTTTCTGATGAATTTGGCCAATTTGTCAAAATCTATTGTAATCATCATAAACAAAGATCTGGTCAATACAAATTGATGAATTTTTAGTAATTTTTGTTTCATCAATTCATTGGGCTATAAAAATGGCCACCAAAGCACCCAGAGACATAAGATTTGGAAGAAGAAATCCCCAGACACTCCTGAACAATCCTTCCAAGTTTGGTGGGGATGGGAGTTTTGATGTCTGAGTTATGAACTTCCAAACAGATGTCCTAACCCCTGCTTTTCCATTTGCCTGCCTTCTCCAACCAAAGGTAGGCACACAAATGCCTGCCCCACCCACATGCACAACCACATGCATGCACACACAAATGCACACACACACTTACACACAGAGACACAAACACCCACCTGGGACATTTCTGGGAAAATTATAAATCAGGAAAGACAGTGGGAAAGAGTGCTTGATCCATGAATGCCCCACCCAAAACAGGACACTTGACAGGTCTGATAACATTGTCCTTTACTGCCCTAAATATGTCGCTGAAAAACACTACATATATTTTTAAAAGAAATAGCATCCCCACATATGTGGCCTCCTGCCTTCTTCAGAGAAGGCCTTTCTCTTGGTCTCAGGGGCCTCAGAGGTGTGTTGGACAAGAACACAAGAGAGGGCCTTCTCTGTGTCTGCTCCAGGACTGTGGGATGCTGTCCTTTGGGAGGTTAGGTTGGCCTCTCTCTCATTTCCTTAACTGTTACTTCTGGATGCTGTGCACTCATTCTTTTAAATTGTTTTTAAAGATTCTACGTGCTTACATGAGCATTTTTAATGACTCCCATAAATTTAATGGTTTTTAAGACTTGTAATTTCTTCTGCTTCTGTGTGAACTGTTGTGGGCCCCTTCACTGAGAGAAAGGTAGCAAAGAAACTTAACAAATAAAATCAATAAAACATCTTTTCTTTCTCCATCATTACACAAAGACATTGGGTGATCCGAGCAGGCCTCAGGGACTGCGTCTCACTGACCACATCTTCTTCACAGTTGCTTGAACAAGCATTTTGAAGATACGTCTCATGATTGATTTGGTTAGACTAATGATTAAATATAATGGCAATGTAATAACAACTGTTGAACCGAAAATGTAAACTCTCTGTAAAGGTGCATTGAAATAGTGAAGAGCTATAATGGATTGGAAATCAAATGTAGTAGAAATGGGCAATAAAAATATTACTTTCGTACTTCACCTTCACAAAATGAACTAAATGTGAAATGTAATCATAATATATGTGCTTTTATACTTCCCAGCAGAATAGACACAGAGAGAGAGAGAGTAAACGCAATAAAGTTATAGGAGGAAAGAGTTCAAGAGGAAGTGGAGGAACAAAATCAATCAGACACCTAGCAACAATTTGAGGCAAATGAGAGAATAAATCTAGACATGTTTCATGTGGAACCCACACTATTGTATCATGTTTTATTAGATGTATCATTGGTCTTTTTAAAAAGCAACAGAAAACCCAACATGCCTCCAACCATTGCCCACAAGAGAGGGCAATTACTCTTCCCACTTCTATTCTTAGAGAAAGATGTTGGACATCTTCAGTCAGTAATACCCTACAATGAAGTGTCTGCTATATACAATATATTATTTATTATTATTATTATTATTATTATTATTATTATTATTATTATTATTATTATTATTATTATTATTATTATTATTATTATTATTATTATTATTATTTAATAATAATAATAATAATAATAATAATAATAATAATAATAATAATAATAATAATAATAATAATAATAATAATAATAATAAAGTGATTCCTTGTAATTCATAATTTGCTGGTGCTGACAAATAAACAAATCAAATCAACAATTTTAGTTAAAAAACTAATTTTAATAAAAAAAGAGGAAATTTGAAAAGAGGAAAAGAGGAAAAGAAAAAAACTAATTTTCAATTTTAGTTGAAAAAAAATCCCCTTTAATTAAAAAAATGTATTTATTGACCTTCTAGACTGTCTGACAGTAAAATACTACTTGGTGTGGTTTAAGTAAATAAACAAACATACAAACTAAATAAAAGAAGGAAGGAAGAAAAAAGAATACATGGATGATACAACAAATAAACAAAAGCAAAATCAAGAAGGGTGTTTTTCAGCAGTGAATAGAGATGGGGGTACATAGCTTGGACATCTGAATGCCAGGCTTCACCAAACTGAAAATCTGGCGCCTGGTCAGGAGGTGATTTTTATAGCATCTTAAATGTGGGACAAATTGCTTCATTGATTAATGAGGACTAGACCTCTGTACAACCTTAACTGGCCCTATTTAGTCTGTTCCAGCCCACTCCAAATGAGCTATGTAGCAAGCCCTTGCACTAAAAGAGTACAGCTACTGTCTGCCAAACTACAACTGCAGTGCCTCTCTATGCTACAGGAGGCCACCGGGAAGTACTGTACATCACTAGATGTGTGTCTTCCCTTTCAGAATGAACAAGAAGGACACGGATGGATAAGCATGCTGAGATTTCACCAGGGCACATCCTGATGGCAGTATCAAAGTCTTCTGTTGATTCTCAAGCAACAAGGGGCCTAGGGGAGGGGCATGAAAAGGAGTGCTAGACACATGTGGTCCATATTTTAGCCACTTCTAACCAAGATATGTGGTTGTTTGGCTCTCATAGACCAAGGGATATTTTCTTGGACAAACACTTTCAAAAATACTTCTATGCCTGTATGTCGTGATCCAGCTGTTCTGCTTACTGCACTTCTAAAACTGAACCTTTTTCGGGGGGGGACTTCTTCAACCATAGAAGTGCAGAGCAAGTAACATAATAAAGTCTCATGCAGTGTCTGGATGTTAATCTTTTCTTACTACCAAGAACATGAAACAAAACACTTCTGACTCCCTTTGGCTTTAAGCAAGACAATAAAATAAAATTATTCTCAATCTCTCTATCTTCAGTGGAATTATTTAGTCAGGAAAGAGCGTTAAATAATCAGCAGCAATCAATTAGGATCTGTTGCTAACTGCCATTAATTGGATTGCTATTTCGCCTAAGGCTGTTTTAATGAACTTTTAAATATTAGAAGCTGAATGTTATTGATTGTTTAGGATTGTGAAGCACAGCCACCAAACCTTTTCCTTCACAATAAGTAAAGATAAGCAGCTGGAATATTTAGCATAGTGTCCATTGGTGAATCGAAGGCCTAATCTTTCTCCCTTGAAGTCAGTCACAAAAGCCCTATTGATTCAATGTCTTGTACAAATCCAATAAAGATAAAATGAGATCATTGACTTCAGATGACTGCTGGGGAAAGTCTTCATGACCAAACAGGTTGAGCTGTGACAACAGGACATTAAAGGTACTGTGTTTGCAACCTATCATTGTATTCCCTCATCTCTTGTTTATCTTCAGGACTTGGTTGCCAACCCAATACAGTAATACCTCAGATGAAGAATGCCTTGGATAGCAAAATTTTGGATAACAAATGGAAATTTATGTGTATAGGGCTGCCTCAGATAACAAATGTTTCCTATTGGCTGCCTTGGATAACAAGTGTTTAATAATGCCTTGCAAAAAAGTGTACCCACCATGTATTGCAACCCCTGTAGTTTATGGAGGGGTGGGAGAAGTTAGAGTGGGCTTTTCCATTTTTATTTTTATTTTAGCCACTCTGGATGTGTTCTGCTGAGGAATTTGGACCTTTCAAACTTGGAAAGGTAGGGAGCTAGCTTTTATTAATCTTTGCACTGCTTTTCTTTGCATTTTTGGCAGGAAAAGGCTGGGGTAGCCATACTATTTATTTATTTATTTATTTAAGTACTTATATCCCGCACCATCTTCCCAACGGGAACTCTGGGCGGCTAACAACATAAAAAGCATAAAAGGCTTAAAAGCAAAAATAGCAAAGCCCCCCAACCAAGGGCGGCAAAAAGCAAGATGGCGGCAAACAAAAGATCAGGGAAATGGGAAAAGGATTTCTTCTGTCAATGTTTACATTATTTTCCATTGCTCTGCAGGCAAGAACAGGCTGGATTTCTCTTGCTGCTTATGTTGTCTGTTTGCATTTTCCCCCATTGTACTTTGGGTAGGAATAGGCTGGGGAGACTTGCTAGTTTCTCTTGTCCATGTTTGCATTGCAATGTAGGGGAGGTGTTCTGGAGGGGGTGTTCCAGCACTGCATGCCTTTAAAGTGCACTTTTTAAAGAGGTCTGGAAACCCACCAACCTCCTAGCTTTTTTGCCTTTTCTCGGACCTCTGGAACAGATTGATTGGTTTCCCATTCATTTCAATGGGGAACCACATTTTGGATAACAAATTTTTCGGATAACAAATTGCCTCTGAGAATGAATTAAATTCGTTATCAGGGGCATCACTCTATATCTATATCTTTCCCCCTCCCCAAATGTTTTTTTCTGCTTCTTTATTTACTCTTTTTAATTAGCTGCTGGTAATGCCACCATTATTAGCAAAAGGGGTTGTGTGGTCCTTGTAAACAGCCCCAGTTAACAATCTGACTGCTGTGTTTTAGACCTGACGAAATTTTGGTCAAATGCATAGTGTGTGTTCCAGGAATCCAACTAGGAAATCCATTCATCTCCAGGAATGAGCACAGCTCACATACAAGTTTTAACTGTGCAAAGCCATCCAGGTTCAGATATGAATTCAGGAGCACACCCTGCCTATGCATCTGTGTTTTCAGAGGGAGTGTAGTATCATCCAGCACATGCTGAATCCCTGATGCAAATAGCTTCCTTGGAGTTTGATGGAAAGGAGAAATAGAGCTGGGCGTAATCTGCACACTGGTGACACAAAGCCGCAAAACTGTTAAACAGCATAACTCACAAAACTCCAGAAACCACTCCTAGCACTTTCATGCAGATGTTAAATAGCACAGGGGCCAAAACAGAACCCCGAGAGACACCACAGGCCAATGGCCAGTGTGTGGAACAAGAGTACCCCAGCACCACCCTCGGGGTTCTCCACTTCCGGAAGGTCCAGAACCACTGTGAAACAGTGCCTCCAAGTCCTATCTCTAAGAAAGGGCCCAGAAGGAACCCATAGTCCTTGGTATCAAAGGCTGAAAGGTCCAACAGAACCATCAGGGACATATTTTCCCCAGTCCACCAAGGCAACTTAAGCAGTCTTGGACCTATAACTAGAACTGGAGCCAGACTGAAATGGATCTAGGTAATTTAAATCATCCAGGAACCCCAGAGATGAGATGCCACAACCCACCCAAGAAGTTTAGAGACTGGCCAGTAATTCTCCCAATACTGTGGGAACCAAGGACTGCTTTTTAAAACATATACTTGCTAACGGCTCCTTCAAACATGCTGGTATCCAACCCTACTCCTGATCTCTTCTCCTCCAGCCTCTGTTTTGTCCTTAAGGAAGCAAATAAAAATTATCAGATGAAGGGTACTCCTGAGTGGAATTATAGGAAAGTACAGTAAATCCCTGTTTCATGTCATTTTCAGCTTTTTCTCCCCATTCATTGCTTTAATGAACTTCTCCAAATGTTGTTGACTATTTTTAAAAAATGAAATCTGTTCAGTACATTCCACTGAATTTAATTGGAATTATTTATTTATCAGGCCATGTAGGAATGCAGCCTAGTATCAGTAGCTATATTTATCTGTACCTTCTACAGCCCATAGACGCCAACATAAACACCCTACAAAAGCAGTTAGAAAGGTCAACCAAATGGGGAAACCTTCAACATTACTTGGGGTGGAAATAAAAAAGGAGGTGGAAAAAGTCCATATCGTTTCTTGTAAATTGCTAACAAACTTGGAAGTTGCATTTCTCAAGGTTGCTGCTCATGTGAGGCAGTGTTATTAATTAATTTAAAAAGAGATTCTCTCTGGAAATCAAGATGACAGAAGTAAACAGCTATAAATAAGATGTCAGGGGTTTACATTTTGTGGTAGGTGTATACAAGTGGTGATTAATGCTACACTACTGGCTTTCCGTGTCAGATTTATATTTTTGCAATTTATACTGACTTGATGACTTTGATTTTGAACTACGAAGGGCAGGAAAATAACAAACCCTACCAACAATAGAAAAAGAGCAATAAAAAGTAAATATATAAAAGAACCCTGAAAGGCAGCCACAGATAAAATGAGAGTACCTATCAGCTGATGCGCCCTATCCGTTCTCTGTTTCAAAAGATTAATGGATCTCCAACAAGCAGTTAATTAACTAGTTACAATAATTCTTTTCAGCAAAAGTCAGATTTCAACAAAAGGGTTCATGGGGACGTTATGGGAAAAGATAGATATCATAAACTCAGAAGGAAACTTTCCAACTACAAAGCACTGGAGCTTAGCAAAGTTCCTTTTAAGATAAACAAATACAATGATGTGCTGAAGCATCCACAACTGCTTGCGATAGATGTTCTGGGTCACACAGGTGCTTGCCAATTCTGTCATCTTTAATTTTTAAGCTCGGTTCATCAAGAGAGCTTTGAGGGGGGGATATTTTTTTAAAAAAAAGGTCAATTGCTTTGAGATTTTTCACTCCAGTATTGCAGAGAGAGCTGGCTGGGTAGCTCAGTGATTTAGGTACCTGTCTGCAGAGCCAGAAGCTGAGCATTTGTTTTTCCTGCTGTGCCTCTTGGCCCTGGGCCAGCTGTACAGTCTCAGGAAGGAGGAAGAGGAAGTCATAAGTAGGCATGGGCCTTTCACTTCGGAATGGGTCCAGTTCCAAAACAAATCATGGCAGCACAGGTTCTGTTCAGAACCAGCATCCAGCATCCGGAATGAAATCACCCATTGACTTACCCTGCGTGAGGCACAATTCTAATCAGGAAGAAGCCTCCTGTGCATCATCGTTCCTTCTCCCTGGCACTGGCCAATCAGGAGCTATGCAAGGACATGCATCATCCCACCTCCCTGTCTGATTGGCCAGTGCCAGGGAGAAGGAACAAATATGCGTCGGAGGCTTCTTCCTTATTGGAGTTGCACCCTGTGCAAGGTAAGGCAAGGTAACTCAATGGGTGATTTCATTCCAGAGGCTGGATCCTGGTTCCAAACAGCACCTGTGTTGCTGTGATTCATTTTGGAACTGGACCCATTCCAAAACATAAGGCCCATGGCTAGTCTTAACCACTTATGAGTATTCTCTCCCATGAACATCTGAAATCATACAATACAACAACCCCTGATGAATACAAATGGATGAATTTTAGCAAAATCTGATTCATCAATGTGTCTGGCTATAAAATGGGCCCCAAGGCAGTTAAGTGCGGAGAAGCTTTCTTTGACCTGCCTCTCTCAAAGCTGAGGTAGTTTGACATATTTGATCCTATTAAAGAAACTGATTTCTAACTTAAAGTATTTATGAACGATGGAAGACATGTATTCTCAAAGGCTTTCATAACAGCCAGGATCTGATAGCTGTTGTGAGTTTTTCAGGCTGTTTGGCCATGTTCTGGAGGTTTTTCTTCCTCATATTTTACCAGATTCTGTGGTTGGCATCTTCAGAGGCAAGTTGCTCTGGGAACTAGGAGTTCCCTCTGTGCTCCTTGCCTTTTGAAGATGCCGGCCCAGAGCGTCAGGAAGAAAAACTTCCTTGCACAACCAAGATGCCCCGCACAACTAAGGATGGGCATGAAACAGAAAAATAGTGCTTCATTTCACTTCATCCCCCCCCCCACATTTTGTTTCATTTCATTACAAAATGTATTAGAGATGGGCACGACTAGGGAAAATGATGTTTTCACAACGGAGGTGGCCTGATGGGTTTCCGTTTTTGAAACTTTGCAAAAATTTGTCATTTCATTTTTCATTTTTTTCACTGTCGTTAAACTGGTTTGGGGGGGTAGCGGGCTCCTGGAGGCACCTCTTTTTGTGGGTGCCTAATCCTCATTAGGAAAAAGGCTCCTGAGACCCCTTTGAATTTTAAAGTACTTTTGTTACAAAATGAAATTAAACAAAAAAGCTTTGTTCCCCTATATCCTAAAGAATCCAGGGGAGCAAGCGAATTTAAGTCAGCCCCCCAAATTTGGAAAGGTTTGGGGGCCATGGAACTGAGTAATTAAGGTCCAAAGGGAATGCCCCTAGGAAAAATTCTTTCTAATTGGAATTAGAATCTAATTGGGTGAGCACTAGCACCGCCACGGCTTTCCATTCATTCCAATTAGAAATATTTTTTCCTAGAGACACCCCATTTGCACCTTAATTAGTCAGTCCTCTGACCCCCAAATCATTCCAGATTCAAGGGGGTTGCAGGGGAGAGATTGAGCAAGTTACCCCTGTCACTTTGGGGGAGATATAGTACATGGCTGGGATCAGTATTTTCTATAGAATATAAAAATACTTTAAAATATTCAATGGGAAATTACTGATCCCTCAAAAGCAAATGGCAGGCTTAACTTTCCCAAGCGATTTCAGGGGACCCTTTGAAATTTGGAAAAGTTAGGGTTTCTGGGGCAGATATATTAAACTCCAAAGGAGGTGGGGGTGCTTAATGGAAGGAATGTGTCCAGCACAATTTACCAATTATAGAGTTAATTTACAGCTTCCCCTCAGTGCACCAATCCACACTCCTTCAATTAAGATTAAGTACCCCCCACTGCCCATTTGGAGCTTAATAACTCAATTCTCTGAAACCCAAAACTTTCCAAATTTCAAGGGGTTACAGGGGAGAGCTTGAGGAAGCTCCCCTGCCATTTCCTCTATAATTAATTGTTTCATTGTAGAGGGGGGAATGGCATGTAGTTTCATTTTGTATCAAAATGCTGGCTGGTATTTCATTTCATTTTGAAATGTCTTGTAATCTTATGACACGATGAAACACTGTGTCATTTTTCATAAGCTGCCCATCCCTACTCACAACAGCTATCGATGGAAGACATAATTGTGTTTGGAAACATAAGATATCCTTTTACCTTTTTGTTCAAGTACATGTCTGTTTGAAACTGCAGTGACTGAGTATGATTCTTGGCAAGTGTATTTTGAGTATAAAATGAACTTGCAATTGTCTTCCCTTTGCAGCTGCAGAAATGTTCTGTTGAAGTAGGATTCTGTTCTTTTGTTTCTCTTGGATTTCATTCTTCACTGTAATTTCACAGCTTCACTATTTTGCTTATTGTATATAGGCTCAGTCAGCTGAAAATCTAGCATATGTGGGCAGTTGTATGGTTTGCAAAACTGTAATAAAATACAAAAATATACAATAATAATTACAATAAGAACTGTCTTTCATAGAATCCTCTCTCCTCCCACAAAGGTGTACATTCCTGGAAAATTCCTCACAGGAGGCAAAGAGACTTGATTAAATCTGCACATCAGTCCTCTCTCTCTCTCTCTCTCTCTCTCTCTCTCTCTCTCTCTCTCTCTCTCTCTCTCTCTGTGTGTGTGTGTGTGTGTGTGTGTGTGTGTGTTTCCTTCCTGGTAGAGTGATCATCACAATTCATGTGTGTGCATTTTCTCACTTAGAACAGTGAACATCACAGAAAGACTTGTTTTCAGCTTCAGTGAGGGTTCTATATTCTGAGCCCTAGATAATCAGTTTTATGGAATGCACTTTTGTTACAAATTAGATCAGAACTTGGTCCCTTTACAACATGGAGGCAGGAGAAGAATCACTTGAGCAGCACATCATATAAAATTCTTACCTACTCATTTCCCCCTGAATTTCTGTGGAATGACTTAACAGGAGATTTTTCGTAACTCTCAGTGAAATCCATGCATCAAAAACTGGCCCATAGCCTTGTGACAGAGATTCTGAGTTCTTAGGAGAACTAATAAAAACAAAATAGGAAATGTCTACCCTTTCAAATGGAGCTTTGGAATTGTAGCAAAGGAGATTTGGTCTTTGCTGCCAGCTTCCAGAACTCATCCATAGCTCTCCAAAATCCTCAATGAGATTCTGCTGCAGTGTGACATAATGGGAATTTGGTTCTTACATATGTTCTAGTGATGATCTTAGCTTGGCATTTGAACATAAATGGACTGTCTTCTCTCCACTTACCAAAGCAGACATTGTCATCTCCTTAGCAAACATGCCTCATGGGCTGAGATAAATTCAATTCAACCTTGCAAATTTTACTGATTTAGGACTGTAACTTCCAAATTCCTCTGGCAAGTGTGGCTACTGTTCATCTGCCTGAGGAGTTTCAGCAATTGTTGTCCAAGATCATTTTTTCTGGATCTGCTTTTGTTCAAGAGATGAATAAATCTAGAAGCACTGGAGCATCCACATGAAAAGACTCACTGTTAGCTCTAATGCAAATTTGCCCCAAACCACATTTGGCAGCTGAATGCTTTGATAACAAAATTCCTAGAAGGTGACATTCTGCCACCATGCAGCTGCTGAAGATGAGCTTGTTGGGAGGAGAGTTTCAAGAGTAATTCATTACAATGATTAAATCTACAGGGCCCAGAAGCCTGATCTTTAGGAACAAAGAACTCAAAGATCACTGACTGTATAGAACTGTCAATTTTGCATTTCCCCATTCATTCAAATGATTTTTAAAAGCAAAGGTTTTGGGATTTTTTTTATGTCTTCCAATGAATGAAGAAATTTACACAATTTGGAAAATTCCCTTACACCCCACAAAACACACAAGGCAACCACAACCACAACCACACCACCACACCACCACAACCACCACAACCACC
This sequence comes from Phrynocephalus forsythii, assembly GCA_029282475.1. NCBI lineage: Eukaryota > Metazoa > Chordata > Lepidosauria > Squamata > Agamidae > Phrynocephalus > Phrynocephalus forsythii. The sequence goes on along the minus strand of JAPFRF010000005.1, from coordinate 110,617,475 downwards.
ACCACAGCAGCAACAACAAAACAAGCAGTAGGAACCAATTATGGCTTTAGAGACAACAATAGAAAATGAGAACACAATAAAGCCTATTGTTCTTTAAAACTGGATTGAGGCCCTTCCGGTCAACAATGTCTATGATAAAAAAATTAGCTGATTATAAATAATTGTTGTGGGTTTTTATTTATTTTAAGTTGCATTGTGTTTTTCTTGTGTTTTGGGAGCTTAAGCTAGGACAAGGGCAATCTTTAGGCAATTTCTAATGTTGCTAAGGTTCAACTAGAATCAACAGAGTTTCAGCTTGCCTAATATGAGCACACTTATGCCTCAGCCATCTTGGTTAGGGAAGCTTTCCCAACAAATGTACATTTAATGTAGGCATTTAATGATATTAGGACAATGCCCAAATAATCAAACACTTGTCATGTATTTTTATCTTCATTTTATCTTCATTTATCTTCATTTTAGTTTATGTATGTTGATTTATGTATATTGTTGTTGAATTATGTATATTTTGTTTTATTATGCTCCTTGTATTTTGGTGTTTTAAATGTATTCATTTTTTTAGCTTGTCATGTGATCCCATGTTGTAAACCACCCAGAGTAACCCTAGGGCTAGATGGGTGGTATGAATGTCAAATAAATAAATAAATAAATAAATAAATAAATAAATAAATAAATAAATAAATAAATAAATAAGCAAGCCTTTAAAAAAAAAAAGAAACATAAGACCAGCAACCTGATAATCCTCTAAACAATTTCTAAAGTGCCTATGCATGTGTGCGTATAGGATCTGCAGTGATAGGTGATGATAGTAGATAATTTTCTTCTCTCTTCTTTCTCTGTTTTGACATTGGTTGAGCACTGTCATTACCACAGCCAGGGCCGGCGCTTCCATTAAAGCAAACTAGGCAGTTGCCTAGGGCACCAAAATGGAGAGAGGGTGCTGGCCAGCCTGCCCCCCCGCTGCCCCCCGCCTCTGGCCACCGCCAGCCGCCCATCGCCGACCACCCATCGCTGCCCGTTGCCGTCCGCCAGCCGCCCCCATTGCCGCCCACCTCCCTGTGCCCGTCGCTGTCCACCCCCCATGCCCCTTGCCATCTGCCACCCCCGCCACCCCCCCCGCCGCTCCGCCACCGCCCCGCCACCCACCTACCCACCACCCTGCCGCCCCACCGCCCCCTGCCCCACTGCCCACCCCTGCCCCTCCCTCCTGCCCGCCCTTCCCCCACCCCTCACCTAGGGTGCAAAAAAACCTAGCACCGGCCCTGACCACAGCACAACATGGATAATTCCAGACCACAGCATCTAATAAAGTGTGGCTTTCCAAAGCCCTTTCTAACTAATTTCTCTTGTCTCTTAGAACTAATTTGTGCAAGGCATGATAAAAAGTATGTGCTTCCCTATCCCTTTTTCATCAACAAAACTGAGACCAGAACAGCTAATCTAATAAGAGAGTATTACCATGGCAGTTATAAAATATTCAATGAAATCCTGTTATGCCATTGTGCAAAAGACATAAGAGACATATCCCACGGTGTAAACTAAGTATATAACACAAAGGTGGGAATCAATCAGGACAAGCAAATGGGCTTCTCTTTTATATTTCAGTGATGCAAGTGATGCCTAATAGAGAGTACTAGTTAATATGGGTCAGCACCCTGTTGCAGAGTTCTGTCTGTGCAGTCGGTGTCATGTCATCAACAGTGGCAGATTGCCACTAATTAAAAGGTACCTTTTGCATCTCCAGGGTGTGCACAGCTTTGTATTATTGCACAGAAGCAACATGGACACCAACTCTGTAGAAGGAAATAGCATCAATTTGCTTTTGGTGCCAATATGATTCCAGTTCTGCAGAAGGAGCTATGCAGCAGGATACCAGCCATGGTCTGAAATGTTCAAGGTCTAGGATGGATTAATGTGAACAAATCATTAATGAAAAATCCCAGATGACAGGTTTGCATTTCAGGCTACATCATCTTCCAAGGTCTTCTCCTGCTTCCCATTGTTCATGGATCATGATTGAAATGGAGCATCTCCTGACTCGCATTCCAAGGTGGATCCTGACAGCCCCATCAGCACCATCCATTTCCAGATTCCAACAGAATCTTGTCAATCATTTCAAAGCCAAAACGTGACATAATCAAGCTGTTGAGCACCTGTTGTGGTGGCAAACAAAACCACTTATCTCTATTAGGACCAAATGCAAACATTATCATTTTCCAAGATTGTCTCATAACTTAATATACCTATAATATACCTATAATATACCTATAGTACCTATAATATACCTATAATATACCTATAAGGCCTAAACCAAAATCCTTGCTTTATGAAAAACTCATGCAAAAACTTAAACTCAAAAACAAAGCACCACTATTCTCACCCACCCCTCTCCAATCATGGTATCTAAAAAACATTTTGGAGGATGATAAAGAGTAACGTATTGTTCCTGCCACTTAACCGTGCAGTGAAAAAAAACAAAGAACCAATAAAAATGTAAACAAAAAATGTTGTTAAAAGCCCTTGAGCTATCATGTTTGGGTCCAAATGAGTCAGATGTGACTTGGCAGCCTTTATAATAGAAACAGCCATCTGCATTTGGGTTGATAGACATCTGGGATGGTGGTGGCTGGGGTGGGGAATAAACAGGTAAAAGTAATGTTTCTCCCCACACATGTGTGCTAGTCCTGTCCAACTCCAGGGGCAGTGCTCATCTCTGTATTCAAACCAAAGAGCCAGTGTTGTGTAAGTCCATGGCCACGTTGCCGGCGTGGCTGCAAGGAAACACTGTTTTACCTTCCTGCTTTATGTGCATTCGAACTGCTAGGTTGGCAGGAGCTCGGGTTATCAGCGTGAGCTCGCTCCACTGTGTGGCAACCGGAATTCAAACCGCTGAGCTGCCGACTTTGCAGCCAACAAGTTTTTGAAGCATTAGTCCACTGAGCCACCATGCCAAAAATAATAATAGCCTACAGAGTAGCCTACAGAATGGCCTACAGAAAAAAAGGTGTTTTAACATTTTCCATGACTTCTCTGGAATTAATTTGCAGTGCCCATTTTAAAAAAAGATTACTCACTTTTTTTCTAATAGAAAGCAATCTGTTCTCAGAAACGATAAGGCTTTTCCCTCCTGTTAAGGACAGGATAGGATATAAAATAGATTGAGTGCTCAGTATAAATCTTACCGTTTAAACTACTGTGTGTGTGTGGACGAGGGAATCTTCCAAAATTGATACATTTATACCTTTATTTTCTCTGTCCTTTAGTGCAGCTGGAGAAATGCTTTTTTCATGCTTGTAAAATGCAGAACAATTTACTTCTTTTGCCAGATAAGGTCATCCCAAATCTATTTTGTTTAAAAGCACATACACTGAAATTACTTACCTCCAGTAGAAATCCAAACAGAGACCTATTAGTAAAGGAGAAAACAGCTTTCTCTGTGCCCAGCTCATGCAGTCTATGTAAGCACTGAAACAATACCATATTATCCTGCAGGATGCCATTACTAACGCTAAGCAGTCATACAGGGCTGCCAAGGGCACTGTCTATATACAGGGCATCACAGGAGCTGACCCAGTATACACTAGGAGCCTCCTTGCTTGCATCTCTTCCAATGTGCACAGTAAGGATCAGCAGAGGATTAATGCAAATAGGGCAGCTGGAAGCAATCCAAGAACAGGCAAAACAATGAGGCAGTTCATTCATTGGCATCCTTCAGTCTCGAAAGACTATGGTATCATGCCTGGAGTAGAGATCCTAAAAACAGCACCTAGTGTGACTAAATAGACCAATTCGGGAATGGCAATCTCTACTGCACTGGGGGCAGATGTATTCTGTTTCCTGCCTGCTCCTTGAGTTTCGTTCTTTCTGTGCCTGCCTCTTTTCCTCTGCCTGTTGGACAAATGCCTCTTCAAATTTATGTAGACCATGCTGTATCTCTTGCCTCCAGACAGTGCGATCGGATGTCAGGGTTTCCCAGCTGTTGAGGTCCATTCCCAAGGCCTTCAGGTCCCTCTTACAGATATCCTTATACCGCAGCTGTGGTCTCCCTTTGGGGTGCTTTCCCTTCATTAGTTCTCCATATAGAAGATCTTTTGGGATCCGACCGTCATCCATTCTCACAACGTGTCCAAGCCAGTGTAGGCATCGCTGTTTCAATAAAGTGTACATGCTAGGGATTCCAGCTCGATTCAGGACTATGATATTTGGAACTTTGTTGTGCCAGGTAATGTTGAATATTCACCTAAGACAGCGCATATGGAAGGTATTAAGCTTTCTTTCCTGTTGAGCATGGATGGTCCAAGACTCGCTGCAATACAAAAGTGTTCTCAGTACGCAAGCTTTATAGACCTGTATCTTTGTATGTTCTGTCAGTTTCTTATTGAGCCATACTCTCTTTGTTAGTCTGGAAAACATAGTTGCTGCTTTACCTATACGTTTATTCAGCTCAGACTCTAGTGAGAGTGTATCTGAGATAGTTGAGCCAAGATACACAAAGTCATGGACAACTTCCAGTTCTTTTGCAGAAATTGTAATGTGAGGAGGAGAGTCCACATTCTGGCCCATTATTTGTGTTTTTTTCAGGCTGATTTCTAGCCCAAAATTTTTGCAAGCTTTACTAAAATGGTCCATGAGTTGTTGGAGATCTTCAGCAGAGTGAGCAGTAATGGTGGCATCATCAGCGAAGAGGAGATCCCGCAAAAACTTCACCTGTACCTTAGACTTTGCTCTCAATCTAGAGAGGTTGAAGAGTTTTCCATCTGATCTGGTCCGGAGATAGATACCCTCTGTTGAAGTTCCAAAAGCATACTTCAGCATGGTAGCAAAGAAGATCCCAAACAAGGTTGGTGCAAGGACATAGCCCTGCTTCACGCCGCTTCGGATGTAGAAGGGATCTGACACCAGGCCTTCGAAAACTACATTGCCCTTCATATCCTCATGAAAAGACCTAATGATGTTAAGGAGCTTGGGTGGGCATCCAACCCGGAGGAGTATTTTAAAGAGTCCATCCCTACTAACCATATCAAATGCCTTTGTGAGATCTATGAAGGCTACAAAAAGTGGCTGTCCTTGTTCCCTGCATTTTTCCTGCAACTGCCTGAGGGAAAATACCATATCAGTAGTGGACCTGTTGGTTCGAAAGCCACACTGTGATTCTGGGTAGACTCTCTCTGCAAGTATCTGGAGCCTCTTCAGTATAACACGTGCAAACAGCTTCCCGACAACACTAAGAAGAGAGATACCACGAGAGTTGTTACAATTGCTCCTGTCACCTTTGTTCTTATAAAGCGTAACAATATTAGCGTCCTTCATATCCTGTGGTACTCCCCCTTTCCTCCAGCAAAGGCAGAGGATTTTGTACAGTTCAGTGGCAATGATCTCTTTGCAGCACTTCAGAACTTCAGCAGGGATGTTATCTTTCCCAGGTGCCTTGCCAGAGGCAAGTGACTCCAGAGCTACATTTAGTTCTTTTAGTGTTGGTTCATTGTCAAGCTCCTCCAAGACAGACAAGCACTCAATATTATTTAAGACTTCTTCGATTATTGTGTTTTCTCTGGAATATAGTTCAGAGTAGTGCTGCACCCAGCGTGCCATCTGCTGCTCACGATCCTGGATTATCTCACCTGAGACAGTCTTTAAGGGCGCAGTTTTCTTATGTGTTGGCCCTAAGGCATGTTTAATTCCGTCATACATCCCCTTGATGTTACCTGTATCAGCTGCCATCTGAATCGGAAAACACAGTTGCAGCCAGTAATCGTTAGCACATTTCCTGGCAGTCTGCTGGACTTTGTTACGAAAAGCTCACAGGGCCTGTAGGTTGTGCTCGCTGGGATAAGCTATATATGCAGTCAAGGCTCTCCTCTTTTCCTCAATAGCTGGCATCAGCTCTTCTGAGTGGGCTTCAAACCAGTCTGCTGTCTTTCGGGTCTCCTTGCCGAATACTGATAAAGCAGTGTTATAAACAACATTCTTAAAATGTTCCCAACGTTTAGATGCATTATCTTCAGCAGGGCCAGGAAGAGCTTCCTTGAGTACATGGGAGAATTCCTCCACTTTTCCTTGGTTATAGGTGTTACTGGTATCAATTTTTGATCTTCTTTCCTTCTTCAGGTGGTGCAATCTCTTTGTTTTCAGTTTTACTTTGCTGTACACCAGGGAGTGGTCTGTGTCACAGTTGGCACTCTGATAACTACGTGTGATTGTAACACTAGAAATGCTGGAGCACCTGACGAGAATCAGGTCGAGCTGATGCCAGTGTTTCGATCCTGGATATCTCCAAGAGACTTTGTGCTGGGGCTTTGTGTTAAAGAATGTATTGCTCACACAGAGACCAAAATAGCAGCAAAACTCCAGCAGGCGTTGGCCATTTTCATTCATCTTTCCAATTCCGAACCGACCTAGGCAGGTGGGCCAGGAGTTATAATCAGCTCCAACCCTGGCATTAAAGTCACCGAGGATAGCTATTGGTCTTTTCTCAGGGATTTTCTTGATAGTGGCAGCTAGATCATCATAGAATTTGTCTTTAAGTTCTGCTGGAGATGATAATGTTGGTGCGTATGCACTGATAAGTGTAACCAACCCTCCTGTAGAGTGTAGTTGCATGGACAGGATTCTCTCACTTCCTGCAGCAGGTGGGATAATGAGACCTAGTAAAGTATTTCTAACAGCAAAGCCAACCCCACATTCCCTGGTCTCGTTTGATGGTTTTCCCTGCCAGAAGAATGTAAAGTTCCTCTCCTTGACAGATCCAGAGTCAGGTAGCCTTGTCTCTTGGAGAGCAACAATGTCCATCCGCAGTCTGCACAGTTCCCTGTCGATGACAGCTGTCTTTCGTATAGTGTCCATTTCTTGGAGATAGTCTGAACAGCTAGAGTTCATTGTCCTAACATTCCATGTGCCCAACTTTAGGCTCGAGATTTTTTTATGTTTATTGCATGGTGCAGTGTCAATGATTTGTTTGCTGGTTTCCATCCTGATCCGCCTACAACCAGGTAGCTGCCGCTTCCTGTGTTGTTCCCCCACTATTTGCTGTAAGTGGTCCTCTCCAGGGCACAAGGCCTGGATAATTCAATATGGAGGTTAGGCTGTTACCCAGGCAGCAAAACCCCCCTCTCCACGTAGCTGGAGTGGTCCAATGGAACGGCAAAGCCGATACAATTAGTTCCAGCTGCATCGCAGGAGTTGCCAGAACATGATTGTATACAGTCATGAACTGTCTCCAGGACTCCGGCTCTGTTTTTTTCCTTGAAGTTGACTCCTGAAGCCTTTTCTAATGATGGATATAGCCACAAGGCAGTGGAGGTTTGAAAGAGTTTCCTTCTCCTAAAGGTGGTTCTTCCGCTTTTTCTACCGTTGGGGCGATGAGAGACCTCTTCCGCCTTCAAAACCATTGACCGTCCTCTCCTGTAACCCCAGATGGGGGCCGTTACAAGGTACTACCAGCCGGGCCAGCTGGACCAAGGTTTTTTAAGGAGGTATTACTCCTCCAGTTTTCTTCTTGTTCCTTGGAATCCTGCCCCAGGTTGCCCATTCCCCTAAGAGCAAGTTCTACAAAGTCCCTGTAAGTGTGGAATATGCCCTCCTATTTGTTTTTCCTATTTTCCAAGTTCTGTTTCTTGGTATAAAAAGAGTAAAATAAAATAAAATAAAATAAGAGATTTTGCGCGCCGTTAGGGAGTAATGGCATGCATAAACAATCAGTGTTTCAATAATGTTTTGTTTATTGAACACGGATGTTTTAAATTTCTAAAACTGCTTCTAATCTTAGTTTTAATCATGATATGTGTTTCGTTGTTGATTGTTGATTGTTGGGTTACTTTTATTTCTTGTCACCCTCATAATAGTGTTTGGTAATGATTGGCTTGTACTTTGGACTTATATAGTGCTATACATTGTGCTAAATCACACCCCTAGAGATTTACAACACAAGTATGCAAATAATATTTTGTCCCCTAGCAAGCTGGGTACTTGTTTTATGGAGCCTGAAAGGTTGGGAGGCTGAATGAATCACAAGCAGAATACCTGAATCCGTCAAGATTGAACTCAGGTCATAAGCAGGGATTTGATGGCAGAACTGAAGTTTAAACACTGTGCCACAGGGCTCCTGATTAGATAGATAGATAGATAGATAGATAGATAGATAGATAGATAGATAGATAGATAGATAGATAGATAGATAGATAGATAGATAGATCCCACTAATTGCAGAAGAAAGGCACAGTGGTGAAATGTCTGTACTGCAGGTAAAACTGTGCTCACAACCTGGGGTTCAATCCCAGGTAGCCGGCTCAAGGTTCACTCAGCCTTCCATCCTTCCTGGCTCGGTAAAATGGGTACCCAGTTGGGGGGGGGGAATGTGTAGCCTGCATACTGTAATTAAAACTATAAACTGCCCAGAGGCTACTTGAAGTGGTATGGGGCAATATATAACCAGAACACTTTACTAAAACTCAGACGGTTGTCATTTGCCAGGATGAAATGCAATGCTTCCACTCCTGAGAATTCCCAGTTCTTAGTCTGCTGATGTAACACAAAGAATGATAAAAGGAGCCATAAGGTCTGTTCCCCAGCATTTCAAAGGTTTGCTCAAAAATCATGTTCATCATTCAAGGGCGATGACACTTGACATTTTCCCTTGTAAGAACCAATTTGTGCAATAAAGCTGTGAGAAAATTGAATTTGTCAGCCTGTTAAATGCATTTGTCTCAGGAATGTAATAAATTAGGCATATGAAATGGATAAGAATTGCAGCTAGATTTCCTTGTGACTCGAAATCTAACTCATCAATAGTTTTTCCCCCTCTCTAATGTCTTTCATCTACTCAAACTTTCCTGGTTATATATAAATAGCTTCATACTCCATTGTCAAGAAAAATATACACCAAAGATAAGGCAGACCACAGCAATATGGATGATATGGAAACACTGTTTAAATCCACGTACTCCAGTCCTCCAGTGATAGCAGAGCTTAGTGCCATATTTAACAGAAAATTATCTGACCTCAGTTTTATGGCACTCTTTATGACTTCCTGATTCCTTGTACAGTCAACCCCTGCCATTTCGTAGTTCAGGTACTGCGGTCCCACTATATCGCGGGATCGCAGTACCTGGGGGGTGGCGGGGAGCAATCGGATCATTCCCCGCCACCCCCGCCCCTTCCAGGAGGCCTCAGAGCTGCGTGGGGGCAGCGGGGAGCAGCCTGATGGCTCCCTGCTGCCCCCACCCCTCTGATCGCCCCCGCCCCACCTGACCCGCCTCCTCATATTGCGGATTTTCATGTATTGTGGGTCGGGTGGCTCCTAACACCCACGATAGGTGGGGGGGGTACTGTATAGCTCTCTACACTTCATTTTGTTTCAGCTCTGCTTTAAATAGGTTATTTTAAGGATTGTGAGGAATCCTGTCCATTAACAGTCTCTGGAGTAGGATGGCCATGGGTCCTTTACAAAGAATGGTCTTCTATTGGAAGGCATCCAATACAGATCTTAAAGTTACACAACAACCCTTACTTCACTGAAAACACACTAACCACACAGGTTGTCTAGACATAGTCTTGTACTGCGTTTCAGTTTAAATTAAGGCCATTATTTCATCTCCTATAGTCTCTCAACAACCTGATGGAAATTAGAATCCCTCATCAGTCAGGCAGCAATCCTAGGCCTAATCTAAAGAAAAGAAGATACGCCAAGTCCAAAAGAAGAGAGGAAGGCTTTTTGTTGCATTGCATTTAGAGGGGTCACTTAAATATTGTTAGACAGGAGGCAAAAGAGGACATACATGTGCATAAATTAATTTATACACACACATGAAAACGTAGAAATAAATGCTGTGGCCAGAATCCTATTGACTTCCACAATTACAAAAAGGCAATCAACTAAGTGGCAGGAGGTATTTTCCATGCTGTCCATCATGTGTCCGGTCCTTCCTAATTGAATAAATGATCAATTCTTTTTTTAAAAAAAATCCCTGGTTTAAGAGCTGTGTTTCTGTATCCACAATTCAAAACACCAGGAAATTACCAAATATTGTTGCACAATATGACACCCCTTTTGCCATCAAGCAAAAGGATGCCAGGCTTTACATAGCAAAAGGTAGTAGTCAAGATGGTCTACAGCAGGCATGTCCAAACTTCGGCCCTCCAGATGTTTTGGACCACAACTCCCACAGTCCTATGCCATTGGCAATCTAAGCTTAGAATTCTGGGAGTTGCGGTCCAAAACATCAGGTGGGCCGAAGTTCAAACATGCTTGGTCTACAGGATACTTTCTTGTACTATCATTCACCAAGTGAGAGCAAGCAAAGGGAAATCCTAGATGTTGGTTGCTTTTTTCATCAATTTTTGACACAAACACAAAGCAATTGACAGGGCGGTTTCTCCACAAGTGTGAATGGCAATGAGCATTTTAATATTCTTAGATAAGGAGTCATGTTAATAAATAACAATTGCATGCTGTCTGGCCATTTCCAGGTTTCCCATTCTCTTCTTCTGGAGGTGTCCTGTGACTGCGTAGACTGTCCAAAGCTGCACTGACTGGCTTTTCTCCTGGGAGGCACAGTAAAGTGTTGCTTATATACTGCCCTATAGTATATAAAGCACTCTCTGGGCAGCTTACAATATAATTATGCAGGCTACACATCCCCACTCCATCAAGATGGGTACTTAATTTAGCAACCTCAGAAGGATGGAAGGCTGAGCGAACCTTGATATGGCTACCTGGGATTGAATCCTGGTTAACACCAGAATTTTGGCTGCAGTACAGCAGTTTAACCACTCTGTCATGAGGCTATTTGTTGGGAGAGTCAACCTCCTAACCCAGCCGTGTCCAAACTTTGGCCTTCCAGATGCTTTGAACCACAACTCCCAGAATTCCAAGCCTGTGACAAAAGACTGAGGGAATTGTGGTCCAAAACATCTGGAGGGCCAAAGTTTGGACACCACTGTCCTAACCCATGGCTCTGTACCTAGATATCTGACTCACTGAGTTATCGACCCAGAAGCCAGTGATCTAATTAATACAATGCAAACCTTTTTACAAAATTGATGGCTTCTTATTATGCTAATTATATTACATTGTAATTAATTGATCACATTTATAGTACTTTTAATAAATAAAAATAAATAAATTATAATGTAATATAATTAATGTAATGTGAAGCATTAATTAGTAATTAGTGTTCATTGCATTAAGTATATTAATGGCTTCCTTACTCCTTCCCCAGCTTTGCACCAGCAACGGAGTGTTTAGTTTCCCTGAGCTAATTTAATAAGCACCGTCTCTGTGTTATGTGCCGTTGCATCATTCCTAATTAATGGCAATCTGGTATGGTCTTTTAAGTATCTGAGATGTTTAAGGAGTTATTTGCCATGGCCACCCCCAACCCTCCTGTGGATTTCCCTGGTCAAGTAGGTGTTTGAACCAAGATCTCCTGACCCCTTAATACAACACTACACCAAACACAGTTTCAAACACTGTCTATCCCTTTGTTTGTTGAAACAATATAGAGCTGGAAGGGAGCCTATGGATCATCACAGGAGCACAGTGGGCAGCCAAACTCTGCCGCCAGGTACCTGAACCAGGGAGCTATTTAGCTATTTAAATTACAGTTTCATTCCTTACTACCCAGATGAAGGATCTGGGCTTTCTGTGTCACCTTCCTTCCCATGTCTGTTTCAAAGAAAGGCCAAATGGGAAGGTCTGTGTGTGCATGGCCTGTGTCTCTTTGTTTGAGGCACTGGGGTGTAGTATCCAATCCACAGCTGCTTCAGCTGTAACTGAGGAGAAAGGCAAAACAGAATTCATGGCAGGCTGGGTGTGGCTTTTTGCCTCCTAGGTGCCTCTGTGTGGCATTTTACTACCAAAAAAAATTTTTTTTTCTTCACACAGAGGTGGGGAACTAGAACCTGTTCATAAGAACATAAGAACATAAGAAGAGCCATGCTGGATCAGGCCAAAGGCCCATCTAGTCCAGCTTCCTGTATCTCACAGTGGCCCCACCAGATGCGTTTGGGAGCGCATGAGGCTAGATATCTGTCTCCTGATACCACTCCCCTGCATCTGGCCCTTGAAGTACCCTGGTTTAAAGCCTAGAGATTACACATCTCCATCATGGTTTGTAACCCGTTATGGACTTTTCCTCTAGGAATCTGTCCAATCCCCTTTTGAAGGCATCCAGGTCAGATGCCATCACCACATCCTGTGGCAGGGAGTTCCATAGACTATAAACGCGCTGGGTGAAAAAATATTTTCTTTTGTCAGTTCTTACTCTCCCAGCACTCAATTTGAGTGTATGTCCCCTAGTTCTGGTATTTTGGGAGAGGGAGAAGAGCTTCCCTCTATCCACTTTACTCATACCCTGCATTATTTTGTATGTCTCAATCATATCCCCCCTCAGGCGCCTTTTTTCCAGACTAAAGAGGCCCAAATGTTTTAGCCTTTCCTCATAAGGGAGATGCCCCAGCCCAGTAATCATTTTAGTCGCTCTCTTCTGCACCTTTTCCAGTTCCACTATGTCTTTCTTGAGATGCGGTGACCAGAATTGTACACAATACTCCAGGCGGGGCCTTACTATTGTTTTGTATAACGGCATTATAATGTTGGCTGTTTTATTTTCAATCCCCTTTTTGATAATCCCTAGCATGGAATTGGCCTTCTTCACCGCTGCCACACATTGGGGAGACACCTTCATGGAGCTGTCCACCAACACACCAAGATCTCTTTCCTGAGATCTTGGTGGTCCTCTGTGGTCATCTGACTACAAGTTCCATAATTGCCAGCTAGCTTCCAGAATATCATAACTTCATGGATCCCTAGATGGAGTCTCACCTGGTGGTGACTGGCCAGGCAAATAACCTTGGGTTGTAGTTAACAAGAGATTATAGGATTTGTAGTTTAATGTCAATGGGAGTTCCACAGGGTAAAAACACATACTTTTTAACAGAGGTGCGTATACTCCTCTGCTTGTCTACATCTTCTCTAGTGTCTGTTCAGCCAGCTACATCTGGATGGCAAGTTCTAGCCAGAGAGTAGAGTTGCTAGCTTACATATAAGAGATTCATCTCATATTTTTAAAACGATCCGTTGGGAATAGACATGGGCACGACTTGGCAAAATTGTCGTTTCCGTTTTTGGTTATCGTTTCTGTTATGTAACGGAAATGGTAACGACAATTAAGCTGTCAGAACTCGAACTCGAACTGAAAAAAGAAAAATTGGGTCTGATTTGTCGTTGTCGTTCCTGGCATCGCACGGCGATCACGCGATGCCAAGCGGCACAGAAAAAAGTTTTAAAAATAAAAAAAACCCGATTCCTGGCCAAAAAAGCAGGTGAAAATATGCCTGCCTGAGGGCACCTACCAGAGGGGTGGTTTCTGGGGGGGGGTCCCCAACCTTCCCCCCCTCCTGTCCTGGGCTGCTGGTACCGGGCTGGGAGGGGGCATCCTCGGCGTCTCCATTTGCCATGCGGTGCGGGGGGATCCAAAATTGCGTCCGCAATATTTTTTTTGAAATCGTGGTCCAAAAAACCACCAAAGCACCACAGAAACATGCAAAAATTAGCTATTTTAAATGCTTGAATTTTTACAGTAGCAGCAGTGGGTTTTTAATAGCAGTAAAAGGTTGCACTGATTTTATTTTATTTTATTTTTATTTTTAGTTTTAGTTTTTTACACCTGCGCAATGATGGGCTGGCCATGGGATGGGACCATGCAAATTTTTGGACCCATTCTACCAATCGCATGGCCAGGTTTTGACTGACACTTCTGGATGTGCAAGAGGGCATAAAAAGCCGAGGCACTCCCAGAAGAGTCGCAGTCCGGGCTTGGATGTGGGTGGGAGAAGGCTGTGTGTAGCTGGCTGCTGTGCTAGACTAGTTTCGATTTCGCTGAGCCTTTAGATTTCAGTTAGGCAGGCAGGGAGGGAATTGATTCAATTGAATTTTTAGGAAATAATAATAATTCCTTTCATTCTCTGTCTGCTGTGGGGAATAGCAACACAGTTTATTCTTTTTTATTCTCCTGCAGTTTGTTAGGATTTCTTTTCTGATACTGCTTCAAAGGGGGGAGGTTTGAGTGGGAGGGGAGGTGTGGATTTATTTTAAAAATTTCATTTGCTTGGTGGCAAGCCAAGGTCCTTTCATACCCTGCCTGCAGCTCTGCTGTGGGTGCACTGCCCACTTTGTTTGCAAAAATTGCAATTGCTTTATTCGATGCAGTCTTGTGCAGCAAGTCAGTTTAAAGTGTTTTCCGCCTGCTCTGGGTCATTGCAGGACCCGCACCCGCCGCCCGTGCGCCTGCGCGTCCACCCCTCCCCCTGCTGCTGCCCGCCCATGCCCCCCGCCCCCCGCCTAGGCAAAAACACCTAGCGCCAGCAGGATGCCACTCGCTGGGACGTCAAATCGCGTGAAATCGTGGCGGCGGTAACAAATGACAAACGACATGACGAAATGACAATTTTTAAAAAAATTTCATGAAAAACGGAAACGACCCGAAACGGACCCATCCCGAAAAATGACAACTCGAAAAAAAAATTTTTCTGGTTGTGCCCATCTTTAGTTGGGAATAGAGATGGGCACAAAATGAAAATAATAGCCCTTCATCTCATTTTGTTTTGTTTTTCCTTTCATTTTGTATCCTTATTAACACATTTTAAAAGAATTTTCAGAATAAAATGAAACAAAAAACCCAATTCATTATACTAGTCAGTCAGTTAGTCAGTCAAGTTTATTGATTAGCAAATTTTGACCATATCAAAATACGTACATACAAAAACACATAAAAGTACAATAAACATATAAAATACAGTACAAATACTAAAATTTAGAATCAACATAATTATAATTTAGATAAATGAATCACCCCTGCTGGAAACTCCTATTTGTTTGATGTAGTGGTATCTTATGCCAGCCGTCTTAGATATAAATTTAGCTATATTTCAGACAGCTTGTATATTTGGATTTTGGAGCAGATATGAAAGTCTATGGTCCATATTGCAGTGAGCTCATTATACTATAAAATGGCCCCCTGGGTCCCAGAGGAACCAGATTTGGTGGGTAGCTTCTGTGGACTCTTCCCTGTTACCCCTCCAAATTTGGAGAGTTTTAGGGGTTTAGGGTGCTGGGTTATTAAACTCCAAAGTGCCCCCCATAGAAAAACAGAAAGATAAAAAATGTGGCATTTTAAAATCAAGCCTCATTCATCCACTCTCTGCTATGGAATGCAAAGAAGGAGGGTTAAAGTGAATGCTAAAATGATTCCATTCTTTTCTATGTTCACTTGCCTTTCCCTAAAGGGAGGAAGCAGAGGCTCAGGGCCATAAATTTTCTCCTGCTCTTTTAAAGAGTGAAAATGGGGTTTTTAACTGCTTTATCACTTAGCAACCCTTCCAAGCAAGACCTATCAGCACTTGCCTCAACACCCTTCCTTCACATGCCACCTCATAGAGGGGAATGAGGTTTGATTTTAAAATGGCACATTTTTCCTCTGCCTCTTTTTCCATGGGGGACCCACTTTGGAGTTTAATAACTTGGCCACCTGAACCCCAAATCTCTCCAAATTAGGAGGGCTTAAAGGGAAATGTCCAAGGAAGCTACCTACCACATTTAGTGCCTCTAGATGAATTGTTTCAGTTCTAGAGGCAAAAATGGCAGTTCATTTGGTTTAATCACTGAACGCGTTCTACTGTTTCATCTTGTAACAAAACGATTTGTTGCATAACAAAACAATGAAACAACATTTCATTTTTCGTTTTGTGCCCATCTCTAATTGAGAAGTCTCCTTCTGGACTTCTCCTGTCCAGTTCCTCTCCTTGCATAGCAACACAGAACTGGATAAAATTCACAAGCAGAAATCTGTGTATTCCCAGACTTCTGGTGTATTTTGTAACCCTAAGAGAAAAATGTGGTTAGCAACTTGTGCTCATTTCGAAAATGTACCAAAAACCCAACAATGCCCCACGCCTCCTTGAATTGTGTACAAATATACCAGAATCAGTGGCGAGAAGACAGTTGAAAACAGAGAACTGACATAGAACAGATTTATGGGCAGGTATAGGGGGAAACCTATGGAGATGAACTGCCCATCTGTACTTCAGACTGTCAGCGTAACTGAAATTTAAACAGCTGTGGTTTACCCTGCTCACTCACTCCCCTGCCATCTTCATTATGTCATCTTCATTATAATTTAATTTCCTCCCTCACTACTGAAGCTTCGATCTCTATGGGAATGGGCAAATGAGGCAAACAACCTCAGGTTCTTAACTGCAGTTGGCCCTTAAGTGAACAGACATTTGCATGACAGTTCAGTTCAGCCTTCCCCAGCTTTGCCTCCTCTACAACTTAGAAAGTGTCATCCATCTATTAGGAACAGCTAAGACTGGGGTTCCACCCCCATCAGATGGTGAACTGCCACATTCTGCTTCCCTTCAAGCGTTGCTTTCACCTATGAGTCTACAGAAAGCTTGGAGGGATGGAGGGGGAATGGAAGATTTAACCAAAAAGTCATCTTCCCATGCAGACATCAATCCTAAGACATGTCATATACGGTAGAATAGAATACTGTAATACAGCACCAGAGCTGTTTGTCATTGTGCAGCACAAAATCTGGGCAGGGTAAATGCCACTCTTATTAATGCAGGGTTTATATGGGATATTTGTCCTCAGTTCACATTCATTGCTTTTGAAATGTGACTGGATTGTAATTGATGCACTTGCAAAAGAGAATACAAGACCAGGGATCAGCCACATTCAGTTACCTTTTCACTTGAGTAGTGAAGCTCTGAACCTCTTCACTTCTACCCACCATGTTTCATTCAGTTGTTACTGATCATAGTGTTCCTGCTACTCTAGTTCAGAAGACCAAGCATAAGCAATAGTAGTCTTAAAAAGGTAAAGGTTCTCCCCGCACATGTGTGCTAGTCATGTCCGACTCTAGGGGCAGTGCTCATCTCCGTATTTAAGCCGAAGAGCCAGTGTTGTGCAAGTCCATGGCCATGTGGCCGGCATGGCTGCAAGGAAACACTGTTTACCTTCCCGCTTTGTACGGCGGTACCTATTTATCTACTTGTACTTACATGCTTTCGAACTGCTAGGTTGGCAGGAGCTGGGGTTATCAGTGGGAGCTTGCTCCAGTGTGTAGCACCTGGGATTCGAACCACCGAACTGTTGATTTTGCAGCCAACAATTTTCAGAGCCTTAGTCTGCTGAGCCACCACAATCCCAATAGTAGTCTTAAGAGAGAGCAATCCCGATTCATGCACATGATACCAAAAGGTTAAAGGCTGTGATCGCCTCATGGCAGAGTGGAAAAGAATGAATACTTCTACTAGAACATATAATGTGTCAGCCCCTTGGTTCATCTGCATTAGTGCTGCCAACTCTGGCTAACAGCTGGTATCATTGGTTTCAGCCAGGATTATTTTCTGTTTTGTCCTGGAATCTTTTCCATACAAAATGTTTAATTTGAGCCACAATGCTATGCACAGGAGTTGGAAGCATTCATTTTTGAATTGCAACTTTCAGAATTCCCCTGGTTGCTGGATTCTGGGCATTTTAGTCCCAAAGGTAACACAGCCAACCATGGAGAGGTAAGCATGTTGTTCCCATCTAGCCTGTAAATGAGGATAAGGAAAATCATGAGAAAAATCACTGCTATTTTTTAAACAAGACTAGAGGTGCGGATGAACCATCACATTGGCAGTTTGTGCTGGTTTGCTTTTCAGCCAAACAAGTATTCAGCATTTCCACCCTGTCTGGCAGGCACCCACTCTAAAGTAACACCTGGAGAAGGCAGGGCTGAGAAGCACTGTTCAGCCAAAAATTGAACTGGCACTCTCCACCATTTTAGCAATTCCTCCATATTTCCAAACAACGCATGCAGTGATTGTATATCCCTCTGGACGAGGGGTGAGCAAATGCCATGCACTTTGCAGATTTGTAGTCATCCCTGTTCAATCTGTTTCTCAATATTTCACACTATTTGTGTATACTGGAACTGTCAAACTAAGGAGAAAAACATGAAACTAAGGAAAATAAAGGGCTCTGATTTGGGATGAGGGGGTGGAATTTTGTGATACCAGCTACTCCTTGGCACCCAGGGTGCAAGCAAAGTTAGCAAAATTTTCCTTCCTTCCCTAATCCCACCAGGAACTGGTAGAATAAGGGAAGGAACAATTGACTCAGATTAAATCAATTTCATCAACTCAAATATTTGATAAAGGAGAAATGAATGCCCCAGGTTAGTATCTTCACTGTTCAAATGTGCAGAGTACCAGATCGCTGCCTTCGGTGTCACATCTGTCAGCCACCCCATCTGGAACATACGAACACACTGTGAAAAAAATGTTTAAAATTAAAGCTAGTGGCAAGCATTTTTTAAAAAAAAAAACAAACAAACACCTAAAGCAGGCATGTCCAAACTTCTGCCCTCAAGATGTTTTGGACAGCAACTCCCACAGTCCTTTGCCATTGGCAATCTAAGCGTAGAATGCTGGGAGTTGTGGTCCAAAACATCAGGATGGCCGAAGTTTGGACATGCCTGCCCTAACGTATATAAAAGTGGCGAGGGAAGGATAGCTTAGGTACTGTACCTGCTGCTACTGTGACCTACCCACTCAAACTCTGCACAATGGTCCTGACTTCACACAGAGAGACCCTCAGTTATCCTGACAGAGATCTCCAGTTGCCTGAAAGCACAGAAGCAAAAATTCTCCAGTGCACACTTGCCCTAGCTCCTGAAAATCAAAACAATACAAATAACAAATACAGTGGTTCCCAACCTTCTGGTTCTTCTGTTACAGCATAGCTTGTACTTCCCCAGTGAGTGCTTTCTAAAACAAAACTAAAGAAATATTCTATCTTTAAAAATGCTGAGCACTGAAGCAGTTCTTAATACTTGAGTACCAATTTGGGCTTCCTCACATCGATTCAGATTCTGACTAATTTCAAAATCCAAAGCACATCCCTCATATATTCTTGAAGGCTTTCACAGCTGGAACCTGATAGTCATTTTGAGTTTTTCAGGCTGTTTGGCTGTTTTCTGGAAGTTTTTCTTCCTGATGTTTCACCAGACTCTGTGGCTGGCATCTTCAGAGGGCAAGGAGCTCAGGCAACTAGGAGTTTCTCTCTGTTCTCTTGGGTATAGAAGGAGTAAGACTGGGGTTCTTAAAGTTGTGGGAAAGCAGAAGCTTGTCCTATGCGGGACAATAGATGTTAGTCATTGTATTGTGATGGTGGTATTAAGAAGTTTCAAGGTAATCAGGGGTAGCAAAGATCCTAATAAGTAGTTGATGGGTGTAATTAATTGTTCTATTGTGTGAACTGATCACCTTTGCTTGTGTCTGGATGGGAATCATTGAGCTTTGACCTTTTTGCACTCTGCAGTTTTTAGTACTGGAAGCCAGGCTTTGTTGATTTTTAAACTTTCTTTCTTTTTGTTGAAACTGTGCTTATGTTTGTGGATTTCGATGGCTTCCTAACAGAACAACTAAAGGCACCCTTCAACTACATATTAGGATCATTCCTACCCCTGATTACCTTGAAATTTCTTAATCCCTCATTAACAATACAATGACTAACATCTATTGTCATGCATAGGACAAGCTTCCTCTTTCTTACAACTATGACGGTTACTTCATGTCCACTCTCATCCCGGGAGGAAGTTCATTGCATGTTGATGTCAGTTGCAGGCACGTGGTCTTCTTGCGGTTCTGTCCCTGTTCCTGTGTACTCACGGGCATGACGGATGATACTGGCATGACTGTTACTGCACGTCCTCTTTCAGTGATGAGATGTGAAATTCCATGCCTTTGTTCTCCGGTTTTTTTCCAGCCCGACCTTCCATTTTTTGATGTTTCGATTTTCTGAAGCCTTGCCTTCAATGCGTTATGGAGCTGAGTTTGAGGCATTTGTCTTTTAGTCTCTCTGCACTGCATTGCTGACTCCATAGGAAATGTACTGGTGAATGGCACTAGATGGAGAATGGCACGTTGCGGGAGGAGACTGACCTCACAGGCTCTCGTATTGGAACGAGAAGTAAGATGAGGAGATTCCTGAGGCCAGGGAGGGGAATCTCTCATCCCGCTTAGATCGCAGTTCAGAGGGCATGGTTGGGATGAACTCCCTTCATCCCGCAATGGACATGCAGTTAGATTTCTTCATACCAGTCCCCAGCAGGACCGCGAACAGCGATGAGATGGACATGAAGTATCAGCCTTTGAGAACCCCAGTCTCACTCACCCCAGAGCACAGAGAGAAACTGAGCTCCTTGCCCTCTGAAGATGCTAGCCACAGAGTCTGGCAAAATGTCAGGAAGAAAAACCTCCAGAACACAGCCAAACAGCCCAGAAAAAAATCACAACAAACCATATCCCTAATCTAGACCCATCCATTACTATCTCTCTTACAAACAAACATACTTCTAAAAATGAGCAAAATGATTCCCTTTACTTGCCACCAATCAGCAATATGGGAGAAGAAGTGAACAACAGTTCAAAAGCCTATATATTATACAGTGCCTCTCTATTATTAGCAGTGCCTATCTTGTTCATTCCCAAAGCAGCTGAATAATTAATACTAATACACGTACTTCTAATTGCAGTCAAAGCAAAAGTGAACAAATGAGAAAAGAAATGAGCTTTTCAAAAACAAATTGTGGTTACATGACGGTCTTTAGTTGAAAAACCTTTAGCTTACTGATAAAATTGGCTTTTACAGAAAGCAAGGCTGATTGAAAGGCTCCCCATTAAAAAAACAACTTGAACAGAAAAAGGCAATTGTCACCAATCCATGTATTTACTGGGAGTTTTCTAATATCCTGGGGAATTTACAACCAAAGTAGTCAGGAAGGCAGCAGAGACCATTTCCTTTTGGGTCCTGAGAACATATGATGATCTCTAATGCAGCAGGCATGTCCAAAGTCAGGCCTGGGGGCCAAATGTGGCCTGGCGACATTTCAAATTTGCCTCAGGAGGGTTGGCAGCTCACTTTTTACCTTCTACCATCAGGCAGGCTCAGCCTGCCATGCATCCCCACCAGCTGGCCCCTCTCCAAACTGGATGGAGGCATCAGATTGCAGTTGTACATTGACAATAAAGGTTTGCCTGCCCTTCCTGCCTCTGTCTCAGGCCCCCCAAGCTGCTCACGGCCTCTTCTCCCCCAGCCTCAGCCCCATGCATCCCCACCAGCTCCATTGCTGCAGTTTTGTCCTGCCTGCCCTTCCTGCCTCTGTCTACCATTTTATAGGCTCCATTGCTGCAGTGTCCTCCAAAATCCTTGCACCAGAGACTTGTCCAAAATCCGGCCTGGGGTCCAAATGTGGCTGAATGGTCGGCCCCCTCACATTTTCACCTTGCCAAATCTGGCCTTCCTTGCAAAAAGTTTGGACACCCATGCACTACAGCAAAAGGCTGAATATCTTGAGAGATTGCAAACATGCACATGGATTTGAATAGGGGAATATAGTGGTAAACCTTCCCAACAGGACTGCAGCAAATGAGGACCCGATGTCTCCTGGACATCTTCATTGCTCCTGAAGGAGTAATACCAGGAGGGTGGCGAGGGCAAGGAAGGGATGAGTCAGCGTGACAACACCCACACTGTTTCAGTTCTAGGGATGCCAAATGAATGGAAAGATCCCCCAGCTCCTTATTGGTTAGCAAAGAAGGCATTTTCCCTGCCATATTGTCTTTGACTGGTGAAGGAATGTGGGGCAGGCGAAGTGCTGAACAACAGTTTTCACTCCAGTCTGATGGCTCAGCATAAAACAGGAGCAGACTTTGGTTAGTCTGCAGCTTGCCAGCTTTTGGTCGGTGACCCAGGTCACCTTTTGCCTGGCACTGTCCACCTCCCAGCTTGATGCTTTCTGATTCATTCAAAATGAGTTCAGATTAGAGCACAAACTTAAAAACGAATTGGCCTTCCTGGTGCTGGCCAATCAGGAGCTGTGCAGGGAAATGCATCGTCATCCGCCTCCCTGTCTGATTGGCCAGCACCAGGGAGAAGGAAATTTGACACATCAACCCCAGCACAAGGTAAAAGATTGGTTTCATTCCTCCAGTTCTGAACGTCAGCTGGGCTCCTGCATTTCATTACGGAGGCTGACCACTTCTGAAATGAAAAGCCTATATATCTAGTTTTAATATTTCCAGACTGTGGATAAGTGCATTAGCAGATACTAGTCCTGTAGAAAAAGAGACCCACCGTAGCTTCCTTCCTAGGATCTACCACAGTGCATGCAAAAAAAGTTTGGAACTGCTGTATTCTGGATATTGTGCTTTCAATGTCACAGGGGTATCCTTCACTTCTCATTTTATTAATCGAAGGGTGGGCTGGGAAACCGTCTACAGAAAATTTGGAGATGGAGAATGACCCCCAAAGCAGCTCCCTTGGATTTTACTGTGGGATAGTTTTCATCAGCAGAGGAGCATGGGTTGGACTGCATTCAATGCAAGTTAATGAATCAATTCAAAATGCCACTCTTCTTCCATACTTTCAGCTTAAATATACACACAAGCCAAACACTAACTAAAGTATTAGAATGCAGTGACAGTTCATAAATGTAGTTTCCTCTAGGCACAAATTCAAGTACCTTCCATTAATGCTGGTCTTTCCTCTAGGCACAAATGCAAGTACCTGGATGTCACCTTTGAATCAGATTTTGTGTTCCACATTGGGTGGAACAGGTTCTCTCAAAGGAACCCATAGTTATAGAAAAGCTCATTTATTGCTGAACAAAATTCTTTACTTTTCTTTCTAGGCTAATATAATAGTTCCTCCTGGCACATTTTTCATTTTCTTTTCACAGTGTAAGAAAAATCTTCTTCTCCATCCAATTTTTCCATCCTAGAATGTCCTGCAATTATTTAATGGAAAAACTGTTCCACAGAGTAAACTAAGGATGAGCACCTTACAAAAAATGACATGCTGTTTCATTGTTTTGTAATCTTATAAAACCTTATGAAACAAAATTAAACAGCAAGCAGTGTATCGTCAAGAAATGAAACAAAACAAAATGTTTTGTTTCAGAAATGAAACCATTCATCCTAGCCTCTTGATCTAGCCATCTTGAGAACAGGAGGTTTATTTTCAAACTGATTATTTTGCTTTCCTTTCTTCTCGTGCCTCAGCTGTTCATATAGCTTATTGCCAATCTTGATCTGCCTGAAACTAGCCAGCCCAGGAACTGAGCTGTTCCCTTCACTGGCTGTGTCTGCAAGTGGATTTAAACTGATTGTTTTCCTTTCCTTTTTCAATAGGATTGTGGAGGTTATTTTTTTTCCTTTCCTTTCCTCGTCTTGCCGCAGTTCACTGTTGAGTTTATTTCCCCAATCTCTCTGTGGAGCAGTTAGCTATTAGCTTTCTAGCTTGTTTACAGCGGGTTCTTTGCTTGAAAGCAAATTGATTGGAAGGTTCAAGGGTCTTTGATTTAGGGCAGTGGGCTCCCTGTTAAATAAAAAAAAAGGAAAGCTCCCCATTATTTATAGCCTTATGAAATGTATTGTCTCATGACAAAAATTCTTTTTAAAAATTTGTTATTAACTAAATGAAACAAAATGAAGAGTGAAATGAAACACTATATTTCTGTTTTGTGCCCATCTCTAGAGTAAACTATCCATGATCAGGCAATTGCAAGAATAAGAAGAGACTGTGCTGGTTGCAGGTGGTCAGAGGTTGCCATTGGTGTGGACCTGAGAAGATTCACCTCTGGTGAACCGTTTTGGTCAACCCTGCTGCTGCTCCACCACTTTCAGATTGCTGAGTCTTTACTTTCCTCCTCACCACACTTTGTGCCCCACACATTTCTCAATGGAAAGCTGTGCCTGTTAAGCAGAAAAATAGACATAACAATGAATATGGTTTAATTTACTTTACAATATTTTAGGCATCATGTTTTGTACTCCAGTTCAACTTGGTCAACATCAGTGTTTGGAAGAAACAAGATGCAAATAGCTAGTGGTATGTAATTAATTCCTTTTTTGTAAAAAATAAATAAAGTAAAAGTACCTATTATAACGTAAGGAGGGATAAGCTTAGTCCTTTTGTGGTGTAGTTATAACTTTTCAGTTACTTTCTTGGTTTCAGGAGTGTGGCTTCACCCAGGGTGGAGGAGGGATATTATATTTCTAGTGATAGCTGACACTGCCCTTCATGTTTTGGCTTTGTGGCATTGCAGATTTGGAAATGACTACAAGGTGAAGAGGAGACTTGATTTTCCATCAGAGGTCATCCACTTGCAATATTAAAACTGTTTTCTGAACCTAAAAGTAACTGGTTATGCTACTTTGGAGAAACTGGTAAATAAGTAGTTACATCAACAATAATAATCTTGACTGACAGTACTTTCAGATTCTGGAGGGAACATTTCTCCTTGAGACTTCTCTTTTTAAAAAAACACACACTTCTCCATTCTTATTATTTAAAATGTTCATTGTCTGGAATGAAAAATATACTTCAGCTGTCAGGCTTTGCAAAATGGGCAAATTGCATGTGAGAAAGAAACAACCGTCAGTAGCCTTGAATTGTTACCGAGGTCAAAATAATGCAGTATTTCTAATGGACTAACAAATACCCACAGACATGGTATTGATCAGTGGAGTTCTTTTTGCCTGTTAAGAATAACTCATTATGTATTCTCTGAAGTTCTCATATATACATCCTTCTGTATTCAGATGTTTATGCTAATCTACAGCACCCAGCTGTTGTGTGGGTAAATGTACTCCCTTCAGGTTATGTACCTTCATTCCCCCCACATTTCTGATTTAGTTTGCCTGTATTTCTTTTTATTTATAAAAATATAAATACAATGGTCATAAAACTGCTGCTTACACATGCCAGGACAAGTGCAGCACTATAAATCACAGGGACAGATTGCCACCAGCTAAGGAAGTGCAGCTGTATCCATCACCATGCACCAGTCAAAGGACTTTGCACACAGCAAGGAATACAAGCGATGATCTGTGAGCCAGTGTCAAGGTACAACATGTAAGCACTGATATTTTGGCCATTGTATTTACTTCTCATTTAAAGCTTTTTTTTTTCATTTACAACCTTTTTAAAAAACACACATACACATAGCAGAAATGTCTATGGCAGCATTAATTATTAGAGCACATAAATGCATTGGTGTCATCGCCAACTCTGAAGCATAGAAAGTCTTCATGACACACCCAATATCAATTCCAAAGAGCTGGCAACTGTGTGGATTCATATCGATGAAGCAGTTCTAGAACTTTCATTGCTAACTGGGTCTTTCCAAACTGCTTTGCATTAAGACAGAGTTACTTCATGTATTCGTGTTGGAACAATGTGTCTTCCTTCCAACTCTCGTAAAGGGAGACACTCAGAGGAAAGAAAGGAAATGAATGGGGTGGAAGATAATTTCAATATTTCTTCTAATGAAAAAGTTTTGGTGTTCTGACTCTATGTATTCTGGCTCCGCTCATTGTGTATCCATGCATGTATATGTTATCCTGCATAGGCATTCTAGACAGTACAGTGGTACCTCAACGTATGGATTCAATCGATTCCAAATAGACATGGGCACGACTAGGCAAAATTGTCATTTCCGTTACGTAACGGAAACGGTAACGACAATTAAGCTGTCAGAACTCGAATTCAAACCGAAAAAAGAAAAATTGGGTCTGATTTGTCGTTGTCATTCCTGGCATCGCGCGGCGATCGCGCGATGCCAAGCAGCACAGAAAAAAAGTTTTAAAAATAAAAAAAGATCCAATTCCCGGCCAAAAAAGCAGGAGAAAATATGCCTGCCTGAGGGCACCTACCAGAGGGGTGGTTTCTGGGGGGGGGTTCCCAGCCTTCCCCCCTCCTGTCCTGGGCTGCTGGTACCGGGCTGGGAGGGGGCATCCTCGGCGTCTCCATTTGCCATGCAGTACAGGGGGATCCAAAATGGCATCCACAATTTTTCTTTTGAAATCATGGTCCAAAAAACCACCAAAGCACCACAGAAACATGCGAAAATTAGCTATTTTAAATGCTTGAATTTTTACAGTAGCAGCAGTGGGTTTTTAATAGCAGTAAAAGGTCACACTGATTTTATTTTATTTTATTTTTATTTTTATTTTTTTACACCTGCGCAATGATGGGCTGGCCATTGGATGGGACCATGCAAATTTTTGGACCCATTCTACCAATCGCATGGCCAGGTTTTGACTGACACTTCTGGATGTGCAAGAGGGCATAAAAAGCCGAGGCACTCCCAGAAGAGTCCCAGTCCGGGCTTGGATGTGGGTGGGAGAGGGCTGTGTGTAGCTGGCTGCTGTGCTAGACTAGTTTCGATTTCGCTGAGCCTTTAGATTTCAGTTAGGCAGGCAGGGAGGGAATTGATTCAATTGAATTTTTAGGAAATAATAATAATTCCTTTCATTCTCTGTCTGCTGTGGGGAATAGCAACGCAGTTTATTCTTTTTTATTCTCCTGCAGTTTGTTAGGATTTCTTTTCTGATACTGCTTCAAAGGGGGGGAGAGGTTTGAGTGGGAGGGGAAGTGTGGATTTATTTTAAAAATTTCATTTGCTTGGTGGCAAGCCAAGGTCCTTTCATACCCTGCCTGCAGCTCTGCTGTGGGTGCACTGCCCACTTTGTTTGCAAAAAATGCAATTGCTTTATTCGATGCAATCTTGTGCAGCAAGTCAATTTAAAGTGTTTTCCGCCTGCTCTGGGTCATTGCGGGACCCGCGCCCGCCGCCTGCGTGCCCGTGCGCCCGCCCTTCCCCCCTGCCACTGCCGCCACCCGTCCATGCCCCCCCGCCACCCCGCCTGCCACCTAGGGCGCAAAAACACCTAGCGCCGGGGGGACGCCACTCGCTGGGACGTCAAATCGCGCGAAATTGCGGCGGCGGTAACGACAAATGACAAACGACACGACAAAATGACAAATTTTAACAAATTTCGCAAAAAAAGGAAACGACCCAAAACAGACCCATCCCGAAAAAAAAACAACTCGAAAAAAAATTTCTGGTCGTGCCCATCTCTAATTCCGAATGCATACTCTTATATTGAACTACTCCTCTTAAGTCGGGGTACCTATCTAAAAAAATTGAAAAAATAAGTTTAAAATGGAAAAAAATATTTGTAAGTCAAGCAGACCATATTTAAAATTTGTAAGGCAGAAGTTAAAACAGCAACAATTTTCCGCTCTTGTCAAATTGCTCTTAAGCTGAGCTGCTCTTAAGTCGGGGTACCACAGTATTATGAACAGAGAGAGAAAGAGAGACTGATTGACTGACTGACTGACAGGCAGAGAGATAGGCAGACAATAAAATCGGGGCTCTGTGGGTAAATAAAGCAAAACTTTATGGTCAAGATTGACAGTAAATATAAACCATCCAACTCCATTCTGAAATTTTAAGGCTTTCACTTTTTTGTGAGTGTGTCTTCAATGAAGATTACTAAGTGGTACTCACAGAGTAATTCAGAAATGGAGTCAGCAATGAGTGGGCAAAATGGACAAAGTTCTACTGCTTCCAGCACCTTCCTATCTTATTATGGTTGGTGTGTGTGTGTGTGTGTGTGTGTGTGTGTGTGTGTGTGTGTGTGTGTGTGTGTGTGCGTGCGTGCGTGCGTGCGTGCGCGCGTGCGCATGTGTGCATGTGTGCGTCTCTCTCTCTCTCTCTCTCTCTCTCTCTCTCTCTCTCTCTCTGTGTTGCATTGTGTGTGCCCTTACTTTACCTGCATAGATAACTGTCCTTTTTTTCATTATTATCCATTGATTTGTATGGCTGATAATGAGGAGAGAGTAATCCTGAAACTGTCCAGGATACAAAGGGGGATTAGATCCCAATGGATCCCAGGTCATCTCTATCCCAGGTCATCTCTACGATCCCAGGTACTCCAACTTTGGAATGGTCAACTGCAAACCTTAATGCCAACTACGACAAACCACAATGTTTCCTCCCTCCCTCCCTCCCTCCCTCCCTCCTTCCCTTCCTTCCTTCCTTCCTGATAACAATCAGGCAAGTGATATTTTTCAGTTTCATATGTATATTGGTGGATCGCTGCCGAACCTTTTAATGGGATGAAAAACCGTGGGCGTTTATACACGACCCCTAAGCTCCGCCGCAAATGGCTGCAAGGTCTGGACCTTAAAAATGTTTACCCACCAGCTCCGGACTTTGCAGACAATTAAGTGTGACCCCGCCCACTTTAGCGCGACCAAACAGCAGTTTTCTTGTACCTGGTCTTTGATGGTGACAAAGATTTGATCCGGTGTAAGGATAGTGAGTGCGGGGCTCTCCTGGCTTCAGTTTGTTCTTTTTTTGCGCCCCGCCCCTTTAAGAGATCTGAATGCTGCCGGGAACAAAACGGAGGTAAACCGGCAGTCTTTTCTTTCTTTTTTCTCCCTCCCTCAGGCAGCCAGCAACCAGGAAGTGCGGAGGGGGGTGGGGACAGAGGAAGACAGAGGAAGAGCGACGAACCCCTAAGATCTCTGGTCCGAATTTAAGTGGCCAGCGGATCTTAGGGGTCGTGTAAAAAGGCCCCATGAGCACTGTGGGAACTGTTTCCAGGTGAACATCCCTAAGACAGTGCTGTCAGTCTCTTGTTCTTTTTCCTCAACTCTCTCTTTTATGTGTGGAAGAAGCAAGCACGTTGACCTGCAAGATGTTGCATAATTGAATGAATAAGCCAGTGTGATCTGCTGTGGTGAGAACATAGGATGGAGACTAGGGATGTCCTCAGTCTCATTCCCAAGGTCAACCACTGCAACATCATTTGCCAAAGTAAAATGGCCGCGGCCTCTTCTGACACCCAACCAAGTGTAACAAATTTTGTCACAACTCCTCTGAAGCCCAAATAATGTTTGGAGAACTGCCACAGCTTTCTGTAGAAGCTGCTTTTTAATTGCCTGGCTTGGAGGTTCTCTTGAAGACAGCCATTTTCCAGGGCCTTCCAGGGCAATCACCTATGCAATGCAAGAAAACCACCATGCATGCCTCTGGGCATTGTCCAGAAAGAACCTAGCTTGGAGAGGGTCCCAAGGCCCAACAATCAGAAGTCAGGCTGCTCTGTGATGAATGGTTTATTCACATTGTTCTCTGTAGAGAAGTTCTGAAAAAGTGAACAGGAGATTTGTCAGACCCCTGGCCAGACCCCATCTAGAGTACTGGGTCCAGTTCTGTGCATCTCAATTTAAAAAGGATGTTGACAATCTTGAACGGGTCCAGAGGAGGGTGGCCAAGATGATTGAGGGTCTGGAAGAAATGTCTTACCAGGAGCGGCTTAGGGAGCTGGGAATGTTTAGCCTTACAAAAAGAAGGCTGAGAGGGGATATGATAGCTATGTTTAAATATTTGAAAGACTGTCACATAGAGGATGGGACTGGTTTATTTTCCATGGCTTCAGAGACTAGGACACAGGGCAATGGTCTCAAATTACAGGAAAAAATATTCCATTTGAACCTCAGGAAGAATTTCATGACAGTTAGAGCTGTTCGGCAGTGGAATATGCTGCCACAGAGGGTGGTGGAGTCTCCTTCTTTGGAGGTTTTTAAGCAGAGGCTGGATGGCCATCTGTCGGAAATATTGTGATGGGGGTTCCTGCATGGCAGGGGGTTGGACTAGATCGCCCTTGCAGTTTCTTCTAACTCTATGATTCTATGAAATTGGGAAGTCTCTGAGGAAGGGTGGGAAATAAGAAGCAGATGTTCTGGC
The DNA here is from genome assembly GCA_029282475.1 of Phrynocephalus forsythii. Classification (NCBI taxonomy): domain Eukaryota; kingdom Metazoa; phylum Chordata; class Lepidosauria; order Squamata; family Agamidae; genus Phrynocephalus; species Phrynocephalus forsythii. The sequence goes on along the minus strand of JAPFRF010000005.1, from coordinate 110,587,824 downwards.
AGATGTGGGGGGAGGCACAGATGTGGTGAGAGGACAGAAAGAAGGAACCCAAATGTTGTTGAGAGGGGGAGATAGGAGATGACAGCAAATAGGAAGAAATACAATGGGAACAGGGAAAAGATGATAGAGTTTTGGAGATGAGAAAGAGGAGGCAAAGGTGGCAGCAGGTGAGGAGTGTTGCAGTGGGATGGCACTGCCTCAGACATGGAGAATATTTGTCACCCCTCATTCTCTCCACTGAGCCATGAGTGATTTAGCAGTCATTCACCCTCAGCCTGACCTATTTCATAGGGGGTTTTGAGGATAAAAGAGAGGAAGAGAAAAGCCAATGTGTGGTGTCTGGAGCTGAGCAGAGGAAAGGCAGAATGTTCATGTAGGAAATAAATAAATAAAGCATAACAAGTAGACGTGAGTGGCTAAGCAGCTGATGCTATTATTGGTTGAATCTGTTCCCATCTTATTCTCCAAAATTCTTTTCATATTAGGATTTTTCACTTGTGTCTCGGCACACACCCAATCTCATTTTCATTGCTGTTATGTCCCATCAAGCTATCTGCTACTTATGGCAACCCAATGAATGAGTGACATCTAAAAGGCCCTATCATTAACAGCCCCCTTATTAACTGAAAAATCTAAGTCATGGGTTGCTTTATTGAGTCAATCCATCTCATGTTTGATCTTTCTGTTTTCCTGCTGCTTTTCCTGCTTTTCCTACATATATTGTCTTGTCTTATGATATATCCAGAGTGCAGGAGGCTCCATTTTGAAAGGTCAGGCTTGATTTGAACTGCAGTCCACTTGTTTATCTTTCTAGCAATGCATGGTATCCACAAAGCTCTCCTCCAGTACTATACTTTGTCCCTCAAGTATTTTGCACTTAGGAACACCACATTTCTATACTGTAATTCAAAGAGTGAACAAATACAGCAAAAATATAATGCAAAAAAAAAAAACCTTACTGCAGTATTATTTGTTACCTCACTGAAAAAAATGAATCTATAATTTATTGCAAAACTTGGCAGTAATGTATTGCAAGTAGTGTTACCACTACAGCAATACATTGTTTTCAGGGACAGCAAAGACATGATGTTCCTTTCACACATTTCATCTCATATGTCCCTTCAGTTGCATCTGACTCAGTCATTCTGTGAATCAATGCTCTCCATGCCTTTCTATCTCTTACAGCTTCTTTTAGCTCCATCAGTATTACACACTATTACACATTATCTAAAAGCTGGTCATTCTGCTTCTGTGGCTGCTATCCCATGGCCAGATAATCCAGATCAAAGTAAAATGCAGATTTTCCCCTAGAACAGTCACATGGTTGAAAACACGGTTCCTGTGTTCCCACGGGTGCAGTTTAAAGAACCACATATTTTGTGTTCCCACGAGTGGGAACCGCAACACAGTGGAACGAAAAGGTTTTGATGTGGATTTTCTGAGTCCCCACAGACTTAAGTACCAGTTAAAAATCTGCATCGGAACTGAGACAAGCTTTGTATCACCTTGAGAGCAGGTACTTGCAAATTTCACTGAGGGTCTTTTTACACGACCCCTAAGATCCGCTGGCCACTTAAATTTGGACCAGAGATCTTAGGGGTTCCTCGCTCTTCCTCTGTCCCCACCCGCACTTCCTGGTTGCTGGCTGCTTGAGGGAGGGAGAAAAAAGAAAGAAAAGAATGCCCTTACCTCCGTTTTGTTCCCAGCAGCATAATACAGATCTCTTAAATGGGCGGGGCGCAAAAAAAAAAAAACAAACAGAAGCCAGGAGAGCCCCGCACTCACTATCCTTGCACCGGATCAAATATTTGTCTCATCCAAAAAGCAGGTACAAGAAAAGTGCAGTTTGGTCGCGCTAAGTGGGCGGGGTCGCACTTAATTGTCTGCAAAGTCCGGAACTGGTGGGTAAACATTTTTAATGTCCGGACCTTGCAGCCATTTGCGGCGGAGCTTAGGGGTCGTGTATAAACGCCCGTTTGTCACGCTTAAGTGGGCATGGTCCCATTTTCCCCTTTAAAGTCCGCTGGTCGTGAGAACACAATTTTATTAACTGCATCTTCAAGCAGTTTGAAATGGTTTTTAGTGGTTGTGGAATAGCAGCCCTTGTGATCTGAAATGACTAATCAGTAGGGATTGGCATTTCATTTTGGAACCAGTAGGATCAGAAATGACCTCACATGAGCCCAGGTGGTGCTCAGAACCCTCTGATACACACCCACCCAATGTTTTAACTTTCTCTGGGCTTGCACGGGGTTACACTCCAACCAGGACTCAGGATGCAATGTCATCTTTGCTTGCTCTGTGGTGTTGCCCAATTAGACAGGGAGGTGGGATGATGCCTGCCTCTGCACAGCTCCCGATTGGCCAGCACCACAGAGCAAGCAAAGATAACATCGCAGCCTGCGTCCTGATTGGAGTTTAACCCTGCACGAGCCCAGAGAAAGGTAAAGCAATTGGCTCCACATATATCAGAGGATTCCAAGCACCACCTGGGCTTGTGTGGGTCGTTTCAGAACCAGTAGGTTCCAAAACAAAATGCCCATCCCTAGTTATTATTTCAGATGAAAATGGTTTGGGTGGCATTTTCAAAACTGAGCAAACCAAAGCCAAGTGTGCTCCTTATATAGCTCCCAATAGTGCTTAAAGCACTCTCTGGGCAGTTTACAAGTAATTATGCAGGCTACACATTACATCCCCCACAAAAAGCTGGGTACTCATTTTATTGAGCATGGAAGGATGGAAGGCCAAATGAACTTTGAGCCGGCTACCTAGGATTGAACCCCAAGTTGTGAGCACATCTGTAGCTGCAGTACAGCAGTTTAACCACTGTGTCATGAGTGTCTTGAAGAGAAAGGATTCCACCAGCCCCTCCACTTTTATGCCATTATCTCACTATTTGAAGGATTATTTTCTTTAAAATACAGCAGGATATTGTTGTTGTTCAGTCATTCAGTCGTGTCCGATTCTTCGTGACCCCATGGACCAGAGCTCGCCAGGCCTTCCTATCTTCCACTGCCTCCTGGAGCTTGGTCAAATCCATATTGGTTGCATCGATAACACCATCCAACCATCTCATTCTCTGTCGTCCTCTTTTCCTTTTGCCTTCGATTTTTCCCAGCATCAGGGACTTTTCCAGGGAGTCCTCTCTTCTCATGAGGTGGCCAAAGTACTGGAGCCTCAGCTTCAAAATCTGTCCTTCCAGTGAACATTCGGGGTTGATTTCTTTCAGGATGGATAGGTTTGATCTCCTTGCAGTCCAGGGGACTCTCAAGACTCTCCTCCAGCACCACAGCTCAAAAGCATCAATTCTGCGGTGATCAGCCTTCTTTATAGTCCAGGTCTCACTTCCATACATCACTACTGGAAAAACCATAGCTTTTGACTATCCTGACCTTAGTTGGCAAAGTGATGTCTCTGCTCTTTAGGATGCTACCTAGGTTTGCCATTGCTTTCCTCCCAAGAAGTAGGCGTCTTTTAATTTCATTGCTGCAGTCGCCATCTGCAGTGATCAAGGAGCCAAAGAAAATAAACTCTGTCATTGCCTCCATTTCTTCCCCTTCTATTTGCCAGGAGGTGATGGGACCAGTGGCCATGATCTTACTTTTTTTTATGTTGAGCTTCAGCCTATTTTCTCATTCTCCTCTTTCACCCTCATTAAGAGGTTCTTAGTATTAGTATAATCTTAAAGTTAGGATATTAGTATAATCTTAATGTTAGGAAAAAATTTAAGAACAGCAAACCTGTTTTTTCCATCTATTGCTTTGTCTGCTGGCAGACCTCTTCTTTGGAGAGAAAAGATCACCCTTAGTGGCTTTTTATTAACAGTGTGACTTGACAGTGTAGAAAATGCACTTGGGTCCACTTCTGCTCCACATTCCAGGCAAGGAGTCAGCAGGGGCAAAGGCCAAGAGCTGTGATGGCACAGAGCTTCCCCAACAGCAGAAGCTGCTTTGACAAATTGTGCAAAGCTTTTACACCATGCAGTCAGTGGCTTTTAATTAAAGTTCATCTGTGCTGAATCCCCCACAATTTGTGGAATTAACAGACAATACAGCCACTCCCTTAGATTGTTTTCTGAAACTCAGCAAAGATTTCCGTCTGAGACCCCCTTTTCTACTTCTTTTCTTGGAAGTGGGCAGCAATAATTGGCCTGTGATTTCTTGTTTTGTGCTTTTGCTTAAGCTGGACTGTGAATTTCCCCAAGTCCTATTTTATTGGACCTTAAGCCTTCTTTTCTGAAAGTCTTATTGAGTGTTTCTCCAACTGTTTTTATGCTTTTCTTTGGACCTTTGTAGGTTTGCCGTCCTCTGCGTACGTGTCCCAGGATGGGTTTTTATGTAATTTATCTATAGATATTCATTGGAATGAAACAGAGACAATACTCAAAGCTAAGAACAATGATTGTGAAGAGGCATCTTACATCATTAAAAAGGCAAGATTAAAGCTAAAAACAATAAGTAAGTCAAAAAGAAGGAAAAAATGCTACTCGGAGATGGAAAACTAAAAATGGAAAAATGCAAGTAGCACTACAAATTCACTCCAAGTAGTAATACATAATAACAATCCATCTAAAAGTCACATAACAGGGTGTTGGGGATCTTTGTTGGATCGGTTGTTGCAGATGATTTTTGGTTGCTTTAATGAGAGGGACACCTCTTGTGTTACTATATGAAAAACTATTTATTTAACTAGAAGGGAAGGGTACACGGGAGGTTTCTAACTATAACTATTCTAACAGCCATCTTGCTAAGCCAGGAACATGCTTCTCTTCTCTTCTCTAAGAATACAAGGCACACACACTAACTAGACTTCTACCAGAACATTCCAGGTGGTGTGATCTCAACAACCAATCGGCTTCACTCTTCACATTAAATCCAGCCCATAATACTCTACACATTCACATTAACCCTGTAATAGCTGAAATGTAAATCTTGCCAAATATTCCAACACAGGGGAAGCTTGCATCAAGAGAAAGGTCCTTGCCTGCTTGCAGAAGATGGGACAAATTTGGGGTCAAGTCTGGCCTCCTGTGGAAGGGAGTTGCAAAATCCAGGAGCAGCAACAGAGAAGTCCCTCTCATGAGCAGCTGCAGAAAAACAACAGCCAAGAGTCTGGCCCCAGTAAAGAGGCATACTCTACTTTATTGGAGCCATTGGCATCACAGTACTATAATTTATTATTTGACTTTATCTGTTCTGAACACTTATGACTTTTCCCACCATTGCACCTATTAGAGATGGGCACGAAACAGAAAAATGGTGTTTCAGTTTTTCTTTTGTCGTTGAGAGGTCTGTTTCGGTTCGTTTCCATTTTTCGTGAAATTTTTGAAAAATTTCGTTACCGTTTTTTGTTTTTTCATTTGTCGTTTCTACCCACTTTTTGCGCGATTTTTAAAGCATTTCCGTGCGCAGGCATCCCCCAACGCCACAGACCAGAGGGAAAACACTAAAAAAAATGGATGCTGGCAGAGACACAGTATAGACTAGGTATGCAGGGAGGCTGCAAAGGCAGTGGCGGGCGTTGCCCAGGGTGCAAGGCAACCGCAGAGTGACTGCACTGCGGGGCAAGGGAGGGTACTCACCGAGAGGTACGCAGCACGCACACACACAGGGAGGCTGCAGGACTGAAGCTAGAGTTGCAGCAGAGACAGCAATCCCACCCTAACTCCCACCAGAGACTGCAAGGAGGACGGGGGCTGCCAGAGCTTTTTATGCCCTCTGTGGCTGCCAGACCTGCCCGCCCAGTCTGCAACCTGGGCATTCTATTGGTTGAACATGATCCCATCACATGGCTTGCCTCCATTTTGTGGCTGGTGGCAACATCCATTTTAAAGGGAAAAGAAAAATACATTGCGATGGGAGAAGACTAAAACAAACGTTTTAAGGACCCCAACACCCCTGGTAGGTATTATTAGACAATATAAATAATTATTGCTGCATTTTTATGGATGTCCAGGGCATTTTTTAACATTTAAAACAGCTCATTTCATTGTGTGTCGCCATTAACGGAAATGAAACGTAACGACCACAATTTTTGTGGTTCTGTTCGTTTCGTTTCATTTTCATCACAATTTTCATTTGTCGTTTCATTGCGTAACGGAAACAACAAACGGTAACGGAAACAAAAAAATGTTTGTTCCGTGCCCATCTCTAGCGCCTATTGTTTCACTATGTGTCTTATTTAGTTTAATATTTTTGTGTGACTTAACCGCCACTCATCACAAGCATTCTGGAGCAAAATAGTGAGCCAACAACGCTTTTTCAGTAACTACACTATATGGATTCTCCAAATAAGTATTGAAAGATCAAGACACCTCTGTAAATATATAGTCCCCAGTATCCAAAATATCTGACACAGAAAACTTACAGACCCTCAGAAAATTCCCTATTTCCAGTCTGGGTGCATGGAAAAACTAAGGTTCTTGTACTTTTGGCACATCAATAGAAGACAACACTGTCTGGAGAAGACAATTACAGTATGCTATTAAAAGTTGTAGGCAGCAGTAGAAGCGAAAAAGAAGCCGTACCCTTGGTGTTACAGGAACTGAACAGGACAGTTAATGGCAAGACATTGGAGGTCACTCATTTATCGGGTCACTGTAAGTTGGAGTTATCTAAATGTCATACAACAACTGTGCTTTTGTTTTTCTTCTCGACCTGTGTGTGTGCTTCCACATGGTCTTGTTGATAAAGGTTTTATTGGTAGGATCTTTTGAAAAGCTAATAATAATTTTATGTCACTTCTGAAGGTGCCATCATTCGTGGTAGGATTTTGGTTTTTATTTCTTTCCTGAACTGCCAAGAATATTGGCCACTGTGAGCATCCCAAGAAAGTTCTGCCTTCAGGACCTAGTGGGCGATGAGACTGGATGACATCAAATTAATTCCTTTCTAGGTAAGTTCTGGATGACTGAAGACACCAAAGACTGGGTAGACCTAAAATAAGAACACAGATCAGTTTTCCAGCTTAAGAAAGCATCTCTATGACATTAGGGAACCCTTCCAAAAGATATCACCATGGTATTGCCGCAGGAGGCAGTGGCAGCTATAGAATCATGCCATGAATAAAAATGTGATTATTTTATGTGGAATATTGAAGAGGAAAAAAGATGAAAGCCGAGGAAGAGTCATTGTAAGTTGTGTATGGCATGTATCGGGGGCTGAATCTGAACACTTCCATTAAGGAATTTTAGCAAATTCTAATTCCACAGTAATTTTAAGTGGCTGGAGATAAATGTATCTCATACGCTCACTTCCTTCTCGGTATGGTTCAATATGTGTATGAAAATTAATTTTCCCAGCTGATTCAAGAAGAAAGCATTATATGTGAAAAGGAAGAAGGGGCTAAGATAGCACGTTTTTGTAGCATCACACTTATATCTTTTATTGCTGAATTATCCTATTGTGAATTCTAGTTTGAATGGGCTTTGAAATTAAAGACCAAGATCCTGTGGAGTGTGGAGCTTTCACAAAGCATAAATATCTGCATGTGCAGTTACATTGTACCATACTGTAGCATAAAAAAAGTGTGCGAAGGGAACCATGATCTGGTGATCCCTATGCTTCAATCAGCTAGGATTCTGTTATGGATTACACCTATACACACTCACAGAAAGCACAACCACATGTGTACCATTACAGAAACTGTTTTTCTTCTTGACTAAAACATGTTTGCAATGCCACATTTTTGGCAGCATCACTGTATCACCTTTTAGTTGTATGGAGCTATTTCCTTTCTTTGATATCCACTGGCGACAGTGCAAAAACTATTTATTAAAATATTTTCTTATTAACTGCTATGTAGCAAACAACACAAACAATTATGACAATGACAAAATTCTAGAATTTGTGCATAAATAACGAAGTCACTTTTCCAATTGAATTCAAATTCAGATAAAAACCCAGAACTTCTTCCTCAACTGTGTTGGATGTCCAATACACAAAAGAATCAGCTCCACATATGGAATCTTCAAAACCTTGAAATAAAGTATCTATTCAGTTGTATGCAATTCATGACTTCACTGTGAGGATCCACCCCTCCAACATAAGCATATTAGAAATATATCTAGACCAAGTTGGCAACAGCCTCAGTATTCAAAGTGGCAACAGCAGCTCTGTCCTTTTCAGCTCTCCTGCTCTTCATGATTCATATTTCTTACTCTCAGCCCTGCATTTTCTTTCTTACCCCTTTAGGCTGGACCAATATTTCATAGGACAGTGTTGGCAAACCTATGGCACGGGTGCCAAAAGTGGCACACAGAGCCCTTTCTATGAGCAACCGTCATCGCCCCTTCACAGCCACCTGTATCCACATTAAATGCCTCTTCAGAATCGTTGTTCTTAGCTTTGAGTATTCACTTTGTGAATAATTAGTGGGTTTTGAATTGCAGTTTGGGTACTTGGTCTCTTAAAGTTTCGCCATTACTGTCTTAGGAGTTACATTGCCATTTGGACAAGGGGAAACAAGCAAGCAGTAATGTTAAAAAAATTCCTTGGACATATGGAATTGTCATCAGATGACAGTCCAAGGAATCTGATGACAATTCCATATGTCCAAGGAATTTTTTAACATTACCCCAGGCATATAAGAACCCAAAATGTATATGTGACGGGTGGCATACAAACTGTATAAATAAATAAATAAATAAATAAATAAATAAATAAATAAATAAATAAATAAATAAATATTAGGGCTGCTGCTTCCACAAGGTACAGTAGATTCACTCTAACACCAGGCAGGGAAGTCAGTGAATTGCACACAAATGGTGAATTCCCGCTGCTCAGCCCTGGTCAGATCCAGTCTCACTCTGAGGTGGAACTTCTTGAAGTTGCATGTTAGGACAGCCAATGTCACAACAGGAGAGTGGGCAGTGTAGTTTTCTACAATAGCCGGGCCAATCCTTCAGTTTGATTCTCAGAGTGACTCACCTCTGCACCTCGACTGAACAAAGCATTGGGTTGGTAGGTTCTTCATCTAACTCTGGTGAATGCTTTGCAGTTCTTACCTGTGCTGTGGTGTAGGGGAGTATGAGCTTCCAGAATTGAATATTTGGGACATTCTGAGTATCAGGACTAGGTTGTCACCTGCCATGGCAACCCAGTCCTTCCTATGAATTTATCTGTAATAGGGATTGGCACCTTACGAAACACAACGTGCTGTTTCATCGTTTTGTAAGCTTACAAAATGGTACACAGTGAAATGAAACAGCAGACAGAGTTTCATCAAGAAATGAAATGAAACACTTTTTTGTTTTGGAAATGAAATGATTTGTCATAGTGGCGTAAGGTTGCATCTCCATCACCAGGACAACAGGGCTGCCTGTTCACCCTGTCACACTGGAGAAGATCTAAAGCAGAAGTGAGCAATGTCCAGTTCCCAGAGGTTGATGGACTGCAACCTATATTATTCTGAACCATTGGCTAAGGCTGACTTGAGCTGATGGGGGTTGTAGCTCCGAACATCCAGAGGGCCACTCTTCATCCATCCTCTTCTATAGAAAGGTACATTTCAACAAAGGGCCAGGCCATTAGTATGCTCACTTTGCCAAAGGAGCTTTATTTCCTTTACTGTCCAAGATGACGAGTTGATGGGACCAGGAAAATGGACAGAGGAAATGTAGAGAGAATAATGTCCTGGAAAATGACTAAGGCTGTGGTCACACCTGGGATTCGATCCTGATCTTCTGAAGGTCCAGCTTTTCCTCTTCGTCCCACCACGTGATTTAAATGTGGGAGAAGAGTTGTCACGTCAAAATCTGTTTTTTCAATTTTAAAGTGCAGTTCAGCGCCCTTGGCCAGCAGGTGGCACTAGCATTTGAAAAAAATGGAGGACTTTGCTGGGGGGAATTAATGCTTGTCAGACCAGATAGAGTTTCCTATTACTCCGATATGCAGGCAAATTAAAAAAACAGCACCGATCGGCCCCAGGAACAGCCGGTGGGTGCTATGAAAAAAGAAAGAAAAAGAAACCCGGATCATCACCGTGGTTCCACGACGTCTGCCTCCTTAAAAGCTGGATTTTGAAAGCGAGGCAAAAATTCCCCTACCTCCTAGGTGAGTCACAGAAACCTCGCTTAAGGGAGCATTACCGGGTTTTCTTTTTTCTTTTTTTTCAAAAAGCCCTGTGGCCGTGAGGATGGCATTTTTGGGCACGATTTATTTATTTATTTATTTATTTATTTATTTATTTATTTATTTATTTATTTATTTATTTAACTTATATGCCGCCCACTACCCAAATTACAATCCAAAGAATAAAACAATTTAAAATAGTTAAGAGTAAAATATCAATAAATCATCAATAAAAACCTTACACTAAGATCATTATTCTAAAATTGTCATTTTATCAATTAAAAACCTTCTGGAACAAGAAGGTTTTTACCTGGCGCCGGAATGTAATCAGTGTTGGCGCCAGGTGGATCTCGATTTAATCAGAATAATATAGGTTGCAGTCCATCAACCTCTGGGAGCTGGACATTGCTCACTTCTGCTTTAGATTTAGTAATTTAAACTGTTTTTAAAGGGACGTGGGACTGAGCCCAAGGTTATCTAGCACCTGGAATTACAGCATTTTGTAGCTTAGCATTTCTACCAAGCTAGGTTACACCTCCCTCCTCTTCCTTCTTCCTTCCCCTTTTTCTGAAGTTTCAGTTTTAATTTGCCTGAAGGACAAAGACCTGCTGATGGATCAGGCATAATGGCTAAAATCCATAGTAAGTTAAAGGAGGCCCAGCCGTTCCATGGAACTTACAGAGAAGCTGACTTGCCAACCCCCCACTGATTCAATTGGACCAGTCTACTTCGGACTAATTATTTGATGTTAGCCTTTATTATGGATGTTGTGCTAAGAGTCTTTGGGCGTTTATACACGACCCCTAAACTCCGGGGCAAATGGCTCCCAGCTCCGGAGATTAAAAATGTTTACCCACCAGCTCCGGAGTTAACAGGAAATTAAGTGCGACCCCGCCCACTTTAGCACGTCCCAGCACAGCTTTCAGGTACCTGCTTTTTGGATGTGAAAAATATTTGATCCGGTGTAAGGATAGTGAGTGCGGGGCTCTCCTGGCTTCTGTTTGTTGTTTTTCTTCCCCCCGCCCCTTTAAGAGATCTGAATGCTGCCGGGAACAGAACGGAAGTAAGCCGGCATTCTTTTCTTTCTTTTTTCTCCCTCCCTCAGGCAGCCAGCAACCAGGAAGTGCGGAGGGGGGTGGGGACAGAGGAAGAGCGACGAACCCCTAAGATCTCTGGTCCGAATTTAAGTGGCCAGCGGATCTTAGGGGTCGTGTAAAAAGGCCTTTTGTCTGCTTGGGGTAGAACAGAGAGTGAATACCTGAGTCTGGGAAGAATGACAGAGAAAGCCCTCTCCTGTGTCCCCACCAAGTCTGCCTGCAAGGAAAGCAAGACTGAAAGAAAGGCCTCCGTTGATTATCTTAGCCCCCAGACATGCTCCAAAATTACCATTCTTTCAGTCCACCAAATATGGTGTAAATATATTGTTTGAACTTTGCTAAAATCCCAGAAGGGTCTGCTTTGAACTTTTAGTAGCATTTTCCCCCTGCTCAATTGCATGGAGAAGATGGCTGCTAGTTAACAGTGTATAAATAGCATGTAACATTACAATTGCTTAATGATATGTTGTTCATCATGCCCATTGTTAAGGCATTGTCAAGTTGCATCCTTCCCTGAATTTGTTCTTGTTAACTAGCATACCACTCAGTGTTGTAGCATGGCAATGAAGATTGTACAAACATCATCTGTTTGTTTATATAATAACTAAAGGATTTACAAGAGGCTCTGCCTGTTGTTAAAGATGACAGATTATTGTCTTGGGTATTCAAATTCAGCTCTAGCATTCTGTTTGCCTAGAGGCAAAATATTATTTTGAGATGGAGGAGAAAGAGGTACAACATTTCAAAGTGACATAAAGAAAACAAGTATATTATCACTGCACCAGAGTGCAATGGCCTTAGTCTGCTGGCAGAGCCAATCAACATTCTACAAGGCAATTCAAAAAATGGGGGCAGCCCAAACAAAAATAAATAACTTTGAACCTCAACTTTGGACCAGCACCAAATTTAGCACAGTTGTAGCAGATAGTCTGCTCTTGTTCTTTGCCAAAGTCAGGGAGGTTTCAGCAAAGGGTTTTTGAGTTATGCTCTAGAAGTTTCCCCAAGAATGGGATATTCAATACTGATTGGTAATTGTTCTGTATCATTGAGTCTACAGAGGGCTTTTTAAACAGTGGTTTTACTATTGACTCCATTAAGCATGCCGGCATTCACTACTCTTCCTAACCAGTCTGCCATACCTTTTCTGGCAGCTTTTATGATCCATGATAGGCAGGGATCCAGCAGACATGTTGTGTCCCTCATCTCCCCAAGGGTCCTGACCACATCATCCGGTTGTAGGAGCTGAAAGTCATCCATTAATACAGGACAAGGAGGGTGAGGTATTTTATTTAAATGCCCTGCATCAATAGCAGCATCCAAGGTACCCAGGATCTGTTCAATTTTGCTTGCAAAGTGTTGTGCAAATTCTTCACAGTGAGATACAGAGTGGTCTGTGTTATCTGCCTGTGGATCAGTGTGTAGCAGACTTTTGACTGGAGCAGAATGAACAAGCCAAGTTATTTAGCCTAGTTATGCTGCATAGGCTTTTCATGATCCAGAATTCTATCAGTGCACATTCAAAGTTTGCTTAACTTGACATGGCTAATTGCCACTAACTGATGAGTAGCAGAGGAGTGCCTGGTTGAATTTTTGGTCATGCACCTGATTCCACAAGTGAGACATGCCCCAATACCCTAGCAGCTAGCCTCAGTTAGCTAGCTACAGTAAGTTGAACAAACATTATGCAAACAGCAATGGGATACTGGTAATTGATAAGACTGTAAAGAATACTGAGTAAATTCTTCACTCTCATAGAAGGCATAAATAGGCAAAGTTTCATCCTGAGTGTAGCATATGACTCTCCAGGAGATCATTCTGGCAAGAAAACTAGGGGTTCTGAGAACTGGGAGCAAAGAACAAGTTGGGTCAGAGAAAGAAGTTGTTTTCAGTGCAACGTTGGAATTTGGAGTGTATATTTATTTAGCTGCTGTGTGGGTGACTCCCTTTCATAGCTGCAGCAACTCATGTTAATTGTTACAGCTAGAAATGACCTTACAGATCATCAATTCTAGCCCCCCTCAAGAAGACACAATGGGGAACTGAACTTCCAGTCTCTGGTTCCACAGCCAGATGCCGAAATCAGGATTACTTCGAGATGCTTTTCTTATTTCAGACTAGTTTCTCCTCTTTTTCCATCTTGAGGAGATGGGTCCTCTCTCTGGTGGCCAGGTGATGCCTCCTGTGTCTCTGGATAGGAGCTGTTAGGTGAGACCCTCAGCTCCTAATTCTCCCTTGAATCCCACAGCTGAGATGTGTCGTCTTCTAATGAAGACTTTGCTAGGTGATGTATAAAAGAAGGTAGATGATGACTAGCTAGCGGTACATCTTCTGGTTATTTGCAGTACATTAACAAGGGCTTCTGACTTCCAGTTGCCTATCAGTGTCAACATTTGCATGCTTTTGGACCACCTCCAAAATTTTGCTGCCAGAATGTTCGCTGACACTGGTTAAGCATAATTCCTTGTAGGAGCAGCTTGACTGGCCATTTCTGGGCATTATTCAAAGTGCTGGTTTTGACTGAAGAATTTGGGTCCAAGCTACTTGAAAGGCCTCATTTCCTTTCATGAGCCTCTCTGGATTTTAAATCCACAGGGGAAGCCTTTCTCTTCGTCCTGCCACCATTGCTGTTGGGTTTGATGAGGACTAGGACAAAACAAAACAAAACCATGAATCAAGCTATTCTGTTCTTTGTTTAGGGACACTTTGGGAAAACAGACCTGTCATAGGGCTTTCATTTGCCCCGAGGAAGATTTTGGAAGTCTTGGGATGGGAGAAAGCCTTTTCATGTTGCAAAACAATGTTGCCAGATCACCAGCACTGGGATTGGGATGACAAGGGTTGATCCAGTGGAGATTTTTGTGAGTTTTTACAGCCCACTGCTGTCTCAAGGATCTGTAAAGCATTTGTAGGTGGTGCTGAGGTGGCGAACCTTTGGCATTCCAGATATTTTGGACCACAACTCCCAGAATTCCAAGTCTCTATTGCCAGTGATGAAGGACTGTGGAAGTTGTGGTCCGAAATATTTGGAGTGCCAAAGGTCCACCACTACTGCCCTAGGGAGTCTCAGAGCCTAAAGTGGAAAATAGCATTATTTTAATTAGTTTTATTTAAATGCTTGCAGAGCCCAATCTATGTTATGCTGGAGCAAAATTAAGCAACACATATATGCCGATTATGTTCCATCTCCTCACCCAAATTGTATATCACATAACAGTAACTATGTTTCTAATTTTAAAGATATAACTAAAATACTCCAAACAGAAAAGGCTTGTTTCGATAGAGGCAGAGAACCCCAGAAGTTCATCCAAATGCACAATTCACACTTGCAAGGAGCTTAATGCTTTCCATGTGGTAGTAAGTAGTGACTGTGCTAGCAACATAAGGTAGTTTTCAGTGTATATGGAACAAGCTAATTATTGTAGTGGCTAGAGATGGACACGAATCAAAAAAATGATGTTTCGGTTTTTCATTTTTTGTTGCGGGTCTGTTTCAGTTCATTTTCATTTTTCGTGAATTTTTCGGGGGAAATTGTTTTGTATTTATGTTTTTGTTTTCACCTACTTTTTGCGCAACTTAAAGCATTTCCATGCGCGGATGTCCCCCAACGCCCCAGACCAGAGGGAAAACACTAAAAAAATGATGCTGGCAGAGACACAGTATAGACTAGGTACACAGGGAGGCTGCAAAGGCAGCGGCGGGTGTTGCCCAGGGCGTAAGGCAGCCGCAGAGTGACTGCACTGCGGGGCAGGGGAGGGTACTCACCGAGAGGTAAGCACGCACACAGGGAGTCTGCAAGAGATATCTCTTCTTGCTCTCCCCTAAGAGCCAGGCTGCAGGCAGCAGGAACACAGAGACACACGCCATCCTGGCTGGCCTAAAGTAATGAGTCACAGAGATAGCAATCCCACCCTAACTCCCACCACAGACTGCAAGGAGGACGGGGGCTGCCGAAGCTTTTTATGCCCTCTGTGGCTGCCACACCTACCCAGTCTGCAACCTGGGCATGCTATTGGTTGAAATTGTCCAAGAATTTGCATGATCCCATCACATGGCTTGCATCCATCTTGTGGGTGGAATCCATTTTGTGTCATCCTTAAAGGGAAAAGAAAAAATACATCGCGATGGGAGAAAGACAAAAACAAACGTTTTAAGGACCGCAACCCCCTAGTAGGTAATAATTTCAAATAATTATCACTGTATTTTTATGGATGTCCAGGGCGTTTTAATACCCAATAAATCAATTTTAGGCATTTGGGAGCCATTTTGGGTCGATGTCCCCTAACTCCCCTTAAAGGAAAAAATAGACATAAATGAGACATAAATGAGACAAAAATAGACATAAATGCACATTTTAAGGACCCCAACCCCCCTGGTAGATATTATCAGGCAGAATAAATAATTATTGCTGGGTTTTTATGGATATTCAGGACCTTTTTTAACATTTAAAAACAGCTCATTTCATCGCACGTCACCATTAATGAAAACAAAATGTAACGAACCTAATTTTTGTGGTTCTGTTCAGTTCGTTCCAATTTCACCACAATTTTCATTATTTGTTTCATTATGTAATGAAACAAATAACGAATAATGAATAACGAATTACGGAATGAAATTTTTTTTCATTTCGTGCCCATCTCTAGTAGTCGCAAAATGTAGTCAATGGAGTGAGTATACAGATGGTTTGGGGATGTTCCTGAGATCATCCAGATTGCATTAGTGCAAATATTTATGCTTTCATTTGCATAAGAAAATAGAATCTCTCATCCAATTCTATTGAACTGTTAGAGTTCATTCAGTTTTTAAGTCAGAATTTTTCCCCCTGGCACATCTGTTCCTTGTTAAAAAATGAAACAAAAATGGCACCACTTCATGCTGATCTGTCATTTTTGTGTTGCTACTAGAGCTGCTCATTTATTTCCTTGGAGAATATCAGAACTGGCAGTTCTCTGCTACTATGAAAATGGTTTGTTTCTAGGTTTAATTCAACTCCAGACAAATGAGCCCCATTTACAAAACAGATACTGTCTATATGCCCCAAATGCATTAATTCACCATGACAGCTGAGTGTT
Source organism: Phrynocephalus forsythii (assembly GCA_029282475.1). Lineage (NCBI taxonomy): Eukaryota > Metazoa > Chordata > Lepidosauria > Squamata > Agamidae > Phrynocephalus > Phrynocephalus forsythii. The sequence goes on along the minus strand of JAPFRF010000005.1, from coordinate 110,571,588 downwards.
TTGATGTTAAATGTGCACTTGAATTTTCTAGGAAGTAGTTGTCAACACAGCTCTCTTGAATTCCATTATGGCAACCGGCTCTATGTCATAGCATCTGAAATGTGATATAAACTTGCAGGCATTAAAGATGACCAAGAGTATGGTAACCTTGGTTTTATATAAACTGCAACTAGAATGTCCTTAACTTCTGAAGTAAGACACAAGGACCTTTTGACCAGTGAAGCATACAAGGGAAAACAAACCAAAGTGAGCAGCCTATATACTGATCTTATATCTAAGATGCTGGAATTCACTCACTAATTCATTCATTGTACTGTATATATACTGGTTAAAATCCTGTTGCGGAGCTACTCAAAAGGTGTAATTTTTAGATGACTTCAGCCACACTGTCTGAAGTCTTGTTCCACACCTACATATACATACTGCCCGCAAACATATAATATGAAGATACATTGGCCTCTCAGGTCGAAATAAAGAGACATGACACAAATAATGGGTTGAACTCAGGCCACACTTTATTTAACTATTCAACACATATATTCCTTTAATACCAGGAGGGGGCTGCTGTAGTGTGGAAAAATAGTTGGGCCCAAGAGGTCTCCCCCAGACCTCACCAACTGCACGGTATTTCTGGGAGAGTCCCTTGCCCCTCAGCCACGCAGTCCACCAGACAGTACCCCCTCGGCCGGCCAATTGATGTACTACCCCAGACCAGAAATGGATGAACTTTGCTATGTTCATTGACTGACAAGAATATATGATAAAATGAACATATAGTCAAGGATGTGGAAGGGTAGGAAGGTAAGGGTAACTGAAATACAGTGGTACCTTGTATAAAGGAATTAATTTGTTCCATATGAAATTCTGTTAAGCAATTTTTCCTTTATACGAATTTCCCAAAGGAATGCATTAAAAGCAGAGTAATCCCTAATCACGACAATTTTTGTGTTGTACGGATTCACCCCATAGATGGTTTTGTTAAGCAAATTTCCCCTATCTCTGGAATTTTTGATGTTGTACAGATTTCATGTTATACAAGGGCAGCTCCGAGCCCGACGAAGTTCGGGGGTGGGGCGTGTTTGCCCACTAGGCCCGGACTTCTGGCGCCAAAGCTTCATGCCAATCCGGCTCCCTCACTGCCCCAGCCTCTTCACAACAATTGAGGCAGCCCCACCCTCCCACCCTAATAAATGGAGAATGATATTAGCTGGTCGCTACAGGGCCGGATGGGGATTTTTGGTGGCTTCTCTGATTGACCATGATTAGCCACGCATTTTTGCCCATCCCATTCTCTTTTGTGCGTGGGATGGATATTGTTTGTCATTTCTAATGGTCACAATCTTGGTAGGTGGGTTGTGCAAGCAGTAATGGTATTCAGGCATGCCCAAGTAAGTCACCCTTAAGGTGCTAGACAGCCCTCGTATAAAGTTAAACATCATTGGTAATTTTAGGAGTTAAATAAAGTCAGTAAGTTAATATTAGGCCGAACCAAGGGCTGTGATGGGCTAGCAGATTCACCCAAGTTGGCATGATATTGAAGGGGTGGGCAGCATCTTTCCAGGGGTGAATCTCCCTGAATGCATATTAGGCTGGTATGGAATTATTTCCCGGCCATTACCTGTTTGCACTACATTTCAGGTCCCCTTAACAGGTTACAGGCATGTTAGCTGATATAGGTTAAATATGTTATGAATAAAATTGTGGCCCAGTTTATCCTAAAACTGAAGTTGTCTCGCCTCTTTATTTCCGGGGCTTGCGGGGGAAGGGTTTGTTACAAGAGGGTCCACTCTATGTAGGTGCATTCATCCCTAAGTGTTTGGACCATTGTACATGCAAATAGGCAAAGACCGCTGCATCGCCTACAGGTAGTTCACCAGTTGTTCCAAGTAGAGATGGGCACGACCAGGAAAAATGACGTTTCGAGTTGTCGTGTGTCAGAGCCGGCCCGTTTCGGCTCGTTTCCGTTTGTCGTGAAATTTTTCAAAAAATTGTCCTTTTCTTTGTCGTCTGTCGTTAGTACTGGTTTAGGGGGGGTAGGGTAGCGGGCTCCTGGAGGCACCTCTCTGGGGTGGGTGCCTCCTCTGGCCCGCTACGAAGGGAAAAGGAAGGGTACATGATCGTGTAGCCATTGCGTACCAAGTGGCACTGGCAGAGGCACATCTCTTTTGGGTGCCTCTAGCTCACTAAGAAGGACAGCATACTGGCGTACAGAGTTTTTCAGAACTTTGGACTGGTGAGCGAGGTGAAAGAAGAATGCCTCTGGTGGGCGCCCTCTGGCTCACTAAGAAGGGAAATGTACTTGCGTGTAGTGCAATGCGAGTACAGATCTGGCATAGGGTTGGGGTTAGGGCAAGGGCTAGGCTTAGGGTTATTACGGGTAAGGTTAGGGTGAGTTAGTGGGCTGCACCTCTGGGTGCCTCTGACCCACTAAGAAGGACAGTGTACTGGCGTATGGGTTAGGGTTAGGGTTAGGGTTAGGGCTAGGGTTATAGTGGACTTTTTATGACCGACTGGCACATCGCAGAAGTCTCAGTCAAAACCTGGCCAAGTGGCCATGCGATTGGTGGAATGGCTCCAAAAATTTGCATGGTCCCATTCCATGGCCAGCCCATCATTGCGCAGGTGTAAAAAAATAAAAATAAAAATAAAATAAAATAAAATCAATGGGATTGGAGACAGACGTTTATTGCAAGAAAAACCCACTGCTGCTACTGTAAAAATTCAGGCAGTTAAAATACCTAATTTTTGCATGTTTCTGTGTGGTGCTTTGGTGGGTTTTTGGACCACGATTTCAAAAAAATATTGTGGCCGCCATTTTGGATCCCCCCCCGCACTGCATGGCATGGCGAGACAACGAGGATGCCCCCCACCAGAGCAGCCCAGGACAGGAGACGGGGGGAGGCCGGGGGACCCCCCCCCCAGAAACCACCCCTCTGGTAGGTGCCCTCACTCAGGCAGGCATATTTTTGCCTGCTTTTTTGGCCAGGAATCTGGGTTTTTTAAAACTTTTTTTCTGTGCCGCTTGGCATCGCGCGATCGCCGCGATGCCATGAACGACAATGACAAATCAGACCCAATTTTTCTTTTATCGGTTCGAGTTCAAGTTCTAACGGCTTAATTGTCGTTACCATTTCCATTGCGTAATGGAAACGAGGAACGGAAACGGAATCGAGAATTTTGCCAAGTCGTGCCCATGTCTAGTTCCAAGCCTTTCTGGGGAGCAGAAATAACACCCTGGATGATGCAAGATGTACTAGCTCCTTGCTCTTCCCAAAGCAAGTCCAGCATCTTCTCTCCTTCAAGAGTAGGTCAGGTAATAATGAATGCTAAGCTAAGGGCTCCATCTACCTCCAGGACATGAAGTTTGTCTTTGGTATCCTTTCCATATTGATACGATGACTCTGGTTATTATTTTATTCCTTGGAAAAAGCAGCTGGTGCAGCCCAAGGTAATATCATTCAACCGACTGGCAGATGGCCAGTACACCGTTGAGTGTGAAACTGCTGAGTCTGAGCCCAAGGCAAACAGGTGAGTCAGCGAAATGCAGTACTCAGAGACTGGAGCAGGAGCCTGCATTTCTGGCATGAGAGAGTAGGAAGGCAAAGAGTGTGAGTTAGGAGCAAGCTAAGCCAGGGTCTTTCAAACCACAGGACAGCGCAGTGAGGCTAAAACGGAGTTCAAGGTCAAAGACAAGACTACTGCGGTAAATCAGAAATCCCAGAAAAGCAATACTCAGAAACTATTAACTAGGAGATGGTTTTGCTCTACCCGGACATGTCACTGATAATAATGAACATTGCAATTTCTCTAGAAAATGCCTTAGCTAGAGAATTTATATAAGATACTACAGTGTGAAGTATTATTTCTTTGACCGTGATTCTAAACCATATTTTTCTGCCACTCCAGGGACAGATTTTTATGATTTACATAGTACTATCATCATGGTGTGCCATCAAGTTGATTATCATTTATGGCAATTCTATTTCTTAGATATGGTTTATCAGTCCCTTCTTGCTGCAAACAGATCAAGACTAGATTGAAGGACTCCTCTGTATAGAAAAAAAACTCCCAACTCCTGGTTATGCAGCCAGGTACTCCAACTCACTGAGCTATTGGGTGAAGTAAATTAGGTTTACTTGGGAAGCAAGGCTTACATGGAGTAAACCCAATGAATTTAATAAATCTCACTTCTGAGTACACATGTACAGACTGTACTGTTACTACTCTTACTATTATTCCACCAATAGATCTAGGACCCTTGATGTTTGGACTGAAACCCAGAGCAAACCCAGAGCCATTAGCCTCCACTCTTGAATATGCCATCATCATCTGTTTCTACTGTTATGCTTAGTCATGGTGCTTGTTTGCCATACATTGTTTCTTGTTGGGGGAGGATTGATTACCATTTAATTCTATTCTTTTGGTTCCCTTGTTTTGAATTTATCTTCTGTGTGTGTGTGTGTGTGTGTGTGTGTGTGTGTGTGTGTGTGTGTGTGTGTGTGTGTCTCTCTCTCTGTGTGTGTGTGTGTGTGTGTGTGTGTAGGTATGTGCACACACGAGTCTATGTGTAATCAGTAGAAATGGGAAAACTTGTCACTTCCAATTCTTCCAGCATTCAGATTTATCTTTAGCTCCTTTATGATTTCTTTCAGCAACATGTTATCAAAAGAGGTACAATGTAAGAAAACATAGGAGACAGAGAGCCTATATATCAGTGATGGCTAACCTTTTAGAGACCGAATGCCCAAACTGTGATTCAAAACCCACTAATTCTTCGCTTAAGGGCCAATACATCCATTTAACATGAATCGAGGGGGCTGTGAAGGGGCCATATTGGGTGCCCACAGAAAGAGCTCCGAGTGCCATAGGTTCGCCAACACTGGTATATATACTACCACAAGCTCCCCAAAAGCCTCAATACCAAGTCCTTTCACTTTATATGCTGCTTATATGCTCTTATTTATTGGAGCTACTGCAACCTCACATGCTACTTTCGGTAGGTTTGGCTGGGAGGGACCTTTCTGGCCTTATGTGACTTTCGTTCTTTCCAGTACTTAACCAACAGCTCCTGATTCAAAGAGACCCCCCACCTCCCTGCTCTGTTTTTTTCCACCTCTCTCAGTTCTGTTGAAAACAGACAGTCTGTCGAGGCCTGTTACTCAGTACAAGCAGGCATGTCCAAACTTCATCTCTCCTGATGTTTTGGACCACAACTCCCAAAATTCTAAGCTTAGATTGCCAATGACAAAGGACTGTGGGAGTTGTGGTCCAAAACATCTGGAGGGCCGAAGTTTGGACATGCCTGCAATAGAGTAACAGTGTTTTGTTATTTCCTAATGATTGTTCAACTATAAAGAAAGAAAGAAAACATTTATTCTTTCTCAGACCCAGTTACTGAGACTGTAAATGCCAGTTGCAACAGTCTTGACCCGTTGGTGTTGGCAATCAGAATTTGAAAATGCAACTATTTTGTATTACACAGAATCCTCCAGCCAGCAAATGACTGATGGATTTAAGGAAATTTATTCCAAAATAAACCTTCTCCAACCTTTTTGCAGAGCAACTGAGGCACCAGATGGCAGTTCTACTGAGGCAGTGTAAACTGGGATGCTATGCTAATGTTTCAAGGGCCTTTTTAGTTCTTACAAAAGGGATGGGAGTTCTAAACCTGTTCCACTGGATGTGTTTTTTTTTCTATTTTAGAATCAAAGATTAGAACTAAAACAGTTCTTGAAGCCATCCTTGGCCAAGAGATATGTCCTTCTTAGCCAATTAAGACCTCTCAGACATTTGGCTGCAGCACGCTCGCTAATGGGTCTTGCTTCTCGCTATTTATTTCTTTTTATGCTCCCCCTCTAAAGAAAAGATTTTTGGGAAGGTTTATGCAGCAGCCATGGCCTGTCTTTGGCCAGTGACAGATGACCTGAGGAAGCTTTTCGGAAACCCCCAAGAGAGAGGGTTTCTCTTGAAGTACAATGCCTTCTTCTCCTTTAAGAAAATGTAACTCCTCCTCGCTCCCCCCCCGCCTCCTTTGATAAGTCATCCAGGTTGGCCTTTTCAGCAAGAATCCATAAGTCACCAAAAATCCTACTCCATTTATCTCTGCAGGCAACATATATCCCAAATGGTATCCTGCATGATGCAGCCAATTAAAATCATGCTGGGTAAAACCTAAAGAATCTGACAGAAGCAAGCTTTTGTGAGCATTTTATTAGTTTGCTCTACTCAAAGTGCTGCATTGCTTTATTGGGGGTTGGTAATTTCCTGTATCTTTTAAATGTGTCTTTTAAAAAAATGATTTTTAAGCAACTGGATAGGTAAACAGAACTGAAAGTGTAGAGATACAGAGCAGCTTTTATGTTTTCCCCTCTAATATTTAAATGTGTTAGATATGCACAATGGGTTGCAGCCATGTCCACATTCAATCAGGCAATATGCCCGGATGTGTTAAAACTATATTAAATATGTACACACTATCAGGGCTAGTTCTGTCTTTCGGCAAAATCAGGTGGATGCCCCTGGCAGCAGATGCTAGGAAGAGCCTCGTGATTCGTGTGTGTGTGTGTGTGTGTGTGTGTGTGTGTGTGTGTGTGTGTGTGTGTGTGTGTGTGTGTGCTGTTGCAGTCGTGACTGACTCTTTGTGACCCCACGTCCATGGGTTTTCTTGGCAGGAATACTGGAGCGGTTTGCCAGTTCCTACTCCAGATGCCTACAGTAGCTGGTATTCCCTGGTGGTCTCCCATCCAAATACTACCCAGTGCAGACCCTGCTTAGCTTCCAAAATCAGGCGAGATAGGAGGTGCTTAGGGCATCTTATGCATTACCTCTAGCGCTGTATTTCAGTGTATCTCAGATGTTCTTGGATGACGACTTTCAGAAATCGTGGGCAGCACAGCCAGGGGGTGAAAGCTTCTGGAAGTGATAGTCCAAGAAAACCTGGAAAGAAAGTTGGAAACCATTGCTCTAGAGATTCCCTTGCTGGAAGTTCAGTTAATTTATTCATTTATATATTACTTACATGTACAACTTGCCTTCCTCTACTGAGCCTAAGGAAGCAATACAGGGCTATCTTTCTCTTTACTTTCTAGTAGCAAAGACCTATGAGATAGGTCAGAGAAACAAGGAGAGTGGGCTTCATGGTTCAGTGAGGATTAAACCCTGAATCTCTGAAATCTCAGTCCAGAACTTTAACCATAAGGCTAAAAATAAAAACCACTGCTTTTTGTATTGTAAGTAGAGATGGCCACGAAACGGGAAAATAGTGTTTCATTTCATTTTTTCCTTCCCTTAGTTGTTTTGTTTTGTTTTGTTAGTAATGAATATTTTCCAAAAGGAAATGAAACAAAATGAAACTATTCAGAACTCTGCTCAACACAGCAAGGGGATCTCGGCTTCCCAGACACAGCCAGCCACTTGTTGTGTCCTTGGAAGCCGGGATCCCCTGACACAGCAGGGGGCTGAGAAGGCAAGCAGTGAAGTCAGCGCTTGCTCTGTCACCCCTGCTGCTCTGCCCTTCTCAGCCAGGCAAGAGTTGAGTGGGTACACAACCCACCCAGCCTTTGCCTGGCTGAGAAGGGTGCTGCAGAGCACAGTTTTGAATTCTGCACCATAGGAACACCCTTTCTGCAGTGGCATGGAATTCAAAACTGTTCTCCACTGTCCCTTCTCAGCTGGGCAAGGGTTGGGTGGGTGCACTGTTCACCCACCCCTTGCCTGGCTGAGAAAGGACAGCAGAGAATGGTTTTGAATATTCCACTGCCTGCTCCATTCTCCCTTGGTCTCCCCACCCCTGCCCCCAGGTGGGTTTTTTGACACCTTGGGCTGTAGGGAAGGGGAGGCCCCACTCCCCACAGCCAAAACTGTCAAAAAAAACCCCACCTGGGAGGTGGGGACAAAAATGGGTGAACAGAGCAGGCAGCGGGAAATTCAAAACCCTACTTTGCTCTCCTGTTCTGGCTGCTGCCACCCAGCTGGTTTTGACAGCTTGAGCTGTCAAAACCAGCTGGATAGCAGTGGCCAGAACAAGAGAAGAGAGGAGGGGGGAAATCATAAATTGTTTTATTTCAACAGTAAAAAATGTTTTCTTTTATTTCGTAATAAAATGCTATCTGCCATTTTGTTATGTTACAAAACATTTCATAACTTTATGACACAATGAATCAGTGTGTCATTTTTTGTTTTGTGCCCATCTCTAATTGTAAGTAATCATTCAGAGATGCCAGAGGGGAAAAAAAGAGTAAGTGACCACATAGGAGGAAGGAAGAAAACCTAAGAGTACCAAGCAGTATGTAGATTTGAAAAAGGCACCCCATTGTTTATTGTCTTTTGCCACTCCTATGTAGTTTTTCACTACATGCATTTGTGTTCTATTCCAATACAAGAAAGATTCAGTTGCCACTCATCTTGGCTTTTTCACCATTAGAAAGGAAGAGTTGTCATAACACAAGTCTCATGCACACTACATGGAAGTAAGCTCTATTAATATAGTAGGGGCTTATTTCAATATAAACAGGAAGATTGCATGTATCCTGTATCAGGCTGTGAACTGCTGAAAACAAGTTTTTTATGTGATATGCCCTAAGTCTCTAGGACAGAGTTTAAAGTAAATCAGATGCTACTGCCAAAAGTAACAGTTGTATGCAAGAAAGCAAATCATGTTTTTAATTTATTAATTTGTTTATTTTTATATTTGTATACCACAATCCGATTTTCCTCAAATGGGAACTCTGGGCGGTTAATGAGTTAAATAACTATATTATGTGGAAGGATGACTAACTACCGACCAACAAAATGGTTCCTTATTTTAGTTAGGTACAGAGGTGAGAATCTGAGAAAGTTTCCTTTTATTAGTGCTTTTAACCATTGACCTAAGAAGCATGAATTGGTTTTAATTTTGTCATTGATCTTCAAAGCTGGGGCTGGGCTAGGGATAGCTAATGGTAGGTTTTTTTTAATATTTATGATAAATTGTAATTTTGTATTGTTGATTTTAATCATGTTCTGGAGACACCCAGAGAGTGTTCAAACTAATGTTGAAAAACAAACAAATGCACAAATCACAGTATCATGGAATAACTGACTTGAAAGAGGCTTATAGGGCCAGAGAATCCACACCCACCCACCCATGGAGCTGAATGGGTCAGAATGGCCTTAGAAAAGAGAGACACAAAGCTTGCCTGGTTGGGGCACAGTGGTTATGCTAGAGCCCCGTGGCGCAGTGGTTAAATGCCTGTATTGCAGGTCAAACTGTGCTCACGACTTGGGGTTCAATCCCAGGTAGCTGGCTCATGGTGCACTCAGCCTTCCATCCTTCCAAGGTCGGTAAAATGAGTACCCAGCTTGCTGAGGGAGGGGGCAATGTGTAGCCTGCATACTGTAACTAAAACTGTAACCTGCCCAGAGACTACTTGAAGTGGTATGGGGTGGTATATAAGCAGAACACTTTGCTTTTTGCTTTGCTTTTGTGCTTTGCTAGAAATGCTGTTGATGGATGAAGCTGTGGTATTCCTACTCTTGTACAGAAGTGACAAAGTGCATAGAGGTTTATACATGTTTCGCATGGGATCCTTAGGTGTTGAAATATGCTCTTCCATTACTGGTGAGAAAATCTGTGAGCATTTATTGCGTCTTCTGTGGTTTACCTCAAAGCACAATTGTGCTGGTATTCCATGCCATGTCATCTTCCAAGACGGCATGTATGTGTTAAAGCAAGGATTGGAGTCAAAGCATAATTCCATTTTAAAATACTTTGTTTTAGATTGTGAGCTGGCGAGAGAAGATACAGAACCAAGATGCGATTTGCTGATGAACACGAGAGTGTATTGAAGCAGCCCTTCTCTTTCAGGGTGGCCAACTTTGGAAACATTCTCTGTAGCGGTTCAGCTTGATCTGAAGTAACTAACAGGTGAGACTCATTATCTCAGTGCTTTATTTGCATTTCATTTCTGCAATGCATACCAAACCTTCTGCATACAGAGACAGGACAGATGCAATCTGAGCTGGTGTTTTTGTTTTGTTTTGCTTTGCTTTAGGCCAGATGGAAATAGTAAAGCAACCAAAGTGGCCTGCTAGCAAATTCTGTTTCAACAGAGATGAACATAAGACCACGAGAAGAGCTCTCGTGGATTACACTCAAGGCCCATCTAGTCTAGCACTCGATTCATGCTGCAGCCAAATATATGCCTCTGGAAAAACTGCATGAAGGACATGTGTGCAACAGCACCTTCCTATTGTACTTTCCCTAGAGCTGATAAAGAATAAAACATCCTCTGTTGGGGAAGTAACAGTTACAAAACAACAGAAACTCCATATAATTATATGGCACAGTGCAATAACTTTCTAGCTAAACATACAGTCAACTGGCTCCTCAGCGATATTGGCCAAGCCAAGTGATACATATACATATATAATACCAAACAGTATTACAGGGATAAAACATTCATATAAGCAAGTCAACCTTCATTTGTACTATAAGTAACCTCAAAAATTGCTGAAATAGTCCCAGTTAATGGTGATTGTCTGTAGAGGGTATAACTCAACAAGCCCTGAGCTTTTAACACAGTCAACTGACTCATTTTGTGGAGTAAGTTCTCTCAAAAGCTCATCCTTCTGCCCTGTACATTCCTTATCACATATCTGTTTTGAACTAAGGATGGGCACCTTACAAAAATGACACATTGTTTCATCATTTTGTAAGTTTAAAAACACCTTATGAAACAAAACAAAACAGCAAACAGCATGTCATGAAGAAATGAAATGAAACACCATTTTTTTGTTTCAGAAATGAAACGATTTGTCCTAGCCTCTTGATCCAGCCACCTTGAGAACAGGAGGTTTATTTTTAACCTTATTGATTTGTCCTCCTTTCTTCCTGCATCTCAGCTGTTGAGATAGCTTAATATCCGATCATGATCTGCCTGAAACTAGCCAGGAGCTGAGCTGTTCCTTTGGCTGGCTGTGTCTGCAAGTTGATTTAAACTGATTGTTTTCTGTGCAGGTTATTTTTTAAAATATTTTCTTTTCTTCCCTTTCCATGCCATGGATCAGCTGTGTTTATCTCCCCTGATTTCTCCATACAGCAGCTAGCTATTAGGTTTCTACTAGACATGGACACGATTCGGCGAAATTGTCGTTTCCATTTTCGGTTTTTGTTTCCGTTACGTAACAGAAATGGTAACGATAATTAAGCCGTCAGAACTCAAACTCGAACCGAAAAAAGAAAAATTTGGTCGGGTTTTTCGTTTCCGTTTGTGGCATCGTGGCGATCGCGCAATGCGAAGCACAGAAAAAGTTTTTTAAACTTTTTTTTAAAAAACCCAACTCACGGCCAAAAAAGCAGGTGAAAATATGCCTCCCTGAGGCTTTGCCACCTACCAGAGGGGTGGTTTCTGGGGGGTCCCCAGCCTTTCCCCCCTTCTCCTGTCCTGGGCTGCTTGCACTAGGCTGGTGGGGTCATCCTCGTCGTCTCGCCGTGCCATGCGGTGGGGGGGGGGATCCAAAATGGTGACCGCAATTTTTCTTTTGAAATCATGGTCAAAAAACACACCAAATCACCACAGAAACATGTGAAATTTATTTATATTAAATGCCTGAATTTTAATAGTAGCAGCAGTGGGTTTTTTTATAGCAATAAAACATCGTATTGATTTTATTTTATTTTATTTTATTTTTATTTTTTTTAGACCTGCCCATTTGGGCTGGGCATGGGATGGGACCATGCAAATTGTTTGAACCATTCCACCAATGGCATCGCCAGGATTTGGACTGACACTTCTGGATGTCTCGGAGGGCATAAAAAGCCGAGACACCTTCCAGAAATCGCAGTCAGGTGTATGGATGTGGTTGAGGGAGGAGGGCTGGCTGCTGGTGCTGGTGTGATCCGATCGAGATTGAGGAGGGAGGCTGGAGGCTCTAGGATTTAAGTTAGGCAGGCAGGGAGGGAATTGAATTTAGAAAATAATTTCTTTGATTCCCTGCAGCTTTGTCTGCTGAAGGGAATAGCAGTTTATTCTTTATTTCTTCTCTGGCAGTTTGTGAGGATTATTTTTTTCTGATATTGGATAAAGGGGGAGGTTTGACTGGGAGTGGGAGGTGTGGATTTATTTTAAAAATATATTATATACTACCATTTATTTTCTATTTTCCCAGCTTCAATTTGCTTGCACACACACATATTTGGGGTGCAAGCCAAGAACAGAACCTCTATCCTAAGTGATATCCTAACTGCCCACTCACCCGTCCGCCCGTGCCGCCACCCGCCTGCAGCCCGCGCCGCTGTCCACCCACTCGCCCACCCGTGGCCACCACCTGCCTGCTCGCCCGCCCCCCGCCCCGCCCGCCGCCTAGGGCACAAAAACACCTAGCACCAGCCCTGATTGTGGGATGCCCCTATCCTCTGGGAAGTCAAATCGCGCTAAATCGCAGTGGAAATGACAAATGACAAATGACAAACAGAAACGACAAATTTTTGAAAAATTTCGCGACAAATGGAAACGACCCGAAACGGACCCATTCCGACAAACGAAAACTCAAAACGTCATTTTTTCTGGTCGTGCCCATGTCTAGTTTCTACCTTGTTTACAGAGAGTTCTTTGCTTGAAAGCAAATTAATTGGAAGGTTTGAGGGTCTTTGATTTAGGGCAATGAGCTCCCTGTTAAATAAAAAAAGGAAAACTCCCCATTATTTATAGCCTTACGAAATATTTCATTTCATGATGACAATTCTTTTAAAAAATCTGTTATTAACAAAATGAAGTGAAATGAAGACTGAAAAAAAGGAAATGAAACACTATATTTCCGTTTCATGCCCATCTCTATTTGGAATGTAAATGTTCTCCTCTTAGTGTTTTGGAACCAGTAAGTTATTGCACTGTGTCATATAACTACAGAGTATTTGTTGTTTTTTAATTGTTTAGGGTCTGTGTTCTCTGTTTTGCAGCTGGATTTTAGAAGTAGCCAGTGTGAAACTGTTGGGGATCTTTGTTGGTTCAGTTGTTGCAGATTATTTTTAGTTGCTTAATGAGAGAGACACGTCTTGCGTTACTATATTAAAAAAGCTATTTATTTAACTAGAAGGGAAGGGTACACGGGAGATTTTCTACCTATAACTGTTCTAACAGCCATCTTGCTAAGCTAGGAACATGCTTCTCTTCACACTAAGAATACAAGGCACACACACACTAACTAGACTTCTACCAGAACATTCCAAGTGGTATGATCTCAGCAACCAATAGGCTTTGCTCTTCACATTAAATCCAGCCCATAATACTCTACATTCACATTAACCCTGTAATGGCTGGAATGTAAGTCTTGCCAAATATTCCAACAGAAACCTTGCCAAGCATCTGAGTTAGACACCATCTTGGAGTAGCCTAGGACTTTGAATGCTTACCCAATCTGAGTCCAAGTCCCTGTATATTCATTCATGTTAGCCATCAACAAGGGTTACCATCTCTTTTCTCCCACAAGACTCCTCACTCCTGATGTCTATATGGCATACACATAATTATAACAAAAGCTTATCCATGTTGGATGTAGCTGGACCTGTAGGCTCTGGTTGAGCACCAGGTTGGTGGACATTTTGTCTCTGTTTCTGAAGTATTTACCAAAATTCACAAATGTCGTATTTGGTAAAGGAAGAGCTTGAGGTAAAAATAAACAACAACAACTAAATGTGGGCATAAACAAACCAAACATATTTTCTCAGCCCTACCTCTGGGTAGGTAAAAAAATCATCTCTGAAGTCCCACTCTCACTGATTGAGCTGAATGCAGGAATATGTACATGGTTCATGTGATGGAGAGGAATAGAAATACAAGAAGCGGTATATCCAGTGGTATCAGAAATCAGAATGAGAGACTAGGTCTCAGGAGACAGGAAAAAGAAATGGTCTTTATCCTAGTTTGAAAATGCTCAGGTTATTACTAGAAGACCTTTGACTAAGGATGGCTGAAAAGATCATGCCATTTTTATGTTTGCTGTTTATTTCTGGGTGATTTATGGGTGGGGAGCCGAACTGAACACTGGTTGTGTTCTCTCCAGACAACTGCTTTTTCTGAACAATCTCTTTGTGTGCTCCACCATGCAGAGCCAGCATTCACACTCCAATGGGGACAAATGAATGCATTCGACAATTTCGATACACAAATCCTAGCCTTTGTGTTAACTCAAGCCTCTATCCAAAGTACATCTTTATCCTAATTAGGATAGTGGGGAGAAAAATAGCTAAATTCTTCCACTCTTCCACTCAGCCAAGTGTTTAATGACACTTAATTCTCTCCAAACTGATTGTCTGTCCTCCACAACTGTACCCTTTCAGAGGCTCCTGTGAAGAATACCACCCTCCCCCCCTTAATTTGATTGCAAAATATCATCAGATGTTTAACTCACCCAAATGTGTGGAAAGAGGCCCGGGAGAGGGTTGAGCAGGAGACTAACAAAATAAGACAGACAAATAGAAAATTATTCTTTCAGATCTGGCACCTGCTGCCTATTCTCACACAGCAGATGGAGCAAAATGAGAGTTAGCTACTTGCTTTTCGGAATGCTTATGAGTGTCCTGTCAAAGTCCTTTATGTAAGTTTGTAAACAGATGAATAATTATATATTTGAGGCCATAGCCTGAAAACAGACCATGGCATTTGTTCCAATTCAGTTCATAACAGAGGTCATAGGAAGTTGGACTGTGATCTGCATGATCACACTCTGGAGAGGTGCAGACCTCGTTGGGATGTATTTTTGGTTTCAAATAGGGGCAGCTATAGCTATATCATGCTGCCTAGATGCCCTAAGCACATCTGATCTCACCTGATTTCGGAAGCTAAGCAGGGTCAGCCCTGGTTAGTCCTTGGATGGGAGACCACCAGGGAATACCAGGTGCTGTAGGCGCCTGGAGTAGGAATGATCAAACCACTCCAATATTCCTGCCAAGAAAACTCCATGGACATGGAGTCATGAAGAGTCGGTCATGACCTTAACAATGCAAACACACACACACATAGCTAAATCAGTTATATCAATGTGTTTCTGAATATTGAAGAGTTTCCCCCAGAGAACCCATGTTCTCACTGGTAGTTTTGGCTACAGTCCTGCTGACATTCAACTTGAATTCATTATTAAGAAAAGAGAAGAGATTGTTTTTATCGTTCTGCTGTTTTTCTGTGTTTAATATGTTTTTATGGAAACCAACCTGAGTTCCTCTATGGAAAAAGGCTGTGGTATATAAATATACCAAATAAATAAATAAATAAATAAAAGGGGGGAGCTGGACATGTAATAAACTTGCCATTTGAAATGCTCATTTTTTTCTAGATTCTTGGCATGCTTGCCATAGAGTGAGCTTATTGTCAGATGGGCAGTATAAATAAATAAGTTCTATTCAATTCCTTCTAATCTTGAGCTCCTCCACCTTGAAAACTGGTAAACCAATATATAAATAAAATGGTTTTTTTAAATATCCAGATTTCCAGTTTGTGAGCTTCCTCAGCCCCCACTGGAATGCCCTATCCTGCAGATGTTATTTGGTTTGCTTTGTTCTACAGATTTCTGCAATTTTTTGAGTTCCCTCAGCTCTTCCAAAATCTTGTCAGGAGCACAGGTGAAATTTAGCAGCATTCACATTCTCCATTAACTTTGACTTCAAATATCGACCACCTTGTCAGAGAGATTCTGACAAATTAAAAGCTTGAGTTTCCAATGGGAATAACAGTGCACATGGGGAGCTTCAGAGGTCTTTAATTTTATTTATATAGGCACTATTCTGGGTGGTCAACATACAAAAAAATCAGACAATCAAGAACTGAGTAAAACAAACAACAGTCTAAAATAAGCCAGCCACTAAGGTCAAATGGTGCACTGAGCCCCAGCAGGAAAACAGTCACAAACAAACTGAGAAGGGGCTGCCACTTCTTCAGAGGCCTGTTGAAATTCAGAAGGGAGGGGTCAATTGAGGGGTCAATTGTAGCTCCATTGGGAGATGATTCCAGACAACTGGTGTCACCAGTGCACTGAGAAGGCAAGGGTTCTTGTCAAAGATTATCTGGCTTCCTTTGGCATGGCCGCTCTATGGATCATGACCTGTGGACTTTTGGTGGCACAGGCATATGACCTTGGGGAGATGTGGTCCAACAAGTAACATGGCCCCATCTTGGAGGGCTTTGTAAGTAAGAATCACTACCTTGATCTTGATCCAGGTTGCAGCTTGTAACCAGTGCAGACATGGCAGGAAGAATGATTCAATCAAATCTGCTCACACTGGCCACTAGCCTGGCTATTTATTTATTTATTTATTTATTTATTTATTTATTTATTTATTTATTTATTTTATTTTCTATAACACACACATCGGGCAACATGGCCATTCTGGGCAGTTTACAACAATCAAACAATAAAGTCAACTGAAACATCATAAATTGAAATCAGCTCAACCACCAACCAACATAGCACAACAAATAGAATCATAAAATCACAGAACCATAGAGTTCCATAATTAAATAAAATTATATAATATAAAGATTATACATTGCATATTAAAAATGAGATGGTAGGATTGGTGGGTTTAGTGCAGCATCTACTATGTTATGGTGATACATGCTCTGGAAATCTCTGCCTATAGAGGCAAGTTTTTAAAGACTGTTTAAAGAAACCAGTGAGAGGGCTATTGCAATCTCTGGCTCAAACAGTGATTGATCCTGAAGATCCCCAATACACGTACCAGTGTCCTAACAGCTCCCTTATCTAGGGATAGGAAGTGCATGGCAATGAGCCTCTCAGTTGATTAGCAACTGACTTTGACACAGCTATGACCTGGGAATCCCAGAACAGAGCTGGGTCTAGATGTACTTCCTTACCAAATTAGATAGTCTCTTATATATGCTAGAAATTAAAAATAAAACAGTGTGCTGCCCCATAGCACTTAAAGCCCTCTCTGGGTGGTTCATAATTTAATTATGTAGGCTACACAACTGCCCCCACCCGAGCAAGCTGGATACTCAACTTACTGACCTTGATAGGATGGAAGGCTGAGTGAATCTCAAGCTGGCTGCACTGGATTGAACTCAGGTCACGAGTAGAGTTTTGGCTGCAGTACTGCAGTTTTAAGCATTGTGCCAAAAGAAACAACACATTCAGGAGTACTTGAGAACTAGCACTTGGTAATGTTATGTTTAATTTAAATATGTTAGCATTCAATTTTTTTTCTTACGTAGTGAAGCAAACTTTTGTAAGAAAATGTCATGTTCCAAAATAGCATTCTAGTTTTGGACTGAGGTGCGTACATAAAATTTGGTAATGGAATATACTCCAAAGAAAGTGTTGTTGTTGTTGTTGTTCAGTCGTTCAGTCGTGTCCGACTCTTCGTGACCCCATGGACCAGAGCTCACCAGGCCTTCCTATCCTCCACTGCCTCCCGGAGTTTTGTCAAATTCATTTTGGTTGCATCGATGACACCATCCAACCATCTCATTCTCTGGGCCTTTTTACATGACCCCTAAGATCCGCTGGCCACTTAAATTCGGACCAGAAATCTTAGGGGTTCCTAGCTCTTCCTCTGTCCCCACCCCCCTCTGCACTTCCTGGTTGCTGGCTGCCTGAGGGAAGGAGAAAAAAGAAAGAAAAGAATGCCTTCTTACCTCCGTTTTGTTCCGGGCAGCATTCAGATCTCTTAAAGGGACGGGGCGCAAAAAAAGAACAAACGGAAGCCAGGAGAGCCCCGCACTCACTATCCTTACACCGGATCAAATATTTGTCACCTCCAAAAAGCAGGTACAAGAAAACTGCTGTTTGGTCTTGCTAAAGTGGGCGGGGTCGCACTTAATTGTCTGCAAAGTCCGGAGCTGGTGGGTAAACATTTTTAAGGTCCGGACCTTGCAGCCATTTGCGGCGGAGCTTAGGGGTCGTGTATAAACGCCCTCTGTCGTCCTCTTTTCCTTTTGCCTTCAATTTTTCCCAGCATCAGGGCCTTTTCCAGGGAGTCCTCTCTTCTCATGAGGTGGCCTGCTTCTGAGAGTTAATTTGAGTTTCGTTTTCCGTTACACGTATATCCAGATTTTTAAATTCTCCTGCCAAATTATCAAGCCGCTGGCCATTTAACTTTATTTCATGTGATAAATCTTGTTTAGTGCTTTGGAGATCCTTTGAAAGGCCATCCATTCTACGTATCACATCCTGTTGATTAACACTCATGATGCTAGCTAGCTCCGTCCTCATTAAACGCAGTTCCTTCATGAAGTCTTGATCTGCGGGGGGAGGAGTAGTCTCCCTCTTTCCCTTCTCAAATCCTGACGCCATTTTTACCCCTCCGTCGTCTGGGGGCTGCTCAATACGCTGTAGAGCTGGGCAATTATGTGCTGTATCAGATAATTTCCTAGTCCAACCTATTGGCTGGAGGTTTTTTTTTTTTTTTTTTTGCTCTCTTACCCGGCATATAATTAGTCAAAAAGCAGGTATAAGAAGGTCTAACAGTTTGTAATCATCTGGTAACTTTCCAAGCAGCCAGCATGCAGTTTTCTAAGCAGCCAGCGGCCAGAAGTAGCTCCTTCGCTTATAAATCAAGTTTATCTACTCTACAGAAACACATATATTGCTTCTCCTGACATCCGAGTAATTTATTGATGCATTACTCACGGCACCACGGCATTTAAACAGTAGTTTTAAAGCTCTTTTCAGATCGTGGCACACAGCTCTAAGATCAGGCTGCCGGCATGTCTTGGTGGGCGGGACTTCCTCTGAAGAGGAAGATCTTAGTTTTTTTGATGTTGAGCTTCAGCCCATTTTTTCACTCACCTCTTTCACCCTCATTAAGAGGTTCTTTAATTCTTCCTCACTCTCTGCTATTAGAGTAGTATCATCTGCGTATCTGAGGTTGTTGATATTTCTTCCGGCAATCTTAATTCCGGCTTGTGATTCATGCAGATTGGACTTTCTCATGATGTACTCTGCATATAAGTTAAATAGGCAAGGTGACAGTATACAGCCTTGTCGTACTCCTTTCCCAATTCTAAACCAGTCAGTTGTTCCATATCCAGTTCTGACGGTTGCTGCTTGTCCCACATATAGATTTCTTAGGAGACAGATAAGGTGGTAAGGCACTCCCATTCCTTTAAGGACTTGCCATAGTTTGTTGTGGTGTACAAAGTCGAAGGCTTTGGCATAGTCAATGAAGCAGAAGTAGATGTTTTTCTGGAACTCTCTGGCTTTCTCCATAATCCAGCGCATGTTGGCGATTTGATATCTAGTTCCTCTGCCCCTTCGAAATCCAGCTTGTAGTTCTGGAAGTTCTCTTTCCACATACTGCTGAAGCCTGCCTTGTAGAATTTTGAGCATAACCTTACTAGCATGTGAAATGAGTGCAATTGTGCGATAGTTGGAGAATTCTTTGGCGTTTCCTTTCTTTGGGATTGGGATGTAGACCGATCTTTTCCAGTCCTCTGGCCACTGCTGGGTTTTCCAAATTTGCTGGCATATCTTATGCAGCACCTTTACAGCATCCTCTTTTAAGATTTTAAAGAGTTCAATTGGAATGCCGTCACCTCCACTGGCCTTGTTGTTTGCAATGCTTTCTAAGGCCCACTTGACTTCACTTTCCAGGATGTCTGGCTCCAGGTCAGCAATTACGCTATCTTGGTTATCAGGGACATCCAGATCTTTCTGATCTAATTCTTATGTATATTCTTGCCATCTCTTCTTGATCTCTTCTGCTTCAGTTAGGTCCCTACCATTTTTGTCCTTTATCATATCCATCTTTGCACGAAATGCCCCTTTAATATCTCCAATTTTCTTGAACAGATCTCTGGTTTTCCCTTTTCTGTTGTTTTCCTCTATTTCTTTGCACTGTTCATTCAAGAAGGCCGCCCTGTCTCTCCTAGTAGAGATGGGCACGACTTAGCGGTATTCCCGTTTCCGTTACTCGGTTCCGTTACTCTACGCCAGACTTCGAGCTCGAACCGATGAATGAACAATTTTGGTCTGATTTGTCGTGCTCGTTCCTTGCATCGCGCGATCGCGCGATGCCACGCGGAACAGAATTTTTTTTTAAAAAAAGTTTAAAAAACCCGGTTCCCGGCCGAAAAGCAGGCGGAAAAATGCAGGCACCTACCAGAGGGGTTGTTTCTGGAGGTCCCCGGCCTCCCCCCATCCCCCGTCCTGGGCTGCTCTGGTGGGACTCGCCGCAGGCTCACAGCCAGCAAAAAGCCCAGTCTCGCCGCCGGCCACCGCAATTAAAGCGCAAGCAAGCGGCACGGACGGCACAGGAAAAAACTTTTAAACTCTCCCCCCCCATTCCCGGGCCAAAAAAGCAGGCGGAAAAATGCCTGCTTGACTAAGGGCGCAGGGCACCTACCGGAGGGGTGGTTTCTGGAGGGGGGGTCCCGCCTCCCCCCGTCCTGGGCAGCCGGACTCGCCATGCCATGCCATGCGGTGCAGGCGGGGGATCCAAAATGGGGCGGCGAATGCAATATTGTTTTTGAAATCGTGGTCCAAAAACACACAAGCACAACAGAAACACGCAAAAATTTATAAACTGCCAGATTTTTCACAGTAGCAGTGGGTTTTTTCTTGCAACAAAATGTCTCTCCTCTCCTCCTCTGTCCTCCATTGATTTTATTTTATTTTATTTTATTTACCCCTGTGCAATGATGGGCTGGCCGAGTGGCCAGCCATGTGGGAGTGGACGACCATGCAAATTTTTGGAGCCATCCCATCAATCGCATGGCCACTTGGCCATGGAGACTTCTGGGATGTGCCAAAAAGCCCCCTAAAACCTGCCCTAGCCCCCTAACCCTAACCCTAATCCTTGACTCCAGTCCTTACCCATACGTCACAGACTGTCTTCTTAGTGGGTCAGAGAGGCACCCAGAGGTGCAACCCACTAGCCCACCCTAACCTTACCCGTCACTAGCCTAACCCTAGCCCTTGCACTAACCCACCTTAACCCTAAGCCAGATCTACTTGCATTGCACTACACGCAAGTACAATTCCCTTCTTTGTGAGACATGGCAGTGCGAAAGCCTTAGGCATCACCCTATGGCTCTGGGTTCACTGCCATCACTAGTCTCACTGTCTGCAACTGGTATGCATATCCATATGGCTATGCATGCATTTTGCAGCAGCAGGTGAGGATGGGAGACCCCCATGTTGAGGGGTCTCTTGGAGCCTGCTTCCCCTTCCTAGTGGGTGAGGATAGGAGGCACCCACGGGTGCCTCCAGGAGCCCACTTTCCCTTTATAGCGGGCCAGAGGAGGCACCCACCCCACAGAGGTGCCTCCAGGAGCCCGCTACCCCCCCAAAAAACAGTACTAACGAAAATGAAAAAACAAAAAAATGAACCGACTAATTTTTGCGAATTTTCGCGAAAAACGGAAACGACTCGAAACGGAACCGGCCCGACTAACGACAACTCGAAAAAAAAATTTTCAAGTCGTGCCCATGTCTATCTCCTAGCTACTCTTTGGAAGTCTGCATTCAATTTTCTGTATCTTTCCCTTTCTCCCTTGCAGGATGACACAAAATTGATTCCAGCCACAAGATGGATGCAAGCCATGTGATGGGATCATGTAAATTCTTGGACAATTTCAACCAATAGCATGCCCAGGTTGCAGACTGGGTAGGTGTGGCAGCCACAGAGGGCATAAAAAGCTTTGGCAGCCCCCGTCCTCCTTGCAGTCTGCGGTGGGAGTTAGGGTGAGTTTGCTGTCTCTGCAACTCGTTACTTTAGGCCAGCCAGGCAGGTGTGTGTCTCTGTGTTCCTGCTGGCTGCAGCCTGGCTCTTAGGGGAGAGAAAGAAGAGATTTATCTTGCAGCCTCCCTGTGTGCGCGTGTACGTCTCGGTGAATACCCTTCCCTGTCCTGCGGTGCAGTCACTCTGTGGCTGCCTTATGCCCTGGGCAGCGCCCGCCGCTGCCTTTGCAGCCTCCCTGCATACCTAGTCTATACTGTGTCTCTGCCAGCATCATTTGTTTTAGCGTTTTCCCTCTGGCCTGGGGCGTTGGGGGACGTCTGCACACGGAAATGCTTTAAGTCACGCAAAATGTGGGTAAAAACAAAAACAAAAAAACGAAATGAATTTTTTTCAAAACAGTCACAAAAAATGAAAATGAACCGACACGGACCCGCAACGAAAAACAAAAAACCAAAATGTCATTTTTTTCGATTTGTGCCCATCTCTATTGTGCAGCATGGAATTTGGCCATTCCAATTAATTGGACCTTACAGAGATTGGGCTGAATCAGGTAGATATGGTTAATCATTCAAACTTTGACCAAAACAAGGAACTCCTTCCTTGTATGTTTGCATCAACTATTATAGAATTTCTAAATAGAGCTTCAGAGATCCCTTGAGCCTCATTACAAACCTGAGATTAGAAAATATGCTGGTGAGATCTACGTAAAATAATAGATCAGTAAGCATCAGCAGTAAAGTTCAAGGAGAGTTATATCAGCCTCCTCCCTCACTGGAAAAGATGAACAACTGTGCCCCAAACCATCAAGAACTGAGAGAAAGTATAAAAGTATTCTTTGACTAGAAGAATTATTAAACAAAATGTATAAAAGTACCAACAGAATGTAAAAACCTAAAGAAATCTTCAAATTATTCCTCTTTCTGGGAGTTGTGGCCTTTGATGAGGGAAATAGAGTTCACCGTCTTGTTAATATGGTTCTTGAAAGCTTCAGCATAATGAGCCATTGGGGTGAGTAAAAATGACACATCTGTGTGTCTTTAAAGCAAAACGATCAAACAAGTTGCCCTCTCATGCCAGAAAAAGCTCACAAAGCACCAAGGATTTCTTTTTGTCTCATCCACAGGCTCTTGAATCACACACACACACACACACACACACACACACACACACACACACACACACACACACACACACACACACACACACACACACACACACACACACACAGAGAGAGAGAGAGAGAGAGAGAGAGAGAGAGAGAGAGAGAGAGAGAAGCCTGGGATGTTCTTTCACTACAATGAGTCCATTACACATGCTCTTCAGAGAACCCTTAATCTTTACCATATGAGATCCTTCATGTAAGATACAACAACAGTCTGGAACGTGAAGTCCTCTTTAT
Organism: Phrynocephalus forsythii; assembly: GCA_029282475.1. Lineage (NCBI taxonomy): Eukaryota > Metazoa > Chordata > Lepidosauria > Squamata > Agamidae > Phrynocephalus > Phrynocephalus forsythii. The sequence goes on along the minus strand of JAPFRF010000005.1, from coordinate 110,548,516 downwards.
GGCTGGAAAGTGAATTGTATAATATCACGGACATTAAATTTGAAAATATAAAAAAGAGAACCTCCTCAACACCTGGAAGCTAATGCATCCTGGCAATGTTCAAAATACAGAGTAGAAAATGAGTGAGCAGGAACTCAAGGGTATTAATTACTTTGCTGTCATGCCACCCCATGCTGTGCATGTTTCTGATGAATTTTCTGAGGACTTTCTGAGGAAACCAACATCAACGACCCACCAGTCTCTCTGTTTGAAGCCACATTTAGAAAGGCTATTGAAAACGGCCATGGAAAACAGAAGGATCCACGTGTTCTTCACTGAACGTGACCACTCATTCTCCAGTTGTCTCTAGCCACGTTCTCAGGCAGATCAAAATGTCTGGCCAACCAATATATTGCTTGAAGCAATTAATTGTGCTGCTTTATCATTTATGATTTGTCCAGCTGGATGAATCACAAATCAAAATGAATCACCATTGTTTCTGATTCGTGTCCGTCTCTAGTGATAAGTCATCTGTAGGTGGCATTTCAGTGATGTAGGCAGTTTGGGGCATGATGTTCAGGAACAGGGAATACCCCCCCTCTCTCTTTCTCTCTCATGCACACGCACGCACGCACGCACACACTTTCTTTCCCCCTAATAATCATCTGAATGTTTTGGGGGAAAAACTTATATATATCATAGAATAATTGAGTTAGAAGGGTCGTATAAGGCCATCAAATCATTTCCCTTGCTCAACGCATGAATCTAAAACAAAGCAGATCTGCCAGGTGGTTGTCCAATGTTTCCAGCATTTGAACCCTCAGCACATGTCCAGGTACTGGTTCCACTGCCATACAGCTCTAACAGTTAGGACATTTTTCTTGATTTTCAGCCTAAATATGCCTTCCTGTAGCCTATTATTGTGTGTTTTGCATACTGGGATGACCCAGAATAGAACACTCCCCTCTTCTGTATGGCTACTTTTCAAGTATTTGAAGTGCTATCATTTCTCCCATCTGAGTTCTTTTCTCAAGGCTAAATATGCCCAGATCTTTCACTCTTTCCTTATAGGGCTTTGTTTCCAGTCCCATGATCATCAATTTTTTTCTAAGCAATTCTCGAATACTTAGTTTAATATGTTTTTGATTGGTCACTAGAAGGTAAATACAGATTTTTATTGACAAGCTGTTTGCCAAGGCATGAATTCTGTTTTGGCAGGGGAAATGGGTGGATCATAGAAAATACACATTCTTGTTAATACTTAGTTTTGATTCTGAGTCTCAACCCCCCCCCCCAAAAATAGTAGATTTATCTGAGATTTTGGCAAGATTTCTGAAACTCCACAAAAACAGGACCGTATAGTATTAGGTTTGCATCTTTTTCAATAATGCTTAATGAAGCATAATTAGGAGATGTATCCTTTCTTATAACAATCATGAGTCCATTCATCAAAAGATAGCATCGGAGCCATGCATCTGTGCTTTGCTTTGATGTTTTTCCATACTTAGGCTAATAGTTCCTTCATGACTTGAGTGAATTAAGAATGCGGTGCTGCACTTTAGTGGTGCATTAGCATCATCCTATGAGAGGCACAGAATTTCTTCTACAGCCTGTTGTTATAGAAAATAAACAAAGAAAACAAAAATAGAATGGTTACTATGTGTCTTTTTTTCTCTCTCTCCTGTGCTTGTGCAAAAAATGGTAAAGGTTCCCACCCCCCTGCACATGCAGGTGGTGGTCATCTCTGTATTCAAGCCGAAGAGCCAGTGTTGTGCAAGTCCATGATCATGTGGCCGGCATGGCTGCAAGGAAACACTGTTTTACCTTCCCTCTTTTTATGGCAGTACCTATTTATCTACTTACTGTATATTCACATGCTTTCGAAGGTTGGCAGGAGCTGGGGTTATCAGCAGGAGCTCTGCTGTGTGGCCACAGCCAAGCTGCCAACTTTGCTGCCAACAGTTTTCAGAGCTTTAGTCCGCTGAGCCACCATGCTCCATGTGTTTGTGTAAAACTACAGGTAAAACCAGCACTTCTTCTGTCCCACCCACTAAGCTGAATAGTGCCCCAAAAGAGTTAATTTGTTTCCAGCACAAGAGGCAGAAAATCCACCACTCTGCCTAGAGGCAGGGCTGGCACTAGCAGGTATATTTTGTATGAGTAGCACTTATGTCCTGGGTTTTTTCCAATATTCTCAAGGTGGCATGCATGAGTCTCCTTCCCTCGCCTATTCTTATTACAGCCCTGTTATGTAAGTTAAGCTCAAAGAAAATGGCTAGCCCAAGGACTCCTAGTGAGTTATATGGCTCAATAAGTACTGGAACCCAGATCTCTGAGATCCAATCCAACATTCTAATTCCACCTATGCATGCTGTTATTGCTGTGAGCTCATAAAGCAGATCCTTAAATTCTAGCAGTTCTCAACCATAGGTTCCCAGATGTTGCTGGACTACACTTCCCAGAATTCCTGACCGTGAGCCATTGGGAGAGGAAGTGAAACAACATTTGGGGTCCTAATTTTGGGAACACCTGTTCTACGTCTTTTAGGTTATTTTAAAGAAATGAATATTTAGTTGACTTGAGCATGAATAGACTGGTCTCCCACCGAACAATTATTCTCATTATGTGTCATAATGAGAGAGATCCATTACAGGTTCTGAAAGAAACAGATTTTAGAATTTGTGTGGTCTCTAGTATCCATTTCCTTGTCTCTTTTAATATAATGGATGGATGACAGGGTTTTGCAAGGCATTGTGACACTTCCACTGATGGGTTGTTTCATAAGTCAGTTTTGTATACGACTTTAGAAAGCTGGCCTGCTCAGCTCCTTGATGTTTACATGAAAAATAATTGAATATCAATCAACATTCACTAGCAAGCCCATGACAGCTCCTGTTCTGCTATAATTCATTGAATTAATCAGAATCTGACATCCTGGTAGGTTATTACAGTGGCAAAGGAAAGGCCAGGAAATGATAGAGTTCTATTTAAAAAAACATAATGATGTTCATCACTAGTGAAAAGTTCCCAACAGAGTTAAATGAAATAGGCATACCTGAAGATCATATCTGCCAGATACTGTACAGTATATCAAAAACAGAGTTTTTCTTCCTGTGAAAAACTGCAACCTGATCCATGATTGAAATCAAGCCAGTAGAACTTTTGATAGAGGTCCTACACATCCTACTGCTGAATGCTCCATATTTCTTCTCTTTCTGCATTCTTGGGAATAGCATGTGTTTTTAAAAAGGATTTATACATGTTCAGGAAGATGGCCAGAATGATCTAGATATCAAGTGCTGAAAGAGCTGCCATTCTCGTCTTAAAGAAGATAATCTAAAGGGCAAAACACAACAGTTGCCTCAAGATTTCTGAGGTGTGAGGGGTAGCCATGTTGGTTTGTTCCATCAAAACCAACAAAGATTCTCTCAACGTAAACCATTAAAAAAAAACCCTACAGTTGTAAAAGGTCACATTCTTCCTGCTCATTCATTTCTACTGTCTCAACTTGATAAGGCATCTTGAAGAGGAATTTTCAAGTCCCATGACATTGTTCATCCTCAAGCAAGTGAGAAACAAGAAGCTACCCCCATTTTTTGCTCATCAAAGTCTCCATAATTTAGACAAATTGTCTCTTTGCAATCTTTTCCCTTTGAAAAGCAAATTATACACACACCGCTCAAAAGCACAGAATGGCTGGTTGATTGTTTAAAATGACACAAAGATAACCCAATTCTTCTAAACATTAGAAGTCCACCACAGGAAATCAAGCAGCCATTCCTTTTGTTGAGGCATTGTTTGCTTATTTTGCACAATTTGCTGATTTGTGCAAACCATAGCACATTTTCTTCTTTTGTCAAGTGTGTCACAAAATACCTTTCCTTCTTGCAGAGTAAGAAGGACAATTTTGCCGTTTTATTTCTTTCCATGTAGAGATGAGACAAACAAGGATTGACATTCCTGTTAAAGGCTAGCAGGCATATACTGTATTTTTCCATAGGTGTAAGGCTATATTTTATTTAAATTTGTTAGACTAAAAATTGAGAACCATCTTATACATGGAATCAAGCCAGGGAGAGAACCACATGGCTGTGAAGCTGTAATGTTGGATTGGAATAGTGGAGGTTGTCTTATTCATGGGGGGCACCTCACAGACAGAAAAGTACAGAATTTGCTGAGTATATATACCATCATTGGACAAATGTACCAAAAAATGTAAAGCAGAGATATCAGCTCTCTTTCTTCTCTCTGCCTGTCTGCCTGTCTGCCTCTCTGTCTCTCTCTCTCTCTCTCTCTCTCTCTCTCTCTCTCTCTCTCTCTCACACACACACACACACACACACACACACACACACACACACACACACACACACCATAGAAGAGCAACTCATTAATATGGTGGACCCTTGTATAACAAACAGTTTGTATAACATAAAATCTATACAACATAAATTCTGGAGATAGGGGAAATTAGCTTGACAGAATCGCCCATGGGCGAATCCACACAACATAAAAATGTGATTAAGGATTACTCTGTTTTCAATGCATTATATGGGAAATTTATATAAAGGAACATTTGCTTAACAAAATTTCATTTGGAATGAATTAATTCCTTTATACAAGGTACCACTGTAGTTCCTTTGTACAGTACTAAGAGTTCTTGGTCAGTGAAGTGGACTACCTTGGAGGAGGGTGAAGGTTGCTTTTTTGGATGTACTTAAGGCAGAGGCTAGGTTAACATATGTCAAGAATGTTGCGGGTCCTCCCACTCTGGGACTCTGTTCTGTGCATAGTATCTGGTATCATTTCTCAGTGTGGCTAGCATATGCTGTAGAGGCAGAGAAGACAACCTTCATGGATCCATGTAGCCCAATACTGTCAACTTTTGTTTCAAACCAGATTTTTTCCTAGACCTATCTGGTGATCATTGGTATTTGATGGTAGTCTCCCATCCAAACACTAATCAGGTTCAACTTCATTTAATGAGCTAATAGCTGAATGTTCCCTGAGGTTAAAAAGCTCCTGGATGTGTACCAGCTCAATCCAGAAAATCTATTGGGATTTTTTGTAATGTCAAGTCATGTCTGACTCACAACAGCCCTGAGAGGGTTTTTGCAGTGAGACATTGAAGCAATGATTTTAGCTTGTCATCCTCCACAGAGTTTCTGGGGCCAGGCAGGCAGAAATTTGGCCCCTGGTGTTCTGGATGCTGGTCTACTATTCGACCAACTATACCCCACTGGCAATTCCTCTCTCTCTCTCTCTCTCTCTCTCTCTCTCTCTCTCTCTCCTCTCTCTCTCTCTCTCTCTCTCTCTCTCTCTGTATGTGTGTGTGTGTGTTGTGTCATTACAGTTGTGACTGATTTTGTGACCCCATGTCCATGGAGTTTTCGTGGCAGGGATACTGGAGTGGTTTGCCAGTTCCTACTCCAGGCGGCTGCAGCACTTGGTATTTCCTGGTGGTCTCCCATTCAAGTACTAACCAGGGCCAACCCTGCTTAGCTTCTGAAATCAGGTGAAATTAGATGTACTTAGGACATCTAGGCAGTTCTTGGCAATTCCATTAACATATACTTTATTTCATGCAATGAGTTTGAATGGTGGCCAGCTAACTACACTGAAGCTATAGCCTAAGTTTCCTACTGGCATAGTAGCTTTCCACATGGAGAATATTTTTATCATGCTTTGAAATCACTGCCATTATTGTTACATGCACATTTGCATAGTTGCTTCCCAGAGAGGGCAGTTTTCTACACTAGCAGGAGCATTCTACCTTTATCTATATATGTGGTAGGAGTTCACTGGGTCTTCCTTTGTGGTAATTATGTGTAGAATGGTAGTCTAATTATTACCATCACAGAATTCAGGGACAGCAAATAATTGGTATCTCTTATTAACTTCCTATTAGGGATTGCTTTATCCTCTGTATAAAACTACATGGACCTTAATTATGACAATTTTTCACCACAGCTTCTTCTCACTCAGCTTTTTATTAAATGTTGCTTTTGATCACACATCTGATATGGTTATAATATACAGTCTTAAAAGAGAGCCCACATTCCCAAGTGTGTGTTCATTTTATTATGGACCTCATTAAGCTCGAATGTGATTATGTAACATAGTACGAATACATTTATAGCTAAACAGTTTGTAAAACTACCATTAAAAACCCAAATGTCTTTCCTTAAAACTGTTGTTTTCTTTTCTCCCCCCCTCCCCCCAGTAGAGCACAACAGGTGCACATTACTTTGTTATGGAATGTATTCCAGGAAATGTCAGACCCAGCAACCTAAAGAGAAATTTTCGGTTCCCGATGGAAACCACAGAAGCATTGCATAGATTATCAGGAGAGGTAAGTGGTTTTATATGTAGTGTTTCCGACATGCTTCCTATTGGGGCCTAGATGTAGTTTTTATGTATGCACCATATTTTTCACATCATTAATTAATCATCTTCCAACCTATTTTCCTTATTATAGCTAACCTCCTTAGTCACTGATCTCAAATTCTTTTATCAGGGTTGCCTTGCATCCTCCTGGGCACCTCTGCTGGGAACTCACCTGAATTCCACCACACTTTGCACTACCAGCCATTGTGACTGAATGTCTCAAGCTGCCTAACAGAGTAGGGAGAATGGGATGGGCGAAAACTCATTGTCACCCAAAAGCCAATCAGGGTAACAGCCAAAAATTCTCATCCGGGCCCTGAAGCGACAAGCTACTCTCATTCTCACTGCCTCTAGGGAAGGAGGGAGGGATGCTTGTTAGTGAAGAAAGAGACCAGGGCAGGCGTGAGCAGCCTTTATATAGGCTGATCAGCTCCTGCATGCCCAACCCCATCCAGGTTGCTAGGAAAAGAAGCCCCAGGTAGAACTTCCCACATGGAACTGCCATTTACCCAAATTCCAGACATGGCCAAAATGTAAAGGCCCCAATGCAGACATCATGTGTCTTTGAGTTTTCCTGATGTTTCCCCAGTACTTTTCACAGTTGGTTTGAGGTGAGAGGAGAGACACACAATGAGATGTCAGAAACCAAGGAACCAAAAGGAAGCAGGAATGGTGTACTAAGGGCCTTTTCACATGACCCCTAAGACCCGCTGGCCCATTAAATTCGGACCAGAGATCTTGGGGGTTCGTTGCTCTTCCTTCTTCCCCACCACTCCGCACTTCCTTGCTTCTGTGTGCGTGAGGGAAGGGAGGGGGAAAAAGCCTTTAAAGGGGACAAAAGAATAAAGCCTTACCTCCGGTGCCGGTGGAAGTTGCTCCGAGCCCCGGTCACTTCCTGGTTCCTCTTAAAGGGGCGGGAGGCAAAAACAACAACAACAAAAAGAAGCGAGGAGAGCCCGGCACTCTCCGCATCAAAATTTTTCACTCTCCCAGAGCAGGTACTTGAAAGCTACTCTGGGTTGCACTTAGGTGGGCAGGGTCGCACTTAATTTTCTGTTAGCTCCGGAGCTGGTGGGGAAACATTTTTAAGCTCCGGAGCTGGTAGCCATTTGCAGCAGAGCTTAGGGTTCATGTATAAACAATAATGCACTAAGAGAATAGGATACCAGTGTCTCTTTTTGCTGGCAAAAGGCAGCACCAAAACATGTGTTGTCCTCATCTTTCCTCCTTCCCCCCCCCAAAACACTGTCATATGTACACCAGTCTCATGTAGCACCAGAGAAGTAAAAGTTAGATATACACTTATGTGAGGAGTTACTGGATACGTCCTTGTGAAAGTTCTGAAATAGCATATCTAGGTGCCCTGTTCAGCTTTAAATAGACAGCAACAAAGTATGGAGTTTTAGCCTTTATAACATTGTTAGCAGAGGAGGGAGGACCTTCAATAATTTTTTTTCCAAATTCAACATCTTTTCCTCAATTAATTTGCTTTAATTTCCTATTCATTCCTGCTGCTTGCATAAAAACATTTTTTAAAATCTCCTAGTTTAATCTTTTGCTTATTTCCTATCTTTTTTCCAGAGCTAAGTGCTTTTCTTAAAATATTATGGCTGATCTCTGACTGTAATAAAGATTGATTAACCGAATGATTCATTCAAGTGTCCTGCACAGTGCAATAATATCCAAGTCTATTCAGAAATAATGCTCACTTTCCTTGTGAGTTAATCACAGAGATGCGCATATGAGGAACGTGAGCCAAATTTTTTTAACCTCTCCTCAGCTTTGATATGCCTACCACAGAACTAGGACTCTATATCTGGCTTATCATTAAATACACAGATAAATTCATTCATCGCTGTCCATCACATCCTTCAGTCTAACCTATGTCTTATTATTCTGCTTGTAATGTCTGCTCTCTGTGTGAATACTGATTGAATAAGTGATAAATGGAAAGCTAGTCTTCAAAAAGCATGTCAAAAGCTGTCTCCTAAAAGCATGCCAACATTGTGTCAGTGACAACAGTAAAAAATGGGCAGAAAGGTGATCCCCCCTTTCTTAAACCCTAGCCCTAGAGGGGGGGAGCACTAAAAATGTACAACATGAAACATTCATTCATCAGAAGGCAAGCAAGTCAGCGTGAATTCATAGGACTCTCCCATTCTCTCGCTCCACTGCATCACAAACATCTTTGATTTTGTTGGAGGCAATGAGGCTCAGAGACCCAGCCATATGCTCTAAAATTATAAACGTTCAGTACAAGCTGAAATGGAACTGTGCTGTGAGATCTTGTTTCTTTTGAAATGACCTGTCCATGAAATGCAGCATCCAAGAAGGTGAAATATGTCCCCTGTTCAGCAGATGTGTGTCTATTCTGCCCAACCCATAGGTATCAAAGGTTTTTGCTGGTCCATCACATAGCCTGGATTTCTACTTTAACCCAACCAAGTGATTATGGTGATCTTTTGGCCTCTTTTGCTATTACAGGATGCAAATGCACATGGCTTTCTATGGGTTAGAAATCCATTAACTGCTTCTTTCCCATTGTTCGCTCGTTCCCTCTCTCCTTATGCTCAATTCAACAATGTTTGGTGCTGAGCTTTGTGCCGTTTCTACCCTAGTATACAGGGTATACCTAGTATACAGTCAGCACTCATTTCAACCCCTGCAGAAATGAGGCTCCCTCTTTAGAAGTTTGACTTCCACTCAGTCTGTTTGTGAGCACATGAACATTCGTTTTAACAAGAAGCCTGCTTGGATCCCATGTTTTCATCCCGTAATCGTGTTCTTCCTAATTGGAGTTCAGAAGTCCCCTATCTAAACAATCTAGGCAGGAACAGCAGGCTGACTCAGTTCATATGTTGGAAAGATGCTGTTGAAGTAGAGGGGAAGATATAGGAAGTATGGAGGCACCTTGTTAACAGCTGGCATGGTGACAGGTATTTCCCAGCAAGCACTTGCAGAGCAGGAGAAATGGTCCATTGGTACCTCCACAAACCTCCTGCCCTACAACTTTCCAAGTTGGGGAATGGATTGTGTGCATTGTTTTCCTCTTCCAAGAATCTGTCCGTCATTTTAATTTTTCAAAACTGCATACAGGTACAGTGAAGTTCGCTCAGCATAGTTGCAAACCTTTGAAATACTGTTATGAATTCCTGTTATCCAATGATTATGTGGAGCTGTGTGGTTCATTGCCCTAATAAAACCAACTAGCATAAGTAATAGGATACCAACATCCTCTGCTTTGGATAAAATGCATGAATTTGCTCTAACAAAATAAGTTCCACCGAACTACCGAAATAATCATATATATATGATTATATATATAATTCCATAATTATACAATACACTCGTGATGGAAATTTTGTTTTTCTATTATTTCAACAAAATTCAAATCACCTTCCTACCTCACATATTCTGACTACAGTATCAATCTAACTAGCTTGCTATTCTGATGTGAAATGCAACAACATTTCTCCCTGATACTTCTCTAATACTTTTACCATAGGACTCCTTTTTTTAGCAGCACACTTCCTGTCTTATTATTCTTAGCATGCAGTAGGAATATTGTCTTGTTTAGCAGTTAATTGCTGTTACATATTTCCACAGCTCTGCCGTTTCCTGAGGGAAAGTCTTGACCACACATTTGAAAAGTAGATTAGTGTGTGTTTATGCCGATAGACCATTTACAACTTGCAACTATATGGTTCCTTAGCCAAATACATCTAAATGAAGGGAAGGTGTTTTTTTTTCTCCCCAAAACAAAGTGAATCTAACAAAATGAGCAGAGTTACAAAGAGATAGCAAATAACACTGAAGCAGTATATTGCAATAAACAGCAGCTCCCTGAGGGCTGATTACCTTACATTGTGTGCAACAGAGATTGAATCCAGCTCCTTTATTTCTCTTGCATGGGAGATAACCATTACAGTCAAATGGCTAGCTAAGGAGTTTAATCTCCTTCTTTCAGCAGGGCATGCATTTGTTTAACTAAAAGAAAATGAAATAAACAAATAAAGCAGGAGGAAGAAATGTGATAAATGCAATATTTTATAAGAAAATTATTGATATAAGGCATGAGGTTCTATAAGCCCAAGAGTCTTCTAAATCATTTATTCAGATAAAAACAGACAATATGTTGATGTTGTGTAAATATTTGTGCCTCACACTTTGGAATAGTGACTTGAGATGTGCTGGTGAGTTAAGCAGAGAAACAGCTTGACTTTAGCAGCAAGATTTGGCCCAGTCCTGGAGGCCATTCTAATACAAATCCAGGAGGAGTGAGGTAAGCTGAGGTGTTTTCATTACCTGAGGTTACCTTGAACCATACTTATAGATTAGTTGAAGGTGCTGTTATTACTATCCTGTTCTTCTAAGGCCATGGTCTCACCTGGGTTTCGATCCTGATCTTCTGAAGATCCAGCTTTTCCTCTTCGTCCCATCACGTGATTTAATATGTGGGACAAGAGTTCCCACGTCCAAAGCTGTTTTTTTATTTATTTTAAAGTGCAGTTCAGCCCCCTTGGCCAGCAGGTGGTGCTAGCATTTGGAAAAAAATGACCACTTGGCTGGAGGAAATTAATGCTTAGAGGACCTGATTGAACTTCCTGTTGCTCCAATGTGCAGGGAAATTTTAAAAAAACAGCGCCAATCGGCCACAGGAACAGCCAGTTGGTGCTATGAAAAAAGAAAGAAAAAGAAACCCGAATCATCTGCATGGTCCCACGGCGTCTCCCTCCTTAAAAGGTGGATTTTCAAACTGAGGCAAAAAATTCCCTACCTCCTGGGTAAGTCATAGAAACCTCACTTAAGGGAGCATTACCGGGTTTTCTTTTTCTTTTTTTTCCAAAAAGCCTGGTGGCCATGGGGACAGCATTTTTAGACACAGTATCTGGTAATTTAAACTGCTTTTAAAGGGACGTGGGACCGGGGCCTTAGACACCCATCAACCTGATCTGGCGTCTGATATCAGATTCTTGAGGAATTTTTACTACAGCGCCCTAAAACTACACCAGCCATATCACTGCATGCAAATACACCTATGTACAACAGCCAATTCAATGTAACACTTCTATACTACCATTTTTCCTTTGTCTTTTTCTGTTCTCCATTATCATCAAACCCAGCTTCCACCACAAGACCCTGGGCATAAACTGCCTGTAGCTCCCTTTCCTCCCATCACCTCTAAAACCTTCCCACTCTCTCAACTTCAAATACCCCCCCCCTGTCTTCCTCTTCTCCCACCCCTATCCACCCTCACCCAGATCTGGTGTCTGTTTTCTGTCTCTAGGAATTTTTACAACACAGCTTGCATGCAAATGTACCTACATACCACAGCCAATGTATATTTGGTATGAAATGTATATTCTATTACATATTATATTGTACACCTCATTCTGCTGCTACATGTCCAAAGTAGTGGATGTGTCCACGAAACACTATATTACATTAAAATATGAAAGTTAGTCTTTAAGGTACCACAGGTTTTTTTGTCTTTTGTTTTGTTTGTTTTATTCTTTCTTGGACTTAATGATTCTTCTTCTATAAACTTCCTTTCCCTTCTAGGGTTTGGCCTGTGACCAGCCTCCCATCAGACACCATGTGGAGGTTTCTAGGTGAGATGTCTTGGGTCTCTTTTCATTTGTCTATTACCACTCAAGTAGTACTCACGGGTCTTTCCCGCACCACATCGCCTATTCTGACTCTTCCTACCTTATGGGATTTAGATTATTGTTATCCTATACTGACTTAAATCCTGTTCATAAGAACATAAGAAGAGCCATGCTGGATCAGGCCAAGAGCCCATCTAGTCCAGTTTCCTGTATCTCACTGTGGCTCTACCAGATGCCTCTGGGAACACACAAGACTAGATGTCTGTCTCCTGATATCATTCCCCTGCATCTGGCCTTTGAAATACCCTGTACCCTGTTTTTAGGAGATTACACACCCACATCATGGTTTATGCTCCTATATAATGGAAGGCTGGTGATGAAATCAGCTGCAGTGGGTTTTATTTCAGAAATAAAAACAATGTAACCCCACCAGCATCAGCTGATGACACATTTGTATGTGTGAACAAGATTTCAGACAATATTACATTACATCACATTTCATCTTGAACTTATTATTAAGTTACCTGCCTGCCCTGCCCTCTAGACTTTATGACAGAAGCATTTTTGCCCTTCTCACCAATTTCCAGCACAAAATTAAATGTAGCAGTCATGCACTGCTTGGCCTGAAGTATTATCCCCAGCAGGTTGTTTGCATCAGTTTGTTGCTCTTATTTTTCTCGCACTTTTAAACCCATTTGTTTCAAATGGTTGTGTGCCAGTCCATTTGAATATAGCCCTGTTTTAGATGTTGGCTGTGTCCCAGAGCCTCTGTTTTGCATATTTCAATCTCATATGCAGATTTGTTCTTCATTTACTTTATTCTTTGCTTAAGATGTCTAGAATGCACTGGATTTTCTGTGGTTTATGAGCTCATTAATTCTTGTTCAAATTCATGTAATTTCCTACTTGGAATCCTGTTTTGTAATTCCCAAGAAATTACCTGTGTATAAGTCTGTATGGGTGTGGGTGGGTGTGCATATTCATGCATAACATTTATGTGTTAACTTAGAAACACTGAGAACTAGAACCTTGTTCATGTGACGTGTGCTCTTCTAACCTTTCTGATAATGAAAAGCTGAAGCCAGAAGTTAACTTAGCTGCTTCTTACTACTTCCTGCTTTTCTAATGGTAGCATTGTTTATGTTTTAAAAAACATCTTATATTGTTTATGTTTTAAAAAACATCTTATAAATTAAATGTGGCACAGAGGAGGGTCAATAAAGGTCAGTGGTAGTAATGCAATCCCCATAACAGCTTGTTACGCCTTCAGAAAAGCATGAATGTTTGATGGGCTGTAAGGGACATGTTGTGTTAATTAATGTAGAAATGAATAGCTGCAAGAAACATCAGACCATCAGCAATTCTCAACAGGTTTGCAATCATATCCTTTCTTTCTAGTTCTGTTGTCTTTACTCAGGTCATACATGTCAAAACTAATCATTAAAAATTCACACCAGCAAAAATGGTAATGATTAACGGTAATTTAATTTATTGTCAATCAAGCATAAATTTGAAAACTCAGTTTGACTTGATGCCATACATTGATATGAAAAAAGCCTGACTTTTCCAAGACAAATGTACACTTTGTACAAGAGTTTATTTATTTATTTATTTTGGACAAGAAAATGATTTCTCTTTAGAGAGTTTTATGAATCCAGCATGGGTTTCCTCACACAAATATATACAGTCACCCCCCCCGCCGCCATTTTGCGGTTCAGGTACTGCGGTTCCACTACATTGCGGGATCACAGTACCTGCACCTCGGAGCTGTGGGGTGGTGGTGGCAGGGGGCAATTGGGTCACTCCATGCTGCCCCCGCACTCCTCTGAGAAGCCTCGGAGCCGTGGGGGGGGGCAATCCGGTCACTCCACGCCACCCCCGCGCTCCTCTGAAAAGCCTCGGACAGGCGTGCAATCATCCCCCACCCCCAGGCCCCACCCCACTCACTTCCGCATATCGCGGATCTTCATGCATCGCGGGTGGGGTGGGTCCCTAACCCTCGCGATCGGTGGGGGGTGACTGTATAACAGAGCACTCACATTCAAGGTTCACAGAGGATAGGGCCTTCAGTGCCAACTGGTTAGGTTGTCTACTAGTTAGGGTGTCCAATAATTAAGAGTGCATGGCTAGCAACTTCCCACTCCTACAATTTTAAGGCCAAAACCTGTGAGTTTTGGCCTTAAGTGTGTGTGTTAGAAAATGAGACAGTGCAGTGCTGATTTGCTACATCATCCCCTAAATAAAATTCATCTGCCTATGAGCACCACCATGCTGAACCAGCTGGACCTGATGACTGTTGGAAGAAAAGGCAAGAATGGCACTCAGGCCTTGGAGTGACTTATACAGTCAAACTTTCTCCTCCTCCAGCATCACACCTCTTAAATGCCATCTTTCTACTTGAAGACTCAGGAGAAGACATGGATTCATTGAGACTTGAAATCTATCCAACCAGTAGGTAGAAAAATTCTCCAAAAGGAATACATAACAGAGGGCACAACTGCACACGCGTCCCTAGTAGATTTCTGATTGGGCTTGCCTTTATGTGGACAGAGAAATGGTCCATGTAAGTCCTCATTCTGACCCTGCATGGCTCTTCCTGTGTTCTTTCATCCAGTGTCTCAGGAATTCTCTGGAGAAAAGAGCTTTCTGCACATACCACCAAGTGCAAGTGCATACAGGCATGTGTGCATGTCTGTATTGGTGCATGCCCATGCAATAATATTTAAAGCAAAATTTAAAATGCTTCACTTACCTCAGGACCTAAAAGAAGGTTTTCAGTCTCCGTATGTTGAAAAAGTTGCATTATTTAAAGTTGCATCATTCTCTTCCTTCTTTGCAAAATCAGCCATCAATGAGGGAGATTATGCACATGGGGGCCAGAGTTGTGACCTGACCCATTCCATGCCCAGATAAGGGTAAATACATTGACTGCTGCCCTATGATTTTCTAGAGACACTGACCCAAAGCATGATTATTCTGATATTTGGCATTTCCAGGTCATTGGGGGTAGTGGAATTCACGTATATGGGAAAATGTAAAATATCTCCAGTTCATCTGTAGTCTGTCTCCATTCCAAAGAACAAAAAAGAAGAGGGAAAGGGAAGACACAGTTACTGTCTTATGATTAGCTGCCAGTGTCAGTGATGCCATTACACTAATAAGAAAATAGGAACCAAAGTTGGGCAGGGAGTAGGGAGACAGTCTCTAAAACACCAAAAGTGAAACTCTGACCTAATAATTCAAAACTAGAGGTGGACATGAACTGGAAAAGGATGAATCAAGATGATTTGTGGCTCGTGATTATTCATGAAACTTCCATATACCCTGGAAAAATGAACCAGTTTGTGATTTGGTTTTGTTTGTTTTTCTGGTTAGTGCCCGGAAGAGGGGAACCTAATACAGTCACTCCCTCTGGCTCTTAAGTTGGTTATTGTTTTGGCTTTCAGCTGAATGCAGTGGTTATCACTAATGGACTCTGTGCCTCATGAGCCTAAAAACTTTAAAACAAAGAGAGGACATGGGGAAAAAACTCAACATTAAATCCATATCAGGTCAATATTTTTTTTACTCCCCAAGAAAAAAGGCCATCAGTTTACAATTTTTTAAAAAATGGCTGAAGCTATAAAAATAAAGATGTTTAAATTCAGATCACAAACCAATTCTCTTTGAAATGGGGAGGGGGGTCAGTATACCCTTTCTGTGCCTTAAAAACCAGTAGATATACTCAATTCTTTTATTCTATGGAGTGAATAAAGCATCATTTATTCAGGACTAAGCCCATTAAGGAGCATTAAATACAATAAGACTTTCCCCTAACATGGATCAATTTTTCTGATCTATTAAATAACATGATTCCGAATGGGGTGTAGTAGATAGAGTGATGGACTAGGGCCCTGGAGACCAGGGTTCTAATCCTAACACAGCCATGGAAACTCACTAGAGGAGTGGAACTGGTAAAAACCACTTCTTAAATATCTCACTTTAAGAGCCCTGTTAAGGCTGCTATAAGTCAATTCCAACTTGACACCTCAACACACACACACACACACACACACACACACACACACACACACACACACACACACACACACACACACACACACACACACACACACACACTTGACTAGCATGGATAGGAATCCAGTACAAATCTGTGCTTTGTAGATACCACCTCTAGCAAACCTTGTCTTTCTGTTCAGCTCTTTCATACCATTATCAACATAGTTTACAGGCAGTGGGATGATTTATGCAGTGTTGGCGAAACTATGGCATGGGTGATAATGATGGCACTTGGACCCCTTTCTGTGGGCACCCAACATTGCCCCTTCACAGCCACTTGCATTCAGGTTAAATTGCTCTGTTGTCACTTAGTGAAAAATTAGTGGGTTTTGAATCTCAGTTTGGGCACTCAGTCTCTAAAAGGTTCGGAATCACTGATTTGTGCTGTAGTGTTTACCTAGAGTGGAAATTAAGGCACAATAACAGTTTTGACGGAACACAACTGAATTTTGGCACAAATGTCTGTACGTCTACAGACATGACATTAATTGTTCTTTTAAATCAAAGAATTTAGCGGTTTAGGAAATTTCCTTTTTTAAATATATATATATAGGACTAGAGTTGAGAGTAGACATGGACACGACCAGAAAAAATGACATTTTGAGTTTTTGTTTGTCGGAATGGGTCCATTTCGGGTAGTTTCCGTTTGTCGTGAAATTTTTCAAAAATTTGTCATTTCCGTTTGTCATTTGTTGTTTGTCGTTTGTCGTTTCCACCGTGACTTAGCGCGATTTGACTTCCCAGAGCATAGGGGCGTCCCGCAATCAGTGCCGGCACTAGGAGAAGAAATAAAGAATAAACTGCTATTCCCTTCAGCAGACAAAGCTGCAGGAAATCAAAGAAATTATTTTCTAAATTCAATTCCCTCCCTGCCTGCCTAACTTAAATCTTAAAGCCTCCAGCCTCCCTCCTCAATCTCGATTGGATCACACCAGCACCAGCAGCCAGCCCTCTTCCCTCAGCCACATCCATACATCCGACTGCGATTTCTGGAAGGTGCCTCGGCTTTTTATGCCCTCCGAGACATCCAGAAGTGTCAGTCAAAAACCTGGCGATGCCATTGGTGGAATGGTTCAAACAATTTGCATGGTCCCATCCCATGCCCAGCCCAAATGGGCAGGTCTAAAAAAATAAAAAATAAAATAAAATAAAATAAAATCAATGCGACGTTTTATTGCTATAAAAAACACACTGCTGCTACTATTAAAATTCAGGCATTTAAAATAAATAAATTTCACATGTTTCTGTGGTGATTTGGTGTGTTTTTTGACCACGATTTCAAAAGAAAAATTGCGGTCGCCATTTTGGATCCCCCCCACCGCATGGCATGCAGCGAGAGACAGACAACGAGGATGACAGAACCCCAGCCTGGTGCAAGCAGCCCAGGACAGGAGAAGAAAAAAATTGTCCCCACCAGAAGAAACCAGGGTCCTCCCGTTTCTGGTAGAAGATGGCAAAGCCTCATAAAGGAATATTTTCACCTGATATTTTGACTAGGTGCCAGGGCTCTAGAATTTACTTGAAAAAAACTTTAAACATTTTTTTCTGTGGCATTAGGAAGGATCAATCAATCGCCGCGAAGTCAAAAACTCTTCGGATTGTCAAAGTAGAAGGGCGACAGTTTTTCAGAGTTTTTCAGTTTGAGTTCAGTTCAGACTTATTCTAATCATTTACTTTTTCCCTTACCCTATATTTTTGCATTTTGAGCACTGTGATGGCTGCAGTTCTGGAAAACAAACAAGTTTTCAGCTGCTTTTCAGGTTGAGCCCATGTCTAGTTGAGAAGAAAAATGACTACATCTTTACTGAATAATTGGCACACATAAGCACGACTTTTAAAAATAACTGTGAAGCAAACCGTGGAAAAATAACATCTTGAACTCACCAATTTCTTTCAAATGGTTGCAAAACTTATTACAAATGCTTTCTGTAAGGAAGACACAGTGGAGAGGGAGTCCTTGAATTGAGGGGGAAGATTCATAAATCCAACTTTTTACCACTGGGCAGCATCTACTTGGGCTTGCTTATTCATTCATTTGCCACAACGCAGTCTCTCTCTCTCTCTCTCTCTCTCTCTCTCTCTCTCTCTCTCTCTCTCTCTCTCTCTCTCTCTCTCTCTCTCTCTCCTGTCCTGGGTGCTTGCACCAGGAGAGGGGGGTCATATTTATACACACTGGAGAGAATCCAGGCTTTTAGAAAGTGGCAGAACTCAGAGAAAACTGAAGCATTAGTGAATAATAGTCATAATAAAAAAAATTGTCCCCACCAGAAAAGAGAACAGGGTCCTCCATACGTTTTTGTGGAGAAGATAACAAGGACTCCTCATAAACCATAACTATACAGCAGATATAATTACATGACTAGGTGCCAGGGCTCTAGAATTGCAGTACTTGAAAACCACTTTAAGACACTCATGTGTGGTGGCATTAGGAAGGAGGAATCACCTTTTGAAAGTCAAAAACTCTTGGGATTGTCAAAGTAGAAGGGCCAAAGTGTCCCAGAGTGCTGACAAAACAGAAGGGAAATCTGTCAGTCACTCAGACTTATTCTCGTCATTTTCTTTTTCCCTTACCCTATATTTTTGCATTTTGGGCACTGTGCTGGCTGCAGTTCTGAAAAGCAAACTCTGATGGGTCTTCAGCTGCTTTCAGGTTTGAGTCTCTCAAACTTCAGAAGAAAAATGACTCCATGGCAGGAAGGACTTCAGTTGGCACAAAGCAGCACACTTCTGTTTTGAATTTCAGACTTTTTCAGACTTGAGTGCACACTTGAAAGTTGGTCTTGAAGTTGGTCTCTTGGAATGAGCCAACTTCTCATTCCTTGACTAAGTTCATTCATGAAGACACCTGCTGGTCAGAGAGATTCACTGCATGCTCATCAATAAATTCTGGTGTAGAGATGGGCACGAATCAAAAAAATTGCATTTCATTTGTCGTTTGTCATTTGGAGGGTCCGTTTCGGTTCGTTTCCGTTTTTTGCGAATTTTTGAAAAAAATTGTTTTCATTTTCATTCGTTTCATTACCATTGGGGGAAGTCACTATTTATTTCAATTTTTGTGATTGACAAATGATTTTAAGCAATTGACTCATTTTGAAAAATTCATGACAAACGAAATGCGACGACAAAATTTCCAGTGTTTCTGTTCGTTTCATTACATTTCAGAGACATTTTTCTTTGTCATGCCCATGTCTACTAAGTTCATTTATGAAGACACCTGCTGGTCAGAAGATTGTTTGTTTTGTGCCCATCACTATTCTGGTGACATGAATTTTTAAAACATACTAAGGAGGAGGAGGAGGAGGTGGTGGAGGAGGAGGAGGAGGAGGAGGAGGAAGAAGAAGAAGAAGAAGAAGAAGAAGAAGAAGAAGAAGAAGAAGAAGAAGAAGAAGAAGAAGAAGAAGAAGATGATGAAGATTTTCCAAGGAGCAGCTTATGGTGACATTTAAATGAAGGTTTCAGTAGAGCTCCAGAGCAGTCAAAATGATCAGTCCCTCCTAAAGCAACAAGGCTAAGGCATGCAGCCATCATTGTTTGGATACAACATAGAAAGGCAAGACACAATTGAAAAGACAGTAATGACCACAAAAGTTGAAAACAACAGGAGAAGAGAAAGGTGTTGATATATGATGAATTGATTCAAAGGAGGAAGCTATGGAGTTGTGTTTGCAAAGGCTCAGCACAGCTGTGAACAATGGGATCTTTTTCAAGGTCACTAATTCATAATGACCTCCAAAAGGCAAATCCAGGATCCCATCCTAACTGCACACTTTTTCAGAGTGTGAGATATTATACTTATAGCAGATCCATTGGAATATATGGAACCTGAGTTAGCCACAATTAATAAAGTTCCAATGATTCAAAATGGTATATTCTGAGTAAAATTATAATAATCAGAAATAGGCATGTGTTGCTTGACCCATTTTGTTGAAATTTGTCAGAGTGGCAACATAGGTGCCATGAATGCCTCCCCCCCCCAGCCCACAAGCAGTTGCCCCTCTCACAAGTCATTAGCCCTTAGCTGGGTCCTCATCCTGAGGCAGCAGCCAATCAGGGTAGGAGCAGGGATTCCCTTCTCCATATCTCCATACTCAAGTTTCAGTCTGCATTTATAGGAACTGTTCAAGGTGCAGAAACCTATCTCTAAAATAAGTTTTGCACTTTTGCCAGTTCTTGCAAAGCACAAACTAAAACCTGGAGTTTATCCATAGCCCTCTTGGAATTGGTCTCACTAGTCATCACTCAGCTTTCAGTTGACTTCCATTAAAGTGATTCACTGGCTTTTTGATTGACAGGAGATGCATGTATTCCTCTGGGACTAACATGTGTTGACCCCATCATTAATATATAGTACAGATGGGCACGAACCAGAAAAAATGGTGATTTGTTTTGGTTCAGTTTGTTTTAGGGTTTGGTTCAGTTCATTTCGTTTTTAACGGTTTGTTCCAAATATTTATTTCATTCATTCATTTTTCATTATTCATTCATTTTATTGTATTTTCTTTTACTGCTGACCATGTGGCCCATGCTACAGCAGTAGCATGGGCCAGTCAGCTTTGTTTGTTTGTTTGTTTTTGCCGGCTGCGGGCCAGGTACAGTGCTCACGGGCCGGTACCAGGCTCGTGTGCCGGATTGGATTTTTTGGTTTGTTGTTGTTGTTGTTGTTGTTGTTGTTGTTGTTGTTGTTGTTGTTGTTGTTGTTGTTGTTGTTGTTGTTTGCCAGCCTGTGGGCCAGTTCCACAGCCTGCAGGCCAGGTCCGGTGCTCATGGACTGGTACTGGGGCCTGCACGCTGAATATTTTATTTTTTTATTTTTATTTTTTATTATTTTTTTATTTATTTTACTGCTGACCATGGCCGCCTACCAGCTGTAGCGCGGCCGGTTAATTTTTTTTTCTGGTCACACCCAGGAAGACTGGACGGACCCTCCAGGAATGACCAGCACCAGCAGGTAGGAGACATCTCCGGCGCTGCCATTAACAAAATGAACCGAACCAAACCTTTTTTTTGGTTTGGTTCAGTTCGTTCTAAATCCACTCTGAGGTTCTTTATTCATTTTGTTATGTAACAAAATGAATAACAAATAATGAAACTAACTAAAAGTTCATTTCATGCCCAACTCTAATACATAGACCACTGCCTACCTTTATACATATAACAATAGTTTTAAGATTTCTAAAGTTATATATTGGATTAAAATGCTATTAAATTGGATTTACTTCTCAGTGAAATCAAAAGGAGCTATCTTGTTTACTCAAAAGTATTTCCATTATGTTCTTTGGACACTGTGTTGTTATTTTTATATGGTGACTTATGGCACCCCATAAATTTGTCTGTGAACATTCTCAGTCATCCAGGTGAGGTCATCTGGAAGTTGAGTCATGACAACTGGTCTTCTTGTGAGAGCAAAACATTTTGATACTCATCCAAGCAGCATTGTCAGGCTGAGGAAGGTGGCCCCACCACTAACTTTCCTTAGATTGGTGGAGCTGCTTGGATAAATAGTGAAATGTTTTGATCGCATAAGAAAAGAAGTCTAGTTGCCATGGCCCAACTTTCATCCACCCCATAAATTAGTAACTTCCAAAATGTTTTCTCCTTAGCAACCCTCCTTATCTCTTGCAAACTCAGACTTCTTTTACTGAGTCAATCTATCTCTTTATTTGGTTTTCTTCTGCAGACACTATTCCCAGATAACAGTTTAAATGCCTGCAGCCTCTGGGAATTCATTAAACTAATTGCATCTTGTTAATGACAAATACTATTTTGGGAAGTACAGCAAATATACATAACTTTCTCTCTCTCTCCCTCTCCCTGTGTGTGTGTGTGTGTGTGTGTGTGTGTGTGTGTGTGTGTGTGTGTGTGTGTGTGTGTGTGTGTGTGAGAGAGAGAGAGAGAGAGAGAGAGAGAGAGAGAGAGAGAGCACTTGTTTGAAGTCTTTGGTCTCCATAGAAACAGGAAACCTTGGCCCTCTCCAGGAAGAAAGGTAAATAAAGCTCCCCACACCACCCACCCCCCTCTGTCAGGGCATCTGAAACCCACATTCTGAACAAGAAATCAAACTATCTTAAAAGGGAGCCAAACAAAATCTCTTGCAAGTGCAGAAATAGAAATAAATTATAGCAGATACTATTTATTACATTTGTTATTTCTCTAGAAAAGGTGGCATGGTTCTAGACATGGTGTGTGGAATGTTAACTGAAGTCATAACTTGAAGGTGTCTGCAAAGAAGACCCACAACAAACTGGTGCTAATATTGTGCATGGAGATGTAACACAATTATTATTACAGTGGTACCCTGATTTAAGAGCAGCTAAACATAAGAACAATTCGACTTAAGAGCGGAAAACTGCTGGCATTTTAACTGCTGCCTTACATTTTTTGAATTTTTTAATTTTTAACTTAATTTTTAATTTTTTAACCATAGGTACCATTCTTCAAATGTTTGGAAGGACAGATTTTGAAGCTGAGGCTCCAGTACTTTGCCACTTGAGGACTCCCTGGAAAAGTCCCTGATGCTGGGAAAAAGAGGCAAAAGGCAGGATGACAGAGAATGAATGACGGTGTCATTAAAACCAAAAAATTTGACAAAACTCCGGGAGGCAGTGGAGGATAGGAAAGCTCTGGTCCATTAAGATACCAACCCTGACTTATAGATTATGATGATGATGATACCACTGTATAGATGATGATGATGATGATGATGATGATGATGATGATGATGATGATGATGATGATGCCAGGGCCATAAACAAAGTATAAAAAACATAGACCAAACAGAATTATATAAATTGCACAACGGACTTTATATGGTGGTGTGTGAAGAATTGCTTCTGCTCTGTGGTCCCCTTCAAATGTATCAGCCCCCCTCCCTTGAGAATAGCTGCTCTAGAGGGTTCTTATATGTCCTAAGTATATTACTGCTGAATAGTGCAACCTGAAAGACTACTAAGTTTTATTTAGCAAATATTTTAGTGGAAAGATAAATATAGTGAAGTCTCTGTACTGGACAGATTTGTTACAAATATGAAGAAGATGGAAAGACAAATACCAATATAAATACAAATGGTCCAACAAAATGGTCCAACAAGGTGATAAGCAGGATTAAAATGTATTTGTCCATGGTCCATGACCTTTGAATGAGTGGTAACACCTCCCATTAAGAGCTCTTTCTGTCACACAGAAGGACAGTCATAATCACTCATTCACCATTACAAGGGAGACAATTTAGTATCCTGCTACATTTCATGTTGTTGTTATGGGCCATCAAGTGACTTCAAAGTTCAGAAGAGCATTTGAATTAATGTTGTCCAGAAGGTCTTGCAAACTCAAAGACCTTGACTTCCTTTATTGAATCAATCCATTTTAAAAATTTTCTTTAGTCATGGTTTTGTCTACTTACTATTAAGATGTAATACTTACATCTTTTTTTACTATTAAAGAGCAATCCTGGTTTACATTTCTTACTTCAATTCGGGCTGCAAAAACTTGTGTCTATTGCCTCCTTACTCTGTGGAACTGATGAAAGGTGGTTCAATCTATAAAAACCTCTGCTTGACATACATCCACAAAGCTTGTTGATTTACCTCTGCTTGGGTTACCTCACAAAGTTTTTTTTTTTGCGTAAATATGAGAGGAAGAAGATTGATTTGTGTTTAAATTACTGTAGGACAGCTGGAAAATAAATAAATAAATAAATAAATAAATAAATAAATAAATAAATAAATAAATAAATAAATATGGCAATCCAATCCTTTCTGCAAGATTATTAGCAGATTATTTTTAAAACTACTGGTTAAAAATCGATAGGAAAATCAAATTCTGATATGCTGGAAACTGTTTCTATAGGCCAGCGCTGGCAAACCTATGGCACAGATGCCAAAAGTGGCACTCGGAGCCCTTTCTGTGGGCACCCGACATCGCCCCTTCACAGCCACCTCTATTCAGGTTAAATTGTTGTATTGGCACTTTGCAAAAAAAATTAATGGGTCTTGATTTGCAGTTTGGGAACTTGGTCTCTAAAAGGTTCACCATCACTGGTATAGGCACTTCCAAGTCTAGGAATTAGAGAGAGATGGAGTATCATTCTCTGACAAAGCAACTACATAATCTGGAGTGCTTTTCAATTCATTGTTTTCCCTGTAATGACATGTGTTCTCAGAAGCGAGACATCTGGACAGCCCATTTTAAGATGTTAACGCCAGTATACAGGTCCCAGAACCAAATTGAGATCTGCTAGTAAAATGGTGCTTGTGAGCAAGATGTCCCATGAGTCTAAAAGAAATGGCAGAGCCTTCTTGATGGTGCCACTTTACAAATCCTTCCAGTGAAAATGTTAATCTTCCTCTATTGTTGTCCTCTGAGAAAGAAAGAAGTAGCCCTAAATCAGGGCTATCCAGCTTTGAACAGGCTGAGGTCTACTTTTTCCAGCCTAAAGTGCCTGAGGGCTACTACACTAATACCTCTACTTATGAATTTTATCCATTCTGAGCACATGCTCATGGCCCTTGAACTGCCCGCTCAGCTAAGACAGTGGGCTGGCAGACCCAGAACTTTGCTGGGGCAGTAGTGATCCTTGGGATGGGGGAGGGAGGGGTGGAGAACTTATTCCCTCACTTTTTTATTGATGCATGGTGGGCTACTTTTGAACCCTTTGCGGACTACCAGTAGCCCTCGGTCTACCTGTTGGACAGCCCTGCCCTAAATCATACCACAAAGTCCTTTGTACATACAAGGATTCAAGCCCAGACTTTTACAATCTAAGATCTCAAAGCCTAGGTTGGTCAATCTGTTATTTTCACATTCTTTTTAATAGCAAATTTTAAAATTTCAATCTCTTTTCATCTTCCTTCGAAGGTCCAACTCTTGACATGGAGGTAACCTTGAGCACTTGAAGGCTATGCCACAGCAAACTCCAGCAAATTCTACCAAACTGTAAGGCTTTAGTTATGGCCGTCAAAATAGGCCTATCATCATCATCATCATCATCATCATCATCATCATCATCATCATCATCATCATCATCATCATCATCATCATATTTGAACTGATCATAGAGTCCAGCCCATATCAAGGAGGGACAGTGGGAAATTGAACTTCCAACCTCTGGATCTGCAGCCAAATGCCTATACTATGCAGCTATTAATAAGTTTGTTTATTTATTTATTGGATTTCTATACCGCTCATCCGGCAGCGAGGTCACTCTGGACGGTTCAGGATGGCTATCAGTTAGATAGTTGAATATAGCAAGCATTAATGGAGTAGCTGTGACCTGCACCTTTGAAGACACATGTCTGGAAGGTCTTCTTTTCATCTAGTGAATGGAAAAACTGAAGTTTAGAAAAGTTCTTATTTTAAAACTTGGCCAAAATTATCAGACCTCAGTAGAATACACATGGCTTTGATTTGGGTGTCTGTCTTTTTTTTAGGCCTAATGTGCAGAGACCCCTACAATTTTCAAAAGTCCCCCAAAAAAAACAAAGGATTTGATCCATTTTGGATATCAATAATAATCAAATTGTCATGTGCCAACATTTCAACCCTTTCCAGAGTTTTCCAAGTAGTAAATACTCAGAAGTAGTCTATCATTCCCTTTGAGAGGCATCTTCCAATGGTGCAGCTTGCCCAAACTTATACAGGTTGGCTCTGCTCACAGGAGACATAGTGGGGAATTGAACTCTCAGGCATCAGCTCCACAGCTAAATACCTAAACCACTGAGCTATCCAGCCAGGAAAGGATTTGCAAGCAGTTTGCAAGCAGCACAGTCCAAGACCATTGCAGCTAGCATACTAATTTGCTTAACCGAAGTATTTTGTGCTGTGGAAAGCAAGAGAAGTTGTCTTTGTGATAAGTTGGAAGATGAACGGAATTCGCAAATTGGTTTTCAAGTGGGTGAATCATTTAATCTCCAGTCCTCCTTCACAGCCTGTTTCTTAAATAAGTGAGAAAGATGGCCTTGAAAACAAAAAGTGATGTTTTGTTCCCCAGAATTTTGTATTACTGGAGGCCTACACAAGTTGTGACCCAAAAAGACCCCTAAACTCTCTAGCTATGTAATGGCCTGCCAAATACTTGAGAACCATCTTAGTTTCCTTCATCTTCAAGGTGGTACCAGTAACAGCAAAGTAAAATTTCTCATGTTCTTGTGCTGCATTACAATTCACAACTTGTACAGGCCAAGGTTATCAAATTATCCTAAAGTTTCTCATTTATGAACTCTATACAGATTAAAACTTTTATGGCTTGAAGCAGACTGCCTTTAGTCCCATCTATTCCGAATATCAAAGCTGAATGAAGACCTCTCCAAGCAAATAGCCAGTGAATACAGTACTTGGATATTGGACTCCTATGGACTTCACATGCACTGCATTTTCCACCATACTGTCTTAGGGAATGGCGGTGTTCAAATCCATAGTTTTCACATTCAGGAAAAGCACTGCCTATTGAATTGTGTGGTTTCAACTCTAAAATACAATTGCACACTTTACTTTTCAGTGAAATAAAGTTCTCTGCCTTAATGCACTTGTGGAATAATTTGTGGAATAACATTCATCAGATGGGTTTAAAACATTTACATGTTTTTGAGAGAGCAAAACAATAATCTCTGAAGACTTGGTAACAAATTTGAGAAAGCCCTAACAAATGTAGTCTTCTCATCGATTTCCCACAGGTTTTACTCTTACCCATTTATCCAGTACATTCATAAAACAGGTACTGTAGTGTACATAACAGATGGTTTGGGAGTTGCTATGGCATGCACATTTACTTCAAATAAACAATCACATAAATTTATTCCTAATACATATTTCACACAAAGCAGATCTGTCCTGGGAATGGTATAGTCATAAAATAATGGCTTTTGCATTCCTTTTTGAAGGACCTTAGAGTTTATCTTGAAAGTGTTTTTTCAGGAGTAACTTTACATAATGGTATTTTTAAAAAGCCTTGTTTAATTCATTTTCATCTTATAAAACATTCCTTTGGCAACAAACTTTACAGAAGTACTACTGTGTCACAGTTCCACACTATCAGTCACCTAGGAGGTAGCATCACTTATAATGTTTCTGATCATCAACACAATGACTGATGTAAATATATTGCTTTAAGTAACCATATGGAGAATGCCAACAAGAGGCACTGTAGCATGATGTACTTGGCCTGTTTGCCATCCATAGCTGTTTTTTTGTATTATCCCAAATGAGTTTCTCAGGTTTCATGTATATGTATCTCTAAATGACACTATCAGTATAAAGAGAAACTGGCAGAAGACTATTTTGAATAGATACAGGGTAGAGCTGTTTGTAAATGCCTCCTTGCCTTAAAAACAAAACACACTTATAGACAGCAATTTAACATGCCATCAAGGACAAGATTTGGACAAATAATCACTCTGATTCATCAAAAGGCAGATGATGTCTGAATGAAACAAGGGCTCCGCTGAAGCGGCCAAAGTCTGGATCTGATTTCTGAAGATTTGCAACCAGTTTAGATTCTGAGAAATAGAGGCAGAGTCTTCAAAATGGGGTGCATATATCTCAAAGTTACTTATCAGGGAACAACTTGAATGGAGGGACTCCACCGAAGAATCAAGAAAACTGAGTACCTAGAGAGTGTTACCACCCATGGAATGCTCCATATAAATGGGGGCTTAAATAAAGTGGATATGGTCTGGGATGCAAACTGTATGGGATTAGATTTTTCCCCCTCATTGAAAAAAAAAAGAGGTGTGCAGCTTGGGCATGCTCCTGGACTCATCATTGACCCTAGATGCCCAGGTCACAGCTGTGGCCTGGAGTGCATTTGCACAATTAAAACTAGTACACCCGTAATGCCCATTTCTTGTGTCTTTGGCCTAGTTGGGTGTTTACTCCCCCAGGGTGGGTTTGATATGTCAGAGGCCTTTCCCCCTTTGGGTGGCATGGCAGGAGGTCAAGTTGAGGCAGGGTGTAGAGTTATTCCGGGTGGTTCGGGACCTCTCCAATCCCAGTCAGCTGCGGCCTCCTCCTAGTGATTTCACTAGTGAGCAATTTGCAGCCCATTTTAGATCAAAAATTGAGGCCATCCACTCCGACTTGCCCCCCAGTTGCTCTAGTCCATCCTTTGGGTCTTCCAGTGCCTCACCCCTCCGTTCTCCCCTCCTGGATGAGTTTGGGCCGGTCTCTTCAGCGGAGGCCTCCAGAGCTATGGCTCGTTGCCGGCCGGCGGCCACTCCCTTTGACCCTTGCCCAGCTTGGCTTATAAAATCTGCCGAGGGGAACATGCCAGAGTGGTTTTCTTCCATCGCCACGGCCTCCTTTCGGGAGGGTTGTTTCCCTTCCCGCCTGAAGGAGACCGTGGTAAAACCCATTCTTAAGAAACCTGGCTTGGCGACGGACGATCTCTCCAACTTCCGTCCGATCGCCATTGTTCCCTTCCTGGGCAAGGTTGTTGAGGGGGTGGCTGCTGTCCGGCTCCAGTCATACCTGGAGTTAAACCATATCCTGGATCCCTTCCAGTCTGGATTCAGGCCTCTTCGCGGAACCGAGACCGCCCTGGTCGCTCTGCAGGATGACCTCCTCAGGGAGGCCGACAGGGGGTGTTCCTCCCTGCTCGTCCTCCTTGATCTCTCAGCAGCCTTTGATACCGTCAACCACGGTAACCTTCTGGCCCGGCTCGCTGAGGCGGGAATTGGTGGTCAGGCCTTGGCCTGGCTCCGTTCCTTCCTTGGCGGCCGGACCCAGAGGGTACAGCTGGGGGATGTCTTGTCGGCTCCTTGGGCTCTCCCTTGTGGGGTGCCCCAGGGGTCGGCAATCTCCCCCGTGCTGTTCAATGTTTATATGAGGCCGCTGGGGGAGGTCATCAGGAGATATGGAGTTCACTGTCATCAGTACGCTGATGACACGCAGCTCTATATCTCCTTTTCTACGTCTGCAGAGGAGGCGGTTCGCTCCCTCGATCTGTGCCTGGAGGCCGTTCTGGAATGGACCAGAGATAACCGGCTCAAGCTTAATCCGGAGAAGACGGAGGTTCTGTTCTTAGGGGCGCCTTCGCCTCGGTACTATGGCCCCCTCCCTAGACTGGGGGGTACTTCCCTCCAGCCTACAGACAGGGCCAGGAATCTGGGCATGGTCCTGGATTCGGCCCTCTCCCTGGAAGCCCAGGTAATGGCCGTCTCCAGGGCCGCTTTTTTCCATCTCCGCAGGATCGCCCAGATCCGCCAGTACCTTGACGAGTCCTCCCTGAGGACAGTCGTGCAGGCCCTGGTGATCTCGAGGATCGACTATTGCAATGCCCTCTACGTGGGGTTGCCCTTGACCCTGGTCCGGAGGTTACAGTGGGTGCAGAATGCGGCGGCCAGGCTGGTGGTGGGTGCTCGTAGATTCGAGCACATCACCCCAGTCCTGGTCCGCCTGCATTGGCTTCCGTTGTCTTCGGATCAGGTTCAAGGTTCTGGTCTTGGTTTTCAAGGCCCTCCACGGCTTGGGACCAGGATACCTGGCAGAGCGCATCTCCCTGAGGGCATCCGGATCCAGACCCACGAGATCATCGCAGGCGCGCTCCTTGAGAGTGGCCACACCCAGAGAGGCGCGGAAAACGCGTACGCGGAACCGCACCTTCTCTGTGGTGGGGCCCTCGCTCTGGAACCATCTCCCTCCTGAGCTGCGCCTGCTGGAGTCCCTGCCCGCCTTTAAGAGGGCTTTGAAGACCTTCCTCTTCAAGGAAGCATATGGTGACCTTATTAGTTAGTGTTTTTTTGTTTTGTTTTGTTTTGTTTTGTTTTTGCCTCATCGTTTGCCGCCATCTTGTCCTCCGCCGCCCTTGCTTGGTGGCCTGGTTATTTTCAGCTTTTTAGCCTTTTTAGCTTTTAGCTTTTTGTGTTGTTAGCCGCCCAGAGTTCCCGTTGGGAAGATGGAGCGGGATATAAGTATTTAAATAAATAATATTTAAATAAATAGAGTTTAAAGCAGTTGCCGTGCTAGTTATCTGAATAAAAAGGAACTAACCTTGAGGTGAAAAGCCTAGCCTTAGAATGCTGACAGGCACCAGAGGTCTTGTCTTAAGAGAGGCCAGGGACCCAGCTGCTAGCCCTTTACCTGGGGATTTTCCTGGTGGTCAGCTGACCCATGGCCAATCTGGTCAGGTGTGCTAGCAAAGCCCAGTTGGCTAGCCTGGCCACTAGCCAGCATGTCTCGATTGGGTGTGTAGACAAAGTAGTCCCTCCCGGTACAGGCCTGGTTAGAGCCCCTTTCTCTCCATCCTGCCACCTTCACAGGTGCATCTCATAAAAACACACGAAAGGGCCTTCTCTATTGCTGCTCCCAGACTTTGGAACTCCCTCTTGCTGTAGGCCAGGTTTCCCCCATCTCTGCTGTCTTTCTGGAAGCAGGCAAAGACCTTCCTCTTCAGACAAGCTTTCCCTGAATGAGGTACTACCTACTATGTGACCCCTCCATTATGAGGGGTGAAAAGCAACATGAAAAACACTAGTGTTCTTATGAAATCAGTCAATGCAATCATGTATGGCAGTGCTCCCCAACCTTTTTATCACCGTGGACCGGTAAATGCTTGATAATTTTTCCCTGGCCCGCTTGTTTTGATTTAATAAGATAAAAAATGTAAATGCCCCCCCGGCCGCTGACGCACGTGCGTGGTAGTCGTTTCCCACTCTAGGGGGCGGTGCTCATCTCCGTACTCAAGCCGAAGAGCCAGTGTTGTGCGATGAGTCCTTGGCATCGCTGCAAGGAAACACTGTTTTTACTTCCTCGCATTTTTTCCCCCGGGGGTTACCCAGCCGCCGTGAGGTCTTGGGACCCTTCCCCCTTCCTTGACATGAGGCCTCCCTCCCTCCCTCCTTACTTTCTTTCTTTCTTTCCCTTTTCTTTCTCCCTCCCTCCCTTCCTCCCTCCCTTCTTTCTTTCTTTCTTTCGTTCCCTTTTCTTTCTCCCTCCCTCCCCCCTCCCTTCTTTCTTTTCTTTCTTTCTCTCCCTTCCTCCCTCTTTCTTTCTTTCCTCCCACTCTCCTTCCTTCCTTCCTTCCTTCCTTCCTTCCTTCCTTCCTTCCTTCCTCTTTCTCTCCCTTCTTTCTTTCTTTTTCTCCCTCCCTCTCCCTTCTTTCTTTTTTCTTTATTTCTCTCCCTCTCCCTCCCTCCCTCTCTTTCCTTCCTTCCTTCCCTCCCACTCTACCTCCTTCCTTCCCTTCTTTCTTTCCTTCCTTCCTCGTTTTCTCTTTCTTTCTTTCTTTCTTTCTTTCTTTCTTTCTTTCTTTCTTTCTTTCTTTCTTTCTTTCTTTCTTTCTTTCTTTCTTTCTTTCTCCCTCCCTCCCTTCTTTCTTTCTTTTTTTCCCTTTTCTTCCCCCTCCCTCCCTCCCTTCTTTTTCTTTCTTTCTTTCTTTCTCTTTCTTTCTTTCTTTCTTTCCCTTTTCTTCCCCCCTCCCTCCCTCCCTCCCTCCCTCCTTTCTTTCTCTTTCTTTCTTTCTTTCTTTCTTTCTTTCTTTCTTTCTTTCTTTCTTTCTTTCTTTCTTTCTTTCTCCTTCCCTCCCTCCCTCCTTACTTTCTTTCTTTCTTTCTGGCGGGGTGGGGGCGATTGCGGGGGCTCGCAGCAGCGGCGGCGGTGTGGGGGTCGCGGCGGCGGCGGGGACGGGAGCGATTGCGGAGGGGTTGTGGCGGCGGCGGACGGGGCGGTGCGCGGCGGCGGTGGCGGCGGTGGCAAGGACGGTGTGGGGGTCGCGGCAGCGACAGCGGGCGGGGCGGTGCGGCGGCGGTGCGGCTGTGGCGGGGGACGGTGGGGGGGTCGCGGCAGCGCGGCGGCGGGGCGGGCGATTGCTGGAGGGATTGCGGCGGCGGCGCGGGGAGTCGCGCGGCGGCGGGGGCGGGGTGATTGCGGGGGTCACGGCGGCGGTGGCGGGACAGGGGCGGTGCGACGGCGGCGCGGGATGGGGTGATTGCAGCGGCGGCAGCAGCGGCGGCGGGGACAATTGCGGGGGAGGTCGCGGCGGCGGCGGCGGGACGGGGCGATTGCGGGGCGGCGGGGCGGGGCAGGGATGATTGCAGGGGGTCGCAGCGGCAGCGTCGGGGCAGGGTTGCTTATGGGGGTCGCGGCGGCGGGGGGCGGTGCGGGGGGTGGCGTGGCGGCGGCCTGGTGCCGATTCATCCACGGACCGGCACCGGTCCGCGGACCGGGGGTTGGGGAACACTGATGTATGGTAATCCATATAAAGTAACATAGTAGGCTTATTAATCAAATCTATGCAACAGTCCAGATAGTCTACAGGACACCCTTGTTTCAATCTCTCAAGAAAAGTCCAGTTGCCATGACTCAACTTCTAGATAACCTCATCTGGATGGCTAAGAATCTTCACAGACACTACTACTCCCAGAAAGCCTGGCCCACACAGCTAGCAGTGAAGGTTTCTGGGAGGTCTGGAAGTTGAGTCATGACAGCATTTTGATAAGTGTGAATGGTAGCGAGCACAAGCATTAGTCTGACTAAGCTGCTTAGATGAGTTTTGATCTCTTAAGAAAAGAAGTCCAGTTCCAGAAATTAACTTCCAGATAACCTCACCTGGATGATTGAGAATAGGGATGGGCACAAAATGAAAAACATAATGCTGTTTTGTCGTGTCATTACATAACGAAATGAAATGAACCGAAACAACATGAGGATCTGATTCACTTTGACAGACTGATCAGCGCTGATCGCACCAGCTGATCAGCGCTGGGGGGGGTTCCCCCACCCCAGCACTGAGCAGCTGGCAGGCAGAGCTTGGGGAGAGGGAAAAGTTTTTTTAAAAAAAAATCCCTGGGCTTTTTAAAAAAACATTTTTTCGCTCCACCACTTTCCAGCTCCTCCCACACACATACACACACAAAAACCCTTTCGTTAGTGGTTCATTTCGTACCATTTTTTTGGAAAAATTTTTATGAAACGAAATAAAAATATGGGGGCAGAAGGAAAAGAAATGAAACGAAACTTTTTTTCCCATTTAATGTGTGTGTTGTGTCGTTACAGGGCGTTTATACACGACCCCTAAACTCCGGAGCAAATGGCTCCCAGCTCCGGAGCTTAAAAATGTTTACCCACCAGCTCCGGAGTTAACAGGAAATTAAGTGCGACCACGCCCACTTTAGCGCGTCCCAGCGCACCTTTCAAGTGTCTGCTCTTTGGAGGTGAAAATTATTTTATCCGGTGTAACGATAGTGAGTGCGGGGCTCTCCTTGCTTCTGTTTGTTGTTTTTTGGCTCCCGACCCTTTAAGAGCTACTTTTACAGAGACTGGAATGTTGCCAGCAGGAGCAAAAGGCAGAACGGAGGTGAGCGGCATGCTTTTCTTTCTCTTTTTCTCCCTCCCCTCATGCAGCCAGCACCCAGGAAGTGCGGAGGGGTGGGGACACAGGAAGAGCGATGAACCCCTAAGATCCCTGGTCCGAATTTAAGTGGCCAGAGGATCTTAGGGGTCGTGTGAAAAGGTTCACAGTCATGACCAACTCTTCGTGACTTAATGTCCATGGAGTTTTCTTGGCAGGAATACTGAAGTGGTTTGCCAGTTCCTACTCCAGGCTCCTACAGCACCTGGTATTCCCTGGTGGTCTCCCATCCAAGTACTAACCCGGGCTGACCCTGCTTAACTTCCAAAATCAGGCCCATCCTTAATTGAGAATCTTCACAGCCATAGGACACCCTCTTGTGCTCACTACCATTCACACTTGTCAAAAAGCAGCTGTAACAACTGGTTTGCATTTGGGTGAGAAGTGGTTAATGGATGAAACAGGAAACAGTTTCTGGGATTTTTCCTTGCATGGTGTCATTCTTTGAATAGTAGAGAGCATCCTGTTGATGGTTTTGACCGATGCCATTGGTGCAATCAATACTCAGAATGCTCTTTGCTATTTAAAGCTTGGTATCTTTTCCCCTGCTGGCAATGTAAACACGATATTGAACAGAGATATTGGGCCCTTTTTCCGGTCTACCGGAATCGTGGGTACAAAAGCACAACACCCCACATGCATAGACTGGAGGCTTTCTAAAGAACTGAATTATGTTTCAGAGCTGCCCCATCAAAAGTCAAAGCAACCATGATGATGACCAACCCATGGTATGAGAGGAATAACTGCAAAAAAGGAGTCTGTATTGACTTTCTTTTCACTGATCATGTAACCTGAATGAATTCTAATCCCAAAAAAGTAGCTTTCAAATTCCTCCTCAAAACTCTTAGCCAGAGAGAACAGAAAGGAAGTTAAACCTTGGGTGTGTGTTCAGCAAATATAATCTGGGGGAGATCAAAAGGGGATGTTTTAGTCACATCAGCTAGCGGCCAATTGGCAACGCTTTTAGCATCCAGCTAGAAAAGACATTGCCCCGCGGGGAGTAACAAATTGTTGTAATGACATTTTAAAATGTTTCCTTTTCACACAAGAGGTCAAAGATGTAGCAATCATGTTGCGAGGAATCAAAAGCTATTGTCAATAATCATTTTTCTGTGCAAGTTTATTTAAAGGCACTGAAACTTTATGGTTTTACTTGTATATTTGATACTGAGACACAGCTGGCACTGCATTACACAGAAATCAGATCCACAGGGAAATTGTGCGATACAAGCATTTGCGTTTGCATCCTGCATGTCAGTTATATTTGCCAGGGTCTGTGCCTCAGACCTGGCACTTAGAGTAATAGAGTTGGAGGGGGCCTATAAGTCCAATGGGTCCAACCTCCTGTTCAGTGGGGGAATCCAAAACAAAGTGTATCTGACAGATGGTTGTCTGATTTTTCTCTTAAATGCCTCCAGTGTTTGTTGTCTACTAAGCTGGTAGTGATGATTAAACAGAAGACAAATAGTAAATTATATTTAAAACCTGAATTTATAAACCAGATTAACCAACCCGGTTAACAATTCTGCAGTGCAAATTATATAGACCGGTCGAAATCTATTTTAGAAGTTCCTTAAAAGTCAAAGCTCCATTAGAATAGAACATGATTGGGGTTATAGAGTCCTTAATTAGATTGCAGCTTCTCTATGGGCCTTTTTACACGACCCCTAAGATCCGCTGGCCACTTAAATTCGGACCAGAGATCTTAGGGGTTCGTCGCTCTTCCTCTGTCTTCCTCTGTCCCCACCCCCCTCCGTACTTCCTGGTTGCTGGCTGCCTGAGGGAGGGAGAAAAAAGAAAGAAAAGACTGCCGGTTTACCTCCGTTTTCTTCCCGGCAGCATTCAGATCTCTTAAAGGGGCGGGGTGCAGAAAAAGAACAAACGGAAGCCAGGAGAGCCCCGCACTCACTATCCTTACACTGGATCAAATATTTGTCACCATCAAAGACCAGGTACAAGAAAACTGCTGTTTGGTCGCGCTAAAGTGGGCGGGGTCGCACTTAATTGTCTGCAAAGTCCAGAGCTGGTGGGTAAACATTTTTAAGGTCCGGACCTTGCAGCCATTTGCGGCGGAGATTAGGGGTCGTGTATAAACGCCCTATGACTGACTTGTTTTCTCTATCTTTATGAGATTTCCTCAGAAATGCACCTCAGGGCCAGGATAGCTATGTCAAATGAAACAAACAAACAAGCAACCCCCCCCCAAGTAAGATACATCACATGTCACAAGTCCCTACCTGGGGAATTCTGGGAGTTGTAGTCACAGCCACCTCCATCATGGGTTTGCGTATCCATCCACAGCCGCTATAGAGACCTCCCTTGTGCCTACTAGGAATAGCTCTGGAGCCAGAAGGATGACTGTGGAAAAGTGTTCCTTCATCTCCTCCCTACTGCTTCCTCAACAAGTATTACCTCTTGATTTTCAAGAAGGAGGGAGGGGGAGGGAGGGAATGTGGGCTAGGGAAGTGGTAGGATGACTCTGAAAAAGTCAAAGGGGTACAAGTTGAGTCATGAGTTGGTTCCAAGTCTTTTTTAAAAATAGCCTGAGTCACAGGTGCAAATTAAGTCAGATGCAACTGTGATTTGCACACCACCAGTCCTCACTGCTGCCCTTCAGTGTTGTATGTTCACTGTTGTTAATTTAAATACCATTTTAAAGCCTTTGGTCCTTTTTAGGGAGAAAGGTGGAATTAAAACTTTTAAAATATGTATTAAATACACTAAATGATGCTCACACATAGATGGAAGCATTCTTGTTCTTCCCCCTTCCACCATCACATCCTCCATCCTCCCATGAGATGGTGTGTTACTGCTGCCAAGTCTGAAAGACAATGGCTTCCATTATCCATGGGTAGTCTCCATGTGATTCAGAGTTTTGGCTCAAGTAGAAAGCCCTCCCCCAAGAAAATGGAGCTCTCTTTCAGAGTTCTCTAAGGAGCATGGCAAAACCAGGGATGTAGGGGGTGTAGTTAGAACATTCTGCCTCACGAGATGATGATGATGATGACGACGACGACGACAATGACGACACCCATCTAGCAGAAAGCCACTCTGGGTGATTTACAACATAAAATAGACAGATTACAAAATACAGATACAAAAATATAATAAAATGCAAAAATACTACAAAACCATGACAAAACAACAACATTCATAAAATTCAAAAGAAAATAAGATAAGCTAATGGCAGACGAAATTGGATCACTAAATCAATAAGGCAACATAACAAGTAGTAACCAGGGAAAGCAGATTGAAATAACCAAGTCTTTAATCTTATCTTGAAGATCAATAATGGGGGGGCTAGGCAGATCTCTGAGGGGAGTTGGTTGCAAAGTATAGGGGCCGCCACCAAGAAGGCTTGGCTCCGTGGCGCGGCTGCGCCCAACGGAGCTCCTTTGCCCCCTCCCGGCCGGAGCCATCGCGAGGCTTGGAGTCTCGCGAGAGGCCAACCGAGCCCTGATAAGGGCTGGCCACGGGGACGCAGCCTCTTTGGCGGCCGGATTTTCCCGCCCACCCGCCTCTTTATGCACTAGTGTGAGTCTAACTGGTCGCTTCGGGGCCGGATAGGAATTTTTGACTCGGGCACACGATTGGCACAAGTGCCCGAGGATTTTTCGCCTATCCCATACTGGTGCGGCGTGGTGGGCATTTAGGCTTAGGAGTATCATTGGCCACATGGGGTGGTAGTGCGAAGTGCGGATTGGCAGAAGGTGAGCAAGACCTCAATTCCCTGTAGGACCATCCAACCCCACGGCGACGCGGAGCTGAGATCACACCACCGGGGGGAGGAATGTACCTGGAGGGCCCACCGGACTGGCAGGAACAAGAGATGGACCTGCACAGACCGACTGGGGAAATGGGACTGGCTGGCCGAGGCTGACCTGTCCAAGGACGGGACACCCTCGGAGCCTGGACTCACCCGAAGGAAATGCCACTTGGTCGGGTCACCAGGAGACCCGGGAGTAACAACTTGGTAACCGCACTACAGCAGGCCCCTGGTTTGAAGTTGTATGTTATTGTTGGAGTTACGAATAAAGTGTGGCCCGGAGTTTATACCCAACACCTGCCTCGCGTGGTTATTCCAGCATGGGGGGCAAGGCCTGGTTCCTTGTTGACTTTCGGGCCTCCCTCAGTGTCTGCATCCTGTGATGAACAAATGACACGGGCAGAACTCTGAGGTAGGAGGCGCTCTGACAGATAGGAAGGTCCCAAACCATTTAGGGCTTTATATGTCAACATTAAAACCTTGAAGTCAATGCGGTAACAGATTAGCAGCCAGTGCAGTGTGGCCAGAGTCGGGGTAACATGATGGAATCTTTTAGTACCTGATACTATTTATATATAAATATATATAAATAATCTGGCCACAGTATTCTGCACCTGCTGGAGCCTCCACATTAACTTACAAGGCAGCCCCACGTAGCAAGCACAACAGTAGTGGACCAGTGTAGTTAGAGCATGAGGTCCAGGAAGGTGCAGAGCTGCACAATCCGCCTAAGGTGGTTATGTGCGGTACTGACCACTGACGCCACCTGGGCCTCCATAGTGAGAGCCGGGTCCAGAATTATGCCAAGACTGTGCACCTCATACTGCACAGGGAGAGTTGCCCTCCCAAAACTGAGGGAGCTTCCCAACCCGCCAACACCAGGCAGCCCCACCCAGAGGACATCCGTCTTGCCTGGGTTCAACCTCAGTCTAAGATATCCTTCGTGCAAAGCTCATAAAATGTCCCAATGGATTTTTATCACCAAGATCACAGAGAAGATAAAATTAGTTAAAAGCTAAATGGAACCAGGGAAAAAAAGCAACAAAATCACTAATCTATTGAGGTATAGGAGTGGGGTGGGGTAGAGTTTGAGGTGGTCAAATTTCATATTATACTAGTGCTACAGCAACCTGCAAAGTTCATTGTTCTGTTTCCAGACTGAAGTCTGCAGACAATAAATGTCAGGGGTTCAGGACATTTGATGAACATCCAGAGCTTGGCAAGCATCCTGAGGTACTTTGGGAACAGTGTTGCTGAAAGAATAGAAAACAGATAAAATGGCAAGAAGAAATATGATCAGTAGACACAGAGAAAGAGAAAAATATTTTGTCCAGAGGCTCAAACTGTCCGATAAATAATGGGAACTTTCCACCTATCATAAACATAAAATAACTGGTTCAAAATTTACTGGGAAATAAATTTTAGCTGACATAGCTCCAGCCGGCTTCGCAGAACTTCTGCCCTCTTGTCCATAAGGTACAGGAAATGAACTTGCAGACCTAATTAGGAGCCTAGGAAATCAGAACCAATCTGTTTCCTTTCCTCCCAATCTCATCTCTTCCATCTTGACCCAAAGGCAAGAAAATAATAATCACCCTGTTATATGGAACAAGGTACTATTATCTGCCAGACAACTTGAGCTCTGGAGTAAGAGGCCCAGCAAATGTGGAACATTAGATCTTTAAAATGAGCAAGACACACAAAGAGTGAGGAGTGAAAAACAATTAATATGAAGAAGGAAAAGTGTCTGGCTGGCCAACATATCTTAATTCTTTATAGACAACAAAATCTCTGAAACTCTCATTCTTTCTGCCCTTTTGTCACATGGATATTATAAATATTTCCCACAAAATATTTTTTCCTTACATGGGTCTCCTATATTATTACTATTATATTATCACACAGCAGACTATGCTGGATTTTGTATTACCAATCACTAGTCGAATGCTTCCCAATAGAGATGGGCACGGAACGAACATTTTTTCGTTTCCGTTACCATTTGTCGTTTCATTACGTAATGAACCGACAAACAAAAATTGTGATGAAAATGAAACGAAATGAAAAGAACTACGAAAATTGTGGTCGTTATTTTCTGTTAATGGCGATGCACAATGAAATGAGCTGTTTTAAATGTTAAAAAATGCCCTGGACATCTGTAAAAACGCAGCGATAATTATTTATATTGTCTGATAATACCTACCAGGGGGGTTGGGGTCCTTAAAATGTTTGTTTTTGTCTTCTCCCATCGCGATGTATTTTTCTTTTCCCTTTAAAATGTATGTCGCCACCAGCCACAAAATGGAGGCAAGCCATGTGATGGGATCATGTTCAACCAATAGCATGCCCAGGTTGCAGACTGGGTGGGCAGGTGTGGCAGCCACAGAGGGCATAAAAAGCTCTGGCAGCCCCCATCCTCCTTGCAGTCTCTGGTGGGAGTTAGGGTGGGATTGCTGTCTCTGCTGCGACTCTAGCTTCAGTCCTGCAGCCTCCCTGTGTGCGTGCATCCTGCGTACCTCTCAGTGAGTACCCTCCCTTGCCCTGCAGTGCAGTCACTCTGCGGTTGCCTTGCACCCTGGGCAACGCCCGTTGCTGCCTTTGCAGCCTCCCTGCATACCTAGTCTATACTGTGTCTCTGCCAGCATCCTTTTTTTTAGTGTTTTCCCTCTGGTCTGGGGCGTTGGGGGATGCCTGCGCACGGACATGCTTTAAAAATCACGCAAAAAGCAGGTAGAAACGACAAATGAAAAAAATGAAAAACGGTAACGAACTTTTTCAAAAAATTCACGACAAATGGAAACGAACCGAAACAGTCCTCTCAACGACAAACGAAAAATTGAAATGCCATTTTTTTTGTTTCGTGCCCATCTCTACTTCCCAAGCGTTTAGGACTATGTGGTGTATCGGCGAATTATGCCAGCAGATCCCAGTAAGGTGGCTTTCTGCAGCTGACTGATGGTGACTTTGTCAACTCCAATTTCTTCTAAACACTTGTTTAGCTCCTTAGGCACTGCACCCAGTATGCTGATTACCACTGGGACCACCTGTACGAGTTTATGCCAGAGTCTCTGAAGTTCAGTTTTCAGATCATTATATCGGATATGCTCCAAAACCCTGTCTGTCTGAATTTGGAAGTCCCAAAGTAATTTTGCATGCTCATTTTCAATTACATTTTCAGGCTTATGATCCCACCAGTTCTTTGCTATGGGCAAATGATAGTTCTGACACAAATTCCTGTGGACCATTTGAGCCACTACATTATGATGCTGTTTGTAATGTTTGAGCAATTTTCTTGCAAGAGCTCAATATATGGTCAATAGTTTCATCTGCCTCTTTACAGAATCTACATGTGGGGTACTCAGCTGATTTTTCTATCCTAGCCTTAACTGCATTTGTTCTTGTAGCTTGTTCTTGAGCTGCAAAAATTAGGGCTTCTGTCTCCTTTTTCAGTGTTCCATTGGTGAACCATAACCAAGTCTTTTCCTCATCTACTTTTCCTTTGAGTTTTTTGAGGAACTGCCCATGCATGCTTTACTATGCCAGCTATCTGCTCATATTTGCATTGTTGTTTTCCTGTATTATTATTATTATTATTATTATTATTATTATTATTATTATTATTATTATTATTATTATTATTATTATTATTATTAGAGATGGGCACAAAATGAACAATTTTTTGTTTCCGTTTTTGTTTTTTTGTTTCGTTATGTAACGAAATGACACAAATTTTGTCTCTAAAATGAGACAAAACGAACAGAAACATCAGAAATTTTGTCGTCCGTTTTGTTTTCATTACGGCAATACATTGAACTGCTTTAAATGCTAAAAAATCACAAAAAATTGAAATAAATGGTAACAAAACGATAACAAAATGAACAAGAATGAAAACAATTTTTTTTGCAAAAATTCACAAAAAACGGAAACGAACCTAAACGGACCCCCTAAATGGCAAACGACAAACGAAATGCCATTTTTTATTCATGCCCATCTCTAATTATTATTATTAACAGCAGCAACAACAACAAAAATTATTGTCATTGTGTGTATATACACAGTATACACACATAATGAAATTCACCAACCCCCAGAGACCAGACTCAAAAACACACACACACTTTTTAAAAATCCCTGAATACACACAAACATAAAAAATCCCCTCAACACACACACACATACACTAAATCCTGCCAAAATCCCCCTCCTATAAACACAAGCATCTACACAACAGGCTGAACAATACTGTCCAACTGTGCACTGTTGGTGGTCCTTAAACAACTTTGTCTTTAGCACTCTTTTAAAGATGTGTAATGAGGGGTCCTGTCTAACTTCTGGTGGAAATTTGTTTCCATAATGTGAGTGTCACTGCTGAAAAAGCCCATGTCCTGGTATTAGTTTTCTTTATTTCCCTTGGAATCAGCATGATTAATAATGTGGCCTGAGAGAAGAGCATTGATCAGGTAGACATTCCTGGGAAAATTTGCTCCAATAGGTAATTTATTTATATTTCCATTCCACCCCCTTAGTGCAAGATCTCAAACCATTTAGGGCTTTATAAGTAATAATTAACACCTTAAATCAGACATGGACACCAACAGGAAGCCAGTGTAAGTGAGCCAGGATCAATGAGACATGATCAAATCTCCTCATTCCTGGAAATTAACCAGAATTTTTAATTATTAAGTAGCAGGATGTCACTTAGTTTGCCATAAAATGGAGGAAACCAGCTTGTTCCCAAAGCAGTCCCCACTACAGTACTCCCCCATTTATTGCAGGTGTTTGGTGCCTGATACACCTGCAATAAAGGAAAATCCGTGAAATGCAGACACCTCAGTAAACTGACCTTGGGCTGCTCCTGCCAGCTGCATTTCCAAAGAGTAGGTTTTTAACCCAATGCTTCCTGACACCTCAGGAAACCTTGCTGCCAGGAGCTCAAGGTCTGTTTGCTGAGGTGTCAGGAGGGGTTCAAAACTTATATTTGGAAACAGCAGCCGAGCAGCCCAAGGTCAGTTTGATGATGTATTACGGGTTGGTTAAAAACCTCTCTTTGCAAATGCAGCTGGCAGGAGCAGTCCCAGCATTGTTTGCTGAGGTGTCGGGGGAG
Source organism: Phrynocephalus forsythii (assembly GCA_029282475.1). Taxonomy (NCBI): domain Eukaryota; kingdom Metazoa; phylum Chordata; class Lepidosauria; order Squamata; family Agamidae; genus Phrynocephalus; species Phrynocephalus forsythii. Next base: position 110,506,277 of record JAPFRF010000005.1, on the reverse strand, counting down.
GGGGTATTAAAACCTCTCTTTGGAAGCAAAATGCAGGCCTCTCAGCAAGGAATGCTCCTGCTGGATCTGCTTGCAAAGAGAGGTTTTAACCCCCTCCTGACACCTCAGCAAACATTGCTGTCAGGAGCTCAAGGTCTGTTTGCTGAGGTGTCAGGAGGGGATTAAATACCTCTCTTTGGAAACAGCAGCCAAGTAGCCCAAGGTCAGTTTGATGAGGTGTTAGGGGTTGGTTAAAAACCTCTCTTTGCAAAAGTAGGGCAGAAGCAGTTCCAATTCTGTTTGCTGAGGTGTCAGGAGAGAGTTGAAAACCTCTCTTTGGAAGGAAAATACAGATGCCTCAGCAAGGGTTGCTCCTGCCAGCTCCACTTGCAAAGAGAGGTTTTTAACCCCCTCAACGCCTCAGCAAACCTTGCTGCCAGGAGCACAAGGTTTGTTTGCTGAGGTGTCAGGAGGGGATTAACAAACTCTCTTTGGAAGCCTACTTCTCTCAAGAAAAAAACTGATATACTGAGACCGTAATATATGAACCATGTTGTGGCAGGGGACTACTGTACTGAATAATGTGCCATCTAGTCATGGTAATGAAAATAAGAGGGGAGGATAAGAGAGGTTCAGCTCATATCTATTCAGCTGCAAAAGTCATTCACATCCCTCATCCTTCGGACTACATGGAAACCTAATCTGTTTTCCTGTCTACAACTGGATGCAAAGGAAAAGCAAAGTGTACTGGTCATATACCCCCGCCCACCCAGGGCTGGAGTTACCACTAGGTGAATTAGGCAACCGCCTACAGCTCAAACCTGAGAGGGGTACAAAACTGACCTCAGAGGGGCACAGAACTGACCTGAGAGAAGCACAGTTTTATACAGGCTAATTTCTTGGGGGAAAATGCAACTGAAATGTTATATTTTAAAATGTTAAGATAAATACCAGAACAGAGACCTTTGGGTAGTGTGCGGCATACAAGCTATATAAAATAAATAAAAATAAATAAACAGTGCTATGGAATATAATTATTTACAAAGTCTTACAACACTTTTCTTTATACTGCAACCCAAGGATCATTTCATAGGAAAAGGGCTGCTGGTTCTCTCATTAGCATAACTCATTTGCATATATCAGCCCTATTTCTTACAAATGCCCCAATGACACCAGCTACTGTCATCTACTTCCTAGGGTTTTAAGTCAACAAACAGGGCTAATGGACAGGCACAGTGGGGGGGACAAAATTTTAGTGAAGATCCTGCAGCTTCCCTCTCTCACTTAGCTTTTGGTCTCTTTTAAGCTACCTTCTCCCAGTTATAACTGGATATATATTTCTAGTTTGGGAGGGGCTCCAACAATGTTCCCTCTAAGCCAAGTCCATGTTTGAGCAGAAATTCCACCTTGGGACCTCTGGCATGGAAGATCTACTAATTTCTTACCCTGTAGTGCAAGTTAGAGGGAGCTATGGTTTCACTTTCAATGTGGCAGCCCTTACACTGCAACTGCAAGGCCTCTATTGAGCTGAACGTACTCACTTGGATGGTGTCCCCAATGACATCTGGGGGAAAGTGAGTTTCTCTCTTCTTTCATTCAATTTTTACTTTTCAATTATTTACGTTATCATTACATTTTATTTGGGAAGTGGAACACTGGGAGAGAGTAAGGCCTTCTTTATTGAAATAGCTTTGTTTGCCTGCTTGCTATAATTGTTGCATTTTGCTGGGTATAGGATGTGTCTATATATCCTTGATTGATAACAGTGATTCCCCCCCTGGGGGGGCTGGTTCAGCAACTCCTAAACTATCCTACTACAGTAATATAAACTCTAACAATGAAATTTCAGGGGTATATCTATGGGGGACAGAAGGGTACATCTGCCTCTGGTGCAGCAATCAGGGGTTGCCTGGGGGGGGGAGGAAGAAGCCATGCACCTTCCCACCAGCAGTCCTCAGGCTTAGGGACAGGACTCAGTCCATCGCAACCACCTCCTCTGCCACTGTGCACCAGGCAAGCGGCAAAGGAAGCAGGCAGGCAGGCGTACAAACTCGGTGGCTGTGGCGCCCTCTTCCTCCAACTCCAACTCTTCCTTGCCTTGCTCTGGGCCACTGCAGGAGAGGTAAGGCACACACATGCTACCACGCGCACACACACACACACACACACAAATGCCCACCCACATGCCCGCCCACACGCCAGCTCACACCACGCCCACCGGATTGCCCCCTCTTGCTGGGGGGATGCAATGGAGTTGTGGAGTGCCAGAGGGGCGCAAAAACAACTTTGTCCCCAGGAGCCCCAAAACCTTGCTACGCCACTGTGAACTTTCACAATCGGTAGGCTTTTACTAAAACATACAGAAGAAAAAGAGGATTTCAAAGAAAGTGAGAATACTGCATTGAATGCAAAAAGAAGATAATGTTGTGCCCAGGATGGATTACAGTGACCCTGCTAACTAGCGTAACAACTGCAGTGATACTTTGTGACAGCTTATAGTACAATATGGACCACAGCAGACTATATCACACAACTTTCAAAAAGACTCAAAAACAAGAAGATTTTCTCCTATAGACTACAAGAGGAGACTAGGATGAGCAAATGGTGAAGAGGTCAATTCCACCTCAAAAGATGTGTGCTTTTGTTTGTTGTAAGCTATTCAACAAAGTAAATAGTGCAGCAGTGCTACAAGGACAAGATTCAAAAGACTGGAATAACATTAGAGCAATTCTGTCTTCACATGAGAGAAATTCTCTCCATTTAGAAAACTATCAGACCTGGCGATAACTTGAATTCCGCTTATATAAAGGGAAAACAGTTGATGATATTAACCAGCAGGAAATCAGGCAAGAAGAACAATATTGGCAACAAATCTTGGAACACTTGATTGCTTTAGTCAAATTTCTTGGCATGAAAAACTTGGCATTTCATGGTACTACCAAAAAGTTGTATAGTGCTACAATGGAAATTCTTTGAAGTTTGTGGGATATTTAGCTCTTTTTGATCCTATCACGAATGAACATTTGCACAGAGTTAAAAACAATGGTTCACTACTTAGGAAAAGATACCCAAAAGGAACTTATGAGACTTCTAGCAGGTGCCATAAAGCAGAAAAAATAGCAGATATAATGTCAGCCAAATACTATCCAGTTATTCTGGATTGCACACCTGATGTTAGTAATACTGAACAAATAACAATGGTACGTTTTGTCAATGTGATCAAACCAGAAGATACTGAGATGTCCAAACTTGAGGTTTTGATAAACATTTCTTGTGATTTTTCCACTAAAGGACACTACAGGTCCTTTAGGGTTTATGACAGAAACTCTTTTTGGACAGCTTAAGCCAGGCCTGCCCAGAGTCCGGCTCGGGGGCCAAATCCGGCGTGTCAGGCCATTCTGAGTGGCCCGTGGCTGGCTGGCCCGCCCCTCCCTCCCCCTCCTTCACCACATTTTTTAAAAGAAAGTGGGTGGGGCTTGCAGTGGGGTGGCAGGGTTGGGGAGCAACCGGCCCCTGACACATTCTCAGCCACCAAATCTGACCCTCCTTAAAAAAAGTTTGGGCACCACTGGCTTAAGCAAATGGGATTACCAATTGAGGATCTGCGTGGTCAAGGTTATGATAAGGGGAGTAACCTGAAAAGCAAAGAAAATGGCGTGCAAAAGAGAATCCCAGACATAAATCCACATGCTTTTTTGTGCCCTGCAATGCACACTCTTTAAACTTGGTAGTCAATGATGCTGCTAAATGTTGTCTGGAAGCAACAAGTTTCTTCAGTTTGATTCAACAGATCTATAATTATTTCTTTGCATTGACTCAGTGTTTGCAAATTCTAACTAGCCATGTATCAGGCATAATTGTTAAGCCACTGAGTCAAATGAGATGGGAAGAGATTTCCTATTAGTAGTATACAGTATGTGTGTGTTATGTCATTACAGTCATGACTGACTCTTCGTGACCCCATGTCCATGGAGTTTTCGTGGCAGGAATGCTGGTGTGGCTTGTGAGTTCCTATTCCTATTCCAGGCACCTACAGCACCTGGTATTCCCTGGTGGTCTCCCATCCAAGTACTAACCAGGGCCGACCCTGCTTAGCTTCTGAAATCAGGCGAGATCAGATGTGCTTAGGGCATATAGGTGGCTCAGGATACAGAATATTATGCTTTAATAGAGATCTTTGATGACACAAGCTTAGAGAATTTATCCGGAAATACTTCTTGAATTGAATCTGAGGCCCTCGCTGATGCAATTTGTAAGTTCAAATCTGTGGCATCCCTTGTTACATGGTACAACATTCTTTTTTAAATTAATATTGCAAGCAAGCTGTTACAAAATAAGGGAAATGATTTAAATTCAACTACAAGCTGATTGCAAGTGACTAAGAATTACCTTGTGGGCTGTAGGTGTGATGCAGGTTTTCAGCAAGTTTTGATGGATGCTACTGAGATTACAAAGGAGCTGGAAATACTACCAAATTCTGAGAGAGAACAAGTTAGAAAAAGGAGAACAAAAAAGCTGTTTGAGTATGAAGCACAAGAGGAGGCACCACAAGACCCAAAGTAGAAATTCAAAATATGTTTCTATTATGATGTCTTAGACATGGCCATACAATCTGTTGAAGAGAGATTCCAACAGCTACAACAATATCATTCCTTGTTTGACTTCCTGTGTGACATATACAAGATCAACAAAAAATGTACTGAAGACATACTTAAGGCCTGTAAGAATTTGGAAAAATCATTGATGCACAATGGAAACAAAGATATTGATGCTGAAAATCTGTGCTGAGAACTTATAGCACTAGCTTGGAGACTTCCAAAGTCTATGCCAACACAAGGAGTATTTCTCTTCATAGTGCAACAAAAACCCCCGGATAGCGCGCCTGATGTTTCTATTGGTAGTATCCACCTCACATGGTTAAGGAACAAATCAACAAAGCAAGACACATACCCAGAGATAACCTGCTACAAGACAGATTCAAAGGGCCAAATGACAGAATACCACTGGTTGTCACTTACAGTGCATAAGGGAGACCACTCACACACATCTTAAATTATCTCCAGCCCATCCTTGACAAGAACAGATCACTCTCCAAAGCTCTTGGTGGGAGACCATAACTTGCCTACAGACAACCGCCCAACATCAAACAAATACTAATACACACATTAGAAAACAGCCACATGAACAATGGAACTAAACCTTGCCAAAAACCCCAATGCCAACTCTGCCCACACATCAACTCTGGCAACACAATCACAGGACCTAGGGATGTCACATACAATATCAAGGGCAACGTCACCTGCTCCTCAACCAATGTGATCTATGCCATCTTTTGCCAACAATGCCCATCTGCACTCTACATTGGACAAACAGGACAATCTCTAAGACAATGCATCAATGGACTCAAGTTTGACATAAGAAACCATGATACACAGAAACCTGTCTCAAACAATTTCAGTCTACCAGGATACTCCTTGAAGGATTTGAAGGTCACCGTTTTGGAGCAGAATCATTACAAATCCAGAATACAAAGAGTAACAGTTGAGATAAAATTCATATGCATGATGGACACACACAAGAATGGATTAAACATAAGTCTGGGTTTCCTGAGTCATTGTCAAATTTAATATTACTATATTGCCACTTTTTTAATGGAAGTTTATCTCCCACCTGGACCCTTAGGTAAAAACTCCCACTCTCTCACCCCACCTCAATCCACTCTGTCTGGTCCTGGTTTCTGACTCTTGAGGAATTTACCTTAAAACCACACTTAACATTTCAACACACCCTGGCCACAGATCCATTAGCAATACTTAACATATCTATGATGCCCAGCCAAATCTTCCTTCCCAGCATTTGTACAACTAATCATCTCTTCCACCTCCACAGACCCATTAACATTGTTTAACATATCTACGACCCCTGGCCAAATCCTCCCACCACTTCTACAACTAATCATCTCTCCCTCCTCTTCCCCCTCCCCTATCCACCAATGAACATCTAGTATGAAATTGATATCTCATCACATATTATATTACACACCTCATTCTGCTGCTATATGTCTGAAGAAGTGGATGGGTCCACAAAACGTTACATTAAAATATGAAAGTTAGTCTTTAAGGTGCCACATATTTTGTGTCTTTTGTTTTGTTTTGTTTTTCTTTGATTTTTGCCTGCAATTATACTTTAATGCAAAATTTTGGGGACATATCCACTTGGTTGTAAATGTTTATTTATGTTTCTTTGTTTTGCTGAAAATTGCCCTAGACAACACACCGTATTCACACTTTGCATATTCCACTGTTCTTCTGTAGGGATAGGATTTTGGGGGGAGTAACATGAATGAGGCCCCTTCTTTCATTTTCTGAGGCCTTTGGGTCTGTATGAGAGGGCCTCTGAAATACAACAGATTCAGGATTCCAATAGAAAGTATAGTATTAATTTTCAGAGCATCTCTGTCTGAATCTTCTTTTCAAAATCACTTCAATATCATGGGGAGGGTTAGCAGCAAGCATTACCATTAAGAGAACATCCTGGAAGATTGGCGTGGAGGAAAGTTGAATCTTTAAAAGGCCCTAGAAAATACATGACTGCTGTTTAGCTGCTTTGTGACTCGCTCGCTGCTGCCGAGAGAGTTCCTCTAATCTCCATTTTGTTCTGTCACTGTGGCTGATTTTCCTCATTTGGGGGCTACCTCTTTTTGTTTGCTTTAAATCTTTTTACTGTTCTTCTGGGTTGCTTTCTGGATTACTTTGACTCTCTGCTTTTGGGGCCTTTACATTTTATTGATATTTTATTATAAAATATTTATTTTATTGTTGTTGGGAATGCCTGCTTGCCTTCACCTCATTTAGGGGACTACTATTTGTACTGTTGAACTGAAGGTAGCGGGATGGGGCTGTCTTCCTAATCTTACACGCTGTATTTGGAGGCTGGGGGTTGATTATACTACCCTTAATGAGTGAATGTAATTTTCATTTTAATTATGATCATGATGAATAATAATTTCTCTTTCTCATCTGTACTGTTTCCTTCTGATTAGGATGATGAGGACAGTGAAATGATGGTAAATGCGAACTTTAAGCACAAATTTGTACATAAATTTGTAGATGATTGATATTTCTTTTTTATGTACCGTTATGGTTGCCTACCTTTGGAGGCAACCATCTGATTATCTGTGGCCTTATCACTGTTTTTGAGGGAAGGGTGGGAGAGTTTTGAGGGTGCAATCGGGCTTACTTTGCTCTAGTGCCAGAAACCTGACCTGGAAAAAAGCAATGAAAGAACTCAAAGATTCAGTCCCTTTTGGGTTTATTACCACAAAAACCTATACACAACGGAACCCAAAAATGAAAGAACAGCCCCACAAAACAATATGAAAGGAATGGGAATCTTAAAAGCTTCTCCCCTCGTGTCCCTCTCCCTCTGTAACCTTCCCTAAGACAAACATGAAGGTAAGATTGACTATTAATAGTAGGTGAGGACCAATTAATAATGGTATAGCTTCATCCTTAAGGGCTTGCTGTTTAAGGCTCTCTAAGGACCAGTTCACTAAATGAAGAGGCAATGGAAATCATAGTTCCTGAACAGCTGCTCCTGGGATTACCATCAGTGGTCAGCATTTGCAGCGCGGTAGGGAGCTACAGCTCAGAAGGAAAATCAGCAGAACCCTACTGTTTGTGTGTGCAGAAGCATTTGCTGCTCAGACGCGAAGCTCTTTGCCCCCATAGAGCATAAATTCAAGGATGCACACAGCTACAGTATTATTCATGCTGACCAGAGAAATAAACCTTGAATCAATAATGTCTGTGGCATTTCCTCTCAGATATGTACAGAGATGGGAAAATGTAATTTTATTTTATTTTTATTGCAGAAGGGGATGTTTTAGTTGTTTTTGCTTTTGCACTGCAATTTCCAGGAAAAAAAATCCATTCTGGGTGCATTCCAGAGGTACTGGAAGTACTAGGAGTTCAGTAATGCTCTGGAAGATGTAGTCCCCCCCAAAAAAATTAACAGTTTTGAGATGGATGTTTTTTAAGACACTGGGCCAATTATTTGGATTCTTGGAGTAAAAACTAGGAATTTGGACTAGGAACCCAGATTGTTTATTATTATAGTTATTATTTAAGTTAAAAATCAGCTACAGCATGCTCATTCTATATGTGAATTTAAGTCATATGCCACATGGGCATGCTTAAGCACCATCTAGCCAATGAGAAACCTGCTAGTTCTGATATTTGGAACTGCTGTGTACTTGCAAGGTGATATCAATCTTCCTAACTCAATTGCATGTGCTGAAAGGTCCCAAGATTAGAAGAAATAAACATAAAAGTATCAAGTTTCTATTAATATTTATAGTGAGTGATGCCATCCTCACTTCCCTGTATCAGTCCAGTTTACCATTTAGGACTCACAGATCAGCCCAAGCCATCACTTGCAATGGATGTCAGCAAGACCATTCTGGTATTAGCTTTAATCTCTGATTCTCTAGGGTTAGATGCCTTCTCTCTCCTAACTAATTTTGGTCTCATCTATTGGCTTTTTAGTATAATAAATAATCTTTAAATTGCCAAGTCTGTACAAAGCAGTTTAATGTATACAGAAAGAGAGAGAAAACACTATTGCATAGTAAAAAAAATATTTTCTCCCATAGGTGTGTTTTGTACAAGCAAAAAAGGGCAAATAATCACTTGTGATTTTTCTTAAAACATTATATAACTTTGACTATTTATAAACATCTCTAAAATATACGTAACTCATAGCACTTACACTTTTGGTATTTGCTATACATATTAGAGATGGGCACGACTCAAAAATGGTGTTTTGTTTGTCGTTTGTCATTTAGGGGGTCCGTTTCGGTTCATTTTTGTTTTTCGTGATTTTTTTGCAAAAAATTTCATTTTCGTTTCGTTATGAAACAAAACAAAAAAATGAAAACGAAAATGAAAAATTGCTGTTTTGTTAGCATTCATTACAGTTCAATGTATTTGCCGCAACAAAAACGAAACGCACGACAAAATTTCTGTTGTTTCGGTTCATTTCGTTTCATTCTGGGGACAAAATTCATTTTTCATTTCATTACGTAACGAAATGAAAAAACGAAAACGAAAATGAAAAACTGCTCGTTTCGTGCCCATCTCTAATACATATTCTTGGTTTATTAGCAGACATATTTGCTTTAGTAAATAACGAATTATCACATTGTTCTACTCTTATATATGTAAGCACTATCTGGCCCCATCAAATATTGTCAGTAACATCATTATTCCTGTCATTGTGATGTATCAGCCCTATCTGTGTTTAACCTCTAATGTCTCTGTACATGTCCCTATTTTAGTCTAACACATAGCTGTATCTATGACATGGTTGTCCCTAGCCTCTGACAGACTTATAACTGACACCTGCCTTATATAGCTGCCTGGCTGATTTCAGACAACATTCCATTTGGTCAAAATCATATACTATTGCCAATACAACATTATGATCTTTCATAGCAAACTCATTTAAAGGTACAGGTACAGACTGTGTTGCTTAATTATATACACTAACATCATCTCTGTGTCCCCATTCCAGGTATCAGAAGTTAGCCACCCTATATATGGCAGGAAGAATTTTCAAGAGTCTTTCACAATGGCATAAAATGACAGGAAGATTTATTTGAAGGGAAAGCATGTCAGAAGACTTTGGGATATGGGCATACTGTAATTTGTAAGATGAACAGAAACGAGGAATAATTAAAAATAGTAATTCATCCTATTTGTGATTCATTAGGGCTGACAAACTGCTGAATTGATGCATTTCTATCAATGAATCAATTTGTCTTGTCTTTAAAATGTTATCTTGATGGAAAAATAGAACAATATTAATGGAAAATATTTAGTACATATGGAAATATGAAAACAATCTTGTTTAAGATGAGAAGAGAATTATGAAATAACTAGGCCGATATATTGGGGAAAACTTCTGATATATGTAACATGGCAGGAGATACGCAATGTATCTGTTTTTACTTTTGTTTATCTATCTATCTATCTATCTATCTATCTATCTATCTATCTATCTATCTATCTATCTATCTATCTATCTATCTATCTATTAGGCTTCCAGGGCAGTTTACAATAGCAATACTGTACACACACACACACACACACACACACACACACACACACACACACACACACACACACACACACACACACACACACACACACAGATAGATAGATAGATAGATAGATAGATAGATAGATAGATAGATAGATAGAGATAGATAGATAGATAGATATACATACACATCAGGGAGAAATAACTGCATAATAAAATTAATAAAATTAAACAAGAAAAGTAATTTTAAACAACTCACATGTAAACATTAACAACAAAGTAGAAACACATTAAACCAAGGTAGGGTGGGTAGGTAGGGTGTGTAAAATCATCATTTTCACTTAAGAGATATTTGGTATTAGATGTTACATAGTTGGGTAAAGGCCACGAATTTGCACGAATCCTCCCTCTGCCTTTACTCTACAAGCTCTGCAAGTCTGGTAATGATGGGGGTTCAGACATCTAAGTTTTTTAAAAAAGCTCCCATCAGCTGTAGCTCAGTCCCCCTGCTCAGCAAAACAAACAAACAAACAAACAAACAAAAATGCCAACCAGCCCGCCGTGCTGGGCTGGTCGGCTTGTGTTTAAAAAACCAAATGAAACCAAACGAAATACGAAATGATTTTTTAAAAAAAAATTGTTTCGTAAGAAATGAAACTAAAGGGCAGGGGAGAAACGAAAAATGAAATGAAACCATTTTGACGTTTCATGCCCTTCTCTACTCAGGATAAAAGTGTCTGCACATTCTCAAATGTGTCAGAAAATGTGATTCTTTTTTCAGTCCTTCCCCATCTCTAGTAAGGTTTATAATGAATATCAGAAAAGATCGCAGAATACTGTCAGGAAGAAAGACTATGAACAGGCCTGTGACAGTATGCTTCTGAAGAGCTTCTGGGTCAACTGAAACTCCTATTGAATAATACTGGAGTCAGCACTTCCCTTTCTGCTCAGAGATGACAAGGTAAATTGAACTATCTAGTGGCTTTTATTGAAGCCGTGTGAAAAGTGCATAAAATAATGTCAGAATACCTGACCTCTAAATTCTACCTCTGTGTTTCTTAAATACAGACCTGCTTGTAGCAGATTGAATTGTTGACATTTTGACACTGTAACATTGGCCGTGATGATATCCTAGACTATATGAAAGGATATTGCAAAAGGAAACAGAAGAACCTCAAAATATTTAGTGTGGCAACAGCACCATAGCAACTGTATACAGAGAAAGATGTTAGATAGCTTAGGTATCATTACTAAGAGTGCTTGAGAATTTAGAATCTTCTGAATTCAAGCACAGTCTGGCCTACTATTCACCTTTCAGACTGGTATGTGGATTGAAATTTAGTTAACCACCAGCTCCTCAACTTCCCAATTTCTCCAGTTTTGTCTTTAGCTTTTTTTAAAGGGACATACATTAAACAGCATTTTAGAAGCATGTTTTGCCATGTGTTTGGAAATTCTTTTTTTTTTCATATTTTGAGACAAAAGTGTTTTGACACACATATTTGTATGCATATAGAACAAGAAAAGTCTATATGTTGAAAGATAGGATTCAAAATGCAAACACAATGGACAGACATATTGTGAAAGCAATATATACAGGGAAGAAACTGAGTAATCAGCACTGCAAGCAACAGCAAGGTTAACCACCTGCAAAGTAATATTTTAGGGAATTGCACTCCATGTGCAAAATCTAAGTACAGTGGGCCCTTGTATAATAAAATTTGTACAACATAAAAAATTCCAGAGGTAGGGGAAATTTGCTTAACATAATTGCCTATGGGGCGAATCTGTACAACATAAAAATGGGATCACTCTGTTTTCAATGCATTCCTATGGGAAATTAGTATAAAGGAAAATTTGCTTAACATAATTTCATTTGGAACGAATTAATTCCTTTATACAAGGTACCACTGTATAGGTGAAACAGAACAAAGGAGGAAGAGAACAAAGTAAAGAGGCAGTAATTAAGAGGATGAACAGATTATTCTGTAAGTCTCATTTATTTGAAAATAACAACATGGAGTAAAAGCAGTGATCAGTTTTGACACTTGTCATGATTGCTATGCATTACAATTATATTATGCCAAATATATTGCAATCATCATATTCTATATGTCTGAAAATATGCAGGAGAAGATGCTGTTGTCCTCATGTCTTACATGGGCTTCCTAGCAGGCCTCTGTTTGGCCACCATGGAAAACAGGATGTCAAATAAGCTAGGAGTATGGTCTGATCTGGTATGCCTCTTTCTATATTCTCCAATAAGTTGATGGCTTCACAACACTTTGGGAATCTGGAGAGAGGTTCAAAGGGAGGAGCAAGAGGGCCTCTGTGCTTGGTATGCAGTGGAATAGAGTTGTACCTGCACTCTCCCCCACCCCCTTGCATCTTCTGTTAGAGGCAGAACTGAAGTCTCTCAGCCACTTCTGCTGGCACATCGTGCAATCAACCATTCCAAGTTGTAGGATCAGTTAGATTGCTGTGCACCCTCTCCTCCATTGCCAGCAAGATCAGGGTTTCCCAATAATCTTAGGGTCCAGGGAGCACCTCTTTTAAGAGAAGACTTGTATAAATGAACAAGAGAAGTCAGGCTCGGTAATGTCTTCTTGGCTCAATTTCTTGGCTGAGAACAGCTTTTATTAGCCGTCTACTGTATCATCATTTCCTTCTGCCTCCGCCCCCAACCCATCCCATAGGGTTGGATTATAGTCTCCAAACCCTTGGGTGCCACTTGCCAAGTTAGGGACCAGTGAACATCACAGGAATTCCTCAGTGTCCACGCTGAGGAAAGCAGGAAGGAGAGGATTGCTTGGGTCCAGGGAGCACCTCTTTTGGGGAAGGCTTGTATAAATCAGCAAAAGAAGTCAGACTCTGCAACTCATCTCTAGCCATCCCTGCCATTGGTTTACCCATTGTTTACTGCTCCAGGGCTGCTAATATAGCCTTGTCCAAGACTGGAGTTTCTGATATCTGATTCCTGTTGCAAGCAAGCATAGATAGCATCCAATGTTCTCCTATGTCACCTGTTCTTCAGAGAGAGGTAACCACCCCCTGCCGTTCCAGACCTGCCTATGTATTCTCCAGCTGCCTCTCATTAGGAAACTGTCTTTCAGCTGCATTGGTTTGATCCTGGAAAAATATATATACTTCCTTGCAACTGCTTGCTGCTTTTGTGTGGAGGCCAGATGGTTTGTTAGGGGTGCCTCCCTCAGCACCTCACAATTGCAAAGCACAATTATTTGTTGCCAAGGGTAATGCCAGGTACATGTACTCTAGTACATCTAGGTTTGCATTATACTGACATGCTCATTAGATCACAGAATGATTCCTCGTTATGTCAGCTTTTGTTTCTTCATACAGCTCAGTTTTTATATGATACTTTTGTTTATCTGTCATATCTATATTTTTTGTGAATGGGCATAAACACAGAGAGAGACTCTCTCTGTCTCTGTCTCTGCCTCTGCCTCTCTCTCACACACACACACACACACACACACGAGAGAGAGAGAGAGAGAGAGAGAGAGAGAGAGAGAGAGAGAGAGAGAGAGAGAGAGAGAGAGAGAGAGAGAGAGAATCTTTGCATGGCTGGTTTGAGTGTGATGTGGGAGCACTTGAAGAGCAGGATATACTAGTTTCATATAAAATACTTTATAAATTAAATTTATAAAATGTAAGATAAACTTGACCATAGGAACTTCCATACATTATGTCAAACACAGACAGAAATGAGGCAGGGAAAACCCATGACACATATTGACTGCTTTACAGTTAATACAAAGGTATCCCTCGAGACAGGGTGTGAGATGGCACTAAAGAGATGTTCTAGCAAGATTCCTGGCTCAAGAAGCAACAAAAACAATGGTGGGAATGGCTTTGCAACAGATCTTCCAATAGCTGTTCATGGCTAATCTGGAGGAATGGTCATTTATTTACAATCTCAAATTAAACAGAGGCACAGTGGAACAAAGTTATACCTGTAGAGAGCTTCAAAAGTAAGAATCCAGAATGTACATTGGGCAGGGTTGATATGCATAAACTTGTGATAGAATTAAACATCAGTGACCCAAAAAATAAATCTGTTTGTTTACTAGGCCTCCAATGACACAAACCATTATTATTTCAGCCACAAAAAAATCAGTATTCACTACTTGTTATCCACTTAAACCCGAATTTATTTTAGTTATGGAATAATAGCATTTCCATTTATCTCAATTTCTAGATTTCCAGATGATTTCCATACTTCCTAGGGTATTCATATGGATGAGATCGTATTGCATTTCTCTTTCCACATAGGGGCAAAAAAAGAAGAAAGCATTCCTAGCATCTAGGGTTGCTGATATCAACTCAGATTTCCAGTCAATCTCCCATGATAATATGAAAACTGGATTTTGTAAAATGCAATATAGCAGAATGGCATCTATGAATTTTCATTGGACTGAAACCCCTATCCAGCGAATGAATTTCTTTCTTAAAAATGATAAAAGAAATTAGGTTTTGCAACTCCCATCCCACATACAAAGTGACACTTAAGAAGCTGGATCATACCCAAAGTTGGAACGTCTCTGCATTCAGGGGTTTTGGCAACCGCTAGAGCTGTACAACATATTCAGACAAATCCCAATGGGCGAACTATCAGGCCAATTCAAACCAATGCAAATTCATTCTGAAATATATAGGGCTGATCTGCATCTCGATTGGACTGGATCACCTCAGATGGCTTTGACAATTCCAACACTAAAAGAAAAACAGTCACTGTACAGTCACTGATGTACTGTACAGCGCCATATGAGGAGTGATGGGGAAGCAGGTTGAGGTAGCCAGAACTTCTCTCACTAACAGCTGAGGTTTACAGGCCCAAAGATCTAACCAGCTTCTTTTCAATCACTATGTGTAGGAAGAGTCCATAGACCTTCACTGAAATGACCTAATTCAGTATATTCAGCTTTTATTTCACTTTGCTTTATGTATTAGTAGCAAATCACTGAAAGAGCTTCACTGAGTGTTTTAGAGGTCGTGATTCTTATCACAGATTTTAAAATAACTTTATTAGGACTTGGTAGCCATTCTGGGCTTTGTATACCTTATGATCCTCCCTCATTACAGTGGTGCTACGACAACTGAATTATTCAACATACAAGCACTGCTCTCCGCTCCGCAGGACAGCTGACTTTGACCTCTCAACGTCAGCTGTCATGCAGAGCAGAGAGCAGTGTTCTCTGCCCAAAACCACCTCCTCCTCCTTTTTGGTTGCTTCCATCTCTGAAAAAGAGATTGTAGGAACTAAGAAGAAGGTGGAGATGGCCATAGCGCCTCCCTTCCAAAATGCCCAGGCTTCCCAAACTTGCATCATTGCCTGGGAACTTCAGGCAGCCCAGGCACCTTGCAAGGGAAACGCTTACCTCTGGGTAAGCGCTTAACTTTGCTTACCCAGAGGTAAGCGCTTACCTTGCAAGGCATCCAGGCTTCTCCCTCAATCAAGGGCAGCCAAAGGCTGCTCTCTGCACACACCCCAGCTGATTTTGACAGCTCCAACCTGCTAAAGTCAGCTGTCTGTCAGGACTGCGGAAAGCAGCCTTTGACTGCCCTTGATTGAGGGGAACTGGGACAGCCTTTCCATAAAATGCATTGAAAACCTATTAATCCATTCCCTCAGAAACAGATTAATTTATTTTCAATGCATTCCTATGGGAAATCACTGTTCGACTTATGAGTTGTTTGACTTCTGAAGATGCCTTTCGGAACAGATTAACATCATAAGTCAAGGTATCACTGTATTTGTATCAATACAGAATCATCTGTCTTTTTCTCCTACTCCGGGTCACTTTTTACTCTTTGCTGGTTTGAGTGAGTCTCTGCATTAGCTTCAGAGTCATTTTAGTAATATATGTATTAGACTGTGACAGTCCCTTTTTGTTGCACGCACATATGTGCAAACACACACACACACCATATATTTTGGCCCAAATAATTAGGTTATGATTTATTTTGTGCCTAGTACATTTGTTTTGCTTTTCAGTGTTATGTCTGAAACCACAAGCACAATATATAAAGCACAGACACTACTCCTCTCTCTCTCTCTCTCTCTCTCTCTCTCTCTCTCTCTCTCTCTCTCTCTCTCTGTGTGTGTGTGTGTGTGTGTGTGTGTGTGTGTGTGTGTGTGTGTGTTCTGTGTGTCTGTGTCCTCAATTTGGAACCAATTTATTGCAACTCTAATAGTGCTTTCAAGGTAAGTCAGATATTTAAGAAGTGAGTTCTTAGTTTCCATGACTGAGTCTTAGTCCTTCACTCTATCCATTACAACACACTGGGAATCCCACATGTACTATCAGCGTGCAATAATGAGCAGGCATATTTTAGTAGTAGATATCACACACACACACACACACACACACACACACACACACACACACACACACACACACACACACACACACACACAGAGAGAGAGAGATAGAGATAGATAGATAGATAGATAGATAGATAGATAGATAGATAGATAGATAGATAGATAGATAGATAGATAGATAGATAGATAGATAGATAGATAGATAGATAGATAGATATAGATATACCCTGACAAGTCTGTATTAAACCTGTTAGGAATGATTCACTCCAAAAGTGCTACAGAGTCGCCAATTGCCATGTTTAATTCATTAACAAGAAAAAGCAACAAAAAGTTGGCTGTTTCAAGAAATATTTTTCATAGTGACTGGTACAGTAATATCTGAATCTATTTGTCTGGATTGTGGCTCGTATATTCCTCTCTGAGTGGACTGTCATTTCATTCCATTTCTTGCATATCCGTTTCAAAAACCATGATTCAAATCTTATTAGGTATGCTCAATGCATAACACAATCAGCATAATCATACCAATACATTGCTGTAATTTAAGATGTCAGGAGACAGGTTTGATGCTGTGTTCTGAGTCACACCACATCAATGCTTACACTGATTTCTTAACTTGAGGCATTTTGTTCTCAAAATTTTATGCATATCAGGGTATGGTAGCCTAAAAGCAGTGGATTATTTGAAGACAACTTCCAATTTGAGCTGCACATGAGAAGAAATATAGGACCAACAACAACAAATATCAGGCCAATGTTAAATTTCATTAAATTATTTTGTTCCAGGCAGATTTTATGGGGAGATCCAGGACAAATATTCATAAGAACATAAGAACAGCTTTATTGGAACAGGCCACAGCCCATCCAGTCCAGCATTCTGCCTCACACAGTGGCTCACCATTTGCTTCAGGATATACCCAAGCAGATGTCTTCACCTGTTTAAGATTCCCAGCAAATGGTATTGAGAGATATTCTGCCTATCTCTCCAACCCTTGTCCTTAGGCATCCATAATAATAGCCATTGATACCCTTGTTCTCCATGAACTTGTCCAATAGTTTCTTAAAGCTGTCAAGGCTGACATTTGTCACCACTTCTTCTGGCAGGGAGTTCTAGAAACTAGTGATTGCGTGAAAATGTACTTTCTCTTATTAACAAGAAGGGAAGCAGCATTATGGAAAGCTCTAACTGTGATATTACTAATGAAGAGACTAAAACACATCCACACAATCCAAAGCAGAAGCCTGAGATGTTGCTGTATAGGAGATCTAGAAGCAGTGAAGGATTCCAACAGGTCCTAGCTCCATCTGACATGGAGCAGTTGCACTGTCTTCCTTACATGGGACCCACTGGCATTCAAATAGATGGGTTTGTTTGTATATGAAGAAAAGGGAGGAAGAACCTCCAGACACTGTCTCCTAAGGCTCTTCTCAAGCATAGGTTTCAGGGAAAACAGAGACGTGAAAGTCTTATTCTGGGGGGTTCCACTACCCAACCTTCCTTCTCTTCCGAGTCACAAAGAGTTATTTCCTGCATTGTGACTCTCCTTTCTACAGTTGTAATCAATACATTTATATTATGCCTTTATCTGTTTATTGTGAACTTTCCCCATCACAGCCTTACATCACTGCATTGCAGGGGTGAAAACAACATCCATACTGCAATATGTTGGAACATGGGTTAATTTGGAAAGAGGGGACTATGACTAGTTCATAAGGTACCTCACAAATAAAAGCCCTGCCTTCTCACTATGCAGAGAAAGAATCTGGAACAGGGTATCAGAGGCAGATCTTAACAGCTGCTTTAATGGTTCATGCGAAGAAAAGATTCATACTGCTGAAGCCACTGTCTGCAGAACTAGAGGTTGAATTCTCCACTATACCTTGTTGAGGAAGTGCCAACCTGTGTGGTTTTGGGCAAACTACATGGTCACAGACCACCTCTAGAAGGATGGGATGGTAAGCAATTAATGTATACCTAGAAACCTCTCAGAGTCGAGTTGGCATCATGTCATTATTATGCACTCAGGGTACTGGATATAGCTTCCTTTATATGTTCATCTATCAAATATGCATCTGCCTATCTATTGTATGATTCTCTTTGCTGACAGTCATTCACCCATGTTTACCTCTATGATGTCCAGATCAGAAGTTTGTGAAACAACTGTTTTTATTATCCCAATGTCTAAAGTCTTGACCAGTTGGACATTCATCAACTTTGAATGAACTTCAAACAGCTTGGGTTTTCAGTTCAACAGGTCCTTGGGGTTCTACCCAAATCATTCCCCTCTAGGAAATTCATGGCAATGTTCCGGTCCCAACTCCTCTTGGGGGCGTAACAGCAGTTTAACATAAATGAGACAAGGGATGCCACTGCAGAGATCTCTTCCACAACACTATTGGGTGGCTGGTTCTTCCCTTCTCCATCCCATGTTTCCTTATGGAGGGTGTGCTTGAATGCCCCCTTCCTGGGATCTCATCCTGGGATCCTCCTTAATTATAGTCCTGTGATGGGGGTTCCTACATGGCAGAGGGATGGACTAGATGGCCCTTGAGGTCTCTCCCAACTCTATGATTCTATGATTCTATGATATTTCCATTCTTCCATGAACTGATCTTCATTACTTGTTACTTCTATCAGTTGCATCTCCATTCTCAGTTGCTCCAATTCTCCCTTTCTTCCTCTCCCTTTCCATCCTTCTCTCTTCCTTCTCCCACCTTTCCCTCCTTTCTTACATCTTACACCTCTTTCCTCCCTTTCCCTGCTAGGACTCGTTTCTCCTTTCATGCAGTTTCCCACTTTCCAGTTCAACTTCTGCTTCCATCTTTTTGTCCACGGTCACTTATTCAGGGACAATCATGGTCTCCCCCAAGTTAACATGTGACCCTGAAGTTATAAACTCCCTGGGGAGAAGCATGACTGCCCTTCAAAAGGGAGATCATCATCCCTGTCATCCTTCTTTCATATTTACCATAAAACACCATGAGAAATGCCCGGACATTGAGTCATGATGCCTGGACTTCTCTTCTTGTGAGATCAAAACTTTTCATTGCTCATTTAAGTAGCTCTGTCAGTCTAAAGAAAGTTGGTGTGAGGCTTCCAATTTACAGTTCACCTTGGTTTCATGCCTGCCTGGTCTAAATAGGCTTGTTAGGTGGACAGTAGCCTCAATAGGTTTGTTGGGTGGACAATGCCCTGAATAGGCTCGTTAAATGTACAATGGCCTGCGGTGTGTGAAAGTCCCACCTATGCAAGCCTTCCCAACACTCATTAAGTATGTGTTCTTAGCCGTAGGTACAGGTGGTAGACAAATTGTGCCTAAGTCCCCCCCCCCATGATGCCTCTTCATTGAACCAATCAGATGCCAGGAAAGCCATGGCTAACTTGCCATGAGTCACCATCCAGATAACCTTACCTGGATGACTGAGAATACTAATTTTTAGTTTCCTACCATGCTCCAAAAACAATCCAATAACCATTTACTAGTGTTTTATCCTCAGACTGTGAATTACAGTATTGTTATATATTAGATATTTTACATTATATTTGTAGTTTTAGCTGAATATCTCGACAATATAGAATTGATCTGAGTAGATCATTTATACAGTGGTGTTATTTTTTTCTTTCATTTTTTTTTCATTCTGATCCATTTTATACCTCCTAAAACCACATATTCAAGTTTCATCCTATCCTAAAAGGTAAAAAAAATGAAGGAGTTAATACTTTGTCATATTCAGCAATTTACCGACAGACAGTACGATATCTCAGTGCACCTTCTGCTTGAAGCTCAGAACTCAGAGATGGGTATTATTTGATCTAGTGAGTGCATGTTTTATTTAATCACTTCCATTCTGTAGCTTTTTACAAGGTACAGCTGAGTAGAATAGTTTATCATTTCTCTCTGCCACATTGCTTTATGCCACATTTGGCTTCACATCACAATCAAGAGTGCATATGAATTGGAGTGGGAGAGACGAGTCAAATTTTAATTAAAATGTTGGCAGGCTTCTGTCTGAGATACATGAGATCTTCCTCTGGCTATATGGAAATATGTTTAACTAATTACTGCCAGTCTTTCCTTTAAAGAGATGATTTGAATATTATCATGAAGAAAATCTGGACTTAAAATAATACAATGTATGCACATATTTTATCCAGACACAGGAAAGAAAATAAGAAATAATCAGACTTAAAATGTTTGCATTTATTTATTTACTTGTTTGTTTGTTTGTTTGTTTGTTTGTTTAATATATTTTTACCCTACCTTTCTCCTTACCCAACACAGCTTACATAATTAAATGACAATATAAAAGCTAAAACAATGAGTATACAAGTACCTATAGTCAGTCTAGTTATCTGTGGTACATGGAACATGAACATCTGGCAGCTAGGGATAACATTGATATAATAGCCATAACAGAAACCTGGTGGAATGTGGAGAACCAGTGGGACACAGCAATCCCAGGCTATAAACTCTATAGAAGGGATAGAGAGGGGCGGGTTGGAGGAGGAGTGGCCATCTATGTCAAAGAAGGCGTAAAATCCAGCAGAATGGAGATTGACAGAGGGTCTGACTCCACCATAGAATCACTGTGGGTTAAACTACCAGGTCCAAAGAGTGATGTGATAGTTGGAGTATTCTATCGTCCACCAGATCAAAAACTTGAGGGGGACCTTGAAATGAGGAGAGAAATCATGGAGGTGGCTAAGAGGGATAGGATAGTAATCATGGGGGACTTTAATTATCCCCACATTGACTGGGCCAATGCGAGCTCTGGGCAAGAAAGAGAAACTGGGTTTCTCGACTTGCTGAATGACTGTGCCTTAGAGCAACTTGTCATGGAGCCCACCCGAGAACAGGCAACTCTAGATCTAATATTGTGTGATACTCAGGACCTCGTCAGGGATGTGAATGTCACTGAGCCTCTGGGGAACAGTGACCATGCTGCAATTACCTTTGCCATGCATGTCGGAGGAAGAGTGTCAACCAAATCAGACATAAAAACCCTTGATTTTGAAGGGCAAACTTCCCTCAGATGAGGAAACTAGTTAGAGAGAAACTGAAGGGGAGGGTTAGAAGAATCCAATCTCTTCAGAGTGCATGGAGCCTGTTTAAAACAACAATAATAGAGGCCCAGCACAAGTGCATACCACAAAGAAAGAAGAGCTCATTTAAGTCCAAGAGGATACCGGCATGGTTAACGAGTGGAGTTAGAGGCTCTAAAGCACAAGGAGAGGTCCTTCTGTAAATGGAAATCCTCCCCAAACGAGGAAAATAAAAAGGAACACAAACTCTGGCAAAAGAAATGTAAAAAGATGATAAGGGAGGCAAAGAAAGACTTTGAGGAACGCATGGCTAGCAATATAAAGGGTAATAATAAAAGCTTCTTTAAATATGTTAGAAGTAGAAAACCTGCCAGAGACCCAATTGGGCCTCTGGATGGTGAGGGAGGAAAAGGGGAGGTTAAGGAGGACTTGGACATTGCAGAGAAATTGAACGAGTTCTTTGCGTCTGTCTTCACGACAGAGGACCTTGAGCGGATTCCACTGCCTGAGCCGCCCCTCTTGACTAAAGAATTAAATCAAATACAGGTTGAAAGAGAGGAGGTTTTAGGACTAATTGATAAATTGAGGATTAACAAGTCACCGGGCCCAGATGGCATCCACCCAAGGGTTATTAGGGAACTGAGAAATGAAATTGCAGATCTCTTAACGGTTATATGCAACTTGTCTCTTAAAACGCCACAGTGCCGGAGGACTGGAGGATAGCAGATGTCACACCAATTTTTAAAAAGGAAGGAGGGGGACCCAGGAAACTACAGGCCAGTTAGCCTTACATCTGTCCCAGGAAGATGGTGGAAGGCCTCATCCAAGAGAAAATCTTAAAACACATAGAAGAACAAACCTTGCTGAGAGAAAATCAGCATGGCTTCTGTAAGGGTAAATCTTGTCTTACAAACCTTTTAGAATTTTTTGAAAAGGTCAACAGGCACGTGGATTTGGGTGAACCAGTGGATATAGTCTATCTGGATTTTCAAAAGGCTTTTGACACAGTCCCTCACCAAAGGCTGCTGAGAAAATTGCATAGTCAGGGGATAAGAGGGCAGGTCCTCTTATGGATTGAGAACAGGTTGAGATCCCGGAAACAAAGAGTAGGTGTCAATGGGAAATTTTCACAATGGAGAGAAGTGAAAAGCGGTGTGCCCCAGGGCTCTGTCCTGGGACCGGTGCTTTTCAATCTGTTCATAAATGACCTGGAGACAGGGATAAACAGTGAGGTGGCCAAGTTTGCAGATGACACAAAACTTTTCTGTGTGGTAAAAACCAGAGAAGATTGTGAAGAGCTCCAGAAGGATCTCTCCAAACTGGGGGAGTGGACTGAGAAATGGCAAATGCGTTTTAATGTAATCAAATGTAAAGTAATGCATATTGAGGCAAAAAATCCAAACTTCATCTATCAACTCATGGGCTCTGAGTTATCCGTGACGGATCAGGAAAGAGATCTTGGTGTGTTGGTGGACAGCTCCATGAAGGTGTCTCCCCAATGTGTGGCAGCAGTGAAGAAGGCCAATTCCATGCTAGGGGTTATCAAAAAGGGGATTGGAAATAAAACAGCCAACATTATAATGCCGTTATACAAAACAATAGTAAGGCCCTACCTGGAGTATTGTGTACAATTCTGGTCACCGCATCTCAAGAAAGACATAGTGGAACTGGAAAAGGTGCAGAAGAGAGCGACTAAAATGATTACTGGGCTGGGGCACCTCCCTTATGAAGAAAGGCTAAAACAATTGGGCCTCTTTAGTCTGGAAAAAAGGCGCTTGAGGGGGGATATGATTGAGACATACAAAATAATGTAGGGTATGAGTAAAGTGGATAGAGGGAAGCTCTTCTCCCTCTCTCAAAATACCAGAACTAGGGGACATACACTCAAATTGAGTGCTGGGAGAGTAAGAACTGACAAAAGAAAATATTTTTTCACCCAGCGCGTTGTAAGTCTATGGAACTCCCTGCCACAGGATGTGGTGATGGCATCTGGCCTGGATGCCTTCAAAAGGGGATTGGACAGATTCCTAGAGGAAAAGTCCATCACGGGTTACAAACCATGATGGAGATGTGTAATCTCTAGGCTTTAAACCAGGGTACTTCAAGGGCCAGATGCAGGGGAGTGGTATCAGGAGACAGATATCTAGTCTCATGCGCTCCCAAACGCATCTGGTGGGGCCGCTGTGAGATACAGGAAGCTGGACTAGATGGGCCTTTGGCCTGATCCAGCATGGCTCTTCTTATGTTCTTATGTTCTTATGTTCTTATGGAATGCAAGTGAAGCTATTTTGGACTTTGCCTCAGGCAGCACAATTTCTTGGGACAGTCCATAGCAGACAGCAGGAAATAACATCATACTTCATCTGGGATCAAAAAGGGCTATAAGTCACTGCCCTTGTCAGAGCATGAAAAAGTTACTTTTCAGATAACAACTCCCAGAGGTAAGCATGGTAGCTGAGTAGTGGATTCCATGTCCGAAAAAAGAATTTTTCTATTTTTGTTTGTTCTTGCCTGACCCTGCTTCTCTGTGGTGAGGGTACATGTAAAATCACCCAGCTGCATCCCTAATGGTTCACTTTTTTCATTCTTCTCTGTTTTATACCTCCTAGCGTTTAGGTCCTGTTCCATGTACTTTGAGGGTACTCTATTACGTAACAGAATTAACATAGTTGCTATATAGTCTTCTTTCTTGATATATTCACATCAAATCATTGCATGATTTGAAATTATGGACGTATGTGAAATATTGGTAAAATTTAAAACAAATTTGAAAGTTAAGATAGACTATTTTTTTTTCACCAAAAGAGGGCTTCTTCAGTAGCGTTATCCCAACATTTCTTTGCACATGTGGTGAGGCACAAATTCAATGCTGCATTGACTGAATTTCTCCGCAGAGCAAGCCTATATTGTCTTCCTTGTTCTGATTGCACTTTGAAAGAAGTGGTGGGAAATCCAACCAATACTGCATGAAAAGGAAAGCCACCTTTGATCTTGAGATGGGGAGAGACTGGAACACATCCAAAGGTAAATCGTTGTATCTAGATTTAAATCCTAGGGATTGCAGAAGTCTTGGCCTATATGCACCACACTGCAGTAAACCAAACATGAGATTACTGTGAATCCTTTATGGTGGCATCTTGCCTGTCCACCCTGTGCCCAGTTCATACCCTTGCATGGCCATTATCTTATAATTGAAAAAATGCTTTTTTATTTAATAAGAATCAGTGTGTGGTAATCACACAGCAATCAGAGTGCTCACTTCTCCTTATTGTGTTATTAGATTCCTTTCCCTCCACGCTTGAACGATTGCTTTCTGCAGAACAGAATGTGTTCTGTGAAGACTCTTCACTAGAGATGGGCACGACTAGGGAAAATGACGTTTTCGAGTTGTCGTGTGTTGGAGGCAGTCCGTTTCGGCTCGTTTCCGTTTTTCGCGAAATTTTGCAAAAATTAGTCGGTTCATTTTTTTGTTTTTTCATTGTCGTTAGTACTGGTTTGGGGGGGTAGCGGGCTCCTGGAGGGAGCTGCAGGAGTCAGCCAGAGCCACAAGTGACGGACTGGCAGACTCTTTGCACCCGCTGTGTCTCACGTACTTGCATGTAGTGCAATGCAAGTAGATCTGGCTTAGGGTTAAGACGGGTTAGCCCAAGGGCTAGGGTTAGGCTAGTTATGGGTGAGGTTAGGGTGAGTATTGGGGTGCACCTCTGGGTGCCTCTCTGACCCACTTAGAAGGACAGTGTACTGGCGTATGGGTTAGGGTTAGGCTTAGGGTTCGGGTTTGGGCTACGATTAGTGGGCTGTTTATGCCCGATTGGCACATCCCAGAAGTCTCTGTGGTCAACCTGGCCAAGTGGCCATGCGATTGGTGGAAAATTTGCATGGTCCACTCCCATGGGCGAGCCCATCATTGCAAATGTGCAGGTGTAAAAAAATAAAATAAAATAAAATAAAATAAAATAAAATAAAATCAACTGAGACTTTTTTGCAAGAAAAACCCACTGCTGCTACTGTAAAAATTCAAGCATTTAAAATAGCTAATTTTCGCATGTTTCTGTGGTGCTTTGGTGGGGTTTTGGGCAACGATTTCAAAAAAAATATTGTGGTCGCCATTTTGGATCCCCCGCACTGCATGGCAAATGGATGCGTCCTCCCAGCCTGGTACCAGCAGCGCAGCAGTAGCAATAGCCAAGGAGAGGGGGGCGGGGAAACCCCCCCAAAATAAAACACCCTTCTGGCCTGGTAGGTGCCCTCAGACAGTTTTCGTCTACTTTTAGGGCCGGGAATCGGGTTTTTTTTTAACTTTTAAAAACTTTTTTTCTGTGCCGCTTGGCATTGCGCGATCGCCGCGATGCAAGTAACGAGCACGACAAATCAGACCAAATTGTTCGTTTGTCGGTTCGAGCTCGAATTCTGGCGGAGTAATTCCTGTTACCGTTTCCGTAGAGTAACGGATACGAGTAACGGAAACAGAAACGGGAATACCGCTAAGTCGTGCCCATCTCTACTCTTCACACAGTTTAGAGCACTTTAGATTCATGTCACCAATCAGGAAACCACCCCTTGTCACTTAGTTCTCCTCAATTGGCACTTACACTCTCAATCATTCATTCAGAGACACTGGTAAGAGAAAGAATAAAATGTTCCATTTACTCACAGTTCTTAATGGATTGAAACAAACAGGATTCTGTAGAAAAATATTATCTGGTTAACTAGATAGGGCTTAACTGATTCATTAGCTGCATTCATGATTCACTGCATTTGGTGATTCCAACAGTCCACCCTGTGGCCACCCACAGGCTAACTAAAAAGAGCAGAAAAAGACATGTATAGAGGCATGGCTGTCTTCAGATATCTGAAGCAGAGAGGAAACTATTGGTTGCTGCTGCTTTGATTGACATTCACCGCAGCACTAAAAGATCCCTTTCAGCCAAAACCTCTTAAAGCCAACATAGAGAGTCCAATAATTCCCACAGAAAAGACAGACCTGTAGGTGATCTGCTACCAGGTAAAGTGAGAACCAGAACATTGGAACATAATTTTATTTAAACAAACAAAAGAAGAAATCTATGTAAATTGCCGGGCACCAACTACTAGTGTGAGGCAGGCTATACAGTAGGACCCCAGAATCAGCTGGGGATTGGTTCCAAGCCTGCCCATGGATAATGAGAACTGTGGATGAAAGAGAATGCCAAAATGTTCCCCAAAACTGCTGTTTTGTGATAGTGACTTGCTTTACAGCTGCTGTTTTGCAACAGTAGCTTGCTTTACAGCTGCTGTTTTGTGATGGTAGATTGCTTTATGGCTGCTGTTTTATGACAGTAGCTTGCTTTACAGCTTCTCTTTTTGACAGTAGCTTGCTGCTGAATTATTTATTTATCTTTCCTCTGCCAACCGTGGATAACTGAATCAGTGGATAATGAATCAGGGGGTCCTACTGTACTTCTGCAACTTGAGGAAGACATTAACCCAACCAAGATCTGCTTCATTTCATCATAGTTGTTGGATCATATGCCTCAATGAGGGTCTTCCACAATTCACTAGGTCCATCCTTCAGCCTGTAACATCCAGGGCCGGCGCATCCATTAAGGCAAACTAGGCAGTTGCCTAGGGTGCCAAAATGGAGAGAGGGTGCTGGCCAGCCTGCCACCCACCCACCCACCCCGCCGCTGGCCACTGCCGTCCATCCCCCCACCGCCCGCCAGCCACCCACCGCCATCCATCCATCGCTGCCCATTGCCATCCACCCGCCACCGTCCACGGCCATCACCACCCACCCCCTGTGCCCATCGCCATCCCCTGCCATCGGCCACCCTGCCCCCCGCCATGCCCCCTGTCCCCTGCCCACCGCCCACCACCACCCTGCCCACCCACCACCTGCCCCACCCCACCCCTGCCCCTCGCCTAGGGCTCAAAAAAACCTAGCACCGGCCCTGGTAACAGCAGCTCTTCAAAAGCGAAATTTGAAGGTATGCCAAAAGTTCAAACTCCATGGGTAGTGACACTGGCAGAGACATACAACCAGCTGACAAGGGAGTGTGGTTGGTGCACAGAACATTCAAAGCTAGGCAGACAGCCCCAGCGTTTGTTAAATGCCTCTAAGTGCTTGTCAATACACCAAAGCACCAAAAACTGAAACACCCAAATTGTATGATTCCAGAACTGTGTCTGGCCCCAGCTACTCAGAATGACTTCTGTTTCCTTATTTATTGTTAACATGCAGTGATTCTGTACACAGCCACATTCTATTTCCTTCTTCAGCTGACTGCCTCATCCATCATAGTTGCATGCACAGCAGACTGCATAACCCTGATTCACCTCATAAGAAATTGTCTAATCCCACCCAACAAACAACTGCTATTTTTTTCTTTACTTTCTTCCTCTCTTGTCTCTCTGTCTCTCTCTGTGTGTGTATGTGAGTGGGTGTGCCAGCCAGCCAGCCAGCCAAATAAATAAAAGAAAGGGAAAGAGACCAAACAACGGAGAAATTCACTTTGAGTATGGAAATGAAACTCTAATTAAAAGCTCCATTTCTGCTCAGAGGAACAAATCACACAGTTTGAAACATTTTCTTATGATTGGTTCTGCCATCACATGCTACAAAAGAGAGAGTGACTCTGGATTGATTTGGTTCCATGCTGTAAACAAGTAAATTGAATAATCCATCAGCAGAATAAATGTTCTTTTTGAAAAACCACACAGTCACCAATCCACCCCCAAACACACTGCAGCGGAGTGAATTTTCCATAGGTAGCTTCTCTTGGCTATTGATCTTCTGTTCTTCCCAGAAAGGGTCATCAAAGGTCTGACATGAGAATTTCCCTCTGGTACACCCTGTTCATTAATATTTACTGCTTCTGTTATCTGGAAGGAAATGATGTGATACTATGAAGCAGGACATAATCCCACCCCCTTGCATTCTTTTTGGCTTGTTTTTGTTCAGAGAGAAGATAAAGCCACTGCACATTTTTCCTGTCCCTTGTCTACAGGGCTAAATAGTTCTTTTGGGAGTGAACAAGACATCTTGGAGCCTCGTGGCACAATGGTTAAATGCCTGTAGCTGCAGCTAAAACTGTGCTCACAACCTGGGGTTCAATCCCAGGTAGCTGGCTCATGGCTGACTCAGCCTTCTACCCTTCCGAGGTCAGTAAAATGAGTACCCAGCCTGCTGGGGGTGTGATGTGTAGCCTGAGTGCTATGGGGCAGTATATAAGCAGAACACTGTGCTTTTGCTTTTGCTTTATCTAAGCGAACTGGCATGTTGGGAAACATGTGGTTCGCCAGATGTTGGACTCCATTTCCCATTAGCTTCAGATAAATAAATTGATGGTGGGTGGTGACTGGAACTTGTAGTTCATCAACATCTGAACCCCTGCAGATGCCTCAGGTCTTTTATGAAATGCATAACCTTTTTCTCTAAGAAGTTGGATGAGGAAAAGCAAACCGATCCTGAACCTGCTGAGACCCTGGCCTCCCAGCATGGCCCTTGCTGCCTTACATCCTGCTATCAGTATATTAAGGGAACTTCTCAGGGGGGTTATTCTCAGCAGCCTCCTCTCCTTTACCCCATAGTTTAGAAATACAGTAGTCCCCCGTTTATCATGGGGGTTAGGTTATCTAACCTCCCACGATAAATGAAAATACATGATATGCAGACCCTGTCGTGGTGACAGCATCCACATATTGGGTCAGGTATGGAAGCCTCCACGGCCGGGTCCTCAACCAGGTCTGGAGGCTACCACAAGGGTCAGATGTTTCCGCAGCCAGGTCTGGTGGTCTCTGCTGTGGCTGCAGCCAGGTCCAGAGGCCTCCACTGTGGCTGTCCTCACCAAAGTGGAGTGGGTAGTGGTATTTCCTGCAATATAGCAGGACTGCAATATTTGGGGTGAAATGTGGTGGGGGAACTACTGTAAATATAAAAACCTGCCATTTGGCCCACATTAGAGCTATAGATTTACAAACTGATAGTCTGGTCCATTTCACACCTTCTCTCACTACTGCCATCCTGACTAAGGGTTTCAAAAACCTATAATCACAAGGAGGGCCATAATGAGGGTGGAACAAATGGGGCCTTGCCTTGGAAATCAAAATCTAACAATGAATCTACCAATGACTATAAGGAAAATAAAATGCTGTACCTCTTGCCCCTATTCACTTTCATTTAAAAAGAAAACAAATTGTTCTTGTTAGAGATGGGGATGAATTAAAAACGATATCAAGGAGTATTGCTGATTTGTAGAATATTCATCCCTTCATATTCATCAGTTCCAGAGACCTCCACGATTACAAGGGGATGACCCCACCCCATTTAATTCATTCCTTCATTTGGCTTCCCTCTCTACCCATGCCCCCATGGATCAGCTGTTCCTGGGAGGCATAGGTAGAGAGCGAGGGAGAAATCCCTTTCCTGGAGAAAAGACAAAACCTTTTCTATCTGATCAGCAACAGGGCGTGGGGCAGCTGTGAGGTGCTTTTGCAGGGCGAGCCAGCCAGGAGCCCTCTCCTGCAAAACAAACAAACAAACAAACAAAAATGTTGTTGCTCTTTTTGCAAGGGCCAATTCCAGACTGGCTCCCTCTGTGCAAGCAACCACCTCACAGCTGAGGGAGGAAGGGTTGCATAAATAGAGCTCTGCTGGGTTACCTCATCAAGAAAGGTAAGGACGGATGAATTTGGTGGATTTAAAAAAGGCTTCCTTAAAAAAATCAAAAGAAAAAAAACCAAACAGACCGACAAACTTGAGTTGTTGGATCATGCATTCAGGGGTGGGGGATTTGTGGTTCAGGATTTGTCAACCCCCTCTCTAGTTCTTGTTCTTGTTATGTGCAATCAAGTTGCATCTGACTTAGGGGAAGTGGCATCTGATGTAGGGGAACCCTATGAATGGACGATCTCCAGAGCAGCCTGTCCTCAACAGCCTTCCTCACTTCATGCAAGCCCAAGCTAGTTGGCTGATTTAGAGAGTCAATCCATCTCGTATTTGGCATTCCTCTTTTCCTACTGCCTTCGATTTTTCCTAGTGTTATTGTGTTGTTGTTTTTGGAGTTTTGCCTTTCCTTAATGCATCCAAAGTAGGACACCCTCAGTTTCAGCATTTTTGTCTCCAGTCATAGTTCAGACCTGATTTTATCTGGGAACCCTTTGTTCGTCTTTCTAGCAGTCCAGGGTATCTGCAAAAGATTCATTTCAAACGAATCATTTGTCTTTCATGTCAACTTTTATGCCCATACATAGTGACTGAAAATGCAAGAGTGTGGGTCCCTTTGGGGAGAAAGGCGGCATAAAAATAAAGTTATTATTATTATTATTATTATTATTATTATTATTATTATTATTATTATTATTATTATTATTATTATTATTATTATTATTATTATTTTGGCCCTGTTTTGTCTGAAACCACTGACTTTGCAAGCCAGAATTTATTTGAGGACAGGGCATGGAAAAAAGACCACTCTGCTGGTAGTGCAATCTATTGCACTAGTTGTGATTTTTCAGCATAAATTGTTTTATTTTATTTATAAACCCAGATCCTAAAAGCAAGACCTACATGCAGCATTTAAGTTCCAAAAATAGCAACAAAAAGTTGTAAATATAGCATCTGCTTCCCAGGACTTAAATTAAAACACTGCAGGATACAGTGCACTTCAATTTTGTATTGTTTTAAAATGAGAGTTAAATGTAGGTGACTGCCTCTCTTCCTTGACTAAATTATTCTAAAAATAGAGACGATCTGTCACTTTAACACCCCATAGATTTCATTCAGGCCATTATGTGTTTGCAAAAAAGTGCCTATGCAAATATTAGCTCCAGTTTTAGAGAAAAAAGATGTCTTACATTTGCTGCAACAAAAGAAGTTATGAGCAACTGTTGTTTGCATCCATTCCATTTCCTGATTCAAAATGAAACTGCAGCCATGTACTCGTACAAGCATGTTGCTAACATATGGAAGGGAATGATATTAACTTTCTTTGTTATATCTATTTTAGCCTAACAACACACCTGTAAGGTAAATCATTCTAAGGGGGGATTGTTCCAAGGTCACCAATGGACTCTCTTGGACTGCTTTTACATGACCCCCAAAATCCGAGGCAAAGGGCTCCCAGATGCAGAGCTTAAAATTGTTTTCCCACCAGCTGCAGACTTTAAAAAAAAATTAAGTACGGCCACGCCCACCTAAGCGCACCCCAGCGCATTTTACAAGTACCTGGTCTCCGGAGGTAAAAAAAATTCCAATGTGGATTATAAAGCTGTGGATGCCGGGCTGTCCTCGCCTTCTGTTTTTTGTTTTTGTCCCACCGCCCATTTAAGAGACAGGAATCCCTACGGGGCTGCTCCAACTGGCAGACAGAGGTGAGCGGAGGTGAGCCTGCATTTCCCCCTTTTTTCTCCCTCCCCTCATCGCACGCAGGAGCAATGGAGTGTGGAAGGGTGGGAACACAGAAACAGAACAAAACCCCATGATCTCTGGTCTGAATTTAAGTTGCCAGTGGATTTTAAAGGTCATGTAAAAGCGCCCTTGGTCAACTAGAACAAGGATCTCCCATGTTCCAATCTAGTTCTTTTACAACTATTGTCTCACCAGAATGGACTGGGATTCTGCAGCACTATTTGCTTTTGATCTTTATTAGTTTCTCTGGAGGTCATTACATGGGATACATCAACATGTAGGTAGATGCTGTTCATTGATACCCACTGTAGTGTAGTGGATAGAGTGAGGGACTAGGATTCAGCAGAACTGGATTCAACTCCCCTTTTAGCTTGTAAATTCCCAAGGAAGGGTTGAAACGGGTGAAACCACTCCTTAAATATCTCACTTGACTTGGAAAACCAGTTAGGGTTGGTATACACAAGTTCCATCCTGACTGCACATAATACAATACTGTGCATTGGCTCTTGGGGGATTGGCTTGGTTTTTAAAAAAAAAAATAAATTTAAATACAGTTTTGTGCCAAGCAAGAGACCTCCCAAATGTCTTACAAACAATTCAGACTTGGTTCTGAAATCTGGTTGAACATGCATCTGTGAGGCCCTGCCACAAGGATCTGGCGTGGAGAGTCCACTCAGCCAACCAAAGAAAGAAGCTGTTTAATAACTCAGCCGAACTGCTTGATTCATAGTTTGGAAATCTTCTTCTTCTTCTTTCTACTACAACTGTGAGATTTGGGGACCCGAAATCCAAGCAATGTATCTTTGCTATGCTGTGATCCTCACTCAGTAACCAGTTATCCGTGGTAGACTCTTGCCATCACTTTCTGTACTGTCTAGTGTTTATTCTGACTTGACCTGGATTACTGTGCCCAGTTCTGGGCACCACAGTTGTCAAAAAAAAATATCAAAAAGTTGGGATGGGTCCTCATGAAGGTGAGCAATATGCTAAAATGAAATGAAACTCCACAGGGAGTTTGGGCATATATAGTCTGCTGAAGAGAACACAGTGAAGTTGTAAGGCAGCCATCTTAAAATATTTGAAATCCTACAGTGTAGAAGATGGAACAAGCTTCCTTCTTTTCAGCTCCAGAACCCCAAGTAAAGCATTTATGTTCCAAAAGAGGAAATGTTAACTCATCATTATAGGAAGTACTTCCTCACAATGGAATCATTTTGCAATTATTAATGGAGTGCCTTGGAGGTTGTGAATTCTACAACCCAGGAGATGTTTAATCAGAGCTTGGAAGACCAGCTGTCACAGATGCTTTATTTGGGGTTTCCTGCTTCAGCAGAGTGCTAGAATCAGTATGTTCTGTGGTGTCTTCCAGTCTTAGCCCTCTCTGATTCTGTTTATTTACTTATTTTGCCTCCATTCTGCCCTTCTCTCAGCGTAAAGACCCAAAACATGCCATTGGGAGGTGAGATGCATCCAGCCCTGTAGATCCTAAGAGTAGGCAGCTGGACGAGATGTATTCTAAGGTCCAAATTTGCCTTTGGTTACAGTAGTCTTTTAATGGCTGCCTGGCTAATTGCAACACAGAGGCCTGAATGGGTACGGCCAAACAAAATTGACCTTATAGCCCAGTAGTGGTGAACCTTTGGCACTCCAAATGTTTTGGACCACAACTCCCACAGTCCTTTGTCATTGGCAATCTAGGCTCGGAATTCTGGGAACTGTGGTCCAAAACATCTGGAGTACAGAAGGTTCACCACCCCTGTTATAGCCTCTCACCAGAAGCTGAAATCCAAAGGCACTCCTGAGATGTGATTCAGTCAAATATTTGTGTCTACTCAGGTATGCTGTGAACAAGAATGGCTTAGATGGAACCAGGGACAACTGATCTTTCTTTAAACATAAAAAATAACAGAGCTATTAGAACAGCACAGCAGCATAGTCATGTTAAAAAAGTATTTGCTATCAGAAATATGAACGTAGCATGTATTTAAGTCCAAAACACCAGATAGAAAATAAAACATCTTGACTGTGCAGGCTATGAGAGGTGTGGTATAATCAACCAAGCATTTTCAGCACTTAAATAATTCCATCCATCCATTTCCATGCTACTTTTCTCCTGTTGAAAAGAACCAAAGTGGCACTTCTAAACTTGGAACATACTAAATGTAATACGGAATTTGGCCTGAGATGACTAAAGGAAGCAGAATATTTCACCAAAGCACCCACCTTTCATTTCGAGAATCTATAGCAGAATTCCTGATGGTCCATAAGGATGTGGATTCTTGCTTTCATTGAGGGTAAGCTCCTGTTTTTAAGAGACCCACTATCTTCCATGACTGAAAATCAGAGACAAATTCCACCCAAATTATGAGAGCAGCTGTTCACGAAATATTATCTAGGGCCAAAGATTGGGGAAAGTCCTTGTTTGGACTGTGTGTATATGCAGGAAGTCAATTACAGTTTCCATCTCTTCCTGTTTACATGTTTATTGTTTTGTCTATAAGGTTTTACCAGGGAGAACCCATTTAGAATAATCCTAATAACCACCACCACCAATTCAGTGAGCACAGAAGAGATAAAATACATAGCCTTCATGCAGCAGAGATCAGGGCAGAGAAAGGTTCCCAAAGTCGGATATAAAGAAGAAAATATGGAAGATATTTTGGCTTTATTGGCTATAAACCCCAGTTTAGCTAGGGATCAAAGCATGGCGTAGGCACTGATAAAGTAAATAATGCTTGTTCCACTTCATCTGAGGTGGAAAGAGAGAGACATCTAGTGGCTAAACAATGTCAGAAATAAAATGGAAAATACAGCTAAGGAAAACCTAAATTCTTGATCATTATTGCCCAATTCAGGACTACAAGCTTCAGTTTAGTGGCACTGGGGATGGTGGGTGGGGAAAATGTCCAGTTAATGATACAGCAATCTCTTGATGGGTAATGTTGTGATAATATGTTCTCTTTGTGAAATTTCAGTAGCCAGAGTTTTGTTAGGATATTACTCCAAGTAAGCTGAATTTTGTAAGTTGTAATGGAAAACTGCAGTTAATCAATGATGTGTCTGTCATATGGCTGCTCATGGTCAATTAGCTGAATTCCATCACTGTGACATGCAGTTTTACTTACTTGGAAGTAGGTTCCAAAAATGTTTTTGATTCTTACACTTCCAGAGTGGGGCATGGTGGCTCAGCAGGCTAGAGTAATGAAACTGTCAGTGGCAAAGTCGGCAGTTCAGCAATTCGAATCCTGGGTGCCATGCAGTGGAGTGAGCTCCCGTGGATAACTCCAGTTCCTGCCAACCTAGCAGCTTGAAAGCATGTAAATGCAAGTAGATACATAGGTACCACTGTAAAAAGTGGGAAGGTAAAACAGTGTTCCGTGCGAAGAAATGCATTCAGCCATGCTGGCCACATTGCCACGGACTTGCACAACACTAGCTCTTTGGCTTAGAAATGGAGATGAGCACAGCCCCTAGAGTCAGACATGACTAGCATGCATGTGCAGGGGGGGGGACTTTACCTTTACCTTCCAGAGTACAGGTGTGGTTAATTTCATTTTTGAATAGCAACTTTTTTCTCCTCTGTCTTCTGACCCACTGTACTCATGCAACCTGATTTCTGGTGAATTCGGAAGCAAGACATTCACACTAGGGCCAGTATGGCTTGTTCCCAAGTGAACATATCCAGAAAGGATGCCTGCAGTCTTAAAAATGAAGGGAAAGGAGGAAGACAACATAAGTCCAGTTATCATCCTAGGCTTGCTTATCAAATAATGGTGACACACCACAGAAGGCTCTATAAGGAGTAGCCATGCTTGCAGAATTCCTTCCCACCCAATCACCAACATCTTTCCTCATCCATTGGCAGAGGCAGGGAGTCTCAGCAGCTATTTAGAAAAGGTGGCTAGCACATCAAGTGCCACTCAAGCTAAAAAGGGAGGAGGAAGTGGAGAAAAATCAAGACTATTGCAGTAGTCAATACTCTGCCCATGGTCAGAAGCAATCTGGCAGCTGCAGCTCTAGATAGCACCATTGGTTGAATTTCTCTGAAATGACAAAGGCCATGTTAGGATGAGAAAGGAAGAATTAGAAAAATTGCCATGCTTAGCCATTGGCCACCTAAAATGGCTGCCATTGTGAGACCAATCACACAAGTAGTGCCGGAATGTGTACCTAACAGGGACCCTATCAGAGTGTGAGAGATAAATGCTTAAGCAGTTGCCCTTCTGCTCCACATTTAGGCAACATAATATCAGCCAATACTGTTGCTTTATAACAATTAGGCACATCTGACTCTGTTTTTACAATCCATTGGAAATAAATTGTAGACCTATCAGAACTATATCCCTATCTAAAAGCTGAGCACAGCATTCAGCATACATATTTTGAAAGGACACATTTTTTTCTGGAAAAAACAGCATGGCCCTATCTGGACAAATCATAGCTAGAGGGAAATTTTAAGGGCAGAGGTCAAGTCTGATTTTCACGACTGAGCCAAGATACTTTGTTCACACGCAATAAAGGTTTTTATTTGAAACTTGAGGCAAAACAAATTCAGAGGTATACTTCCTGGCAAGAGAAATGCAGTCAATACAAATTGAATAGGTGCAGAAGAGAGTGACTAAAATGATTACTGGGCTTGGGAACCTCCCTTACGAGGAAAGGCTAAAACATTTGGAGCTCTTTAGTATGGAAAAAAAGGCGCCTGGGGGGGATATGACTGAGAAGTACAAAATCATGCAAGGCATGAGTAAAGTGGATAGAGGGACACTCTTCTCCCTCTCACAAAATATCAGAACTAGGGGACATCCAGCCATCCATTCAAATGGAGGGTTGGGAGAGTGAGAACAGACAAAAGAAAATATTTTTTTTACCCAGCGTGTTGCCTTTAAAATGTTAGACTCACCTCACCATTGAGACTGGCCTTGACTTGTATTCAGCAGTAGTAGAAGCAGCCACACCATCAGTGTCTATGGGTGTTATCAATAGAGTAAAGAAGGGTTGTTAATTTTTTTTTAAAGTCCACTTTAAAACAATTTTAAGCTCCGCATCTGTGAGCCCTTTGCATTGGATTTTAGGGGTCATGTGAAAGCAGCCTAAGAAGACATGATGCTAAAAAAACAAGTACGACCACGCCCACTTAAGCATGCCCCAGTGCATTTTAGAAATACCTGGCCTCTAGGAGGTAAAATTTTCCCCGATGCTGATTTTAAATGCCTGGCTCTCCTCCACCTTCTGTTTGTTTGTGAATGCCTGGCTCTCCTCTGCCTCCTGTTTGTTTGTTTTGGTTGTCCCCCCCCCCTTTTAGCAGATTGACGTGCTTCCAGTCCTACTACAACTACCGGTAGCTGCTGCCGACGGGCAGGTGGAGGTGAGCCTGCATTTTTTTCTCCCTCCCCTCACCGCAGACAGAAGCAATAGAATCAGACTGCGGGAGGGTGGGAACACAGGAAGCAGAACAAAACCCACATGATGTCTGGTTGGGAGGATCTGAATTTAAGTTGCCAGCAGCCTTAGCCGACTTAAGCTCATTGTGAACCTTACAGCCATTTTTAAAAGGTAGGCTCTCCATGCCTACCTGATTTAAGAAGAAAAGGTGAAAATATGTAGTCTCTGAAATTTGTATATTAAACAAAGCACACATTTTCAATTACAGTACTCAGTAGGAATTCAGAAAATTGCACAAAACCATGTGTCTTGAACTGGCTAAAATTAAAACACTATATAGTGTGTGTGTGTGTGTGTGTGTGTGTGTGTGTGTGTGTGTGTGTGTGTGTGTGTTTGAAAAATGTAAACAAGCTGTAGAGAAAAGCCAGCATTTTATTCACCTACTCCTATACAAAATCAAGTGAACCACCTATTCACCTCCATGTTATGGCTGCTTCTTGTTCAGCTATATGATCAATTCCTAGCTTTGGGTTTCCTTGTGGCCAAGCCATGGTGAGAAAGGCAACCAAAATCAGTGTTTTCACTCCTCCTACAATGTGTTGATCTCAAGGACCTCTGAAGCCAAGAATGATCCATGCAACAAGACAAGAAAGGATTAAACAATATAGACACTGGGAAACAATGATTCAGGCAGGGAGCTATCTTCTCCCCTGCCCTTCTTGAGTGTTGATGGGGGGTGCGCCTTTCTGCTGTTGCTAGTGTTCAATCGATTGAGCATTCTATTCCATGAGTTCAAAGCTCCTATCAAAACCTTTGAGTTAGTATTAAGTATCAAGGTATAACTTATTTTAGATATTAAATAGTTTGCATTCTAATGCTGAGTAGTAAAGCTGTGATTTAATTATGCTCAATTAAATTAACTTTTTTATTTCAATTAATTAATCATTTCTAAAAGGATGGTTTGATTTCATTTGGTTGAAAGGGGGCATCCCTAGGAAAAATCATTTCTAATTGAGCAAGAAGCCGCTCACTTGGGGGTGGGGTAGGGCTATTATCAGCTTCTTGCTCAATTAGAAATGATTTTGTTCACCCCCTTTGGAGACTAATAACTCAGCCCCCTGACCTCCAAACCCTTCCAAAGGGGCTTACAGGGAATAGCTTGATGAAGGTACTCTGCCCTTTTGGTGCCTCTAGGATCCAGGGGAGCATAGCGATTCATTTCAATTCATTTCATTATGACTCCAGTTTAAAATGTGTTAGTAACAAAATGAAACTACTTAAGAGATTAAGCAAAAACAAACACTCTTTTTCCATTTCGTGCCCATCTCTACTGGGCACCATGGAATCTATTTACCCTGTCTGAGCAATGTTCTATCCTGGGACATAAAAACATTTAATATCATTTTCAGCAAACCCTTGTGCCAAGACAAGTCTGCTTTTCTTTATTCTAATTACACCCTTGTCCAATTTTAACTTACAGATGTACAAATACATTCCAAAAGCGTATATAGATACACTTTGTTTTTTAGCAGCATACACTAGCATATTCTGCTATGGACTAGCACAGGGAAAGAGGTGTTGTTCTTATTGCTTGTGAGTATGCACAGCAGATTTCCTAAGTAAGTTATTTCTAGTAGCAAACATTGTTTAGATAATGTTTTTTGTAGGCCAGTGTAGTTCTTACTCCATGTAGCTCGCTTTAAAGTTCCACTTCTTTGTTTATGTGTGCAGTATTTTGACAAATGCATAGAGAAAGCAAAATTTTTCTCCTTCTGGTGGAACCATCTTGGTTCTAACGTAGTGGTTCCCAGCCTTGGATAAGGTTCCCCATGGTATTCTTGCTAAGAAGTTAGTAGAAAGTGGGATAGATAGTGCTACTGTTAGGTGGATTTGTAATTGGTTGACTAATCGCACCCAAAGGGTGACCATAAATGGCCTCTCTTCAGCTTGGAGAGACGTGACCAGTGGGGTGCCCCAGGGTTCTGTTCTGGGTCCAGTGCTGTTCAATATCTTTATTAATGACTTGGAGGAAGGAATAGAGAGTATGCTAATTAAATTTGCAGATGATACCAAATTGGGAGGGGCTGCTAATTCCCTAGAGGATCGGATGAAAATCCAAAAAGACCTTGACAGACTAGAGAGCTGGGCCAAAGCTAACGGAATGGATTTCAACAGAGGGAAATGTAGGGTACTACATTTAGGTAAAAAAAATGAATTGCACAAATATAAGATGGGGGATACTTGGCTGGAGGATAGTACCTGTGAAAGGGATCTGGGAGTCTTGGTGGACAATAAATTGAACATGAGTCAGCAGTGTGATGCGGCGGCCAGGAAAGCCAATGTGATTCTTGGTTGTATCAACAGAACCATAGTTTCTAGATCAAGGGAAGTGATAGTACCACTCTATTCTGCTCTTGTCAGACCACACCTGGAGTACTGTGTCCAGTTCTGTGCACCTAAATTTAAAAAGGATGTTGACAACCTCGAGCGGGTGCAGAGGAGGGCGACCAGGATGGTTGAGGGTCTGGAGGAAATGTCTTATGAGGAACGGCTTAGGGAACTGGGAATGTTTAGCCTCTCTAAAAGAAGGTTGAGGGGGATATAATAGCTATGTTTAAATATTTGAAAGGATGTCATATTGAAGAGGGAACAGGTTTGTTTTCCATGGCTTCAGAGACTAGGACTCGGGGCAATGGTTTCAAACTACAGGAAAAGAGATTCCATTTGAACATTAGGAAGAACTTCATGACAGTTAGAGCTATTCGGCAGTGGAATATGCTGCCACAGAGGGTGGCTGAGTCTCATTCTTTGGAGGTTTTTAAACAGAGGATGGATGGCCATCTGTCGGAAATATTGTGATGGGGTTTCCTGCATGGCAGAGGGTTGGACTAGATGGCCCTTGAGGTCTCTTCCAACTATGATTCTATGATTCTATGATTCTATGATCCCCAAATATACTTCCCTAAAACTCCCAGAAGCCTTCACCATCAGCTGTGCTGGCCAAGATTTTGATGGAGCAGCGTTTTTAGCATGCACATCATGAAGCACAAAAACAATGACAGAGCCTGTATTCCTATTTTGTATCTTCTATTTACAATATATACATAGGCTTTTCATCATTTAACATCCACCTGAGAGTACAGTTACGGCTCAGCAATACAGCATACATGAAGGTTGGAGACATGACAAATGAGTAGTATGAAAAGAAAGAGAAAAATGGCTTCTGCCACATGGCATCATTTATACTTTTCCTCTACTGCTGATACTGTACTCAATCACCACTTCTGACCCACGTCTCTGGTCTCTGGCCAGACATGCCTGAACTCTGGTCCTTGACTTGAATATTCTTCTGCAGTGCCTTCACAACCTTCCTTTCTTGTGTCTGTCTATATATGAAACCTGGACATTTCCCCACAATGTTCCAATAGATTTCTGGGAAATACAGTCCAAAAACATCTAGGGACTCAAACTTTGGTCCTCAAACTCGGCACACCACTGTGAATGGTCTTTGGCATTTGCCAGTAGCTTTGCAGAAGGGTCTGGCATTGGAAGTCTTCTGGTCCTGCTCTCTGTCCAGCCAACAATAACAGTTTTGCTATTAGAGATGGGCACGAATAAAAAAAATGGCATTTCGTTTGTCATTTGTCGTTTGGAGGGTCCGTTTTGGTTTGTTTCTGTTTTTCGCGAATTTTTGCAAAAAAATCCATTTTCGTTTTCGTTCGTTTCATTACCATTTCATTACCATTTATTTCAATTTTTGTGATTTTTTTTAGGATTTTAATCAATTCACTCATATTGCAGTAACGGAAACGAAACGCACGACAAAATTTCCGGTGTTTCTGTTTGTTTCGTTTCATTTTAGAGACAAAATTCATTTGTCATTTTGTTACGTAACAAAATGAAAAAATTAAAACGGAAACGAAAAATTGTTCATTTCGTGCCCATCTCTATTTGCTATCCATGGGGGTCACTACATGTATCAGAACCCTGGAAAATTCCTCACTTCTCACTTACTTTGGAGAGTACTTATGACCAAGAAAGAACTTCCATTTTAGACTCATCACTGGGTAACATAACTAGAGCAGCATAAGCAAGGAATGTAATGTGAACAAATAGAGCAGGGCTTAAAATGCTTTACTTAACTGACTGGACAACTCATTGAGTTGGGTACCTGGCTGTGAAGCCAGCGGATGGGAGTTCAATTATCCACTGTGTCACTCAGAGAGATCTGTCCTCTGCAGCTTAGAGCATGTTGTAGAGAGCCCCAAGAACAAAGGAATGGAAAATGGAAAATGAAGTTAAAGACATGAAATGGAGTGGGAATAGATGGAGCAGGAAAAGGATTTCCCTGCCTTTCTCCTATATTAATAAACAAGATTTATTCCTGAGTAAATATGCTTTATATCTGAATACAATATCTTACAATCTCTGAGCATTAAAGATGCTGATGGGAAGTAATTCAGGGTAGGAAATACTGATCTGCTTTACACCCACACCCACACCCACACATACACCCACACACCCACACACCATATTTTGGCCCTATTAGGTTATGGTTTATTTTGTGCCTAGTACATTTGTACACACACACACACACACACACACACACACACACACACACACACACACACACACACACACACACACACACACACACACACACACACACACACACACCACTTCCCTGTACATGAAGTACTGTACTGTACTGAATAACTTGGCATTTGGGTCTCTGGAGATTGATGATGGTGAAGGGTTATTATCAGTGCCTGGCACTGCCATGGTAAAAGAGTGGATGCCTACTGCTGCCACAGAGGGTGATTTGTCTTCCTACCTAGGCAGGTAGAGTTGTCCCACCTGCCATCATCATAGATGATGAAACATATCCATGTTCTTGGCAGCTGCTGCAACAAGGGTTGGCAGGATGCTGTTTCTCGTTTGTTTCAGCAAAAATTCACTGCTTGGAATTATGAGGAGCAACTGAGGAACTCTTCATTCCCCTGTGAATTTGCCATCATCTTTCTTTCTTACCCATTGGGTTTCTGTGAATTCTTTTCTGTACAACATAAGCTGTTACATCCCTCCCTCCCTCCCTTCTTGTTGTTTCCTTAATAGTTTCCCCTCTGCATCATATTAAATCCTGAGCACCTATTTCACTGCACACAGTTTTATTTTACTTTATTGGTTAGCTCTATGTATACAACTACTGCTATATACATTCCACTTTATTAAAAATTACCTATAACAAATTATGTACAATATTGCACATTTATCTCATTTTCAGAACATGGACATTTACAGGAAACATCCCCCTTGGGTTTAAGACTCAAAGCTGAATATGTCATTGAAATGCATTGAAATGCTCTTAGTTTAAAAGTTGGTACTGGGCTCTTCCCCCAATATGAATCCCCAATATCAAAAATATGCTTGTTTTCTCTAAAACCTCTAGCAATGCTTTCACAAGGGACATTTTCTTCTTTTTCTCACTGTGTCTTGACAATATGGTTGCCAATGTTTGGAATATTCCACTTCTATCAGCAGATAAAACCAAGAGGACTATATCAGAAAACATAAGAATGATAGATCGTAGCACTGGCTTATCTAGTCCAGTGCCCCCAACCTTGTGTAATATTGTACATCTCAATCATGAACCCCCTCAGGTACCTTTTTCTAGACTAAAAAGCCCCAAATGCTATAGCCTTTCCTCATAAGGCAGGTGCCCTGGCCCAATCATCATTTAAGTCATTCTCTTCTGCACCTTCTCCAGTTCCAATATGTTTTGTTTTGTTTTGATCAGATGTGATGACCAGAACTGCCCGTAATATTTCAGGTGTGACCCTACTGTTGT
The DNA here is from genome assembly GCA_029282475.1 of Phrynocephalus forsythii. Taxonomy (NCBI): domain Eukaryota; kingdom Metazoa; phylum Chordata; class Lepidosauria; order Squamata; family Agamidae; genus Phrynocephalus; species Phrynocephalus forsythii. The sequence continues at coordinate 110,463,188 of JAPFRF010000005.1, read as the reverse complement.
TTTGGATTATATTCCCTCCTCTGTACGACAGCATTTCAGGCATTTCAAAAATGCTTTCATAGCTCCCCCTCAGTCTTCTTTTCTCAAGACTAAACATGCCCAGTTTTTTCAGTCTTTCCTAATAAGACTTTGTTTCCAGCCCCATGATCACTCCTGTCCCTCTCCTTTGAGCTTGTTTCAATTTTTCAGCATTCATTCTGAAGTGTGGTGTCCAGAACTGGAAACAGGACTCAAGATGAATGCCAGCTAGAGGAGAACTAGTACCTCACAGGATTTGGAGACTGTCCTATTAATGAAGCCTAAAATAGTATTTGCCTTTTTTGTAGCCACATCCCCTTCTTGATCATGGTATTGCTAAGCCAGGTATCTCCCATCTTGTAACTCTGTGTCTGGTTTCTTTTCCCTAGAAGCAATAGGTCTGGAGGAAATGTCTTATGAGGAATGGCTTAGGGAATTGGGAATGTTTAGCCTTTCAAAAAGAAGGCTGAGGGGGCATATGGTAGCTATGTTTAAATATTTGAAAGGATGTCATATTGAAGAGGGAACAGGTTTGTTTTCCATGGCTTCAGAGACTAGGACTCGGGGCAATGGTTTCAAACTACAGGAAAAGAGATTCCATTTGAACATTAGGAAGAACTTCATGACAGTTAGAGCTATTCGGCAGTGGAATATGCTGCCACGGAGGGTGGTGGAGTCTCCTTCTTTGGAGGTTTTTAAACAGAGGCTGGATGACCATCTGTCGGAAATATTGTGATGGGGTTCCTGCATGGCAGGGGGTTGGACTAGATGGCCCTTGAGGTCTCTTCCAACTCTATGATTCTATGATTTGGCATTTATACCTGTTGAATTTCATTATCTCATTTTTGGCCCAGTGCTAAACCCCATCTACATGCTTTTGAATTTTGTTTCTGACTTCCAACACATTAGCTATTTGAGTGGTCGTGAATCCTTGGCACTCCAGATGTTATGGACCACAACTCCCAGAATTCCGAGCCTAGATTGCCAATGGCAAAGGATGATGGGAACTGTGGTCCAAAACATCTGAAGTGCCAAAGGTTCGCCACCACTGAGTTATTCCATCCAATTTTGTGTCATCTGCACATTTGATTAGCATTCCATGCACCTCCTGATCCAGGTCATTAATAAAAATGTTGATGAGCCCTGGGATACTCCACTTATTTCCTCATCCCAGTCTGAGAAAGAGCCATCAATCATCAACATCTGAGTACAATTCTGTAGCCATTAGGTTTTAACTTTGCTTAGTGTTATTTTTATTTGTTTTATTTTTGGTTTCTTTTTTGTAATTTAGCCAACTGTGTATCTAAACAATAAATAAATAAATAAATAAATAAACTGTGTATCTACCTGACAGTTGTTCTATCCAACCAACACCTAGTTAGTTTGCAAATCAGAAGATCATGGGACATTTTGTTAAATGTTTTGTTGAACTCAAGAAACACTATTATGTCTGCAGCATCCCCTCTGTTTATCAGGGAGGTTTCCTGGATTTTTAAAAGACATCAGATTACTCTGGATTTGCTCTTGACAAATATGTACTGACTCCGAATTATTACTGCATTATTTTCTAGGTGCTTAAATAGTGATCACTTTAGAGATTTTCACATTAAACAAGTGATTTTTCCCCCTTTTGAAAACAACATTAGCCCTCCTCCAGTCATCTGGTACGTTACCCATTTGGAGGGAAATGCAAAATGAAGTCTTCAAAAAAAAAAGAGGAAAAAGGGTTTGATGGAAACAACAAGTTTCACCACTGATTTGGGAAGAGAAGATATGAGTGATTTTAACATGTTGACAAATGCTCAGGTAACAGATGCATTGAACTAAAAAGAATGCTAACAAAACAGCATCTTAGGGGTTTTCGTTTTTGTTTTTGCACTTTTTTGTTGCGTTACCTAGGGAGAAAAAAAAGAAAACGAATTTTTTTGCAAAAAGTCACAAAAATGAAAAGCTCTTAAAAACGGACCCCTAAACGACCAAACGACAAACGAAACACCATTTTTTTTGAGTCGTGCCCATCTTTAGTGACCACTTTACAGAATTTTCCAGAATTTTCCCTGGGATTTCAATATAGTTTCACCACTGAGTTGGGAAGAGAATATATGAGTGATTAAGGTAGAACACCAACATGTTGACAGATGCTCGGGTAACTAAGTAGCCCAATACAAACCTGGAAGATATGGAAACAAGGGGGAAACATTAGCTAATCTTGGGCTTGTTGGACTGTCAAGTTACATGCTTGCTTTTCCATTACTCTCTTCTTTTGTGCATCCTTTATTCTTTCTGTTTCAGATTCTTTACTTCGGTTTTCAGAGAGAGGTTCCTAATTGACATGGCCGATAATAAAATATTTTTATATGGTCTTCAGTGTATCCTTGAATCATTTCTTTTGCGTCATGCACCTGACACAAGTGCTCCAGTTATCCAACATCATGACAACTCGGTCAGTCCATTGAAATTATTTTTTGTTTCAAGATTGTAAGAAAGGCAGATCATCTGTGTTTGCTCTAAGACTTCACAGTGTCAGTGATTTTTTCCTGCCCCTTGATGGTGAGAATTATTCAAAGACAGGGAAGTTGAAAAAGGCAGAGCTTTTTGCATGACATTGATAGATATTCATATATCTGGTCTGTAAAACAGAGAGATCAGAACAATAACTTTGTACAACTTCAGACAGATTTCCTGTCGATTCCAGACCACAGTCTTCTGAAATGGGTGCTGGCTTTAGAAATTTGCAAGATTACATCATTATCAATGAAGCAGGAGACGGTGCTGCCCAAATATGTGTATGTAACCACTGCAGTACAGGGTTTTTCCACTTACGTCCAGAACTGGTTTGTCATGAAGTACACTGGAACAAGTTGATATATCCCCACTCCCTTATCATTACTGGTCTGCAAGCTGAAATTGTTGCAGGTGGAGGATAACTGATGAAGACTTCTTTGTATATGCAGAAGTGTAGTTGCAGAAAAAGTGAAGCTGCTGGCAAACAAAAGCTCTCTCACTATACAAAATGAGATTTTCTTTATCCCTTTTAGACACTGTGCATCCTCACACATGGACTTTGTCTGCGTAAGTCTATTTTCACGTTGCTACCAGGATGGTTGAGGGTCTGGAGGAAATGTCTTATGAGGAACGGCTTAGGGAACTGGGAATGTTTAGCCTCTCTAAAAGAAGGCTGAGAGGGGATATGATAGCTATGTTTAAATATTTGAAAGGATGTCATATTGAAGAGGGAACAGGTTTGTTTTCCATGGCTTCAGAGACTAGGACTCGGGGCAATGGTTTCAAACTACAGGAAAAGAGATTCCATTTGAACATTAGGAAGAACTTCATGACAGTTAGAGCTGTTCGGCAGTGGAATATGCTGCCGCGGAGGGTGGTGGAGTCTCCTTCTTTGGAGGTTTTTAAGCAGAGGCTGGATGGACGTATGTTGGAAATATTGTGATGGGGGTTCCTGCATGGCAGGGGGTTGGACTAGATGGCCCTTGAGATCTCTTCCAACTCTATGAGTCTATGATTCTATGATTCTATGAACATGAAATCAAGACAATTTGATACAGCCCAGCAGATATATATGGGATATCCCACTAGGAACTGCATGAATCTGCTGTGTTTGCTATGTGCCTCCAAACAAAAGGACATGAGGGGTTATCAACTATGGTATGTCCGGCCACAGCACATGTCATGTATGTTGCATTCAACTGGGAAACTCGAGAGTCTATTGCTACATGTTATTTTTTATTGAAATATGAGATGTTTTTGTTCCTAAAAGCGCACCATGCTGGATATCGAGATATACCACCTCGGAGGTGTCCACAGACCTTCGGGCAATGAGCCCGCAAATGTAGGAAACTTTGGGGTGTGGTCAGAAAATTGTATTATTAACGGCCCTGCACCATTCTTACAAACCCAAGTTCTTGACTTCTTTAACTGAGTTAAGGCATGTCATGCTTGGTTTTCTTGTATTTTTGTACTCTCTTTTCTAAGAGATCTCAATTATTTTCAGCTTTGTTGCTTTCCTACATACAGACGGTAATGGTTCTCAAACACATATCTGCATCTACTTGTGGGTGCTCTCACAGAGATGTAGCCAGGATTTGGAGCACCTGGGGACAAAGTTCATTTTTTGCACCCTTCCTGCCGCCGCCTCCCACATCGTACCCACCCAGCAATGGGGGACAGACCCTGAGGGCGTGAGGTGGTTGCGTGCACGCATGTGCACTGGTGGACGGGTGGATGGGTGTGCATGCGTGTGCGTGCATGCACATGCAGTAGCGCATGAGTCTTACATCTCTCCCAAGAAAGCAAGGAGGAGGAGGAGGAGGGCGCCACGGCTACCACGCTCCTGCCTGCCTGCCTGCTTCGCTGTGGAGTAGCGGTGGAGGGGGTGCCGTCACCAAGCCTTAGGGAAAGGAGGACTGCTGGGCAGCGGGAGGATGCACAGCTTCATCCTCCTGCTCCCCCTCCAGGTGCCCCCAGATTGCTGCGCCCGGGGCAAATGTACCATTCTGCCCTGCCACCCCCAATAAGCCCCCTGGGTGCTCTCCAACAAATTTCCAGGGACCCAACTCACCGAGAGAGCCTCCAAAAATGATGGAGCGTTCCTTCTTCAGTTTTGTCACCCTCTTCGTGTAGATTTGGTATGACAGCCAACGGGAATGGGGCTACAACTCTATCGTTTTGGGGATCTTTGAATTTTACACACCAATATGAACTACTGAAAAGGGCTCCACTCTTCCAGCCAAATCTGAATACAGGACTTCAGCTAAGGTCATATTCTGAATTGAGCATTTTTTTATTTTATTTTTTGCTCAAACTCTCTTAGATATCATGTTGTCATTTCCCAGGTGTGCCTCAGAAAACATGCCTACAATGTTTCATATGATGATTGGAAGGAAAATTTTATTTCTAAATTGCTAAAATACAATATATAAACATGAAATAAATATAAATGAATAGACAAGATAATTGATAACTTAAATGAGTCTTAACCAGACTTTTAATAGACAGAAGCAACAGATTCCAGCTCCTTAGAACTGGTCCCCATTCTGAAAAGTGCTATGCTCAGTGATGAATCAGGACACTGATGTGAAATAAATATATATACAGAGACTACATCTTCTAACAAATCATCAAAGTCAACTTATAGCACAGGACAAGTTATCAACAGAATACCAATTATGGTTAGAAAAAATCAAACTGCAAGAGAGCTTTTTTTTCCTTTTTACTTCCGTATGTAATTATGAAATATAGCAATTTCCCAAAAGTTGCATACGATTGACTGAAAATTTAAAAGTAATAATGCACTCTTAATTCAGTCTTCCTCTCCTCTGTCAGCTTTGCTATTGTCCAATGCCAATGAAACGTTCTTCACCGGATGAGTTCTTTTCATGATTCACACATATACATAACACACACATGTTAATTAAGTCCCTGGCTTTCTTTTATCAATGTTCTGACCGGTAGGTGGGGAAGGTTTCTGTTCGATGGATCTTCAGTGGACTTTCTTCTCCAAATCAGGCCAAGGAGTGAGAGAGAAAAAAACAGAAAGACAAAATGTTAGCCAACAAGTATACATTCCTAATTTTAATGCCTAAGAAATTATCTGTTCTTAGCACCGTGCTTCACCTTTTGCTTAAGACAGCCACACTTTTACAGATCTTTGGTCTGTGAACCCAATACTGTCAATACTGACTGGTGGTCTAGGGATGAAGGCGGGATTTTTTTCCAAGGTCTACCTGGAGATGCTAGGAACTGAACCTGGGACCTTGTGGGTGCAAGTATCTGCTTTGCTCCTAAAGTATCTCCCCTCAGCAAAGGGCCATAAATAAGGAAGAAATGCAGGTTACTTACCTGTAAGTTAAGTTCTTCGAGTGGACCTCTGTGAATACACACAATGGGTGACTGGCAAGCTGACTTACCGGCAGAGGGTAGTCATGGTAGCACAGTTGTCAAAACTGCTTTGCCAAATGCGGCTGATCTCTGCGTCCTGACGTCTAGTTTGTAGTGCTTCCGGAACGTAGACGGTCGAGACCAGGTAGCCGCTTTACATATGTCTTCCAAGGGCACTCCTTTTAGGAAAGCAGTGGAGGAGGCTACTGCTCTTGTAGAGTGTGCCCGAGGCATGACAGGTAAGGAGACATGTGCAGTGCTGTAAGCCATTTTGATGGTTGTGACAATCCATCTGGAGATGGATTGAGGGGATACTTGATGACCTCGAGATGGTGCCGAGGTTCTGATAAAGAGCTTGTGTATCTTTCTAACAGAAGCTGTCCTGGCTGTATAGAAGAGGAGCGCTCTTTTGACGTCGAGGGAGTGGAGCTTCCTCTCGAGGTGAGTACTTGGGTTTGGGAAGAAGGTTGGTAGAATAAGTGGCTGAGACACATGGAACGAGGAACTATCTTTGGTAAGAAAGAGATGTCCAGACACAGTTCCACTCTATCATGGTGGAACTTGAGGAACGGTGGGTCCGCTCTGAGCGCAGCGAGCTCTGAAGCTCATCTGGCTGATGTGATTGCCACTAGGAATGCTGTTTTTAAGGTAAGTAAGTAAAGAGATGTGGTAGCCATAGGTTCAAGTGGCAGCTTAGTTAGACAGTTCAGTACCAGGGAGAGAGACCATTGTGGTGTCAGGGCTCTGTGTTGTGGATGGAGGTTCGCGATGCCTCTTAGGAACCTCTTAAGTTTAGGATGTGTAAACAAAGCTGCAGCCCCAGACTCAGGCGGCTGATGAGGTATGATGGCTGCAGTGTAGACTCTTAGGGTAGATAGGGATAGTCCTCTATTGAAGAGTAAAAGGAGGAATTCCAGGAGGACCTGGATGTTGGTTGGATTCGAGGGTTGAGAGTTGGCATGAGTGAAGTGTAGGAAAGATGCCCACTTATGTGCATATAGGGTATTAGTAGACTTTTTCCTGGAGCTTGTGAGTACTTCTGCAATTGTTAGCGGATGTACCATGCCGTTAGGTGGAGAGTCAGGGCGTCTGGGTGCCTGACTTGGCCCTGGTGTTGCATGAGGAGATTGGGCATTGATGTCAGCCTGACGGAGTCGATCACCATTGTTTGCAGGACTGGAAACCATGGTTGTCTTGGCCACCACAGGGCCAGAAGTATGACATGGGCTCCGTGGTGTCTGATCTTCATCAGCGTCCTCTGAATGAGTGGTATTGGTGGGAATGCATAAAGGAGGCTGGCTGGCCACCTGGTGGCAAAGGCATCTCCCTGTGAGTGTTTGCCGATTCCCGCTCTGGAACAGTACAAGCTGCACTTTGCGATGGCTTGAGATGCGAACATGTCCATGGTCGGGGTTCCCCATCTGATACAGAGGATTCGGAACACTGCTTCTGATAGGCTCCACTCGTGATTGTCGTGTGTGAGGCGGCTCAGTTTGTCTGCAGCGACGTTGTTGCATGACGCAATGTGTATGGCTATTGGGTGAATGTTCTTGGCTATGCACCATCTCCAAAGTTTGAGGGTGAGGTGCAGGAGAGATTTCGACTGAGTACCTCCTTGCTTGTTCAAGTAATAAAGCGCTGTGGTATTGTCTGTTATTACTTGGACCATCTGCTGGGCAAGGAGGAGCTCAAATGCCTTGAGGGCTTTGAGAATGGCAAGGAGTTCCAGATAGTTGATATGATGAACTCGCTCCTTGAGTGTCCACCTGTGATGGATTGACAGGTGGTTGCAAGTGGCACCCCATCCCGTGGTACTGGCATCTGTCGTTACCTGAATGGATGGGTAATGCTGTTTGAAGGGCCTTCCAACTTTGAGATTGCGGGAGGACTTCCACCACTTTAGGCTGGTGCGGAGAGAGGAGGTAACTCTGAGCCGTTTGGATGGGTTGTCGCAGTGAGGTCAAAATCTGGCTAGAAGCCATGCCTGCAGCGGTCTCATGCGGAGTCTGGCATGTGGTATGATAGCTGTAGTGGAGGCCATCAGGCCTAGTAAGCGTTGGGCCTGGTGAGCAGATACCTTGTTGGAGCTCTGAAATGGGTGTAGAGCCTGTTTGATTTTTATTGGGCGATCTGGCGCTAAGTATGCCCTTGCTCCTATGTACTACACTGACTGGCAGGGTAGGAGGTTGGACTTCTTTTCGTTGAGATGAAGTCCCAGGGATGTTAGGAGTCGGATGGTGAGGCTTCGATCCTTCTCTGCCTTTTGTTTTGTAGGTGCTACCAGGAGCCAATCGTCTAAATATGGGAAGATGTGGACTCCCTGGAGCCTGAGGAAGGTCGCCACCGGTGCCATGCACTTTGTAAACACCCGCGGGGCGGAGGAGAGACCAAAGGGCAGGGCTTTGAACTGGTAAGTTGAGCCTCCTATCCGGAAGCGGAGGTATTTCCGGTCTTGAGGGCTTATGGAGATGTGAAAATAAGCGTCCTGTAGGTCCAGGATGATGAACCAGTCTCCTTGTTGTAGCATGGGGATGATGGTGTCTAGTATGGACATGCAGAACTTCTTTTTTGAATGAAGGTGTTTAGTTTTCGAAGGTCCAGAATGGGCCGAATGCCCTCGTCTTTTTTGGGTATTGTAAAGTATCGACAGTAGAAGCCTAATCGATTTTCTGATGGCACTAGCTTTATAGCTTCCTTCTCTAATAGAGCAGCTACTTCGTCTCTTAGTGCCCAAGAGAAAGGTGTTGAGATGACCCGTCCTAATGGGGGTCGATGATGGAATTGGATTTGGTATCCTCTTTCGATGATTGACAATACCCATGCATCTGTCATTATGTTTCTCCAGTTCGGTAGGAAGGGTTTGAGCCGGATGTCCTCATGCGGGGGATCCGGGTCAGGGCAACTGCTTCTGCTCGCGGTCAAATCTCCTGGCTTGCTGCTGTTGCTGTTGCCTAGGCTGCTGTGCCAGGCGCTGGTAAGGCGACTGTTGGTACTGTGGCCTGTATCTGCCCTGAACCCTTTGGTGGGATGGAGTATACTGCCGTCTCCAGGAAGGGGCTGGTGGCCTGGAGGATGATTGTGAGGAATTTCCTTGGTATGTATAAGATTTTGCAGCCTTACGCATCTTCTGGATTTTGTCCAGTGACGTGTCAGTGGACGTTGCAAAGAGTCCTTCTCCATCAAATGGCGAGTCTTCTATGCGGTTTCTGGCATCATCTGTAATGTTGGATGTCCTGAGCCAGGCATGACGACGGAGATGTATAGCAGTCGTCAGTTGCTTAGAAGCTGCATCCGTTATGTGCAGGGAGGTTATCATCTGGTAGCCCTTTGTTCTTCCGGAAGGTGATTTATGAAGTCCGGAAAAGTGAGTAGGAGGTGACGGGTATACACCTCCACTGCGCACAGATAGTTCAGTGCTCTCAAGGAGAATGAGGCAAGGGAGTAATGACGCCTGCCAATGAGGTCTAGCTTCCGAGCTTCCTTGTTGCTCAGGGTGGTGTTGGAATGGGACTTCCCTCTGTTTTGCGTGGCATCCACTATCACCGAATTTTGTAGGGGGTGCTTCATAAGGAACTCTGTGCCATCACCATGTGTCTTGTAGAGCAGTGTTTTTCAACCACTGTTCCACGGCACACTAGTGTGCCGCAAGATGTTGCCTGGTGTGCCGTGGGAAAAATTGAAAAATTACTTTATATATAGTCAATATAGGCACAGAGTTAAATTTTTTAACATTTTCTAATGGTGGTGTGCCTCGTGATTTTTTTCATGAAACAAGTGTGCCTTTGCCCAAAAAAGGTTGAAAAACACTGTTGTAGAGGCTATCAATTCTCCTTGGAATAAGAGGATTGGAGGAGGGTTTGGCCCAGGCCTCCTTAGCCTTTTCCAACATAGAGGGAATAAATCCCATTCGCAAAGGCCGTGGCCTAGACTTGTGGCCTAGACTAGACAAAGAATTTGCACGAGTCACTTGCGTCTGGGAGTTGAACTTGAAGTCCCATGACTTGTGCAATTTTGTGTATCATCTGCGAATAATGTTTAAAGTCTTCCATTGGGTGGAAGATTGTTTGTCTTGCATATCGGTCTCGGAGTGTCTAGAGTTTGAGAGGGTGGACCGATGCAATGTCTGAGAGGCTGTTCCCGTGTTGAAATCATCCGTTAACGGGCGATCCATGGTGGCTGGCAAATCCGGCAGCTGTGCCTGCTGATCCACTGCTTGCAGTGTGGTGTCAGTGGGGCTTTGCAGGGCATGGCTCTGAAAGGCTAGACCAGTAGTGGTGTCAGTGTTGGACACCAGAGGGCGCTGGGCCGGTGGCTTAGGTTTACCTCTTCGCTGCCTCTTATGATGTGAGGAGGCGGATGAAGAAGTGGTAGAAGAATCGGTGACTGAGGAGCTGGACACCATGCGGGCATGACGTCGTTTCTTCTTAGAATGGTGTTTGCTTTTATGACGTCGTGCGGGGGATGAAGAGGAGGGAGATCCATGACGTCGGTGCCTCTTGCCCTGTCTGCGTCTAGATTTTTGACGCCTAGGAGAGGATGAGGTGGAATCATGAGAGTTTACCCTCACCCTCTTTCTGCCCTGGTCCGGGGAGAGAACTGGTCATTGATCTTTTTCAGGATGCCTGACATCAGAGACTCCTCTCTCTTCGATGCCTGATCGCATAGCGCCCAAGTGCTTGGGGGCATCTAGACCCTGCTCCTCTGCGTCAGAGTGCTGAAGACCTGAGGTCATGGAGGCAGCCTGTAGATTTTGTAGGTGTGACAATGGGTTGAAACTGACTGTGGCCATGTCCGTGTCATGGACAAGCTGGCCCGGCAGTTAAGCCCGATAGAATCATAGGGCTATGAGGGGGTTCACGGGTACCCGTTGCCTGATTTTCAAAGGCATGGGACCAAGGCTCGTCTCGTGTGGCATCAGGAGACTGGGTGCCGACCTGCGCTGAACTGTGAACCCCCTCTAAGCCGTGTGACTCAGTTAAGACGAGCGCAGGTGGTTTCGGCATCGCCATCATTGATCGCACATCAGAGGCCATTTCCTTTTATCTTTTCTCCGGAATCAGAGCAGGCTGGAGATGTTTTTTATTTCTTTTCTCCATCGTTTTGCCTTTGGTTGAAGATTTGGATTTTGAGGAAGTAGAAGGCATGGAAGCCTCGGAGTGGGTTTCCATGGGTTGGAGGGATTTTTCCCACAAGTAAGCCCTTAACCGCTCCAGGAGATGTTTAAGGGTGGGCTTTGTTAGCTTTTTGCAATGCGGGCAGAGTTCAGGTTGATGAGCCTTGCCCAGGCAAAAAAGGCACAAACTGTGTCCGTCAGCTAACAGAATTCTATTCCAGCAGGATTCACACTGCTTAAGCAGTGCTGCTGCGGCCATAAACAGCCGTCATACCTGCCAGTACAGGGGGGGGGTATACGACCCCTCCGCCCTAAGGGCGGGCACTGGAAATAAACAATAACTATATAAACTTGAAGGGGGGGAACTGGGAGGAAAGGAAATAAAAGAAATTAAATATTTGAATAAAGTTTTCACTTTCCTTTTTGTTTGCAGGAGCTCGGGAAAAGATGACCAAACTCAGCGGCGGCAAAAAGGAACTGAGTCAGCAAGGCGGGAGATGGGTGAGCATGCGCACGGTGGGGAGGGGCTTGTAAGCCTTAAGCTTGGAACAACCGGGAAGTCAAGCGCACAGGCGCGAAGACCCATTGTGTGGATTCACAGAGTCCATGAAGAAGAACTGGTGCTTTTTCCACAGGTAACAAAATGTGTGTGGAAATAAGTGGCAACACCTCCTTTTTCTTTCTTTCTTTCTTTCTTTCTTTCTTTCTTTCTTTCTTTCTTTCTTTCTTTCTTTCTTTCTTTCTTTCTTTCTTTAAAAGCATGTATTTTGTTTTGTGGAAGGGATCACAGTCTCCTAGGTTTTTTGGGGGGGAGGGGCTCTGTGCCATGCATCAATGTGGAATGAGTGGGAGATGATGCTAATTGTTCCAAGTACCAAATTTACTATTCACAGCTCTGTCTCTGCTTAAAATATATACATTCAAGAGATGGCAGGACAGCAATTTTTGTATTTTCTCTTTTGTTTACTACACCACTTTGCCAAGAGTTTGACCCAATCTGTGGCTGTTTGGGTACCATATTTTGATTTTAATAGGGTTCTTTTTTGTGCTATCATTGTGTATTTGAAGAGTACTCATAAGCATTAATTTTATTTAACATATTTTACCCTGCTTTTCTCCTTGAAAAGGACCCAACTCTGAAGGACAGTACTTAAAGATGAAAGTGGTGAGGATATAGCAGTGGTGAACACCATCGAAAGACAATATTTACAGATATATAACTATCTATTTTGTCAAACCAAAAGAGCAGCTTTTGAATATTTTCATTCTAATTTTGTGTGCCAGATACTGGGATCAGACATGGACTGTAATCTCCCCTTCTATCCACCAGGGAATCACTCCAGCCTGGTCCCAAAAAGAGATGCCTTACAACTGGACCAAAAAGGCCCAGCCTGGGTACAGATTGGGGCTGAGCTGGAGAACATTTCACCATGCCTCATGTGACATCATGTCACACTAGACTCCTCCACAAACAGTCCAAACTACTGCCTATTCCCCCCACCCCCCTTGACATGGTCAAGGCTACAAAGGAACACCAATGCATGTACTTCTCCTGCCCACTAGATGTCCTTCACGGATTATAAAAGAAGCCACTAACTAAATGTGTACAATTCGAAAAGATTGTTACCAGCAACCTTTGGGAGAATATCTGAAGAATATCTATGCTGTTGTCAGAATTTTTAAAAAAATAGCTAGAAAATGTTATTGTTCTTTCTTTCTTTCTTTCTTTCTTTCTTTCTTTCTTTCTTTCTTTCTTTCTTTCTTTCTTTCTTTCTTTCTTTCTTTCTTTCTTTCTTTCTTTCTATTTATTACAATACCTAGAATCCCCCAGCATGGCTGTGCTGGCTGATGGATCCTGAATTTTGTGATCTGAAAAAAAGGGGAGATTACCATCCCAAATTGCTGAAAGTGAGTTTACTGGCTGGGGTGGGTGGGGTGGAGGAATAAATCTTGCATAATGTCCCAAGATCATAAATGTAAAGTTACTTTATCTGTTCTTCTGTGGTGCTTTTGCAAATGCATAGATCGTAAATGGAAGAAAGCAGATAACTGTTTGCTACAATAAGTGGGAGAATATTCATAGCAAGGCAGCTGAATTATTAATAGCCGGGAGTGCAAATAAGCTTTATTCTTCTCCAAGTACTAACAATGGATGTAGATCAATAGGTGGCTTAGAACCAGTAATATGGAGGGAAGAATGAAGAGTTGCTTCAGAGTTCTCCTGCAGTACCCTGCCTCGTTCAGACCAAATCAAGGAGGATAGCTTAAAACAATGTTTGCTGAAGTAGTGAAGGTCATCAAAACTGGATACCCCTAATGGCAGAATCTGGAAAAGTTTGTCTACCTGTTAATTTTTTTAGACAGAGGGTAAATCCCTATTGAATAAATTCATCCTAGCAGAAGCCAAGGACATCATAACCAGGAACCAGTGAAATTTAATTTAATTTATGTTTTAAATTGCCCAGCGTCCCATGAGCGAGTGGTGACAAATCTAAATAAATAAATAAATAAATAAATAAATAAATAAATAAATAAATAAATAAATAAATACGCTTCCTACCCAGATCTTCCTACAGCCAAGCTTCTTATCCCCCAAAAGGGAGCCTCCTAAGCATCCTATGTCCCCAGCTTTCCGGTCTCAGGCTTCTTTAGAACTCTCTTTTGGTCTGGGGGAACCTTTGGGTCCCTTTTGGGCAGAAGCCAACAACAACAACTTTAACAACAACAACAACAACAACAACAACCCACAAACAAACAGCTAGATCAGAGTTCATTTCTGAATGGAGACATCCGCTTCTCACCTTGTAGGCCAAAAAGCTGCCCGGTGCTGTGTTGCCGTGTGATGTGCTGCCAATAGGCGCTGCGTGGCAGGGGAACCATGGTGCCAAGGGAAACAGCTCGGTCACTCATTTTCATCTGCAGCTGAAAGGAAAACCAAGGAATGCTGGATTTAACACGGGGTGATAACATTCAAGCTTCTTCCACTGGTCTCATAAGAAAAACAGGAATACTCAGATCTTTGGTTGACCCCAACCAAAATGGACATTTCAGACCAGTTGCAGTTTCTGTGGCTTTCTTTCCAGGCATAGCTCCTCTGTTAGTCTTTGGTCATCTCCCACCCAGCTACTAATCCAGCCTAATCCTGCTTGATTTAGCAGTCAGGCTTGGCTAGATAATATTAAATGTATTTGGGGTGGTAGGGACATTATACCTACCATGGGCTTCCAACACTTTTATCTCTCTGAATCATACGAACATATGAAGAGCCATGCTGGATCAGGCCAAAGGCCCATCTAGTCCACCTTCCTGTATCTCACAGTGGCCCCACCAAATGCCTCTGGGAGCACACAAGGCTAGATCTCTGTCTCCTAATACCACTCCCCTGCATCTGGCCCTTGAAGTACCCTGGTTTTAAGCCTGGAGATCTCCATCATGGTTTGTAACCTGTGATGGGCTTTTCCTCCAGGAATCTGTCCAATCCCTTTTGAAGGCATCCAGGCCAGATGCCATCACCACATCCCGTGGCAGGGAGTTCCACAGACTAACACGCTGGGTAAAATATATATTTTCCTTTGTCTATCCTTACTCTCCCAGCCCTCAATTTGAGTGAAACAAAAGGCATTAGAAATGATTTTACTCATAGCTTATAAATTAAGCCAATATGCTTGAGCACTGTGATTTTTACAATTGTGCTTGCAATTCTATTCACTCTCACCAAATAAATAGTCCCTTTAAACTCAATGCAATATCCTTCTCAGCAGCTATGCCAAGATACTTCACCGTGGCTCTGGAGCAGGGGTGGGTGAGGATGGGGTAGCCGCACACATATCTTGCTTTTGAGTTTCCCAGTAACACCTAGTTCATAGAGCCCCCTGCCAGAACTGCCTTCTGGAATACATGGGCCTTTGTTCCTCTCAAGCAGGGAACTACTCATATTCTTATTTATGGGTTCACATTTAAGTTCTAAGTTCTACAAAGTTTAATCAGTCCAATGCACACACACTTTTTGAAATCAGCTTGTTATCTTCAAATACCCAGAATCTATATTACTACTACTGAATCACTCGACACAATAAAAGCTTGTTCCCACACCACATTAAATAAATATGGCCCTTCAAATATGTGCTTCAATGAAGCTTGCAGTATTATCCTATATTCCAACACCATGGAAACAACTACAAATCTATTTTAGTAATTGCAGCACTCTGTAAAAGTGCATTTTTAAAAAAATAATAATCTCAAAATGGACTCCTATATGATGTGCAGGGAACTAGATTAATCATTTGTAATTTCAAGATAACACAGTTTTTGGATTTACTAGAGATGGGCACAAAATGAAAATATAGTGTTTCATTTCATTTTTAATTTCCTTTCCTTTCATTATTAATGATTTTTTTAAAAAAATCTGAAATGAAATGAACCAAAATGAGATGATTCATTACACTATAAAATGGCTCCCCTGGGGCACCAAACTTCAGCCCCCCCCATTTTGGAGTTGAATAACTCGGCCCTCTGAACCCCAAAGCTCTCCAAATTTGAGGGGCTTTCAGGGAAGAGCTTGAGGAAGCCATGCTGTAAACTCTATGCTGCTAAGATGGTTGGGATCACTATTTTCAACTACATAACATTCCATTGATTCCAATGATTTTTTCCTGGGTGGACCCAATTTGGAGTTGAACAACTCAGTCCCCTGAACCCCAAACATCTCCAAATTTGGACAGCTTAAACGGGAGAGTCCAAGGAAGCTACCCACCAAATTTGGTGCCTCTAGGATGAACAGTTTCATTTTTAGAGCAAAAAATTGTGGTTCAATTCATTTTGTAACAAATCAATTTATGTAATGAAATGAAAAAACAGCATTTCATTTTGCATTCGGTGCCCATCTCTAGTCCCTTCCAACTCTGCAAACCTAAGAGGAGGAGGAGGATGCCAATGCCTTCTCTTCCCAATGATAGGGCTGGTCCATCATTATCTACCCTGCTGTTGGATCTGATGCAGCAACATTTTTATAATGTTTCACTTTTCTCATTAAAAAAAAAAACCAAGTCAATCAGTAAAGCTGAAACAAGTCACTTCTTATCAAGCCTTCAAGTTAATTAAGGAGCTGCCAAATTGCTCAAAACTTTTACAGTGATCCCATAGGTTAAGAACAAAGAAACAGGGTGGGTTAATGAGGACAAGAGGACGAGAGCCACATGCTCAGGCACATTCAGTATCTGTCACACCAAAGGTGAACTCCTGCTTAGGAAGATGGCCTATGGACCCGGTGCCATTAATGCAGGCTTGCTGGAGGATGAGAGCCATAATAAGAGAGCATACCATAGAGTTTTTCACACCCTGTAATAAGTGGTCGTGTTGTTCTGCGATGGTCAGAGCTGCCGAGTGAACTTTCTGATAGATTGCCTCCCCGTCTCTGGTCTGAAAGATGAACAGGCCTTCTCCTGTGTCACACATCCTGCCAGGGAGAGAACAGAGGAGAGTTCCATGCAATTAGACTGATTTAGAAGCATACCTCACTAAAACCCACCCACCCCCTGCTCCTAAAAAAAAAAAAAAAAAAAAAAGACTAGCAAAGAGGAAGGAAATGACAGCAGCAGATTAATCCAGGTTAAACCACAATCACACTGTGTCTCTATACAGTATTCCCAAGCCACAACCTGGTAATGTAAGATCTGGATTTAGGAGCCCGGCTTCACAGCAACTTGTATGCCCAGCCAGTCCAATCATCTCTTTATTCAAGAAAAAGGAGCACACAGAAGGGAATCCCTTTGCCCTTACGTTTTAGACCTTTCTCATATATTTTAGACTTTAAACTGTTCTAGTCCTTGAAGCAGAATTTCTTTACCACAATTTTTTTCCATAGAGTCTCTGCAACAGTCTGGTTAAAAAGAGCAAAACAGAATGCATCTTCTCCTTTGTTTTGAATCCCATTCCTGCTAAATAATTCTGTCCACCCCTATGCATCAAACTGAACCATGCATCTTGGATCCAAAACATGCTACCTGCATATAAGGCAACATGGTGTAGTGACTAGAGTGGTGGACCACGGGACTGCAGATATGTGGATTTAATTGCCTACATGGCCACGAAGCTCATGGGGTGTTTCGGGGGCAGTCAGTATCTTTCAGCATAACCTATTTCACAGGAATAACTTAGGTCTCTATCACACTGCACTTTTTATTTTTTTTAAATCCACATCTTGAGTGCTGGTCCCCACTGTGCTGCGCTTCAAAAAAATAGATGTGTCTGGAACGCCTCCTGAAGCGCAACGCACCACATTTTCCTGATCCTTGCCCCTCCGGTTTGATCCGCATGTTTGAAGAACAGAAGTGTGCATCAAAAGTAAGTGGGGGCATAGTTTGTGCGCATTTTGGTTATTCTGCTCAATTTATTTTCCAAAACAGCAATTTGATGCACTTTCGGCCCGTGGGAACACGTGAATAGAGCATTTTAAAAAATGCAACCGTGGGGACTGAAAGCGCGCATCAGATATCACGTGACCAGTTTTGGAGAAAGTATGCATCAAATCAACATGCACATTTAGTGTGCATGTGATAGAGGCCATATGCCTTGAGGGTGGGGTGGAGAAAGACTGTGGATGCCATCTTAGACTCTTTGAAGGAAACATAAGTTACAAACACAAAACATGAAGAACCAACATGTGCTCAAAACTTTGCTTTCTACTCTTTTTTTCCTATGATTTCCAATGGTTACCCTGATAGACTACTTTGTTTGGGAAAGTATTCCTGTTTTCAGAACCCTGGGGAAAAAACTTTCTCTAGTAGATGTGTGTATGTGTACTACATGTATATCCTTCTTTTAAAATTATCTCCAGCACTGATTCAGCATATTTTTCTGAGTTTACAGTGGCCAGATTCTATTTAAAGATTTAAAATACTGGCAGCCTTCCCAAGGAGGAGATAATTTTTCCTGTGCCATTAGAGTCTCAAGATGTTAAAGGGATACAAAGCAGAGGCTGCCTCCATGTCTAAAGCTATTCACATAGTCTAGGAAACAAAGTCTCCCTACCTGATGCAGACTAAAGATAGGAAATTGGGGACGTGCATATCTCTAGAGCTCATATCCACAAATATCTTCCCTCTCTACCCTCCAAGTTTATCACAATTCTGTTGGTCTGGTTTTGTTAAATTTAAAAGAATGGGATCTGTCGTCTGCTTTTATTTTTACCCCCAAGACTCTGCTTGATTTGTGTGTTGGTTTTAAATCGCTATGCTCTGCTGCACTACCATCTTCCATCCATAAAACTATGTCGAAACAGAGTTTTGCATCAGTGTGAAATGTGCACATTTTCTTCTCTTTAAATATACAGCTCTACCCTGCCATGATACTCCTTCACTTGACCCTGGAGCTACCATTCTTCACCATATTCCTTTTGTCTTTCGGGAAGAATAATAGAATCATGGAACGGTGAAGTTGGAAGAGAGTCTACAAGGCCACCAAGTCCAATCCCCTTCTCAATGCAGGAATTCAAGACAAAAGATATCTGTCAGGTGGTGGTCCAAATTTCTCTTAAATGCCTCCAGTGCTGGAGTACTCACCACCTCTTGTGGTAACTGGTTCCATTGCTGTACTGCTCTAAAAAATGGAGCTTTTCTTATTTCTTTTATTCACTATAGACAACCACCTTTAATGTTTCTCCTCAGTCATAAATCATGCCAAACACTGCATCCACATAGCATATAAAGATTTTTGTCACAAACATCCAAAACAGAGGGCGGGACGGGGGAAGATCACTGTTTTATCAGAGAACTGCAGCATGCTATGGTCGCTACACAAAATGTGGCCACTTTCTTAATAATGGGAGGGACCTGATCAGAAAGAAACACAGAGTATTTTTGCCCCACTTTTCTCCTTGGAAAAGGAGACATATAAAAATCTCCTGATCTAAATTTGAAGAATTGATTAAGAAATACTTTACAAAGGCAGCTGTAGAAGGAGCAGTGTGAAATACCTCATCCCTCTTTTCTACCTCCCCCCTATTACTGGGACATAAATGGTCAGGATAAGGTCCTCCATGATATGTCCCCTCCAAGAACACAGAAGGCAAAGCATTAAGTAGACTAGTGTAAAGGCTTTTCTGTACTTAGAAAAAGTTAAATTTGCCCAATGGGTAGAAGACAAAAAGATCTAATGGCCTACAGCACCACACTTGCTCAGCAAACTTTAAAAGGTCCTGTAAATTCTATGTCCCAGATTCCCTGCTTAGCAACTGATTTGGCTTTAAGGAAACCAAGCATTTTTAAGACGCTGGATGAAAATCCTAGAGATAGTAATGCATTAGTCAGGTACTTTTTCTATTTAGATTTAAAGGCATCTAATAATGTTAATAGTGCATGTCCTACTGGCAGAAAGATAGATTTTAGCTAGTAATTTATCCTGTATATCCTAGCATGCACTTCATATAGGCATTAGATGGATCTGCTTCTATAGGCCAAGCCACATTTGGGAGACAGTATAGAACTGAAAATGTAGCTTTCAGAAACCTAGTCTGAATTATTTCTAAAGGTCTAAAGTTATTATGAGGACAGAATTGGGACCTATACTTCAGTTGTGTGACAATCGTAGCTATAAACACTTTGGGTCAGAAGGGGTCTTGGTGCTGGTCTTTGACCATAATAGATTACATTCAGATTCCTCTGATTAGAATACTTGAAACCAAGTCTTAGAAGGAACAACGGAAAGAACTGGGCATATTTCACCATCAGAAAATAAGACTGAGGGGAGAGATGATAGCACTTTTCAAATATTTGAAAGGCTGTCATACAAAGGAGAGGCAGGATCTGTTCTTGGTCAACCAAGAATACAAGACACGTAATGTTGGGCTCAAGCTACAGAAATCCAGATTTTGGCTGAGTATCAGGGAAAACGTCCTAACTGTCATAGAAGTATGGCACTGGAACCGATTACCTAGAGAGGTGGTGAGTACTCCAACACTGGAGGCATTCAAAAGAAATCTACACAACCACCGGGCAGATATCCTATGATTTATCTTCCTACCTTGAGCAGGGAGTTGGACTCAATGGCCTTGTAGGACTCTTCTAACTTTATGATTCTATGATTCTGTGATCCAAAGGTTCTTGGAGGAGAGCTTCCAGAATTATTAGTTCAAGAGATGGGCACTTGGTACTTCATACAATGCATGAAGTGCTCCTGTCTGAGTGTTTCTAAGCCCCCTTCTCCTTTCCCCCTAGGGTCCTTTTTGGACAGAAATGCACCATCAGCTGGGTGCGGAAACTCTCCTTCCTATCTCCCCACCTGAGTGGCTAGCTGGCTGCTTGGGTAGGTGGGAAAGAGCCAATTAGGTTCCAGTATTAATGGGAGCACCACCAAACAAGAAGGAGCCCAGTGGCACATGAGGTGGAGTAAGTGGACCAGGCAACTGTTTGTGTGTATGTGTTTTGTTTGTTTGTTTGTTTGTTAAATTTTTATACCACCCATCTAGCAAATTGCTACTCTGGGTGGTGTATAGAAAGTAAAGCAAAAGTCCCCATGTCCATGGAGTTTTCTTGGCAGGAATACTGGAGTGGTTTGCCAGTTCCTGCTGCAGGCGCCTACAGCACCTGCTATCCCCTGGTGGTCGCCCATCCAAGTACTAACCAGGGCTGACCCTGCTTAGCTTTTGAAATCAGGAGAGATCGGATGTGCTTAGGGCATCTAGGCAGCTACACTGTGATAACCCTCTCACTCAACTGCCTGATGATTCTCAACCATTCTTCCCTATTTTCTCAAGGAAATTCACATCACTCTTTCCAGGCTTCCCTGGAATCCTGACTTCTCACATGGATACAAAGCCCACATTACATCGTGAATGTGAACCGAAATCAGAATCTTCTCACAATTCTGCCTGGAAGAGTTTTCCATCAGCCAAAGGCTAGAGAGAAGGTATTCAATCACTCACCTCCCAGCTTCAAATGTGAACCAAGTAGAATCCCGCCCATATCTCCGGAGGGCACTTAAAGGCCAAGAGACGAGTTTGACTCTGGGATTCTGGATGTCCCAAAGACAGATATTTTCAAACGTTATCTGCAAGGTACATTCCCCGTGCACATCTAAATTAGGAGATGGCATCAAATACACATTGAATCTTTCTGGGAGAAAAACAAAAGATTTAGACTAAAATCTTTGCAGAATTAAAAGACTGCAGACATTATACATTCATAGCAAAATATCTGTATATTCAGCAGGATTTTTCCAGTGTCTAGAGCACTTAACAATTCTGGATCATAACATTTTTGTAAAAGAAGAGAACTGTTCGAGAAAACAAAATAACATTTTGGATTACAGTGGTAGCTCTACTTAAGAGCAGCTCAATTGAAGAGAAGAAAACAGTTGGTGTTTAACTGCTACCTTACAATTTTAGATGTGATCTGCTCTACATATATTTTTTTCCAAATTTTGAGTTATTTTTTATTTTTTTTTTAGATACGGCTCCTCTACTTAAGAATTGTTCCATTTACGAGCATGCATTTGGAATGGATTAAATTTGTAAAATAGCTGTACCACTAAATATAATTTCAGTTTGCAGGGGAACTTGCCATTGTGAATAGCCACAGTATTTTCTTTTTTAAAAAACAACACAAATGCGTTTAGAAAATAAGTAGTTTATGTAGACTGCCACCTGAGGTACTACTGTATTCCATACAAAAAGCTTTGGGACAAAAGCTAGTGGTTTGCTTCAATGAGGTTAAGCCTATTGTCACAGTGGTTGAACTGCAAGACTGCAGCCAACCTCTGCTCACAACCTGGGGTTCAGTTCCTGTTGGGTGAATCCACATAGTGAATTCAAGTGTATGTAATTGCAAATTCATATTTTATTCCAGGTTTTTGAAGACTCTCTGTGGGGAGATGATTCTTCCATGTTCTGGATACCCAACCCCGTTGAGGAAGTCATCGGAATTTTTTTTTCTGAATCTGAATTCAAAAGGACACTTGAACTTTGCAATTCTGCAAGCAACTTTAGCATTGGTGTTGCTGTTGAGGACTTGAGCGCACAAAACTGTAGCATTTTGTTGTTATAATTGCACATACCTGTTATATAACCATGAGTAAGAAGAGACTCAATGTGTGATGCCATGTTTGCAAGGCTCATCAATAGATACCTAAGTAAACAAATAACCCCTGGCATCTGGGCCAGGACTGGTCTTTGGCCTCTTATAAACCCGGGAACAAGGTTTCCTGCATGGCACACACCTGTGTGTATGCCCAGCTTCCCCCTGCACAGGGGCCTTTTCCTCTCTCATGCACCCATTGCAATAGTTTTGTTTAGACTGCAACACAAGTAGCACAGGGGAGAGAACTTTTGCACATGCACTCATCTCTTTGTCTCTCTCTCTTGCACAAGCATCTGAAAAGAAGCCCTGTATATGTGTGTGCCCTTGATAAGCCCCGTGCAGAGACAGTACCAGTCTCTTGATCTAAAACGGTTGGGGACCACTGCCACATAACTTAAAAGGGATACAAAAGTAACCCATATTTTCATTTTTCATTTTTTTTTTTTTATTTATGGGACATTTAAGATATAATGCATATGAAAGGTCAAAGGTCCTCCCGAACCTAAGATATATCATGAAAACATGTTACAGAATGACTGAAAATTCAGTGCCCACTTCCTAGTGGCTATTTATTTATTTATTTGTTTGTTTGTTTGTTTTATTTTTATACCACCCAGTTTTAGTGTTAGCTCAAATTACTAGTCTTCTGGGGCTCTCTGCCTGTGGCACAATGCAGACCAAATTAAATCTGTAGGAAGATATCATGCAAAGTGGCAGAGTATTAGTACTGAGGCCCTTGAGGATCCTTCCAAGTGATCTATCCCTCAAGGTGAATTAATATTTTAGGTCGGTTCCCAACGATAATGAAAACAAAAGGGCAAGGTCGTTTATGCGAGTGTGAATTAAGTTAAGGTGCATTCAGGCAGAGTATAGGTTGGGCTACTCATTGCTCAAGAAGTGGCACTGGCAGCCTTGAAGGTCCAAGGCATTTTCTATGGCTGCCGCAGAAACATCAAATGAAAATTCATCTCCAATGTTGTGGGGCAGTTGGGGACATGTGGAGAAGAATCCCTTTTCAGCTGCCTGTGAGGACATTTGTTGAAGAATGTAACCAAAGAGCTGAAAATACTAAATGCTTTAATTCCTGCTGTGTTATAGGTTGTTTCTGGACAAGGTGTTTATCATGGAATCAGCCGTCTTTATTCATGGAATTGTATGGGTGTCCAGATGTCATCAATCTTTCATCGCTTCTTTTTCCCTTATCATGGAATTCTCATTTGGGAAGGGAAAAACAAAGAACAATGCTTTTTCAATGTTGTCCTTCATTTTGTTAAACTTCCTGGAACAGACAGGAAATTATAGATAGCCAAATACTGTATCTCTAAATCAATTACTATTAAAGATGGGCACGAATCAGAAAAAAATGGTAATTCCTTTCAGTTCAAAATGATGATTTTATTCTGATGAATCTAAGAAGTAATTCATTGGGGGGTTATATTTAAAACCTGTTTTCGATTTGTTTTTGCCTCTTTCTTGGAGTTATCAATTCATATGAATACAAATTGATGAACTGGTATTTTTTTATATATTTTGCAATTCATTTTTAATTTGTGCTCATCTCTAATATCTGTCATTGTAGGCACGTTTTTTTTTTTTGGTATGCCATCATTTCCACACCAGTTTCTTCTCCGGCAACAATCCGTGGATGGGATTTACACCAATAAACTTATCTGGGAAATAAAATTACAGCCACATCCAGAGACTCTGACTCGTAACATACTGCTGAATATTAATATATGAAAATCATGGATGTAAATATAGATTTGACTCTGGTTCTCCTGTAACACAGCTCAGATTCCATTTTTTTAATTTCTACTTTTTATTCTAACTACCCAACCTCACACATGTATACACAATTCCAGCAGAAACCACGGACCCCAAACATGATCACAGGGCAGCATTTAACACTGTTGTCTTGGCCCACAGTCTCAGAGTATTTCTGGACTTTATGAGCCCATTGCAGAGGCACCCTGGACATTTCTATTTGTGGCTGTGTATAAAATGTCTCTACTTACCACTTTGTTCCCTCTCTACGCCGGAAGCCAATAGGTCAGGTTCTCCCAGGCTAATATCATTAATCTGAGTCCCCAGGCACTCCACTTGCAAAACTTTGCACCATTCGTCAGCTTCTAGCTCTGCATATAAATGACCAGAAATCTGCATGTTGGTGTGCTATATTTAGTCTATTTACCACTGCTGCAAGGGATATTTTAAAAAGGAGAGGGAAATGGGGAAAGTTATACCCACCTGATTCACAAGCAAACGTCTTAGATGTGTCATCATTAAAATAGATCCCTACTGCATGCTTCCTTGTACCTTTCGGCAACCGCAATACGTTCTTGACATGATTAAGTTCTGTAACCTGAAGTCAAGACAATAAACATTTAGAAGCAGCATCTTACCATTTGCATTGAGATTGTCGTACAAAGAGCATTGTATAACTTGGACTTGCATAAGGTATGATTTGCTGAGCGAATCTCAAACACAACTCATGAACCGTGTATGGCAACCCAGCAGGGGGCAATATGTTGACCGGTTATGCTTCCAACCTCAGAATGACCCCCCAAAAATGGTCTGGGGAGGCCACATTTGGTAGAGCCCATATTTTGCAGTCTTAGGACAGAAAAGGGAAAAAATGAGATGCTGTTGGATTTTGGCCATTGTGGTGCAAGTTGTAACGAGAGTAGGCCCACTGAATTGGACGAGAGAACTCCATAAGTTCCATTGATTCAATAGGCCTCTTCTAGTTGCTGTTTGCTACTGGATTTCAGCCATTAAGCAAATGTGGGCTATGCAGGAAGAGGGGTAGGGCAGACAAGATGGATTAAATTATATAACGGGTATTCAGGCATTTTACTAAAATAACTGATTTCAAATAATGAAAATTCAGTATTAGGCTACCACACATTCAACCGTTTTACTATTTCTATGTGGATATGCAAGAAAAACAACACACCTGAGTAGCAGGTTAACAAAACAATCTTATGAAATCCACTATGCAGAAGAGGACCTTCTGTTTTGCTGCTCCTAGACTTTGAAACTCCTTTCCACAAGAGGCCAGGTGAGCCCCATCTTTGCTGTCATTTCGCAAGCAAGTGAAGACCTTTCATGCATGTTTGTCCTTAATTACTGGCAGTGTAATTACTGGTCGTGAGCAAGAAGAGACTAATTAAGTCTCTTCTTACTCATGGTTATATAACAGGTAACATGAGCAATTATAACAACAACAAAATGCTCCAGTTTTGTGCGCTCAAGTCCTCAACAGCAACACCAACGCAAAAGTTGCTGGCAGAATTGCGTGGGGTTCTTAGATTCTTGTGCTTTACTGCACTGAATCTGTCTTGATGCCACTTCTCTTTACCGCCCTTTTCCATGGTATTTGTCTTACCTTTTTAAAATATTTGTATGCATTGCATTTGAATGTTGTAAGCCACTTGGGGTCCTTCTTAAGGAGAAAGGTGGGGTTTTACATGTTTTAAATAAATAATAAATAAAAACATGGCCAAAGAAGCGCTTTAGTTTTCTCATGTGTCAGAAGCCTCACCCACATTTTATAAATATCGCAAACACATACCTCACTCCAGACTCACATTACATCACTCACAGTAGTGAGCGCAGCCTGGAGCTCAAAGTGGACAGAAATTGCAAAAGGAGCAGAGACTGAACCTGAGGCAAGTGCTTGGCTCTGTTGCTTAAAGTCTTTTCAAACATCGCACACTGCTTTTCCCGACCACCCCTGGGTGTGGGGGAATGGCACGTGATGCCTCCACAGAGACAAGCCCCGGGCTCCAGCTGATTGGCGCTGGGGTGGGGGAGAAAAACCTTTTGTTTCCCCATCCTAGCGCCAATCAGCTGGAGCCTGGGGCTTGGGAAAGGGGGGAGGTTTAAAAAGCCCCGGCTTTTAAAACAATCTCCCCCTCCCTCAAGCCCTTTTGGGGTACTGTGGTCCCATGATACAGCAGGACCGCAGTATATGAACGCGAAAGGTCAGGGGACTACTGTATGTTATCAATTGTTAGTTTTAATGTTGCCTTCTAATGCTGTAAGATACCCCTCAGTTCCCTGTTTCTCAAACTGAATATGTCTTAATTGTAATGGTCTGAGAAAGGTGGGGTAAAAATACTCAAAAATAAATAAATAAAGTGATGCCAAGTCATGACAGCTTCTAGCCATTAAATAGAACATCTATGGTTTGCCTCAGGCAGCCAACATCACTTGCACCATGTGAACTGTGGTACAATCCTTTACATTCTTAAAGATGGGATAAAGAGATAGATGATTTAGAATGTACCCATAGATAGAATATTTAAAATTTGCTTTCTTGCTTATTTTCTTGCACCTGGGCATATTCTATGCATAGTCAGCATTGGAATTCCTGCCCTTTAATTGTACTGGATGTTTTTGAAAAATATTAACTCTGAATTCTGTTTTTGAACACATTGTCAGGTTTTTATTTTCTTTTGATTTCCAATAAAGAAAACTGTATGTGACTGGAATTATTGATTGCCCGTTGTGGCTTTATGTTGTTTAGTAGGGAAAGAAGTAATAAAAGAGTGAGCGTTACTCAATCTATTCACATTATCAATTCATTTTTAAAGGTCAGATATGAAAGAGCAGCCTGTTTCCCAAATTCCAAAAGGCAGAGCAATATATTCCAACATGCATTTTGCAAGGTTCGGTTCACATTTGAAGCGTCAAAGTTCATCTACCTCTAGAGCAAATTTTCTTTTCTTTGGCTTGTTTTCATTTCTCATTTGTGCACTTCGCACAATTGATAAAACAGGCAATAAAGATTGTTTATCTCCTTCTGGCCATTATCTATACCACCAAAGGTCTTGAACTGATGCTGCAAATATCAGGAAATGTCAATCTGCATAAACACAAGCACGTCTGTTCATAATAGCATCTGTGCATGCATGTGTGATTTTATCACTGTTTGTTGTGCTAAGAGTTTAAAACCACATGTAGCCAGAGATGAGGTGATACTTGCATGCATAATTTGAATGAAAAGAAAAAGAACAAGAAATGGGAAGGGGAAGGTGGTGATCCTTGTTATGGAATCATGCCAAAGTGCCTATTCATGTTATTTTTCTATAGAAAGGTTTTTAAGAAATGTAGTAGCCTGAAGCTTCACTGTGAACCCTAAAAGGAGTGTCAGTGGCATGACCTCTCAATTGTGTAATCAACAGCACTAAGTTTTTGCTTTCCAAAAAAAAGGGGGCTTTCCACACAATCTTACTGTGTTTGACAAGATTCAGGACTAGCATATGATTCCCCCACATTAAAACCACTGTTTTGCTTTTTTATTTCCCTCTGGG
Source organism: Phrynocephalus forsythii (assembly GCA_029282475.1). Classification (NCBI taxonomy): domain Eukaryota; kingdom Metazoa; phylum Chordata; class Lepidosauria; order Squamata; family Agamidae; genus Phrynocephalus; species Phrynocephalus forsythii. Next base: position 110,435,772 of record JAPFRF010000005.1, on the reverse strand, counting down.
CCTGAACATCACACCCCAATTACCTATGTCAAGGAAACACCACCCATATACAACACCTGTATTAAAAAAATGTAGTACAACTAAATCATATGGAGAAAAGCCCAATCAAATTGTTTCATCATGAAACAGTAGAAGTCCCCAGCTACTCCTCTAGCCTTTTTGGAAACAAAAAGAGATGGACCAATTCAAATCAGCTTTTCACATTTTATAAACTGGGCAAATCCAATGGTATTTGACCATATTCACGTTCTAAGTTGAGAAAGGGATTGGAGAGAACTCTGCTGATTACCATCTAGGCCAGGAGATGCTTCCACCGGGGGTGCAAATGCATTTCCCACTTCAGTTTAGATATCAATTCAGCACTTCAGCTGGGAACATTACTTGGTATTGAATGATGTGGACCCTACCTGATACCAGGTGGATCCTGAACCTAAAACACAATTCAGAAATTGCAAACTCCAAGGTTCCAACTCAATTGAGCAGGCAGCTTCACGGGGTTTTATGTCATTACCTCCCACTCGCTAGTGCTCAGGAGGAGTATTCCCCTACACCAGGGGTACCCAAACTTTTTGTAAGGAGGGCCAGATTTGGTGGCTGAGAATGTGTCAGGGGCCGGTTGCTCCCTAACCATGCCACCCCAACTGCAAGCCCCACCCACTGACCCATAAGCCTCACCCACTGACCCCTTGCAACCCCACCCGCAGGAAGGAAGGCGGGAACCAAGGGAGGGAGGGAGGGAGGTGGAAACCAAGAGAGGAAGGAAGGAAAGTGGGGAACAAGGGAGGGAGGGAGGGAGGTGGGGACCAAGGGAGGGAGGAAAGGAGGGAGGAAGGTGGGGGACCAAGGGAGGGAGGAAAGAAGGAAGCACAGGGAGCCATGGCCACAGGTCGCCCCTTGGAAGGGGCGATCTGTGCGACCTTGCACCCCCCCAAGTTCCCCAGTGGTGGCGACGGCTCGCCCACCAGCCCACCCCCAAAGCTCCTTGGTGGTGGCAGAGGCCCGCTGGCCTGCCCACCCCCACACATTCCCCTGCAGTGCCAGTGTCGACAGACCGCCTGTCTGCCCAGCCGCCCAAGCTTCCCAGCGGTGTCAGTGTTGACAGAAGATTTTAAAAAAATGGGGTGAAGGAGGGGGAGGGAGGGGCAGGCCAGCCAGCCGCGGGCAACGCAAAATGGTCTGACGGGCCAGATTTGGCCCCCGGGCCGGACTTTGGGCAGGCCTGCCCTACACTGTATGCAGGATGAGACAGGGAAGAGAAAGCTCAAGGACCTACAGAGTACTTGCCATTTGTGGGCAACACAGTCTTGCATCAAGATAGCAGAAGAGCAAGAGTGAGCCTGATATGACTATCACCTGGTAAAAATGTCCCCCTCCAATCACTGAGGCGACAAAAACCAAGAGTGAAGATGTACTCTTTCTCTGTGGACAATATCCAAGGCAGATCTGTGGTAACAAGTTTGCATTGCTTAGAGCCAGGCAGGAAGCCAAAGAAAAATAGAATCCAAGTGCAAAATGGAATACCTCACTGGGAAGCAAAAGGAAGAGGGGAGAAAAGAGGATTGCTAGTATGCCAAAACGTAAGCCAAATCAGTCAAAACCCAGACTAAAATGCAAGCACCCAATGTAGTCGAGCAGATATAGAGGAGGGTGACCAGGATGATTGAGTGTCTGGAAGAAATGTCTTACAAGGAATGGCTTAGGGAACTGGGAATGTTTAGCCTTTCAAAAAGAAGACTGAGAGGGCATATGATAGCTATGTTTAAATATTTGAAAGAAATAAAGAATGTCATATTGAAGAGGGAACAGGTTTGTTTTCCGTGGCTTCAGAGACTAGGACTCGGGGCAATGATTTCAAATTACAGGAAAAGAGATTCCATTTGAACATCAGGAAGAACTTCATGACAGTTAGAGCTGTTCGGCACTGGAATATGCTGCCACAAAGGGTGGTGGAGTCTCCTTCTGTGGAGGTTTTTAAGTAGAGGCTGGATGGCCACCTGTCGGAAATACTGTGATGGGGGTTCCTGCATGGCAGGGGGTTGGACTAGATGGCCCTTGAGGTCTGTTCCATCTGTATGATTCTATGATTCTATGATTCTAGTCCTAAACACTCTCAGTCCTAAACTAAATAATCTCTAAACCAGGGAATGTAGAACCTGCCCTTACTTAGCCAACATCAAACCAAAATGAATGGAAAATGCAAGTGACTTCACACAGGGACTGTCCCCACTGTCTCGGTGATTAGAGCACCCTGGAGGAGCTTTACCATTTGCAGAACCAAAGCTATCAGTCAGAAAACCATGGCTTTCCCCACCAATTCACTGCATCATGCCACATGGGCATCTTTATCATATGGTATTGCGGAGACTTTCAGTATGGTCCTTTCATTTCTTTGCTTTCTCTTCTGCACATTGTCTGCCATTAGAGACTTGTGGGAGTTTTTCCCCCTGCAGGCAAACAGGCCTGCCTCAAGCCACTATGGACCAAAACACCCCAGACTGATCCAAATAGCCTCAATTTATCTCTGAATTAGGGATTCAGACAAAATGGATGCATAGCCCTAGACTCTGGGATTCATACCCAGAGAGCTGGTGAAAAAGCAGCCCTGACAATTGCTTTGTGTTTGGGTGAGAAGCAATTTTATTTTTTTTCTTTAAAGAAAAAAAAGAGTCCAGTTCTGAGATTTCCCCTGCTTGGTATCTCTTTGCATATCACAGCGAGCCTAAGAGGATAGCCTGTAGACCAGCGGTCCTCAACGTATAGCCCACGGGCCATTCACTGCAGAGCAAAGATCAACATGTTCCTTCCCATCCTCTAACCCCTTCGCTACAGTGAGGCAAGGAGAGAGGGGAAGTTCCGATGGCTTTTGCCAGGCGCATACACGTGGTGTACTCCTCCTTCTCCTCTGGGTGGCCACAGGCGGGCCCCTGGCACAGTTGCTAGATGATGGTGCCGAAGCGGCCCAACCTCCTGCCCCCTCATGCTGTGGGTGCTGCTAGATGGGAGCAGCCGCGACACCCTCCCCACGAAGAGATGCTCCCGCCACTGCCCCCCCCAGACTGGAGGAGGAGGAGGAGGAGGAGGAAGAGACCCAGTGAGGAACAGGCCTTCCAGGCCCCAGACTCCTTTTGGGGAGCAACCCCTTATGGACCAGCCTTGGGAGAGCCTCCACCTGCAGGGGCAGTGTACCTTTCCCTTGGCCTAGGATGGATGGATGGGGTGGGGGAGGGGAGGGGAAGGGAGCCCTTGCTTAGCCTCCTGGGCTGCTGTGAACACCACAAAGGCCCCTGGGCCTCGGGGAGGGGGGGAGGAAAGGAAAGGGTGTGTATGTGTGTCTTCATTTTAAATATTGCATTCTTTTTCCTTTTTTTTTTGCACTACAAAAATGTGCAATGCGCATAGGAAATGGTTCATATTTTTTTTCAAACTATAGTCTGGCCCCAACAGTGTCTGAGGGACAGTGAACTGGCCCCCTGTTTAAAAAGTTTGAGGACCCCTGCTGTAGACTGACATTGGTGTGAACAACATTGGGATTGAATGTCAGGTCCTGAGCACAGTTAAAGCTGCAGTACAGCCATTTAACTACTGCGCCATGAGTATCTTCTCTTCTCTGCTTTTGCTCACAACACCTTTTGGCAGATGATTTGTATCAATTATCTGAAGTAACTAATTTTGCTACAGAAATCTGGTAGAACCTTAACAGCTTCTTTTGCAACAACTGCTGCATACAGGAAGTGACTGCAAGAATAAGGATTATTGGATTGCAAAAACCCTTGGATTTCAAATAGCTGCTTTTTTGAGCATGCTAAAATCCACACTCTTGATCATGTATGTGAAAATGTTTTGTTTTGTTTTTAAAGGAGAGAACAAGTAAATATTTAAAGAGTTTGGATCTTATATGCAAGCCCTAATTTACATATCTTTCAGAGCAATGGATATACCATGCTACTTTCAATGACCATGCAGAGTGGGAGAGAGAAAAAGATGTAAGATTTACATCAGTAATTTGGCAGTTTGATGTCATTACAGATGACACACCGTATCCAAAGAACCAAAATTATACTGCTCTATATAAACTTCCCAGGCAATCCCTATAGGTGATCAAATAAATAAAATATTTTCAATCTCTTTCCATGACTTTTGAAAATAGCCTCATATATATTTCCAAATAAGCTATTTCCAATCACGACAAGTACAGTAAATAGTTCACAGGATTTTATAATCAATCCGCTCCAAATTATGCATTAGAAAGATGTAGATGGAAGCAAATAGATAAAGAGGATTCACATTCACTATCCTGGTGAGGACTCAAACATTTCTCAAACTCAAATAGGAAAGAATAAGGTATCAAAAGCTTATCTTTATGCTCTTAAGCTCTTAAGAAGTTTTGCTGACCAAATTCCCACATCATCAATATAGTAAGTTGTTACTTCCAGAAATTAAAAATTAAAAACTGGCCCAGTGAATTCAATATACCAATCAAAAGTGATTATAAACAACAAGACCTGGTAAGTTTATTGACTGGGGATAAGTCCGGCAATGCTGTTCATGTAAACATGCAATAAAGGTTGGATGGGCAAAAGGCAACTTGCAGATCCTCAGAATGAACAGAGAAACCATATTAGCCGCATTAGGTTTTTAGGGAGGTTCCTATCCACTGTACTAACAAAGAAATTATATTGGTTCCATTGATGCAGCACCTAACAGATTTGAGTATTCTCAGAGCAGGGCATACAGTTCTTGCATTTCTATGTCAGTTGATATCATCTCCATAGCTCAGATATTTCACAAACTGACTGACAATATCAGGCATCATGAGTTGTCCCTTCCTGTATCACACAGCGGTAGCCACGAGCCCTTATAACCTTTGTGTTAGAATTAACCGGACAAAGCATCAAAATAACTGTGCACCTTACAAAAGTTTGCATAGAACAACATGCCCATTTCAAATGTGCATGTTATCCAAGTGCATAAAGCACCAGTCAAACCCATATCAGTCTATGTGCAAATGCATTCATGCGCAGAACAACAAAATTATGCAAGAATGAAAGGGGAATGACAACAGTGAAACTTTATGATTAAGAAATGAAGTCTATAGGTACAGACTTTAAAAATGTGCCTATTCCAAACCCAATTCAAAGCATAGTTTAAGAAAGAATAAGAAGAATCCCACTGAATCAGACCAAAAGAACACATCAAAGCACTATAAGTGGCCATCTGCCTAGGGAGGTGGAGAAGGTCTGGTTGGGCTCCTGACCAAATTGGAGCATCCCTGTAGAAGAACCCTGGTGGTGAAAGGACCCCAGGAAGTGACCCAGATGGCTTGGGGGGTTAGGCATGTGTCACACCTATGGTGCAGCGCTTCATGCTTAGTATGAATCACAAATCATCCATATCCACACAGTGGCTTCCTTGCTGTCTACAGCGGAGCAGAGGAGTACTAAACATTCACTCTCAATCCCCGGGCACTCCTTCAAATTTAACTTGCCAGCTTCTAACAGAAATGGATGCTTCACCTGTGACCTCCTTGCAGCACTCAACAAGTCACCTTAGACAATTTCAATCTCCTGATCCTTGTTTCCCCTGTCTACCAATAAACATGAGTGATAAATACAATAGCAGAATTCCTATAAACAATTTCCTTCAATCAATGCCCTTCTCAGAAACAGTGGCTGTTTGTTTCTGTCTTATTGGGATTCGGGTTCTTGGAGGTCAGTTGCTTTTGGGACTTGAAAGATCTTCTGACCTGGGAGAACTCTGGCCCAAGGGAAATCTTCTAGCAACATGTGAGGGCAATTGCATCCTCCATCTCTTGTTTCCTAGCAACAGGTATATATGGAGACATCCTGACTGGCCTTGTAGGTTCCATATAATCTTCTTGACTAATAACTGCTGATGGATCTAACCTCCATGAATTTGGAAGCTATCTGAGTTAGCACCCCTAGTTACAATGTACAGAGTAAATTCCATAGTTTCAGTTCATGCTATGTTAAAAAAAGTACTTCCTTGTATACATCTTGAATAAAATTTGTAATGAATTCCTTTTTAAAAATTACACAAGAATTTTAACTTTTAATTACAACAGATAGGCTGCAAATGTTGAATTCCAATACATCTGTATTGGACCTTCATTATGCTTCTTTCAATGGTGTTTTGTGACAAATATCGTGAGCTGGATTTTTGCCAAAGGTAAAGGAACTGTGGCAGTCATTTACATGGGATTATACTGTAATTGTTTGTTAGAAAATTTGGAAGGAAACTCTGCATCATCCTTACCTTGTGATAACATCGGAAGTAAGCCGCACGCTCATCTGAAAACTTCTCCATTCTTTTCGGCCCTTTGCTTGATGCTTTCTTGAAGACCAACCAACATCTCTGATAAATCTAAAAACAAACAAACACTTTTTAAAGAACATTTCTGCACCACATATTTATTTTAAGCATTGTGTGTGTGGGGGGGATGCTTAAACACATGCACAAACATGCACACATACACACAGAGATAGGTTCAAACAAATTAAATTCATCCTTGTGGAATCAATGGGATTTCTGATAAATCATGTTTCAGTGATGCCACTCATTTCAGTGGGACCTAGCTTCTGTTAATTGGAAATGAAGCTCAACCCATTGATCATAAAATATATCTTGAGACGCCAACGGAAAGCTCAATAATATTGCAGAATGGTTTTAAGATTTTGACAGACCCCCCTCATCTAACAGTGACCTTTCTCACATTCTACTCACTCAGAGTGCAAAGGTAAAGCCAATTAGTGAAATAATAACCAATCATTTCCAAGGCTGCTAAATCTGCTACTTTAGTGGGTTGTTATGTAACTGAATGGTTTTTAATTAATTATAAATATTTTTAAAGGCTGGTGTGGCAAGCCAGAAGATCCATAATTGACATTTATAAGCTATGGACATACTGGAGTACACGATAAACCACCATTTCCCTGACACAAAATGAGTGAAATCCACTAGCAATTTATTCTTGTTTATTTTATTTATTTATGAGATTTAAATACTGCCCATCTAACTACCAGGTTACTCTAGGCAGTGTACAACAAGTAAACAACAGACAAATATAAATAATTACTAATTATACTAATTAGAAACAATATGAACAAAAAATAATGCAAAACAATTAATTAATAGTAGGCAGAAGCAGTATAAATAAATCAGGACGCGGATATAAATGCTAGAGTTATGAATCAGACTCAGGGGAGGCTTGTTTAAATGGCCAGGTCTTTTGTGTGCATTTAACACCCAAGTGTTATTAGGTGGTAGACATGGGCACGACCAGAAAAAATGAAGTTTCGAGTTTTCGTTTGTCGGAATGAGTCCGTTTCGGGTCGTTTCCGTTTGTTGCGAAATTTTTCAAAAATTTGTTGTTTCCGTTTGTCGTTTGTCGTTTCCACCGCGATTTAGCGTGATTTGACTTCCCAGAGCATAGGGGCGTCCCGCAATCAGGGCCAGCGCTAGGTGTTTTTGCGCCCTAGGCGGTGGGTGGGGTGGGGGGGTGGCTGAATGGGTGCGTGGCGGCCGCAGGCGGGTGAGTGGGCAGGCAGCGGCGCGGGCCGCAGGCAGGTGGCGGCGCAGGTGGACGGGTGAGTGGGCAGTTAGGATATCACTTAGGATAGAGGTTCTGTTCTTGGCTTGCACCCCAAATGTGTGTGTGTGCAAGCAAATTGAAGTTGGGAAAATAGAAAATAAATGGTAGTATATAATATATTTTTAAAATAAATCCACACCTCCCACTCCCAGTCGAACCTCCCCCTTTATCCAATATCAGAAAAAAATCCTCACAAACTGCCAGAGAAGAAATAAAGAATAAACTGCTATTCTCTTCAGCAGACAAAGCTGTAGGGAATCAAAGAAATTATTTTCTAAATTCAATTCCCTCCCTGCCTGCCTAATTTAAATCCTAAAGCCTCCAGCCTCCCTCCTCAATCTCGATCAGATCACACCAGCACCAGCAGCTAGCCCTCCTCCCTCAACCACATCCATACACCCGACTGCGATTTCTGGAAGGTGCCTCGGCTTTTTATGCCCTCTGAGATATCCAGAAGTGTCAGTCATAAACCTGGCGATGCCATTGGTGGAATGGTTCAAACAATTTGCATGGTCCCATCCCATGCCCAGCCCAAATGGGCAGGTCTAAAAAAAATAAAATAAAAAAAAATAAAATAAAATCAATACGACATTTTATTGCTATAAAAAAAAACCACTGCTGCTACTATAAAAATTCAGGCATTTAAAATAAATAAATTTCACATGTTTCTGTGGTGATTTGGTGTGTTTTTTGACCACGATTTCAAAAGAAAAATTGTAGTCGCCATTTTGGATCCCCCCCACCGCATGGCATGGCGAGACGACGAGGATGACCCCCCCGCCGCCTGGTGCAAGCAGCCCAGGACAGGAGAAGAGGGGGAGAAAGCCCGGGGATCCCCCAGAAACCACCTCTCTGGTAGGTGGCAAAACCTCAGGCAGGCATATTTTCGCCTGCTTTTTTGGACGGGAGTCGGGTTTTTTTAAAAAAAACTTTTAAAAACTTTTTCTGTGCTTCAGATTGCGCGATCGCCGCGATGCCACAAACAGAAACGAAAAACCTGACCAATTTTTTCTTTTTTCGGTTCGAGTTCGAGTTCTGACGGCTTAATTATCGTTACCGTTTCCGTTACGTAACGGAAATGATAACCGAAAACAGAAACGACAATTTTGCCGAGTCGTGCCCATGTCTATTAGGTGGTAAAGAATTCCACAGGCGCGAAGGGCAGGTCCATGGCTTTTGTTTTCCAGGCCTACCTTGGTGTCAGGGCCCTCAATCACCCTGCAGTGGTTCTCTGTGCAGTTCTTTGTGGTAGAATGTCAGATAACGAGGTCTTAAACTGTAAGTTGCAACTTGAGTAGACCCACTCAATCAATGGAATTTATGGAGGTGCTTCTACTTCAAGTGCTATGCCCTTGTAGAGAATGTTGGCAATCAGTAGCCTACACAAGTGATAAGGGTGCACATTTTATGGAATTGCTGTGACTTAAACTACATCACTTACTCTCTGAACACATGGAAGACCAAAACGGAAACAGCATACTGTATTTAGCCAAGCAAAAGGAAATAAACATTCATTTAATTTTAAAAGAAAAGGATTACTGCATTTGTAGAAAGGGGAACACACCAAGAATTGTCCTCTCATGATATGTTTTTATATATTCCAGTTGAAAATGAGCCTCTCTACTTGAAACATGCAAAATAAGTGTTATGCTTGAACTGTGGAGACGTACTACTAAAATCTATCTTCAAAATGGCTTCCATATGAGTAAAAGTAGGGATGTTGATAGGTCAAGGACAAAGATCTGAAAATAATTACAGTTCCTAGACAACAGGGACACTTTGCTGAAGCTAAAACCACCTGTAGCATGTATGTGGCACATCTGTTTTGCTTTCTGTTACTTTTGTGTGTGTGTTGCTAGCACATGCATGATGTATTGCTACTTTGCTTCCTATGTTAGAGAATATTTTTGTCTGTATGCACTATTTATGTTCATTTTCATGTGCAAAACCATAATTTCTCCAAACGTGCAAGTTTATGCAAGCCCTTTTCAGTAATAAAATGCAATTCTACCTAGTGTACCTATTTTTATATATAATCTTCCCTAACGTTCAACATATTTTTGAATCCAAAAATGCCATTACACAATTCAAAGAAACAGGAGAACTGGCAGATAAATGGATTCTGGTTTTCAAATTAGTTTGGGAAGTGCAAATTAGGTCAGTTTGCATTAAAATGCAAACCAAACAAATTGGTGTCCCTAAGGAAATGGCTCAGAATTGTATATATTTTCCCATGAGGACAATACTAGGTAAACAAAATGATGGCATAATATAAAAAAATTATTACAAAATTGCTATGTGAACATTACCCTTTCTAGAATCATTTGAGAAGCAGCAAATGGTAAATATGCTGGTGCAAATTATTGTAAAGCCCCAAGAGACCAATATTGCCCAAGGAACTAGCTTTGTTGGTGTTGCTGAAAAGCTGAACAAACACAATGACTATTTAATTAAAGCTGGCACTGCATTTTTCTCATTATGTTCTCTTGAGCTCTGTGTGCTGGACAGTTAAAAGGATGTTTTGTAGTTGGGAGAAGACTGGGAAAAGTACTATGTCAAAAAGATACAATAGTGAGATGTACTGGAATTAAAAGACTTTGAAAGCCTATTCAATACCTCATTAGAGGAGGTGCTGATCCTATATCTAGAAGCAGTGCTCCCACAGGTAGTGAAAAACATTGGATTGTAAAAACTTATAAACACAGAAATCTGTTAAAATCAACCAATGGATGGAATATAAGTACACTGGTGCCTCGGATAATGACGTTAATTCGTTCTCCAAGGTTAGTTGTTATCCGAAACACGTCGTTATCCGAAACGCAGTTTCCCATAGGAATGAATGGGGAACCATTTAATTCATTCTGGAGCCTAGGAAAAAGGCACAGACACCTGGTTTTTTGCTCAAAACTCTTTAAAAAGTGCACTTTAAAGGTACAGATGCAATGCCACCTGGGATAACTTTTTTACTGATGCATGCTGGAAATTCATTATCTGAGGCAGTCCATAGGGAAAATTCGTTATCCAAGGCAGCCCATAGGAAGATTCGTTATCCAAGGCAGCCCATAGAGAAAATTCATTCTCCAAGGCAGACCTATACCTAGGAATTGCGATTTGTTATCTGAGGCAGCGCATAGGGAAAATTCGTTATCAGAGGCAGCCGTATACCCGGAAATTTGCAGTTGTTATCCGAATTATTTGTTATCCAGGGCAGTTGTTATCCGAGGTACCACTGTACTAGTTTCTTTTCAAGCTCTAATTGCTAGGCATGCCTAACAAAAGAGATTCTGCTTCTGGGCCAAAAATGATGTTTCAGAAAATCTGCATTTCCTAGAAAATTAATTTTTTTATCACTAGCCTTAGGAGAGCTATTGCTATACTTGTACTATGTTCAAGCAGGTTCATCATTTTCAGTCATTTTGTTACACTTCTATTTTGCGAGTCTAGATCCAAACCAAAAGGCCCTTGCAGGAAAGAACTATCATAATAAAATGGAATATGCCAAAGTGTGCACATAGGGAGGTGCAGCCCATGGTAAAAACTTATTCCAAGTGTTTTAGGGTGGGGCACCCTGCTTCTCAGACCATGGGCCACTTATGGGTATAAAACACAATCAAAGAGGACCCAGGAAGCTGCTGCATACCCTCAAGAGGTGCTGGTGGGAAATATAAGTAATATGAGCTACATTATTCAGCTGAATATCAAGAAAAACTTCCTAACTGTTAGAGCAGTACAGCAATGGAACCAATTACTTCAAGAGGTGGTGAGTGCTCCAACACTGGAGGCATTCAGGAGAAATCTGTACAACCACCTAGCAGGTATCCTTTGACTTGTATTCCTTCTTGGAGCAGTAGGTTGAACTTGATGGCCTTGTAGGACCCTTCCAACTTCACTATTCTATGGTTCCATGATTACACTGTGAGCTACACCACTCACTCTTCAGGGGTGTGATTTCCCCCTTCCTTCCACTCCTTGCTCTTCTAACATCTGTCACAGGGAAGAGTTATGTGAAACTCAAATCTAGCTCACATTCTGTATGTATGCTTTTAGCTGGTTCTTATAAGAAGGTTAAGTGTGGATCAATAGAAAGTGTGAGACCCATAGTAATATAATCATTAGAGTGTTGGACTGGTATTAAGGAGATCTGGGTTCAAATCCCAGCTTGGCCATGGAAAATCACTGCAGAGTGGCACTGATACCTTAGAAACAGTACCACGGATGCAATATGTTAACATCAATCCAGTGGCACATAAAACACATATGATGCAATTAGGGAATCCTGTGACTCTAAAGCAGGGGTGCCCAAACTTTTTGTAAGGAGGGCCAGATTTGGTGGCTGAGAATGTGTCATGGGCCGGTTGCTCCCCGACCCTGCCACCCCACTGCAAGCCCCACCCACTGATCCATAAGCCCCACCCACTGACCCCTTGCAACCCCACCCGCAGGAAGAAAGGCAAGGACCAAGGGAGGGAGGGAGGTGGAAACCAAGAGAGGAAGGAAGGAAGGTGGGGTACAAGGGAGGGAGGGAGGGAGGGAGGGAGGGAGGTGGGGAGGTGGGGACCAAAGGAAGCACAGGGAGCCATGGCCACAGGTCGGCCCTTGGAAGAGGTGATCTGTGCGACCTTGCACCCCCCCAAGCTCCCCAGCGGTGGCAACAGCTCACCCGCCAGCCCACCCCAAAGCTCCTTGGCGATGACAGAGGCCCGCTGGCCTGCCCACCCCCACACATTCCCCTGTGGTGCCGGTGGCGGCAGACCACCCATCTGCCCAGCCGCCCAAGCTTCCCAGTGGTGTCAGTGTTGGCAGATTTTCTTTAAAAAAAAACATGGGGTGAAGGAGGGGGAGGGGAGGGAGGGGTGGGCCAGCCAGCCGCGGGCCACTCAGAATGGCCTGGCGGGCCAGATTTGGCCCCTGGGCCGGACTTTGGTCAGGCCTGCTCTAAAGCTAGCTTTTTGAGAGTTCAAGTCTAATATAGGGTAGGGGGATTAAATGTATGATACTTCAACTCCCCTGTAAACTGTGGGATGACAATCACTGAAATAAACCTATATAGCTGTCAGTTTTGCCAAGGCCGTCTTAACCCCCCCCCCCACAAATATTACATCTTTCACAAACAAGGCCCCCAATCTTCTCTTACATTGGTTTGCTTTCCCAGTTCCCACCGTACTCCACCCCATTCCAAATGGATTGAGTTTCCCTTTTTGAAATCACTGCAAGTATGCATAATCCCAAGAGAGGAAGGGCAGTGTTTCTTTGTATAATGCAATCGGATTAAGAAAGAAAATCCTGCTTCGAAAAAGTGCAAAGGTTCACCAGCAACTGCTGCCGTCTCCAGGAGACATTGTCCTTAGCAGCTAGGCAAATTAAAATTACTCTCTGGATTTCAGGGATCCAGCTGGTGGATAAACAGTTTGTTTCTTATTAAAATAACCCTAGGATTATTTGCAAAGGTTAAGCATCATGGTTTGAATCTGCAATGCTAACAGCCAGAAAGTAAACATGCCTATTTATCAACTGTAATAACAAGACTGCTGAGAGGAGGTTTGCCTTCATTCAAAGTGCAATTAATTTTGTTCGCCTTTTCTGAAAATCTACAATTCATAATTCAAGAGTATGTTATTTTGTTCCTGAAAGGTTTCATAGCATACCAATGTTCACAATAACCAGTGAAGTTCATTTGCACAGCATTAATTGAAAGATGTGGCATTTATTATTCTTTGAAAGGGATTTCCTAAAATTCATTTATTCTAGAAAATTCCACTACACATTCCCCACAAAAAAGGAATTGATAAACAGCAAAATAATTTAATAATTTTTTATTATAATCATTGAATAATTCCCCATTCACTTCAGTGGGATTGTGCAAGGCAGAGACAACTCACCATGCTCTCTACTTCAGCATAGCTATATCTTCTTTATCCACTTCTGCTGTTCAGCAAAATGTCCCAAAGTCATGAAAGGAGTGCAGCAGTGAGGGTGGATATGTCTTTAAGCAGAGTGAGGGAGAATAAAACTGTATATACCCAATATCTCCTAGGCCAGGCCTGCACAACGTGTCGACCGTGGGCAGCTCATAGTCTGCGGGGTGCTAAGAAATTGCCCGCCAGGTCCCCATCTGCCTCCCAACCTGGGGGTGCTCCTCCTCCACCAGCACCATGGAACTTGGTGGGGGGTGAGCAGGCGCTCCTCCTCCTCTTCTGTTGTCACCCTCACCATGGAACTTGGTGGGTGGGTAGGGGGTGAACAGGCACTCCTCTCCCTCCTCCGCCACCACTGCCGCCAGTGCCGGAGAGCTTGGTGGCTCCTGGGGGGATGAGTGGGTGTTCCTCTGCCAGCGCTGCAGAGCTTAGTGGGTGGGGTGAGCAGGCACTCCTCCTCTGCCACCTCTGCCACCAGTGCTGTGGAGCTTGGTGGGTGGGTGGGGGGGAAGTGGGCACGCTGCCACCACAGAGCTTGGGGGGCAAGTGGACTCTCCTCCTCCTCTGCTGCTACCAGCACCGCCAGCACTGTGGAGATTGGGGGGGTGGAGCAGTTGCAAGGACTGTGTGGGGGAAAGGAACCTGTGGGGACGTTCCTTGGGCAAAAGGAGCCCCCGGGCTGTTCAAAGTTGGACATCCCTGCCCTAGGCTAGCCACCTGCCCACAGGTACAGCAGGAGCCACTGTGAAGATGTGATTTATCCAATTTATATAATATTCAATATCAATATGCTGTATTCCGTATAATCATTCTGTATCATCAAAAATTACCCCATTTAAATGCATTAACACAGAACAGGAATAAGATGGGTGAGAGTGACCTTTCAGTTGCCTTTTAGGTAGGAAGCCACATTGATCTTCATATATAACATATTTAAGGGCCGCTTTCAATCTTTGTGCCAAAATATTTGCAAATATTTTATAGTCGTTATTTAACTGGGAGATTGGCTGAAAGTTTTCAATTAAATTAAGATTCTTATTCTCTTTTGGAATTATCGTTATATTTGCATCCTTCCAGGATTCTGGCATTTCCCCTTCTTTTAAGATTGAATTCATTATTGTTTGCAGTGGTATTAACAATTCCTTTTCAAACAACTTATAAAAAGTAATGGGCAAACCATCTGGGCCAGGAGCTTTACCCATTTTGGCCACCTTAACTGCTTCTCCAACTTCTCTTACTGTAATTGGTTCATTCAATATGGACCTTTGCTCATCAGTAAGCCTGGGTAACTCTTGTCTCCTAATATACTTATTTATCACCCCTGAGGGGGTATCCCACTTCTTATAAAGATGAGAGTAGTAGCTGTGTATTACATTTTGAACCCCACTTTTATCAGTGATCGTTTGTTCTTGAACCAGTAGTTTGGGGATCCATCTCTTTTCCCCTCTTTTCTCAGTTTGTGAGCTAGCCATCTACCCGGTTTATTTGCCTGTTCAAAGTATCTCTGTTTCACATAATTTAGCTTCTTAACCATTTATGAAACAGTCAGCATTGAAAGCTGTTGGTGTAGTGTTTTTAATTCATATAATATTTTTATCAGCCCTGAGTTCTTTAGTTCCTCCTCTTTACTTCTGATTTTATACTCTAACTGGTACCGTATGCTTTTTCTTATCTCTTTTTTTAAAACAGATTGACCCCACCCCTCTGGTGAATCAGATCAGCTTGCATGGCACCATTTTAAGCGGAAGTCCATCAAAACCAATTCTGGCTCTTGCTTTGCAACCAACTTCAACGTTATGCTTGAGTTTGCCTACTTCATTTTAATATTTTATGTAAGAACCTACTCTTGACACCACTGGCTGATTACCCATGTTCACATCTGGCCTCTGAAAAGATATTTTTCTAGAGTACAGATCCCAAGCTCTTTCATTAAGTAATATTCAGCTGCCACACTGTTCATATTCTGTGCATGGGAGGGCATGAATTTAAAAACAAATTGCAGAATTCATTTAAAAATTGCTAATTCGTTGATTCATATGAATCGATAACCCCAACAAATATGAATCGATGAATTTTTTTATACAATTTGTGATTCACTGATGTGTTGGAATCGTGATCATTTCTGGGAAGCGTCCCCTGACTCTCCTCTACAAACCCTCCCACTTTGTGCAAGATGGGTTTCCCAAAGCCAATTGCTAAGAGCCTAAGGGCACTTCCCAGGGGGACAAAATATGCTCCAGCACTTTATCAGTTAGCCACAATTAGCTGCCACAGGTTACAGTACCCTTACATGAAAATCAACAGGATACTCGCCAACAGCAGTCATTTTATTAGCCCAGAAATTGGAAGGCCATAGCTAATGACCCATACCTAATGGGCTGTTGGGAAGGATTAAACAGGTGGGACTTTCACACACGGTGGCTACTGTAAATCTTATGAGTCTATTCATCCAACTAACGAGCCTATTGAGGCCATTATCCACCTAATGAACCTATTCAGACCAGGGTGACATGAAACCAAAGTGAACTATAAACTGGAGGCCTCGCACCAACTTTCCTTCGACTGACGAATCTACTCAGATGAGTAGCGAAACATTTCGGTCTCACAAGAAAAGAAGCCAAGTTGCCATGACTCATCTTCTGGAGTGTCCTTGGTTGTCAATGATACTTTGTAAAAAATATACAGTAGGACCCCGGTATCCGCTGGGGATTGGTTCCAGGCCTTCCTGTGGATAATGAAAACCATGGATAAGAGAGAACATCAAAAGCCCCAAAACTTCTATTTTGTGATAGTAGCTTGCTTTATGGCTGCTGTTTTGTGATAGTAGCTTGCTTTACAGCTGCTGTTTGTGACAGTAGCTTGCTTTACAGCTGCTGAATTATTCATTTTATTCTTCCCCTGCCAACCGTGGATAACTGAATCAATTGATAATGAATCAGTGGATACGGGGGTCCTACTGTAGTATGCTTTGATCATTTATTCCACTTGGGCCTGTTATGTCATTTGCAGGAACAGAAAGCAAAGTGTGATGCTTATTTACCGCCCCGTCTGAACAGTAGAAACTGGCAAGCCACTTCAATATTTCTGCCAAGAAAACTCCATGGACATGGGGTCACAAAGAGTCAGTCACAACTGTAACACTACCACCACCACCACCACCACCACCACCACACCAAGTATCATGTTTTCTGCCACTGTGGTCCTCTTCCATTTCCCTACCTTGGTGTGTGAAACTACCTCTAGTGAAGAAAAACAGTTTCTCTCCTGTCCTATGCACCCATTAAATACCATAGTTGCTGTCCAGAGAACATGGAGTGTGTTGGGGGTCATTCCCCTTTGGGCAACATAAGTACAAATAACAAAGTTTCTTCAATGATCCGATTTTGATCCATAAATGCTAGCAAATACAACCTAGATTCATTGCATTATGACCTTCCTTACAGACACTGAAGCTATTATAAAATGGAAAAAAAGTAAATTCACATTCTTGCCTATTCAATACAACTATAGCTCCTGGACACAGACTTAATCAGGGAAAAAACCTCTGCCCAACACAGCGAGCGAGTGAAATAAGTTCACAAATGCCTAATGGCGGTAACCTTCGGGAGCATTTAGCTCTCTGAATAATAGGCCTGAATAATAAGTCTGCATTAATTCATTGTTTCCCGGGCTGTTGTCATGTTCACAACAATTATTCAGATCAGCATCCAGTATACTAAATGGGATGTTTTTGCATTTCTGTTCCATAGAGCAGGGGAATATAAAGCAACTGGAACTAGAATACATCTCAGTTGAGACCCCCACTCTTTCTGAATCGATGTTGTGAGAGAATTGACTTGAAATCCTCATCCCAGTATACCAACCTATTCAATGTTTGTCCACAGATTCTTTCTGATGTAGATGGAACATCTGAAACTCAGTCCATTCCTGAATCTTTAAGAAGGGGCTGCTACCCAGAGGTAGAGCATAGGCTTTGTCATTGCAAATCATTCTATTAGGGATGACATGTGTTTTATTTCTGGGACTACAAAGCTCACTATGCACTAGCGCGGCTGCCCTCCCCCAAAAGCAAGGTGAACTATAAATTGGAGTTTTCTCTGACGAAGTTCCTTGGATGAGCAGTGAAATGTTTCGACCTCACAAAAAAAGTCCAGTTGTCATAACTACTTTCGGACCAGCAGTGTGATGTGGCTACAAAAAAAGGCAAATGCAATTTTAGGCAGCATTAATACAAGTACATTCCAAATCTACAAGATACTAGTTCCCCTCTATTTGACACTGGTTAGACCTCACATTGAGTTCTGTGCCCTGTCCTGGATGCCACAATTCAAGAAAGATGCCGACAAGAGATGGGACACCCAGTAAAGAAGCAATTGCTAAAAAAAATATTTTTATAGATAATGGGGGAGATTTTATTAATATTGCACTAATAAAGAGAGGTACACCTTTACACAAGTCAAAGCAATTTTGGAAAGGGACCGGGAGTTCATAAAGGGGTGGGGGGGACTAATGATCCAGGGGAGGGGCACATTGTGTATAATTATTTTTTTAATTTTGTGTTATGCTTTCCCCCCATTCGTATATTTTTGCATTATGTTTTATACTTTATGAAGAAAAAGAAAATGAACCCCCAGAATGGAGAATTATGGAATCTGCTGCCCAAAAATTTGAAATTTCCATCCCATCCCATCACATTCAGTCTTTACTTTCTAGTAGGAAGACCTTTGTTTGAAAACCTGGAAAGTCATTGCCAGCCCATATTTATGTATGCCTCACTGACCCAAATGAATGCAGTACAATCCAAATTGATGGCATTGATGCAAATAAATGTGGTACAATCTAAATCGATGGTATTGACTTAATGAAAACTAAGGCATTCAAATAACTCGGTTCCACAATCACAGTTGACGGGAGTCTGAATTGCGAAGTCACATCAAGGATCAACAGTTCCTGGCTAAAACGGCATACAGCATCAAGCATCAAGTGCTACAAAAAGATCAGTGACCAGTTAAAGTCAAAGATCTACTGCACCATTGTATGAGCTGTCATGCCCTATGGTGCAAAATGCTGGCTGGTGAAATCAAATGTCACCTTGGTATCATGGAAAAAAAGATGCTGCAGGGGACCTCCAGCCTCACACAAAAGGATCGTGCATGCAATGATGACATCTGAGCAAAATACAGCATCCCACCAATCACTGACAAGATGCATAAAGCCCGACTACATTGGTTTAGTCATGTTCTGCATGGCAATGAGGAAACTCTGGCCAAAAAGGGTCTCAATTCTGGAGGTCAGCGGATCCCAACTGAAGGTATGACCAAACAGTGCTGGATGAATGCCCTTGACAATGACATGAAGTTGTCCTGGGTTCACCAACCCCTAGCCCACGACCGTGCCAAGTGGAAGGCAAAAACCAGAAAAGCAGACCCTACCACCAATTGGGAATGATTCATCTCTGTTTGCATCCTAGTAACATTGACAGCTTTTCTGACTCACATCCCTATGCTGGAAAAATGATACCAGCTAGTTTGTAAATGAACTTAAAAATTTAAACTAGTCTGGGTGTTAACTTGAAAATATACAGCACACCTAATGCTCTCTTGAGTCCTTTTGATTTGTTTGTGAGGGCCTTCTCTTGAAGGAAAGAGCCTTCTCTGTTGCTGGTCCCAGATTTTGGAACTCCCTCTCACAGGAGACCAGACTGGCCCCATCTTTGCTGCCTTTCTGGAAGGATGCCAAGACCCTTTTTCTTCCGGCAACCCTTCCCTGAGTAAATATCTCTGTGTGATTTGTGAATTGTGTGTGTGGTTGTGTGTTAAGTATTACTTGTTTGACTAGATTGCTAGTACTTCTTGTGTTTGCCATTTTTGTATTTTCTACTTCTCAGAGAGACATGCTTTAAAAATTGTATACTTATTGTTCTTACCTTTAATATTGTTTTTTAAAGATATAAAAGCTGCCTTTTAACTCATTGTTCGTAGCTTTAAGTTTTGTCTTTTAATTACCTTCACCACCATCGTATACTCATTGTTTTCGACTTTAAATATTGTATTTCAATTTTGGTTCCTTTTCAAGGAGAAAAGATGGGGTAACATGTTTTAAATAAACCAGTCAATTTCATAATAGCCAAATAACTTGTGACCCACTGCCACATTTGCATTAATCAAAGCATTTTAATGGGGGAAACAAAAATATATTACGTTTTTGAGTACAATATATAATTCTAAACTAATATTTAATATAATTATTGTATATGCATCCTCCAGACCTACTAAGATGATTACATACTAGCTTCACCTTCATCTTCACCTTTTCCTGCTTAGCCTACTAGGTTATGAAGCTAGTCCTTTATTTCTTTGGAGTTTGCTCCTATTAATACAGTATTCTAATATTCTCAGCATTTCATCCCTATCTGTGAAGGCACCTTCTTGTACATATTAAATACAGCAGTGTTATTCATCCCTCAATAAATGTGGTTGGGCTCTGCTTTCTCATACAGAAAATGTTTCTTTGCTGGAGGTGTTTGTTCCTGGAGATACTACAGTGGACCTCAATTAGCTCAAGCTGTTCCTCTGGGACAGTTTTATTGCTGCTGTATCCTTTCCCCTTGAGCCCCTGTTCTACAAATATTGTATCTCTGCCCTCTTGCCCAATGCACATTTTTAAAAATGAACACCTTTCCAGGCTGCTGACTACTGATCTGCTTCTGGTCCTCCAAATGTGAACTCTCTGATTTCTTTCTATCTGATCCAATTATCTGCACTGTATCTAGCTCCAAATCCGTGACTGGCATGTTTTTGGTGCTGGTTTATGGGGAAGTCATGGCTGCTTTCACAGTGATGCCATGTGATAGTTCTTATCTACTGAGTGAAACTCATTCTCCAAGAGTACAACTCTTTTTTTTTTTTTTTTTTTTTGCCTAACTGCAGCAAAGATCCAAAAGCAATAGTGGAAAACTAGAAACCCCTTTTATTCCCAGACTCTTATTTCTTAAAGCAGGGGTAAGTGACATCAGCTCTACTGTGAGCCATTTTTCAGATTTGCCAGCTGACTGCAGGCAGCATTTCCTAATCTGCATATTCAATATTTAGTTATTTTTCCCTTTAAAAGTTCATTTCAGTGTTTATAGACTGAAAAGCTTGCTACAGTCGTCTTTTGCTAAAGGAGAATGAGGCATGCTGCAGGTCCTTTTGAACTTGTAGAAGCTGCTTAGAGCTGAGTACTTATGCATCACTTTTTCCTAGATAAATCCTATTAGGCATTTTGGACTACAAATCTCTCAGCCAGTGCTGTTAACAGTCTAGGATTGTGGTACTCAGAAACTACCACAGAACACTGTGTTGCTGACTCTTGTACTAAGTGTGGCAGATTCTGAATGTAGATTTCCTCTTGCTGTACAGCAAAAGTGAAGGAAGCAGAATAGTTTCAGGTTCCCCGGTTTAGTCTGACTCTTTTGTTCATCAATTGGCATTTACAGTCTCAATAGCTTTCTTTGTGACATTAATAGTAGAAAGAATAAAATATGTTTCTTTACTTACAGTTGAACAACTCTACAGCAAACTGTCAGAACATGACTGCTTGCAGCAACAGGCCTCAACCAACAAACTGCTCCCTTCTAACAGACTCGCTACCACAATGGTATTGTGTTACATTTGGGTTTATATTACAGATGGGCACCAAACAAAAAACAAAACACTGTTTAGTCATTTCATTATGTAACAAATTGTTTTGCTAAAAAATGAAACAATAGAAACCATTTCATGATGAAACAAAACGAACCACCCTTTTTGTTGTTTGGGAAATGAAATGAGGGAGTTTTCTCAAACTCTTCCCTGTAACCCCTGAAATTTAGAGAGATTTGGGCTTCAGGGGGCTAAGTTATTCAACTGCAAAGAGCCCCCCCAGCAGTAATTGGAAAAGTGCTATGCACTCACCATGCTGGCAATAGGTCAATTTATTACTTTCCTTTGGTTACAGGAGAGAGTAAATTTTGGGGGCTTGCAGGGAAGAGCTTGAGGAAGCTCCCCTACGATTTCCATGTGGCTAGATGCAAGGGATCACTATTTGTCAATACATATGTACTCGAAAATAGTGATCCCAAGCATCTAGTGACATGGAAATCACAGGGGAGCTTCTTCAAGCTCTTCCCTGTAAGCCCTCAAAATTTGAAGAGTTTGGGGGTTCAGGGAGCCAAGTTATTCAGCTGCAAAGAGGGACCCCTAGCTAATTGCAAAAGTGCTGTATGGCACGTGCCGGTAATATAGAGGTTAAGCTGCTTAAGTTAACCCTTCCAGCCACACCCACTAGAGGTAGCCTGCAAGGTTGCAAAGTTCCAACCTAAGTGTCAGATTATGGCATAACTGAAATTTAATAATGCTTTATCATGGCTCCCAGAATCCCCACAGCCAGCAGGGATTCTGAGAATGATCACGCTAAGCAACTACTTCCAGCTTTTGGATGAGCTTCATGTCACAACCTACCGTATACACTCGAGTATAAGTCAACCTGAGTATAAGTCAAGGCCCCTAATTTAAACCCCCTCCCCAAAAAACCTGGGGAAACTTATTGACTCGAGTATAAGTCTAGGGTAGGAAATGCAGCAGGGCCTGGCAGCTCCTCCTTTGTGAGCTGGGGGAGCAGTGTGTGATGTTTAAAATGACTTTTAGCCACTGAGGCAGCGCTTGGGTAAAAACAATTTTAAACATTGCGCGCCGCTCCCTCGTGATGCAGAGGGTGGTCAGGGGAGATGTGGTGCACAACATTTAAAATGACTTTGAGCCACCAACCCAAGCACTTGACTGAGCGGCTAAAAATATTGACCCAAATATAAGTCGAGGACCCCCCTCTTTTTTTTTCAGCCCAAAATTAGGGCTGAAAAACTAGACTTATATTCGAGTCTATACAGTACTTTATTTGGACTAGGGCTACCTTTAGCATAAAGCAAGCCAACCATCATTTTAGCAATGACATTCAGAACACTAACAATATCTAGAGAGCTCAATGAAGAATATTGTCAGGATTTCATTTTCTTTTGCATAAGGGTGACAGGAAAACAAAGCCAGACCGAGACAAAGGGGCTTAATACATCTCCAAGTGCTAATTCTTTAAAATGATTAATTTGCTGCTTTCACTAGAGTGGGGCAAAAAAGCAATTGCTCCCCACTTTGGTACTGATCTGGACAGAAGACAGCAGGATGCTCTTCACAATCCTATTACAGCAGGATGCTCTTCACAGCCCCGGAGTCAAATCACAGTAATTTTTTTCCAAATCAAGAGGATCAACTTTCTGAAAGAACAGAAGAAGGAGTTGAAGTTGGGTTGTTTCTGCCATCCTGGCATTTAGACTTTTTTTCTCATCCACATTGGGTCAGATAAATGGTCAATAAGTAGGCAAGCCAACACAGTGCCTAAAATTAGAGTTTTGGTACATAGACAACAAGTTGCTACAGTGGTCCCCCGCCCTTTCGCGGTTCATATACTGCAGTCCCGCTATATTGCGGGACCATATTATATGAAAAAAGCCCTCCTTGGGTAAAGGGCAAAGGCTGTTTCTGGCCTCCCATACTTACCCCAGGACTGGCACTGCCCCGAATGGGCCTGCGGGGTCCTTCCCAGGGACCTCCAGAAGGCCTGGGAAGGCCCTCGCAGTCCCATTCGGGGCAGCACCAGGCTGGGGGTAAGTACAAGAGCCCCCAGTTAGGGCCCCCACACCCGACCTGACCTGCATCCACATATCGCGGATTTTCAGTTATCGCGGGTCGGGTCAGGTCCCTAACCCCAGCAATAGGCGGGGGATCACTGTACCATCTAATAGCATCTAATTGTGGGTGACCTGAACATACAGCATATCTGAAGTCCTTGTAGTAACAAGGATAGAGGGACACCCTGATCTTCTCAGCAGTACATTGCTATGTGAGAGGGATGTTGGCAGGTCTTTGGGTCTGAGTCTCATGACCTAGTCTGAATCTTTGGTGCCAAGTCCCAAGTCTGAGTCCAAGTCTTCAGTCCCAAGTCACAAGTCCCAAATCTGAGTCACTATGAAAACAAGTTTTCCCCACCCCCAGAAAAAAAAAGAGAGAGAATGGTAGGTGGGTTTCAAGATGTGGGTTGAGACCAAGTTAATGGGGGGGGGGAATCCCAAGTCGAGTCCAAGTCTGGTGTGAATTATGTTAACTTCAACATGACAGCGAGTTTTGCAACTTGAGTACCCATACCTACTATGGGACCTATCCCTCAAAATAACAAAATTTGTGGTGAATTGGTTTTGGATGGGACAAGAAGATTTTTGCACTTTACAAACATCTTTCTCCTGGAGAAGATAATAATTCCAGCATCAGTTTGGTGGTATAGATCCATATATCTGCCTGTGTTTTGGGGGGTCTCTTTAGGCGCATGGCCACAAGAAACATCTTAATGAGTACTTGGATTTCACTAGTATTTACTTTAGTATTACTATATCTGAAAGTACTATGGGTAAGTACTTTCAGATACATGGGAAAATACAGATCCCATCAGAAGCTATGTACTGTATGTGATGATAGATAGATAGATAGATAGATAGATAGATAGATAGATAGATAGATAGATAGATAGATAGATAGTAGAGATGGGATAGATTCGTTACGCAAGAAAATGAAATGATTTTTTAGAAAACAAAACAACCAAATAGATAGATGCATTGAATAAAAGAATAGATTTTCGTTTTCGTTTTTCATTTTGATAGCAAAAAAGATGAAAACAAAAACGAACCAAAACGGACCCACATCCATTTTTTTGAGTCGTGCCCATCTCTAATAGATAGATATAGATAGATAGATAGATCCACATCCTCATTCTCTTCCAATTGATCACAAATATGGTAGACGTAGAGTGAGGGAGTGTTGGCCCAGCTGCATTGGCAGTCGGAAGTAAGGCTCTCCCTTCTCTCTCTCTGCACAGATGCAGTTTTGCATAACTTGCATACAGTTGCCGAGAAGGAGAGGAGGTTTTTCCATAAGAGCAAAAAGGTAAACATTGTAACATCCATTCCACATTTTGTAACTTCATTAAATTTGGTATGGTTACCAAGGCCAATGAAACTCCGCTGTCCTTCTATGGCTTAGGAACCATATGGGAATGGGCAGCCTTGAAGAATGCCTGGGAGGTTCAGCTGACACAGCCTGGGGCAACTAAACTGGCATACAATGAAGGCCAACACGACACTGAAGGCCAGCACAAGTTACCATTTGCACTTTGGGATCAAGGCAATGTGTTGGTTCAGTTACTTTAAAACTGCAAATGCCTTTAAGCCAGGCATGTCCAAACTTTGCCCCTCCAGATGTTTTGGACCACAACTCCCAGAATTCTAAGCTTAGATTGCCAATGACAAAGGACTGTGGGAGTTGTGGTCCAAAACATCTGGAGGGCTGAAGGTTGGCTATGCCTGCTTTAAGCCTATGTCTCATGACAAAACTCTCCAGATATTAAGGTCAGTGGTCCCATTGAGAGTACTATTGCCTATGGGAGACTAGTTAATATGTGACGACCATCTCATATGTTTCTCCCAAGCTGCAGAAAATATGGCCTGCTCCCACTCACATAGCTTCAAGTAAGGCTGTAGCTTATTAAACTCGTCTACCAAATATGCTTGCTAATATTCCTCTTATTATTTTGTATAATATCCTATTATTATTATTATTATTATTATTATTATTATTATTATTATTATTATTATTATTATTATTATTATTATTATTATTATTATTATTTAATTAATTAATTAATTAATTAATTTATTTATTTATTTATTTAATATGTGGATTCTGCTTTTAGTGAAAGATGGGATAGAAATGTCAATTATTTGTTGGTTCAGTTAAAATCAGTTGATTCAGTAACAGGGGCCAGGGCCCCAAAAATATTCACATTTACATCAGTGGTTTTAAATTGATCCTAAAATGTGGATGGATCCTAATTGTGGATGGAATTGTATATAGGATAACTCCCAGCAGGTAGAGATGAGCTTCAGATAAAGAGGTATTTTTTCTTTATTGATTCTGTTTTTTCCATTATGGGGGGGCAGGGAGGGGATCTAGAAACCTCAGAGGTCATTTTATGTGGGGGAAAATTTAAAGGATTTTGTGATAAGGCATTGTGGAGGTTAGCTTTTTTGGAGTGTGACTGAGGTACCACACTCCACTCAGTACAGAATAGTAAAAGGTCTCGCCTCACTCTAGCACAGGCCCTCAGTTGTCTGTACCACTTTAGTCTCGGGTTTGGCTGCCACCATTTAGGGCAGTGGTGGCCAAACTTTGGCCCTCCAGATGTTTTGGACCACAACTCCCACAGTCCTTTGTCATTGGCAATACAGGCTTGGAATTCTGAGAGTTGTGGGAACCTGGCAATGAAATGGAACGAACCAAACCGAACCAAGAAATTTAGGTTCGTTACGTTTCGCTTTTGTTAATGGTGACACATGATGAAATGAGCTGTTTTAAATATTTAAAAACGTCCTGAATATCTGTAAAAACCCAGCGATAATTATTTGTTCTGCCTGGTAATACCTACCAGGGGGGTTTGGGGTCCTTAAAACGTTTCTTTTTGTCTTTCTCCCATCGCGATGTATTTTTCTTTTCCCTTTAAGGATGACACAAAATGGATGCCAGCCACAAAATGGATGCAAGCCATGTGATGGGATCATGTAAATTCTTGAACAATTTTAACCAATAGCATGCCCAGGTTGCAGACTGGGCAGGTCTGGCAGCCACAGAGGGCATTAAAAGCTCTGGCAGCCCCCATCCTCTTTGCAGTCTGTGGTGGGAGTTAGGGTGGGATTGCTGTCTCTGCGACTCGTTATTTTCACTTTAGGCCAGGCAGGCAGGTGTGTGTCTCTGTGTTCCTGCTGGCTGCAGCCTGGCTCTTAGGGGAGAGAAAGAAGAGATTTCTCTCTAGCTTCAGTCTTGCAACCTCCCTGCGTGCATGCGTACCTCTCGGTGAGTACCTTCCCTTGCCCCGCAGTGCAGTCACTCTGTGGCTGCCTTGCACCCTGGGCAATGCCCACCACTGCCTTTGCAGCCACCCTGCATACCTAGTCTATACTGTGTCTCTGCCAGCATCATTTTTTTACTGTTTTCCATCTGGCTCTGGGGCGTTGGGGGACGCCCATGCATGGAGGGAATTTAAATCACGCAAAAGCGGGTAAAAACAAAAAATGAAAAACAAACCAACAAAATGAAAATTTTTCAAAAAATTCACGAAAAATGAAAATGAACCAAAATGGACCCTCAACGAAAAATGAAAAACCGAAATGTCATTTTTTGATTTTGCCCATCTCTATAATTGAATACAGAAAGATGTTGAATTAAAGTTCACTTGTATGCAGTTACTTAATGTTACACAAAGCAGTTCACTCAAATGCTGTTCTTATTTCCCTCGCTCAAACTTGACAGTATCCCTAACTGTCCTGTCTCTTCTTCAAGATGTGCCTGTCAGTTCCCTAACTCCCTGGATGTTTCGCCCTATCTTAAGCGTGCATCTTCTCTATCTGACTCTAACTACCTCAGGAGGAGCTATTTAAGCACTAGGGCTCTGCCTCCACACTCCTTATTTGGGCGTAAGCATTAACCCTTTATGTCCCTTCCAGTATAGTCATAAACAGTAAAAGGGTGAATGCTACAACAATTTCTAAAGGGTTGTGGTTTTCCTTAAGTGAATACACCACTGTGCAGCTCCAGATCATATTCTGATACCTGGCCCCATGCCAGAAATGTGATTTTTTTTATATCCTTAAGATAAACTTGTAAAAACAGAGGACCTCAAGATAGGTCAGACGCTTGTTATCAGGGAGACATTTCTCACCATGCGTTCTGCTTCACTAAGTCTGCTCTCTTCTTAAAAAGAGGAAAGCCTGATATAAATTTCTCCACGTAAGCAATTTCACTTGGCAAAGTTCTGCAAGCACA
Organism: Phrynocephalus forsythii; assembly: GCA_029282475.1. Taxonomy (NCBI): domain Eukaryota; kingdom Metazoa; phylum Chordata; class Lepidosauria; order Squamata; family Agamidae; genus Phrynocephalus; species Phrynocephalus forsythii. The sequence continues at coordinate 110,408,311 of JAPFRF010000005.1, read as the reverse complement.
ATTAGATGTCAAGGGTGGGATTTTTTTTTTTGTCTCAGCTGGGAGGCTCTTTTGCTATGTCCATCCTGCTGTGTTGAAGTTGCCAGACTCTCTAACTCCTAGCAGTAGCTGTGAGGTGCACAGGCTCTGACAGAGTGTCCAGTTTGCTGCCAAGTGACTTCAAAGATTTTGAAGGAAATATTCTCTTTGCCAACCTCCACAATTCTTTCGGGCCCAAAATTAGGCTTCAGGGAGTCTGAAGGCATTACGTAGTCCAGATAACAAACATAAATAAATAAATAAATAAATAAATAAATAAATAAATAAATAAATAAAAACCCTAACTGCAATTAGTTCCTATATCTACAGCAAGTGGAAGTGTGCTTCCAGGAAGCTTCCAGGATTAGAAGAACTTAAATAAAAGAGGTGCAGGTTTGCTTCAGTGCCCGCTTGTCAAAGTGGCTGATTTTTCCATCTCGCCGCCAAAGTCTAGTGGGAAATCAGTTAATGGCTATGAACGGTGGAAGAGATCATAAAAATGAACCAAAATGGACCCTCAATGAAAAATGAAAAACCGAAACATCATTTTTTTATTCGTGCCCATCTCTATTATTGAATACAGAAAGATATTGAATTCAAGTTCACTTGAATGAGGCGACTTAAATTTGTGTAGTGTTTCAGATCCCTTGTTTTTCAGCAATGCTTCTGCTCCCTCTGATATCCAGTGTTTGGGCTTTTATGACAAGTATGGTGGAAAATAGCAGCATTCCTAGTTACTGGCAAAAGGTTGTTAATCTCTTTTTAATGTTCTAGAGCTGAGAGAGTTTGTTTCCTGGGAATTTTAGATTTATTTATTTATTTTCCAACCTGGCTTCTGCTTTGGGCATTTCCATTCCCTGCTAATTTAGCAGCTGGGCTTCTGTTTTGTATTTTTCCTTCTGATAATTCAGAGGTTTCTTTCTGACATTCCAGGAGCTCCTCAACAAAGAGGTAAATTCCCATAGCCTCATTCTCTCAGAAAGAATGAAAGAGGGAAAAGAAAAAAGAACCACCCTCAAGATGTCTCATAGGAAATCTCGCAAGATTTCTGAGAAGTTTCACTCTCACTTGTCTTGGAAAGAACCATAAGTTGATACAATTCCTGGACCGAATGGCATGTTTTCCATGCAGGATTCGCCAGAAGGAGCATAACGCTGTGTAGAATTTGGCAGTTCCCTGTGTAGAACAACAGGTGTAAGAGGGAGGAAATGGGGTCTCATTTTCAGAGGAAGCCAGGAAATCTCACTGATGCAGTGAGAAGTCTTGGCAGGAATTCTCAGCACGGTAAGAGTCAGAAGATTGCAGAGAATGAAAATTTCGAGTACTCGTCACATCCCGGTTTCACGCTGAAGCATCTACCAACTCTCACAAGACACAATGTACAGTCCCTCCTCTCACGCAGTACCATTTACATGCAAACCATCTTTGTAATTAGGATTACAGTTAAACCAACAACAACTGATGGGATTGTGTGCTTCCACAATAGGATCTTAAAATATATGTCTGAAATTTATTAAGCATGACACTCTCATTGCCCTCCTGCTGCTACAACCATGTGAACTATTCTTATTAAACAAGCAACATGCAGCAACTCTACACATTTCTTGCACGGCAATAATCTCCATGGGCAAAAATATGTACAGAGGTATAGGGGTGTCATGATGCAACAGGAGCAAAAGGGGGGGTTCTCTCCTAGCCCCTATTCTGGAGGTCGATGAATCTGGCACATGAGCACAACAAATCAATCCTTAACAAAGGGCCTTTTCACACGACCCCTATGATCCGCTGGCCCCTTAAATTCGGACCAGAGATCTTGGGGGTTTGTTGCTGTTCCTCCGTCCCCACCCCTCTGCACTTCCTGGCTGCTGGCTGCGTGAGGGGAGGGAGGAAAAAAGGGGACAAAAGAATAAAGGCTTACCTCCCGGTGCCGGTGGAAGCGGCTCCCAGCTGCTCCGAGCCCCGTCACTTCCTGATTCCTTCTCTTAAAGGGGCGGGAGGCAAAAAACAACAACAAAAGGAAGCGAGGAGAGCCCGGCACAGCCGCATCAAGCAATTTTCATCTCCCAAGAGCAGGTACCTGAAAAGTGTGCTGGGTCACGCTTAGATGGGCGGGGTCGCACTTAATTTCCTGTAAACTCTGGAGCTGGTGGGGAAACATTTTTAAGCTCCGGAGCTGGGAGCCATTTGCCCCGGAGTTTAAGGGTCGTGTATAAACGCCCAAAGTCAGACTCTGCTTCAGTGTTCACCCAGAAATTGGATTCACATTAGCGACAGAAGCAACATGTGCAAATCTTTCCAGTGCGCATGTTGGCTTCACGCAACATTGGAATAGATGATCTACCAGATTGGCTCTACCATTAGGTACAGTAGGACCCCCATATCCATTGGTGATTGGTTCCAAGCGCACCCACCCCTATGGATGCTGAAAGTTATGGATAACAAGACAACAAATGTGATATACATCATATTTTTCACTCTATAAATGCACCTGACCATAAGACACACCTAGTTTTTAGAGGAGGAAAACAAGAAAAAATGTTTCGCCTAAGGTTTCATGGCCAGGGAATCCTGGCTGCAAAAGGGGAGACTTGCAAACAAGGTGATTGGAAGTGTGGGATGCAAGCTGTAAAAGAGGAGGTTTGCAAATAAGGTGATTGGAACTGTGGAATTCAAGCTCCAAAAGGGGAGGCTTGCAAACAAGGTGATTGGAACTGTTGAATGCAAGCTGCAAAAAAGGAGGCTTGCAAACCAAGTGATTGGAACTGTTGAATGAAAGATGCAAAAGGGGAGCCTTGTAAACAAGGTGACTGCAACTGTGAAATCCAAGCAGCAAAAGAGAAGGCTTGCAAATGAGGTGATTGGAACTGTGGAATGCAAGCTGCAAAAGGGAGGCTTGTAAACGAGGTGATTGGGACTGGGGAATCCAGGCTTCAGAAGGGGAGGGCAGAGGCTCCATGGAGGAGATCTTTTTGCAATCAAGGTGATTTTTGACTGAGGAATCTTGGCTGCAGAAAGGGAGGGGTGGGGAGAGGCTCCCTGGAGGAAGCCACTTTGCTAATATGGTGATTGGAACTGGGGAATCCTGGCTGCAGCAGGGGATGGGAGAGGCTCCCTGGAAGCTTCTTTGCAAACAAAGTGATTAAAACAGTGTAATCCATGCTGCTGCAGGGGACAGGAGAGGCTCCGTGCAGGTAACTTCTTACTAAAGGAAAAACTGTGCTATATAGGTACTGGGGGCTAGTATATTCAATCTATAAGATGCACAGACATTTCCCCTTACTTTTAGGGGTGGAAAAAGTACATCTGATAGAGTGAACAATCCAGTAAGTAAAGCAAGTCAAATTTTGGGGGGAAAAATATTTACATGCATTACTAGAACTTGTCACTAGGGAGCACCAGAGGCCATGCTATGTATTATTAAAAAAAACATTCACAGAATAGTCTATGGCTCCCTCTGATGGCTGGTTCTGGTAATGCATGTGAAAATAGGTTTTTATGAATTTTTCTTTTAATTTTTAAAAATATTTTGAGACTGAATAAGTGATTCAGTGGATACTTAACATGTGGATAAAGTGGTTGTACTGCATAGTAAGGCAGTCACCTCCATTGGCAGATGCTATAGTCCATTATCTGACAAATCCTATGGAATTACCAGCCCTTCCACTCTGTTGCAGGACTGTGTTCAGAACGCCACATAATCTGTTCTGATCCCACAGCCAAACTAGCCTGCTGAATCTTCCAAAACATCTTTTCTTTTGGGAAATTTTGATCTAGTACTCTGATTCTCAGCTTAAGCATCTCCCTTTTCAGTTCCTCCATAATATCCCTTTTGCTTCTATATGAATCTGCTTCCAGACATAATTGGGGTGAATCATGTTCACAGTACAAAGCTGAAGCCCAGAACAACAAAGCCATAGAAAATACTATTGATTCCGCATGATCCTGGCTACCTGCCTGGAACCTCCATGAGTACTGGTCACCTTTTTTTCCAAGTGTCAGTTCATTGATAACATGGATTGTCTGCCAGTGGAACATATTTAGATGTTACGATTTGTGAATGGATGGACTGTGCAATGTGGGAAGGACAAGCTTAACATTTATGAAGGAGGCTGCAATATTCCACAGCACTCTTTTTTTTTAAAAACTTATTGCACTTCATTAGGAGATGTGGAAGGAAAGAAAGCAATTTTTATTTTTTTATTTTTTTGCTTCTGTTAATACAGCTTGTGGGTGGGGTAAATAACTCATCACTCTCCCAGTTTGCAGTTTCTGTTTCCTCCTTGTTAAGTGTATGAGCTATAAAAGGAATGAATGAAAACACTTTCTCCTTAATGCCACAAGTCAATAGCTTCAGGTGACCTTTTGTTTAAGGTAGGGATGAGCAATGCATAGCCCATGTGCCTCCTCCCAACTCTTTCTCCTCACTTAAGTGTATCTGTCATTGAGCCAACCAACTGTATTATCAAATGGTTGGTAGCAGTATCAAAGTACACCACTAAAACCAGTGGCAAAGGTCTTTTTCCCTTCCAGAAGAGAAGACTGTGTCTGTGTAGTGCATAAGGATGCTCTGGTACCTTCTTGTACCATTGGATCACAGAGAGGATAGAGATACAAGGGAACCCAAGAGTCCTCATGTCCAATCCACTGCCAAAGCAGGAAATCTGCAGCTAAAGACTTCTTGGAAGATAAGTCTCCAACCTCTGTTTAAAAGCATCTAATGAAAGAGAGTCTACCATTTTGCAAGATGGTCTGTTCCACTGTTGAACAGCAATTATTTTTCAGGAAGTCCTTCATCTTCTTTAATTAGAATGTCCTTTCCTGCATTTTGAACCCAGCCACATCCCCAGCTTCAACATTATATGTATGTTGTATAAAGGAATTAATTCATTCCAAATGAAATTCTGTTATGCAAATTTTCCTTTATACAAATTTCCCATAGGAATGCATTTAAAACAAGTAATCCCTAATCACGACCATTTTTATGTTGTAAGGATTCGCCCCATAGGCCCCATAAGCAAATTTCCCCTATCACCGGGATTTTTTATGTTCTATACAAACAGTTTGTTATAAAAGGGTCCACTGTAATTATCTTATTTCCTAGTCTTCCCCAGGCAAAACATGTATTTATTTAAATTTAGTTATTTATTTAAAATATTTTTATCCTGCCACTCTCCCTAAAACTTACCAGTATCCATTAAACCTTCTTGATGGATATGTTTCCAGGCACTTTACTATCTTGATCTCTTTCTTCTGCATTCCACCTTGTTACTCTACTTCTCAAATTGTGCTGCCCGGCACTGGACAAAGTATTCCATGTGACGTTTGACCAAACAGACTAGAACAATACCATTATCTCCCTTGATCTACGTGGTATATTTCTGTTGATGAACCACATAATTTTGTTTGTTTGTTTTTTGCTATAACAGCACAATGTTGACTCGTGTGTAGCTTGTTTTCTATTATGACTTGCCTAGAAATGTTCTGCACATGCTACTACCAGGATAAGTATCACTCATCCTATATTTTGGGACCTGCTTTCCCCGCCTAAATCTTGGCTTAAATTCCCTCTCCCCCAACATTTTCCATTTCATTTCTTTTCACCCAGTTGTCCAATCTGATACTATCATAATAGATCTTGATGTTGTCTTCTGATGTAGTGTCATCTGCAAATTTGAAAAACATCCTTCTATGCCTCTGCCTACATCATTTATAAAAATATGAGACAATATTGTACCCTGGACAGAACTTAGCAACACTTTGCAGGTCACTTCCCTCGCATTATTTTGGTACAGGCCAGTTACCAATCTGTCAAAACAATTACATCATCGACTTCAACCATTCTCAAAGGGGGGAGCATACGGTCCCCTGAGGGCCTCTGGCACATTTGAAGGTGAGCACAACCGGAAACAATTCTTCACACATCACTTTAAAAGGTTGGCTATGTGACTTATGCAAACCGGATTCAGCCTACATTTCTTTCATTTTACATTTATGGCCATGGCCAAAAATACCCTATAGTTGAGTAACCTGATCACAAACATATCATGGGGGGTGGGGGATCATCAGCTTAGAACTGCAGAAATGGGAAAGACCCTATGTATAATCATGTCCGGCCCCTGCCAAGGATGCCCAGTGGGGAATCAAACTCCCAACCTCTGGCTCTGGAGCTAGAGACCTAAACCCTAAACCAGAAATGTCCAAAGTCCAGCCCGGGGGCCAAATGCAGCCTGATTTAAAATTTTGAATGGCCCTCACCCTCTTCTCCCTGCCAGCTCAACCTGTCACTCATCCCCACCGGCCAGCCCTTCCCTGTGCTGGCTAGAGACATCAGCTTGCAGTTTTATGGTTTGCCTGCCCTCCCTGCCTCCATCCATCCCCTCAGCCATCTGCCCTGCCTACCCACTCCTGGCTCCCTTGCTGCAACATCTTCCCTACATCCTTGCGAGGGAGGGCAGCATATGTGAGCAGTGGTGCATCTTGGGTGTGCGTGGGCCAATTCCCAGGCCGTGTAACAGCTGCCAGGCCCTTGGGTGCCTTGAAACTGGAGCATTTGTGGCTGTTGCAAATGAGCACAGACCACACCCTTTCTCCCCCTCAGGTTGCATGGTAGGCCCCCACACATTTTCACCTCACCAAATCTGGCCCTCCTTGCAAAAAGTTTGGACACCCCTGCCCTAAGCCATTCTGCTCACATTCATTGTAGTCAGGGCCGGTGCTAGGTTTTTTTGCGCCCTAGGCGAGGGGCAGGGGGTGGGTCGGGCGGCGGAGCAGTGGGTCGGGCGGGGCGGGGGCGATGGGTGGGCAGGGGGTGATGGGTGGGCAGGGGGTGATGGGTGGGCAGGGAGCAATGGGTGGACAGGGTGGTGGGTGGGCGGGGGCAGAGCAGCGGCAAATGGCAGAGGGTTGCGACGGGCATGGGGGTGGCGATGGGCGCAGGGGCGGGCAGCAGGTGGCAGCAGGCAGCGATGGGCGGACAGCGTCAGGCATCGGGGACGGATGGCAGTGGCCAGTGGTGGGGGGCGGGGGGCGGCAGGCTGTCCAGCACCCTCTCTCCATTTTGGTGCCCTACGCAACTGCATAGTTTGCCTTAATGGAAGTGCCGGCCCTGATTGTAGTTACTGCCAAATTTAGAGAGCCCCATCTCAATTCTGGTGGCAGTTCCCTCGGAGGAGCCCATGGAGTCTACTGCAACCCCTGCACTCTAGAAACTGCCACCCTCCATTTGTGAAATACATACACACATCTTCTACTTTATTCAATGGGTTGGCAAATAACACTTGAAGATGCCCAACAGGAGGCAATGACCCTGAAAATGTTTGGTGGGCAGGGGAGGTGGTCCCAAGCCGTCAGAAAGTTACAGATGGGCCTATTCCACCCAGCACATTTTACACCTCATTTAAAGCTTATGTACTGCGATAAGCTCATATAGTTGAAATGAGTATATCACAAACATGCATATATTTGAATTTATATTATAAGGGAAATAAGCCTGAAAACTACTGCTTAATCAAATTAAGCACTGCAGAGTGAACATAAACTATCAGAAGGAAACAAAGAGATTTACTTGCATAAATGGAAGTCAAACATGAACAATTACTGGCTGCAAGGCTGTTCTCATTATGGATTAGTTGTCAGGATGCTTCTGCCGATGGAATAGTACTTCGCTGAAAAGGCCATTAGCCTGACTTTGGTTATATTGATGTTAAAATAATAATTTTATCCCGTCAAGTTAATTCCAACATATAGTCATCCTATCCGGGGTTTTCTAGGTACAGAGTATTCCAAAGTACTTCAGAGTACTCTGTACCAGGCATGTCCAAACTTCAGCCCCCCAGCTGTTTTGGACCACAACTCCCACAGTCCTTTGCCATTGACAATACAGGCTTGGAATTCTGAGAGCTGTGGTCCAAAACATCAGGAGGGCCGAAGTTTGGACATGTTTGCTGTAGTCTGTCTTGTCTTTTCCCAGGAGGCACAACAGAGATTTGAACTCCCAACCAGATACCTAAGTCACTGAGCTCTCCAGCCAGGTATCTGATGTTAACTCACTTGAGCTGGGAATATCAAATCTGGCAATAGTCCATCCATGTTAACTTCTATGTACCTTTACAAGGATGATTCGAGAGGATAATGCAGTCTGAAGTTGTCCTTACTTTTGACTGTTCATGTGAAAGTTTGGACTGTTTGTCTCAAAGGTTTGTTGAATATGTTAATTCACAGAGGATTCTGATGTATGAATTCCGTTTTACTGTGTGCTGCGAGGGGGTGATATATAGCAGCCTCTATGTTTTCAATATATTTCATCAGAATTTGTACATTTAGCTCTTTTTGTTGTTTTGAGGTTCATGTTTTGGGGGCCCTTGGCTCTCATTTTTCTCTTTCTCTTGAAGGATCTTTTCATGTTATGCATCAGTGAAAAAAACATACACATGAGAACTAGATGGGAGCCGCTCTTCCAATGCATAGGTCTGGATATTCTCCAAAAATAGTTTATGCATCGACCCACACCCTTTGATTTCTTGGTTGTTCAGCATCATTTTCTTTTGAGTACAGGAACCTTACTGAAAAGCTTTGTGTTTATCTTGATAACAAGCTGTCAATATCATCCATTCACCCTGGCAAGCAACCAGTTGACATTATAGTCCAGTAGTGGCCAAACTTCAGTCCTCAGGTGTTTTGGACCACAACTCCCAGAATTCCAAGCCTGTATTGTTAACCACAAAGGACTGTGGGAGTTGTGGTCCAAAACATCTGGAGTGCTAAAGGGTCGCCACCACTGCTGTAGATGGTTTACAATTTATTTATGCAGGCTACACATTGCCCCCATCCCAGCCAGCTGGGTACTCATTTTACCAACCATGGAAAGATAGAAGGCTGAGTCAACCATGATCTGGCTACCTGGAATGGAACCATAGGTCATGAGCACAGTTATAGGTGCAGTGCAGCAGTTTAACCACTGTGTGATGAGGCTCTTGAGTCAGATGAAATTGAAATACTACAAATTTGGGGGGCTTTGTTTTGCTTTACTTTGTTGAGAAATTTAAAGATGTCCTAATGTCCTCTTCACTCACAGCGCAGCACCTCTGCTCCCTAGGTAGGAGACCTTATATAACCAAATGAGAATCAAACATGTGACTCCCTGCCTTTCTGTCTAATTCATCAATACTTTCAAATGAAACCCATGCACTGAAGAAGAAGAAAGGTCTCAGCCACGTTAGTCATGGGGCTCAGATCTCCTATAGCGACCAAAGAAACAAACAAGCAAATAAGAAAAAAGTAACTGGAAAATAAAGACCAACTCAGACAATTTGCTAAACCTGACTGAGGACATCTGGTTATGATGTAATGAGTAGTTCCTTCAGATTCATTACAACCCTTGCATCTGCTACTTATCCTTTGTCTCATAATGGTTTTCTGATAGTACTACCTACTGCAGATGGATTGCATATATCAGAGGTCCTCAACCTAAGGCCCCAGGACCGGATGCAGCCCCCCAAGGTCCTGAATCCGGCCCCCGGGACCAATTGCAACCCCCCCACCTACCCCCTACTTTGCGAGCAAGCCAGCCTCTGCAGCTGCTTCTATTGCTGAGGCAGTTCAAAGTAGTGGGCTATGTCACTTCTACCACTCCCCCCAACTACCGCCTAGATGATCAGCATGCTGGCTACTGGGGCATTCAAAGTGGGAGGGCTACGGCAAGGTCCCCTGCTCCACCCTCCCACTGTGGTCCAGCCCCCAGTGGTGTCTGGGGTGTGGTGAACCAGCCCGCTGTTTGAAAACCTTGAGGACCCCTGGCATATATGGACCCCTCAGTTTCATCCTGAAATGTTAGCTACAGACATTAGCATGCTGATCATCTAGGCGGTAGTTGGGGGGAGTGGTAGAAGTGACATATTATATATATATGTGTGTGTGTGTGTGTGTGTGTGTGTGTGTGTGTGTGTGTGTGTGTGTGTGTGTGTGGTGGCAATTACTGCTATTACCACAAGCGTTACTACAACTGTGGCCGGAATCGTATTGCAAACATGAGCAGAGCCGGGCAGTTATACAATTACTGTGAGCTGATTGGTGTACATCCAGTCATGCCATTGTCACATAATTGGTCACACAATCAAGCATACAATCATCAGCAGACCAGAAAAACTGCTGTCCCATTAGCCTATGCTGCAGGCTTCTGTTTGGCGTGTGTTCTTGTAACAGGATATTCGCTGATACATTTTTGTGCCACGTGCCCTGTAGTCTTTTGAGACGTGCTACAAATTAAGCTCTTGCTATCTGATCCCATGCCATGTTCTAAGGTAGTATACTGTGTACTTGAAGCATTCCTTTCTCAGTCTTTTCTTGGAAAGGAAATTCCATGGGCATCTAAGCCGTTGGTTCCGGTGATAAACTGAACTTAAACTGGCAGGAAGTACGGCTACTTCCCTTTCTCTTCTCTGTGGATCAAGTGAACAATTATGCTCATTTTTTCAGCAATGGTTGCAATACTTGTTAATGCTTGGAAAATTATAAAAGTCCAGTCAACTGATCCTAAACAAGCAGCCTTGCAAATGAGTCCCCAGAACTAAAGTTTTGTTTTTCTGTATGTGATTTACCTCCTTGACTTTGCAAAAAATAAATAAATCCTAAAATGTGCCCAGTTCATTGAGAGCCAGGGGGCTACATAACCAAATTGTTTGCAACAACTATCCCTGCTGATCAACATAAGATGGTTTCGTATGATTAAACTCTACCAGTATCAAATGTGAAGAAGTGGATGCCACTCACAATTCAACATGACTCGTTCCCAGAAAAATTGCTTTCTGCCCAGTTTAACAGAAAAGAACTGCTGTTATAGGCCACCACACTGCTTCCAATTTGTAACAGCCCTGTGACAGACATTTCCAAAAGGTCCTGCAAATGACACCTTTTGGAAGTGATCTTGCCCTCCTAAGATACTGCAGCCTCTGATTTCCTTTACTGAGTCAAAACCATGGCATGTTCCCTTTTATTGTTTACCTCATAATAAAAAAACTTGAAATCAAAGATGTGAAATAATCTCGCCCTTGTCTCAATGTTGGTCACAAAACTAAGGTATGTCAATACACCAGGATAACCTGATGAGGATTCTTGGACTACTGTGAGAATTCTCACCTCTATTTATTTATTTATTTATTTATTTATTTATTTATTTATTTATTTATTTATTTATTTGAATTATACCCCGCCCATCTTCCCAAGGGAACTCCGGGCGGCTTACAGAGCTGATCAAGTCAGCAGAATTCACAATACGGGTACAACAAACAGGATAATACACATAATAAAATCAAGCAGCATAAAAGCACCCTTTTAGTTTCAAAACCTCGCTGCTAGAACAACAAGACACTAAAAAGTAGGCAGTCGATGGCGGGAGAAAAAACAGAAAAAAAACTATTAGGCTAGGTCACCAAAGGCCTCGCGGAATAGGATGGTCTTCACCGCTCTGCGGAAGGCCAGCAGGGACTCTGCAGAGCACACTTCGCTGGGAAAGCTATTCCATAAAAGTGGAGCAGCGGCCGAGAAGGCCCGATTCCGGGTAAGAGATCGCCTGGCCTCTCGGGGGGTGGGAACTGCTGAACCGTGACTGCTGAACCATGACTGCTGAACCGGTTGCGCCGAAGTTGACCGCTGGGCGATCCGCTCTGCCAGGTAGTCCGGGCCCAGGCCATGGAGGGTTTTATAAACTAAAACCAAGACCTTGAATCTGATCCAGGAGGCAACGGGTAGCCAATGCAGCCAAGCCAAAACTGGCGTGATGCGGTCATAGCGACGCGCACCCATCACAAGTCTGGCCGCTGCATTTTGCACCCGCTGCAATCGCCGGATGAGAGTCAAGGGCAACCCCATGTAGAGAGTGTTGCAGTAGTCCAGCCTCGAGATCACCAGCACCTGCACCACTGTTCTCAGAGAGTCACCGTCTAGGTAGGGACGGATCTGGGTGATCTGGCGCAGATGCAAAAATGCGGTCCTGGCCACGGCGCCACCTGGGCATCTAGGGACAGAGCCGGGTCCAGGACCACGCCCAGATTCCGAACCCTCTCTGCCAGCTGGAGAGAAATACCCTCCAAGCTGGGGAGAGGGCCTCCATAACCAGATGGGGAGCTCCCGAAGAACATCACCTCGGTCTTCCCGGGGTTGAGTTTGAGCCTGTTGGCCCTGGTCCAGGCCATGACCGCCTCCAGGCACTGGTCGAGAGACCAGACAGCTTCCACTGCAGAGGTGGAAAAGGAGAGATAGAGCTACGTGTCATCAGTGTACTGATGACAGCAGGCTCCAAATCTCCGAATGACCCCAGCCAACGGCCTTACATAGATATTAAACAGCATGGGGGAGAGAGACGAGCCCTGCGGAACCCCGCATGGGAGTGTCCACGGGGCCGACAACTCTCCACCATGCTGCACGTACTGAGGCCGACCCTGAAGGAAGGACCGGAGCCAACTACGAACAGTGCCCCCGATACCCACCTCCAAGAGCCGGTCCAGTAGGATACCGTGGTCGACGGTATCAAAGGCCGCTGACAAATCCAGGAGAACCAACAGAGTAGAGCAACCCCTGTCGGCCGCCCGGATTAGGTCATCTTGCAGCACGACCAAAGCTGTCTTGGTTCCCCAGCCAGGCCTGAAACCGGACTGGCAAGGATCAAGGCACCGCTGTTCCTCCAAGAATGACTGAATCTGCACCACGGCCACCCTCTCGATGACCTTGCCCATGAAGGGAACATTGGCAATCGGACGGTAGTTGGCCAATTGGTCCGATGCCAAGCCCGTTTTTTTTTCAGAATGGGCTTGACCACCATCTTCTTCAGGCGGGAGGGAAAGACCCCCTTGCTGAAGGAGGCGGTGGCAATGACAGCAGCCCACTCGGGCATGCTCCCTCCAGTAGATTTAATAAGCCATGATGGACAAGGATCGAAGGGGGTGGTCGCGGGAAGGCAGTGGGCAATAGCCCTGGAGGCTTCCGAAGAAGAAACAGGTCCAAACTCAACCAGTCAGGGAGAGCGAGGGGGTGAGGCAGCTGGGGATGGCGAGGGGGGTCTAGTGTAACTGGATTCAAAACCGGCACAGATGGCCTCTATTTTAGATCTAAAAAAAGACTGCGAAATTCTCACTACTGAAATCAGTAGGAGGAGGCCTAGCCAGATTAGGATTGGTGAGGTCCCGAACCACCCGGAAAAGTTCCGCCTGATGGTTCGAGGCCTCATCAATTCTCAGGGAGTAAAAAGATCTTTTGGCCTCCCTGATCACTCACGAGTAGCACCTAGTCTGGGTCACAACTGCAGTCTTATTAGTAGCCATCCGGTTCTGTCTCCAGATGCTCTCCAGTCTCCTCCGTTCCTGCTTCATCACTCTTAACTCTGCCGTGAACCATGGCGAAGTTCGAGCTCTGCCACGGAGGAGGCGCTTGGGGGCGATTCAGTCGACGGCACAGGCAGCTGACTCAAACCATTGGTTAGCCATAGCCTTGGCTGAATCGTCAGCCAAGCCACCAGGAAGCTCCCCGAAGGCTTCACGGAACCGGCCTGGCTCAAGACGCCTTCGGGGGCGGGCCCAAACAAGGGGCCGTTGGTCCCCGCAGGGAGGGGCCATAATTGACAGGGAAAAGGACAACAGGTGATGATCTGACCATGACACAGGTAAAGAGACAACGTCCCCCACCTCCAGATGAGAATCCCCCGACCTGGAGGTAAATACCAGATCCAGGGTATGCCCACACCTGTGGGTAGGACAAAAAATATGCTGGGATAGACTCATGGACATCATGGCTTCCATGAATTCCAGAGCTGCACCAGCGAGCTCACCTCCAGCATGCACGTTGAAGTCCCCGACGACCAGAAGCCGGGGGGGGGACTTCAACAGAGCAGCGGCGATGAACTCCGAGAGCTCTGGTAGGGATTGTGCTGGGTTGCGGGGAGCACGGTAACCCAGCACAATGTCAAATCTGTCCCGCTGTCCTACCAGCAGGTGGAGGCATTCTAACCCCGGACTTACCAATGTCGAGGCCCTGGTCACATAAAGCAATTCCCTGTACACAATGGCGACCCCTCCCCCCTTCTGACCCTCCAACCTGTCCACTCCCTGGACCAGAAACCCAGGTGGATACAGCTGGGCGAGGGAGCCACCCCCCCTGTGCCCACCCAGGTCTCCGTTATACAGGCCAGGTCAGCCCTGCCGTCAACAATGGTGTCGAAGATGACGGCAGTCTTATTGTGGACCGACCTGGCATTCAGAAGGAGGCAGGTCAGGTTGGAGGCGCTGGTGGGATGGCTCCGGGACACATGGCAGTGAGTCGGAGGGTCAGAACATGGGACAGGCGCAAGATGCCTGACCCTAGTTCTTCTTAACCGACTAACTCTAGCAGGTGCTCCTTTGTGCAGAGAAAGGGGTGTTTTACATAGCATAATATCTTTACAGAAAATCATGACCTGTTCACTTCTGAAGCATTTAGATGCCAGTTTACAAGTCTGGCCAGCTTCTGCAGATAAATAACCAATATTTATGTGTTAGGTACACTACACATCATCCTTCTTTCATTGGCCAAAAAGCACAATGCACGCCTCACCTCTCCTCTTCTACCCCCACAGCAACCCTATTAGGTAGGTCAGCCTAAGAAAGACATCTTGGCCCTATCAGTTACAGAGGTCAGTGGGAATTCAACCTGTACCTCCCAGTCTAATGCTAAAATGCAGTGAACCACACTGATTTTTATAATGTCACATTTCATGAAAGCAACCCTTATCATTCAGCTATTCTGTCTCACATTAGCTGAAGCATAGTTCCATCTTATGGTTATATGCAATATTTGTTACCATTTGAAAGACAGTTCTGCTGCAATGAGTTAATATGTGCTGGGAATGCCCAAGGCAAAATATTGGAAATCATACTACACATAAGTAAAGGAGGAGGAGGAGGAGGAGGAGGAGGAGGAGGAGGAGGAGGAAGGAAGGAAGGAAGGAAGGAAGGAAGGAAGGAAGGAAGGAAGGAAGGAAGGAAGGAAGAAAGAAGAAGAAGAAGAAAAAGAAGAAGAAAGAAGAAAGAAGAATAGAATTAGTTCAATTTTGAGAAATAGCAAGATGCTAAGTTAGAAAAATATAATTTCTCCAGTAATAAATGATGAGGTGTGGTCTAAAAAGTGTGATCATTTCCTTCCTTCCTTCCAAGAGACAAGAAATTACTGGTTTCACTCAAAACACATGAGGGCTGTTAACATTCATTTTGGAGAGGCAGTGAATGCTCTCCAGATTTTAGTCTAGACCAGTGTTGGTGAACTCTCGGCACTCCAGATGTTTTGGACCACAGCTCCCACAGTTCTTTGTCACTGGCAGTACAGGCTTGGAATTCTGAGAGTTGTGGTCCAAAACATCTGGAGTGCAGAAGGTTCACCACCACTGGTCTAGACTTTTAAGATGCTGAACCCTATAAACTAAATAGGTGCAGTACCTTGGACACCTCCTCTCAGCCTGAAATGTATTGGAACAGATCAACCAGCCCCATGAAAGGGGAGCCAACGGCCTCCTGTAGCAAAAGGACATAAGGTTGCCTACTATGATGTTTCCCTACCTTGGGTCCCCATACATTGTAGGGCTAACCCTAACCCTAACCCTAACCCCCTAACCCTTCAGCACTAGCTGTGCTGGCCAGGATTTCTGGGAGTCACAGTCCAAATACATCTGGGAACCCAAGGTTGGAAAACATCTGGAAACCCTACAAAGCTTGCCTCCTACCTCTTAAAGGATTTCCTGCTAGAGGACAGTGGAGTACAGTGTTCTGCCATTGGTACTGCTGAGGTAAGATACAGTTGCACATGGCATTTGCAGAGAATTCCATCTTGTCCTTCTTTGGAGGCAGCAAAATATACCGGGGCCGCCTTGGAACCCATCATATCAACAAAAGAAATCATCCTCCCTGAATGTCAAAGACGACCAAAGCATTTCTAACAAAAAGTAATTCAGACAGTGCCAGCTATGTCTTTTATCTCTGTTCAACAAGCCCGAGATAGGCTTGGCAGTCACAATCAATTTTAATAATAATTTTAATAAGTTTTACCCTTTTTTCAAGAACAAATTTCATCGCGCGTCAAGCTCATCAAGTACATGAGCCAACACATCTAACCTATGAAAGCATTCTTCAGTATTTTGCAAGATGTTCCTCTAAAATTAACTTAGAGTACAAAAATATTCTTTTGTAAATCTTCAGCGACAACCAGCAGTTTGTCTTGGCAATTTTTTCCTTTATGACGAGGCTGAAGCATAAATCCATAGAAGCTGGAGGAAACATGGCCTGGAATTACAAATAGCCCATCAACCCACTAAGCCACCAGCACGAGCTAGGCTGGATAACAAAGCATCCAACAGAAGCTCGGTGAATATAAATATCACAGCTACGAGCTATCATTCTCTCTTGGTTTCCCCCTTGGTCTTCTAATAATTGAAAAACAGACAAATCAAACAAATTGCCTGTCAAGAATTTTGGCAATAGATGAAAGTCCTAATTTACATTCGAAAGATGGCATAACGAGAGATACCAAGAGATAACTGAAATTTTGTACACTGGGGAATCAAAAGCTCAAGCCAACATGAACAATGTGTAACCCCACGAACCAAACACAGCTTGCTAGCCACATATTATAGGCTGTAGTTTGTTCATCACACAAGCATGTGCACACACAATTTGGGTTTTTTTGTTTTTTTGTTTGTTTGTTTGTTTTGCCATCCACTGTAGGTGGAAAAAGGACTCATTTACAAAGGTTTTGGTGGGCTGCATCTGTTGCCAAGTTTCAAATTTATGGTATAATTCCCTTTTTGCTCATCAGTAGAAGTATAGAGACAGAGGAGAATAGCTACAAGTTCCCCAGAATCCACCCCTTTCTTCAAAGTCTCAATAACTTACTCTGAAACATTTTCAGGAGAAAGAATAAAAATCATTTAAAAAAACCTTATAGTTGCTTGAAATTACAGACTTGTCTGCATTGCTTTTTTTTTACTGCCCACCTACTAGCAATGAACCAAAAAGGCCAATAGAAACCAACAACTACCAACAACCAAAAAAAGAGGGGGACAGAACACACAACAGTGAGACAAGCTTGTCTTTGACTCTCAAAACCTGGAAAGAACAATTGGTTAGAGAGCTCGACAGTCACCCCAGCCTAGAAAAAGTCCCTCCCAGTCATTCAATCTTCAGATGGAATACAAGATTGTAAATAAAACTCCAACAGCATCTGGGCTGGTTAGGAACATAGGAACATATGAAGCTGCTATATACTGAGCATGCTGTATACCAGGTTATACAGTAATACCTTGGATAACGAATGCTCCTGATAACAAATTTTTCGGATAATGAATCGCAATTTCCAGGTATAGGGCTGCCTCAGATAACTAATTTTCTGTATGGCTGCCTCGGATAACAAATCGCAATTTCCAGGTATAGGGCTGCCTCAGATAACAAATTTTCCCTATAGGCTGCCTCAGATAACAAATCACAATTTCCAGGTATAGGGCTGCCTCGGATAACGAATTTTCCCTATGGGCTGCCTCGGATAACGAATCGCAATTTCAAGATATAGGGCTGCCTCGGATAACGAATTTCCAGCATGCATTGGTAAAAAAAAGAGTTATCCCAGGCTGCATCACATCTGAACCTTTAAAGTGCACTTTATAAAGAGTTTTGAGCAAAAAAACAGGTGTCTGTGTCATTTTCCTAGGCTCTGGAATAGATTAATTGGTTTCCCATTCATTCCTATGGGAAACTGTGTTTTGGATAATGATTTTTTTCAGAGAACAAATTAAATTCCTTATCTGAGGTACCACTGTACAAGTGGCAATTATCTGGTCTAGTACTGTCAAGTCTGAGTAGCAGCCACTAACTCAGATTTCAGCCAGAATCCTTCCTGGTCCTGCCTGGATACTCTGAGGATTCCATATGGAAAACTCTGCAAGATATATATGTACTCTACCCAGGGCCGGCGCTTCCATTAAGGCGAACTAGGCAGTTGCCTAGGGCGCCAAAATGGAGAGATGGCACTCGACAGCCTGCCCCCCACCTCTGGCCACCACCATCTGTCCCCCCACCGCCCGCCAGCCACCCATCGCCGTCTGCCCATCGCTGCCTGCCGCCGCCTGCCCGCCGCCCCCACGCCCATCGCTGCCCACTCCCCACGTCCGTTGCCATCCCCTGCCATCCGCCACCCCCGCCCCCACAACCTGCCCCGTCCGCCCCACCACCGCCCGCCCGCCCACCCGCCTGACCCCAATTTTTTCCAAAATCAGGTGAGATTAGACATATAGAGGACAGAAGACTGTTAGTGGTGGTTGATCACAGATAGCACAGCTAAACAGCTGCCAGGCAAAGAAGGGAATGAGATTATGAATAACCTTTTATGTCTGTTTCTTAAATCTTTACATCTTAGTGAGATTTCAAGAGGAAGGCAGGATCCTGAAGAATATGTGTCTGCCTAAGTGTCTTAGAACCTAGTCATTCCTTACATGCCTGGAGTGTCTGAGAAGCTTAAAAGGATTTTTGGCAAACACCACATCCCTGTTTATTTCAAACCCACAAACACACTAAGGCAGAGACTTGTCCACCCAAAGGATCCGATACCAAAACATAAAAGGAGCAATATAGTATATGCGGTTCAATGCAGTGAGGAGTGTTCAGACCTCTACATTGGAGAAATTAAACAGCCATTAAACAGAAGGATGGCCCAACATAGGAGGGGCAACAGGTCAGGACCAGAATCAGCAGTACACCTCCATTTGAAGGACAAAGGGCACTCTTTCAAAGATGAGGATGTACACATATTAGACAAAGAAGAGAGGTGGTTTGAGAAAGGAGTAAGGGAAGCCATTCATGTGAGCATTGAAACCCCCTCCCTCAACAGAAGTGGTGGCCTCAGGCATAGTCTATCTGCTACTTATAAGGGTGTGCTTTCCAAAGTACCCAGACAAATCAAAAAGCCTTCACCACCAAGGCCATAGCTAACAACCCATTCTTGATAGGTTTCAGCACCTTAGGCCATTGTTCACCTTAAGGCTATGGATACTATTGTCTCCCTAACAAGCCTATTCAGGCCATTGTTCATCTTATGAGCCTAATTCAGGCCAGGGTGACAAGAGGTAAAAGCTGACTGACTATAAGATGAAGGTCTCACACTAGCTGTATTCAGACTGATGGAGCTGTTTGGATGAGCAGCGAAACGTTTCTACCTCTCAAAAAAGAAGTCCAGTAGCCATGACTCAACTTCCAGATGTAACTACGGTATTGCTTTGTTTCTTCCTATTAAACAAACAAAAAACCCTGCCTGCAAAGGTATCAAAAGTTGCAAATTGGCTTAATAGTAAACAACAGGATTTGAACCATTGTTTAAAGGAGATAATATACTTGTCTTTGTAACGAGGAAAGAAAGAGCATGGGCCTCTTTCCAGCTCTAAACTAGATGATATTTTATTTAAATAGTCACATAAGGATAGTATGTTAAAGGGTTTTAAAATCATTTTATCTTTCAAAATGCTCTTCTAAAACACTGGGGTTTTTTCAACTATGTAATTCTGACTGGTGTTAGGATTCAGAAATAACAAGAATGCTTTGGATTAATGATCATGAAGATTTAGGGCAGTGGCACTGAAAATATGGCCCATCGGAATGTGCGATTCAAAACAGCAAATAATTCCCCTTGCCAGCAGGGGAAAAAAGATGCCAAGCTTTACAAAGCAAAGGACAGCCTGAATGTTGACAACACTGATGGCAGCAGTCAAGGTGGTCTACAGCAGTGGTTCTCAACCTGTGCCCCCCCCAGATGTTCCTGGACTGCAGCTCCTGGCCAGCTCAGCTAGCGATGAAAAGTTCTGGGAGTTGCAGTCCAAGAACATCTGGAGACCCACAGGTTGAGAACCACTGGTCTACAGTATACACTTTTGTGATTGCAACCATTCACAGAGTGATATCAAGCAAGGGAAAATCCCAGAAGCTGACTCTCCCTCCCTCCCTCCCCCACACCTCCCCCCAAATTTGTTAACAACTTCTCATCCAGACGCAAAAGACATGTCAGGGCTGTTTTTCAATAAATGTGAATGGTGGTAGAGATAGTGTTACTTTTAAGAAAATCCTAACTCAAAAACCCTTTCTCCACAACTCCCCAAAATTTGTCACAGAGCAAGAGATGTTTGTTCCACCTGTATCCAATTCAATGCTGTTCCCAAAACCAGTTTGAGTTATCCAATTTTTTGGGCTGCCCCCATGTTTAGAATTGCTTTGAAGAAGGCACAATAGCATATAACAATGCACAGAGAAATTCAGACTTTGGGACTCCCTGTCACAGGAGGCTTAGCTGGCTCCATCTTTGCTGTCCTTCCACAAGCAAGTGAAGACATGAGCGGTTAGCTGCGTCAGTGTGGTTTTAACTGCTTTTAATGTGTTCAGATGTTTCTTATGTTTTGTGTATGGTATTTTTTTAAAAATCCTTTTTAGCATTTTTATACTCACTGTTCTTAGTTTTAATGTTATATTTTAATGATGTAAGCAGTCCTTTTAAGGAGAAAGGCAGGGTAAAAATAATTTAATTAATTAATTAATTAATTAATCATTCCCAGAGCAGCCCCTCATGCCTCTGTGGTTGGAATTAGACATGGGCACGACTTGGCGAAATTCTCGTTTCTGTTTTCGTTCCTCGTTTCCGTTACGCAACGGAAACGGAAACAACAATTAAGCCATCAGAACTCGAACTCGAACCGATAAACGATAAATTGGGTCTGATTTGTCGTTGTCATTCATGGCATCGCGCGGCGATCGCGCAATGCCAAGCGGCACAGAAAAAAAGTTTTAAAAATAAAAAAATCCTGATTTCCGGCCAAAAAAGCAGGCGAAAATATGCCTGTCTGAGGGCACCTACCAGAGGGGTGGTTTCTGGGGGGGGGGTCCCCGGCCTCCCCCTCTCTCCTGTCCTGGGCTGCTGGACCTGGTACCAGGCTGGGGGGGCATCAGTCTCATCGTCTCCATTTGCCATGCAGTGTGGGGGGATCCAAAATGGCGACCGCAATATTTTTTTTTTGAAATTGTGGTCCAAAAACCCACCAAAGCACCACAGAAACATGCAAAATTAGCTATTTTAAATGCTTGAATTTTTACAGTAGCAGCAGTGGGTTTTTCTAGCAATAAAACATCTCCATTGATTTTATTTTATTTTATTTTATTTTTATTTTTATTTTTTTGCACCTGTGCAATGATGGGCTTGCCATGGGATGGGACCATGCAAATTTTTGGAGCCATTCCACCAATCGCATGGCCACTTGGCCAGGTTTTGACTGAGACTTCTGGGATGTGCCAGTCGGGCATAAAAAGCCCACTATAACCCTAGCCCTAACCCTAACCCTAATCCTAACCCTAACCCATACGCCAGTACACTGTCCTTCTTAGTGGGTCAGAGGCACCCAGAGGTGCAGCCCACTAACTCACCCTAACCTTACCCGTAATAACCCTAAGCCTAGCCCTTGCCCTAACCCCAACCCTAAGCCAGATCTGTACTCGCATTGCACTACACGCAAGTACACTGTCCTTCTTAGTGAGTCAGAGGGCGCCCAGCAGAGGCATTGTTCTCTCACCTTGCTCACAGTCCAAAGTTCCAAAAAACTCCAAACCTGTATGCCAGTATGCTGTCCTTCTTGGTGAGCTAGAGGCACCCAAAAGAGAGGTGCCTCTGCCAGTGCCACTTGGTATGCAATGGCTACACGGTCTAGTGGGCCAGAGGAAGCACCCACCCCAGAGAGGTGCCTCCAGGAGCCCGCTACCCTACCCCCCCTAAACCAGTACTAACGACAAACGACAAACGAAATGACAAATTTTTGAAAAATTTCGCGACAAATGGAAACGAGCCAAAACGGGCCAGCTCCGACACACGACAACTCGAAACGTTATTTTTCCCGGTCGTGCCCATCTATAGTTGGAATGTCTAGGCCAGCTTTGGGGTTATCTTGGGAGATTCAGCCTTCATTCACCTGCTTCACTGAAGCCAGAAACTCTGTCCATGCTGATCTCTATCAAATTCAAATCACAGGCCATCATTTTTAGCCCCATGAATGCTGGGTGGGATATAAAGATTCTGCTGAGGCAAACAGCCACTCTTTACTCTGCCCTATAACAATAAAATACATATGCTGTCAAGGCGATTCAACCTTATGGTGACCTTTCTCGGGGTTTTCTCAGTACATAGTCAAAAATGGGTTTCCATTCCCAAGTTCTGGAGGGGCTCTCAGACTGTGCAGACTACAGAGGCCTGTAATCTTTCCCTGGCAGGAACATCAAAGAAGCAAATGCCAGATTACCAATTCACTGAGCTTGCCATCCAGATCCATAATCACCTCAGAAAGTGAACAAACGGCCCGGATTCAGACTGGTTTTACACATGTTTTTGTGAAGCCAGCCCACATACTTATTAGTTACATTCCTCAGCTTTTATGAGCCTAACACTCCTCTTATGCACACTTAATAATATTAATAATATTTTATTAATATTAATAATATTAATAATATTGTACACTTTTAATGGTATTAGCCCCTCCTTGTCTAAAAGAGTTGACCCAATCTTTTACTAGGGTTGAGGGAGATGTATTTATTTGGGATCAGATGAATTAGGATCCTCTGGATCCAAACTTTTCGTTCACCTCAGGGGCTCTATTAGTCAAGAATGAGGAAGATTCCTGCCTCCCAAACAACCCAAGAAAAAAGAGAAGGGGGAGGTTGTTTCACTCAGTTAGGCCCGCAATGAGGATTCGTGTCACTTTGGGAAAATGTGGATTAATACAAATTTCAAATACTTTGTCATTTTTGACACACACATACCCAGCACACCCCAGCATGGCACCCACGTAATACCCCTGGCTTGCCCCCAGTTACGGCCCTGCATTCTGTGGGGCTCACTAAGCATTTAGCTTTGCTCATATAGCTCCCCATCTTACATTCCTGTGCTATACAATGGAGCCTCCATCCCATAATTTTCTGATTATACCATGCATATTTTTAAAATATACACATGAAAGTGAGTCATTTTTCCAAAGCCAGGGTGCATTAATGGATGGTACTGAATGATTGAAGTTGAAGATTAGATTATTGAATGTCCCTCATTGCCCATGGAGCTTAGCATGACATCCCTGATTATTAATTTAGAGTGTGACTTTCATTATCTTATTTGAATATTTCAGCATATACATTTCTGGGCGACACATTCAGATTATCTCATTCATCTCTGAAACTAAGTCACAGTACAGTGTTGTGAAATATGCAGATAGGCAGCATGCTTTATGTTGGGAGGCCATTTGCCTGGCCCACCACGGACACCCCTTGGCATGGGACTGACCAGCACATGGATGGCTACAGTCCTTGATCTTGGTGATGCTGAAAACCTGCTGCCATTATCTGCTGATTAGCTCAGCTTGGCGGTTTAGGCATGCATTAAACATGCTTTGATGCTCCAAGGGTGAATGTCTTTGTACTGAGTCAGGGAGGACTCACTGGAGATGGAGAAGTGGAAACAGAAGTGGGTGGATCCAAACTGCTTGGTGGCTCACACCGAAGACGTGCTACTGCTGGTATCAACTCTTATCCTCAAATTCCCTCTTTAAATAGGGTCCCGAAGAAGCAGGAAGGAAGAAACTATGGAATGCTCAGCTCTAAGCAGCCACACTCTATATATAAACAGGAACCTCTTGGAATCTTTCATCGTCTTACAGTCAGCGGCGAAAGGCTATGGTTTTTCTGAATGCAAGAACACATGTAATATACATGGTAAACTTTTAGAAGCTCTGCAATGTATAAGATCCTCAGGAGATCTGCAAGGTTCATGCAAGTTCTAGCAGGAAATTTGTTCACAAAGTCAAATGAACAGCTTATTTTAGCATTTAGGCACTGGAACACTGATAAGGTGACTTATCTAACAAACCACAGCTGGTACATCACACTAAGGAATATCGGAACTGACCATCAAAAATATGACAGGAAGCTGTGAGATTGGCCAGTAATTTTTTTAATAGAACTGGAAAGGTCTATAGAAATCAGGTAAGCTATACCTCAACTTCTGACATTTCAGGGGGGAAATCTGAGGCCAGGATTGTGGTGGGCTCTTGTGATGTGACAATGCTGCAACAAGAGTAGGATGTACTGGTTCAGGCCAAACTAGAATATAGGCCATCTCTGTAACAGTGGTTCTTATGGGTCCGCCCCACCCCCATGAGGTTTAGTTGCCTTTTAATTCCTCTATCCCAACTAGAATTTTGCAGGATTTACTTTCCCACCTGACAGTCATCGGGTCAAGGAAATGCACCTATTTTAGCTTCAGTTCACAAATTTCCCCTGAAAGCCACCTGCCAACAAGATGCCTCTTGGCTTTTTCACCAAATGACTTTTTCCATTTCTGAATGGTTGTATGGCTTTCATAGAGATCACCCAAGGCCACATTAGGGGACCCTTGCTTTTCTGGGTTAAAAGCCCTCATATGTAAGATGACACATTTTTCTTTTCACTAGAGTGGGTCAATTACACTTATGTGGATGTTCTTCCCCCAATATATTCTACATAGGATTCCTGGATTCATTTGAGACCTCTTGAATGTAGGTAAGCTCTCTTTAATTGTAGAAGAAATATTATGGGTGAAATCTGTGTTTTGCTGTTTTTGCTAGTTGTTGTTGAAACAGGAATAAGCTGCAGTTCATTTATTCACTACTATTAAATGGTTAAAGCAGAGAAATATGTTCAGTTACAAAGGAGAGGACTTTGTTGATTCCACAATTCCCAGAAAAAAAAAACAGAGTCTGGAACCAACTACAGTAATAGAAATCAATTTCATGCATATCTGTGTATCCTTTTCTGAGTCTCCTCTTTAATCAGGTTTATAGATTCTTTAAAGCATGCAAGGCTCTGTTGAAGTCTCAAAAGCCACAAGACGTCTACAATATTTGGAAATATATTTTTTCAACCTAAACAAGCCTACACAGGTTTTCATGACAAGGAGTGCCATCAGATCATTTTTTAAAAGAGATTCCCCTGTGTAGGAAAGTTTGGAAAATAAGAGAATCACATTCACGTAAATGATTCAATTTATTGAACTACATTTTGTATTCTCAAAGGCTTTCACAGCCAGGATCTGAAAGTTCTTGTGTGCTTTTCGGGCTGTTTGGCCGTGTTCTGGGAGTTTTTCTTCCTGGCGTTTCGCCAGACTCTGTGGCCGGCATCTTCAAAGGGCAAGGAGCTCAAGGAACTAGGAGTTTCTCTCTGTGCTCCAGGGTATAGTGAGAAACTCCTAGTTCCCTGCATCTGCAGTGCATCTATGGACCTATGCATCTATGGAAGCCTGATGAAAGTTTCAGATAAGCACCAAGGATGACCAGATTCAAATCCCCAGCTGTTTAGGTGGTGGTGGTGGTGGTGGTGCTATTGTTGGTGCTGGTGCTATTACAGGCCATCAAGTTGCCTCAAAACTCCAGTGATCCTGTGAATTAAGGATCTAATTTCTTGTACATACACTTTAACAAGGTGAGCAGTACTGACTGTGTCGGTGAAGCCAAGAACAATCTCGTCAGGATTCTGTTATGAATCCAGACTCCTAGTGGGATCCCCCCAGGTGAAATGGTCTAAGCTAAGACAATGAGCTCCAGTCACCCTCTTTAGAAAGACAGTTCCAATGAGCATGAATGAAGAGAAACCTCTGAAGGGTGGCTACTGGGTGGAGCTGGACTCATATGCAATGCCATTGACACTCAAGCTTACTCTCATTAGTACTTAGCAGAAGAAGAAAATACTGTAATAATAAACCACTTCTGAAATGTCCTACGTGGTCTGCTTATATACCGCCCCATACCACTTCAAGTCTGGGCAGTTTACAGTTTTAATTACAGTATGCAGGTAACACATTGATGAGACAACTGTCCACCATCCCTATAGAAAATTCAGATCCTCATTAAGCCATAATATTCACCCTAGCCTTCTCTCTCTCAAGTGCACACATACACACAGAGACAGCAACACAATGCCTAGCCTATTTTAAAATATTGCTGTGTGGATAAAATTATAGAGAGGCAGAATAAAACCTATATATATGTGGTTTACAGACCCTGTTCATATTTCCCCATGGCAAATGTTATTTGAGATTTCACTCTGAGACAAGTGTCCTAAAAACTACTTACTTAGAAGAGTATTCCATCAAAATTAGGGGGAATTATTTCTGATTATGGCTATGAAAAGCTTCAAGGTTCATTCATATACTATAGGTTCATCCACCTATTTCTTCCGGCATATACACAACATTCCATGCCAAGATGCATGACTGCAAAGATTCTCCACTTCAATTACATTACCAAGCAACATTTATAGCCAGATAGAGGAATGAAGCAATAAAGGATGCAATTTTCCCCTGCTACTGTATCCTTTTCTTGTAGAATCTGTCCAAGATATTTTATTTGTTAATAACCAATCCCTCCACTTCTTCATGAAAAATGTTGATCATCTGATTCCAAACATTTCCTTTCTCCAAGATATCTATGTCTATCCATGTCTATAATTTAGTAGTTACTTCAGTTAATTTAGTTAACATAGTTACTGCTAAAACAATACATGGGCAGATTTCTGAAGCTGCATTGATTGTGGCAGAAGATACCGTGTCAGCTAGAATACTTTGTCTCACATAACTTTTCCATAGGTTTCCACAAGAGTTCTTCTTTCAAGCCACTCCAGTTTCTCCCATCTGCACATCTTTTACATACTCCCAATAAACTGCACATCCCATGGGTATATTTTAATCAGCAGAAATCCTTATAGCGAGAGGGATGGAAAATGGACTCTCAACATCAAAGGGCAAGACTGCAACCACTAGGTAATATGACTTTAATTCAATCTGGTTCCAATTGGCAAACCTAGTGGGCTTACTAAATTTTACCCCAATCCAAGAATGAAGCACATGGGTCGTCTACATCAGTGTTTTTCAACCACTGTTCCGCGGCACACTAGTGTGCCGCGAGATGTTGCCTGGTGTGCCGTTGGAAAAATTGAAAAAATTGAAAAATTGTTAAGAGAGAGGTGGGGGATGAACATAACATCATAAAATATGCTTATATACTGCATGTGGAGCAGGTCGGGAGGCGGAGCCACGCATGGTCCTGCCCTCCCTTTTCTGCCCTGACCCCGGGCACATTCCTTCCAGCAGACCGCACGGCAGTGAAGTTGCAAAAAAAGTTGTGCCAAGGGCGCGCCTCCTTTTGCAAAGTGCCCCGCATAGCCTCCTTTTGCAAAGTGCAACCTGCACCTTGCGGCTCCAGCAACCCGTAGCAACTGCTTGCAGGCCGATGGCGACACGGACCGTTGCTTTGGGACCCCTCGCAAGAGGTCCCGAAGAGGAGTTGACTTTCCCGCCCTCCGGCCCCACTCTTCGACCACCTACACCTTCCTCCCCTAACCCAATTCCCTCCTTTCCTGGCTAAGGCAGCCGATCCCCCGGGGATGCAATGCCTAACGAGTCCTCTTTCAACAAGCTGTCGGCTCCCTCGGAGCCTAACGGCCAAGGAGGGGGTAAGATGGGCCCTTTTGGAAAGTCCGCCGGCCTGGCTGCTGCTGCAGGGGCGGGAAGTCACACGGCCAGCTTAGCCCAAAGCCCGGCGGCAGCAGCAGCTGCTGATGCCTCCGGTGCTGCTGTCGCCACGTCGGGAAGAAGTCCCCGCAGCTCCCCAAATGCGCGCGGTGTCAGAACCACGGCTATTCCTCGCCCCTGAAAGGGCACAAGCAGTTCTGCATGTGGAGGGATTGCCAGTGCAAAAAATGCAGCTTGATCGCCGAGAGGCAGAGGGTGATGGCCGCCCAGGTGAGCCACCAAAAAGTGGAAGCAAACGGGTGCAAAGTAGCGGGTGCGAAACAGTCCTGGGGGGGTGGCGGCGAGAGGTAGGGACCCTTCCAACCTCCCCCCCTCTCGATTCTAGATTGCTTCGTGAAGGTCAGTGCCTTTCTTTGTGTTTATTTAATTCCTATTCAAGAGAATTACTTTATATATAGTCAATATAGGCACAGAGTTAAATTTTTTAACATTTTCTAATGGTGGTGTGCCTCGTGATTTTTTTCATGAAACAAGTGTGCCTTTGCCCCAAAAAGGTTGAAAAACACTGGTCTACATCAACCCTTTTCTCTCCCACACCCCTCTGGCCAACAGGGACTTGTGTGTCTCATAGAGCCAAATGGGATGAGGGGTGAATGAGTGTGGGGGGGGGAGTATGACTCATGTTCCTTTGTTTGAAGAAGGGGGATGTGAAACCCAACGCTTAAGCAGCTTTTACAACTGCCCTCTGACTTCCTGCCTCTAAGAAAACGCCTGGCCTGGCGTACATCATCATCTAGCCAAAGACTTTAAGAATAACCTCCTGGCAAAGCATATCTTTTGCCATGTTTGAACTTTTGGGACGTGCTTTGAAAAATAAGGTTTTGCCCTCGAAAGCTTGCAATTTTTTAAATTAGTGGCCTATAAACATATCATCTGTAGCCTAGTTTTACATAAGTTTACTAAGGATGTTTTCTAGACAAAATGTAAGCATCACTTCCAGCCTGTGTAGGTCCTGAATTATTTACCAGATCTTTTGTCTTAGGGCGTTTATACACAACCTCTAAACTCCGGGGCAAATGGCTCCCAGCTCCGGAGATTAAAAATGTTTACCCACCAGCTCCGGAGTTAACAGGAAATTAAGTGCGACCCCGCCCACTTTAGCGCGTCCCAGCGCAGCTTTCAGGTACCTGCTTTTTGGATGTGAAAAATATTTGATCCGGTGTAAGGATAGTGAGTGCGGGGCTCTCCTGGCTTCTGTTTGTTGTTTTCTGCCCCCCCCCGCCCCTTTAAGAGATCTGAATGCTGTCGGGAACAGAACGGAGGTAAGACGGCATTCTTTTCTTTCTTTTTTCTCCCTCCCTCACGCAGCCAGCAACCAGGAAGTGCGGAGGGGGGTGGGGACAGAGGAAGAGCGACGAACCCCTAAGATCTCTGGTCCAAATTTAAGTGGCCAGCGGGTCTTAGGGGTCGTGTAAAAAGGCCCTTAGGTGTTGTATGAGATGTATTTACAGAGTAAAATAATTCTGTCCTTGGAACCACTTGCTTTGCTGTTCTGTTTCCAAAACACAAGAGGGGGTGACAGCAATGACAATCCCAACGGTCACCCTAAGTTTGTTGTGAAAGTGAAAGGAGGTAACAGAACTGGTGGCAAAAACATTTCCACTTCTGGAAAGACTGACCATTTAATCTGACAATTGTTCTGAGATCATGGGGTTAGTTGTTCTTGCTACAATGTTATCAAGTCAGCAAAGACTCACAGTGAATGCATGAAAAAACAGCCTCTAAATATCTTGTCATCAGTTGTGCTGCTCACCTCTTGAAAACGCAAGTCTGTTGTTTCTTGGATGGAATCAATCCATCTTACATTTGGTCTTTCTCTTGACCTACTGTCAAGATCATGGTACATGGGATGGATCATTTCATTGTGTCACTTTATGATCATCACAGTGGCAGGCGTTCTACTGATGTGCACATCAGGTCTGGCTCACTTGCCATGGCTAATTGTGGCTAACAAATGAGGCAATGCCCTCCCCTCATTTTCACAACAGGACACATGACCAGACAGGCACTCAAGATGCCTCAGCATTTTGTCAATGATGAACAATTAGCAACAACAGATTTCCCATATCTGTCACAAATACTAATATGTTTCTGGCCATGATATAACCTCTGAGACTTTTAAATTAGCAAACTACTCTTAATAAACTACCACCACCACACAAAAAAACCCAGCCCACTGCTTCCTGCCTTTACTCTACTATGCACCTCTGGTGCTCACTCTGGCTTAAACCACAAATCAGACATGCAAGTCTGCAACCACATCTGCTGCAATGTTGCATGAAACCAGACATTAGCTAATGCTTGGGTATGTATGGTATCTCTGGTATAAAACAATGACCCTATTCTTCAGATGGAAGAACTAAGGGACAAAGATTCTGAGTTGCCAAAAGTTGTAAGGAAGGTCATCACGGGGAACTTGAAACCATGTTTCCCAGGGCCCCAACCTACAGTATCTGTTCAGTATCAAGGTAAAGGGAGACAGGCAGAAATCTTCAGGAGCATAAATCATATGGACCTAAAATAGAGTGGATGTGTAAATGTAAATAATTCAAATAAAGGAACCCCAAAGCAAGGTAAACTTGAACTAAGGAAGCAGAGGTACCTCTGAATGCACACATGCTCACAGTATTCCTTTTATAAACACATCATTCACACTACAAAAACTTCAAATATATTCCTCTTGCAGTTCTGTAAAACCATAGCTCCATCAAACTAATATGGGTGATTTTCTCTCCACCCCCCATGCTTCAGACCAAAAAAAATTTATTATTATTATTATTACATGCTCATTTAGCACACCAAAGTCATTGCTTTTCTTAAGAGTAATAATAATGAAAGAGAGGGATCCTTTGGGTCACATATCAGCAAATGTGAAATCAGAAAATGGTTTTTGGGAGTAGCAGTCTCTGTGTATACTCCAACACATACCTCCATGGTATGTACATTGGTTTCCATATTGCTAACAATGTGGTTTTTTTTTAAAAAAAAATCCTAACATTTATTGAGGCACTCAACATGTTCTTCCTCCCATAGATTGTCTGACTGTCTTAACAATAACGCTCCAAAACCAATATTCTAATTACTCAAACACTGATGTGATTAACAATACAGAAAAATTGGATAGGTGTTACAGCCAATAGTGGATTTCATATCTTCACTGTAAATTGATGTCCGCCAAAACTGATTACAGCTGGAATCTCATATCCTCTCCCTGTTAGATTACACAAGCCTACACATATTGCTCTGAGAATAAAGTTCAGCTGAACTCAAAATGGATCACTTACAGGTAAATACTGCTACAGGCAAGCACTGTAAACCTCCCATCTGAAAAACACTGTGACAGCCCAAGAAGTCAAGAGACTCTTCATGGGTTTGATCCAATGCATAATTGTTTTATTTCTTTTTATTAACAATACATCATTGTCGTTGTCGTCAATAATAATAATAATAATAATAATAATAATAATAATAATAATAATAATAATAATAATAATAATAATAATAATAATAACAATAACAACCTTTATTGTCAGTGTACAACCTGTGTACAGTGACTAAGCCTCCCCCCCCAACACCATCCCACTAAAAAGCCATTCAATCTCATTTCACTCGGTGTGCTTGCTGCAAAACTCACCAGCCCCAGGAGTCTATCACACATTGATGCTTCTCATTCAACAGTCTAACAGCCCACAGATAAACACTTTTTTTTTTTTGCTTGTTGGCTATGCTTCTGTATCTCCTGCCTGAGGGTAGGAGAGTAAAGAAGTGGTGACTGGGGTGTGAAGCGTCCCTGATGGCTTTCCTGATGATACCCTTTCCTATAAATGTTCAAGGAAACCTATCACTATTGATATCTTGGGGGGTGAAAATAAGACATCCATTTCTGAATACAACCACCAAATGTTATATATCCAAGGTGCAAGACCTCAAGCCTGTCATAAAGTTAACAGGGCAAACCCTACTGAAGTGAATGAAAATTCTTCAAGAGGCACAAGACTAAATCCTAAAAGTTGTGGGGTTTTTTGTTCCCATTGGGCTTCTTTTCTGGAATTAGCCAACATGGGAAGTTTGAAGGCGTCCAGAGACTTTGAGACCTCTATCACCTGCTCTACTTTTGTATGAGACCTCTCAGGCGGTGGTGATCTCTTCAGGAATTCCTCAGGAATTCCTCCTTCAATCTATACTTGCCTTCTGCTTTATTGGCACACCAACAGGAACCCAGCGCCCCAAACCCATCCCGCTTCCTGCTTGGTCAAGAGTTCTGTGCATTTCAAAAGATTGTTCTTTTATCAAAACATCTTAAAAGACCCCAGAAAGTGATGTTGAGAGCAGTAGACCCCACCCCATGCGTCCATTGAAGAGAGATGTGCATTGCATTACAGGGCAAGGCGCTTCTGTATCTTTAAAATGCCCATGAAAGATTGGAATCTGGAGAAGATCGACTTTTTCCAAGGCTAACTGGACCAACAAGATAACAACATTTCCGCGTGTTTCCTTTCAGTTCCTCGGACAACGGAAGGGCTTCCAGGCATTATTTCCAACACTACGTTTGACAAACCGCCGCAACCCCTTCCCAACAGTCAAACCCAAACAAAAGGCAGGATAACAACAACAGAGAGAAAGGGGTGGGGAGGGGAGGGGATCGCAGCCCCGCTTACCCCTAAGCGTCTGCTCCTAATCTTGACATAGCCTTGCTTGACGATGTCATTAAAATTGGACGCCATCCTGGGCAGCCGGTGTGGAGGAGAGAGAGGCGGCCCGGGAGTTGGAGCAAAAGTTGAGATGCAATCCAGTTCGTCCGCGTGGCTTGGAAAAAGAGGGGTGCGTGGGTGGGTGTCGCCCTTGTTTTGTTTTTTCAGACGACACCCCGCGCCATCCCAGCCAGCCACCCACCAGCCCACCCACCCACTCCACCCCGAATCCGCCTTTGCAACCAAGCTCCTGGTCCGTCTGACTCAGAAACTCGCCGGCAAGGGCAGATTGGGGGGGTGAATGGGGGTGTTTGATGATCGGGAGACCCGGGGCGTGGTGGTCGCCGCTGCTGTGGTCGAAAAATCCACTGGGGGAAGGGAGGGGAGCGTGGGAATGAAACGGAAGAAAAGGGTCTCCACCCGGGTCAGCTGACTTGGGGGAGGGGGAGGCAGCTCGCCGCTGACTGGCTTGGGGAATGAGATCAGAGGAGCGGAGAATCAGCCCAGATCCCCCGCTGCCGCCTCTCCAAACCCCCACCTCCCCCCCCCACACACACACACACACCGCTTCTCTGCTTTCCTTCCTCCCGGGAAGTGGGTTGAGGAGATCCGCCCGCCCTTCCCGGCTGGTGTCTCTCCCCCCCCCACACACACACACACATACCCGCCCCGGAGATCCAGCGACGAGGAAGGGTAAATTCACCACCTCCGCCAGATTTATGACACACAGAGGTTGGGTGCCAGCCAGCGGCCAGTGTGGGACAATCCAGCCTTTTTCCCCCCCGCTGCCCCAGACTTCCCACCTACCTCCTTAGCTGGGCTAGAGGTGACAGCCCCCCCCCCAATTCCCTACCCCCGCCTGTGTGTGTAAAAGAGAGAGGTCAAAAGAGCCTTCCATCCTGTGAAGGAATAAAAGTCAACAGCCCGGCTTTAAAACCAAACCTAGAGAAAAGGAGTAGGTCGGAGCATTTCTGATGAAGGGTCAAGGTAGGGCTTCGTGTCCTCCCGCTGAGCCCTGGGGTAAATCCATGGTGTGTGTGTGTGTGTGTGTGTGTGTGTGTGTGTGTGTGTGTGTGTGTGTGTGTGTGTGTGTGTGTGTGTGTGTGTCACAGGTTGGGTTTGAGTCCTCACCTGCCTGCTTCCCTCTCTCCCTGGAGGGATCTGGACCTGCAGAACTGGAATGGCCCCTCTGGACCATCCTTTCTCTCCCCTGTTAAGGAGGCACATCTGGGACTCGAACTACCAATCTCCGGCTCCTCAAATGGCTGAGCCACTAAGACAGGCATGTCCAAACTTCGGCCCTCCAGATGTTTTGGACCGCAGCTCCCACAGTCCTTTGTCATTGACATTCTAAGCTTAGAATTCTGGGAGTTGTGGTCCAAAACATCAGGAGGGCCAAAGTCTGGACATGCCTGCACTAAGATGTCAGCACAAGGCACCTGAAGAAGGCTCACACACACCCAATATCACAAACAAAAATGCCCTGTGGGAGAG
Organism: Phrynocephalus forsythii; assembly: GCA_029282475.1. Taxonomy (NCBI): domain Eukaryota; kingdom Metazoa; phylum Chordata; class Lepidosauria; order Squamata; family Agamidae; genus Phrynocephalus; species Phrynocephalus forsythii. The sequence goes on along the minus strand of JAPFRF010000005.1, from coordinate 110,374,472 downwards.
GGAGGGGGAGATTTGTTATTGTGACTCAGTGTGTCTGTGTTTAATGAACAGGTTTTACTAGCAGATACTTAAATTGTGAACACAAATCGTGCCACAAACAGACTGAGCTCAGGGTAAAATGTCACAGGTTGCAGGCCACTTCCTTAGCCACAAGGGCTGTTGAAGGCAGAGCCCTTTTGCCTCTGGATGTGCTGGCACCTCAGCTCTACAGGCCCAAGGCTGCCATGCCTTCTCACCACCACCAAGTGTGGTGAGAACCAGCTACCATGACAATTCTGCATCCAAACTGTGGAAGTGGAAGGGACGTCAACTGTAAACAAGTCCACTGTCCTCCAAAGCAGGAAAATCACAGTTAAAGTCTCCCTGGCAGATGGCCATCCCACCATCTTGTAAAAACTTTCTGTGAAGAATAACCCACCACCTTTTGAGGCACCCCATTCCACTCTCAAAAGGTCTTATTATTGCTGATATTCTCCTCCTGCCCACAGGTCAAAAGAAGAAGCAACATCCATAGTGCTGGGAAAAGGATAATTAGATATCAATTTGTGATTCTCCAGGACTTTTCCAAGCTACACCCTTTTAATTTCAGGAGTGAACCTTATAATGAAGATATAAAGTGGCCCTGAGGATGGCAGTGTGTGTGTGTGTGTGTGTGTGTGTGTGTGTGTGTGTGTGTGTGTGTGTGTGTGTGTGTGTGTGTGTGTGTGTGTGTGTGTGTGTGTGTGGTGTCGTTACAGTCGTGGCTGACTCTTTGTGACTCGATGTTCATGGAGATTTCTTGGCAGGAATACTGGAGTGGTTTGGCAGTTCCCACTCCAGGCGCCTACAGCGCCTGGTATTCCCTGGTGGTCTCCCATCCAAGTACTAACCAGGGCTGACCCTGCTTAGCTTCCAAAATCAGGTGAGATCAGATGTGCTCAGGGCATCTAGGCAGCTTGTGTTCTGCCATAGGCTTCCAAATGGGACCTTTTATAACCAAACCTGCCGCCCTGGAAGCGTGCTTAATGCATGTGTGTGGAGGGCTGATGGATTGCACAACCATAGCTGGGTAGGAAAGTCCACATTGAGCACATATATTATCTTAATGAAGTTTTCTGGTAAGAAAAAAAGAAACTGAAGAAGTGGCAAGAAAGCACAGGAAGGTTGTAGACAAAAGAGCCTGTGTTCCATTAATGAGGCAAGTAAGTTGCAGGGTAGAAGATTCTTGCGATTGCATCCGATACTGTATACCAGAATCTGAATCTGAAGGAAAGTTAGATGGACAGGTTCCACTCTGTTTGCAATGTCAGAACAAGATGTTAGGAACTAGGAACTGAGTAGTGCATGGATCCCAAAGATGGGAGAGAAAAAAGAGACTCAGGAACCCCTTCCAGGACAGGGTCACAGAGGTGTCTGGACCCATACTGCAAAGATAATGAAAGGAAAGGGTCTGCTCAGGACTTGCAATGGAGTACCTACAATTCAGATAAGCCTATTTCAGTAACGTTATTTGCTCATTAAATTTACTTCCGCTAGAAGGTGAGAAATAGCAATAGCATTCCTCATAGCCTGAATGCCTTCAGACCTACATACACAAAATATCAGATGTGTTTCCAAGGTGGCTGGATTGATGGTTACATACAGATCTGAAGGCAATGAGAGAGAAACGGGGAGGTACAGTAGTTTCAAGATGTGACCAATATGGTTTACTCCTGAAAAAGAGCTACACGGTAGGCCCGGCGTGTGCCCTTCAAAAGGGACCCAGGGCCCACATTTTGGGGGGAAAACTTGACTAGGGTCTTGACTTTCAGGTTGCAAAAACCCTATTATTATGAAAAAAGGGGAATAAGTCTTGCAACATGTGATAAACATTGACTATAGGATGGTAATAATAATTCATTCCCAAGACTCTGACCAGATACGGCTTCAAGCTGACAACCTACAGCACTGGTTCAGTTCTCAGAAAACCTGATAGTAAATTATTGTGTGCCTGCATAACCAGACATGTTATTGAGGCAGGGGAGCTCTGTATATGATGACCACCAAGAGTGTCAATATTTCCTGCAACAAACATTTAAAATGTGCTTGCACACGCATGCAGACACACATGCTCGTACACTGTACGTTAACACTTAAATGTTAATGAAGAGTCAGTCACGAGCAACTGTAACGACACAACACACACACACACACACACACACACACACACACACACACACACACACACACACACACACAGAGAGAGAGAGAGAGAGAGAGAGAGGCTGCGTATTAAAGCATTTTGTGAAATCTCATTATTAAGGTATCACAACATTGTATTAACAGTTATAGTGCAGGGGGAACAAAAAGTTGCTTTGAAGTATTCGTAGCCCTGTTATTAATAATTTAAATGGGTAATAATTTTAATCGCATTACAGGAGCGTGGAAAAATGTTTCGGTATGTGGCATGCTTTTATTTGCCAGATCTGTTTTCAGCGGGTTGAAGGAAGGAAATGCTGAGCATTCTAGACTAAAATAATCATATTGTTTGGGGAAGTGCCTCCATGTGCATAAATGTTGATGTTTCCACCCATTGCTCAAAATCCTGTGGGTTAGCACAGTAAATTGGAGAAGAGTAGGCATTATTGATCTATTTGTTTGTTTGCTTGCTTGCTTGTTTGTTTCATTTCTATACCACCCATCTTCCAATAGGAACTCTGGGCGGTTTACAGCAATATTAAAATCAACAATAAATAACAGAACAACAAGTCAACAATACTAGAAGAAAAAGAGGGAAAAACCTCAGCAAGAGGCATTGCGGGTGGAAAGGAAATTACTCTGAATTACTCCTCAGCTTTCCGTTGGCTATACAGATTCAAACAGGGTCTACTCCAGCACAGGGAACTGAGATCTAAGAATTCAATGGAGTCTCACAAGAGCTTCCACGTTTGTTGAAGATTACTGCATTTTGTTGGTGGGTGTTTGAACCCAGAATACACCCTCACTTCCTGCATGTATCTGCCCTTCAATTCATGTCCTGATATTTGAAAAGCAGCAGTACCAGCAGCAACACATAAGCCAATAAATAAATAGCCAGCAGCACTAAAGGAAAATGCTACTGCAAGTGTAGAGTAATAGAGGACATGACCTGGTTCTATAGTTTTCTACTACATGTAGAAATCTGTTTCCTAACACCCAGTGGAGGATAGGAAGGCCTGGGGAGCTCTGGTCCATGGGGTCATGAAGAGTCGGACACGACTCAACGACTGAACAACAACACCCAAACATTTGTTTCTCTTCTGAATTTTTACCTCAATGTTTGTTTCTCTTCCAAGTTTAGCACTTCCCTCAAACCCTCCCAAATCCCAATGTCAATCATTTGGAGCAGTTAGTGTAAACAACACTTTGCTTGTATAACACCTCCCCTCTAAATCCTTTACTTCTACAAGATGTTGCAGAGAGGCCTTATTATTACAGGAAATATTGTGGCATAATTTGTCATCCAATTTCCAGGAACTCGTATTTCCCCATGAACAGTGTTCCCAATTGTCTGTCTCATTCTCAGAAACCTTTAGAATTTGTTTTGGTTATATATTTTGAGTTTAGCATAATACTGCAAAGTGGGCTGAGAGCATTGTTCTTGGTGTTGTTGTTTTTAAATTGTATTGCACTTATTTTTTTTTCATCTACCCTGCAGCTTTCCTGGCCAGTAACTTGTTCTGATCTGAAAAAGCCCATAGAAATAATGGCTTATAAAGATTTTTTTTCCCTTGGCTTAAACAGAAGTGTAATAAAACTGAGCTGGATTGGCTGGAGGAGACAGCCAGGTGCCATAGATATGACGACACAGTGGAAGACATGATATGTATGTGCACTCCTCTCAATCTGTAATCTTGCACACGAGAATGCCTCTGACATGTCTCTCATCCTCTGAAAATCTCTACAATGCAAACAAATTTATTTCCTATTAAATTGCAGGAAAATAGCCATTGTCCCTTAAGAGAAAATAATTGGCACAGCACTGATTTGAGCTCCATCCATTTCAGTTGGTGCTCCACAGATATATCAATTTATAAAGCAAAGTGTTTACCATAAAGTCTCTGGCGGTTTCAATTTTAATTACAGTTCCTGCCCCCAGCAAGCTGGGAACTCGGAAGGATGGAAGGCTGAGTGAACCTTGAGCCTGCTACCAGGGATTGAACCCAGGTCGTGAGCACAGTTTTACCTGCAGTACAGGCATTTAACCACAGTGGCTCTGTTCCTCCCCAGAACCAGAATTAGACACTGCATTTCAACACAGGCCTTATACAAATAGCTCCTAGGTAGCCTGATTCACTTCTAATTGGTCCAAATGCAGCAGCCACTGCTGCTGCTGCTGCTGCTGCTGCTGCTGCTGCTGCTGCTGCTGCTGCTGCTGCTGCTGCTGTTCAGTTGTGTCCGACTGTTTGTGACCCCATGAACCAGAGCACACCAGGCCCTCCTGTCGTCCACTGCCTCCTGGAGTTTGGTCAAATCCATGTCAGTTGCATCTATGATACCGTCCAACCATCTCATTCTCTGCCATCCCCTTTTCCTTTTGCCTTCCATCTTTCCTAACATCAGGGACTTTTCCAAGGAGTTCTCTCTTCTCATGAGGTGGCCAAAGTACAGTTAATTTCTTTCAACCTATCAAAACGGAACTATCTCTAGAGGCGACAAAAAGAGAAGCTGTCTTACTTTCAGCCACATCATGAGAATAGCGGGTGGTGGTGGTGGTGGTAGGGAAGGCCATTATGTTGGGAAAGGTGGGAGTCAACAAGAAAAGACAGAGATCAAATTCAAGATGGACTGACTCCTTAAAGGAAACCACAGCCTTGAGTTTGCAAGATCTCAGCAGGGCTGGTGAGAACTGGACCTTTTGGAGAGACCACATGAGTCAGAGGCAATGTGATAGCAACTAATAACAATTTACAAATAAGCTCAATGAAAGGGACTGTTCCGTGTCTCGCTTTTGTTCCTGCCAGTAAAAAATGCTTGCAGTTTCTTGACAGGCTGCCTCAGTTTGTGGAGACAGCTTGTCTCATCAAGAATTAGTAGCTTTGTGATTATTCCTCCATCCCATTCTTTTACCATACATGATGAACTGTGCAGTATCCAAAAATATTTTCCAAACAGAAGAGTTTTGCTTGAAAGCCAACATAGGAATATTGTATACTAATGTTGTCGTTGCAGAGGTTTTGTCTGGAAGATGCCATAAAAAGTCTGATACACATATAACCCTAACCCTAAACTTAAACCTAAACCTAAACCTAACCCAAGCCTGAACTAAACTGCCTGGCTTTTTTCCCTCTTGCCATGGACTCTACGCTTAAGAAATAATTCCTGGCAAATCCATCTTTTGCCATGTTATTACCTATTGGTACTGCTCTAAAGAAGGGGGCTTGCCCCCGAAATATTAGCAATGTTTTGTTATTTTTATCGTAGCCTAAAGGTATCACCTGTTCCACTTTTATATTTGTCTTTTGTGATGGCTAAAATGGCTAGTTGAATTGTTTTGCTTATCTGAGGAGCTGCTGGGATAGAACCAAAAGGCATGTTTTTCTCCCCTTCTTCAAAGCGGCCCCCATTCCAAGTTCCTAACAAGACAATGCTTTCTATCTCCACAGACCATAGTGTGCTTCGAGGCCTTCTTATGGCATTTCATAGCTACCTAATCAACTTGAAAGGTCTTATCCTTTTCGGTAGTTAGAGAACCAAGTATAAAGTGAGCCCTCGAGGATTCCTCACCCAAACTATGCTGGCATTTCATGCTTCATTGTCTCCATCAGATAATTGTTTTTATCTGAATTCACACCAGAACATTCAGTTCTCTTTTGGGGGGTTTAAGTCGAGATAAACCTCTTGCTTCTTTCCCATTACATCTTAGAAGTTTGTGTTTTGTTTTGTTTTTAAAGTTTCCTCTTCCTCTCCAGCCGAAAGGAATGCAAACATGGTTGGGTGTGTACAGAAGACTAATCAAACAAAAGTATTGTGGCAAAATCTAAATGAATGACAACTGGGGGGAAAGAAAGAGAGACAGAACTTGAAATGGATTCCAGGCAAAGTGATGGTAGAGACTGTTGCGTCGTTGATGGAGTTCACTATCCTTAAGTTACCGAGGAATTGGGATTACCATGTTCAAGCAATGTGGAATCATCCTGGTGCCAGAAATCCCATGTTTTCCTGTTCCTAGCCAAGACCTATGTCCTGCAGACAAAACTATTTAAGCTTATTGGAAGTCAAGAGAGAATGGTGCTTGATCTCTAATGGAGGTGGGGAAATATGATTCTCATCACTATGCATCCATCACTCAGATTCTTGAGTTCCAACAATTCAGTTTAACCAGTATTGCCATTTCCAGTGTAGCTAACCATATGTATCTTAGAAGCCAACAATGTGTGTGTGTGTGTGTAGTAGCATATGCTGTTTCACAATCTTCCAGAAAGAGCAAGGATAAACATTCCCACCACCACCACCTTTGCTTTCAGAGCAAGTGTATATGCCTAGCATCCTGTTTTCCCCATTTGTCCTATAATGACAGCCACAGTCTCCAATCTACCAAGTAACATTGTTTGAGTCTTGACTCTTCTGACCTAACTTGTAATATGATACTCAAGGTGCTTCCAGAGAAATATAGCTCCTAAAACTCACAATCAGAAGCCATTGTGTGCCTATTTAGTTTTCCCCCATTATTAACATGTTCCCTTTCAAATTATTTTAGACTTTTCTGGAAAGCAAAAAGGTTGATGAAATCACAGGTCAAGATGGCAAGGTAGCTGGATCCTATCATCTGGAGAACATCCCCCGCCCTCAAAATGATTCTGATGTCATTCAAACAGAATTTGGACCAGTATGTGCTTCCAGCCCAATCTGAATCACTACAGATTGGCCAAACTTGGTTTAGGATTCAGAATTTGCCCATACTGGTTGCACAGCCATTATTTTTTTTTTGCTTCTTTTTAAAAATGACGTCTGTTTCATCATCCCCTTCCAAATCTTCTCTCACCCATCTCTCTGGCGGAACAGCCACTTCCTCATCATTCAAAAACTTTGATCTTAAGCCTTCTCTGATTAAATAGTGACTCACACAACCCCCTTCTCCTTCTCTCCCTCCTTCCCTTCCTACTTCCCCCCTCCCTTTTAATTCAGATTTTTGGGTGCTGGAGATATGTAAGGACATCGTGAGGATGGATGAAGTACAGTGGGAGATTTAACACTGAGAGCTAAATTTACCGTACAGGTATTAAAATGACGCTATTAAGAAAGACTGTCACAAAATGATTAATCCTTAAAGGTTGTGGTCATTCTTTTCAGCCTGCGAAAGAGTGAAGCCCATTAATCTGAAATCTGTACAGTCATGCCAAATGCCACTTGTTTGCCTGCTTATCTGGAGGAACTGAGATATCTTCTTCATAAAAAAAAATCAGTATTGAATACCATCAGGGTTTCTTTCATATGCCTTTTTTAAAAAATACATGGCTAGTTGCAGCTGTGTTTTCATGTTTATGGATCTGATGAATTGCTGGAGAACAGCACTGCCTTGTTGATCAAATGTTTTTTTTTCAATGCTCCTATGTTAAAACTATCATTTGAAAGCCTTATTAAATGCGTATGTGAGCACATAAGCATGTACATATGTACTTCCTTTGTACCAATGACCCATATAATCTACTGCTGTTTGCAGCTGGGGGGGAGAGAATCATGCCCTGAAAAACCATGACTGCGGGAGGACTGCACAACTATGAAGAAAAATAATTAAGAGATTTTGTATACGTTGGTCCAATCATCCACCCAAGCAGGGCCGGCGCATCCATTAAGGCGAACTAGGCAGTAGCCTAGGGTGCCAAAATGGAGAGAGGGCGCTGGCCAGCCTGCTGCCCCCCTGGCCCCGCCGCTGGCCACCACCATCCATCCCCCCACCGCCTGCCAGCCGCCTGCTGCCATCTGCCCGCCGCCCCCCGCCCCCCGCGCCCGCTGCCACCCACCCCCATGCCCATCGCTGTCCGCCCCCATGCCCGTCGCCGTCCCCGCCATCTGCCTGTCCCCCTGCTGCCCCGCCGCCCCCTGTGACCCCAACCCCCGCTGCCGCCCCGCCGCCCCCTGCGACCCCGACCCCCGCTGCCGCACCGCCCCCACTGCCGCACCACCCCCACTGCCCACCGCCCCCACTGCCACCCACCCGCCGCCCCACCCTGCCCCACCCCCCACCCCCCACTCCTTGCCTAGGGCGAAAACCTAGCCCCCGGCCCTGCACCCAAGTACAGAGTGCAGTCAAGAAAACAGAAGAAAACTGAGACTTGGAAGGACAGGAAATAAGAACTTAGAAAAGACCATTGTGCAAGGATGTGTCACTGGCGACCAAGGTCAAGAATCATCTGCAGGATTGTATTCTCAGTCACTATATAGAGGTGTAAAAGCTGGAAAGTAAAGAAAGCTGACTGGTAAAAACTGATTTGTTTGAAATGTGGTCCTAGAAGAGAGGCTTGTGGGTAGCTCAGACTGCCAGCAAGACAAACAAGTGCATCCTAGAGCAAATTGTGCCTGAACTATCTGGATCGTGTGGAGCTTAAACAATTTAAAAGCTCAGCCATTTGTTCTGAGGGGAAAAGGCAACAGATAGATATAGATAGATAGATAGATAGATAGATAGATAGATAGATAGATAGATAGATAGATAGATAGATAGATAGAGATATTTCTGTTGCCTCTTGAGTGGGATATGTGTTCCAGCACCACATTTCATACAAATCAGTTTTTATCAGTCAGCTATCTATCTATCGATCGATCTGTTGCCCTTTCACCTCAGAACAAATGGCTGAGCTCTTGAGTGGGATATACGCCATTTCATGGTTCAGGTACTGCAGTCCCACTATATAGCGGGATCACAGTACCTGCCCTGGCTCCAGCTGATCAGCGCTGGGGTGGGGGAGAAAAACCTTTATTTCCCCACCCCAGTGCCAATGAGCTGAATTCCGGGGTTTGGGAGAGGGGGGAAGGTTTTAAATGCCCAGACTTTTAAAACCTTCCCCCCTCCCACTTCCCCAAGCCCCGGATCTGATCCCCCATCGCTGCTGGCCTGTGTGGGGTAATCACATCACCTCATGTAGCCGGCCCATGCTCCTCTGAGAAGCCTTGGGGCCGCATGGGCGGGGGAGCCATCACATCGTCCCCCGTCCCCTGCCCGCGCTGCCTGAGGGTTCTCGGAGGATCCCTGGCCGGCGGTGTTGGGCGCTGCCCCGCAATCCCCATTGAAATATATTGGCTCAATGCATTTCAATGGAGACAATTTTCCCCATTGGAATGCATTGAGCCAAACTGATATGACACCTCCATCTCAGATCACAGCCCTTGGCATTTCTCCATCTATCTGTGGGTTATTTTAAAAACAAAAAAGAAACAGAGATACAGAAATTGGCAAATAATGTCATGAACCTGGATAAGGAGAGATCAGAATGTCTCTTTAAAAGGTATGAGGGGAAGTTGGCTGTAGTTTGTGGAGCTTTTATTGAAGCACAGATTGGCTCAGGGGGCTCCCACATTTGACCAGTTTTATCCCAGATCATTCTTTACAATGTGCACAGTATAAAGGAACCAAAGAATTTTAGGCTAAAGATTTCTGTATGACGTGGAAGGTGAAAGATTGCAAGTACTGGTTTCAGATGTCCAATGCAAATGTGGCATTGAATGCCCTCAGGCATTATGTGAACTGCAGACACAAGGTAGAAACCATAATAATAATATCTATTTGCTTCTAAAACAGAGCTAGCCATCACGATATATGCACTGGTGGATGGTTACCACTGGCTGCTGTGTCTTCCATTTGCCATGGTCAAAGGGCACCAGCCACCAATGGTTATAAATGCCTTGGTCACCACCTGATTAGTTTACTTCAGTGTTTAGTAGTATATGGGACTGTGGCCTTAAAAAGTTCAAAAATGGCAGCTGGTCCTAAATGGAAATCCAGATCACACTTGGGTCTATGGTTTTTAGACCATATCAGTCTAATTTTAGGTCACCTACAAATGCTTCTGAATCATTTCCAGAAGCTCTTTGAAGTGCTGGTACTTATCTAAAAAGGGATGTGACACTTGTGACTCTCCAACTAACACTGAGTTCCAGTGCCTATCATCCCTCACCCTTGACCCACACAGCTGGGACAGATGGCTGTTGTGACTTGCTAGAAGGTCACAAGTCCCCTTTTCCTGATTTCCATGGCTCAGAGCCACAATATCTGAAAGATCTCTTCCCTTCTACCCCATAGGAGTTAGTGTCCAGGGCTGAGGTCATCTTAAGAAGTCCATCATGAAGCATCCCACCACCAAAAGAGGTTGATGTTGCTGCTTCCAAAGTAAAAAAATACCCTTGATGACTTCCTGTCTCCGGTAGAAGGGGAACTACAACAGCAAGAAGAATTTAACATTAGAGTAACTTAATTAACTTAATTAATGTTAATTAACTGAACTCATTTCTTTTGAGGAAGGAGCAAAATCATTTTCACACTTTTCCTTTCATTGAGCAGTATCAATGGGGCATTTGAGCAGTTTGAAAAGCTGTTTCTTTTTTTAAAAAAATAATCCCCACATCCTCATTCTGTTACATATAGCTTGCATCCCTAATGAGAATGTTAAGTGAAAGTTCCTTTTAATTAATCGAGTTAAATCAAAGCAAGAACTAATGGTAACTTTCTCTTTCTGGGTGAGATTGTCATTATTAAGAGATTATTCCTGAACAAAATGGACATTTGGGATTAGATCACATTTTACTTCTTTTTCTTAGTATCTATCCCGCGTGTTGGTGGGTCTGCTTAGATCACATTTTACTATAAAGTTTTATTTCCGTCTCTCATTACATTATCCCTCCAGGCACATGAATCTTTCAGTGCTATGTGGCCAAGACATCAGTCATGCAAGCAAGCAATGCTATCGCTCACCTTTCCAGTTACAAAACAAAAGCAGGCTGCTTTTCCAAATGAGCATCAAACCACGTACAGTGGTACCTTGTATAAAGGAATTAATTCGTTCCAAAGGAAATTATGTTAAGCAAATTTTCCTTTATACAAATTTCCCATAGGAATGCATTGAAAACAGAGTAATCCCATTTTTATGTTTTATGTTATAATCGCCTATTTGCCCCATAGGTGATTATGTTAAGCAAATTTCCCATATCTACGGATATTTTTATATTGTACAGATTTTATGTTATACAAACTGTTTGTTATACAAGGGTCCACTGTATGGGTTAGCTTTCTTTTCCCCTTAAGAAAGCTCTGGGGACAAAATTAGCATCTGCTCTCAGGAGGCTCTCAGAGGCAAGATACTAGGGTGCTACTGAAAAGATTTGTGAGCCGGTGCTCTTTAACCGAGCCTTGTTTTGATCACAGATATGAAGGAGACTTTTTTTAAAACAAAAACTTTGAAATTATCAGAATATGGCATAAAGATTCAGTGTCAGGTATGAATCATATATTGTCAGTACTTCTCACATTTGAAAAGAACATCTGTGTAACACAGAAGCTTACCTTTACTGCTAGGTGTTAGGACTCCTTGTGAAATGTATGTACAATAGGGGCAGGAAAGACAATTTTAGTACCCATTCAGAAATGTCACACCAATGAAGCCATCAGGAAGAGTTTGCTTGAGCGGCATTATGTCTTGACGTTATTTTCCGAGACGGGTTTTCTCTCCCCACAGGAAATCCAGCTTCTCAACAAATGTGCTTTTAAGAATTCAATTTCCTTCTAGCTGCTGGAGGAAATTCACGTTGAGCATTGTCTGTGCGGATGGCAGACGCCCAAACACGGGGAAGATCCTTATGTCAGTTCGATCTCTTCTTGTTACCAAGATCTGTAAAGGGTAATATTTAAACTATAAGGAGGAGAGCAGAGTTGACTCTGCCCCTCTGTCTCTGTCTGTCTGTCTGTCTGTCTGTCTGTCTGTCTGTCTGTCTGTCTGTCTGTCTCTGTCTCTGTCTCTGTCTCTGTCTCTCTCTCTCTCTCTCTCTCTCTCTCTCTCTCTCTCTCTCTCTCTCTCTCACACACACACACACACACACACACACACACACACATATACACACACACATTCCCTCCCTTCTTCCAGAACATCATCCATTTACTATCCTACTCAACACATCAACACATCTTTAAATCCTGCTGCTTTCAAAGGATATATGCCAAATCAAAAGCCCTTCCAGTGGTCATGCTGATTGGTAGTCCCAGGAAGGCAAAAAGAAAAAAGGAAAAAAAAAGAAAAAGAAAAAAAAGAACTTTTCCAAACTCACTCCCCCCTCCTCCGCTGCCACCACCAAATGGCCCAAGGAGCTGATTGGTTTCACTATGGCTGCATAATAATTATTCTTGAAAGAATGAGGAGCTGTCGTTTCAATACCAAATTATCTACAAATTAGTGCTATGTGAAATATTGTGCACTTTGATGGCAAAACATTGGGATAATAAGAATCTAAAATGAAAAGATCATTTGCTTCCTGCACCGGACATAGAAAAAAGGAATTTTTTTCTTCCCCTATCTCATTAGGTTTTGAAATGGAACCGCTTCATGGAGGGCAACCATGGATTAATGATAGTCAGTCAACTAGCTTTCATCCTATCAAGCAATTAAGACTGGCCATAAAAGAAATTAAGTGCTAAATGTGTTTCAGCCCGGCCATGTTCATGTGCAGTGATGAGCTGTTATGTTTATACTTGCCTTAGAAGGCAAACCATCACACTATCCTGACTTGACGTCTTCTAGAAGTCTTCAGCTATAACCATCGGTGTAATTCATCCAGGGCTTCCAGGGCCAAAGCTCCAAGACTTTCTGTTCAGCATGACTTCAGATGATCTACCTCAACCCCATCTCCATCAAGATTCTTGGTGCTGCTGATCTTAGCAGCAGCCCTCACAACAGTTGTGAGAGCAATCAGTCCCCCCCCCCCAGCAACAGTATACTGCTGCAAACAATTCTGGTTGTGCTGTAAAATATTTCTGAAAGGGGTTGGGTCTGGCAATTAAGATCTGACCCTCATTAGTTGGTGTGGAGTGATATATCTGCCTGCATTTTTGGATTCCCCTTGTAGCAAGGAGCCACGATGAGCTGCTGTGTTTCCAAATTGGCCACTATGCCACTCACTACATCCTTAGTCACCATGATTTAAGCAGCACAAACTCCTAGGCAGAGCTTGGAAATGCACTTGGACTATAGATCCCAAGATCCCCTGTCTAGCAGCAAATGAATAGGCCAAAAGTTGTCATCCAAAAAAGTAACTTTTCAAAGTTTTTCTTCCAAGGCAATGTGCACAAGAAAGCAGACCTGGGCCACTTCTCTGTGTTTTTGAATGACCCAATATTCTAGGAACGTCGTTTGGACTGAGCAGGCAAAATGAATCAGAAAAGTTGATTTTTTTTTTCAATCTATAGTTTAAAGAATACCATACCATGTGCTGTCAAGTCATGTCCAACTTATGGCAACCCCAAAAGGGGTTTTCTAGGGAGAGAATACACAGAAGTGGTTCACCATTTCCTTGTCTATGGCAGCTCCCCAGGAATACGCAGCGTGGCAAAGGTCACACAGGCTTCCTCCACTCGCACAGCGGGGAATCCAACTGACCGCCTCCCACTTCACAGTCAGATCCCTCAACCACAGAGCTCTCCCAGCCAGCTCATGCCTTAAAAGAACACACCTCAGGATTTTAAAGGAGGGAATCAGAATCAGAAGCTGAAATGTGATGACAGATATGGGGGAAGAACAGTATTATTTTTGCCCGATGACAAGCAAAGGAGGTTCTTCCATTAAAAAGGCTCTGACAGGCTACAGCCTTTCTTTCTTTTTTCCCCAACAGATGCAAACATACAGAGGATACTAACTTGGTATCTTTAATACCTTTACGCATGACAGCAAATCATTGTAGACTTTACTGGAGAATAAATATGAAGAGAGAGACTACTTGCTGAGCTGCTATCTAAAAATCAAGACATATTTCTTTCCCCATCTCCTGCTTTTTAATCATGCAATTTCCTCCCATCCACGTTGACAATGTCACTGGAATTCCCTGCTAATTAGAACATTTGACAGATGACTCTCCCATCTCTGGAATGAAAGATATGCCTGTCAGGAGATGTTTAAGCGTCAAACCCTGTCAAATTGGCAACTTTAAAATTCTTTTAAAATTGGCACGCTGGGAGTTGGTACAAGAAAAAACTATGCATGTTGCAGTTCTTCTTTTAAAGTTCATTGGGAATCCTTGTGTGTGATGTGTGCCTTGTGTGTGATTTGTAAGTCATAACCAATTTGTATTGAGCCTATTAGGACTTTCGAGATAGTAAAAAAGTGGTTTTACCTGTTCTACTCTCCCAGCAAGACTAGAAGACTAGCAGACCCCACCACCATTGCTACAACAGTACAAAGCACTATTCAGTCTGCGTCCTAGCTACCTCAAAGATCGAATCTCACAGTATGAACCAGCTCAGGTGCTATGTTCATCAGGAGAGGCCTTTCTCACCATCCTGCCACCCTCACAGGTACATCATGTGGGAACCCATGAAAGGGCCTTCTCGGCTGCTGCAGCCAGACTCTGGAACTCCTTCCCACTAGAGACCAGGAATGCCTCATCTCTGTTGTCCTTCCGGAAATAGGCAAAGACCTTTCTCTTCAGGCATGCTTTCCCTGAATGATGGACTACCACACATGGTGATACAGAATTGTGTTTGGAACCACTTATAACTTTGTGCTTGTATCTCTCCTTATGGGATTACGTTGACACTGTTATCAATTGTTGGTTCCCATCCGTCATAACTTTTAGATGGCCTACCGTACATGATTACATGGAATGCTTACTCTTTTCTTAACTGCTCACATTCTCTTTTAGCATTAATGTTGCCTTCTAATGCTGTAAGATACCCTTCAATTCCCTGTTCTTAAACTTGAATGTCTTAATTGTACAGGTACTGGACTGTATGTGGTCCCTCCATACTGTAAACCACCTTGGGTCCTTTTCCAAGGAAAAAGGTGGGGTAAAAAGAAAATACACCCAAATGCTCTATGGTTCACAGGTGTTCGGTTATGCTAACCTGAAACCACTGGAGATCATTCAAACCAGATTTGTAAGAGCTATCTTGGGGGTTCCCTTATGTGTGCCCAATTTTTTGCTCCGCCTAGAGGCTGGACTCATTCCTATTGTAGCATTAACTAACTTTCTGATGGTCAAACACTGGCTCAAACTTACCTTCCTTTCGGATGGCCTAACCCCTCTGATCTTACTAGATAAATTCCAATCACAATGGAAAATACTAATATTAAAAGTGATAAATAATATAGGATATTCCCCCTGTGCCCTCCAAGCAATGGGTTATAGTAAAGCCATTAATGAGGTGAAGATAGGAATTAGAGACATAGCTTTACAGAATCATATTGCTCTGGTTCAGAAACCTGATTTCCTAAAGAAATCTGCATTCACTGTGTCTCCTTACCTGGACAGGATTGTATCCTCCTCCTCCAGGAGAGCTTTTACCTTGGCGCGGTTTAATGTCCTTCCCTCCAAGTTTTTGGAGGGGAGATATCAAGGGTTACCACTAACAGACCGTAATTGTCCATGTACCAATGATCACCTGGAAACTGTGGAACATGTTCTCTTATTCTGTACTTATTATCAAGACCTACGTAGAGAACTTATTTCCCCTATTATAGGCAAATTCCCTGGGAGGTCAATAGATTTTTACTTGCATCTGCTCCTTTCTGATAAATGTTATCAAATAACCAAGCAGGTTGCCAAATTCTGTGCAGTAGCACTAAGGGTTCGAGATCAGATTATAAATGGAGATAAAGAATATTAATACTCTTGTCTTAATGGTTGCTAAATTTTAACTGGTACTTTTATCTACCAATTTTATCTAACAATTTTATCTAACAATTTTATGCATTAATTAAAATTTTAACCTGTACTTTTTATCTACCAATTTTATCTACCAATTTTATGTACCAATTTTATGTACTCATTGAAATACTATCATGGAATTCACATTGATGCTATGTATTTTGTCCAGTTTGGCCATTGGCCGTAAATAAATAAATAAAATAGAAAATACTCATAAAATAAATAAAAATAAAAGCCCCCCCAGTTTTTGAATATGGGATGTTATATCCATGATTTAAAATGTCAGGAAGTGGCCCAATATTCCTACATCATATTGGGCCCACATTGCCAGTAGGAAAAAGGATGCTGAAAGTTACATAGGAAATGCCAGACTGAAGGTTGACTACACCAATGGAAGAAGTCAAGGTGATCTGCAGGATAATCTTTTGTGCTCCCTGACCATTCACAGTGAAACACAGCAAGGCAAATCCCAGGAACTGGTTTCTTTTTTCATCAGTTAACCACTTCTCACTCAAACACAAAGCACTTTTTAAATAAGTCCCATTTCAAAGTTATAATTTTTTGTTTGGGTTGCTCCCATTTTTAGAATTACCTTGTAGAATGCTGATTTTTCTGCCAGCACCAGGCCTGGTGGATGACAGGAACTCTGTGGATATTGCTTATCTAGATTTTAGTAAGGCCTTCAATAAGGTTCCCCATGGTATACTTGCAAAGAAGTTAGTAGAATATGGGATAGATAGTGCCATGGTTAGATAGATTTGTAATTGGTTGACTGATCACACCCAAAGGGTGATTATTAATGACTTCTCTTCAGCTTGTAGAGACGTGACCAGTGGGGTGCCCCAGGGTTCTGTTCTGGTCCAGTGCTATTCAATACTTTTATTAATGACTTGGAGGAAGGAATAGAGAGTAGGCTGATCAAATTTGCAGGTGATACCAAATTGGGTGGGGTTTCTAATTCCCTATAGGATGAAAATCCAAAAGGACCTTGACAGATTAGAGTGCTGGGCCAAACCTAACGGAATGGGTTTCAACAGAGGGAAATTCTATTCTATGATTCTATGACTGTTGCACTCTTATGCAACAATTTATTTCTGGGTTGGCTATGTGGAAATTGTTATAAGGGACTGAGAAAGGGGGCAGATGTATGCATTAGGGCAACTGAAGGCTGGTGGCTTGGAAAGAAACAGAAGCATTAAGTGAAGACTGGTAATAAAAACAGTTTATTTGTGAGGTGATTTAAAGCAGTGCTCCCCAAACTTTTTGTCTCCACGGACCGGTATTTGTTTGATTATTTTCCCGTGGCCCGGGGTGGGGGGAGGGGGTGGGGGTGGGGGGCAGGGGAGGGTGGGGGGCAGGGGATGGGGGGGGGGGGGGCGGGAGGAGGAGGTGCGGGGGCTTGGCGTGTGTACCTTGGGGGCCACGGGAGGCCGGCTGGGGGGGGGGAGCCCGGGGCTCCTGCATGGGGTGGGCCCCGCCTCCTCCTCCTGTCGGCGGCCGGAGGCAAGCGGCGGCGCAGAGGTGCCCCAACCGAAGCGGCCATGGCAGCCGCCCGGGTTCGGCTGTGGCTCTGCGGCTGGCGGCGGGGCGCCCGCGGCCACCGCCGCCACCCGCCTCAGTGGGGCACCTCTGCGCCGCTGCTTGCCTTCTGCTGCGGCCTTCAGGCGGGCGAGGGGAGGGGGAGGGGAGGGAGGCCGGTGGGGGTGGCGTCTCCGGCCCGAGGGCGCCACCGGGACCGTCGAGCCGGCCGCGGCAGCGGCGGGCGCCCGCCGCCGCCCGCCGCGGAGTCGCGGCCGAACCCAGGCGGCTGCCGTGGTTTATTAAAAGCCCGGGCTCCCCCACCCCGCCCGTGTGCCGTGTGAACTCCTCCTCCGGCTGCCCGCGGGAGAAAAAAGAGGAGGAGGAGAGGGCGGTGGAGGAAAAGGGGAGGAGCCTCCCGGCCTCCCCAGGCGGCCCGGTGCCAACCGGTCCACGGATATCGGGGTTGGGGACCACTGATTTAAAAGTCAGTTATGTGAAGAAACCAATAACAATATAAAGAGAGATTTGATATCAGTATCAGAGAGGAACTGTGTGATATTAATAATCATTTCATGAGAGCTATATGGTCATAGCCATCTTTATAGGTAGGAAGGAGTAGACATACTGTATGCCTATTCTGAATAATAATTGAACAATGACTTCAGTTATTTACCCTGCTGGCTTCTTTTATTAGGTGGATGATTCAGGCAGAAGATTTTGGTTGTCATAGAAAGGAAAACCAGTGATCACTTACTTTGTTACAATTGCAATTTTTACCAGCAAAGAGGGAGAGATCTCCTTGTGGAATCTGAGGTCACATGTGCCAAATTAATACAGCTGGTTTTGTACAGCACATACCTGTACCTTGTCTGGAGTGAATGCATGCATCAGGGGTGGTATTTGTTGTTCCTGTTCAAGCAAAAAAAATTGATCAGAGTACCTAGTAAAAAACGGGACAACCTTTGGTGCATGGTTAGAATTTCTGGGCTAAACAAGCTGATGAGTTTTTTCTGTTTCTCCTGCTACCAATAAGAGAGTTTTCTGTATCTCTCCATTACTATCTGCTTTCCAACACTTTCCTAAGGGATTCTGCAGTAAGCCTCAGTATGCCCAACAATGTAATTTTTAGTATTTCTTAGCCTGATTTTAAAAAAGCTGTTCGATGTGGTTTTGAAAAATGAGAAGAGGAGTGAAATACTGCCACAGGCCAATAGAGGAACAGCTGTTAATTTTATTTAACAAGCCATTTGTTTGAAATGTTTCAGCTTGGATTTGGTTTCTGGGGGCAGACAGACAGAAGGACACCTTCTATAAGCGAGCGTCTGCCAGCACAACCGGCATCCTCTCATGCATTCTGAGCAGGCAGGCAGGAGGGAGTGAGCACATACGGAATTGAAATTTACTTTATTATACTTCCCTCTACTTTCCCACTGTGATTCCCTCCTCATTATGATGGAGGCAGGGGTCCCTTCATTGAGCCAGACCATCCGGTGGGCAGAACGAAGCAGACCATCATTTTTTAAAAAATAGCAGACTCTTACATATTCTATTTTAATACTATTTTTTGCAGTGGAGGGAGTGGGAAAGAGGACATTTTGTATACATTTATGTTGTTTTCTTTTTATATGTCATCAAGTTGCATCCAAGGTATGATGATGACTAGAGATGAGTACAAAATGAACCATGAAACAAATCCCACCCACCACCACTAAAACTGGACTGTTTTGTGTTGCTTTGATGCAGTTTTAACACCAGCCTTACTCCCTGACCCAACAGAAGAGCGGCTGGCTGATATCATCTGGCCCCGAAGAATCCCCTGTCAAACTACATATTTTGCAAAGAATGTACTTTTTGGTACAATGCTTTGATAAAGATGGCTTGCCATCAAAAGCTCAGGCTGCATTTTTTGTTTTATTAGTGAACTATAAAGTTATCACGTAGCCTAGTTTTGAATTGTTTTCCTGGTCACACAGCTCAACCCACCCTCCCCCGTTAACTTCTACAAACTATTATTGCCATTGGAGATTTGTACACTTTTTAATGTGTCCTTTGGCAAACAGCCTAGGGGCGTGGTGGCTCAGTGGGCTAGAGTGCTGAAACGGTTGGCTGCAAAGTCAGCAGGGTCGAATCCTGGGTGCCACGCAGTGGAGCGAGTTCCTGCTGTTAAACCCCAGCTCCTGCCAACCTAGCAGTTCGAAAGCATGTAAATGCAAGTAGATAAATAGGTACCACCGTAAAAAGCAGGAAAGTAAACAGTGTTCCATGCACAGAAATGCATTCAGCCATGCCAGCCACATGGCCACGGACTTGCACAACACTGGCTCTTTGGCTTGGAAAAGGAGATGAGCACCTCCCCTAGAGTCAGACATGACTAGCATGCATGTGCAGGGGAAACCTTTACCTTTAGTTTGGCAAACAGCCTAGCCCCACTCAATTGGTTCCCTAGGCAAGGCAGGTGTGGACCTAGATTGTCAAGTCAAGCAGGCAACCATGGAGCTCCAAGTCCACTCTCTGGGAGTAGCTGGTGACAGGAGCCACACCCTGGGCAGCTCAGCTCCAGGTTTTGCTTTTGCAGCAGCCAATGTGGGAAGATGATGCTTAGCTAGCTCCTCCACCAACACTTCCACCCTCTTCCCATGTCCCTTCCCATGTCCTCTCCCTCTGTTTCCCCTCTCCAGCTCATCTCATAATGAGAAGTCCCACTCTTTCAATCTCTCTTATATAAACCACTCATGTAATTTCCCTTGAGCCAGCTGCTAAAGAGCACTTTCAGGTGGGCCTGCATTTTTTGGTTGGGGGGGGAGCACTGTGTGAATCCAATCTGTGCCAGACTTGGAAGGAATTTGGGAGGAGAGTCCGCTGAAGGCATACTGTGAGTTTGGCATCTCTGACTCATGCAGGGGCCATTCCACTGCTCCTGGGATTCTTGAATTGCATTAATGGTTCATTGTGTCAGAAAGTTACTCAAAGTTCCTGGTTCAGAAATAGCCACAGGCTGCAAACCATCACAAACTGCCATTTTCCAGGTTTGTGCCCAGTTGTAATGATTATCTTAATTTTTTTAAATAATTTTTTAATGAGTTAAGTTGGGTAGAGGGTAAGGAATGGAGGCAAGAGGCAAAAAAGGTGGAGGGGAGAGAAGATAGACAGGAAAAGGGGGAAGGAGAAGAGTACAATCACATTCTTTGTTATGTTTCTACATAAGCATATTGCTTATATATTATGATAGTCCTATTCAATTGCTTATTGGTGTTAGGAATTGTCACCATCATCTATTTCTATTAGTCTCTTCTTTTCCCAGTTCTCTTTCATAACACCTTGTGAATTCCTCTGTAGAACAGGTTCCAACTTTCGCCTGCTTTCTCCGTGGGTTGGTCCTTTCGCTTTTCCAACAATTTGTCCATTTCCACAACTTCCATACATGATCCTAATGGGTTTTCAATGTACAGTGGACCCTCGTATAACAAACAGTTGGTATAACATAAAATCTGTACAACATAAACAATTCCGGAGACAGGGGAAATTCGCTTAACAGAATCGTCTACGGCAGTGTTTTTCAACCACTGTTCCGTGGCACACTAGTGTGCCGCGAGATGTTGCCTGGTGTGCCGTTGGAAAAATTGAAAAACACTGATTTAAATGATAAATTCTCCAGAGGGAGAAGGAGGGGGGCGTGGAGAGCTTGCTTCCCCATTGTAGGGCGAGGAGCTATTCTGGTCTTTACGGTAGGGGCTTCTCCCGCCGCCGCCCGCCCGCCCACCTGCCCGGCCTGGGGCTCCTCCTTCCTTCCATCCCTCGCCCTCGCCTTCCTCTTGGCCACCGCGGGGTGACAGGTTGCGCGAGGCGGCACTGGCTTCCCCTCCCTGGCGCGCGCGCGGTGCCCCGGCGGGGTGTCGAGGAAGCCGCTTGCAGATGTCCAGGGTGGCGCGGCGTTGCAAGCCCGCCAGCTGGAGGAGGGCGATGGGGCCAGGAGGTGCGAGGCGGCGGCGGGGCGGGCTTGTCCTCCTGCTCCTCCTTCCCCTCCTCCTCCTGCTGCTGCTGCCGGGCGCCGCAATGAAACTCTACTGCAAAGTGGTGGCCCTGGCGCTCTGCCTGGCGCTGCTGCTCCTGCTCTACCTCTTCGTGGGCAACCCCGATGACGAGGACGAGCCGCCTTGGCAAGGGGCCAAAGGAAGCCCCCGGGCGACTCTGGCCGCCAACTCCTGGCAGTACACTCCAGACCGGCGGCTCTCCAAGCCCCATTTCCGACCTGTCCCAGGCGCGGCGGAGCGCGAGGCGAAGGAAGCGGCCGCCTCTGTTTCCAAGAGGCAGAAGCTTCAGCAGCAGCTGCCGCCGCCACGTCTCCAGCGAAAAGCGGGCAGGCGGAGCGCCGCCCGAGGGAAGTTTGCGAATGAGAGGTAAAGTCCACCCACGCCCACCCACCCCTCACCCCTTTCCATCCACCTCGCCCCTCTGTCCCTCGCCATCAACCTTGGGCAGGAGGATTTGGCCCCGAGCAGGCTGTCTCTCGCATCCTGCTCCCTCCACCCGCTTTACTCTCGAGGAAATCAGCTCACCCGCCGTTGGCTCACCGTCTTCTCAAGGCGGCGGGTGATGCATGATGCCCTTAAGTTCCAGTTCTGGATTTGCAGGGAAGGAGGGGGGCAGAATCCTACAAAAATCCCACCCAGTCCTTGATCATCAGTGTGGCCCTCAAGGAGGCCAGACAAGCCAGCACGAGCAACCGAGAAAACTTCCTACAGAGCTGCGGCGCCAGCCACTGTCCCTTTCTGGTTTTGGGAAGCTGGTGTAAGACCGAAGTATATAAAGCTGCTTTCTTCTAGTGTGAATATTGCCCTAAGATATTCGAATAGGTTTTCAGATGTGCCTTTTTATTAATTTGGGGGGGGGGGTAGTTCTAGAAATTGTTGATTGAATTTTACTGTATTTTTGCATTTATGGTGGCAACACTAATGGGTGGTGGTGATATAGATTTATTTGATTCCTACTCAAGAGAATTACTTATATATAGTCAATATAGGCACAGAGTTAAATTTTTTAACATTTTCTAGTGGTGGTGTGCCTCGTGATTTTTTTCATGAAACAAGTGTGCCTTTGCCCAAAAAAGGTTGAAAAACACTGGTCTACGGGGCGA
The DNA here is from genome assembly GCA_029282475.1 of Phrynocephalus forsythii. NCBI lineage: Eukaryota > Metazoa > Chordata > Lepidosauria > Squamata > Agamidae > Phrynocephalus > Phrynocephalus forsythii. The sequence goes on along the minus strand of JAPFRF010000005.1, from coordinate 110,351,974 downwards.
ATCCGTACAACATAAAAATGGTCGCGATTAGGGATTACTCTGTTTGCAATGCATTCCTTTGGGAAATTTTTATGAAGGAAAATTTGCTTAACATAATTTCATTTGGAACGAATTCATTCCTTTATACAAGGTACCACTGTATGTACAGTTTCCACAGGTCAGCACAGGTTTGAACACAGGGCTTATGAACATCCATCTAATACTCAATTCACTACATTGAATTGCCTTGCATTTAAGTTCAGTATAGGATAGTGCTCTAGGAAGCTAAAAAGCATCTCAAAATGTAGCAAAAATGACAAGCAGAAACCAGTTCAAACACAGAATCATTACAATCGAATAAAACAAAACTGGACTATGAAAACACTTTAAAGTCAATGAGTCTACAAACAACTAAAGTCACATCCACAAATCTTGCCCAAGGATGACTTTAAATTAGCTCTGGTGCCTCTCTATAATAAAATGATATATTATCTTTATTATGCCTGAGATTTGTTTATACAGATTGATTTATTTGAATTGATTTACATACCACCCCATTAGTGCAATGCACTATCCTGGGTGGTTTACATATTAAAATTTAAACCACATAGCAAAATATATTCAGTGATATGGATATTTACAAGTATAGGTCTGACATTCATCACATTCATAAAAAAGAGGGAAATTTTAAATTAAAAGCATCTGGAAAAATCGACTGTTGAAGGCAGCTTTGAACAGTTCTGTCTTCACCAATTTCCTGAAAATAAGGAAGGAAGGAAACTTTAATATCTGAGTTAGTAACTTATTCCAGAGACTGGATGTCTCCACTCAAAATATAAAACATTTTTATGGGCTGACAGGACAAAGTAAAACAGGTAGTTGATTTCTGACAAAAACGTTCCAACAAGTTTTGTGGTCCTAAACTGTTAAGGACTCTATAGGTCATGACCAGCACCTTGAAATGAGCATGGAAATTGACAGGGAGCCAGTGAAGGGATATATGATTGAATTTACCAGTCGCAGAAATCAGTCTGGGTGCCACGTTTTACACGTGCATAAGTTTCCATACTGTTCTCAATGGCAGCTCTACATAGAGAGGATTACAGTAGTCTATTTCTTGTGAACCACTTTTAATAGGCATTTCTTTTCCAGATAGGGAGCAACTGTGTGATCAACCAGAGTTAATAAAAGGCCCTCTTGGCCATGACATTTAGATGGTTTACCATGCATGATTGCATTGACTGATTTCATGAGAACACCAGTGTTTTCCATGTTAGTTTCCATCCCTCATGATGGATTTTCTTCTTCTTTTCACATGCTTTTTGTAGCTGTAATGTTACCTTTTAATGTTGTAAGCTGCCTCTTCTAATTTCCTGTTCTTAACTTGAATACTGTATGACTTAAATGTTCTGGGCTGTATATTGTCCCTTATTATTGCAAGCCGCCTTGGGTCCTTTTCCAAGGAGCAAGGTGGGGTAAAAATATATTCAAAATAAGTAAGTAAGTAAGTAAGTAAGTAAGTATTTGAGCCTCCATAGAGATTTCCAGGTCCAGGAATAACCTCAAGCTGTGGAACCAATCCTTCAAGGGAAGTGTAACCCTGTGGAGGCCAGGTAAGTATCTCTCTAACTGGTCTTGATAATCCTCCTCTGTATTATCTGGATTCAGTTTTAGTTTATTGGTCCTAGTCCAATCCATTATTAGTGCTAGGCAGCAAGCATTCAAGGATACAGAACTACCTGCAGATGACGTAAATAAGAGATAGCATATTGGTAACAACCAATCCCAAATCTCCATAAGTGTAGCTTCATAAAGACTTTAAAAGCCCCGGGGAAATGTTTGACCCCTTTGGGATCCCATAGCAGAGGTACCAAGGGGTTAGAATGACATTCCCAGGCTGCATCATCTGGGATCATCTCTCAAAGAAGGACCAAAACCAGTGGAGAACAAAGTCCCCAATCCCTAAACTGAACAAGCTTCTCTTTAAATGAAACTCCAGATGCTTCAAAAAGAGGGCTGAACAGGACAACCCTCTACAAGCCCTTTAAACAGAGGACTATCTGTAATTGAGAATGTGTGGCCACCCTACAGTTACGTGGAGCTAGGCAGCAGGGACAAGCTACTAGTTGGTTCCCCAAACACAATCCGCTTATTTTGTTCCTATCTTCTGCTATTTGCACCAAGGAAAAGGTTCCTGAGGAAAAGAGAGATACAGAAGAAGAAGAAAGACCCACAGTGGTGTAGACACTTATTACAGAAGCTTCTTGGATGCAGGTACTTGTTGTAAGATTCATGCCCAGGGCATGTCCCATTTCTAAGCAGTTACATGAATAAAGGGTTGAGATTCTTGATAACTCTTGGTTGCAGCCAGTTGCCTAGCTGAAACGTCTTGTTTGCTGACAAAATAAGTCAAACAAAATGAGACGGCTTTTTTTCCTGTCTTGTTTTGTTTGTGGGTAGCTGTTTTTGAGCAGGAGAAATATTTCCGCTAGTGAAGACTGAGAAAGCGAAGTTCTGTTGACAAGGCAGGTGAAGCCTCAACGATCCAGATTGCTCTTCCCAGCTTGACGTTCGCTTCTCCTCTCATTTCAGGCTCTGGCAATTAGAGGAGGAACATTGTCTGTCTTCTAAATTGATGCCATTTGACCTATAAGCTGTGGAGAAGGAACAGATGCATAACTAGGGAAATGCATCCAATGGAGCCCCCTCCCACCAATGAGGCCCCTTTTAAAAAGTGTTTTAATGTGTGATGCACTTATCAGGTTTGCACAAAGACAACTTTTATTTTTTATAGAACAGTTAAATTTGGAGCACTGCGGTGGTACCAGAAAGAAACAGCCTTCCCTCATATTAACTAATATTTAATTAATTTTGGTTAACATTGGATTCTTGTATTTGGCTACTCCCATTTGGAATGTATCCCCCACCTATTATTTTTATCACCTTTATTGTTCCTATAATTTTTCTGTGCTTAATGTTATTGTACTCTTAGGGCCATGACTGTCGTGATCTCTTTTTTGAGTTGTCCGGCTTTTTTAAATATCAGTTTTTGTTGCTGTTTGTATTTTTATCACTACATTATTTTGATGTTCCTCTCTTTAGTCTCCCAGAGTAGTAGTTCTGCCATGAGTTGGGTGCAATAGACATATAAATAAACCAACAAACAAATATCAGTGAGGGGGAGGATAAGATGAAAACTGACTTTCAGATTATGGCAAGTAAAAATGAGGTCCTTTTATTGAATAAGCAGTGTAACCAGAAATGACTCAAGACCAATTAAAGGTTCCATTAATTGGGAAATGCATTTAAGTGTAACACAAAGAACCGAGTGAAATTGTGAATGTCTTTTGTTAGTTCCAAGGGAATAAAACATTTTCCATTAGAAATCAGAGCTGCCACATTCCATGGAGAAAATGATAATATTGCAGTAATCAAAATCAAACCAGTTGTTACTGAAATTTTCCCATGCAAAGCAGACTGTGACTCTGCTCTCACTAAAGCCATCTAACTGGATATGATCCCCAAACATTTAAATTAACTCTTTAAAGGCAACCTCTGTGGCATGCAATACTAAGAACCATGAAATGAGCAGCTGTGGTTATCTACCACCATCTCAACTCCCACCAGCTTTGACTTTTTGGACCAGGCCTAAAAATCCTCAGCTATTCGGCAGCCCTCCCACCCACCCAGGAGGCTTCTCGGAGGGGCGGGGGTGTGTGCAGAGCAATCGGATAGCTCTGTGCCTCCCTCCCACCCATCCAGGAGGCTTCTGGAAGGGCGGGGGGCAGCGCAGAGCGATCGGATCACTCCGCACCACCCTCCCTCCCATGCAGGAGGATTCTGGAGGGGCGGGGGCGCACGCAGAGCGATCGGAACCCCCCTCACCCTCCCACGCACCCCGGAGGCTTCTCGGAGGGACCGCAATCCCTGAACCGCGAAATGGTCACTGTATATCTACCTAATACAACACAGGGATGTGAATAATTCATTCCCTCAGAGCCAGATGGGTAGTTTCACCAGAACCTCCTCTTAGAACCTAGATGGGAGATCCCAGAAGGCAGAATATAAAGGATGGATCAAGAAGTTCCCCTCCCCAGAAGCCAATATTTAAAGTTGACAGGGAATGCTTCTTCTCCCAAAAGTTTCCTGCTACTGTAGTTGCAAGCCACAGGCTGGTTCTTTGCTGGTGAATAACAAGATGGGAGCAGAACCTGTGGGTAGAACTCTCGATTGATTTTAGGACTTGAAATAACCCTAGGCACCATACCTCTGTATAAGTAATTCCATGGGTCCATGTATTTTGTATGCATAAAGGCAACTGTATTCGAACCATGGAGTTGTTTTCAGCATCCCATTTTCAAAACAGCTAGAATTTCCTACCCTATATGGGAGCTAGACCTGTATCTGACCCATCTTCTTGCATCTTCTGATTTGTTCCCCTTTGAAGTCCCCTATTCCTACTAGCTAGTCTTTTTCTCAAGGTAGGGCCTGATTAACAACAAGAAAGGACATGGAAGTGCCCTTCCTTCCACTGGTGTAACTAGGGAGGGGCGGAAGAGAGCATTTGCCCCCAGGCACGCAGCAATCTGGGGGCACCTGGAGGGGGAGTAGTAGTAGGAGGCCATGTGCCATCCCACCAGCAGTCCTTCTTTTGCCCTGCTAAGGCTTGGTGATCCTTAGTCGGGGGGGGGGGGAGGAGCAAGCAATTTCTTTTCCAAGCAGCACCTCCATTGACTGCTCCTTCCTCCCCCCCCCCACTAAAGCGTGGTGATTGTTTGCCAGGGGAAAGGAGGAGAGGGAAGTGTGCAATGGGAGTGCCCTGGAAGTTGAGTCATGGCTACTGGACTTCTTTTTTGAGAGATAGAAATGTTTCGCTCCTCATCCAAACAGCTTCATCAGTCTGAATACAGCTAGTGTGAGTCATCCATCTTATAGTCAGTCAGCTTTGACCTCTTGTCACCCTGGTCTGAATTAGGCTCATAAGATGAACAATGGTGTGAATAGGCTCGTTAGGGAGACAATAGTATCCATAGCCTTAAGGTGAACAATGGCCTAAGGTGCTGAAACCTATCAAGAATGGGTTGTTAGCTATGGCCTTGATGGTGAAGGCTTTTTGATTTTTTGATTTGTCTGGGTACTTTGGAAAGCACACCCTGATAAGTAGCAGATAGACTATGCCTGAGGCCGCCACCTCTTTTGAGGGAGGGGGTTTCGATGCTCATATGAATGGCTTCCCTTACTCCTCTCTCAAACCACCTATCTTCTTTGTCTAATATGTGTACATCCTCATCTTTGAAAGAGTGTCCTTTGTCCTTCAAATGGAGGTGTACTGCTGATTCTGGTCCTGAGCTGTTACCCCTCCTATGTTGGGCCATCCTTCTGTTTAATGGCTGTTTTGTTTCTCCAATATAGAGGTCTGAACACTCCTCACTGCATTGGACCACATATACTATATTGCTCCTTTTATGTTTTGGTATCGGATCCTTTGGGTGGACAAGTCTCTGCCTTAGTGTGTTTGTGGGTTTGAAATAAACAGGATGAAGAAGAGGGAACAGGTTTGTTTTCCATGGCTTCGGAGACTAGAACTCTGGCAATGGTTTCAAACTGCAGGAAAAGAGAATCTATTTCAGCATTAGGAAAAATTTCATTATGGTTAGAGCTGTACGGCAATAGAATATGTTGCCACAGAAGGTGGTGGTGTCTCCTTCTTTGGAGGTTTTTAAGCAGAGGCTGGATGGCCAACTGTCGGAAATACTGTAATGGGGTTTCCTGAATGGCAGGGGGTTGGACTTGATGACCCTTGAGGTCTCGTCCAATTCCATGGTTCTATGATTTTATGAACCAAGGAGCACCACCAATGTGTCTCCACAACTCATAGTCTTGTCATACTAAGTATCAGAGACTAGAGAGATGCAATCAATTAGAGTTCTGAAAACCAGAGTGATATTGATTTGTGCTTTCTAATGAGCATGAATCCCATAAGAGATTTATTTGACAACTACATAATCTAGATTTTATTATCTGTTTAAACATCCCACAGCTCTTCTATGTTAATTAATACCATAAAGGTTTTGCAAGGCAATGTAAGCCTGTCTGTTTTGTAAATAGCAGAATGTAATTAAAGTTCAGGTAGAATTTGGGGTGCTTGGTGCTTAAACTGACAGATGATCAACAGCTTCTTTGGTTTTGCCAGGCTGGTTTAAAGCCTAACATAACAGATTTTTGACCCAAAAAGCACAGAGGAAAAATGGGCAGAGGAAAATATATGGACAATTCCAGTTGATGTGGAAGTAATATTTGTCATGTTGTGTTGCAGTTACATTTTGTTTAAAATGTTGTGAAGAAAAATAAAATAAAATAATTATCCCAATAACAACAACAACAAAATGATCATGGATAGCACAGGAAAGGAAGAAAAAAGGTGGATCAGACATCAGAGGAGGAATACTCAAAATCACCCGATGGACATAAATCACACACCCTTGGAATTCACAGATGTAAAAATTTAACAGGCTGAAGGTTGATATATTGAGTCATACACTAAATCCATGCATTAAATCTCCAAAACGTTGCATTATACTGCCAATGTAAGGGAAAGTAGCTCGGTAGTGTGATTGGAAGGGGAAGATATGGAGTTGTCTTTTGCTCAAGGGCAGCAGTAGCCTGCAACCTGAGACTAATAATCTCTCCAGCACTGGTACAATCATGGTCCCTGGACAGGGTGGACTGAGTGATGTCACTGGGGCTGTAACTACATGATTAAACACTGTGGATTTGCTGTGAGTGAAAAATAGATGAATTCACTTTTGTTTAACTGATCAGCTCAGTCCAAACCATTTTGCTCCCAACATAGGGTTTCCCCCCACTTCTGACACTGGGGACTTCTACATTTTTCATTCCAAAGAGATTCAATGCACTTTTCATCAAGTGATCCACTGTTTGCTTCTCCAAAGGGAAAGGGGGCATGACTGTGGGTGGTGTTCGGGTCACATACTAAGCTGTTGTACTAAACTACAAAAGAATGCTGTGTTTCCGTGGTATGAGTGTATGTGATTGCATGTTAGGTGGTGCAGCCCATTTTCCCTAGCGCCCTGCAATACTTTAAACAGCCTGCTGCTGGCTTTACAGTGAGTGAACCATGAAATGAAAGTTAGGGATTGGCAAAGGGCAGGATCAAAAGAAAAGGAGCTATGGGCTATGGCACAGGTCAAACTGTGTCAGATTGAAGGACCATTGTAGAAAACTGGCACTGAAACCACTCACAGTCTCTGCGTGATCATCTAATCTGAAGAGAAGCAATATAGGCTGTGAATAAAGCTGCAGAAAAGCCAAGTTACTCCAGTTTGCCTTTCCAGGGTAGTAGCAGCCTGAAAAAGAATATACTCGTTCCCGCACTTGCCTCTTAATTCTTTTGCTTCTCTTTAGTTGCTTTGCAGATCATCAAAGAATCTGTAGTGACTTTTACTGATTGCTGACTGTCTTGTTTAGTCGGTGTCTTTGTCACCTCACTTCCAAACCTTTTACTTCCTTAATTGCAATAACCTAGCAGAAACTTCTTTTGCCCTTTCTTGTAATTTTGTACGTTTGAATCTGAATATTTCACCACCACCCTATCTCTACCCCTTTAGCTTGCAATTCACCTCGCCCAGAGTCTCATCAGTATTTTCTGATTCTAAATGGTGAAAGAACTTGGTTGCAGTCTGGCTGTCGTTTCTTTTTATTACTGCATCCTGTGTTTCTTTTTCCTTCATCCCATCAGCATCCAACCTTCACTCCTCCTATGTTAATTCTTTCACCCGCCCTTCCTTGCTCCTTTTATTCTTGAGTGAGTCTGTATGTTGGTCTGAGTGTTTTTTAGAAGCACTTTTATTATGCAGTGACCACTGTCTCTTTAAACCCCCAAGAGATTTATACATTATAGGGCTAGTTATTTTTAAGGTTATATTTTATTTTTATTTCAGTCTTTGTTAGTGTGTTTATGTCAAATTTTTATACTTGAACAAAGCATAAATAATATTGAAACATACCTTAGAAGAGTACAGCAACTCAGAGTTTGTGTGTGGGTAAAACAAGTACAGCTGTTAAGGTTTGAGGGGAAAACCTCTTGAGGCTGCAGCAGCATCAGGCTGGTGATTGTGGCTACAGTTTGTATAAAAGTAGCACAGAGGGATCTAAAGTTACTGTTCTTTGGGCGTTTATACATGACCCCTAAGCTCCGCTGCAAATGGCTGCAAGCTCCGGACTTTAAAAATGTTTACCCACCAGCTCCGGAGTTTGCAGACAATTAAGTGCGACCCCGCCCACTTTAGCGCGACCAAACAGCAGTTTTCTTGTACCTGCTTTTTGATGGTGAAAAATTTTGATGCTGAGATTGCCTGAGCTCTCCTCGCTTCTTTCTGTTGTTTTTCTTTTGCCTCCGCTCCTTAAAGAGGAACCAGGAAGTAAACGGAGGTCAGAGCAACTTCCACCAGCACCGGAGGTAAGCCTTTTATTCTTTTGTCTCTGTCTAAGGCTTTTTTTCCTCTCCCCCCCCCCTCACGCAGACAGAACAAAGAAGTGCGGAGCGGGTGGGGACGGAGGAACAGCAACGAACCCTCAAGATCTCTGGTCCAAATTTAAGGGACCAGTGGATCTTAGGGGTCGTGTAAAAAGGCCCTTTGTTTAAAGCCAGTCACACTGTTCCTGTGTAAGGTTAGTTGAGTTTTTGCTGGTCAAAGTAATGTTATCAGGCATGTTTTTATGTAGAATGTTGGGTTGTTTTTTTGTTGTTGTTGTTGTTGTTGTTTTTGCTGAAGACAAGCTCTCTAAGTTGAATTTTTAAATATAAAATTATTTTTTCTAATACAAGCTGTCTGCAAAGGTTTTTTGGTATCCTGAAAAGCACTGGGTTTCTGCTGGGTCTCAGGTCTGTTTTGCAGAATGCAATGTTTTATTAAGACTATGTTAGAGTCTACCAGGATTTTTGAGGGGGAATGCTGTGCATCTACACTCTATAATTTTTCCGACAGTTTATCCTGACTTCACAGCGTAAGGGGCACATCTATTTGTTTTATAATTTGTAAGAAGTAAAACAGATCACCGGCAGGTAATAATGTGTCTTCTGTCCAATATAGTCTGATCACAATGTAATGATGGATCCATATGGCCTGTTGTAAAGCATTTCTTTTGACTGCAATTTAATCAGCCTAGTTATATTAGGAAATCAGCCATCCTTCCGTATGACTAGACCATATGGTGTTGGACCCAGCTTGGCTTCTAACCTCCAGGAAGACTTGACAGCCTCTGTGAGAGAGTAGGCAAAGGCAGGGTGTTAGTCATTGCTCTTTGGGATCTATGCCATCACTGCCCAAGTCTCCACCATGCCTTCAGTTCTGTTTTGTGTCCGGAGCCAGCAGGTTTAATTGCTTCTCCTGCCACCCAAGCTTTTCAGTGAACAACAGTTCCTTCTTCTCAGTAGATTTTTTAAAAAAGCAAAAGGACTTAACAAAATAGAAAATCATGATTATCAAGATGTGTACCACTAAGAAGAAGAAGAAGGAAGTCGGTGTGTTTAAGCATTCCACAAAATGCCCAGTGAAATTGGAAGGGTCCTACAAGGCCATCAAGTCCATCCCCACGCTCAATGCAGGAATGCAAATCAAAGGATATCTGCCAGGTGGTGGTCGCAATTTTCTTGTAAATGCCTCCAGTGTTCGAGCACTCATCATCTTTTGGAATAATTGGTTCCACTGCTGCACTGCATGCCTGTTTGAAAGTTGTTGGGGTTTTTTTCCTGATATCCAGCTGGAAGCTAGGTTCTAAGAATTTGAGCCCATTGCTGCATGTCCTACAATCCGGGATGATTGAGAACAGATCCTGCCCCTCTGTATGGTGGCCCTTCAAATATTTGAAAAGTGCTATATCAGCCTCATTTTTTTTTCTAGGCTAAACATGTCCAATTCTTTCAGTCTTTCCTCAAAGGGCTTGATTTCCGCCCCCCTGTTCATCCTTCCTCTGAACTTGTTCCAATTTATCAGCATCTTTCATGAAGTGTGGTGTCCAGAACTGGACACAGTACTCAAGGTGAGGCCAAACTAATGCCAAATAGAGGGGGACTACCACAATAGAGGGGAACAAGCACAATTCTTGAAAAATTAACCCAAATTCTTTTACATTTGTTTGTGAGTTTAGAATATTTATGTATCACACAGTAACCCAGGTCTTCTGGGCAGTTTGTAGCAAAAAAAAAAAAAAAAAAAAAAAGAGTTGAAACTTGAAGTTGTGCTTGAATCCACTTATTAAAACATCAGTAATAGTGCACAATTTAAGGGAATTCTTTGAACTTATTTTTCTTTAGCCTCTAGTTGTGATTTGCTCCGGAATTTCAGCAGCCATTTCTGAGCTTTGTCGCTCTTTCTACCATTCCCAACCTCCTGTATCTGCTCTTTGCAGCGGGTCTCTCTATTATTTGTACTTGTTAACCACTCAAGAACTCTGGGTGGTGTACAACCAATTGCAAAAACAAACTTCCCAAACAGAAACCCTTGACAACAATCCATCTTCCAATTAAATGCAATAACCATGAAGAACACAACAAAAGAAAAGAAAAAATACAGAATCCAGCAAGGGGGAGGGAGAAAAGAAAAAAAAAGGGTAGAATAAACAATACAACCAAAGACACACAATTGTACAACCAACAATCTCCAAAAGATTCCCTGAAGAGCCAGATCTTTAAAGCTCTACTAAAAGCTGGCAGAGAGTCCAGCAGCCTAATCTCCATGGGCAGTTCGTTCCACAGTGCTGGGCCCAGTTGCGGGTAGAAACTCTTCAGGCCTCCCTCGGTGTGGCCACCCAGAGCAAAAAGGCCAGGGAAGCTCTGGTTGGTCGGGACAAAGTTGATCTAGCCAAGAATGAAGAAAAATAATGTTATTGGATGATAGCTTTCCCAGTAGATACTCTCATAAACCAACTTACTTTGGGTTGAGGATACTCCCCCTCTCCAATCCTGTTGGGCATTCAAAAGGAAACAGTCTGAGTGTTAAACAAAAAAATAAATAAATAAAATTAAAATGAATGCAGTCATTACTGGTTTGCCTGAGACTTTTATACATAAAGCAACATGGTGTGGGCCAATCACATATTACATGAGGTGAGGTGATCATGCCATACTACCTGGCCTAATCATCCTGACCTTCCAGTGTTAATTATTCCTTGCACCTGTGTCCTGGATCTAATACACATCCTTGCCTAGCACATGACATGGCACATGGCACATATATAAGTAAGTAACAGACAATACAAACTATATTCCTTGACAATTTTACATTAGAAACATTTGCCTCTTTGAGATAGCACTGTCTTTGAAATATGTGGGAAGGAAATGCTTCCCCTCCCGTACAGCTATTTTATTACATAACCTTTTTTGCATCTATTTTATGACTAATATTTGATCTCGCTGTCTTTGACACAGAGATAGGCCCCACACTATGAAGAGATGCATGGTCACCCTTCCCCAAATTTGTTCACAGATGAGTTGGCCTTCACTTTATGTATATGGTCTTATCACAACAACAGAAGAAATCAAAAGGAAATGGCACATACCGATCTCATTCTCCCTGCTGCATTATAGCCTACTTGGGGGAAAGAGTTAGAAGATCATTATCTACAGATTGTTTGGGATGGTGATGTTTATCACAAATAACATTGATGGACTACCGTGCAAATCAACTCTCTTTTATAAAATGCTGAGTTGCAGGGTCCGTGTTCAATTTGGGCGGTGGGGGGATATTAAAAAATAGAATTTCTAGCAGGTGCAAAACCACAGATGGTGCAGAGTCATAAACAGGGCACACCTGCTAGAAAGAAAACTGCCAAGCAGAGAAAGAGAAGAGAGGACCGTGCACAGATGCCATCATTGTTGGGGGTAGTACTTTTTCATAGCGCAATGCTATCAATCATACCCAACTACATTGGCTGCCGTTGGACATTCTGCTATGACTTGGAACTGTGTAACTGAGCAGCTCCAGATGAAGTTCATAGAGCTAATTATCTGAGTTGTCCATTTCCATCAGCGATCATAGGGCTGTTTTTCCTCTCTGATGAACACATGAATACCTGATGGCTCAGACCAAAAATTCATCTATTATGCCAGTCTGTTTTCAGTTATTCCTGGTATGTTTACAAGCAAGGGGTGAAGTCAATACCCATCCTTTGTTACCTGTTCCAGATTCCATTCATAGAGGTCATAGCTAGACAATGTTTATGGCATGTGCAGTTTGGTACTCCTTGAAATAAATTCACATATGCATGCTTTTAAGCAGGAATGGGGAATGTTGGTCTTCCACTTCTTGTTGCCCCATACCAGTGGTGGCGAACCTTTGGCACTCCAGATGTTTTGGACCATAGCTCCCAGAATTCTGAGCCTAGACTTCCAATGACAAAGGACTATGGGAGTTGTGGTCCAAAACATCTGGAGTGCCAAAGGTTCACTACCCTACTCATTATAGCCAGGGATGAGGGATGTTCTTTGACATGTGGAGGACCATACATTTTCCATCCCACCTTCAAGGCTGAGCTTGGTTTAGAGACTGAAATTAAATTTACAAGTTGAGGGAGTCGCAGATTTGGCACAGATCTCTTCTCTGCATGAACTGTGATGCTATGAATGAAAGCATCTGCAATTCTGATTCTTTGTTTCTTTTCCCATCATCAGGAGGAGACTGAGAACATGAGACTGTAACCTCACCCTCCTATTTGAATTGCACCCAAATAAATGTGTGTCATTAAATTAAAAGGCTGTGGCTTTGTAAATGCATGCAAATGCACCTCTGCCAATTGGGAAATGTGTAAAACCTGCATACATTAAGACAAATGCATTTTTAAAAGAATGTATGTCAATAGAATTGAGTATCAATATGCGCACACATTTCTAGGCAAGTCTTAGAATGTGAAACAGGTTATAACCCAATGCTTCACCCACCCCACACCACGTTGATCTGGGAACATACAAAGACTTGCACAAACTGAAGGAACAGATTGGCAGAAGCCACCTCCAAATCAGCTGGGAGAAGTCTGGTCCTCATCTACACAGCAAGGATTCATATAGAGATCAGATTAGGCAGCAGCTGTGCATCGTTAACTGGAAGTCAGCCTCACTTAATGCAGTGAGAATTCTATATAAATATGCAAAAGATGGCAGTGAAAATATTCCCATTATTTTTCTTCCATTTTACAAGGATGGATAAGTAATATCATTCTTGATTCTCTACCTCTGATCTCCCAAATGCTATTTATTAGCAGCTGGTTGAGTGAATTAAACCATCTGTGCTTGCCGAAACTGGGTATCAGCAAAAACAACAGCAACAAAAAACAAATAATCTGATTCTCTGACAGTAAATTCATTCTGACTGCAAGTTGTGACATTGTTACTGCTTCTACTAATAAGATTACAGCTACAACATTACATTTGCCAAGAACAGCAATAATTGTTTCTTACAATGAAATTGTTTAGCTCTTGAATGCTAGTATTCCTCAGTATAGATTTTTTTCCTCTTTTCATGGATCTTTGCAAAAAGCATGTATTTGCCCTTTAATGGCTGAAATCCTGTTATCCAACACAGTAAAGTAGGCCTACTGAATCCACGGGGATTTGATGAATCAACGTCTCTGTAAATTCCATTGATTCAAATGGACCTACTCTATTTATGCCTTACTTTGGTTTATCAACGACAGTCAACCCATTTGAATCAATCCACTCTTGTGGGAGTTACATCAATAGTTGATTCAATGAATTTAATTTTGCCTCAACTAGCAATAAGATACAAGCCTATGAGTTTTCACAATACTCATTCTACCAAACTTTCTCCAGCCTCTGGAACATCCTTAACTTCCAGAATACTAACTCAAACTATGCCGTACAATTTTGGTCTATACGGGTTATAATCAATGTGACCAAGAATTTAAAAGATTTTAAATAAATAAGGAGTGGAATCCATTAATGTAAAATTATGGTGCATGATGGCCATCAGGCATGACCATATTTTGTAAATTTAAAAAAAAATCCTATTGATTACACCATCACCAAATTTCCTAGTCCTTCTTGGGATTCTTCTGGTCCTAGAGAAGCCTGTGGGGGAAATGAGACGGAAATAGATTCTTAAAGATCTGAAAGCTGCTCCTCCTGGTCCCAGTATCATTTTTGCTCAGAAAAAAACCTCAAAATTCATGCTGAAATAGTTTCTCTATTAGTTGAGAATACAACATATCCTTTATATAATTGATATACAGAAGAAATTATAAAAAGTAGAATATTGTCACTATACTGGGATTTGTCAGCTGATGGGACCTAATCGTAACCACATTTGAGCCAAAACCCAAGCTAAGAAATGTAACATAATGGAACACAGCTGAAGTCCAGTAGTAAGTCCCAACTAGAGTAGGACCATTGAATCATTGGGGTTAGTTGCTCCACTGAGTCAGTGACCTTACTGTACTTGTGACTTACTACTGGATTTCAGTGCATATCTAATATAATAGGATAACATCAATGAATTTAATTCCAGTCAATGGTCTCCATATTTATTTTATCTTTGTTTACACTGTAAACATACCTCAGCGGGGGGGCACTTCCACCCACAGGCGAGATGGCTGCTCGGATTCAGTAGCTCCGATCATAAGAAGAGAAAACCTGAAATACTGTCTCTAAAGACTCCGGACTCGTGAGTAAATGAGCCACAAATTACTGGGGGGTGGGTGGGTTGAAAACTGAGTGCTTTGAAAGAGAGAGAGAAACATGAAATATTGAAGTACTAAATTACTTTCATTTTGTGCCGAAGTGGCGACGCTGCTAACCGGACAGAGTTAGTGCTGCTGTTTTCTCTTGGGGCTAGGAAGGAAAAGAGAGACTTATTACCTTGCTTTTCTGCATGCCAGCTAAGAAAAAAGCTCCAACCTTCTCCATTAGAAGGTGGGCTCAGAAACCTTCAGATTCTACGTACCAGCGAGCGTCACTGGAAAGGATGGAAACTGCTCCAGCAGTGGACACAATGGCATCTGATTCTGGCAAATTGCCAGGACAACAGCCAGATTTTCTTAAGGAACTCAAAGATATGAAAATGGAGTTCGCCAATCTGTTGAAACTAGCCTTGAAAGATATGACCTCTACTATTGAGGATCGTTTCCATTCTCTATCTTCTCAAAACAAAGATTTAAAGAAAGATTTATCACAGGAGATCCAAAAGGTTCAAGCAGAAGTTTCCAAAAATGGAACAGAGCTGAAAAAACTAGCAGATGAGGTCAAACACATTCAAATACTAGCCACCAAAAATGAGAAGGATATCGCCACCCACGAAGAGGAGATTGACTCTTTGCAAAGAAAGCTTATTTACATGGAAGATTATTTGAGAAGGTCTAATCTGAAACTAATCAACTTTGAGCTTCAAGACAAAAGAGAAATGAAAAAAGAATTTCTCGCTTGGTTTAACTCTATTCTCCCCCAACAGCTTGTGGAGAAAGACATTGAAAGAGTGCATTATATAGGCAATGCAAAAGGAGGAGTCTCAAGACCAATTTTGATCAGATTTACCTCATATGCCATTAAAGAACAACTTATGTCTACTATCAGAGCAAAACCTGAGCTGCTGAAGCGAGATGACAGAATTGTGCAAGTCTATCAGGACATCTCCAGAGAGAGCTTTGAATGGAGGAAAACAATGAAACCTGTGACAAGCGCTCTGAGAAAGCACAACTTTAAATATAACTGGGGATTTCCGATCTTCCTTGAAGTGTGGAAAGGCTCAACTTTGCATACAATCTATTCCATGGAAGAAGGTGAACAACTTCTGAAGGCATGGAATATTCAACTTGAAAAGTAGACTCCTCCAGGACCAGCTGCTAGATCCTCACTCAACCAACTGACAATTAAATCCGAAGATTAAATCGAGGAGATCCGGAGTGCTGAAGACATCACTTCATTCTCTCTCTCTCTCTCTCTCTCTCTCTCTCTCTCTGTGTGTGTGTGTGTGTGTGTGTGTGTGTGTCTCTCTCTGTCTCTCTCTCTCTCCCTCCCTCCCTTTCTTTCTTTCTTTCTTTTTCTTTTTCTTCCCTATATTTGCCCTATGCCTTCCCACACTTCCATCCCTTTCCCCCTTCCCTTTTCCTTTCCCCCCACACCTTCCTCTTCCCTTCCCATGAGGGTTTTTTTTTCTTCTCTTCCCTTCCCCTTGGGGTTGAGAGGGAGGGAGGGAGGAAGAATAGAAGGAAGTTAAGAGTGAATTTTTTTGTTATGCTTTTCTTTTCTTTTTATTTCTATTTTCTTATTTTAAAGCAAAGATAGACAGTGTTAAGGCTAATTTAGAGCTTCTGGATCCTTTATTAGCCATCAGAAGTGGATGGGTTTCCCCCTCCCACCCTGTAAGGGCGCATACAAGATGTGTATGAGGGCCAAAAGGATGGGAGAACAGAAAATAAGTGTAGGTGGTAGGGTTTGGGTTAATATTGTTTTTACTATATGTGGTGTTTGTTTGAATAATTTGAATAATTGCACAGTGGGACCATGCCAGATGGACAATAGAAAGAAACAATGGGTAAATTTTTAAAATTAGCCACACTGAATGCAAGGGGTTTAGGTTCTCTGCTGAAGAGAAAGAGAATAGAGTCATTAATCAAGAAGAATAAACCAGACATCGTCTTCCTTCAAGAAACACACCAAATGAAAGAAGTACTAAACGAATTGAAATTACCCAATATCAACATATAAGAGAAAAGTTTTGGCTCATCTAAAGCAAGGGGGGTGGCTATCTGAATCTCAAAGCATTGTGATTGTATTGTTGAAAAAACTTTGAAAGATACGGAATGTAGATATATAATTCTTCAGAGCACAATTGGTACAGAACAATACACATTGATAAATGTTTATGCACCAAATGCTAATCAAAATCTGTTTTACAAAGAGGTATGGGAGCAGATAGAAAAGGTACAGAAGGGACATGTAATTATGGCGGGAGATTTTAATATGGTCATGGATAAAATCAAAGATAAAACAATTAATAAGAATGTGGACTGGAGGGTCAGACACACAACTCTTAACAAAATTCATCGCAAATACAGGTTTAAAGGACGTATGGAGAGAATTGAAAGGAGATGAAAGAAAATATACATTTTACTCCCCAGTCCACAAAGCCTACTCTAGAATAGATTTTATATTTGTCTCACAAAGCTTATTACCTAAAATTGCAAACACAAATATAGAGGTGATAAAAATTTCTGACCACGCTTTAATGACTGTTGAAATAGAAAACAAGAAGAATTATAGAGAAGCCAGAAGGTGGATAATAAATTCTAGAATTTTCCAATTCCCGGACACAGTAGAAAGAATACATAAAGAATGGCTAGAAACTTGGAATATTAATGAAGAAGGCGGTGGACAAATAGGAGTTATTTGGGACACTTTGAAAGCTGTGTCCAGAGGCTACATAATAAAAGAAAATGCTATAATAAAAAATCGAGAGCAGCTAAACAAAAAAAAATTAGAAGTTATAATAGCAGACCTTGAATCTCAATTTTTTTAAAAGTAAAGATGAAAAAATCTTAACTCAGATTGAGGTTAGGAAAAGGGAACTAGAAGTTATAGATTTACAACAAACTCAAAGAAATTTACTATATTTGAAAAGAAACTTTTTTGAATATAGTAATAAAAATTCGAAGATACTAGCCAAGATAG
Source organism: Phrynocephalus forsythii (assembly GCA_029282475.1). Lineage (NCBI taxonomy): Eukaryota > Metazoa > Chordata > Lepidosauria > Squamata > Agamidae > Phrynocephalus > Phrynocephalus forsythii. Next base: position 110,334,297 of record JAPFRF010000005.1, on the reverse strand, counting down.
CACAGAAAAGAAAAAAGTATGATAGGAAAGGTAAAAGACTTAAGAAGTAATAACTGTACACAAATGAAAGAAAAATTAAAAGCTATCCAAGAATTTTACCAAAATTTATATACAGCTAACAACAACAGGAAGGAGGTTATGGAACAATACATTGACACAAACCTAAAATCAAGATTAGCAGAGGAAGACAGGCTTGAAATGGAGAAATCTATTAAAGAGGAGGAGATAGAAGATGTGATAAACAAATTAAAGAATGCTAAAACTCCAGGAGCTGATGGATTGGGATGAGAATTTTATAAGATATTTAAATCAATGTTAATACCTAAGCTAAAGAAGCTTTACAATGAGGTAATGGAAGGAGAGCAAGTCCCTATCTCCTGGAAAAACTCGTTAACTATTTTAATTCTCAAGCCTAATAAGGATCCAACAGATGTTGGATCCTATAGACCAATATCACTTATAAATCAAGATGCAAAGATTTTTACAGCAATTCTAGCCAAAAGAATGTATACATTCATAGAGAAATATATTAAAGAAGATCAAACTGGTTTCATTAAGGGTAGACAAATGTCGAACACTATAAGAACTTTGAATGTTCTTCATGAGATGGGAAGAGCACAAGATAAAGCATGTATTCTGTTCTTAGACCTATTTAAAGCTTTTGATTGTGTTCAGTGGTCCGCGTTAAAATTTCTATTAGAGAAATGGGGTTTTGGAGAAAATTTTTTAAGTGTAATAAATCAACTCTACTCAGATAGTACTTCGTCAATTATAGTTAATGATGGGATGACAGAACAGATTACCTTAGGCCCAGGAACGAGACAGGGATGTCCTTTATCACCAGTTCTGTTTTGCATAGTTATAGAGCTATTTGCAAATGCAATAAGGGATGATCAACTAATCAAAGGTATGGGGAAGGAGGGGAAGATCAAAATTAGTTTATTTGCGGATGACGCCTTGTTAACAATAAAAAATCCATTAGAAAATATACCAAGAATAAAATCACATCTAAAGGAATTTGCCGAAACAACTGGATTATGTGTAAACTGGCAACAATCAGAAATTATGCTGTTCAGTCATGATAACCGAGATATGGAGGAGATCTCCAACTATGGATTGAAAGTTTGCAAATATATGAAATATTTAGGGATACTTCTAGACAAAGATATGTGTAAGACCAAAGAACAGAACTTTATCAAAATAAAGGAAGAGATTAGAAATAAATTACAAAATTATTCCAAATTAAATCTATCATGGTTTGGTAGAATAATGGTAAAAATGGTAATGGTAAAAATGAAACTACTTCCTAAAATTAACTTCCTTTTTAGAATGCTACCCATTCAGTATACAGAAGCTGAAATTAAAGCTTATCAAGATCTCATAAATAGATATTGTAATGGTGGTTAAAAAGCAAAAATAAGTAAAAGCTTTTGGTATAGATCTCAAAAGGATGGAGGTATAGGTACACCTAATCTTAGAATCTATTATACAGCTAACCAGCTTAGTTGTGTGGGGGAAGTATTATTTAAACCCGAAAAATTAATATGGTGGGAACTTGAATCAGATGAGTTACTTACTTACTCTTACTCTTCCCCCAAAAAAGATATCCAATTAAAAACCCACTCCTGAGTTCCCTATTATCCACTTGGAAAAAGTATGGAAGGAAACTGGTACCGGAAGGATCCCCTCTCGGTTTGGTGGTAGATCAGATAAATTTCCCCACGAATATGAAGAAATACGGAGAATTATTTAAAACAATGGACGTGGCAAGATTAAAAGACTGGATTTAAAAGATGAGAACAAAGCAGGAAATTAAGCGCATACTGCAAGCCAAGGATTTATCTTGGTTGAATTATGCCCAATTAGAAAGTTGGACGAAAGAATGGACAAGGAGAAATATACAACTCAGAGAATATACAAAGTTTGAGCAATTCCTGTTAACATATGAACCAGAGAAAGGAAATACAGGGAAAGGAGCAGTAGGTAAAATATACAAAATAATCCAGGATTCACTTGAGGAAAGGGAGCTAGGCACAATAAGAGAGGTTTGGAAACAAGACATAGATAAAGAAATAACGAATGGAAAAGAATTTGGAATTTGAGGATTTTACGATCATTATCAGTCAGAATAAAAGAAAATTACTTTAAACTAGTTTTAAGATGGTATAAGACACCAGTCAGACTGAATAGAATGAACCCAAGATATTCTAAGCTCTGCTGGAAATGTGAAAAAAAGATAGGCACCTATATTCATCTTTGGTGGGAATACGAAATAGTTCAAAAGTTTTGGCAACAGATTTTCTGTGAGATAAGAGAAATACTACAAACTGATATTAAATGTGAACCGGAAACTGCATTGTTATCATTACCACCTATTAATGAATATGATACGAAAACAAAAGAATTAATTGCAAATCTTATGACAGCAGCAAGATTGATTACAGCTAAAAATGGAAACTGAAATTAGATTTTAAAATTGCTGACTGGTATAAGGAAGTGTGGGATATAGCTTTAAATGATAAATTATCATGTAATATAAAAGTTTTGCGAGGGGAAATGAAAAAGGATATTTTTTATGATATTTGGGGGAAATTTATAGAGTATGTACTACTAAAAGGGAAAGGGACACAACCGACATATAATCCAACACAGTTCTGGAGAAAAGGACCTTAAGAAGCCAACTAGAAAAAAAAAAAGAAGACGAAGAAGGAAGAGAAGATTTAAGAACACCGGATGGTCCCGGGGGGTAAGGGTGCACTTTGCAGTGTTTGATGGTATTATTGTTTATTATTGTTTATTGTATGTTTGTATGTCAAAAATAATAATAATAAAAGAAAAAGAAAAAAATTATATATATAAAAAAGTAAACACACCTCAGCATTGTTGGATTCAAGCATCAGTTGGTCCTATCATGGAGACTATAACCAGTTAAGATAATAACCCCTAAGTTATTGTGCTATTATAGTTAACCCTATGATGATTCTGTGAGTCTATGATTCTATGATCCTATGATAATAAACATTATTGCCTATCACCAAATTAATCTGTGTAAATATTCTGCTTAGAAGCTCAACATTGGAACAATCACAAGCCAGTTAGTTTTGCTATTGTGTATTTCTAAAATGTGCATATTAACTTTATAAAGCTTTATAAAGAATACATTTATAAAGCTATGTTTTTGCATGTGTTGCCAAAAGGAGCTTGCTAGAATCATTTCCGAAATATAAAGAAATTGCATGGTCCTATCACAGTGCTCATGAGTTTTAAAAAATCTCATTTTTCTATTCCAGCTAGTACGAATGTATTCACATTTTCTCAATGAAAGCATATTCCTATTCTAAATTCTCTTGCTGCTACAGACTTTTTTTTTCCCTAAAAAGGATTACAGTTATTTACTATCTCTGTTCCCAAAGCTAGTTTTGCCCAGAGGCTCAGTGAGCATGGGGTCTAAAGGTTAAAAACATTCTCATTCTGCTTATAATTGCTGAATGGCAAACAGTTGTCATTTTGGGAGGGATGAAAAAAACAACTCGTTTTCTTTTTGAATATTGTGTTTACAATTATTTTCAATGGATGAGTCTTTAATGAAGGGACAAAGGGAATTAAAGTCTTTTAAAACATTAATTATCTCTTTTCTTATAGAATGTGTTTGCACTCCTTCCAAGTTTACACTCCTTCCAAGTTTATTTATTGCATTCAATTTATGTGGATCATCTGAGGAGGGTACCTCTGAGGCCTAAATGTCTGAGATGGCTCAAGATCATTAAAAACTATGCATCGGGTTCTTGATATAAAGGGGGGGCAGAGAACTCTGTCCTTTGATTCTGCAAAATCCAGGATCTGAAAGTAAACCCCTCCATACACATCTGCAATCAGTTCAAGGACGATCCCCTGAATGAATGAGTCCCTGACAGTTGGTCACTCACAAGCAAAGATTTCATCACACCACTTGATGATTATTCATCTTCTCCAAGCTGTGCATATCTTGACAACTTGTCAAGGAGAAAAGCCATGACACTGCCTTTGTATTTGGGTGAGAAATGGCTAACTCCTGAAAAAAAGAGTCTGGGATTTTCCCTTTTATGGTGTCTTTTTGTAAATGATAGCTAGCACAAGAAGGGAAGCTGCAGATCATCTTGACCTCTAACATTGGCATTGTCAACATTCAGGGTTGTCTTTGCTATGTAACATTTGGCATCCCTTTTCCTCCTGGCAGCACCAGCGCAATAGCACACAGCAATGTTGGCCCATTCCCTGGCATTGTGATTCCTGCACACTGAAGCAGTACATGCCACATTCTTAAATGGAAGTTTTTTGTGTGTGTACCAAATATAGCATTAGCATTTGTATATACACACAGTATACGTATGTGATCCTGCATCTAATGTACAGGCAGGAGGTTGCTGCAGTGTTCCAGTCTCCTTATTTGGAGTGGACTAGACTAGATGCCCTAAGTACATCCGATCTCGACTGATTTTAGAAGCCAAGCAGGGTTAGCCCTGGTTAGTACTTGGATGGGGCGACCACCAGGGAATACCAGGTGCTGTAGGTGCCTGGAGTAGGAACTGGCAAACCACCCCAGTATTCCTGCCGAGAAAACTACATGGACATGGAACCATGAAGAATCGGTCACAACTGTAACGACACAATGCAGAGAGAGAGAGAGAGAGAATGATAATGGCATAGGACTGGATCACATTTCCAGCTTCCAAGAACTGCCTTGCAGTGGTCTCTTTCCAATTGTGATAAGCCCTGCTGTTTGTTCCTGGCAGAAGAGGAGACAGGTTGAGTCTGCTATGATGTGTGCAAACCAGCTTGGGCCTGCCATTTTCATTTCCCAAAATTCCCCCACCATTGCCTCATTATAAGATATTAGAAGGAGTTAAAATGGTATTTGTGATCTAGGTTTAATTACCCACAATGGAATGATTCTCAGAGCTGCATCAATCAACCTGGGAGAGGTTGGGTGCTTGCAGTTCCACAAAGGTGTTCTGCATTCATGCCAGGCCTGGGATGGTTTATGAAGGTAAATGGAAGACACACAGAATACTTTATCTTTGACTTGCCACTTTCTCCATTTTTGCAGGTGAGATATAATAACAAGTTGAGAGCAAAATCAGAGTTTAGAAGTACTGTAATTGGTTCCATGTGGTTAAAAAATACCTATAGCTTCTTAATTTGGGGTAAAAAGTACAGTAATATAACTAGTAGTTACAACACTGATGTTTAGATACAGTGGCTGAAATCCAGTAGCAATTGCAACCAGAGCAGACCCAGTGAATTAAGAGGGATTTGGTTTTGGAGAAGTGTAAACAGCTGTATACAGTATGTTCCGTTGTTTCAGTGGACCTACCCTGGTTGTATCTTATTATGGGGTTTCAGCCGATGAATAATACCCAGTTATTTTCAACGGTTGCATTCAAAGGGCATTTTAAGATATTTTTAGATGTATTTTGACAGAAATTTGTCTGGCTTTATGCCTTTGTTTTATTAGCCTGGAGTGCCATAAAAATTATTCTTTTGATTTGGATGCAATATCAGAATTAGCCACTAAAGGGAAGTAAATTGTTTTTGTTTGTTTGTTAGATTTATATACCAGTAAGTTGCACCATCTTAGATTTGAAGAATGTCATTGATACTGCAGATACGATCAAATCCTTTGTTGCGCTGGAGAGATGTGTCACTTTTTTGACAGCTTTCATTAAAAATTCAGACTCCGCTTCCTGCGAGAACAGTTCCTGTAAATATATTTCTTAGACTCACAGGGCAAGAAAGAACCTCAAAGGTCGTCATCTCCAAGCCCTTGCTGATGCAGGAAGTATGCTACAGCACACCAGATAGGTCAGCAGGCAACCTTGGCTTAAAAAATGTTTCTCCCGAGGCAGTCTGCAACACTATCAAAGAGCCTGTGCTGACAAGAAGTCTTTGACGTGTTCAGTCCCTTCTTTTTCTAAGTCTGAATCTGTTGGTTTAGATTCTATCCCTGGAACACAAGAAAACTTTGTTCCATCACTTGAGGCTGTGCTTCAACAATTTGAAGACGCCCGTTATTTATTTATTTATTTATTTATTTATTTATTTATTTATTTATTTATTTATTTATTTATTTATTTGATTTTTATACCACCCATCTAGCCCTAGGACTACTGTGGGCACTTTACAACATGGAATCACATAAAAAGCTAACAAAGGAATACATGTAAAAAACCAAAATACAAGAAGCACAATAAAACAAAATATACACAAATCAACAGCACTGTTTACAACCTTCTGAAATGAGAAAATCTGGATTAAATGCAATAGTTTCTTTACCCTCTTTTTCAGAACCCCCCAATCTATTTGATTTCAGAAGCTCTTGTGAAATACTGTGGGAAGGGTGATTCTTTCATGCTATTTTCCCATTCAGATTAACTGAAAAGTCCATTCCTAGCTCCAAAAACTTAATTTCACCCCATATCGTCCAATTTACAATATAAAGGGAGCCTACACAGATTGAAGAGACTCTGTCTTCAAAGAAATGCAACCTTGTTTGATTTTTATGGATTTCTTAGTGGTATTGCCCTGCTCTTGTGTTTGTATAAACCTAAGGGACACCTGGCTTATTCCTAATCCTTTCTGTCTCCAGTCCATCCTTATTGTGTGAGGAAAGTGACAGCAAGGAAGGCGGGACCAGCCTACTTCCCTCATCATACATTGAGTAGGCATGCTCTGGAAAACCCTGGGTTACAGTCATGCAACTTTCACACATTGATTTATCCCTTACTGGCCATTTCTCCAAGGCTGCAAAGCTGCAAATATAGCTGCTGTGCCTCTAAGGCTGATACTTCACATTCATCTCATCACTGTTCGCAGTCCCACTTGGGACAGGTACGAAGTAATCTAACCGCACATCCATTGCGGGATGAGGGGAGTTTGTCCCGACCACGCGCCCTGAACTGCGATTTAAGCAGGATGAGAGATTCCCCTCCCTGGCCTCAGGAATCTGCTCGTCACGCTTCTCATTCCGAGACGAGTGGCCGTGAGGTAAGGCTCATCATGCAACGTGCTATTCTCCATCTAGTGGCAGGAGTGTGAAGTGCCATTCGCCAGTCCATTCCCTATGGAGTCAGCAACGCAGTGCAGAGAGATTAAAAGACAAATGCCTCAAACTTAGCTCCGTAACACATTGAAGGCAAGACTTTGGAGAATCGAAACATCGAAAAACAGAAGGTCGGGGCCGGGGGAAAACGGAGAACAAAGGCATGGAATTTCACATCTCATCACGGAACAAGGACATGTGGTAACAGTCATGCCGGTATCATCCATCACGCCCATACTTACACGGGAACAGGGACAGAACCGGAAGAAGACCACGTGACTGTGACTGACATCAGCACACAATGAACTTTCTCCCGGGACGAGAATGGATGTGAAGTAACCATCTAAGGCCCTGGTCCCACATCCCTTTAAAAGCAATTTAAATTGCTAGATAAACCGAGTCCAAAAATGCCATCCCCATGGCCACCAGGCTTTTTGGAAAAAAAGAAAAAAGAAAACCAGGTAATGCCCCTTTAAGCGAGGTTTCTGTGACTCACCCAAGAGGTAGGGAATTTTCTGCCTCACTTGAAAAATCCACCTTTTAATGAGGCAGACATCGTGGGGCCACGCAGATGATCTAGGTTTCTTTTTTCTTTTTTTTTTCTCAGAGCACCGACCGGCTGTTCCTGGGGCCGATCGGCGCTGCTTTTTAAAATTTTCCTGCAACGTCAGAGCAAGAGGAAGCTTGATCGGATGTCCTTTTATTTCATTTCCCCCAGACAAGTGGTCCGTTTTTTAAAATGCTAGTGCCACCTGCTGCCCAAGGGGGCTGAAATGCACTTTAAAATTTTAAAAAAAAACCAGCTTTGGACATGTGAATTCCTGTCCCACATATTAAATCATGTGACGGGATGAAGAGGAAAAGCTGGACCCTCAGAATATCAGGATCAAAATCAGGTGAGATCGCAGCCTAAGAAGTCTCCTTGATAGGCGTACATCATCATCTAGCCAAGAACTTTAAGAATAACCTCCTGGCAAAGCACATCTTTTGCCATTTTTGAACGTTTGGGATTTTGAACGTTTGGGAACGTTTGCCATTTTTGAATGTTTAAAGAAGAGTATTTTGCACTCAAAAGCTTGCAATGTTTCTTCTTTGTATTAGTGGCCTATAAAAGTATCGCCTGTAGCCTAGCTTTGCATTTCTGTTTTGTGATGGCCACGCGGCTCAACCCCCCCCCCTTTTGCTGTGCTATAAAGTGAAGATCTGACACAGAGGTGCCGTTTAAATGACACTTTCCCTCCTTTAGACCTTTTTTTCCCCCAGATTGAGAGGAGTGGGGGGAGAAGACCATCAATAGCATTCCTTAATGGCACCAATAAAATTCCAAGTATGCTGTTTGGGAGCAGATAACATTATACAGTACTTTGCTTCTTTGGGGATAAATACAAGGTTATCCTGGAGATAGTAAGCAGATGTTCTGGCTCTCTTGAGGGATATAAAAGATCTCCTGGTGATACATTTTGTGACACTTGACTTTATCCGTAGTGCCCTTGCAAATTTCTAATATGCAAGGAACGTTTGCAGTTTCCAAAGGTTGAGCTACTTGGTATAATGTAAAAATAGCTCCACTCCATAAACAACAATGTGGCAGTTTGTCATTTGCTTACATTAGCAAATATTTATTCTTTCGACACAGCGAATGAACTCTGACTTCTGGCTTCCCATGAGTCGTAGATAATAACAGTTGTGATGTGCTTTCATTTCTTTCTGTAGTCGTACTGCAAACATAGCCGTGCATTTCTGTTAAGATTCTCAGCCACCTGGATAGGTGAGATTATCTGGAAGTTGAGTCCTGGAAACGGGATGTCTTTTCTTGTGAGATCAAAATGTTTCGCTACTCATCCAAGCAGCTTTGTCAGTCTGAGGAAAGTTAGTGGTGAGGCCTCCAATTTATAGTTCACCTTGGTTAGCTGTGTATTGTTCTGCTTTCATTGACTGATACAGTATGTCACAGAAGTGAGTACACCCCCTCACATTTCGTAAACATTTTGGTATAGCTTTTCATGTGACAACACTGAAGAAATGACACTTGGCTACAATGAGTATACAGCTTGTATAACAAAATAAATGTTCTGTCCCCTCAAAATAACGCAACACACAGGCATTAATGTCTAAACCGCTGGCAACCAAAGTGAGTACACCCCTAAGTGACAATGTCCAAACTCAGCACTGATGTCATGAGACCTGTTAGTGTTAGAAGGTCTCAGGTGTGAAGGGAGAGCAGGTGTGTTCTCACACATTTGGTTTACATCTCACTTCTGATACGGGCAAGTCATAAACTGCAGCTGATTTATCCATACCTTGCTACACGATCCTCCAAACCCTTCATCCTGCAGATGGACATCTCCAGGCAGACCAAAAAGTCAATAACCTTCTCCATGGCAGACCCTGAAATGTGGAACCACCTGCCATTAGAGGTAAGGCAAAATGCCTTCCTTCTTTCCTTTCGGAAGGCCCTGCAAACTTATTTACCGTATTTATTGGCGTATAACACGCACAGGCGTATAACACGCACCCTCATTTTAAGAGGGAAATTTTAGGGGAAAAAATTAAATTTCACCCAGGGCGCGCTCTCCGGGCAAAGTTCGCCAACTCCGGGCACTGCGAGGGGGAGACAGGAAGGGGGGGCAGCCGTGGGGCAGGACACGGGCACAGAAGAGACAGAGGCTGAGCGAGGCCATGGAGAGCACGAGGGAACCTTGGAGGAGGGGATGGGGGGGTCGAACCGGGTGTCCTCGCTCAGCTCCATCCATCCCTGGCCCGTTGGCAAGGCAAGGGAAGTGAGTGGGGAAGAATCTCCGCCATGAAACTTTTGTTCCCCTTCTTCCCCATCATGGGACTGGCTGGCTGGCTGTGCTTGGGGACGGGGCGAAGCAACCTCCCTCCTTCCTTTCTTCCCTCCCTCCCTCCCTCGTCCGGCCTCCTGACCCAGAACAGCCCGAGCCCAACTGAGCACACACACACACACCACCACACAACACCTCCCCGTGGCTCCCTCCAAGGCCCCGAGAAAGAAGAAAGGCGGGGATGCCCTTCGCCTGGCCGAGCCTCCCGCGGTGCGAACCCCCCCAACACCACCACCACCGCCGCCGCCGCGCCGGCCTGAGTTCTAAACAAGGAGCGGGCGAGCGGGCAGCGCTGGTAACTACGGAAAGTGGTGGCGGCAGCGGCGGCAGCTCTCCGCCGCAGCCCCCTTGCATGTAGCAGCAGCAGCAGCAGCAGGAATCAGCAGGAGCCACGCATGCACCCCGTGGTCTCCCTTTCTCCTGGCTCGGCTCGGCTCGGCTCTGCTGCAGTTCCCACCCGCCCGCACCCCCCTCCATCCCCGCCTTCCTCAATCGCTTTCCCAACCTTCTCCCTCGGCCGAGGAGGCATGGTGTGTGGAGGAGGCGAGTGCTCCTGGGAAGACGAAGGCGCGCCCGCCCGCCTGCCTTCCCTCCCTTCCTTGCTCTCTCTCTCGCGCTCGTGCTCTCGCTCTCGCTCGCGCTCTCTCTCCCACTGGCGCGCGCACACCCGGAGCCTCTGCTCAGGCAACAGAGGAGGATCGGCAGCACACTAGGGAGTATGGGGAAGCTTTTCAAGAAACTGTTCTCCTCCTCCTCCTCCTCCCTCCCCTCCCCAGCCCAGCCCAGCCCAGCCCGCGACGGTACGTTAATAATGTAAAAACATGGCTTCTTAATATTATATCGGCGTATAACGCGCATACATGATTTGGCCCCTATTTTCAGGGGGGGAAAGTGCGCGTTATACACCGATAAATACGGTACCTATATCTGCAGAGGACTTCCCTGGTTAGTGGCTCCTTCCCCTTCCCACTTCCACCAGCCATCTGAGAGGGGCCACATTTTATTTTGGTTTCTATTTCCTCCCCCTGCCCCCGAAATTTGGGGATATTTCATATCAACCCGTGGTTCAAACCTATCATCTTTGGGCAAGGCAGTAATTATTCTTCTTCTACCAAACATCATTTAAAAGCCTCTCATAACTTCCACAGTATTTCCTTTCCCTCTCCAAAGTTGAGTTGTCTTCTTGTGAAGCATATGCAAAAGTTGATACACCTTTCCTGCTTATGGCTTTCCTAGTTTATATAAGCACAGGACCCTGCTGGATACTGTGGTAGGTTTGTTGTGCTGATTCTGCTAGCAATGATTTTCCACTGTTTTAAACATTGGTACTTTCTTAATTTTATTTTTTTATTTATAAGGAACTCTGTGTGTGTGTGTGTGTGTGTGTGTGTGTGTGTGTGTGTGTGTGTGTGTGTGTGTGTGTGTGTGTGTGTGTGTGTGTGTGTGTGTGTGTCGTTCGTGCACGTGTGTGTGTGTGTGTGTGTGTGTGTGTGTGTGTGTGTGTGTGTGTAAGCAAAACATTAATTAAATGTACTCTGATTACTGAGTGTGTAAAAATGGTAAACCATCCAGAGAGTGCTTTAAATGCTATGGGTTGCCTGGGTCACAATCAAAGAACTAAATATTTGCTTAATTTCGATATACCTGTAACTGTTCCTTGTGTTTGTGCTTTCTGCCTTTCATTTTGGTACTTAGCTCTTAGTTGAAGGTTATTATGAGTCTCCCGTTAGGCCATGGTCACACCTGGGTTTTGATCCTGATCTTCTGAAGGTCCGGCTTTTCCTGTTCATCCCACCACGTGATTTAATATGTGGGACAAGAGTTCTCACGTGAAAAGCTGCTTTTTTATTATTTTAAAGTGCAGTTCAGCCCCCTTGGCCAGCAGGTGGCACTAGCATTTGAAAAAACGGACCACTTCTCTGGGGGAAATTAATGTTTGTAGGACTGGATACAGCTTCCTGTTTCTCCGAAGGTGAAAATAAATTAAAAAAAAAACACAGCCCATCGGCCCCAGGAATAGCCAAAAAAATAAAGAAAAAGAAACCTGGATAATCTGCATAGTCCCACTGTGTCTGCCTCATTAAAAGCTGGATTTTCAAAGCAAGGCAAAAATTCCTTACCTCGTAGGTGAGTCACAGAAAACTCGCTTAAGGGAGCATTACCGGGTTTTCTTTTTTGTTTTGTTTTTAAAAGCCCGGTGGCCGTGGGGACAGCATTTTTAGACACAGTTTATCTGGTAATTTAAACTGTTTTTAAAGGGACGTGGGGCCGAGCCCTAGAATATCTTTTCCCTACTTTGGACACATAGTAACACAAATCCTGGGGAAATGAGAATACTGCCTTTGCCAGCTTTATGTCTTCTACTGCAGTTCTGTCCATCCCAAGGGCTGTTCGCCTCTTTCTCCAAAAGCAGACCTCTTGCTGTCTTTTTGTTATTATGTTCTGAATCACTGAACCAAAGCCCTGTGATAAATTACTGCTCTATGACTCCTTGACTTCAATTTTTCATTGGTAAACAGTGCACTGATTTATGCCTAATATAAATAAATACATTGCATACAGATACCCTTGTGTTGCAAAAGATCACAGAAGCCCTGGGAACTTTCAGAGGCATCCCTGGACATTGCCTTCCAAGTGTTTTAAAATATGAGAAAAACAAACAAGCTACAATAGCAGAAGTCAGAGTTGGTCCTCTAGAAGTGTTGGCCAAGTGGTGGTGAAAACTGCCATGTCCAGCCTTGTTTTATGAAAGATAGGTGTGGCAGAAGCATGTGGCTCTGCTTAGGTGGGACATTCAATGCCAGGACAAATGCCCTGCTTTTCCATGTGCATTTCCATCTTTTCCATGCTAGCAAGGGGTCCAGAATGTGCCCCAGGGCTTAATTCCAAGGATAAAAGCCTTTATTTTTCAACAAAGGCCACAGACATGGAGTGGTAAAGCAGTTCCACAGGGAGTTCCAATCCTCTGGCAAGGCTGTCCCTTGCAGGGATGATGGCAAGACTTTGGGTCCAAGTTCAAGTCCAAATTGTAGTCTTTGGCACCAAGGACCAAGTCCAAGTCTTTGGTACCAAGTCTTGAGCCCAAGCCCCAAGTCTTAGTCCCAATTAAAAGGAAGCTTCCCACATCTTCAGAAAAAAGGAAAGGGTAGATGGGTTCCAACCTAATCACAATTCTCCTCCTCCTCCTCCTCCTCCCCTCCTCCTCCTCCTCCTCCTCCTCCCCCCCTCTACCACTTGGTGACAGGGTCATCTATTCTGGTTTTTGTCTTCTACTTTGCACAGTCACAGGCTTGGTCCAGCTGAAACTGGGGCAGCTTTGTGTCGTTGTCAAGAGTGTTCATCCAGTGCTGTTTTGGTTGTCTCCTTGATCAGGAACCACTTACCTCCAGGGTGAGACCCTTTTTGGCCAGAATTTCTTTGTTGGCATGCAAGATGTGTCCATGCCATCGTAGTCAGGTTTCATGCATCTTGTCAAATGTCTGGTGCACTGCTATATTTATATCAGATGTAGTTGTGCACACAATCATTGCACATGAGTCCAGAGGTCCATCGTAGCATCTTTGTCTCCATGACACCAAGGTGGTGTTAAACTTCTTTAATGGCCAGCCAGCATTCTGCACCATAGAGTGCAAAAAGTCATACAATGGTGCAATAGATCTTTGACTTGAAACAGTCACTGATCTTTTTGTCACACGTGACAATTTTTGTCATCCACCATTTTTGTCAGGTACCCTTGATCCTTGATGTGACTTTGCAGTTCAATAGAGAATCAGTAGCTGAAAAAACACAAACCCATGAGTTGAATACAAGTTGGTTATACAGATTTGAAGGAAGGAAGGAAGGAAGGAAGGAAGGAAGGAAGGAAGGAAGGAAGGAAATAAATAAATAAATAAATAAATAAATACACACACACACACACACACACACACACACACACACACACACACACACACACACACACACACACACACACACACACACACACACACACACGAGTGTCCCAGCCACCCAGAACCCCATGGGTTCAACACCCAAGATGTCAAGAGTGGTCAAACACAACATCCCTAATTCAGCCTCTAGGTCAGGGTCTCATAAGGACTTTTAAGGCTCATCATATTCATTACTGTTTGGAAAGGAATGAGAACACTATGGAAGAAAACAGTGACCATGAGAATGGGTGGGTAGATGGGTATGGATGTGCATCAATTATGCTTTGCAGTTACATTTTGGAAGGCAGGACCTACACATGAATTTTCAACTTCATGGGAATCTGGCACCCCTAACCCCAGCATTGTTGAAAGGAGAAATGTACAAAGGACAGACCTTTTATCTATCAGGTGCCCCGATTTTGGAATGCCCACCACCGGAAATGACAAAATTAGGGCTGATTGTTTACTTTTTGGGGTATTCTGATTTAGAATGCTTCTCTTAGCCCACACCTCTTCAGAAGTATTCTGCATGTTTGTTTGTTTGTTTTTTAAAAAAATGAATTAACTTCATAGCCCATCACTGATTTTGGTTTAATCATGGGTTGTTGTTTTTTTGCTTCAGTTGCCTGCTTTTTATGTTGTTGCTATGAGCTTTCATATCACTTCTGAATTATGGTAATTCTATGAATCGGTGACCCGTCATTAACAGCTCTAGGTCAGGCCTTGCAAAATCAAAGCAGTTGCTTCTTCAATTGATTGAGTCAATCTGTCTCATTGTTGGTCATCTTCATTTCCTGCTGCTTTCATTTTTTTCCCTTGACATTGTGGTGTTTTCCAGTGAGCCTTGGCTTCTCTTACTTTTTGTACCTTGGTTTAAACATTTGTCTTGACAAGTATCTCGATATGGGCTAGTATCTTTTGCTTACCTGTTATCCTACATTACAAACATAAGTCAGTATTGAGAAAGAATGATCAAGAAACAGCTGAGCACAGACCGGGAGGCTGGTGATCAAAAGGAATTAGTCAATTGGACTGATAGAGCGAAATTTGATTCATGTTGTGAACAGCTCTTAAATACTCTTTCTTTAGAATCTGAGAGGGAGTTCCAGTTAACTGTGGCTCTTAAGATATAAAGCACAGAGAGACCCATGGGGTAGAACGAGCCAGAAGAGCAAGAGAATATTTAAAGCATGCCTATATAACAGGGAGGGGGCAGGATTATATTTCTTTTGTTGGCTCCTTGGTTGATAATTCTTAAAGATGCTGGCATATGATTTGATCTGACCTTCAGCTGAGTGGTTAGGTGGGCAGGAGAGCAAAGCCCGGTGATTTATATAGTACTCAAAATATTATACTTCCAGCAGCATGATGTAATCTTTTCATGCATGAATAAAGCTTAACTTCTTTTTAAGGATCAAAAGTGTGTCCCAGCTCTTTGCCATTCACTCAAGTCCCATTTGCTTCTCGGCAGGGAAGAGAAAAGGGGAAGCTTGCTTCAACTACAGCTGAGACCCCTAAAGACCCCCCCCCACCAGCAGCATTTGTTCCAATCTACTGGAGAAAGGGGACAAGAAGTGATGGTAGTGTGGCACTTTAAAGTTCTACAGGGTTATTCGTATTAGAGCCTTTTTACACGACCCCTAAGATCCGCTGGTCCCTTAAATTCGGACCAGAGATCTTGAGGGTTTGTCGCTCTCCCTGCGTTCCCACCCCCTCCGCACTTCCTTGTTCTGTCTGCGTGAGGGGAGGGAGATAAAAAGGGAGAAAGGAATGCACTCTTACCTCCGGAGTGCCGGTGGAAGTTGCTCCGACCCCCCCATCACTTCCTGGTTCCTCTTAAAGGGGTGGGAGGCAAAAAAACAACAACAAAAAGAAGCGAGGAGAGCCCGGTACTCTCCGCATCAAAATTTTTCACTCTCCCAGAGCAGGTACCTGAAAGCTGCGCTGGGTTGCACTTAGGTGGGCGGGGTCGCACTTAATTTTCTGTTAGCTCCGGAGCTGGTGGGGAAACATTTTTAAGCTCTGGAGCTGGGAGCCATTTGCAGCGGAGCTTAGGGGTCGTGTATAAACGCCCTTAGACACCCATTGGTGAACCTTGAAAACACAATTTCACAAACTAAACCTCTCCTTATTCACATACAACATAAGCAATTATAACAACAAAGATGCTACAATCTGGGCATCGGAGTCCTAGGCAACAGTGCCAATGCAGGACGTGCATGCAGAATTGCTAAGTTCTAGCAAAGTCAGATTCAGATCAACATTCAAGACATATTCCTCAACTGGGTTCTTCCAATATACAGAAGAATCAGCTGCATGGTGGACTCTAGAAGACCCTACAATAACTGTATGTAATTTTTGAATGAACTGTATTGATTCACCCCTCCAAAACAAATATATATGAATTATACCTAGACCAAGTTGGCAAAGAGCCAAGTTGGCAACAGTGGTTCTGGACTCTTCTGTTCCCTCCACTCTTTCTGATTCAAATCTCTTACACACACCCCTGCTCAATCTTGACATAAGGCCCCTAGTAGCATTATCCAAAGATCAGAGAAGAAGGGCTGGGAAAGAGTTTTTGCACACCCTGTTTTCACACTGCAGGTCCTTTTCCAAGGAGAAAGGCGGGGTAAAAATACTCATAAAGAATAAATAAATCTCACAATGAAATGAACGTATCCATTCTAAATGTGCACAATAATTTAGTTTTGGTGTTCCAACATCTGAAATGTTCAAAAAAAAATTGAATTGTTACTGACTCTTGTGAGGATATTTTATGTGTTGTTCCCTGCCCTATGATCTGGTATGGGTGGGCTTAGCAATAGATGAGTAATAATAATGTGTCATCAAGTCCATTTTGAGTTGTGATGATGCTTCATAGGGGTTCCCGGATGGAGATTTTTCTGGGATTCTTCCTTCTGGGGACACCTTGAGACTGTGTAGCATGCCCAAGGCTACACGGGCTGTCTCTACCTTATAGGAAGTACAGTGAAAAATTGAACTTTGAACCTCAGGCTCCACAGCCAGATACCCAAACCCCTGCACTATCCAGACGATGGCAGCAATATATGAATACATGTCTTAAATACATATATACATGTGGGAGAGAGAGCCTTGGTTTCCTCTGTCTTAAGTGACCTTCTGCCAGTTTCTGTTTTTCTCTCTACGTAGCAAGGGTGAAATGGCCAGTTGGTTCAGGCATTGCTTTTTTATATCAATTTGGAAAGGTATGTCGACTCGTGAGGATAAAATGTGTGACAGGAACATGGTCATTCCTTTCAGTTCTTTGGAAGAATGATAGGATAATAATCTTCCTAAATGCTCAAATATTAATAAAGTAATTAGCTGTGTGTTCAGCTGATGCAAGCAACATGCACTAACTAACTTTTTCTGCTTTGCTGGATCACCTCAGTAACCCCCTTTTGTTTGTTTAGCTCTTGACTTCAACCATAAGGATTTTTAAGCCATTTCTTATGCTTTGAAATTTTATTGTGTTGGGTTTTCTATCATATCCATTTGTTCTTCTAGGTATATATTTCCATATAGCCTAAGACAAACAAACTGAGAAGAGGCACACGTGAAACGATAAAATACGAGTTCCATAAAGGTTGACACCTTGCTCAGGTCTCTTTTAATTGGTCGTAAAGAAGATGAAATGATGTGTAGCAAAATGGTTCCCAATTAACAAAGTTGGAAGCAAAAGGCAGCCCTCAATTTCACTGCCAAGTTTAGGAATCCCATAAAAATGCTAAATTATAATAAAGAGAATTAAAATCGCTGTTTATTCACTGCATTTATTTTTAGTGTTACATAAAAGAAATTGGGACATGTGTACCCTTGACAGAGAGCATATGGCTTAAATTGCACAGTTTTGAAAGGGTTCAATATTTGTAGTTTTCAAATAGAGGCTCTGACTCTAAACGTGGGGTTGATTGAGAAACAGGAACAGTGGGGCAAGGTGTTTATCTAAAACATTTATATGCCACTTTTTTATTTAAATTGCTTACAGCAACCAAATTCATTGACAGTGAGAAATTTAACACCAGCCAATTTAATAAGTAACATGTGATGAAATCAGACAACATGTTTATTAAGGTTTTTGTTGCGGTGCTTTCCCAAGTACTGAAAGGGCGTTTATACACGACCCCTAAACTCCGGGGCAAATGGCTCCCAGCTCCGGAGCTTAAAAATGTTTCCCCACCAGCTCCGGAGTTAACAGGAAATTAAGTGCGACCACGCCCACTTTAGCGCGTCCCAGCGCACCTTTCAAGTACCTGCTCTTTGGAGGTGAAAATTATTTGATCCGGTGTAACGATAGTGAGTGCGGGGCTCTCCTTGCTTCTGTTTGTTGTTTTTTGGCTCCCACCCCTTTAAGAGCTACTTTTACAGAGACTGGAATGTTGCTGGCAGGAGCGAAAGGCAGAACGGAGGTGAGCGGCATGCTTTTCTTTCTCTTTTTCTCCCTCCCCTCACGCAGCCAGCAGCCAGGAAGTGCGGAGGGGTGGGGACACAGGAAGAGCGACAAACCCCTAAGATCTCTGGTCTGAATTTAAGTGGCCAGCGGATCTTAGGGGTCATGTGAAAAGGCCCAAAGATGCCTATCTTTTAATAGTGCATGCATTTCCTCAAGGGCATCTTGCATTTAGCATCCTTTATTCTCTGATTGGCCTCTGGAAGGTAAACACTGACTTAATTTGCAAGTATGACGGCTCAGGCACATCTCTGAAAAAAGCCAGTTATATAATAAGAAAAAGGGTTTAGTCACACAGAATACAGTAGTACCTTGTATAAAGGAATTAATTTGTTCCAAATGAAATTATGTTAAGCAAATTTTCCTTTATACAAATTCCCATAGGAATGCATTGAAAATGGAGTGATCCTATTTTTATGTTGTACTGATTTTCCCCATAGGCAATTATGTTAAGCAAATTTCCCCTATCTCCAGAATTTTTTATGTTGTACAAATTTTGTGTTATACAAGCTGTTTGTTATACAAGGGTCCACTGTACACAAGTCTGAAACCACAAATAAAATAGGCCAGTTCATTGCTTAATGCATTGGGCAAGACCATAATAGTCCCTTGCAGGGCTTAGAAAAGTTACTTTTTAGGGCCACACATCTCTAAATTCCCCTGCCAGATGGGTCCCTGTGAATCATATGAATTGTAGCCCAACAAATAAATTCATCAAGTCTTAGCCATTCTCCCCAGCAGTGAACTGATCAGAGAAACTACAGAACATGTCTGATGTCCTTCCCTCATCCACCCAAAGGGCTGGTCGACATAGACAGGGCCCAAAAAGTAGACTTGGCTATGGCTGCTGCAGAACTAGGTGTCACACATGGACATATGAAGTCATTACAAAAACAACCTCAGTTGGAATTTGACTTTTTTTTACATCCATTGCTTAAGGATCCTTTGCCATTTGGAAGTTCTGCAAGGCTGCATTAGACAGGGCAGGTGGACAGGTGAGCAAATATCACCAATTCAGACCCAAACATACAGATCTCAGGCTCCTTTCAGAAACTAATAAGTGTGAGACCATTGGTACTTGGATAGAGCACTACCTAGGAATACAGTACTAGGGATCTTCACACAAGGCAAAGATGGAGTCCTGTCGAAAACCATAAATTGCTACTTCCAATCAATGTTGAAACTCCTTCCTGGGTAACAAGAGGCTGCCATGAGCATGTGCCGTGCTGGTGTGTGCGTGTGTGGTGCAGCCAAAATGACCAAATACTATGTACTATTCTGCATACACACACCTGCTGTGTGGGGGGAGAGGGCACAAAATCCATATTTGCCCGTAGTTTGGGCCCTGGCAATGAGTAGAACCCAATATTCATTGGTTGCAAAAGAACTCATCACTGCCATTCCTGTAAGGAAATGTAATTCTCTGAGTTTAAGAACCCTTCTAAAGCCACCAATGTTCAATTATGAAGTCACCTAATGTGTGACATTTCAGTGTAGCCAAAGCAAATTTATTAGGTTGATGAGAGAGCAGTTATCACTTCATCCACAGGTAGTTATGCAGCTAATGACCAGAAGACGAGGATATAATTAAAGCCGCCACTCATGAGAATTGTTGGTGCTAATTTTTTCCCTTGTCTCTTCATTTTATGTTGCACTTATTTCAACCTTAAAGGCCACTCATTTATTTCATAAATGAAGAAGGCACACAGAGTACATGAAAATAAATTTGTTCAGAGCCAGGGAGAGTATTTTTTAAAAAAGTAATTAATTATGATTACCACCCCAAGTCCCCCATTGTAGTTAACTGCTCGCATATTTACACTTTCTTAGACTTACTTTTTTCCAGTTCTCAAACAAAATTGATAAAAATTAGAATCCTATAAAGCCTATGGCCTCCACTTTACTTCATCATTGCCTCAACCCCACAACAGGTAGCAAGGACCACGGCAAGCCATAGTAGAATCCAGCACTTTAACCATGTGGTATTCCTCCTCCATAATTCCATGAGGCGACACCCCTAACTATAAATGTAACTAAAATGAAGTGATTCATCTATATTCCCAATGTAATTTAATGTAAACAGTAAATGTGACATTTTCTCCAAGTCATTCCAAGAATAGCTGACTCTCTTCATTTCTATCTATAAGATAAATACAATAGTGGTTTTATGGCTGTGTGTGTGTGTGTGTGTGTGTGTGTGTGTGTGTTGTTAATAGCAAATGTGTGAAAAAAACTGTATGTCTTGAAAAGAACCTTACTGGTAAATGTTCCCACTCATTTTAGCAGAGAGGAAGAGAAGATGGTGCCCTGTCCACCCCACTTTTCTAGTAATTTTAACAAAATTCATATATTTATAGCAAACTACTGTATTAAGTATATTAATTGATACAACTATTTGTACCATATGCTGTTTAGGATTGCTTTCTTTTCTCAACAAAATATTTGCAAGGCAACCTGTGCACTCCTGGTGTTTTGCGCCATCAAAATCACTGGTTGTCCTGCCAACCATTCAACACTATTGGCTCACTTGTGATTAGACATGGGCACGACTCGGCAAAATTGTCGTTTCCGTTTTCAGTTATCGTTTTCGTTATGTAATGGAAACGGTAACGATAATTAAGCTGTCAGAACTCGAACTCGAACCGAAAAAAGAAAAATTTGGTCGGGTTTTTCGTTTCCGTTTCTGGCATCACGGCGATCACGCAATCCAAAGCACAGAAAAAGTTTAAAAAAATTTTTTTTAAAACCCGACTCCCGGCCAAAAAAGCAGGTGAAGATATGCCTGCCTGAGGCTTTGCCAACTACCAGAGGGGTGGTTTCTGGGGGGTCCCCGGCCTTTCCCCCCTCTTCTCTTGTCCTGGGCTGCTTGCACCAGGCTGGGGGGGTCATCCTCATCGTCTCGCCATGCCATGCGGTGGGGGGGGGGTCCAAAATGGCAACTGCAATTTTTCTTTTGAAACCGTGGTCAAAAAACACACCAAATCACCACAGAAACATGTGAAATTTATTCATTTTAAATGCCTGAATTTTATTAGTAGCAGCAGTGGGTTTTTTATAGCAACAAAACATCGTATTGATTTTATTTTATTTTATTTTTTATTTTTTTTAGACACATTTGGGGTGCAAGCCAAGAACAGAACCTCTATCCTAAATGATATCCTAACTGCCCACTCGCCCGTCCGCCCGCGCCACCACCCGCCTGTGCCCCGCGCTGCCGCCCACCCACTCACCCGTCCGCTGCCGCCGCCTGCCCGCTTGCCCGCACCCCCCGCCGCACCCGCCGTCTAGGGCACAAAAACACCTAGCGCCGGCCCTGATTGCGGGACGCCCCTATGCTCTGGGAAGTCAAATCGCGCTAAATCGTGGTGGAAACGACAAACGACAAACGGAAACGACAAATTTTTGAAAACTTTCACGACAAACAGAAACTATCCGAAACGGATCCGTTCCAACAAACGAAAACTCGAAACATCATTTTTTCTGGTCGTGCCCATGTCTACTTGTGATCATGTGACCTGCTCCATTGCTGGTATGTCAAGACACTGCTTGTGGATCAAGGCAAAATTTAGAACAAAGGTTTGCTTGTCTTGCAAAACACTCTTAAACCAAGTTGCTCTTAAACCCAGGTATTACTGTATTTCTACTGTCTGGAAAAAGGAATTTTACCAGAAATTTAAAACTCTGCAACAAGATGCAGTAGGCCTACTCTAGTGTAACTTACTATGCTAAGCAACAGGACTTCAGCCAGTAACTTAAATTTCTAATCTGCTTAATGTTGCTTTTGTTGGGTAAATGTTGATTGCCATATTTGAACAGACTGAATCGTTCACTAGTCTTCAATAGGCAGTGCAAATGATTTAAAATATGAGAGAGCACATTTACAATTATCCTTGCAAGGGGAGGAGAATGTAATTGACAGAATTATTAGTCATGGCTTCTCTGCACAAAAACCTGAGATTTAAAATTAAATACATTTTTTCTTTTCACAAATTAATGTCAGTATTTCTATATGTCAGAGTTCTGTTCATAAAAAATAAGAAGAAAGAAACCCTGAATGGACTTGAGAAGAAGAGATAATTTTCTGGCCAAACAGAGTCTGTATGATCAAATGCCAGGTCCTTAGTAAAAAATGAATGCAACAACCTTTAAATCTTTTTCTGCAGATAAATGGATGCATTTTTCATCTTCATATTGCTCCAACTCTAGACAGGCAAGTGCCTCCCCTGACTTCCCCTCTGGGAGTCAGATTTACAATTTTCTACGAAAAAAGAGAGAAACAGATGCTGACAAGATGATAAACAAGCAGGACTCAAATAATTTGTCCTGCGTCATTTGAATGGTGTGCCACTGCACAGATTACTCCCCAAATTACCCTGGGTAAATCTATTATAAAATTGCCGCTAGAGTATCAATAGAGAGGCACTGTTTCATTGGGCTTTATTTGTGTCACCGGTAAGGACAAGAAAGTGATGGAGAAATGGAAGCATGAATTTGAAGGGGAGTATGATTAGCATAGATAAGTTCAAACCTTCACTCAGTTAAGTAAGTCAATTAATTACGGGAGTTTTGGAGCACTGAGCAGCCAGCTAAGTTTGCTCACCTTTAAATGTGGGTCAAATGGATTGTTTTGAAATTAGCAGGATAGTTTCCTTGCTTTTAAATTCAAAGGTGCAGAATCTGTGACCTTCAGCATATATGGCTGGTCTCCAGTTTTCATCAGCGCCAGCCAGCTAGGCAAGGGTAATAAGAGAGATACCATATATACTCGAGTATAAGTCGACCCAGTTATAAGTCGAGGCCCCTAATTTAACCCCCCCCCCAAAAACTGGGGAAGCTTATTGACTCGAGTATAAGTCTAGGGTGGGAAATGCAGCAGGGCCTGGCAGCTCCTCCTTTGTGAGCTGGGGGAGCGGTGTGTGATGTTTAAAATGACTTTTAGCCACTGACCCAAGCACTTGCTTCAGTGGCTAAAAGTATTGACCTGATTATAAGTCGAGGGCCCCTTTTTTCAGCCCAAAATTAGGGCTGAAAAACTAGACTTATACTGTATTCGAGTATATACAGTAAGTTTAACTATTTTATTCATCCCTATGAGAGTGCCCTTATCATTACTCATATTGGTGCTTTATCAAGTTGTGCCTGAGCTACCCTCTCAGAGTTTTCTGGAAACCAAGTAGAGTGGTACATCAGTTTGCGAGTACCTTGGTTTGAGAGTGTTCTGCAAAACGAGCAAAATTTTGCTTCGCTTTGGGAGCAATGTCTTGCCAAACGAGCACCGGAGTTTCTTGACACATTGGGGAAGATTGTAATCAGGGGATCTGGGTTTCTGTTTCATGGGCTGCCCAGGTACTAACTGGGGCGGGGAGGGGGGGAAGCATCTGTTGGAATTTTTACAACCTTGCATGCTGCCTGGAGTAGGTTTGGCTACAAGGGACCTTTCTGGCTCAGAGTCACTGTCAGTCTCTCCATCACTAACCAACTGTTCCCTCCTGCCTCTGGAGTCAAAGAAAGTCCTCCCTCCCTGTTCAATGCCTTTCCCGTCCTCTTTTTTTTCAGGGGGGGTGTTGATTGGAAACAATCTGAGAGTCTGTTCAAGTCCGTTTGCTGCTTGATCTGTTCAATTGTAAGCAAACAAAATCCTTTTATTCTTTCTACTATTTATGTCTCCGAGTGAGTTTTGGAGTCTACAAGGGCCAGTTTATGAGATGAGTGTGGATGAGTGTGAGGAACTTGAAGCTACCCTGCCCTGTAAACCCAGACACTGCTGTCGTACAGCAAGAGTAATTTAATGAAAAAGCCAAAGCTCTGCAACAAGGCAGATGATTTGCTCCCCTTTCTGTGTCTTTTTCTTCATATCAAACTTGGAAGTTGCGGGACATCAAAGAGAGGAGACTCCTTCATATACCAAAACACCTGACCATGGTAAAGAGTAAGGGCGCTTTTACACGACCCCTAAAATCCGAGGCAAAGGGCTCCCAGATGCAGAGCTTAAAATTGTGTTCCCACCAGCTCCGGACTTTAAAAAAAAAAGTATGACCACGCACACCTAAGTGCTTCCCAGTGCATTTTACAAGTACCTGGTCTCCAGAGGTAAAAAAAGTTCCGGTGCGGACTATAAAGCTGTGGATGCCGGGCTCTCCTCGCCTTTTGTTGTCCTCCTGCCCCTTTAACAGCCTGGGATGCCTAAGGGGCTGCTCCGACCGGCAGGAGGTGAGCCTGCATTTTTCTCTCCCTTTTTTTCTCCCTCTCCTCACAGGAGCAATGGAGTGCGGAAGGGTGGGAACACAGAAAGCAAAACAAACCCCCCACGATCTCTGGTCCGAATTTAATTTGCCAGTGGATCTTAGGGGTCGTGTAAAAGCGCCCTAAGTGATAAAGAAAGGAAAGGGGGAAAACTCTACCTGTGAACAGGAGCAGATTTCCTGAACAGGGCTATGGTAATTATATTGGATCACACTTCCATCATTTTCTCTCCTTCTAAGCAAACAAATATATGCTTGTTTAATATATTCCTTCTAGGCAACAAATTTTAATTGTTTCTGATAGTACTCATATAGCGTACAGAACCAGCGAGGCAGTCAATTGTGTTCTGTGCAGGAATAATTGCATATGGAGAGGGAACAGGGCCAGCCCTACTGTCAGACATCTATCACAAGCAGGTTCCAGGTGGCAGCAAATACTTAGCTATTTAATTGTTTTTTTAACCAACTGGGATAGGTAGAGGGACATGTGTGGCTTTTAAACATGTATGTATGTATGTATGTATGTATGTATGTATGTATGTATGTATGTATGTATGTATGTATGTATGTATGTATGTATGTATGTAAGCCTCATGTGCCACTAATAAGACACATAAATGCTGGATTCAATGCACAGTTCATGAGGCACATCATGAACATCTAAGACAGTTTTTTAGAATTTAGAATTTTCATTAAATTCCTCTAGCTCCACAGGAGAATTGCAGGGCTTCACAGAGCAGAAGCCATTCAAGTTCCCCAGTTTAGGCCACCCCTTATGTGCTTCAACTGGCACTTACTGTCTCAATGAGTTACCCTTAAGCACTAGTTAGAGAAATCTAGCAGCAATTCAGGCGGCAAAATTTGCACCTCAATAATCACTTCCAGTCTCAAACACTTATTCTCAGACATTATTTAGGGAATGAATACAACTATTTTCTTGATTTAAGAGAAAGGGCTGTGCTGACTCAGGCAGTAAAATGGATTGAGCTGGTCTTGAGAAGAGGATAGGAAAAGGCACCACTTGTTGGAGAGAGTGTGAGGGAGAGGGAAGAGACCAGTGGGAAGGGAGGCAGAATGTGAGCGATAGGTTGAGTGACTTGAGAGTGAGAAACCTATTCTTTAGAGTCATTTTCTTGATTAAACTAATTTACCTTGAAGGTTAATGTATTCTAAACCAATTCAGAGTTTAATAACTGCTTAAAGATATATGAAAGACATTTTGATGTATATGGGACGAGTGTCATAACCTGTTTTATTATCTCCGCAATGACTTTGGGAGTTCTTCTGATGAGATGTAAAAGGGAATTTGATTGTTTGATACACAGAGTGACAGGAGCAGAGAAGGGATGGAGCACACGTACACACCACCTTTTTAATCCTGAATCTTGCTCATGTTCATACAGAAAACACAAGAGGTAATTCTATTTGCTGCTGCTTTTTTCTCCTATAAAATGTCTTAGTTCTCAAGAGGACAACTGTTCTCTTGTATGAAACACTTTGATTATTATTATGTTCTGGTAGGGATGCCAACAATCAAAAGTACTCAAAAGAAGCACAGTCAATTCTTCAGCTTAAGCCTGAGCCAGCAAGGAAAAAATACAAGTGCAGCGGTACCTTGTATAAAGGAATTAATTCATTCCAAATGAAATTATGTTAAGCAAATTTTCCTTTATACAAATTTCCCACAGGAATGCAATGAAAACAGAGTAATCCCTATTTGTGACTATTTTTATGTTGTACGGATTCGCCCCATAGACAATTCTGTTAAGCAAATTTCCCCTATCTCCGGACTTTTTATGTTGTACAAATTTTATGTTATACAAACCGTTTGTTATACAAGGGTCCACTGTGTTTGAATTTGAACCCAGGCAATGGAAAGGGAAATAGCTAGACCCTATTTATGAGTTTCCCACTTTATATTATATTATCAGTTATGCTTCTTTCCTACCTTTCTTCCAGTGAGCTCCACTGGCATACTAGATTCCATTTTCACCCTCACCTCATCCTCACAACAGCCCTAGGAAGAAGTGCAGGAAAAAAGGAAGAGTAACTGAGCCAAGATCGGGGGTGGGGTTAGAGAGACCTAGATATTCCAAATTCTGCTCCAAGAAACTAAACACTACACGGCAGGAGCTCTTAATAGGGAGGGACAACATGTGCAACTGCTGAACTCAGTTCACAATTTATCGGACACGTCAGGGCGTCTGTGGCTTCTTCATGTGGACGCAGTGTTGCTGAGTTTTGAATTTTGGTTAAATTCCTCTAGTAGTTGCACAGGGTTTTACGGAGCAGAATAGTTTCAGGTTCCCCAGATTAGAATACCCCTTTTGTTCCTCAACTGGCACTTACTGTCTCAATGACTCACTTTAACATATTAGCGGGAAAAAGAATAAAAACTATTTTTACTTACAGCTGAACAGATAAAAGGCAAATCAATAAACATATCTCACTTGCAGCAAAAGACTCAGTGACCGCTTCCAACGAGAGACGGGCACTTTCTGCAGTATGGTGGTTCATGAAAGTTCAGTGGATCAGGCCTGCAGGGGATGCTGTTTCTGACGAGGCAGGTACAGAAGGGAAAAGGTCAAGGACTCCAGATCACCCACACAACATCTTGCAGGTCAGGCCTGCTGAAGCACACCAGATCGCCAAAGCACGTTAAGTTCCTATCTTTCCTTCAAAATACAAAAGAGACGTTACAAGATGCAGAGTAGAGAGGCAAGGGATCTTTCTGAATCCAGAGGCAGGGAAGGAATTCTTGGTTAACTTGATACTGTTAGTGGTTGATAGTTACACCAGCCCAGAAAAGTCTTTCTCAGCAAATCCAACTAAAGATAGCATGCAAGATTGCAACAGCTCCAACAGACAGCGC
Source organism: Phrynocephalus forsythii (assembly GCA_029282475.1). Classification (NCBI taxonomy): domain Eukaryota; kingdom Metazoa; phylum Chordata; class Lepidosauria; order Squamata; family Agamidae; genus Phrynocephalus; species Phrynocephalus forsythii. Next base: position 110,306,859 of record JAPFRF010000005.1, on the reverse strand, counting down.
CTTTGATCCATCAAGCCTGGTACTGTTTGATTCCTCAAATATCATATTATAAAATAACGTCTGGCTACAGCTTTGTTGCTAGATGGGTATAGAAATCCAATAAATAAATAAATAAATAAATAAATAAATAAATGTTCAGATGTTAGATTGCCTGATCTGACAAAGCCCTGTGGGGAGAGGTCTGAAAAGCAGGGATGGCGGGCAGAGACCTCCAGCTGCCACTGAGACAACTGTACAGTGTAAACCACATACGCACATATGCCTCAGCCACCGTATAAGTAAAGGAAACATAAAAGAATGCTGTGCCTCACCTAAGAGGATTTCTGCAAAAATTTTCCACCTTTGGCATTTTTTATTTCTAGTGGTGTTTTGTTTTGACTAATGATAATAATCCATATTTCATACGGGAGAAAAGGGCGAACACAGTCCTATAGTTAACAGCAGGCTGGGAGGGAGAAGGAAAAATAAATAAAAAGTCTGACTTCCAACTAAGACTTCAGCTTAATGAAGGACTCCATTAGTGAAAAGAAGTTAAGCAGCTGTTGCTGATTATTTATTTATTTATTTATTTATTTATTTATTTATTTATTTATTTATTTACCTGACTTGCATACCACTCTCTCAGTGGAATGCACTATTCTAAGCGGTTTAAAACCATATTAAATAAAATGCATCCTCTTAAAATGCGAACTCGTACTAAAAAGGCTGAAGATAGTTGCAGGTCCGTTCCTAATTTTAATTAAGAAATGCTGGGTGGCCCATGGGAAACCTCAGAGCAGCATCCCTCTCCTCAGTATCCTGGGTTCCCCATTCATTCTTGGCTAGATGTCCTTTCCCTCCCTCCCTCCCTCCCTCCCTCCCTCAAATGTAACCCTTCTGCTTGCAAAACATGTTTTCCATTTCCAAGCCAGAGTGGTTCCCACCGGTGAGCTTTGAGCTGCTCTGAAGCCCTGACTGCATCCAATGGCCGGCTGTCATAAATCTTTCAAGATGAAACCGAAACAAGTTGTCCAAGCAAAAACCAGCGTGTTGTTTTTCAGCCATGAACAGGAGGTCTTCTAGATTGTGTGACGTTTCATTCGGAGGGAGCCCACCTGCTGTCCAGAAGGCAAAGGCCCAATGATCTCTGTGCCGTAATAAAGGCCAGGCTAGCTAATGTATTGTGTGACAACCCAGAAGCATGCATAAGTGTTTGCATACTTTCAAATCATAAATGTGTTCTGCCACAGCTGAGCTGTCAGGGTGAATTTATTTATTTTTCCCCTGACAGGTTTCTCATTTATCCACCAGTTTACCACAATGCTGCTTAAATGAGATGCGAGACGATCATTATTTTCTTCTCAGACACACACATGCTGTATTATCTAAGAAAACACACACACACACACACACACACACACACACACACACACACACACACACACACACACACACACACACACACACACACACACACACACACACGGTAGCAAGCTTGCCTCTCTATCACAAGCTGTTAAGCTGAAGGCCCTCCAGCTTCCTTTTTCCTCATTTAGCACTGAACTGAAATATCTCAGAAAGGACATTTCAGAGAAATCCTTAAAATGTTCTTTCCTGTTCATCCATTTGAGAATTTCAGCAGCGCTCTGCATTTTATTCCACGGATGTGTTACCAACACATATCGGCATCTCCCTCTTTTTCTTCAGTGATATCACAGCAACCTACCTGACTCATCTGTCATCTCCTCCCCACTTGACCCTCACAAGTAGGTCAGGTGACAGAGAATGACTGTTCTCTTAGGGAGCTGCCATGGTTGAGTGAGGACATGAGTGAGGACGATTTCCACGATCATCGTCGTCATCACCACCACCACCACCACCACCACCACCACCACCACCACCACCACCACCATCATCATCATCATCATCATCTTAGAAATGCAGAGCTGGAAGAGTCCTCTGGATCACCAAATCCTGCTTCCGTCAAGGAAGCACACTGAACTCCCAGACCTTGGCTCTAGAATTTCATATACACAAACCACTATATTGTACCACATTGGCTTTTACCAGAGGGAAATCAAGAGTTCAGAAAGGTTGTGAATCCAGAAGCAGGAGCAAGAGTCCCTTGGTTCTATATATGAGGTGCCAGCAGTGGCATAGTTAGGGAGGAGAAAGGGGGAGAATCTGTTCCCGGGCGCAGCATCTGGGGACACTAAACTGGGCGCCAAACAGCTCCCCGCCCAGGACCCGGGGGAAAGGATGTCACGGGTGATCTGCCAGGGCTGACGCAGAGGGGCCCCCGGCTGCCACTGCCGCTGCCTTCCTCTCAGCGCCCTAGCCCCTCTCCATCTCTTGGGGGGGGGGACAACGACGTGAAAACTGACTTTGTCCCCAGGCACTAAAAACCCTAGCTACGTCTCTGGGTGACAGGTCAACAACCCACTATGGATGCAGCCTCCCCATGAATCAACTCCTCTGCAAGTTCCATTGATTCAAATGGGTCTATTCTAACTGTGATTTACTAAACCACAGTTAGGGGAGATCTATTTGAAGATATTTAGTTAGTTATATTCTGCCCATCTTTGAATCAATCAAACAACTGGAAGAGTACACTCGCTATATCCTCACTGACTCAATAAGCCTATTCAGGAGTGAATTATCATACCACACAACAGGATTTTAACCAATGGTTGAAGAAACTACTATGTTTGCCTCTTTTCTCCTGCCCCTCTTCTAGGACTGTGGATTTCTTCAGCTAATACAGTGAAACCCAATGACATAGCACACACAACCCCAAATGCTTTGGGGGCGTTTGGACAGTTTTGGAGAATTCCCAGCAATCTTGATCTTCCCTTGCACCAAGCTGAATTTGGTTTCATTTCGTTTGGCCACTAGTAAGTGCAATGGCCTGTTCCAGTTTCTTTTAATATACGGTAACACCCCCATATCCAGTGATTCATTATCCACTGATTCAGTTATTCATGGTTGGCAGAGGAAAAAAATAAACAAACAATTCAGCAGCTGCAAAGCAAGCTACTGTCTCAAACAGCAACTGTAAAGCAAGCTACTGTTGCAAAACAGCAGCCGTAAAACAAGCTAATGTCACAAAACAGCAGGTTTGGGGGGTGTTCTCTCTTATCTGTGGTTTTTGTTATCCAGGGGAAGGCCTGGAACCGATCCTCAGTGAATACTGGAGTCCTAATGTATTCATAATGATGGAAGGATGGAAGGAAGGAAGAGTCTTTGAAGATTCTCAGTCATCCAGGTGAGTTTATCTGGAAGGTGAGTCATGGCTACTGGACTTCTTTTTTCTCTTGTGAAATAGAAACGTTTCACTGCTCATCCAAACAGCTTCATCAGTCTGAATACAGCTAGTGCGAGTCCTCCATCTTATAGTCTTTGACCTCTTGTCAGCCTGGTCTGAAATAGGCTCATAAGATGAACAATGGCCTGAATAGGCTCGTTAGGTAGAAAATAGTATCCATAGCCTTAAGGTGAACAATGGCCTAAGGTGCTGAAACCTATCAAGAATGGGTCGTTAGCTATGGCCTTGGTGGTGAAGGCTTTTTGATTTGTCTGGGTACTTTGGAAAGCACACCCTGATAAGTAGCAGATAGACTATGCCTGAGGCTGCCACCTCTGTTGAGGGAGGGTGTTTCAATGCTCACATGAATGGCTTCCCTTTCTCCTCTCTCAAACCACCTATCTTCTTTGTCTAATATGTGTACATCCTCATCTTTGAAAGAGTGGCCTTTGTCCTTCAAATGGCGGTGTACTGCTGATTCTGTTCACCTCTAAACTCTCCCCATTGGTCAGCAAACATCAAAGCATTTCAGAAACATAACTCATAAATAATAAGTATGGGTAAACACCACACTCGGGTGGCACGCTTACATGTTTCTCTTATTTTAACACTAGCAGCTATAATCTCTGTTATACTGTTGGAGTAATTTATTTACAGGGTCCTTTTTCATAAAAAAATTATAGAGTGGTTTCCAACTATCTCTTGCCTTCCGTAAGTCTTTGTCCTTCATCAGTTCCAATGTTATGTCCATCTCGGCTGCCTCACAAATTTTTTTCTAAAAGTTTCTTGTTGAGTTGGAGCTTTGGGCCATTCTCTTGTCAGTCCTACGTGGCTGGAGAAGTACTGTGTTTTTCTACTTTTGTATTCTCTATACACAAAATCACATTTGGAAGAATCTGAATATTTTACTATATATTTCTAGCTGTTGCCAACAGGCATGTAACATGTCAAATTAAATTGTGTTTGCAAGTGCAGTAGTGGTAGCAATTAACAATAACCTGGCTCCTGCAAAGTAATAACAGGATCATAGGCCCTGGTCTCACTACCGTTATCTGCGCATCTTAATATGATGCATACTATTTTGGGGGGCGGTCATGTGATGTTTGATGCACAGTTAGCGCCCCAACGACAGGGGAGTGTTTTTCTTCTCTGTGTCCGTCCTGACTTGCTTACTGTGCATCTTTTCCCCTTGTGGTGAACACCTACATTGCAGCCAGGTAGCAGTTTTGCAGGCGGAAAGCCAGTAAAAATTGTGCCGGCATGCCGGCATGCCACCAATTCAGTAGCATAAACAATTACCAAGACAGAAATGCAGGAAGTGGCAGGAAAAGGGGTACGAATCTAATTGGTGCGCATCAATAACAGAACTATTTTAGCACAACCTCTAGCGGTGGTACAAAATGCTACGGTTAAAGTGCGCTTCCGGGGGCGTGGTCGGCCGGGGTACCAAAATACTGCTCTTCAGAGTGAAGGCACAATCTTTTGCTGTGCAGTCTTCCACAGCAAAAAGAGCAGCAAAATCATCATGAGACTGGGGCCATAGAACTGTAAGGCTGAAGGGACCCGAGTCATCTTGATAAAGAGTAGGTGTCAATGGGAAATTTTCACAATGGAGAGAGGTGAAAAGCGGTGTGCCCCAGGGCTCTGTCCTGGGACTGGTGCTTTTCAATCTGTTCATAAATGACCTGGAGACAGGGATAAGCAGTGAGGTGGCCAAGTTTGCAGATGACACAAAACTTTTCCGTGTGGTAAAAACCAGAGAAGATTGTGAAGAGCTCCAGAAGGATCTCTCCAAACTGGGGGAATGGGCTATGAAATGGCAAATGCATTTTAATGTAGCCAAATGTAAAGTAATGCATATTGGGGCAAAAAATCAAAACTTTATCTATCAACTCATGGGCTCTGAGTTATCTGTGATGGATCAGGAAAGAGATCATGGTGTGTTGGTGGACAGCTCCATGAAGGTGTCTACCCAATGTGTGGCAGCGGTGAAGAAGGCCAATTCCATGCTAGGGATTATCAAAAAGGGGGTTGAAAATAAAACAGCCAACATCATAATGCCATTATACAAAATGATAGTAAGGCCGCACCTGGAGTATTGTGTACAGTTCTGGTCACCACATCTCAGGAAAGACATAGTGGAACTGGAAAAGGTGCAACACAGAGTGACTAAAATGATTACTGGGCTGAGGGACCTCCCTTATGAGGAAAGGCTAAAACATTTGGGGCTCTTTAGTCTGGAGGGGGTATATGATTGAGATGTACAAAATAATGCAGGGCATGAGTAAAGTGGATAGAGGGACGCTCTTCTCCCTCTCACAAAATACCAGAACTAGGGGACATCCACTCAAATTGAGGGCTGGAAGAGAAAGAACAGACAAAAGAAAATGTTTTTTCACCCAGCGTGTTGTTAGTCTGTGGAACTCCCTGCCACAGGAGGTGGTGATGGCATCTGGCCTGGATGCCTTCAAAAGGGGATTGGACAGATTCCTGGAGGAAAAGTCCATCACAGGTTATAAACCATGATGGAGATGTGTAATCTCCAGGCTTAAAACCGGGGTACTTCAAGGGCCAGTTGCAGGGGAGTGGTATCAGGAGACAGATATCTAGTCCTGTGCACTCCCAGACACATCTGGTGGGGCCACTGTAAGATACAGGAAGCTGGACTAGATGGGGCTTTGGCCTGATCCAGCATGGCTCTTCTTATGTTCTTATGTTCTTATTTTAACCCTCTGTTGAAGCAGGAAATCATTAGCAAGACACCCTTCACAGAAGGTCATCCAAGCTCGTTCATTAGCTTCCAAAGTAGTCAATTCCTTTGATGATCATAATATGTTCCTCGTAATGTTCATCTGAAAAATTCTTACTGGTGTTTAGTATCAGTAACACAATAAGTTCCTTTTTTAAAAAAATAACATTCCAGGCTCTAGCTTGGGTTTTTTGCCTTGCATGTCAGGACAACGACAGCTCTTCTTTGCAACTGACCGAAAGCATGGAAAAGTTACTTTTTGGGGCTACGCTTCCCCAAATCTCGTAACAGACCATATCAAATAACCTTGTTGGTGGGGAAATTCTGGGACATGTGGTGTGAAACTTCCCATATTTTTCAAATTCTAAATATACTGTACCTCAGGAAAACTAGGCTGGAGAGGAAACTTGTTTCTCCGACAGTTACTGGGAGTTGCTCACGACCTCTGTTCATTTTGAGCAGTTCATGCAGTGAAAGAATTCACCACATTTCCATTTTCACTTTGACTTTTCTTCTTCTTCTTCCCCTGCCTCAATTTGTTCCTTGGAACAAGAGAAACAACTGCTCAGACAAGAACTACATTGTGATTTATTTCTGCTAAAGCGGCAATAACACTGAGAATGCAAGATGACATGAAGTCCATGGAAATCAGATATAATCATATTTTCTGTTCAATTTGTTTCACTCTCTGGAGTTATTTTTAGCCTTGTTTACTTTAATTGTGTGGATGTCTGAAAGCCTATCTCATTCTGTGTTTCACAAATGTAGAATGCAGCAGCTCCTCCAATGTCGGCTCTGAGTTATTTTGTTTCCATTCCAGCCTTCTAACTCCAGTTTTCACGTGAAACATCGGGGCCACAGGAAGATTGGTGTGTGTCGTTAAATAATGTCCTTATACAGTCCACTTTTCAAAGGGGGTGTAGACACTGTTAAGCACGAAAACATGATTTTATGATGTCTTATATTAACTTTTTTTTCATGATTGTGTTATATTATGTCTTTCGTCAATTGCTTTAATAAAATGTTGTTTGTTCTTTAGCTTAGTTTATGATTTGTATACCGCCCACTTGCGAAAGCAACTCATGGTGGTAACAACAATAAATTGGCATAAACATCAAAATAAGAACAAGAACAAAAAATAAAAACAGAAACCATAAACACACACACACATATATATATAACCTTAAACACACACACACACACACACACACACACACATTATACATACTATGGTGTTGGATATATCTATCAATAAAATTTTAAATGTTGATTTCCTTTTTTGGCAGAGAATTGGACAAGGACATGCAGATTTTAAAAATTAATCGTTTTATGGTTCTTTCAAATTAAAGACCTCTCAGGACAGGGAAGGGCCACACAAAAGAAGGAGCGTAAGAAATCACATTGAAGAAGGCAAGTAAGAAGACACTAATTAAAGAGACAATGGCAAGGAGAAAGGTAACTTTGCTATGAAACGCTGACCATCCACATTACAATTATCTACAGTAGAGATGGGCACGAATCAGAAAAATGGCATTTCGTTTGTCGTTTGTCGTTTGGAGGGTCCATTTCGGTTCGTTTCCGTTTTTCGCGAATTTCTGTAAAAAAATCATTTTCATTTTCATTCGTTTCGTTACCATTTTGTTACCATTTATTTTGATTTTTTTTGATATTTTTTTAGGATTTTAAGCAATTCACTCATATTGCAGTAACGGAAATGAAACGCACGACAAAATTTCCGGTGTTTCTGTTCATTTCGTTTCATTTTGGGGACAAATTTCATTTGTCATTTCGTTACGTAACGAAATGAAAAAAAGGAAACGGAAATGAAGAATTGTTCGTTTCGTGCCCATCTCTAATCTATAGCTATAGATTCTTGGCCATACATTATCTGTCTGTCTGTCTGTTTGTTTGTTTAAAAGATTCTAAAATATTTTTACTTTTTCTTTGAAAAGGCACAAGGCAACTTACATCATTAAAGGACAATATTAAAGCTAACAACAGTGAATGTACAGATACTAAAAGGTTTCAAACAAATACCATATTAAAAAACATAAGCAACATCAAAACACATTCAAAGCAGTAAGGTACAACAGCCCATTTAAAAACCTCATTCAGGCAGCTGGTCACTCAGGGAAGCTTGCCTGAAGAAGCACATCTGCTTGCAGAGAGAGAGTAAAGAAGGGGTAAGTTTCACATCCTGTGGGAGGGAGTTCCAAAGTCTGGGAGCAGCAATGGAGAAGGCCCTCTCCTGTGTACCCACCGAATTCTCCTGAATTTGTATGGGGAGTATAAAATGCCATACTGTTGATTCGTCTTCCAGATGACTGTGTTACAGTCATGCTTCAGCAGCACTTATGAATCTTCAAGCCTTCTCTAAATAGAATATTAGCAGATGGTTATCCCAGTAATACTTACTGTCAAGCATCTTTTAATGTGTTTTGTGTGTGTGTGTTAGAGCTCTGAGGTTTAGCAGGTTTAATTGGCCAATTAATCAACTATTCATCCAGCCCTTGGCCTAATTTTAAAGGCCCTGCATGAATGGCTAGTGCAGACCTCTGGAAAGATTGGACTGTGCCTTCTGTTGCTGTGCTGCTGAGCAGGAGGAGGGGTGTGCGTGAAGAAGGAGAGTTCTAGAGTAGGAATCAGAAAAGGAAACAAAATGGTAAAATGGAGAGAGATAGAGAGGAGAGAGAGTAATCATTAGTAAACTTCTTGTGTTCTTAATTCCATTAACGTTCAAGATACAAAGGACAGCATGTAAGGGACATGACTGTAGGCTCATCACTGGTGTTGCAGGTTAGCAGCACCTCAGTCCCTGACGTTTCTAAACTGTTTAAAAAGAATAAGGAGAATAGAAAGGGAGTTGTAGTTGCAGTATACAGTATGTTTTAAAAAAATGCATTCAGGCACTGAAATGCGGCAGGAGGAGATGGGCAGTCCCACTGAGAGTAGAGATGGACTTTTTGTTTTGGAAGTGGTCAGCTTCCTAAACAAAATGAGGGAGCCCACCTAGCATTCGGAACCAGAGGAACACAACCAACCAATTCTTTACCTAGCACTGGGCTCGCGGGGGACTAAACTCCAATGAGGAATAAGCCTTCGACATCATTTTTCCTTCTCCCTGGCGCTGGCCAATCAGACAGAGAGGTGGTATGATGCATTTCCCTGCACAGCTCCTGATTGGCCAGCACCAGTGTGAAGAAAATATGACATCAAGGGCTTCTTCCTCATTGGAGTTTAGCCCCATGCAAGCCCAGCACAAGTTAAGGGATTGATTGATTGCATTCCTCTGGTTCCGAATGCCAGCTGGGCTCCTGTGTTTCGTTTCGGAAGCTGATCACTTCTGAAACGAACAGCCCATCTCTAATTTAGAGCATCTGGATGAATCTAGTTGGTGCAGAAATAAAAGAGAGGAGTAACATGGCAGTTGGAGTTTACTACCAACTGCCCAATCGAGAAGAAGCAGATGAAACTTTTGAAAAGCAAATTGCAAATATTTTTTTAAAAATGATGTTATAGTAGTGGGAGATTTCAATTTTACAGATCTATGTAGGGAGGCAAATTTGGACAAGAATGGCCCTTCCAAGAAACTCCAGGCTAGTGTGGCTGATAATTTTCTCCTACAAAGAATGGAGAAAGAAACTAGAGCATGAGCTATCCTCAACTTGAATCTAACTAATAGATATGACTTAGAATAATAGAATCATGGAATCACAGAGTTGGAAGAGACCTCAAGGGCCATCTAGTCCAACCCCCTGCCATGCAGGAACTCCCATCACAAGACTCCCAACAGATGGTCATCCAGCCTCTGCTTAAACACCTCCAAAGAAGGAGACTCCACTACCCTCCGTGGCAGCATATTCCACTACAGGACAGCTTAACCATCATGAAGTTCTACCTAATGTTCAAATGGAATTTCTTTTTCCTGTAGTTTGAAACCATTGTGCCGAGTCCTAGACTCTGAACTTGGTGGGGGGAGTGGCTGTGAGGGGAACTCTGAATGAAAGGGGCCATGTTCTGCTAGAATTCTTGATTTGAAAGGAAACCAAAGCAGAGTGTAGCCACACACTTACGGTGGATTTTTAAAATAACCTCAGAACAAAGACGGGTAAAGTCCCATAGTGGAAGACATTAACAAGCAAAGGAGTCCAAGAAGGGTGGGAGTATCTAGAAGAAAGAAAGAAAGAAATTCTAAATGCTTAACTACAGTCTATTCCAATAAGAAGAAGAAAAGGTGAGAAGCAACAAAATAGGCCAATGTGGCTTCACCAAAAGCCCAGGGAGGACCCAAAAACAAAAAAAAGACATGTACAGGAAGTGGAAAGAAGGCCAGGGAACTAAGGAGGAGTATAACCAAGTAGTAAGAAAATGCAGGGGTGGCATTAGGAGAGGAAAAGCAGAGAATGAGCTGAGATTAGCTCAACACTAAAAGCACAAAAAAATCTTTAGATATGTGGAAAGCAAAAGGAAAGAAATGAAATATAACAGGGATAAATGCAGAGTACTGCACCTAGGCTGAAGAAACCTACTGCACAGCTACAAGATGAGGGACACCTGGCTCAACAATACTGCATGTGAGAAGGGTCTTTGAATTTTGGTAGATCATAAACTGAATATGAGCCAACAGTGTGATGTGGTCCCAAAAAAGTCAACTGCTATTTTAGGCTGTGTTAACAGAAGTATAATTTCCAACCCCCAAGAAGTGCTTTCGTCCTCTATTCAGCACTGGTTAGGCCTCAGCTTTGGACACCACACTTCAAGAAAGATGCTGACAAACTGGAACAAGTTCAGAGGAAGGAGACAAAGATGGTCAAGGGAGTGGAAACCAAGCCTTATGAAAAAAGACTGAAAAATTGGGCATGTTTTGCCTAGAGAAAAGAAGACGGGTGAGTGTGTGTGATATGATAATGCTTTTCAAATATTTGAAGGGCTGTCATACAGAGGAGGGGAAGGATCTGTTCTCAGTCATCCCAGAGTGCAGGACACGCAACAGTGGGATCAAGCTAAGAAAACCCAGCTTTCAGATGAATATCAGGGGAAACTTCCTATTAGAATAGTATGGCAATGGAATTAACCAAGAGGTGTTGTGTTCTCCAACACTGGAGGCATTCAAGAGAAATCTGGACCACCACCTGTCAGATATCCTTCGATTGGTATTCCTGTATGGATCAGGGGGTTGGACTTCACTATTCTATGATGCTGTGATTCAGAGCTTTCTCTGAAACCAGAGGATGGAGCATTGTGACATCATGGGGCAGGCCTTTGTGATGTTACAGAGGCAAAACTGGCAAAGGTTGGGAGTAGTGACTGTGTACTGTGGGATGACTGGGGAAAGAGAAGTGAGGTTATGCATACAAATGAGTATCCAGGTAAAACCCCAGTAGAAAGATAATATGGGCACCTGGTGCTAGGAGGAGTACCTTTTGGTGGCCCTACTAATGGCAAAATGCATCCAATAACTTCACCAGTTGCCACCATTCCTTCCAGGCTTCACGCAGGAAAATACTGCATATATCATTACAGAGTCAAGTTGGAAGAAAAGTTTTATACTGTGTCAACATGGTCACTTAATTCAACATCATTGTAGCTGTCACCCAGTAAAGTCTATTCTGCTCAACAAATGTATTTGAACTAGGAGAACTACAGGATTTCATCAGTGGGCCATCCCAAGCATTTTGCGATCTGAGACAAACAACAAGATGAACAGAAACCAATTGATGGCAAGGAAATATATTGTGACTACGTGACCCCATGTTCATGGAGATTGGCAGGAATACTAGAGTGGCTTGCCAGTTCCTATTCCAGCACCTACAGCACCAGGTGCCTACAGCCCATCCAAGTACTAGCCAGGCCTGACCCTGCTTAGCTTCCAAGATCAGGCGAGATCAGATATGCAGCTAGGCAGCTATTGATGGCAGTAGAATTCAGCTAAATGACACATCTATTTATTCTGGATATCAAGTCTAGTGTGGTAAGGAAGGTCCATAGTGGGTAATAAGGAACTTTTTAAAGGCAGCAAACTCCATTGTACTATAGAGTGACTGCAGGTGGGGTATTTTTTTTGGGAGGGGGACTCAAGCCAATTTATATCCATCCATCATAATGAATTATTATTTTCTTTTCTTTCCACATGCTCTTTGTAGCTTTAATGTTACCTTTGAATTTGTAAGATGCTGCTTCTAATTCCCTGTTCCTAACTTGAGTATGGCATGTCTTAAATATTCTGGGCTGTATATTGTCCCTCATTATTGTAAGCCGCCTTGGGTCCATTTCCAAGGAGAAAGGTGGGGTAAAATATATATATATATATATAAAGTGGGCTGCTTATATATTGCCCCATAGTACTAACAGAACTCTCTGGGCAGTTTACAAGTAATTATGTAGGGTACACATTGCCCCTCTCCTCCCCTCCCCTGCCTGCAGCAAGCTGCGTACTCATTTTACCGACCTCAGAAAAATGGAAGGCTGAGTGAACCTTGAACTCTTGGAATTGAACCCCAGGTTGTGAGCACAGTTATAGCTGCAGTACAGCCATTTAACCACTGAACCATCAGGCAGGACAATTTTTAGCCAAAAGATTATTTTTTTCAAATGCCGTTTTACCTCCGATGCTTACTGCGATGGGGAATGACAGAGGATGGGACAAACCAAAGATATATCAGCTGTTAAAGTTTGGCAAGAGACAAAAACTACTAATCTACATCAACTAATATATATATATAACTGATAGAGAGTGCTGTTCATTGATAATCCTGATGGGCATCAGTAGATTGGCTCTTTTGTATTGTTCCATGAACCTGACTGGCTGAATAGCTCGGGGGTTTAGATATCTGACTGCAGAGCTAGAGATTGGACTTGGTTCTCCACAAAGCCTCCTGTGAAATACAGTCAGCCTGTGTGGCCTTTGGCAAGCAGCATAGTGGCAGGGTGCCCCTTCCAGATAAAGGCAGTGAAAAACCACTACTGAGTATTCTCTATCTAGAAAACCCTGAAAAAACTCGCCATAAGTCAGAAGTGACTTGATAGTACATGATAACGATGCAACAACAACAACATGGAACTGGATGAAATTGTAAAAGTAAAATGCATCCCCTTCTCCCCCAACCAAACGCGCACACACACACACACACACACACACACAAATGTTGAAATGGGTTGATGGGACTGGTGTGGAGAGGGTTACAGGTTTCAGATTTTTGGGCATTGAGTTACAGGAGGATCTGTCCTGGAGTGTCAACACAAGGGGGCTTGCAAAGAAGGCTCAGCAGAGACTATTTTTCTTGAGAACCTTAAGGAAAAACCATCTTCCACAAAAGCTGCTGCTGGCCTTCTATCATTGTGCAATTGAGAGTGTGTTTACTTACGGGTTATGTGTATGGTATGGAAGTTGTACCCATCGGGATAGGACGGTGTTGCACAGAATCATAAGAATTGCAGAGAGTTATTGTGGGCTGTTCACTCCCCACCCTAGAACAAATCTATACTACCAGGTGCCACTGTAAAGCATTAGATATATTAAGAGATCCATCACATCCTGGTCATCGCCTCTTCGAGTTGCTGCCATTGGGACGGAGATATAGAGTACTTAGGGCAAGAACAAACCGTCTCAAAAATAGCTTCTTTTTTAGAGCAATATTGGCTTTAAACAGAAATCCTGGACTTTGAAGTCAGCTTATTTTATATGTCATATTTTAGTCATTTTATATGTCATATTATGTGTTGTACCTGTTTTTAAATCTATGTGAAATGTTTTAAATGAGTTTTATATAGCAACCACAAAATTTCGTTGTTCCTGCAAGGGGGCAATGACAATAAAGATTCCTATTCCTAAATAATTTAGTAATATAGGAGACCTTCTTTCAACAAAAACAATAGCATTTCAGTCTATAATAATAAATCCACCAAAACAAGTAGCATAGCAAAATCATAATATGTACAGAAAAAAAAACCATGTGTTCATACCTAGATGACAATGAGGCATGCGGGTACAAATTTGTTTCAGCACATTTGTCATTGTCGTGTGTGGGATACGTCTGGATTTTGAAGGAAATGATTCTTCTATAACCCGATTATCTGATTACAAATTAATGATGTTATGTACGCTGTACATTTGACACATTGGGTGAATTTGTCTTACATGGTAATGCTATTTGGATTCTTTGTTTGGTTCAACAGCTCCGCTTTTGTATTATTACTAATGTGTGTATTGCTATTATAATATGGATATCTGAGATAGCCAAGAGCAGTTTCTTCGGAAAAAAGAGTGCAATGAAAATTTAGTGCTTAGCTAGAGTGGGCTGGTCCAGACTAAAAAGGGTCGCTTAAGAACAGGTAGAGGTGAAATATGCTCTTTGGTGCAGTCCTTTAATGCAGTCCATACACACATTGAACGCCTACATTTGTCCTGTCTAAAGAAAACAAGGGGGGGTACTCCTAAGAAATCTATATATGGGACAAGCAGCAACCATCAGAACTGGATATGGAACAAATGACTGGTTTAGAATTGGGAAAGGAGTACGACAAGGCTGTATACTGTCACCTTGCCTATTTAACTTATATGCAGAGTACATCATGAGAAAGGCCGGTCTGGATGAATCACAAGCCGGAATTAAGATTGCTGGAAGAAATATCAACAACCTCAGATACGCAGATGATACTATTCTGATAGCAGAGAGTGAGGAAGAATTAAAGAACCTCTTAATGAGGGTGAAAGAGGAGAGTGAAAAAAATAGGCTGAAGCTCAACATCAAAAAAACTAAGATCATGGCCACTGGTCCCATCACCTCCTGGCAAATAGAAGGGGAAGAAATGGAGGCAATGACAGAGTTTATTTTCTTGGGCTCCTTGATCACTGCAGATGGCGACTGCAGCAACGAAATAAAAAGACGCCTGCTTCTTGGGAGGAAAGCAATGGCAAACCTAGATAGCATCCTAAAGAGCAGAGACATCACTTTGCCAACTAAGGTCAGGATGGTTAAAGCTATGGTTTTTCCAGTAGTGATGTATGCAAGTGAGAGCTGGACTATAAAGAAGGCTGATCACCGCAGAATTGATGCTTTTGAGCTGTGGTGCTGGAGGAGAGTCTTGAGAGTCCCCTGGACTGCAAGGAGATCAAACCTATCCATTCTGAAAGAAATCAACCCCGAATGTTCACTGGAAGGACAGATTTTGAAGCTGAGGCTCCAGTACTTTGGCCACCTCATGAGAAGAGAGGACTCCCTGGAAAAGTCCCTGATGCTGGGAAAAATCGAAGGCAAAAGGAAAAGAGGACGACAGAGAATGAGATGGTTGGACGGTATCATCGATGCAACCAAAATGAATTTGACAAAACTCCGGGAGGCAGTGGAGGATAGGAAGGCCTGGCGAGCTCTGGTCCATGGGGTCACGAAGAGTCGGACACGACTGAACGACAACAACTCCTCTTGTCTAGGGAAAGCATACCCTAGTAAGATGGCGGCAGGGCAGCAGCGGCCGTTGTTTGCTCCGCGCCGGGGGTTTTGTTTTGTTTTTTAATATTGCGCCAGGCTTGTTTTTTTTTTTTTTTAATTTGTTTTTCTTTATCTTACCCCTTTGCGGGGTGGTTTTTTGCTGGTGCATGAATTGTTGCCCTGGCTGCGAGTAGCTATTATGGGTTTTTAATTTAGTTTGGACATTCCGGACCGGCGGAAGGCAGCGGGACTACGGGAAGGCTGAGTATTTACCACCACCCTTAGCCCCCCCCCGGTGGCTGTTATGGCACCCTTTTCCATCACCCCAGACCCGAGCCGCTTCCTAAACGACCTATGAAGCCGCTCTACCTTTGGTGAGCTACCGGGTCTGGGCGGTTGGTGGGTGGCCTGGCTGCGAGTGGCTGGCGTGGAGGATGGGATCCGCCATTCCATCAGCGGCGGATGGCCGCCCTCGACGGTCTTGAAGGCTCGGGGAGCGGCCGGGGCCGCCGCCTCGGACCTCTTCTGGGGCATCTTGTCCCGCCCCCCCTTTTCCATCGGAGGGGGTCTCCTGCACCGCCGCCGGCGCCCACCCTGCCCCCCTCCCCTCCCCCATGTGTGGTTGGGGAGGCTCCACCTGGTGCTTGTCGTGGGAGTGGCGGCGGCTCTTTGGATGGTCGGCTCCTGGGCGGCTGGGCGGCCACCGGCGCTCTTTCCTCCCTCTCTGACCAGCTTTTTCGGGCGGCGTGTCGGCCGCCGGGGCCTTCCTTCTGCGGCGCTGCGTGCTGGGGCCGCCGGCTGTCTCGGGCGGCGTGTCGGCCGCCGGGGCTTTTCGTTTGCAGCGCTGGGCGCTGGGGTCGCCGGCTGTCTCGGGCGGCGTGTCGGCCGCCGGGGCTTTTCGTCTGCAGCGCTGGGCGCTCTGGCTGCTGGCCCTCTCGGGCGGCATGTCGGCCGCCGGGACCCTTCTTGCCCCCTCCCCCGGCTTGACTGGGCTGGGCATGTCCTCGCCGGCGTGGGCCATTCCGCGGGATTCTCGGGTGGTGGGTCGGCCACCGGCGCCCCCATTGCATTGCCTGGGGGTCTTTCTCCATCATTTGCTGCTTGCGCGGTGGTGTGGCCCGTCTCGCTGGGACCCGGACGGCATGTCAGCCGTCGGTGCCATCTCCCCCCCCCCGGGGCTTCCCGAACTCTGCCAGCTGGGGAACCTAACATCTGTGGGAACTCTGCAACGGACTGGCTGGCAGCACCTTGTCCTGCCCCTTTAAATTCCGTGGGGACTCCTTTTTGAGAGGGCAGGGTGGTGGTCCCAGCTTTGTTATCTTATATTATGCTGATTTATTTCTATCTACCCCAGTCCTACCCCCCCCCGTTTCCGTCGGTCTATCCGCTAGCCGGTTGAGTGTCTGCTTTTGGTTGATTTTTTTTTATTATTATTGTCATCTTATTATTTGTCCTGTTTCTAGTGGGTGGTGGGTGGGATATAGCATTGTTTAACGGGTTATTCCATTGTATTATATTGATTTGTATTTCTGGGGTCGTATTATTGTTGTACTGTTTTATTTTGTATCCCTACACTTAGTGGGTTTTGGTCCTAGTTCTATACCATCTCATGGAGCCTGTGGGCCGCCCCATTAGGGTGGTGTCGGGCCACGGTAAGTACGCTTGGGGCCGGCGGGCCGGTCGGATAAGAAGATCTCGGGACAGGCATCTTCGGCCTGTCCCGCGCTCTGACCCGCCGGCTCACTGCCACATGACAGGGATCCAGCCCGTCTGTGCCCCCGGCCCGTCCTGTTTGCTGATTAATGCCAGGTCGGTTCATAACAAGATCCCTGTCATCCACGACTTGATCGTGGATGAGCGAGCCGACCTGGCATTTCTTACGGAGACCTGGGTGCCCGAGGGGGGAGGGGCATCCCTCTCGCTGCTTCGGCCCCAGGGCTACTCCGTGCAGCAGCTGGGCAGGCCGGGGGGGGGCGGGGGGGTGGGGTGGCCATTGTGCACAGGGACTCCTTTTATGTCAGCAGATCCGCGATGTTGGTTAGCCCAGGGCTTGAATGCCTTCACCTTGTGGTGGGACAGAGGGACAGGTTTGGGATTGTGCTTGTGTACCGAGCTCCCGCGACCCTGCACTCTCCCTCCCAGAGCTCTCCGAGTTCATCTCGGCGGCGCTGGTGAGATCCCCCCGCCTTTTGGTGTTGGGGGATTTCAATGTGCATGCCGAGGCTGGGCTGTCGGGAGCAGCTCTGGAGTTCATGGAGTCCATGGCCTCCATGAACCTGTCCCAATTTGTCATCGGTCCCACTCACAAGGGAGGGCATACCCTGGATCTGGTCTTTGCCTCCACATCGACGGGCTTTGATCTGGGGGTCGGGAACCTGCAGGTCCGTCCCGTGTCATGGTCAGATCACCATCTTCTGTCTTTCTCCCTGGCAATCGCCACCCCCCCCCGCTGGGGCAGGGCCCTTCCATCTGGGCCCGCCCCGGGGCTCCTGGACCCTGCACGGTTCTCAGAGGCCCTGGGGTCTTACCAGACGGACTGGATGACGATCCGGTCGACTCCCTGGTCCAAAGGTGGTTTGAGGAGGTGGCCGGGGCTGCCGATCGGATCGCCCCAAGCGCCTGATCCGGTGCCGAGCCCGCTCCTCACCTTGGTTTACTGAGGAGTTGCGGGCAATGAAGCAGGAACGGAGGAGGCTAGAGAGCAGATGGCGGAACGCTCGGACGGCTTCAAATTGGGCTGCTGTTAAGGCGTTGACCAGTCGCTATTCTCACGCGATAAGGGCAGCTAGGAGATCTTTCGTTGCCCTGAGAATTGGTGAGGCCTCGAATAGCCACGCGGAGTTGTTCCGGGTGGTTCGAGACCTCACCAATCCTGGTCGCTTCGGCCTCCTCCTAGTGATTTCACTAGTGAGTCGTTCGCAGCCTATTTTAAAACCAAGATAGAGGCCATCCGTTCTGAGCTGGACGCCGGTTGCTCTGATCCAGTCCCGGCATGGCTGATACTGGGCCGCCTCGGTCGCCCCGGTTTGTTGAGTTCGGGTCTGTTACATCTGAGGAGGCCTCCAGGGCTCTGGGGCACTGCAGGCCTGCGGCTTCTCCGTTCGACCCTTGCCCGTCCTGGCTGATTAAGACCACAGGGGGGAGCATGCCAAAATGGGCTTCGCTAATCGCCTCAGCCTCCTTCAGGGACGGGATCCTTCCCAGTCTGCTGAAGGAGACGGTGGTGAAGCCCATTATTAAAAGATCTGGCTTGGCTGTGGACGATATGTCCAACTACCGTCCCATAGCCAATGTTCCCTTTTGGGCAAGGTAGTCGAGAGAGTCGCCGCCCTGCGTCTCCAGTCGTTCCTGGAGGAGAACCATGTCCTGGATCCCTTCCAATCTGGGTTCAGGCCGCGTCATGGGACGGAGACGGCCCTGGTCGCTCTGCATGATGATCTGTTGAGGGGGGGCCGACAGGGGTTGCTCTACCCTGCTGGTCCTCCTCGACTTGTCAGCGGCTTTTGATACCGTCGACCACGGTATCCTGCTGGGGCGGCTCTCTGAGGTGGGGATCGGGGGATCGGCCTTTGGCTGGCTCCGTTCCTTCCTTGAGGGTCGTACCCAGCGAGTGAGCTTGGGGGGTGAGTTGTCGGCTCCCTGGACACTCTCTTGTGGGGTGCCTCAGGGGTCGTCCCTCTCCCCAATGCTCTTTAACATCTACATGAAGCCGCTGGCTGAGATCATCCGGAGTTTTGGAGTCTGCTGTCATCAGTACGCTGATGACACGCAGCTCTATCTCTCCTTTTCCACCTGTGCAGTGGAGGCCGTCCAGACCCTTGACCGCTGCCTGGCTGCAGTTTTGGACTGGACCAGGACCCACAGACTCCGGCTCAACCCCGGAAAGACCGAGGTTATGTTCTTCGGGGGGCGGCCCAGATGGGTACTGTGGCCCTCTTCCCAGTCTGGATGGGTCCGCCCTCCAGCTGGCGCAAAGAGTGAGGAATCTGGGCGTCGCCCTGGATCCGGGTCTGACCCTGGAGCTCCAGGTGTCAGCCGTGACCAGGTCGGCCTTTTATCATCTAAGGTTAATCGCCCAGATTCGCCCGTACCTTGACGGGAGCTCCTTGAGGACTGTGGTACAGGCATTGGTCATGTCGAGGCTGGATTATTGCAACGCTCTCTACATGGGGCTCCCCTTGAACCTTGTTCGGAGATTGCAGCGGGTCCAGAATGCGGCGGCCAGGCTGGTGGTTGGTGCGTGTCGTTTTGACCGCATCACTCCCATCCTGGTCCGTCTCCACTGGTTGCCCGTTGCCTCCCGAATAAGGTTCAAGGTGCTGGTTTTGGCTTACAAAACCCTCCATGGCTTGGCCCCTGTTTATCTGGCGGAGCGGCTTCACCGACAATCAGATCGAGCCCGACCCACCCGTTCATCTCTGGCCCTCTCATTGCAGACGATCCCCCCGAGGGAGGCCCGTAAGACAAGTACCCGTGGGCGGGCCTTCTCGGTGGCGGTGCCACCTATGTGGAACAACTTGCCCAGGGAGTTGAGACAGGCTCCAACGTTGGCGTCCTTTAGGAAAGGATTGAAGACCTTCCTTTTCAGGGATGCCTTTAATAATGACTAGAGTACCTTTTTTTTTCCCCCTTCCTTCCTCCTCCCCCCCCATATGCCGTAAGTCTGCCCCTGCCGCTGCTACTGTTTTTTGCCTTTCGGGCTTTTGTGTAAACCGCCCTGAGTTCCCGCTTGGGAAGTAGGAGCGGTATAAAAGTTTTAAAATAAATAAATAAATATAAATTGTCTCCTCCTACTTCTGGGAGGAAGCTATATTATTTGTGTAATTGTTATTTTTAAAATCAGCCAGATACTCAAACCACTGAACTATCCAGGCTGGTTTTGAAGAAGGCGGTGTGTGTTTGTCTGTGTAGAAAAGAGCATTGCTGGTAACCAACACAAATTGAATTTCAGATCAGAAAATATATGCTTTGGCTCCCAGACTCTGTTCTAAAACAGTTCCTCTGCTAATCAGCCGTGAACTGGTCGATATCATCCAAGCAGGGTGACAGGCAGCATCCAGCCCGCCTGCATATTGGATGCCTGCAAGGAAAGAGGCAGGAAGGGGCAAAAGAGTGCTGGTTTGCTCTCTCATTCAGAATAATAATTAACCCAGTGGAGAAAAATGTCATATTTTTTTCACAATCAGTTTTGTGACTCTGGGTCAAACGGCTCTCCATGAATTATTTGCTTCTAACAGAACCCATGGAACTAGCCTTATTTCCCTTATCTCTGTCTGGTGGATTGAGATACCCTAAAGAATTTACTTAGCCTTTTGCAAAGTTAGTCACCTGAAACAATAATCTCTTAGGGGCCTTCATTCAGCACCGTTATGTGTTCTTCCTTAAGTCTATGCATTCCAGATGGTTTGGGGAGCCTCAATGCAGTGTTTAGTTTCAGGCTCACGTTTATGGCCAAGCTGCACATTGTATTGCTAGCTCCTCCCCTTGCAGTGCATAGTACAGTTCATCTCATTTATTTTGGAATTTCATTGTGCCTCACTCTTGTTGAGCATAATATTATGGACAGAAATGGCCTCTATCCAATCTTTCTCCAATGAATGGCAGCCCCATTCTCCTTGTAGTGTATAATTCTACTTGGACGTATATAGAACGTCTTTTTAACATCCCAAAGATTTTGAGTACAGGTATATTATCTTAATAATTCTTATTTTTTCTTCTTATTCCCTTTCTAGAGGACTTGGAACATCATTTGGGAAGAACATTACCTTCAGATAAATGTGTAAAATTAAATGAATTGGGGATATCTGTACATTTCCTAGGCAACCAGATAATACGGGGTGGGGGTAGGGGGTGGAGGCTAGCCTAGAGGCATAAACAGGGTGGAGCAGCATCCCCCCAGAGATCCCTCTGGTTAAAGCTAGCCTTCTTTTGTTTATTTCATTTATTCATTTCTTTATATTTCTATCACATCCAACTGGTGGCACAGCAACCACTCAGGGCACACTCTCTCTCTCACACACACACAAATAATAATCAGAATAACACAATCTCAATAACTCCCCCATAATCAATAAAAAATTATCAGGCATTTTTCATAAAAGATAAAATGTCTAATAAAAATTCATCATGACTAAAATGCCAAGAAAGATAAACTTTGCAAAATGAAGGAAAGTAAGCTATATATCGGAAACGAACCTTCTTTGCCATTGTTGCTGCAAAATCACTGAGACCATTAAGATCTTCTGGTTGTAGCACCACCCAGATTCAGATCCAGGAAACAGCAAGGCAGGGCAAGGAAAATGGACAAAAACAGTATAGAAAAGAGAATGCTCCCTATATTGCCCTTTTGAGAACAAAACTAAGACAATTCTGTCCGTTGCCCTTTTAAAGGCCCTCACCGACTCACTCACTTTCTCACTTTCCAGCATCTTTCTGTTGCCCTTTTAAAGGCCCTCACCGACTCACTCACTTTCTCACTTTCCAGCATCTCCTCATAGGTGGAAAAAGAGGGCAAAATAAAACACTAAACCCTATTCTGCAGACTGCTGCTGATGCCCTTTTGTCCTGCCTATGCCCTTGTCTTGGGAGCAAGAAATACACACATCTGATCATGGGCTCAGACAAGGACTGGGTTGGATTGCAACCAGAAAGGCACAGGGTGGGAGTTAGCCCCGATTTCTGTGCCCTTTACTTGAAGCATGCTAACTACACTACCTTTGGATTCAATACTTGAACCCAATGAGGCTGTGGTCTTTAAAATGGCCATCTTCCCTCTTCCCAATGCTGCAGATTCATGGGTGCAAAGTTCAATAGAGGCCATCCTAGTCACCACTCACAGGTCAGAGTGGCATTTCAACTGGGGGAACCTCATTATAGTGCATGCACTGAGAGGCCTTTTATGAGCTGTTACTTATTGTACCAGTCCCCCACAACAGTTGGACTTTCAAAAAAAAAAGAAAGAAATTTAGGCTCAAGCTCTCAATATAAAAGGAGACCTCCCATAAGCGATGAGAAACATTCACAGAATTGTTTCTCACCTCCTTTTCTTGCAGATGAGCTAGTCTTGCATTGTGATTAGTAACCAAGAAATAAACATGGGCCTCCATGCAGGTTTGATTGCCTAGGCATGATAACTTCAAGGAATTCTCTGTTCCAGGGAATTAATTTGCTTTGAGCTTCTAAATGCAAAATCAGTGCCTGGTGTTAGTCCTACTTTAGAAGAAAGGTTTTCTGCAGCAGAAATCAAAGAAAAGATATCCTAGCCTTGGACCCATTTTACAGCTTCTATTGATATTGCATTCCAAAAGGAGATATACATATAACCAATTATTAGGGAAATCTGTCTTGAGTCCCTGCTTCTGCAAGGTTTTTGTGAAGAAGAAAGTGGAAACTACGCACCTATTGCAGTGAAACGCAAGTGGTCTTTGTGTTAGTGGGTACTGCTGGGAGGCAGTGAAACAGCTCCATTTCTCCTCCTGTGTTTTTGTTTCGTCTTGTTTAATTTTTTACAAATTTACATAATCATAAAATCCAGAACACACAGCTTGGTGGGTATATGGTGTTGTGGCTTTTTATAGTACCACTCTGTTAATTCATTATTGTCCTGAGATCAAGCAGCTGTTAACAGTGTTTAGCATCAATTTCCCTTGCATTGAAAATACCCGCCCAGCATTCAGGGCTCCTTTTTTCCACTTGGCTTGCTACCATTTATTCTGAAATTTGCCAGGCAACATGCCAATCAATTGCATGTCGTGAAAACCAAAACACAATCACCCACAAATACTCACATCTGTCTTATGTTAATTAGAAGTATAATCACTGGCTAAACAAAAGTGCCTGAAAAAAAACAAAGCCATTTGTGTGCAGAATAATCTCAAATTCATCAACGATGGGAATAATAAACAGGTCTGGTCATGATGTTAGTTTTTTTGATGTTGAGCTTCAACCCATTTTTTCACTCTCCTTTCACCCTCATTAAGTTCTTTAACTCCTCCTCACTTTCTGCTATCACAGTAGTATCATCTGCATATCTGAGGTTGTTATTTATTCCAGCAATCTTAATTGCAGCTTGTGATTCATCCAGACCTGCCTTTCGCATGATGTACTCTGCATATAAGTTAAATAGGCAAGGTGACAGTATACAGCCTTGGCGTACTCCTTCCCCAATTCTAAACCAGTCAGTTGTTCCATATCCAGTTCTGACTGTTGCTGCTTGTCCCACATATAGATTTCTTAGGAGACAGATGAGGTGGTCAGGCACTCCCATTCCTTTAAGAACTTGCCATCAACAAGTTGTTGTGGTCCATTAGCAGCAAAACATTTCAATCTCTCAAGAAAATAAGTCCAGTTGCCATGACTCAACTTCCAGATAAGCTCACATGGATGACTGAGAATCTTCACAGACTAACTTGTATTAGTACTGCGAAGGTAATGGTGAATCATTTCTGAATATCTGTACTTTGGAAA
Source organism: Phrynocephalus forsythii (assembly GCA_029282475.1). NCBI lineage: Eukaryota > Metazoa > Chordata > Lepidosauria > Squamata > Agamidae > Phrynocephalus > Phrynocephalus forsythii. The sequence goes on along the minus strand of JAPFRF010000005.1, from coordinate 110,282,933 downwards.
CGATGTAACATGCTGTTTTATAGTTTTAATATATTATTGAATGCCGCCCAGAGACCATTTGGTAGTGGGACAGCTAAAAAATAAATAAATAAATAAATAAATAAATAAATAAATAAATAAATAAATGAGAACAATCAGAAATGAAACACAATGAAAAGCATAACTCTAAATAAGCATGAAATTGTAAAAAAAAATGGAATATTTAAACAATCCTTGGGGTGAGTAAACTAAAATGAACTTGAATATGGTATTTTCAGCCAGATAATTTTAGGATTTTTTTCTTTATCAGAATGAAAATAATTCAAATAAACTATCTTTGTTGTAAAGGTACAAAGGTAAGAGAACTAAAATGTAAGAACAAAAGGTGAGTCCTGCAGGATTAGATAAAAGCACCATCTAGTTCATTCCTCATGAAGTGCTATGAGAAACCCACAAGCTTGACATGAACACTACAGTATCCTGTCAAGCAACTGATATATTGTTCAATGATATACTTCTTCACAGGGTGGGGAGTCCATATGTAATCTTCTGCTCTAGTAGCCACTGACATATTTATCATCTATGAATTTGTCTAGTGCTCCAATGTAACATGCCTACTAAATGTAACTACAATTCTCCATCAATAATTAGTTGTACAGCAATAGCCTGTTGTTTGCAGAGTGATAATTGCTTATACTCTGGTGCCATCTTCTGGACTGCAAAATAAGACATTTGGGAGGTACTAAATATTAATTTATATATAATTTGTGTTAAGATATTTGATACGTTCCTCATGTTGTGGTGACCCCTTGCCCTGCTTGGAAGAGGCCACAAGCCCCCTTTGACAGGCCACTGCCACAGGTGCCATAGAGAACTTCCTTGTAGTCTACAGGCACCGTCAGCCAATCGCAGCCTCCGGTGCCATTGACTGACATCCCCTCCAACCTATCAAGCTGTAACTCACTCTTTTCCTCCTCCTCCCCCCCCTCCTCCAGACCCAAGCCGTTCGTGCCTTTTTCTTCACTGGCTCATGGCAACCCCTGTGAAATGGTCGTTTGACACTCCCCCCAAACGACCCCCAGGTTGGGAACCACTGTATTAACACTTCTAGACAGTTATGCACTCTTGCTGATCCTGTTGTCCCCCTATCCTGTATATGTACAACTGATTTTAACTGCCCATTTGCAGGTTATTGCTTTTTTTTTTTACTACAGAATCTCATTTTGTTCACTTTAGCCTGCTTGTCTAATCCATTAGGATTATCTTGAGCCCTTTTTTCTTTGTTCTGGTTTACTACCCTCCCAGTTGGAACCCCCATTTGTTACTATTTTTCAGAAGGATGATGAACTATTGGTGAGCAGTTTTCAACTCTGTCATGCCAATCAGCTACAAATTTTTCTAACAGCATCACTGTCTAGGTTATTGGTTTCCACGCTTGGGTAACCCAGGTCTTCTTGGAGTGTAGTTCCCACAAACCTTCAACATCAGCTTTGCACTTTCTTGACCAGCCCTTTAAAAGAAGGGAAAGAACTGTATTTGCCCATTAGGTATGTGGAATAGACTATGGCAGGTTCTTGACTGAACCTTTAAGATAAGTGTATTAGGTATGGCTATTAGGTATACACATTACAGATGGATACAAAGCACTGGTTCAGCAGTTTGTGACCATTCATCCATCGGACGAACAGGTGATCAGGGCTTCCCAGCCGATGCTCAGAGGAGGTGGGGCTGAGAGGCTGGAACACTTCTCCTGAGTGGGTGTCTGCCAAAGGAAGCAGGGTTGGGAACCTAACATCCATTTGTCCAAAGGATGAACCAGCATGAACCACCAGACTGAGGGTTTGTGCCCATGTCTAATACACATGCTTAGTACCCTTCTATTAAAGATCACTTGTAATAAACATGAACTTTTTAAAAAGCAGAATCGAGCTCATTTCTGTCTGAATGTGCTCTTAATGCACTCTTTTATGTTTTTATCAATACCTGCAGCGCAGGGGCTAGAGCACTGGATATGGAGATCCTAATCCCCATTAAGACATGTAATGTAATACATGACCTTAGGTCAGCCACTCTCATTCAATCTGAACTAAATCATTGGAATGCAAGGATAAATTGGAGAAAAGGAGAGTTGCATATGCCATAATGAATTTTATAGCAGAAAAGGAGGATAGAAAAGTAATCAACAAATAAATAGTAATTTTTAAAAGCTTTTGGAAAAAAAAATCACAATGTTTGCTTGATATTTATTATATTTGAATAACTCTTTAAACAACCCCTTCCTTGCTTATGTGTTAGCTGGACTTGCTTGTTCATTTTAAAACAAAAATAATTACAGCTAAGCAACATAACAGTTCTTCCAATAAATAAAGGAAACAAACAAATGAAGTATTTTTTTAGAAAAACAAATAGGTGTAAAATCTCAAAACAGTACTCTGAGACAATGATTAGTACAAAAAAGAGTGTTGATTCTAGAATGCTTAATTATCATCTGCCTCAAGATTTATGTTGTTGCCAAACTTTGCATAAAGTTGGACTTTAAGGTCTGATAATACTCTCTGGATCGATGTCACTCGTGACTCCAATGCTTCAATTTCTTCCTGCAGATTTTGCTGGGAAAGAAAAAAATAGTTAATCACTAAAAACAATCAAACTTTTAACAAGTTATTTCAAAGCCCACATTCCTAAAAGAAGCAAAGATTTTATTGGATCATCTAAGATAAAGTCACAATATAGCAAATTTGTAAAAAAAAAAAAACACATTATTCATTAGATTTATGGAAGTCAGAGTAATAAAAAATAAATCTCACATGCCTAAATGGTTCTTAACTTGGACATGTCCAAGAGGAATGTCTGACCCTCTATTATAAAGAAACAGCAAAATATACTAATCCTAAAGCAGAAATTTCAGAGAGGGTAGCCGTGTTAGTCTTTTCAAGAATTTTTGCCCGGAATTCTTGAAAATACTAATACCAAACTAGCACATTACATATCCACTGCTATTGATAATCTACGCACATTTGTATTAAAACACTAAACCTTTTAAACAGGGTTGTGAATTCATCCTCTGATCTGATCTGAAAGGTCTCTTAATAGATCCTGATTCAGTCTGAAGTGATTTGTGCCCCACAGAATTGGATCTCTGCCTTGGTTTCTAATCAGGCTGTAAGCCTGCTGCTGACTTGCCCTGGAAAATCAAAAAGGTGTGACTCTTTTTTTGGTTTTGCACTGAAATTCGTACAGTTTAGAGATGTGATATTCCCCAAAATAGGGTATTCAGTGGTTCCCTGGGTTATGAAATTAATCAATTCCCCAGGACGCTTCATGCTGCAAACATTTCGTATCCCAAAGTGCAGTTTCCCATAGGAATGCATTGAAAACCAATTAATCTGTTTTGGAAGTCAGAAAAAAGTCAAAAAGAGAATGGATTAATTGGTTTTCAATGCATTCCCATGGGAAACCGCTCTTCGGGATACAGAATTCTTCACTCCCTCGACTCTTGCACTTACCCACTCCCGAAAAATTGACAGGTGGCACAGAGCTGAAGGCACCACAGTGGGGAGAGACTTGTCTTTGCTGTGGTGCCTTTGGCTCCCTGCCACCCGCCTCCTTTTCAGGAGTCGATAAGGGCAAGCACTGATGGGAAGGAAAGATGTGCCATGCACCCGAAAGCTGAAGGAAGGTGCTACCACCTGCTCCCTTTTTGGGAGTGGGTAAGGGCAAGTGCCGGGGGGGAGGAGGGGAAGAGATGCACCATGCGCCTGAAAGCCAAAGACACTACTATGGCGCGTCTTTCACCTCCTCATTGCTTGCCCTTACCCACTGCCAAAAAAGAGGTGGGTGGCACAGAGCCAAAGGCACCAAAGAGGACAGAGGCTTGTCCCTGCTGTGGTACTTTCAGCTTCTTTCGAAACCTGAATTTTTTGTAACCTGAAGCATTCGTAACTCGGGGCACCTCTGTAAACCTGCCACATTTCAGACATGGGTTATGTATTAGGCACCTTTAAAGTTTCTCTTCTCCAAAGAAAGACAGACAGACAAAATATCTTATGCCCCATCTGACTGTTTTGTTTTATTTACATAAACTGATCTGTCAGTTCACCTTGAACTAAATCAAATCTGGTCATTCTGCCTCACTCCAGATCTCAGATAAATCGGTCCAAATTAGACTAACTTTGTAAGTTATTTGGCATTTCACCAACTGCGCTGCCCAGTCCTACTTTCAAAATAAATTTGAAAAGTCAAGTTCTTTTATAATTGTATTTCAAGTGATAGAGAGGTCCTGTATGTAATATACAGAAGGGTAAAAATACAACACTGATAAAAATCTGAACAAAAAAACTAAAGATATACTAGTATACAAGCATGACCCTTGACCTTGCCCCAACACTGCAGGATGCTTGCTTCTTTTTCAGTTAAACAGAATTAGCTATTATACAAATTCTATAATTTGTATTCCAGCACCGAGTCTGGGGTTGGACTTCATGGCTTTATAAGACATGTTTCAACTTCACTATTCTATGATCCTATGATCTTAACATGGAATGGGTTAGAGTAAGACAGAGACAACATGGTACCTGTGGGCATCTGCCACTACGTCCACAAAGGACCTTGCCAATATTTATGATTTAAATATTCATACATGTACACACACACACACACACACACACACACACACACACACACACACACACACACACACACACACACACACACACACACACACACACACACCTTTACTACTCTCATTCTCCAGACTATCTGAATCTTGTCTCTCCACCACACCACCTTGATATCTGAGCAAGAAACATCACTAACCTTTGCCTCTTCCAACATCTCCTGTGTCTCCTCTTGAGGATGGCTAATGAAGACATCTCCAATTTGGTAAGGTATCAATAGTGAATCATCATCAAGCATCATGAGGTCATCACATGCATCTTGTAAATTCTGAAGCTGTTTCTGTGGTCAAGAAATCAGTCATTCCCATCTGATTTTAACTAATATAAGTAAAACATTGTTTTTACATTGATGTTATGTCGTAAAAACATTAAAATAGTTTAAAAAACACAATGCAAAGTATAATAGCAACATTTTTTAAAAAAACTATACATAAGCTTTTATAAAAGGATTCCAAATATGTATCAATATGAAGTTATCTGTACATCATGTGCTCCTGACAGGAATTGTAAGAGCCTTATCCTCTAAATAACAAGAAGTGGGCAATGACCTTTCTAAGGCAATGCAAATCTTTTAGTCACTAGGAAGTGAAATTTAGAAGTTAAAAAGCATCAATAAAAATCAGAGAATGTTCCAATACAAGCAATGACACACACACACATTCCAAAATAATCTAGGACTGAACATAATGCAGGTTTAAGAAATGCATGGTGTGGTGCACAGTGCCAGCAAATAGATGATTTATTTAGACATTTACTAAAGAAGTGTTGAGTTATCTAGTACATCAAAGACAAAAATTATTCCTTAATGATTGATAGCTTAACTTCTATAAATACAGCTAGTATGAAAGCTAAGGTCACATTTAGCTAGTTAAGCAAAACAATCAATCCAGTCTGTACATCATGTGTTTCTTAATGAAATACTATGTTTTATTTCTGAACCAGTAACAAATATCTATAAAACAATGTTGCAAGTTTCTTTTTCTATATTGTTTCAGCAAGCATTTCTAAGAGCAACATAGACAGTTGAGGAATTTTGTGCTACAGAACGATATCTAGATACCAACAAATGCTGCAACCATGAACACTGTAACTCTGCCAGGTTTGGAAAATCATTCCCACCCTACGAAATGACAGAAATTAACTCTCAGAACCTACCAGTTGGTCTAAAGTAAGAATTGCATCTTCAGTCCAAGACAAAAAATGGTCCTTCCCAATATTTAGTGGCTCATGTTAACTTAGCATGTGAAAAGAATCAAGCTGAAATGGCTGTGTCATTATGTACCACAGCTCTCTGTTGCACAAATGGTTCAGGAAACAGAAACCATTGTAATATGAGTAAGACCCCAATGCCATCCATTAAAAGGGAACATCATATAGCTAGTTTCCAAATGGATTCAAGTTACGTAGTTCAGCTGAGATGCACAATAATTGGTACAAGTAAGCAAATTAAACTGGTGACAAAAACTAGGATAGTATGGAATTCAACATAAACTCCCAAAATGGAATATCACATTTATGGAAATATCAATGGCAGGGATTATACAAAGAACATATGTAATCTCAGATATAGCATTCATTTGATTGTGATGGCAGCTTGTTGGGACAGAGCCCTGTACAGTGTGTTCAAGAAAAACCAACTTTCTGTTTCCTATCTATAAAACTTTGAAGTGATTTCAGTGAGCAAAAACTAGGGTGTGTGCCCTTTCATTTCCCATCACGTGACATGCAAGGTGATTAAACAATTTCCATGTACAGTGGACCCTCGTATTAAAACAAACAGTTTGTATAACATAAAATCTGTACAACATAAAAATTCTTGAGATAGGGGAATTTTGCTTAACAGAATCACTGATGGGGTGAATCAGTACAACATAAAAATGGTCGTGATTAGGGATTATACTCCATTTTAATGCATTCCTATGGGAAATTTGTATAAAGGAAAATTTGCTTAACGGAATTTCATTTGGAACTAATTAATCCCCTTATACAAGGTACCACTGTACTTGTAAATGCAGCCTGGATATAAAGAATCAAAACATGGAAAACCTGTAAGAGAGACTTGTGGTGTCTGGAAAGGGCAGGGAGGAGAATCAGGAGAGCAGGGAGATTGAAAGAACACGTGGGGTGGAAGACAAAACTGCACAAGGCTGAGACAGACAAGCAGTTTCTAAGCCAGGTAAACTGGGTGCAAGGTGACTGAAAACCACATTGAAGAGGGAAAGAACAGTGCAAAAGATATAATTTGATGTTTGGGAGAGAAAAGAGAGGGCTGAAGCAGCTAGTACTATCACTAGTAGGTAAGGCTTATATTCCAGTCAGTGTGCTTAGTACTGCAGTAAATCAGCTTTCCCCAGAAGCTTTATCATCAGGTTACCTTTTTATCTTCAATTTCTTCCTTTAGTTCTGTAATTCTACTGGTGTTTCTTGCAAACTTGTTAATTTTCTGTTGATCTTCAAAAGTAACATTGACATCTTCTGCTGCCTGCACAAAACAATCAGAAATGGAGTTTAGCACGAAGAGCAACTGGAACAGCAATCTGCTTTTTCAGTTAAGCCAGAGCCCCCTCTGCTTACCATTCAGTTTAGAATTAAGTCAGTTTATTAACATTCTATCACCATGTGGGGTTCCCCTCCCCCAAAATCAGAATCAGCTATTTATCCTGATCTCAAAGAGCTAATTTTAATGAAGGAAAGGCTAAAATAACATTGCCAAAGAGTAGGATAGCTCGGGGGGGGGGAATCCTTAGGATATTTGCATATACATCAGTTACCATAGGAAATGCCTGAGATCACAAAGGAACTATGAGTCAATGTATAAATACAGAAAGGAAGGAGGGGAGTAGTGTTTAAGTGTTTAGGACTATTTGAATAAGAGACAGTGTGCTTGTAACAGTATGCCCCGTAAAACATGAAAATATACAAGTGATCACTGGCAGTGGAGAGAAGGAAATTCAGATCAGGGGACCAATATAGCTATGTATTAACATGCATTTATTCAAATGTCTGCACATACATACATACATACATACATACATACATACATACATACATACATACATACATACATACATTGTAAGTTAGGACAGGCTGAGAAACAATAATTGTCCCAAGATCACTCTGTGTGTTTTATGGCACATGTAGCTTTTCATCAGAAGAGGCCTTTCTCTCGATCCCATCACCCACACAGGTATGTCTCATGGGAACACATGAAAGGGCCTTCTTGGCTCTTGCGCCGATTCTGGAACTCCCTCCCACTACAAGTGAGGACTGCCCCATCTCTGCTATCTTTTCAGAAACAAGCATTAATGCTTCTTTGGCAGATGGTGAGGTGGGTGGGTAGATGGACGGAAGAATTACATACACCAATTTGCGAATCATTAGAGGATCAAGGGAAGTGATAGTACCACTCTATTCTGCTCTGGTCAGACCTCATCTAGAGTACTGTGTCCAGTTCTGTGCACCTCAATTTAAAAAGGATGTTGATAATCTTGAGCGGGTCCAGAGGAGGGCAACCAGGATGATTGAGGGTCTGGAGGAAATGTCTTACGAGGAGCGGCTTAGGGAGTTGGGTATGTTTAGCCTTACAAAAAGAAGACTGAGAGGGCATATGATAGTTATGTTTAAATATTTGAAAGGATGTCACATTGAAGAAGGGACTGGTTTGTTTTCCATGGCTTCAGAGACTAGGACTCGGGGCAATGGTTTCAAACTACAGGAAAAGAGATTCCATTTGGACATTAACAAGAATTTCATGACAGTTAGAGCTGTTCGGCAATGGAATATGCTGCCACGGAGGGTGGTGGAGTCTCCTTCTTTGGAGGTTTTTAAGCAGAGGCTGGATGGCCATCTGTCGGGAGTCCTGTGATGGGGGTTCCTGCATGGCAGGGGGTTGGACTAGATGGCCCTTGAGGTCTCTTCCAACTCTATGATTCTATAAGATCATAATAGGCCACCTTTCTCCCAGTAAGGGGGGGCAAGATGACTCACAACTGTAAAAGTAATATAGTGATCCCCTGTCCATTTGTGGTTCATATACTATATATCGCGGGACCACAGTACAGTGGTACCTCGTATAACGGAGGGTTTGTACAACGAAAAATCCGTACAACGGGAAAAAAATCCGCCCCCCTCCCCCCCCCGCGCGGCCCCCTCCGTCCACCACCTGCAGCCGCCCGGGAAGAGGACAGGGGGGGCGGTCGGGGAAAGAGGGGAGGGGAGGGGAGGGGCGGCAGGCACGGAGGGGGGCGAGCCGGGGAGGGGTGCCCTTACCTGGCACCTGTGCAGGGGTCCTCCGCTTGCCGCCGCTGCGGATGCTGAGGTTCCTCCCGGTGCGGCGGGCCGCCGGTGCGCCCTCCTGCCTGCCGGCCGCCCCCGCAGTCACCTCCACCCACCACCTGCGGCCACCCGGGATGAGGATGCGGGACGGGAGGGGAGGGGAGGGGAGGAGCGGCAGGCCACCGCCACGGATGCTTGGGTTCCGGGGCGGGCTGCCAGTGCGCCCTCCTGCCTGCCGGGCGCCTCCGGGGCTCCGGCAAGAGGTGAGCGGAGGGGAGAGGTGCGGCTGCTCGGGGAAAGAGGGAAGGAGGGAGGTCCGCACGCTCCCTGCGGCCGGGCCCTCGCTCCTCCTTGGGGGGTCAGTCGCGTGAACGTTTCTGAGCCCGAGGAAAGGCGTCCGCTACCTCGGGGCAATAGGAGGCGGGAAGGGGCAGGGTTTGGTGCTGGGCCACAAGCTGCGGTGGGGGGGTTGGGGTGGTGGCAGGCTGGTTGGAAAACAAGCGCCATGCCTCGTGGTGCCACGGGGCGGGTGTGGGAGGCGCGGGAGGCCGGGGAAATGGCCGGAGGTGTGCAGCGACGTGAGGGGAGCTGCTCCGAGCGAGGTAAGGGGCCAAAGCAGAGGGAAAGGGTGGGGGAAGGCCCACCCCACCCCACCCCACCCCGAGCGCCCATTGGGGCTGCAGCTGCTGCCTTCCTACCATGGGGTAAAATGGTGTCCAGGCGGGGAAAGACAAGACAAGGGGGGGCTGTTTAGACGGCCGAGAAAAGCGAGCTTCCTTCCAGTGCCTTAGCGCTGCAAGAGGCTGTGGAGTAGGTCCCGGGCTTGGGGGAAGCCGCCGCGGCTCTGTGGTAAAAGGTAAAGGTCCCCCCCCGCACATGGGTGCTAGTCGTGTCCGACTCTAGGGGCGGTGCTCATGGCCGCACTCAAGCCGAAGAGCCAGTGTGGTGCAAAAGTCAATAGCCATGTGGGCGGCATGGCTGCAAGGAAACACTGTTTTTTTAAAAGTTGCACGGGGGTCCACCGCCCGCCCGACCCCCCTCGCCCCAAAAAAACCTAGCGCTGCATTGGAACGGATTAAATCCAGTTTCAATGCATTCCTATGGGAAATTAGAATTTGTATAACGTAATTAATTACGTTGTACAAGGTACCACTGTATATGAAAAAAAGCCCCCTGGGGTAAGGGGGTAAGGCCTGTTTCAGGCCTTCCGTACTTACCCCAGGACTGGCGCTGACCCAAACGGACCTGCAAAGGCTTTCCTGGGCCTTCTGGAGGCCCCAAAATGGCTTCTTTGTGAACCGGAAGTCACTTCTGGTTTCCAGAAAATCATTTCTGAGGCCTCCAAGAGCCTTTCTAGGCTTGTCAGGGGCCTCAGAAATGATTTTCGGCGATCCGGAAGTCACTTCCAGTTCACAGGGAGCCCCTTTCGGGGGCTCGGGAAGGTCCTCGCAGGCCCATTTGGAGCCGTGCCAGGCTGGGGGTAAGTACAAGAGCCCCCAGCTAGTCCCTCCCAGCCCGACCTGACCTATTGCGGATTTTCAATTATCGTGGGTCAGGTTGGGTCCCTAACTCCCACAATATGCAGGGGATCACTGCAGAATTAGAGCATGGTAAGGTAAAAATTAAAAAAGAATTGAACTATTGCTAATTAAAATACTACTGAATCATTAAAAGGGAGTGAACAATAAAGACTATCTTCAAAAGGAATGGGAGGGCTTAATTATTTCATAAGCAGATATACAACTTCTTAGCAAGACTAGGCTATAGGTGTACCTATAGGCCAATAATAAAAAATAATTGCAAGCTTTCGTGGACAATTATCCACTTCTTCATAGCAAATACCAAAAGTCCAAACATGGCAAAAGGTATCACCTAGAGCAGTGGTTCTCAACCTGTGGGTCCTCAGATGTTCCTGGACTGCAACTCCCAGAAGCCTCCACCACTCGCTATGCTGGAAGGGACTTCTGGAAATTGCAGTTCAGGAGCCTCTGGGGACCCACAGGTTGAGAACCACTGACCTAGAGCCTAGTCTTGCATTTATATTTTATAATAGCCACACGGCTCCCCTTTTTTTATTTCAATGGAACTGAGGATACCAAGAAAGACACACACACACATGCCAAGAGGGCACACAGACTTTCAACACCAGCACAGCATTACTGGAACTAATAGGTAATATTCCTTTTTTTAAACCTGGTACCAACTGGCTATACCTAGTCGGTTTATTAAATTACATCCCAGTCCCTACCAGCATATAGGTCAGGGGTGCCCAAACTTTTTGAGAGGAGAGCCAGATTTGGTTGCTGAGAATGTGTCAGGGGCCGGTTGCTCCCCGACCCTGCCACCCCACTGCAAGCCCCACCCACGGACCCATAAGCCCCACCCACGGACCCCTTGCAACCCCACCTGCGGGAAGGAAGGCGGGGACCAAGGGAGGGAGGGAGGAAGGTGGAAACCAAGAGAGGAAGGAAGGAAGGTGGGGAACGAGGGAGGGAGGAAAGAAGGAAGGTGGAAGCGAAATGAAGCACAGGGAGCCATGGCCACCGCAGGGGAATGTGTGGGTGAAGGAGGGGGAGGGAGGGGCGGGCCAGCCAGCCGCAGGACACTCAGAATGGCCTGATGGGCTGGATTTGGCCCCCGGGCAGGACTTTGGGCAGGCCTGATATAGGTTTTCTGCATCAACCCCCCCCCGCCCCCAATTCTCTGGCCAAACAGAAATTTGTATACTGCACTTCCAAGAGCCAAATGGAGAGGAGGTGTGGGTAAGCAAGTGTGGCCTGTGTCCCTTTGTTTTAAGAACTGGGGTGTGAAACCCAATCCTTGACTTCAGCAACTTGACAAGTACCTTGCTGCTCCCTGCCTCATCTAAAATGGACGTGCCTGGTGAAAATCATCTTGCCAAGAACTTTAGATCTAACTTAGAATAATTTATTTATTTATTTATTTATTCTTGTATTTATATCCCGCTTATCTACTACAAGTAGTACTCTAAGCGGCTGACAGCAATGAATGTAAAATCAATAAATGCATCAATATAAAACAAAACAACATAAAACAATAAAACAACATTGCATGTAAAATCCTCCTACATCCCAGCATGCGGAGGGACAGATCCAACAAGTTAAAATTAGGCACGCCGAATAGGCTGACTAATTTAAAACAGTAGCGGTGGCGGGGGGGGGAGAAAAAAAGAAAGAAAGAAAGAAACCTAACTGAGATCGCCAAAGGCCTCTCGGAACAGAAGAGTTTTTAAAGCTTTCCGAAAGGCCTGCAGGGACTCTGCAGAGCGCACTTCGCTGGGGATGGCGTTCCATAAGGAAGGGGCTGCCACTGAGAAGGCCCGGTTCCAGTGAAGCGTCTTCCGGGCCTCTCGAGGAGTGGCAACCCGCAGCGAGTGCGCTCGCACCTGCCGAACAGGGCGGGCCGAGGTGGATCGCTGGACGATACGCTCTGTCAGGTAGTCCGGGCCCAAGCCATGGAGGGTTTTATAAACTAAAACCAAGACCTTGAATCTAATCCGGGCTGCAACGGGCAACCAGTGCAGACGAGCCAGAACTGGGGAGATGCGGTCATAATGACGCGCACCAACCACCAGTCTGGCCGCATTCTGGACCCGCTGCAGACGCCGGAGAAGAGTCAAGGGCAGCCCCATGTAGAGCGCGTTGCAGTAGTCCAGCCTCGAGATCACCAGTGCCTGGACCACTGTTCTCAGAGAGTCAACATCCAGGTATGGGCGGATCTGGGCGATCTGACGAAGATGGTAATAGGCGGCCCTGGTAACGGACGCCACCTGCGCCTCCATGGTCAGCGCCGGGTCCAGGACCACGCCCAGATTCCGCGCCCTCTCCACCGGCCGGAGGGAAACGCCCCCCAGACAGGAAAGAGGGCCACCATACCCAGATGGTGAGCTCCCAAAGAACATGACCTCCGTCTTCCTGGGGTTGAGCTTAAGCCTGTTCGCCCCGGTCCAAGCCAGGACGGCGTCCAGGCACTCATCAAGGATCCTCACAGCTTCCACTGCAGAGGTGGAAAAGGAGAGATAGAGCTGCGTGTCATCAGCGTACTGATGACAGCGGACTCCAAATCTCCTAATGACCCCAGCCAACGGCCTTACGTAGATGTTAAACAGCAAAGGGGACAGCGCGGCCCTGTGGAACCCCACAAGGGAGTATCCAAGGAGCCGATAACTCCCCCCCATGCTGAACGTACTGAGGACGGCCCTCCAGGAAGGATCGGAGCCAACTGCGAGCAGTGCCTCCGATTCCAACCTCAGAGAGCCGGTCCAACAGGATGCCGTGGTCGACGGTATCAAAGGCCGCTGACAAATCCAGGAGAACCAACAGGGTAGAGCAACCCCTGTCGGCCGCCCGGATTAGGTCATCTTGCAGCGCGACCAAAGCTGTTTCGGTCCCCCGACGAGGCCTGAACCTGGACTGGCAAGGATCGAGGCACTGCCGATCCTCCAGGTACGACTGCAGTCGGACCGCCGCCACCCTCTCGATCACCTTACCCATGAATGGGACGTTAGCTATGGGACGATAGTTGGCTAAGTCGTCCGGACAAAGGCCAGATTTTTTAAGGATGGGCTTTACCACTGTCTCCTTCAGACGGGAGGGAAAAACCCCCCCGCTGAAGGAGGCAGTGGCGATAACCGAAGCCCATTCGGCCATAGTCCCGCTGGCAGCTTTTATAAGCCAGGCAGGGCAGGGATCGAAAGGAGTGGACGCCGGCCGACAGCAAGCCATAGCCTTAGAGGCCTCGGCAGCAGAAACAGGCCCAAGCGCATCCAACCGGGGCGACGAAGGCGGACCAGCAACCGGGGGTGCCGGGGCAGTGCCACTGCAACCGGAGTCGAAGCCGGCCCGGATGGCCTCAATCCTGGCAAACCATATCTTTTGCATTGTGTGGACTTTTGGCTGTTACTTTGGAAAAGTGGTTAAGTGTCCAAGAAAGGTTCCAATGGTTCTTGTTAATTATAATCACTCACACACGCAATCATCAATTAATTGGTGGCCTATAAAGGTATTTGCATTTGTATTTTGTAATTACCACACGGCTCCCCCCCCCTTTTTTTTAAGTCTTGGCATTGAGGGGATTCAATCGTAACCCTTGAAAGCCTCCAAGGATTCTCTCTCCCTCTGTGTGTGTGTGTGTGTGAGTGAGGGGATTCAATGACCCTTGAAAGCCTCTATGGATGCTCGAGCTGTGTGTGTGTGTGTGTGTGTGTGTGTGTGTGTGTGTGTGTGTGTGTGTGTGTGTGTGTGTGTGTGTGTGTGTGTGTGTGTGTGTGTGTGTGAGGGGACTCAATCGTAACCCTTGAAAGCCTCCAAGGATGCTCTCTCTCTCTCTCTCTCTCTCTCTCTCTCACACACACACACACAGAGAGAGAGAGAGAGAGAGAGAGAGAGAGAGAGAGAGAGAGAGAGAGAGCTGTGTGTGTGTGTGTCCGTGCGTGTTTTAAGTCGGAAGCGCCTGTTCGGGCGGAGCCCACCCGATACTGCCTCAAGGAAGAAGGGCTGGGTGAGGAGTGGGGGGGAGGGCCGCCCCTCCAACCCAACCACCGCCTCGGTCTCCGCTTCGCTCCAGCCCAACGACCCGCCAGACTGCCTGTCCGCCCAAGCCTTCGGTGCTGGAGGGGGCGGCTGAAATAAAGAAAACCATCAGGCTTCCCCGCTGCCAAGCCCACCGCCTCGCTTCATTTCCACCCCCTTCCCCGGAGCCGGTTAATTAGGGAACAGCCAGAATGCACGCCCCCCCCTGGGAAGTTCAGCCACGCTCCCGCCGCCCGCCTTCCCTCTCAGCCCCTCTCACCGCTTTCTTCATGGTGGCCGCCATTTTGGGGGCTGGACGGGACTAAACTCCCCCTCCTTGGGGGAGAGCTGTCCTCGGCTTCTCTCATCCTTTTCACGCCCTCTCTTTTTAAACGAAGGGCTCCGCCTCCCCTTCGCTTTCGTTTCTTTTTGCCGACATAAGAACGCGCTTCCCAGTTATCGTCCCGAAGAGCGAAAGGTCGCGGGACTGTCTGCCTTCTCCCCCTATTCCCGCGGATGTTGGTATGGCCCAGGTTAAAGGCGCCAAAGAGGAGGGGAACGGAAAAGCGGTCGGCCGTCAGAAAAAAAACGGGGGTGGACGAGGTAGAAGTTGCAATGCGGGGGAAGACCGGTAGGGGGCGGAGCGGGCCTTCGAGTGAATTCGGCGTGTTAGCCGTGCAAGGCTGCGAGACAGGAGATGCTTAAGGCTAGAATGCAAGAATTGAGACCTTTGTGGTTACTTGCATGAGCCACGCCGCACCTTTCTGCCATTTTGTGTACATTCATGATTATAATGCTTGCACAGCTACAACTAGTATGCTTGTCCCAAATATACCTTTACTCATACAGGAGTTTGTCCCATCCCTTGATCATGATGGTTGTTGTTCAGTCGTGTTCGACTCTTCGTGACCCTATGGACCAGAGCTTGCCAGGCCTTCCTATTATCTTCCACTGCCTCCCGGAGTTTGGTCAAATTCATGTTGGTTGCATCGATGACACCGTCCAACCATCTCATTCTCTGTCGTCCTCTTTTCCTTTTGCCTTCGATTTTTCCCAGCATCAGGGACTTTTCCAAGGAGTCCTCTCTCCTCATGAGGTGGCCAAAGTACTGGAGCCTCAGCTTCAAAATCTGTCCTTCCAGGGAACATTCAGGGTTGGTTTCTTTCAGGATGGATAGGTTTGATCTCCTTGCAGTCCAGGGGACTCTCAAGACTTTCCTCCAGCATCACAACTCAAAAGCATCAATTCTGCGGCAATCAGCCTTCTTTATAGTCCAGCTTTCACTTCCACACATCACTACTGGAAAAACCATAGCTTTGACTATCCTGACCTTAGTTGGTGTGAGAAGGTGGAACACCCCGGAGACGGACCAGAGGGTGTGTCGTCTGGACCTCCCAAGAGCAATCGCGAAGAGGACAAAGAACTAGAAAGACGTGTTAAAAGGCTTCATGTGATTGAGTTAGAGGATGACATAAAAGAAGATTGGGAAGCAGAGATAAGAGAGGGAACAAAGGATACCTATTGGGTGGTAGAGGAAGCTTCTAACCAATGGGATGAGCGCGCGAGGAGAGGAAAAGGTGTGTGACATGAGGGGGGAGGAGAATGACCGTTGGGACCAACGGTGGAAGGATGCAGGGACCCAGACGGAGAAGAGTCTAGGTTGCGGATGCGTGGGTTGGACTAAAGTCCATAAAAAGGTGAAGAATGGGCGTGGGCAGTCCACGTAAGACCCCTGCAGTGGCCGGAAAACTCTAAAAGGTTTCAGGAATGGAGGGGCACGAAACCTGTCATACCTGTGGCGCAGTGGGCAAAACACCCATGCTGCGGAACGCAATGTTGGAGTCGAGGAACAGTTATTCCCCCTCACCCGTAAGAGATTCAAGTTCGCGTTTGAAGTCTGTTGATGTTGGTTTTGAAGATCCTTATGTTGAAGGAGATGTTATACCCGAGATGCCTGAATTAACCCCCAAAGTTGTTGAATATGCCCACAGAGACTTTGATTCAAAACACAATAAAAATCCTTTCAATGTTTTATTAAAAAATGACTCATCTCTGGTTTATGGCTCGGATCCGCCGAGGGTTAGAATCAAACCCTCACAGTTGGCAAAGTGATGTCTCTGCTCTTTAGGATGCTATCTAGGTTTGCCATTGTTTTCCTCTCAAGAAGCAGGCATCTTTTTATTTTGTTGCTGCAGTCGCCATCTGCAGTGATCAAGGAGCCCAAGAAAATAAACTCTGTCATTGCCTCCATTTATTCCCCTTCTATTTGCCAGGAGGTGATGGGACCGGTGGCCATGATCTTAGTTTTTTTATGTTGAGCTTCAGCCCATTTTTTTACTCTCTTCTTTCACCCTCGTTAAGAGGTTCTTTAATTCCTCCTCACTTTCTGCTATCAGAATAGTGTCATCTGCGTATCTGAGGTTGTTGATATATCTTCCAGCAATCTTAATGGTTAGCCCTTTCTAATTAACAGATATCCCTTGTTTTGTAGTGGAATAGAGCAGTGATGGTGAACCTTTTAGAGACTGAGTGCCCAAACTGCAATTCAAAACCCAGTAATTTTTTTTGCAAAGTGCCAATACAGTAATTTAACCTGTATACAGGTGGCTATGAAGGGGTGCTGTCGAGTGTGCACAGAAAGGGCTCCGAGTGCCACCTTTGGCACCCGTGCCATAGGTTCGCCATCACTGGTATAGAGTGATGGAAGAGGATGATGGAGAGCAAAGTTGACCGTGGATTCTCAAGTGAGGGAGCGGAACTGGAAAATCCACTCCTTAAATATCTCACCTTAAAAGCCCTAATGAGTAAAGCTACATATTGGTTACAACAGCACATAACTTTATATAATTAATAATGGAATATATACATATAAAGTACACCCAGTTGACAGGTGAACATGCTGAATGGCCATAGAATGCTAGTTGGCTTGGGAGGGGCAGGTTGAAGAAGAGCTATAAGCAGACATTTTGGCAACTGCGGTAAGATATTGGTGCCTCCATTTTAAAAAAGGGGGAGCAAAAAAGTGGCTTCCCCAAAAGAAAGAAAACGTTTCATCTCTCTCTGTGTATCTCTCTCTCTCTCTCTCTGACTTAAAACAAGGTGGAAAATGAATAGGGCTGGAGGAACATTGCTGTTTATTTTCCTCCCACTCACCAGTAAACTCACTCCCAGACTTTGGCACTCTCCAGAGTTTCTAAAACCTAGTACAGTTGTACCTTGTATAAAGGAATTAATTCATTCCAAATGAAGTTATGTTAAACAAGGTTTCCTTTATACAAATTTCCCATAGGAATGCTTTGAAAATGGAGTAATCCCTAATCGTGACCATTTTTATGTTGTATGGCTTCGCCCCATAGGCGATTCTGTTAAGCAAATTTCCCCTATCTCCAGAAATTTTTATGTTATACAGGTTTTATATTATACAAGCCGTTTGTTATACGAGCATCCACAGTAATAATCCTGAAGGAAAAAACAGGAGTGAGGGAATTCAGAAGAATATTCTGGAAGACATATGACTGATTTGAAGCTCAAGTATGTGCACTTTCAAACTATGACATTTTGTGGCAGCCCCCACCCCAACACAAACACAAATGTCTGAATATTGTTGTGATGCACAGACACTCTCCAATATTTATATTTGTAGTGTTGTTACAGTCATGACTGACTCTTCGAGACCCCATGCCCATGGAGTTTTTCTTGGCAGGACTACTGGAGTGGCTTGCCAGTTCCTACTCCAGGTGCCTACAGCACCTGGTATTCGCTGGTGGTCACCCATCCAAGTACTAGCCAGGCCCCCTGCTTAGTTTCCGAAATCAGGCGAGATCAGGTGTGCTTAGGGCATCTAGGCAGCGCCAGTATTTTTATACTACCCATTAAAAAAAAGACATATGAAAATTACTAAGATCACAGCCTGTTGTAATACAAACAGCAAAAACTTCTATGGTACCTACTGGTCTAAGCAGACAACTTTGTATCCTATCTATTTGACTAATTTAGGAATGAATCTTGTTAAACTGTTCCAGGAGGAAGCTGGAAACTACATGCTCACCACTATACCGCATACTCTAGTGTCTACAGCTAAGCCCTCCAATACAGCCACATTTGTTGAGATTAATCAGAGAAAGACTCACAGCTTAAAAATTCACATTGGGCATTTTCAAATTGCCACACAATGGGAAAAAGAAAGCCACAAGGCGGGCAGCCAAAGAAATATACCAGTATATCCAGGAAAAGCTTCAAAGAGAAATAACAGACCACTTTTTGTTGTTGTTGTTGTTGTTGTTGTTGTTGTTGTTGTTGTTGTTGTTGTTGTTGCATACGGCTCCCATCTGAAAATTTGTACACCCATCACTAGCGGCATATGGTCTGTTGTGGACACAAGGGCATTTCCCATTAATTGGTCTTGAGTGCCCTTTCTTGGATCACATGTGGTTGACGGAAAACACCCATGGATGGCTTGTCTCTAAGAACGTTCAAGGATGTCTGAAAAAGTGGAAGTGTCCACAAAAGCTTACATTATTAAACTATAATAGTTAGTCTTAAAAGTGCCACATGCTTTTGTTTTTTATTTTGTTTTGTTTTGCTTTTTGCCTGGAATTCTTGCACAGACTAACACAGATACCTCTTACAAAACTTCAAGGAGAGGAACTCACTGTCCAGTTGCAGGAAACTTATGGAAGCCCTTCCTTGCCTTCAGGAAACATTTAAAAACTTGGTTTTTCCAGACGGCTTTCGGCGACTAAGGGAGGCTGAGCATCTCTTGTGTTGTCTTTTGTTTTTTTGCCTAACCAACTGATTTACTCACTGCCATCTTATATCTCTATTGATTCCTTATTATGTTTGAATGACTAGTTGCTATGTTTTATATACAGTGCTACCCCGACTTACGACGCGCCCAACATACGGAAATTGTGATTTACAAGTGTGATTCCATTGGTTTTTAAACTTATGGAAGCACCCCTACACCTATATTGGTCACCCCCTAGAATTGAGGGTTCATTCGTATGCCTATCTGCCAACAGATAGTTGGGCTATTGGTCTGTACAGCCAACGTTTCTAAAGCAGGGTTGGGAATTGTGAATTGAGGACCCCAGCATGCACCTTTAATGGTGTGTCGGAGGACCATGTTGAAAACTCCGCCACGTCACGGCCTCTGGTCTATGTCCCTCCTTTTCGGAAGCTGCCTGGCCGATCCCGGCCTTGCATCACATCCGGGGCTTACTCCTTCTCTTCCGGCGGAGCCCCCCACGTGGTATCCGCCATTGCCGGGTCCCCCTCCATCCTCGCCAGCACGCCCGCATCAACGTGGGACCCTGGTAAGTCAGGGTCCCGTCCGTCTCATGTGCTCCAAGCTTAGCCTGCTCATAATTGAAACCCTGGCTAGCAAAACTGTTAGCTACCAGTCTGGCTCCAAGACCAGGATTTTAAAACCTACAGCTGTGAAAGCATCAGGACCTAAAAAGTGACCTAAAATTCCATGATGAAAGCTAAAAACCTAAAGAATCCATTCATGTATGGCACGAAGCATCCATCAGAAAAGGCGCCTAAGGCAGTTAACATCCAAGGGTAACAAAAAAAAAGGGTGTAAAATGGAATAGATGTGCTTTTTATTGTTTTAATACTCCTACAAGAGCCAAGGTTAGAGGGTGCAGCTTGTACTTCATGGGCTTGATATTAAAGTAAACCTTGGCACAATCCCATTGCTAAAACTACTTCCACAGAAAGTACTTTACTGACCAAAATTGAATCCATCTGTAGAAGAGAGTGAGAACATTTTAGCAGTGATTCTGTCCACATGCTAATTCATAGTTTTAATTATGTCCACATGTTGCTCCACATTTTGCCATCCTGTCAAAACGAAGGCAGTGGGGTAGGTTTTTCCAACTACAGTGGACCCTCATATAACAAACGGTTTGTATAATATAAAATCTGTACAACATAAAAGAATTCCGGAGATAGGGGAAATTTACTTAACAGAATCGTCTATGGGACGAATCCGTACAACATAAAATGGTCGCGATTAGGGATTACTCTGTTTTCAATGCACTCCTATGGGAAATTTGTATAAAGGAAAATTTGCTTAACATAATTTCATTTGGAACGAATTAATTCCTTTATACAAGGTACCACTGTATAGATAAAGCCAAAGTCTAATCCTATGCCTGTCTACTCAGAAGCAAGCCCCATTGAGTTCATTAATGCTTCTTCTTGGGGAAAACGTACTCAGGATTACAGCCCAAGCCTGCTTTTTGTTCCTATGTTTAAACCCTTGGAAAACTCCAAAATGAAACCAGCAATCGTTATTCACCAAGGAATTGCATGTTGTTGTTTATTGTTGGCTTACGTGCTCCTGGTAGGGATTGTGACATCGCTAGACAAATGTGTGTAAACTCAGAATGAATCAGGACTATACATACAATCACATAGCAAACATGGGGCAAATGAAGTAGCCCCTGGTTGTCCACAGGGTTGAGTGGCATTCTAGAAGACCAGGCCTGCCCAACAGGTAGACCACGGGCTACCGGTAGCCCACAAAGAGTTCAAAAGTAGCCCGCTGGCCATCAATTTAAAAAGTGAAGGGATAAGTTCTCTACCTCTCCCTCCCCCATCCCAAGGACCACCACTGCTCTAGCAAAGTTCTGGATATGCCAGCCCTCTGTCTCAGCTGAATGGGGCAGTTCAAGGACCATCGCACATTGAAATCTGTTCCACCCCAGAACGGATTAATTTATTTTCAATGCATTCCTATGGGAAACCGCTGCTTTACTTACATTTTTTTTTTACTTATGAGCATGCGGAACGGATAAAATTCGTAAGTAGAGGTTTTAGTATAGTAGCCCTGAGGCACTTTGGGCCGGAAAAATTAGGCCTCGGCCTGTTCAAAGTTGAACAGCCCTGTTCTAGACGAATACCCAATGGTTGATTCAGCATTTGAGGGATTAAAAACAGGACGGAGAGAAAGAAAATCAAGAGAAGGAAAGGGAAATCAAAACTAGCACAAATGAATATTAAAAGACACAAAACAGCCAGTGATCAAAAACCTGCTGGATATTTCTTTCTCCCCCTAAGAACTCCTTGCCTACTGGTAGAAGGACAAAAGGAAAATGTCCTGATGGTCACCAGTGTTCTCCAGGATAAAGGATAAGAAGTCCTTGCTGGCTGGTTTCCTCAGGGAAGTCCAGAGAACCATGAGAAAGTAAAGACCTCACCCACTCACACAGTAAGAGAAGCAACTATACTAGTTTGCTGCTTTTTTCATGATGTGCATATTTCAGGATGTGCACAGTCAGTCACCTCACTTTACCTAAAGATATAGGTCGCTTTGACTGCCGAATGTACCTTTGTTGCAAGTGCCGTCTTCTTGGGATCTTGATGGGTTTCTGAGATATGTGAGATGTCTGAGGAATGGTTTATCATGGTCAGTCACCCACCCAGTGAGTATCTGTGACCAAGTGGAATTTTAATCCAGGTCTCCTTATTCCTAGTCCAACAGTCTGTGCCCAAGGTCACGCAGGCTCTCAGATGTGTTTATCTGGCAGTCAGACATACTGAGGCAAAACTTGTTAGAGTAGACAAGTACAGGATTCCATTGTGAGCCAAGAACTCAGAAGTCCTGGGTGTAAATTTCCTTTCTCCTAACATTAATTCAATATGTTGCCCTTGATCTGTGTTGTGATCCACCTGGTGGAAGGGTTATTATAAGGATTACTAAAAGAATTGATAAGTGCTTCTTGAAGTGGTGCTTCACGTAATAAGCGTTAACAACAAATACATTGCTCCCATCCATTGTAATTGCATTGCACAAGAGAACTCCCCTAGGGAAGCTCGTAAGACCTCCACCTGGAACTGTGCTTTTTCAGTTGCTGGTCCTATTTGGTGGAACCAGCCCCCTAGTGATATTAGGACCGTGGAGCCCTTCCCTGCCTTCAGGAAACATTTAAAAACTTGGTTTTTTCAGACGGCTTTCGGCGACTAAGGGAGGCTGAGCATCTCTTGTGTTGTCTTTTGTTTTTTTGCCTAACCAACTGATTTACTCACTGCCATCTTATATCTCTATTGATTCCTTATTATGTTTGAATGACTAGTTGCTATGTTTTATATACAGTGCTACCCCGACTTACGATGCGCCCAACATACGGAAATTGTGATTTACAAGTGTGATTCCATTGGTTTTTAAATCCCGCTGCCTTGTGAGCAAAAGATAGGGTTTCCCTGACTTAACGATTTTTTTTTTTTGAAAATTATTTGGGAGTTTGGGAGGTTTTAAAATACCTGCACCATTTTCCTGCACTTCTCTACTGTGAGAAAGGCAGGTTGATTTTTCCTCTGTTATTTTTATATACTGTACTGTAATATTTGGGGGGGGGGGTTGCGTGTTTGCCGGTGGTGGAGAGTCTTCTTCTTTTTTTTTTTTTTTTGCAATTTTTAAACAACCTGTGCTTTCCCCCTCAATCAGGCATGTTGCGTGGAAAAGTGCAGCTTGTTTAAAATGTCTTTGAGCCACTGAGCCAAGTGGTTGCCTTGGTGGCTTAAAGACATTATAAACCACCTGTCACTTCTCCCCCCAATGCGCCTGGTGAGAGGGGGAAGCTGTGGGTGGTTTAAAGTGGTTTCCCATAGGAATGCATTGAAATCCGTTCGTCCGGAATGGATTAATTGACTTTCAATGCATTCCTATGGGAAACCACTCCCTGACTTACGAGCTAATCAACTTACGAGCGTACACTCAGAATGGATTAATTTCGTAAGTCGGGGTACTACTGTATTTGCATTATGGAGTTATTGTTTGTTTGTGTTCCATGTTGTGAACCGCACAGAGTTCCTTTGGAAAGTAGGGTGGTCTAAACTGGTTTAACTGATGACTGTGGGTCCTGATGGCAATTTTAGTGTTGTGTTGTTAATGTATTGTATTTATTGTATTTACATGTTTTTCTTGTTCTAATTTTATTTAATTTTGATGTTTTAATTGTCTATTTTGATTGTGAGCTGCCTAGAGACCTTTGGGTAGTGGGTGGCAGACAAGCTAAATAAATAAATAAATAAATAAATAAATAAATAAATAAATAAATAAATAAATAAATAAACTCCACAGTAATTGCTGTCCTCCGTGACTTACTAAGGTGGGAGATGGAGCTGTCCACTGGATTTTCCTTCTCACCCACCAGAATGCTGAGTGTAGACCAATCCTTCCTCTGCCCCACCCAAAATCTTTTGCAAAAGTTGACTGAGTGCTTCCTCTTCCTTGAAGGGTATTACCCAAGGTGAGTTCTGCCAAAGCTTTGGTGGCTGCCAGGCATGACTAACCCATGCTCTGTCTGAGTAAATGTTGTTTTCTTTTAAGATGAAAGCTGTGACGGTGGCAGGCAGGCAAGGGGAGGGAAAGTTGTTTTGCTTCGGAGTAGGGAGAACTCGAGTTTGACACAGAAACTTTTCTGCAGCATGCGCAGAGAAGACGCCCTCTGCCTACATCTTGCTAAGGCTGGCAGTGAAAGCTGTTTTCTTGAAAGGAACCAGAGGGTCCCTCTGAACTCCCTGACTTTTGCCACAAGGAACTGGCTTGCTGCTTTGAAATAATGTGAAATTGAATAACAATAACCAGTGAAATTGAATAAAATAAATGGTAATTTTTAAAAGATTTGTTGGAAATGTGGTAAGGATGTTGGTACATATTTTCATATGTGGTGGGAATGTGAAAAGATACAAAAATTGGAGATCTATTTTTAAATAACTAACTGACATATTTGAAAAGTATATTTGAAAAGTATATAGAGCCCAATTCAGAAATTGCTTTATTGTCAATATTTGTTAAAACAGATTATGACTAGAGAGTTGATTACTAATCTCTTGACAGTGGCTAGATTAATTATACCTTGGGATTGGAAGAGAAATTATGAACTATGGGTGAACGAATGGTATAATGACGTTTGGAATATTGCCCTAAATGACAAATTTAATGTGTAATTTAAAGATTAAGCAAGGAGAGTTGTAGATTTATTGAGATTGTAGATTCATTGTAGATTTATTGAATACAGTATGTGCTTGTAAGAAAAAAGGGTAAAGTTCCAGTGCAACAATCAATTCAGTTCTGGAAGGGAGGATAATAAGGGATAATATTTATTAAAAGGTCCCGCTGGTGGCGGGGAGCACTGTTGTTTAGTCGTATGTTAATCTTTTTATGTGCATTTTGTATTTTGTATAGAAATAAATACAAATATTAATTTTTTAAAAAATGAAATAATGCGGGTTGCCTGCCTGATTTTATCCCCCACAAATGTGAACATAGTAATGCCATTCCTGCCAAGCAATAGAATCAGCCTGATGGAATCCCACAAGATCCATTCCACGATCAGCTCCATTGACTTCCAAAGACTGGGATGGAAAGGCAGCCATATTGCAGTGTTTTTGTTATGGCTTTCCTCTACCATAGGCCAGTATTATTCTTTCATCTCATTTGTTTTACTGCATTATAATACTGCCTGATAATCATTGTTCTGGGGAGGATACAGTAGATTATTTTTTTAAAAAATGTAAAGGATAGAACAGTGACTAGAGGCCAGGGCCGGCGCTAGGGTTTTCTGCGCCCTAGGCGGGGGGGGGGGGTGGGCATCGGGGGGGTGTTGTCATTGGTGGGGGTGGGGTGGCGGCCTCGGTGGGGGGCGGCGGGGGCAGACGGCGACAGGCGACAGGCGGTGGGGGGACGGATGGCAGGGGCCAGTGGGGGGGCAGGGGGCAGGGGGGGCAGCAGGCTGGCCAGCGTCCCCTGTCCATTTTGGCACCCTAGGCAACTGCCTAGTTCGCCTTAATGGATGCACCGGCCCTGCTAGAGGCAACACATAATAAAATGAAGCATAACACCAGAAGGGGAGAGTGAAAACTGTGATGTCAACAATAATAGCAATGCTGTAGCTCCTAAAACCAAATCTGCTACCTCAGCCTAAAGCCTCCCTCTGTCAAGTGAGAGGGCTGGCTAACATTCTATATTCTTCCTCAAATAGGACTTTCCTCTGAATAAATACTTTGTGTGGAGAACCATGAAACCAGAAGGCCTCTGCATGAATCTGAGTGTAGAAGAGAGAGAAAACTTTGGTGACAATGATAAAAACAACCTCACAAGGGCATATAAAATCAAAATTCATTTGAGAGCAAAATGGAAAATAATCCATTTTATTTTTAAAACATTAAAAATAATCCTCGAGATTCTTGAGCAAACTGAATTGTCTTTACTGGTCACTGAGAACCCATTAGAGAACAGAGAGAGTCTGATGATTGATTTCACTGAGGTGAAAAACCTGCTATGGTTTTTAATGTGAAAATCACAGGAGCTATGCAAAACAAGTTCAGAACCTTGAATGGATTCTTTAAAATCCAGACTAAAACCTAGAATTGATTATGATCCTGACAAAATCATGGTCACCACCCAGCTGCCTTCCTTCCTTTGTTTATATGGACTGCCTAGGAAAGGTAGCTAGAAATGCCAGCTACCTTAAATTGTTTTAATTTTAATTATGTTTCATTAATTTTAAGTCATTCTGTGCATCTGGTTTGATTTTAATTTGATTTTTTTGTAATTATGTTATTGTTCATGTTTATTGCTTTTAAATTGTCACTTATTGCATTGTGTTGTAAACCACCTAGAGTGGCTTTAGCAGCCGGATGGACAGTATAAAACTCATATAAATAAATAATAAATAAATAAATAAATAAATAAATAAATAAATAAATAAATAAATAAATAAATAAATTTTGGAATTGCAAACTTCACCTATCTGACGTGAAAGGTAAAACAGATTGCAATGAATATAAGTCCCTTTGAAGTGCCAACCATCCCTCTCCAAATTCCCCTGTCTGGACAGGACCTCGGTCTCAGAAAGACATATCTAAAACCATTCGTGTGGAGGGGAGGGGTCACAATCTAGCAGGGGGAACATGGTCCAAAGGAAAGAGTTTATGCAAACACACACCAAAAAAGCCTCTCCGGGAGCCATAGATCTAATCTTCAACATCACTCACTGCTCGAGAACAGAGATGCCCCCACTGATGCTCGGAGAGCATGGAGTTCAATAATCTATATGGCTCATAAGCTTTGGGTTGACTGACCTTGCAGGAAGATGAAGTGATAATTCTGTCAGCCTTTCGGTATTTATGTTGGAAGAGGAAAAAAGAGAGGGAGAGGGAGGGACAGAGAAGGAGAAGAGAGAATGTAAAGACCTATCTGTTTATTTAGCAAACCAAAACTCTTACTCATGAGTTCCCGAACTAAGAGGAAATAAGAAAGTCTCAAGAGAGTGGAGAAAGGGGTGAGGAAATTGAGTTGATTCAATGATGGCAGAAAAAAAATATGTTCCCTTCTTAAATTTGTCACCTGGCAACAGACATGGCATCCAACAAAAGACTGGGGAAGATTGAAAGTGGATACAGACACAACCCAAAAACCATGTGACTACCATGTGACCAAATTCAACAACCATGATCCATCTCACAAGAACATAAGAATAGCCATGCTGGATCAGGCCAAAGGCCCATCCAGCTTCCTGTATCTCACAGTGGCCCCACCAAATGCATCTGGGAGTGCATGAGACTAGATATCAGACTCTTGATACCACTCCCCTGCATCTGGTCCTTTCCCTCCAGGAAACTGTCCAATCCCCTTTTGAAGGCATCCAGGCCAGATGACATCACCACATCCTGTGGCAGGTAAATTCCACAGACTAACAACACGCTGGGTAATCTCCTGATTTATTTTCATAGTGTAACCTCAGTTTCATGGAATATCTTAATAAATCCCCTCTTGTCTTTGGGAAGATATCAAAAGGACCTTCTTACTCTTCAGATGGAGAGCTCCATCTCCCTTCTAAGCTATGAATCCAACCTCTGAATGGTGTGTAGTCTAGTCCACACAAGTTCTCCAATTCTTTAGGTGATCCTTGCGCACCTACTATTTTTGCTTGCCTCTGAATTTTTAGACTGTGGAGCAGGAACAAATTATACCCTGGGGAACTTTTCCAGCATAAAAGGTAGCCCAGAGCTCTTAAGTTCAGCCCAGTGTTTTTGAAGGCAAGGAGCTTGCCAGCTTATCACCTGTTTTATCACCAGTCTGTCTTTCTCAACAGCTCCAATTACCTACTTATCTCAACCTGCTCTGCTTGTATAACATTTTTAAAAAATCAACAAAACATGGCAATGTTTCACGTAGAATGGGTGGTGGTGGTGGATCTTTCACCCTAATGCCATACAGTCCATTTGCCACTTCTTTCACAGCACACATCATCTGATGCCGCCCAACTATGCATTTGGAAGGAGGAGAAAAAGGTAACGCACAGCTCTATACCTTGTCTGTGCTGTTCAGAAACCTTCGCACAGGCGCAGGCACCCCTCAATGCACGCCAGAGAGTGCTTACGTGAGTTAGTTATTGCACTCCTATCTGAGGGGAAGTGCGTCACTATGAATCTGGCAGAAGTTGCCAGAAGCTCAGGTGACAAACCCTGCCGGGCCATTATCCAAGCAACCCCTGGAAAGTCAGCCCTGCTGCAATGAAGTATTCCTAATTCCCTTGATAGCATTGCTTTTATGGAGCTTATCTTTCAGCAGACGCTCTCAAGAGCACTGAAGGGGTTGGGCTTGCAGCAGTGCCAAGTTGTAGATAAGATCCCAGCTGGAATTTTCAGGTTAGTTGGTCCACCATAGGGAGTCCCTCATTTCCTCGATAGAAAGTTCACATTGAACTTTTAATAGAAGTAGTAGCCTCTGTTGGGCTACAGGGCACCCAAGCAGTTTGTGGCCTACCAAGGAAAATGAGGCCTGCTGTTCAGTTACAGCTGGTTTTATTACTTTAAAGAAAAGCCATCTTCAAAGTGTCCTCCTAAGGCACTTTATAAGTTGATTTGGAGCTTTCAGCTGGATCTCAGTTCATTTGGGGGGGGGGCAATCTATCTCCCATCTAATTCAATTTGTGCCCTGGTTCCCAAGACCTTTGTATATTTGTAAGAATCAAATGAGCCACCTCTATGTCTTAAGGCTTAAGCCCATCCAATCTCACCTGATTTCGGAAGCTAAGCAGGGTTGGCCCTGGTTAGTACTTGGATGGGAGACCACCAGGGAATACCAGGTGATGTAGGTGCCTGGAGTAGGAACTAGCAAACCACTCCAGTGTTCCTGCCAAGAAAACTACCTATGCCATTAACAGATCTCTTGTCTCATTTTTCCCTTTTCTGTCTTAAAACTTAATGTGTAGGAAAGGGCGTCGGCAAAACCATGGGGAAGGAAGAATCAACTGTTTCTTCCACGACAAGTCTAAATCCCAACCGGATCTCTTAGACAGACAAATAAATGGTGTGCTTTGGTGGTGTTTGTGCAATTCATGCATCTCTAGTTTGTAACCCTAAAATCTGTAGTATTGGCAATAAATTTTGGGAAAGGGTTTTAAGCAATGGTTCCCAACATTGGGTCACTGGATGTTCTTGGGTTATAACTCCCAGAAATCATAGTTAGCACAACTAGTGGTGAAGGCTTCTGGGGACTTTAGTCTAAGAACATCTGGGAACCCACGGCTGGGAACCACTGGCTTATAGAATTACAAATCCCAATAGCGCACAAAGTTGGTTGAATTGTATATACCGCCAAAGGTTGTGGAATTATGAAAAGAATTCAATAAAGATATTGTTTTCTATCGCACATCTACCTTAGCAATAGCCCATATGTCAGGTATCTGAAATATGGTAGCAAACAAACAAAATATCCACTGCAGCTAATCATTGGGAGACTCAGGGCAAACAGGACAAAGCACATCACATCAGACAGTCTCAGAAGCTGGTGCTACAAGATGTAACGATGACTGCTAACAGCCTCCTCCACCAAGGGCTGCCTGTTGCAATCTTTATGACTGGGATGAGCCTCTGATTGAGCCACTGCCTAGTGTGTGAGGATTTTGAAACTTTTCTGTACTTTTCACAGTTTTTCCTGCTGGAACCTGCTCTTGCTAAACTTAGGCTGTTTGTTTCATCCAACACGGCATGTCAAAACCCAGTGCTCAAGTCAAAATCCTTCCTAGAAAGAAGGTGCCACGATTCAGCTTTTTTTTTTACACCAGTTTTTAGCATTTCTCTCAGTGTCTTTCACTCCATGCCTTATTCTAATAGTAATGCAAAATCGTCCCAACTCTGGAAAGTGACTGGTTCAGATTTCCACAGAGAGCGTCATAGTTCAGTGGAGAACTGAACCTGAGTCTCCACAGTTCTGTCTACCTAGATAACCACTGCATTGAGTGTGAAATGTGTGTGTGTGGTGTGCAGGGCCGGCGCTTCCATTAAGGCGAACTAGGCAGTTGCCTAGGGCGCCAAAATGGAGAGAGGGTGCTGGACAGCCTGCCCCCCCACTGCCACCCCCGCCGCTGGCAACCACCGTCCGTCCCCCCACTGCCTGCCAGTCCCCTGTTGCCGTCAGGCCATCGTTGCCTGCCGCCGCCCGCCCGCCGCCCCCGCACCCATCGCCGCCGCCCCCGCGCCCGTCTCCGTCCCCCGCCATCCGCCACTTTCCTTCTTCAGTTTTGTCTGGAAGATACCACAATATCCCTGTTGCTCAGAGGATTTGGAACTTTTGTCAATTAGAATCCGACACAGTCTCCCACATCTTGTGTCATTGTCCGGCACACAATAAGCTACGCAAATTCTTCTTGGAGCAAATCCTCCTTGATTTGCCAGGCCCTCCTGAAGGATATGCAGGTTTTCTCCTTCAGGACCATTGTGAACTAGTCACTGCTCGGGTGGCTGAATTTCTAACAGCTGTATTAAAAAAAAGAGCAACCCTCTGTGAACTTTAGTTCAATCATTGTGGTGAGATTTATTTTCTAATGTTCTGTGTAACTGTTGTGTCTTTATTAGTGTACATCCTTTGTTTTAATGCCATTAAAGGTTTATGGAATGAAATGAATGAGTATTGCTCCCAATGTTGTAAATTCAGATCAATAAGAACGTCTTCATTTTGGTTTCCTCTAATTCACCAATCACACATCGACACCGCACCAACAGCACTGAGGACAGCTGTTCCATAAATGAGATATAATGAATCTCCCAAGTTCCAACTATACTCCTGAGACCGCCCTTAGTTCATCATACAGCAGGCAGATGACAAAATGGCTAGTAATACAGTATTTTCATTTCAAGAGGCCATTTTTGCAATGTGTGAACACACCCTTCAATGCATGCTACTTTCCATAATGTTTGTGACTGCAGCAGGCACAGCACTTTGTTAAATTGTAATTGCTCACAGAGATTATTTGAATTAATGTTTTAATTATAGTTTTGATGGTGATCTCAGTTTTAAAATACTGCTGACATCTTTTCTTGCTGAAAAACACACACAAAGGTTTCTTTCTCCGTCTCTTTCAACCCATTTCAGGCATCAGCAAAGCAAGGTAAGGAAATCCAAATAGGAAGAAATTTTATCAATCAGCCATCATAGAAAACTACCACTCAGTCTAACTTAGTCTGACTCAGTCTGAGATATCCAAGTACACCTGAGAATTTGTAGTCATCTTTTATGCTAAGCATGCTTTTTCCTGCTGATGCAGAGTGACAGATTTATGATCAGAGCTCTTGGATCTGATTTTTGCCCTTGTTCCTTTTTATTACAGTTGACAGGCTCTCCAATATAAATGATTTGATTGGCATTCCTGCAGTCTCACACACTGTTTTCCCCATCTCCCACACGGTGGGAGGC
This sequence comes from Phrynocephalus forsythii, assembly GCA_029282475.1. Classification (NCBI taxonomy): domain Eukaryota; kingdom Metazoa; phylum Chordata; class Lepidosauria; order Squamata; family Agamidae; genus Phrynocephalus; species Phrynocephalus forsythii. The sequence goes on along the minus strand of JAPFRF010000005.1, from coordinate 110,251,758 downwards.
AGCACAAGGCAGTGAGATGGACATTACTCCACCTGCAGGGTGGGGTAGAGTCAAGCCTCAGCCAGGAAGGTAGTCATGCCTCAATACAGAAGTGAGAGCCAGTGAGTGAAAAACTATTGAATCCTTACTCTGCCATGAAAACTGTCAGGGAGGTGGCAGCAGCAAAACCACTCCTTAAATATCTCACAGATGTTGAATACCAGATCAGGGTTATGGTAACCCAGAAGCAGCTTGTAGGCACATAACACACACAAAAGAGAAAACAATTTTTAAATAGCATGTGAGTCGCCTCAGTCCCCTCAGAACCCAAGCTCACCCACTGCAGCTAACAATGGGAGACTCAGCAAACAGAACAAATGCACTTATCTCCACATCATATTGTTCAACATTGAAAATTAGATAGCTAACTTAGTTTTAAAGATGTCTTAGATGAGCTGTTGTGAAAGAAGGCTATTAGTGGTCAGATGGGTGAGGTATCAAAATTACTGTTGTTGCTGTTGTTGCTTTGTTGTTGTTGTTGTTAACCACACAACTAACCACACAACTAACTATTTTGTAATACAAATCACTAGTCGAACTCTTTATTATTATTATTATTATTATTATTATTATTATTATTATTATTATTATTATTATTATTATTATTATTATTATTATTATTATTGACATAACATAGATTGTGGGTCCTGGTGGCAATTTTAGTGTTTTGTGCTTAAATGTTTTTATCGTTTTAATTATCCATTGCCTCTTTAACATTTTAACTGTTTTAACTGCTCATTTTAATTGTAATCCTCCCAGAGACCTTTGGGTAGTGGGTGGTATATAAGTTGTATAAATAAATAAATAAATAAATAAATAAATAAATAAATAAATAAATAAATAAATTATTATTATTATTATTATTATTATTATTATTATTATTATTATTATTATTATTATTATTATTATTATTATTATTAAGTGGCTATTTCTGAGACCAGAATGGCTGTCTATCACCTCCACTGCCATACTGTGAGAGAAGTTCAGCAATGGAACCAGTTACCTCAAGAGGTGGTGAGTGCTCCCACACTGGAGGCATTCAAGAGAAATCTGGACAACCACCTGGCAGGTATCTTTTGTTTTGTATCCCTGCATGGAGGGAGGGGTTGGACTTGGATGGCCTTACAGACCCCTTCCAACTTCACTATCCTATGATTCTATGATAGGCAACTTGCCTCTACGAAATAGTTGCTGAGGGAAAAGTGACAGAGGATGCGGTTGCATTCATGTCCCACTTTTTGTGGGCTTCCTGAAAATATCTGGTTGATCGCTGTGTGAACAGAATGATGGGAGAGGCTTGATTTAGCCTCATGCAGTCTCACTGTTTCTGATTTACAGTGCTTTTATGAAATAGTAGTTTCCAAAAGGTTCTGACATTAACAGCCCTGCTTATGTTTTACAGATTAAATGTCATGACTGACTTAAAAGAATCAAAACTAGAGTATGGGTGATACCTTCATAAGCTGCTAGTAGAAAAATTTAAAAAAGTGGCTGAGCTTTCGAGAGCAAGCTCCCTTGTTCAAAGCAGGTATAAAAGTCCAAACACGGCAAGGGATGTAATTTGCCAGGAGAGAGTTCTTAAAAGTTCACATGGCAAGATGGAGGCCAGGCTTCTTCTTGGAAGGCACAGAGCAGCATGGTCCAAAGGGGCTGGACTTTAGAGGCCAGTTCAAACAAAGAGCGGCATGGCATGGGCACCTCCCTCCTGCTTACAACCATCATCTCTTTAATGGCTCTTCAAAGCACAGAGCTCCTGGTTGGCCAGAGGTGGGGTAGAAGCAGGAGGTTAATGCAAAAACACATGCTCTCCACTAGGGGGTGGGCAAGAAAGAATGAATCCACCTCTTCCTCTTTTCCCATTGCCTTGAACGTCTCCCTTGTCTTCTTGTTCTAGCTTCTAATGAGTTGAGGTTATTCCTGGGCTGTCACCATGATCAGCAGTCTTCTGTCAGTCCATTTCCCCATGCCTATTTCATTCCCTCCCCCTATATAAATCTGAGGCTCAAATCTAATGTGCCATTAGATGGGTCTGAAGAAACATATTGTAATCCAAGAAAACTACGCTAAACACGCTAGTTTAAACTGCAACAACTGTTTTATTATTAAAACTGTCTGAAAGGTGGAAAGGTCAATCAACCAATCTACATTTTACCAATAAAGATTGATCAAACTCCTTTCCTATATGAATTTTTAGCAACTGGCCAAACCCACATCCTTTTGGCAAGCTTTGAGGTTGGGACAGTTCTGCCCTCCATTTTACACACGTCACTTTACTTACTTATTCGGATTTTGTAGCTTGAAAAACCAGTTATGGGCAAAATGTAGGTCTTTGAGTCATGTATGGCCTCTAGCATTCCCATAGTGCAGGTACAATGTTTAGCATATCCACTTGGTCACATTTTCACAGGTTTTGAGCACTATTACATTGTGTATGCATGTGAACTTTCAATAGTGTGTTTGAAAATATTTTAGGCCAATATAATTTACTTTGTGTTTTTTTGTAACCGACCCATCCCTCCCCTCTTTTTTCCTTGGGGGTAGTATTTTTAATAGACTCGGACTTGGGACTTGCCCCCCAAGATTCTGACTCAGACTTGGGACACAAACCCAAAGATGTGCTAACAGTCCGGCCTCGGGGCTTTTGTTAATTCTGACCAACAGGCTAAAAAACAGTTTTTATCCGTGGGCTGTTCGACTGTTAAACGGGACGTGACAACTCGTGATAGACTCGTGGGGCTGGCAAGTTGTGCAGCAAGCACACAGTGTGAAATCAGATTGAATGGCTTTTTAGTGGGATGGTGTTGGGGGGAGGGAGGGAGCTCAGCTAATTTCATTGTACACTGGTTGTACAATGACAATAAAGGTTATTATTATTATTATTATTATTATTATTATTATTATTATTATTATTATTATTATTATTAGAGGATTAATACTTCAATGAAGAAGTACAGAACGTGATAAAATGGCACCATCATCTGTTATATAATAGTCCCTTAATCCAACAGCACAATCTCTGATGCGTAACAATGGCAATCTTCTCTGGGTTCTTACAATTCTTGGTTTGCAGATGTAACCTGAACCCTCCCCAAAGGTGTTTTGTCACTTTAGTGAGGTCAATTCCACTGTGTATTTTCAAACATATGATGTCAATTAACCAGGCTGTGATAGTACCAATTTTTATCCTCTTTGACCCAGGCAAATGATGCTGCTGCGTACATGCTAAAGTTCATCAAGCAGCTCCCCGCCCCATTTTATTTTATTTCACGGCTGGAAAACTAACATGTTTGTCCAGCACATGTTTGCCCAGTATGTGGAAGGCTCTGGGATGGGTGGTGACTGCCTGTTGTGTTTGAAATATTCATCACAGCATTTTTAATAATCATTTTCAGAACAAAAATGGAGACAGATTGAATGCATAGCTAAGCTAGTGAACTGCAGATGTCCTGAGTTCTTGGCCTGTTGGGTTAGATCACAGTGGAAAGCTGGTTTAAAAATTTGTGTCGCTGCTCCAGAAAATTAGAAACGGTATGTGCTTTAGAAAAGCAATTTCTTCTCCAAATTATAACTACAGCCTCCCTTAGCCTCCTCTATGCGGACTCCAATACTGTATAAAAGTACAGTATATACCAAGTCTCCCAACCTGTTAGATTTATGTGTTCCTTCCTTGTTTTATGCACTTAATTCAGGGGCTGGTCTCCATAATCCATAAAGTCTCTTCCAGTAATGCAGTTCTAAGACGAAGATTCTCTTAACCTCATTGCAATAACTGTGTTAGGGCACACATGCAGTTCAATTTAAGCACTTGCAGTTGTATTTAAGGGAACGTTGATTACACATCTCGTGTATATCCCCCTCCCTTAATATTTTAGAAATGTTTTTCTCCTAAACTCCAACTAAGACCCTGTGAATTGGTAAACCTACAGGTGGGTAATACATTTATCAGGATCAGTAGTCAATGCAGATTTTTTCTTACTAGTTTTTGTTCTCTTGGGGCCTTTTCACACGACCCCTAAGATCCGCTGGCCCCTTAAATTCGGACCAAAGATCTTAGGGGTTCGTTGCTCTTCCTTCCTCCCCACCAGAGAAAGAGAGGAAAAAATGCAGCTCACCTGGAGGAGCTTCCCGGAGCCGGAGCTCCTTTCCGTTTCTCTTCTGCTTGCTTTTTTTCCCTCCCACCTCTTCTCTTAAAGGGGCGGGAGGCAAAAAAAACACAAGCAGAAGCCAGGAGAGCCCCGCACTGACCAGATTAAATCCGGACCTGGGGATTTTCACCCACCTCAAGCAGGTACAAGAAAGTGCAGCTGGGTCGAATTAAGTGGGCGGGGTCGCACTTAATTTCCTGCAAACTCCGGAGCTGGTGGGAAAACACTTGTAAGGTCCGGAGTTTGCAGCCATTTGCTGCGGAGTTTAGGGGTCGTGTATAAAGGCCCTTGAACTCTTTATCAGGCAAGATGGATGTGCCCTAGTATCCTGTTTTTCGCTATCTTTTCAAGTCTCATGAAGAGCTATGGTGAAAGTATTCATATTGTAACAATGATCAAATACATGTTAGGGGTTTTGGAGTTCTTACGGATCAATCCACTCATTCTTTCTCAGCATTACCCATTCATTGTTGTGATCTGTGAAATTGTTAATTCTAAATATAAGGAATTCTGTATGTGAGTGAAACACAAATATTGCTTAGCTTTTTCTTTAAGGCATGGGTTGTTTTTTAAACTCACTTTGCTATGCATGGCTGATTTGTAAATTGAAGAAAAGGCACAGATAGATAGATAGATAGATAGATAGATAGATAGATAGATAGATAGATAGATAGATAGATAGATAGATAGATAGATAGATAGATAGGTGTCTGTCTATTAAAGACATGATTATCATACAATCAGATGAAGATTCCCTCTAGTAAAATTTAAAAATAACTGTGGTTCATAAAAGACCTATTGGTTTCTATGGCTCAGTGGGCTAGAAAACTGAAACTGTTGGCTGCAAAGTCGGCAGCTCAGTGGTTCAAATCCCGGGTGCCACCAGTGGAGTGAGCTCCCACTGTTAACCCCAGCTCCTGCCTACTTAGCAGTTCAAAAGCATATAAATGCAAGTACATAAATAGGTACTGCTGTAAAAAGCAATAAAGTAAACAGTGCTCAGTGCTCAGAAATGTGTTCAGCCATGCCGGCCACATGGCCAGGGACTTGCACAACACTGGCTCTTTGGCTTGAAAACGGAGATGAGCACTGCCCCTAGAGTCAAACATGACTAACATGCATGGGGGGGACCTTTACCTTTTAGTTTAATATAGCTATTAAGTGTGATCTCACCTAATTTCATAAGCTAAGCAGGGTCGGCCCTGGTTAGCACTTGGATGGGAGACCACCAGGTAATACCAGGTGCTGTAGGTACCTGGAGTAGGAACTAGCAAACCACTTCAGTATTCCTGCAAAGATAACTCCATGGACATGGGTTCAGAAGAGTCAGACTCACAACTGTACCAACACAACACAGAGAGAGTTAGTTTAAGTATAACTAAGCTTAGGCCCCAAAAGTCATGGTGCATTCAATGAAAATTTAAGCCATAATAAACTGCACTGTGTCTGACAGAATGAACTTCCGTTTCCAGTTTACTACAGACAAATGCATAGAAGGAAGCTGAAATCGCAAGGCTGCAATGAAATGCACGCTTTGCTAGATAGACATTCCTGTCAGTTTTCAAGGTGTTCCAAGACTTTGCTTTTGCTTCATTTTTCCACGTAAATTCCATTGAAATACCTGCTGTTTTCCCAGAAAAGAACAGGAGGGAGCGACACATCACGCACTAGTTAAGTAGATCACGACTCCCTGTATTGTACTTTACAAGTTTATTTTAAAGGGTTACATATAGACCAAAAAGCTGCCTAGAACAGTGTTTTTCAACCTTTTTTGGGCAAAGGCACACTTGTTTCATGAAAAAAATCACGAGGCACACCACCATTAGAAAATGTTAAAAAAATTAACTCTGTGCCTATATCAGTCTCTAAAAGGTTCGCCATTGCTGATGTAGGGAGAAGCAGGACAGAGGGGCCACAGATTGAGGCAGCCCGCTCTCTAGCACCCAGTTCCCACTTACCTGTGTTGTTTTTTAAAAGACATTTTGCCCTGCATGGACTTCTGTGTCCAGTGGAGACCTGAGAAGGGGCACTGACTGTCCAGGAACACAAATAAGACCCAAAAGCCCATCTTGCTCTCCACACTGTGGCCAAGGCAGATGCCTTCAGCAAGTCCAGCGACAGGAGGGGAGGAGGATGAAGGAAGGCAGGAAGGAAAGAAGGCAGAAAGTGTTCTGCTTGTATACCGCCCCATACCACTTCAAGGAGTCTCTGGGTGGTTTACAGTTTTAATTACAGTAGGCAGGCTGCTAGACATACACATATGCAGGCTAGAAATGAGCACATTTCTATGAAGAGGGGAAAGGGTACGAATGGAAAGAGAGAGGTGGGGAAAAAAGAAAGAAAAGACAGAGAGAGAGAAGAGGGTGACCCAAGACAGAAAGAAAGGGGCAAGACTTCAAGGAAGCCATCGCGGGCCCCCTCAGAGATGGGTCTTCCCCTCCCGGACCCTAAAGGCCGCCCGGCTGGCCGTCCAGCCATGCCAGTAGCCCCCCCCGCCTGCCCGCCTCCTTAGCCCAGGCCTGGCGGGGGCCTCCTCCATCCCCTCCTCCTCGCAGCCCTGCCGTGGTGCTCGTGGGGCAGCCGGGCGCCCCTCCTCCCCTTCCCCTCACCTGGTGGTTTGTTCTGGGCTGGGGCTCCCGGGCCGGCTCGTGTTGGCGGGCGGGCTGTCGGGCGGCTCAGTCCATTGGTAGCTCCCAGGAAAGGGGTGGTGGTGGTCCAGGGTAAAAAAAGGAGGTGGGGAGAGGGAAGCAAGCGGGTCGCGGCAGCGGCGGCAGGCACAGGGCAAACACTAAGAGAATGAGCGGGGCCAGGTCCGGCTGGGGAGGAAGTGACGCCAGCACCGCGGGCCTAGGGGGGGAGGAGCCAAGCTGGCCCTTGGACGCTATTTATAGTGCCTCCCAGCTGTGGGCCACCCACCAGCCCTGGGTTGAATTTCTTTAGAATTTTTCAATTTTTCCCACGGCACACCAGGCAACATCTCGCGGCACACTAGTGTGCCACGGAACAGTGGTTGAAAAACGCTGGCCTAGAAGATGAAGCACATCCGATCTCGTCTGATCTCGGAAGCTAAGCAGGGTCGGCCAGTTTAGTACTGTAGGCGCCTGGAGTAGGAACTGGCAAACCATTCCAGTATTCCTGCCAAGAAAACTCCATGGACGTGGTGGGGTCACGAAGAGTCGGTCACGACGCAACACACAAGACACGTGGATCAAGAATAGTACCACACGAAGGTGAAATGCACCCTTCCTTCTTCTCGGCAAACCCCGGCGATTTTCCGTTCAGCGCCCAGCTTTCGATTCCCCAAGGAGGAAAAAAAGATTGCGATAGACACACCGCCCAAGGGGAGGCGAGGCGATCCCACCAGGGAACAACCGGAGCCGCAGCCAAAGAAAGGGGTTAAAAGGCACTCGCCATGATCGCGTGGAGGGCAAGGGCGGCTGTCGGCCAGGCGTAAAAGTCGGAGCGGTTCCAGCTTTGCGGTCGCCGCCCCCCGCCCGCCTGCCCGCCCGCCCCGGTCACGTTCTGGAATCCAGTTTCTCGGCGAGGCAAAGAGAAGGGAGTGGCTACCAGGGATCTCTCGCCTGGAAGTCATCCGATCCGGGCAACGACCTGCCGCCAACAGGTCGCGGCTTCCCCCGAGGGCCGCCGCCCCTCCCCTCCCGTCTAATTGGCTTGGCGGAAGAATTGGAGGCGTATATAGACCCACACCTCGCGGACAGCCGTCCATGGGAGCCGGAGCTTCGGCGGTGCGAGCCGGCTGGACGCGCGAGTTCGGGATCGCGGCTGGTCAACCTCTTCGGTTGCTCATCGAAAAAGAAGCGGGGCGAACATTTCCTGTTGGATCTTCACGAGCAGTTTAGCCCGATCCTAAGAGCTGAGGAGTGAGGACCCTAAGGACCCGACGCACACAAACACACACGCACGCACACACACGCGCGCACCCTGGGTCGGTCCGGGAGATCGGCCCGCAGGCACGTGCCTTCGCAGCTTCGCAGCGGATCCCCCGCATTCCTCCATCTAGATCTCCTCTTCCCCGCCCCCGATTCCTTCCTAGGGATCCCCCTTCCTTCCAACCCCGTGGGGCTACATCCGCTCCTTGGCGTCCTCCATCTTTTCTTCGACCATCCCCGGCGAGATCTCCCCTCTTCCGAAAGTCAGAGCCCTCCTGCAGCCAGGTCGACACACCAGGAGCGCGTGGGCAAGTCGGGGGGATACCGTGTTTTCTAGATCGGTGGGACGGAGTGAAGTGACTTTCCCCATCGCTTCCCCTGCCACCTGCAGAAGGGTCCAGCCTCTCCGGCCCTGCCGGTGCGCGCGGAACTCCGCGCCACTTGAAGAAGCAAGCCAGAGAGTCTCCTCCGCCCCCTCTTGCTTGCCCGTCCTCGCGCCCCAGCCTGCTGGGATCCCTCATTTCTGACCCCAGCCGCCCGATCTTCCATTACACACACACACACACACACACACACACACACACACACACACACACACACACACACACACACACACACACACACACACACCGGTCACCATGAGCTCCCCTCTCAAGCGAGCCCCTCTGCTCAGCTCGCTGCTCAACAAGCGCCGAGGCCCCGGGAGCGCGCCCGCCCACCCGCACCACCAGCAGCAGCTCCTGCCCACGTCCTCGGTGTGCGCTCTGGAGTCCAAGGCCGAGATGCCCTCCGTGTCGTCCCCGGGGCCACCTCGCCCTCACTCGCTGTCCGCCCTGCCCGGACCCACCAAGTGGCCTCTGATGGGCAGCCTGTTGGATATCCTCTGGAAAGGCGGTCTCAAGAGGCAGCACGAGACGCTGGTAAGGAAACTGACCCTTCCGCCCTTCACCAGCCTGACTCCACCGGAGGCAACTGGAAGGTAGAGGATGGGAAAGTGCGTCCCTTGGGGGAGGGGGACTACAACTCCCAGAATCCCCAACCAGCATTTAGGACCAAAACGGCGGCGGCGGCGGGGGAAAATCCCTTAACTCCTGTCCCAGTTAGCTCCATCCCAAATATTCCATCCTGCTAGATCAGTGGTTCTCAACCTGTGGGTCCTCAGATGATCCTGCACTGTAACTCCCAGAAACCCCTCCCAGCACAGTGAGTGGTAGAGGCTACTGGGAGTTGCAGTCCAACATCTGGGGACCCACAGGTTGAGAACCACTGTGCTAGATGGATCAGTGATCTAACTCTGGATAAGGCAGCGGCATGGGAGAGAATTATAACCGATCGATGGGGAACCTCCATGGTCATCTAGTCTGGCCCTCTTCCAGACAACCTTCCAGCCTCTGCTAAGCAACCTATAATGAAGGTGAGCCTATCGTCTTCCACCAAAAAGGGGTTTGTTATGCCCCCAAGACAGTCTTCCTATTTCTTCCAAGTTTGCCCCTTTCTATATACAGTGGTGCCTCTACTTACGAATTTAATCTTTTCCAAATGCATGCTGTTAAATCTAAGTAGAGGTACTGTATCTAAAAAAAATTGAAAAATAAAGAAAATAAAAACATTAAAATCAATAATTGTTAGTAGAGCAGACCGCATCTCAAATTTGCAAGACGGAAGTTAAAACGCCAGCAGTTTTCCACTCTTAAGTCAAATTGCTCTTAAGTAAAGCTGCTCTTAAGTAGAGGTGCCACTGTATACCTGCTCAATTATGGCAGTCTGCTGGGGGGGGGGAGGGGGTTCCTGAGTAGCACCTTAGGTGTAGATGGAAGAAGAAACCTCTTTTGTTGTGGCAGTCCAACCTCAGAGTGTCATCCCAGTTGATGCTAACTTAAACTTCAGCTCATTGCCAAGTCAAAAGGGAGGTAGCCTTTGAGGAGTAGGTCCTTGGATTTAGTGGGAGTTCTCTTATCAGTGGCCTGCTTCTAAAAAGTTTTTAAGTTGCTTACAGTGTGCATGTGTTTGACATGGCTGAATGGTAGATGTTTCAATGACCTTGAATTATTCTAATGTGCTTTTGTTGTACAAGATATTCATGTTGCATAGAGTGGGTTATTAATGTTATGAATAAATAGAGTTTTCCCTTCTGTGCTTACAACAGAAACCTCAGTTTCATCCTTTGCTGCAATGGAAAGCATCCATGTGTTTTGTTCCATCCCATGTGCTCTGAGATCATTTCCAGGGTTGGTAGGGGGTCACACGAGGCCACACATCTGCAATCCAGAGACTACTTTCACCTATTTTGGGATGGGGTGGGGGAAACTGGCAGGGGGCACTGGGGTCTCCCTGGTTCTGACTAAGAGCCTTTTCACACGACCCCTAAGATCTGCTGGCCACTTAAATTCGGTCCAGAGATCTTAGGGGTTTGTCGCTGTTCCTGCATTCCCACCCCCTCCACACTCCTGGCTGCTGGCTGCGTGAGGGGAGGGAGAAAAAAAGGAAGAAAAGAATGCCGCTCACCTCCGTTTTGCCGTCCCCACACTGCATTCAGATCTCTTAAAGGGGTGGGGGGCAAAAAAAGAACAAACAGAAGCAAGGAGAGCCCGGCAGTCACTACTGTTATATCCGCATCAGGAATTTTCACCTCCAGAGAGCAGGTACCTGAAAAGTGTGCTGGGACGCACGCGCTTAGGTGAGCGTGGTCACACTTAATTATCTGTAAACTCCGGAGCTGGTGGGGAAACAATTTTAAGCTCCGGAGCTGGGAGCCATTTGCGGCGGAGTTTAGGGGTCGTGTACAAAGGGCCTAAGAGGGAAAAAGGAGAAATCAGCAGCCTATGTTTCTGGTTTGCATCTTTATCCTGCCTTGTGCCTCCTTCTGCAGGCAGACTACCACCGCAAGTTCGGCAAGATCTTCCGCATGAAGTTAGGTGCGTTTGACTCTGTGCACATTGGTGCTCCTTGCCTGCTGGAGGCCCTGTACAGAAAGGAGAGTGCCTACCCACAGCGTCTTGAGATCAAGCCCTGGAAAGCCTACCGGGACTACCGTAAAGAGGGCTATGGGCTACTTATCCTGTGAGTAAGAATCGGACATCTAGATGCATCTGTTTGGGTTGGGGAGGTGGGGAATTCATGGGTACTGAAGGAAGAGCCTGAGCTGTCTCCTGCTGAACTCCACAAGCGATGCAAAACTCAAGTTACATTGGTTTGCCGATGCATTCCAAACAGCCAGGAGGGCTTGAGTCTCCCATGCTTGTGAAGTGCTGGGAAAATGTGCAGCACGTGAGGGTAAATGCAAGGTCCCAGCAGGTGTCCTGCTGTTTTAACACCCTGATCTTTTAAAATCTCTCTGTTGCTGTTTATACCCCATGTGAATGCTGCTGATAATAACTAAAGGGTGGATTGTGTAGTAAGAGAAATCAAACACCTCTTCTGGCCATTGGAGGAGTTGCATTCACATTACAAACCTGTTTAAGCAAAACCTTATTTTAAAAAAATACCCTCCAAAGGGAATACTGTTTGCCCTGAAAACCGATGTCCCCATGTCCATGGAGTTTTCTTGGCAGGAATACTGGAGTTTAGTATTAGGGGAAAATTCTAAGTGGAAAAATTACAGGTACAACAGGAAGGAGGCATTTTTAAAATGAAATAAACCTAAGACAAATTTTATACCACTCCTGCACTATCCTTCAAACTGGAATTAAAATATAGATATGTGTTAGTACTTGGATGAGAGACCACCAGGGAATACCAGGTGCTGTAGGCGCCTGGAGTAGGAACTGGCAAACCACTCCAGTATTCCTGCCAAGAAAACTCCACGGACATGGAGTCACGAAGAGTCGGTCACGACTGTAATGACACAACACTCACAATGTATTATATATATTGTCCCATTATCCTCTTCTATCCTGAGATATATCCCTGGTTAATTTAAGTAAACAAAATAATTCAGGATTTGCCATCTCGGAAATGTGATATAACTTAAAACGAGCTTCTAATTTCATTCATTTCGATTTTTTTAAAAAAATCACACAGAGAAGGCAAGGACTGGCAGAGAGTAAGGAGTGCATTTCAGAAGAAATTAATGAAGCCGACAGAAATTGTGAAGCTTGACACCAAAATCAATGAGGTACTCCGTCTGAATTTGCTGTGCTGTCATCCCTTTCAAGTGATACAGATTCGAGAACACTCACTGCAGAGGGAAATGCCTTCCGTTGCCATTTGTGTTGCCCTCTTACACATGAAGCATAATCATTCTGAATGCTTCTCTCATTTGTGAATGCTTTCCCATCTATTTTTAAAGTCCTGCATGAAGAAATGTTGTACATCAGGGAAAGGAAAGCTCTTATTCCCGAAGAGCTAACTTTCTCCATGTGGGAAATCCGTTTGTCATGGGGGAGAGCAATCCCAATCCATTCCTTCATTGTCAGTTTCCAGTGACTGAGACTATAAAGCCATTTATAGAATCATAGAATCATAGAGTTGGAAGAGACCTCAAGGGCCATCTAGTCCAACACCCCTGCCATTTGGACCATTTGTATTTCAGTGAGTGCGTAGCGATGTGTTTGTTCACTGGGAGTTGTGTGCCGATTCTTTCCTTTGGCAGTTGAGGAATGCCACATCTGACTATGTGAACCTTTATATGGGACATAACATCGTATACGTCCACCCCGCTGCCTCCAAAACATCTGGGTTTAGCTTGCCCTTCTGCTGTTGATTTTTAAGTAGCCAAAACAGGAAGCCAGAGAGAAGTTGGGACTGCAATGTAAGCTTTAATCCTCGACTCCCACCATGTTCCTGATTGAAACTTACCTTCTCATCAGCATAGAACATCCGTTCAAAACTTAGTGCTAGTCTTGTTTCTTCCCATTTCAAATACCCGGGGTGAGAGACTGATCGTACAAATCAGAAGGACTGTGGGAATAAAGAATATACAGTGCTGATTCAACTCCTTCACCATCAGCACCTGGTACTTAAAAAAAAAAACTATGCCAAGCAGAGACGGGTGACCATCTCTCAGGAATTATGTAACTGCGACTTTCTTGAGTCTGTTAGAGCAAATGGAACCAGTTAGCTCAGAAGGTGGTGTGGATTCCAGCAGAGGAGACACTCAAGAGAAAATGGACAACCATCTGTCATATCTGCTTTGATTTAGATTCCTGCATCAAGCAGGGGAAGGACTCAATGGCATTATTGGCTCCACCTAACTTAATTACTTAATTAGTCTATCAAAGCAAAAAAGGGAAGTGAGCTGTGTGGCTATCACAAAACACAATTTCAAAAATAGGTTACAGGTGATACCTTTATAGGCCACTATTAAAAATATAAAAAGGAACATTGCAAGCTTTCGAGTGTAAATCACCCTTCTTCAAAGCAGGTCCCAGAAGTTCAGACATGGTAAAAGATGTGCTATTATTCTGTGATCAACAGCAGCTAGACTAGATGGCCTTTGGATAACCCTTCTGCCATACAGTTCTGTGATTCTACTGCTGGACCCTAACATTAAGGAAATAGTCATTTCTCCCTTAACACAGTGTCCTGTCTTAGCTGTAAGACAAGATGTAGTGGTGGCTGCCAACTCGGATGGCTTCCAAAGGAGATTAGGCAAATTTATGGAGAATAAGGTTCTGTGGCGGTGGAATCCTGCCTCCGGGATCGATGAAGGTGCTACATCTTGTGTTAGCACTTTCTGTGCTTTCACTGCATTCTGTTGGGAGAAGGAATGGGGGCTGATCCCACCACTTAGGTCCAGCGGGCAGCTGTTGGTTCTCCCTCTCTAGATCTTTTGCACCTACATATTTCTATACACTTCTATCATATTTCCCATAATTTGTCATTTTTCACAGACCTGAAAGTTGAAAATGTGTCATAAGAAAGTTATTCCCCGCCCCCAGTACTTTTATGCCCTATTTCCCTACAACATCCTGTTAGACGTCGCCATGTTCCAAGAGTCACATATGTCATAGAATATTGCCAGTTCTAGTTTTGGTTCCCTTCCGAAACATGACACATTTGCTTTTATGAGCCATAGATTTTGATACAAATGTTTTGATGTGATTCCCTTTACAGGTCCTGGCTGATTTCATGCATCGAGTTGACACACTTTGTAACGACAAAGGAGAGATAGAAGATCTATATTCCGAACTGAACAAGTGGTCCTTTGAAAGTAAGTTGGGCCTATAATGCATAAGCTGACATCATCAGTCCTTTGCCATCCTCATCAATGGCAGATGGGGAGCTATAGATCTCCACCACAGAAGGCAGAATCTGAGCTAATTCTGTGACTGCCAGATACACAGCTTTTGGGTGCACGAGGTCAGGCAGATCATCACCAGGCAGCCTGGCTGGTGCATTCCTGTTACATCTGCATGTATGAATTAAACTACTCTACTGAGGTCATCCCTATTCAAAAGCAAAGGAAGGCAACCAGCTCAGGCAACAGATGTTGTGGAAAACAATTGTATCGCCCCCATTTGTTACCCCTGAGTTCCCAGGCCATCCCATCTGTTGGAAAACCAAATTGCATGTGCATCATGACCCTTTAATTAGCGTACCTTTAATTAGCCCAATGCTTTCAGGATGGGAGTAAGGTGGAAGATGCAGTTCCCTTGCCAGAGTAGGTTGCTTCTGAAGGTGGATTTGGAGTGGGCAGTTCTTTGGCATCATCCTTTACCTCCGGGAACCAAGTGCCTTGGGCAGGCCTTGCTGTTGCATTCAGTGCAAGTTTTTACCTTCAAACAAAACCAGCCTTATATGTATATACGTAGATGGGTTCGTTCACCTTTATTTCTTATTCTTATTCTTTTGTTCTTTACACCATTGTTCACTCAGCCTTCCATCCTTCCGAGGTCGGTAAAATAGCCTGCACTCTAAGAATAGGCTAAAATAAAAGGTAAAGGTAACGCCCCCCCACATGTGTGCTACTCATGTCCAACTCTAGGGGTGGCATTCATCTCTGTATTCAAGCCGAATAGCCAGTGTTGTGCAAGTCTGCGGCCATGTGGCCGGCATGGCTGCAGGGAACACTATTTACCGTCCCGCTTTTTTATGGCATTTATCTACTTGCATTTACATGCTTTCGAATGGATGTTGCTTGAACAGGGACCAGGGTGGCGGGATGTTCTTTGGCATCAGTCATAAAGCACACTGTGTTTATATATCAAAGGCACACACTTTTTACCATTGACAGGCATTTGCCTGGTGCTGTATGGGAAAAGGTTTGGACTCCTGCAGCAGGACGTCGGAGATGAAGGCTTGAATTTCATCAAGGCTGTAAAAACGGTATGAATAAAGTTTCACTTTGTAATCATGCCAGCCATTAGATCTTGTACACGTACACAGGAACGGAGCTACATTATTTGCCTCATTATGATTCAGACCAGTGGAACATCTAGATTGCTATTTCCTTCCTTGGGGTTGAGAAAACTAAAGAACTTGGGATGGAACAAGACTGCCTGTCTGACATTATGTCCACGACACCTTTGTTGGGTGTTTTCTGAGGATGTATATGGGTGTTTCCCTTTCAGATTGGTTGGAATGGCTCTTCTAAGGGCCATTTACTTGCAGAATGAGATTCACACTAAAAAGTGAATTGATACTTTTGGTCTCACCTTTTCGCTCATGGACATATCCAACACTGAACTATACATACAGAACGTTTTAGAATGGGCACAGTTTGTATGCATCTTCCTGTGTGCATTTTGTATTGGCATGAGTGGGCCACACACCAGAATGCTATAGTCACAGGATTATTGTTGATGTGACGGCTAGATGCTTGACCTCTGCAATGACAGAATAATCACCACTAAGGACTTATGTATCATCCAGATCTCTGATGTTCAAGTGGTGAGTTGGAACAGAGGAGAATGAATTGCTGTATAGCTCAGTGCTTTAGGTAACTGGTTGTGGAGACAGAGGTTGGTAGTTTGATTCCCTACCCTTCCAGCTTTGCAGTTCTAAGACAACAACGGTGATGACAACGATGTTGATGAACATTACTTCTTTGAACTGCAACTCTTGAGAGTCGCCTAGCCAGCATGACTGCTAGGTGTTGTAGTGATATTTCCAAGCTCTAAATTGAAACTCTCAAGTAGACCATGACTTGATGTGACCTACATTGCATCAGGGTTGATGGAATCGTTCAGTAGCCATAAAAGCTTCTGAATGCAAGAAGCTTCAGGGGGGTTAGCAGTGCTCCATGCTTGTACTCAACTGTTGATGCTCAGTCAGCCAGATCAGAGATTAAACTATGGCTCATAATGAAAATGTTCAACTTCTCCCCATTTTGCATTTTGTTACATTTAAGAAAACATATCTGTTCACCACTTATTACAGATGATGGGTACATTTGGGAAGATGATGGTGACCCCAGTTGAGCTTCACAAAAGGCTGAATACTAAAGTTTGGCAGGCTCATACAAATGCGTGGGACAATATATTTAAGACAGGTAAGTGGACACCTGTGGGGGGCAGCAATAGTTTTCTGTAAAACACAGGGCCTTCTCGGCAGCTGCTCCCAAGCTATGGAATGCCCTCCCGATCGAGATCCGCCTGGCGCCAACACTGATTACATTCCGGCGCCAGGTAAAAACCTTCCTGTTCCAGAAGGTTTTTAATTGATATAATATAGATTGTGGGTCCGCTGATGACAATTTTAGAATAATGATTTTAGTGTAAGGTTTTTATTGATGATTTATTGATATTTTACTCTTAACTATTCTAAATTGTTTTATTCTTTGATTTTCCAGAGAGGCATATGTTAAATAAATAAAATAAATAAATAAATAAAATAAAACAAACTATTTGTACAGTATCTTAGATCTCACAACTTTTTTCCAGTGTCTCATTTGATGAGAGTAGCTGCTACCATGAACGGAACAGAAGTTCAACTGAACAAACACAGAATACATTTATCCTTAAGTCCTAGATCTTTCCATTTATACTATATTGAAGGTCCTAGTTGAGATAGGGTCTTGCACTGTGCATTACTGTAATTTATTGGTTTATACACAGTTATTTATATATATTTGAGATCTGTATACCATACTTACTATTCTTGGTCAGCTCAGCTCAAGACAGTGGCTGAAATCCTGTTCCGTAAGATACACCACGTAAGGCTGATGATGTCATGTAACATTTCCAGTTTCTCCACTGAAAGTCTGGAGATGTCCATGGAATTCCTCAGATAACTGTTAGGGCAGGTGGAAAGGCAGAAGGCATTGATTATTGAAAATTGCTATTGCCAGTTAAGTCATCCTGATGGCAGCGATTTTCACTCATTAAAGGCTGTGCCCCCCAACTGCTTCCTGATGACAAAAGGGATTCCACAGGGAGCCTTTGGACCTTCAGGACAGAAATCAGAAATGTTTTATTTCCAAAAAATCACTGCAGGTGATGGCACTCTGCTGTGTACCATATGTACGTAACAGGATTTCTGCCAGTACAGCTATTCACAGCAATCTTGTGATAGTCATAAGGCTAAAATTACAACTTCAGCAAGTCACTAAACCATATGGACACTTACAAACATGAGCCCACATCTCCCTGGTCTATACCCAGTATACCCTCCAAAAGGTGTCACTAGTCTCCTGTACTGCTTAGCTTCTCTCACACACAATTTATCAAGTCAGCAACAGAGTGTCCTTTTCATGCTATTAGTTATTGATTCTATGGCTGATGTTCACCATGAAAAACAAAACAAAACAACATGGTAGAAAGTACAAGCAGGTAAATCAAATGTTGACATCAGATGGCTTGGCTTCTCTCCCACCCACAGTTGACCCTTTGGTGTGTGTGTGTGTGTGTGTGTGTGTGTGTGTGTGTGTGTGTGTGTCCCAGGCTTCCTTCAGAGGCTTCCTTCACAAGCTTTAATTTTTTTCTTCCTTGTTTATCGCTTCTCCTTTTTTATTTTTTTTATCCTCCAGCCAAGTGTTCAATCGACAGCAGGCTGAAGAAGCACTTGGCCAACCCCACGGAGGATTTCCTCTGTGACATTTATGTTGGGAGCCAGCTTTCCAAAAAGGAGCTGTACGCTGCTATCACAGAGCTCCAGATTGCAGGAGTTGAAACGGTAAATATAAGCTCCCTTTTCCGCATTTGTAAAGTGTCTTTACCTGGCTGACAGCCGTCGATCCAGAATCCAGATCTTGCTTATTTGCATCTAATCTAATTAAATTAAGCTAATTGGATATTATCCAATTTTACTTCAGTTTTACTGCTGTTGCCATATAATCATCACTGCCACGGGCCAGATCGGAAAGATACTACTATCCTGCGAGGGCTAGGACCGAGTGATTTTCTTTGTGGACTACAACTCCCATAATTCCTATTTAGCATGCCTTCATGTTCGTCTTAACATATTTGGGGAGCCACATGAAAAGAAAGCTGCTTTACACAGTCTCCAGGATCTTCCCAAGGGACTGCTAATGTGATGAAGATATAGCAATGGGTCCTAACCCTCAAGCCCTTATGCTCCTGGCTACAAACCGGTTCATCCCGTCATGTACAGGCAAACTGTACTTATTAGGCAAACTGTACTCTTCTCCCTCTGGCAATTGAGCCACTTACATGGCCAAGTTTGGTAGCTTCTGGCAGCTCCTCAGCTGATCTTCCACTCCTGGCTAGAGCACAGACCTCTCTGCTTTACCCTCTAGGATTGACCACTAAAAGGTAGGACAGAGAAGTCTGTGCTGTAGCCGGGAATGGAAGATCATCTGAAGAGTTGTCAGAAGCTACCAAACCCAGCTGGGTGGCTGTTTGAGCCAGAGGAGGCAGGGGAAGGGAGTAACAGTACCTGTCTGTGGTGGTGCCTGTATGAACTAGAACAAACTGGGATGAACCAGTATACCGCTGACTGTCTTTTGTCCTATGAATCATTATGCATTCCTTCACTAAGGCAACTTTCTTTTCCTAATGTACAACAGAGAACCGTGAATATATAACACACGCTGTTCTCTCATCCTGAAAGATGTTGGGCTCCTTACTCGCGGTAGTATAATTAAGCAGAGAGAGATAAATTATCCTCTTTACTGTTTCAGACTGCCAATAGTTTACTCTGGGCTCTCTATAACATCTCGTGCTACCCAGAGGTCCAGGCAAAGCTGCTTGAAGAAATAAGGAGTATAGTCCCGGATGGGGAGAACCCAACTGGTGAACATCTAAAGAAAATGCCTTATTTAAAGGCCTGCCTGAAAGAATCCATGAGGTAAAATATTTTGCATACTTGCAGCTCAAATGTTGGGAAATTGAGTTTTGGGGATAACAACGCTCCATGTTGGCTAAGAGAATCTGGTAGGTCGGTATGGGTTTGAAAGCAGAACAAAACTTCCAAACTTAACTGAAAATACATAACTTCTCCCTCTCTCACTCTGAAGTGATTATAGTAGACGAAAGATAGTTGTCTCAGGTTATCAGACTAAATGTACATATGACCTTAGAACAATTTGCTAGTAGGGTGAGGGGAAGACTCAGCATAATTTTCCTAATGGATACTTCCTCCTTCTCCTGTAAGTAAGCCTACTTTCTCCTAGGGTTTGGAAAAGCTTTTTTAAGGTAAAGAACTACAGCTATAGTTATACCATCTCTAAAGTTATTTTCTTATGGTTACAAATAAAGAAAATCAAGTGACAATTTATCTCTGTGTTTATTCCAAGTAACTAAACCACTTTGTTAAGTTTATTAACTAGTTTATTATTAGTTTACTAAGTCCCCCTCCCCCCCCAAAAAAAACTGATTGCAATACATCTGCTGGAAAACAGGCTCCCGTCCCAGTCATTTCATTGATGCTTCAGTATCCACAATACAGAAATGACTAGAAGCTGGGGCTTGATCTATGTGGTAGAGTGGTACCTTGGATAACGGATTTAATTCGTTCTCTGAGGCAATTTGTTATCCAAAAAAATTTGTTATCCGAAACACGATTTCCCATAGGAATCAATGGGAAACCAATTAATCCATTCCAGAGCCTAGGAAAATGACACAGACACCTGGTTTTTTTTTTTTTTGCTCAAAACTCTTTATAAAGTGCACTTTAAAGGTACAGATGTGATGCAGCCTGGGATAACTCTTTTTTACTGATGCATGCTGGAAATTCGCTATCCGAGGCAGCCCATAGGAAAATTCGTTATCCAAGGCAGCCCATAGAGAAAATTCGTTATCCGAGGCAGCGCTATACCTTGAAATTGTGATTTGTTATCTGAAAAATTCATTACCAGGGGCATTTGTTATCCGAGGTATTACTGTATTTCTCTTCTACAGTTTTTAATGAAGTTGTCCTTGTTATAACTAGACAAATGACTAAATGATACACTGCAAGTTGTTAAAAATCTTACCAAAAAGTAATTATGCTTCAGTTTGGGGGAAGAGAGCAAGGACAAGGATGGTTGTAATGTCAGATGCCCATCATTACTGTAATTGCCCATCGTGACCTGGAAGCATTGTGGGTATTTATAGTGGTGTCTTTTCAATGATCAAGTGTCCTCACCAGGCAGTGCAGTGGAAATTTCAGCGACAGCTCTCTGGAACAGCCAGATAATGTTATGATTTATTATACGTTAAAGCTCTAAAGAAAGCTCATTGTGATTAATTCCATCACAGTGGTAGTGATTGAGATCTGACTGTCTGGCAATTCTGATGGAATTAATCATCACCTATTGTCTGTGAAATATGTTTTTCACCCAGCGATTATACACCCTATTGTTGTCCTTCCGAACACAACCTTCCTTGCCAGCAGTTTTAAACTTCACCCATAGACACATTCATCTGAGACACAAACACTGTTTGGAAACCAAAAATTAATCAGTCTTCAGCATCCTTCTAGATTTCTGGTTTCCGTTTTGCTACAATAAACCAATATGGCTACTAGATTAGCTCTAAATATTGTTTAGTCACCTTAGTTCCTCTTGGATAGAAATATAGGGTACAAACAATTAAAATGAATTAATGCCATGTACTGGTGCCAACCACCTTTCTATTTTATACTCAGTGCTGATATGAGATGCTTCACTGATTGCCGTGCATGTCAATAAAATTGGGTATTCCTTTTGCTATAGGATAACACCATCAGTGCCATTCACAACCCGGACCCTTGACAAAGAAACAGTGCTTGGAAATTATTCCCTTCCTAAAGGGGTAAGTGTAACGCCCACTGGCACAGTGAATTTCCAGTGTGAGCAGTTGCCTTTCCAAAGGCTCCTACTCATTGGGGAATCAGGGATTCTTCTTCTGATGAAAAGCATTGCTGGTGGCATGTGTATGGCCAGGCTGCCAATTGCTTGGCTCAGTACCTTGGCCACTCCGTGCAGCCCTTCAGTGGTGTTAGATGAGCACAGAGCGGTAGCTGCACAATCACTTTCAAAGAACCACACTTTGCATTTCACAACCATTTCCAAGTATGCTTGGAATAGGGGCACTGTGAAGTACAGTGGGACCCCGGTATCAACTGGGGATTGGTTCCAGGCCTTCCTGTGGATAATGAAAATCATGGATAAGAGAAAACGCCTGCCCACCCCCCCCAAACAGCTTGCTTTGTGACTGCTGTTTTGAGACAACAGATTGCTTTACAGATGCTATTTGTGACAGTAGATTGTTTTACAGATGCTATTTGTGAAAATAGCTTGCTGTACAGCTGCTGTTTGTGACAACAACTTGCTTTACAGCTTGCTTTGTGGCTGCTGAATTGTTTAATTTTTTTCCTCTGCCAACCGTGGATAACTGAAACAGTGGATAATGAATCAGTGGATACGGGGTCCTGTTGTATAGAATTAAGCATTCTTAATTCCTGTGGCACATGAGTGATGTAAAGTCACTATAGGCAAATTGAAGTACAGTGGTACCTTTTATAAAATAATTAATTTGTTCCAAATGAAATTCTGTTAAGCCAAATTTTCCTTTATACAAATTTCCCATAGGAATGCATTGAAAACAGAGTAATCCTTACTTGCAACCATTTTTAGGTTGTATGGATTTGCCCCATAGGCTATTCTGTTAAGCAAATTTCCCCTATCTCTGGAATTTTTTCTGTTGTACAGATTTTATGTTATACTAACCGTTTGTTATACGAGGGTCCACTGTACTGTACTAGATATGTGAAGCAGGGAGGCGTAGTAGCGCTTTAGAGTTAGAGCCTTTTTCTTTTTTAAGAAGGGAGAAGTGCCTGAGCCTGGTCTTTTTTTGAAAAACCAAGCAAAACAAAAACAAAACAAAAAAGATGGCTGCCTCCCCCCCCCCCCAAACATGGCTCCTGTGCCACTGAAACTGACAGGGAGAAATTTAGCTAGTGTAGATTTTCTCCACATGGGTGTAGCATGAAGGGAAAACAGACAGTTTGGGGTCTTTCCCATTTGTGCTCGATTAAAAGCAAAGCAAGATAGATGAATGGGGGAAAGGCTTCTCTTAAGTTCCTTCATCTATAACTTGTGGGGATTTTGCAGTTATTTAAACAGCCCATAGGTTTCAATAGACTATAACTGCATTAGGCCCCAGTTGAAGCTGAGTTTGGCTCTATAAACGGGTTGCATACCAATGCCTGTCCGGACCTGGGTTAGATCAAGCCCTGTTTATTTGGAATTCATTTGACAGCATTCATAGTCCTTAAAATATTTGCCAGGAAATAAATACTCTATCTCTTCCCCTCAGTGATCTTAGATGACAATTTATTTGACAAGGATAAGCCTATACTTTTTAACAGGATTGTAAATAGGGTGGAACAACTGGAAATTTGCCCCAAGGCACCTGAACTGAAAGGGCACCAAACGTTAGAGCAGAACTTGCATTTTAAGGAAATAAATGGTGAAACTTATTGACCCACTTCATTTTTATCTTTCTTTCGAGGGTATCTCACATTCTGTTCCCCCATTTTCAGGTGTGCATGTGTCAAGTTGTATATCTCAGGGTGGGACTGAGGGCAAAGCAGAACGCAAAACATGCTGCTTATATACCATCCCACCATGCTCAAAGCACTCTCAGGGAAGTTTAAAGCATTATCAGGAAAGTTTAAAAGTAATTTTGCAGGCTATACATTGCTCCCCCTCCACCCAACAAGCTCGGTACTCATTTTACTGACCTTGAAAGGATGGAAGGCTGAGTGAACCTGTAGTCTGCTACTTGAAACTGAACTCCAGGTCATAAACACAATTACTGTATAGCCATAGTCTATGGTAGGACCCTGGTATCCGCTGGGGGTCGGTCCCAGGCCTTCCTGTGGATAATGAAAACTTCAGATAAGAGAGAACACCAAAAAAATCCAAACGGCTGTTTTGCGAGAGCAGCTTGCTTTACAGCTGCTGTTTTACAACAACTTTTTTTTACAGCTGCTGCTTGTGACAGTGGTTTGCTTTGCAGCTGCTGAATTATTTATTTAATTTTCCCCCCTCTGACAACCATGGATAACTGAATCAGTGGTTCATGAATCAGTGGATGACAATTTTAGGATGATGATTTTAAAGAAGGTTTTTATTACTGTCCTAACTATTTTAAATTGTTTTAATTCTTTGATTGTAAGCCGCCCAGAGACAGTTTAAGCATATAAGTTGAATAAATAAATAAAATAAAATAAATAAATAAACCTAGTGGTTCATGAATCAGTGGAGGCTCAGCAGTCAAGATGCATTCCTTGGGAGCCAAAAAGTGCCTGTTTCATTTATGGCTCTGTTTCATTTGCTCGTTTTTCCTGGAAATGTTTTTTTTTTTTAAACCCAGCTCAAGAATTCCTTTGGGAATTCTCAGGACAGCTGTGCATGACTGAACTGTGGCAGCCTGTGAGACAGCACTCCCCTTCTTAAAGAGGAAAGAGATTTTCCTTAATCGGCAACCTTTTTTCCATTCACAAAGTGGAACTTGTTCTTATGTCTTCATCAATTGCGCCCAGCTGACTTCCCCCCCCTTGTATTCTTGTGTGTGTGTCTGTGTGTGTGCGCGTGCATGCGTGCGTGTATGCGTGTGTGTGTGTGTGCCTATTTGCAGACGGTGTTGATGATCAACAGCCACGCTTTGGGGTGCAACGAAGAACACTTCAGTGACTGGACTCAATTCAAGCCGGAGCGTTGGCTTCAGAAGAACATCAATCCTTTTGCGCATGTTCCCTTTGGCATCGGGAAAAGGATGTGCATCGGGCGCCGCTTGGCAGAGCTGCAGCTACAATTAGCTCTCTGTTGGGTAAGCTCGTTGTTAACAGTCACTCCTTTCCTCCGGCTCAGTTTTGTTTCATATCTGTGATTCTTTGTCGCAATGAGGGGAAATGGTTTCATTTTAAAAATGACAAATTGGCTTTTTTCTTCCTTACCTGTAGGATTAAGTCTTGAGGCAGTTGAGGGTTGAGTGTTAATTATAAGCAGTGATTCAGGGTTTGAAGAGCTACAAAAATAAAGAACATTGGGAACAGTCGGAGAAGGCCTTTTACATCTCCACCCTCTCCAGCAGAAATCCAAGTGG
The DNA here is from genome assembly GCA_029282475.1 of Phrynocephalus forsythii. NCBI lineage: Eukaryota > Metazoa > Chordata > Lepidosauria > Squamata > Agamidae > Phrynocephalus > Phrynocephalus forsythii. The sequence continues at coordinate 110,227,272 of JAPFRF010000005.1, read as the reverse complement.
GAAGGGAGAACCATAAGCAGCTGCCTTTTGCTGATTGATACAAAAGATGGGTCCGTTTAGCTTTAGATTACGTGGAATAATCTTCCACCTGGATACATGCCTGCCCCCCTCTTTGGCTGCCTTTAAAAGGTCACTTAAAACCTGGACGTTTAAGCAGGCATTCACTTAGCCTGCAACATAGCTCCAACATTCACCCATCGAAGTCATGTCTTTTAAATAATGCCCTTTATTTTAGCTTGCCTGCCAATAACAGTAACAATGATTTTAATCCTTATGTGAGTTTACATGTTATGACCATTATTTATCTAGATCAGGGGTCCTCAACCTAAGGCCCCGGGGCCGGATGCGGCCCCCCAAGGTCCTGAATCCGGCCCCTGGGACCAATTGCACCCCCCCACCTACCCCCTGTTTTGTGAGCAAGCCAGCCTCCGCAGCTGCTTTTGGACTGGGATCCGGCCCCCAGTGGTGTCTGGGTGGTGGTGGACCGGCCCGCTGGTTGAAAACTTTGAGGACCCCTGATCTAGATCAATGGTTCCCAAACTGGGGGTCAGGACCCCTTTGGGGGTCGAACGGCCATTTCACAGGGATCGCCATGAGGCAGGGAAGAAAAAGGCACAAACGGGCTTGGGTCTGGAGGAGGAGAGGGAGAAGGCTGGGGGAGAGTGAGTTACAGCTTGATAGGTTGGAAGGGATGTCAGTCAGTGGCACCGGAGGCTGCAATTGGCTGAGGGTGCCTGTAGAGGGAAGTTCTCTATCGCACCTGCAGCAGTGGCCGGACAAAGGGGGCTTGTGGCCTCTTCCAAGCAGGGCAAGGGGTCACCACAAAATGAGGAACTGTATTAAAGGGTCGCGGCATTAGGATGGTTGAGAACCACTGATCTAGATTTTACCTCATGTTTCTCTTATTGTCTTGGGCCTATAGGATCATGTATTGTATTTTGTTTGTTTTTGTTATTTTTACAATTTCTGTATTTGGCCACTTGTAAACTGCCCAGAGTGGTCATGGCTGCCAGATGGGCAGTATAAAAGTCAAACAAACAAACAAACAAACAAACAAACAAACAAACAACCTGGAGATCCCTGATGGTCCTCCACTGAAGCACCTCCAAGACTCAACCCCGCTTGGCTTCTAAAATCAAAAGAGATCACGTATGGCCAGGGTGATCTCACGAAAGCTTGTGGTTCCATTTTACATTAACCACAGTTTCCCAAGTTGCCCAAATCCAGGAAATTATGATTAAGATTAACCACAGTGTGGGGCAGGCATTGGGCAATTTTACCAGCCCTTGCGACTCCTTTTGAGGCCCAATGGGCAGATTCCAAGCTAAACCTTGACTGCAAGTTGGGAAGGCCTCAAACAGACTCCTTCCTGGAAGGACCGATGATGGCACAGCTAAGTAACACCTCCCCCCTTTGCTTCTTCTTTATCATCTTTGCATTACAGCTCATCCGGAAGTATCAGATTGTAGCGACCGATGACAAGCCAGTAGAAACTCTGCACTTGGGAATACTCATCCCCAACCGAGAAGTTCCCATTGCGTTCAGGAGACGTTAAGGTAAGAAGGAACGCAGTCTGAAAAGTAACTTTTTTAAAAAAGTCATTTGTGCTCTTATCTCAAATATTAATGCTGTAACTGATTAAGACAATGCCTCAGCTTCAGCATTTCATTTGGGAGCTGCTTGGAGGAAGAATGCTGGGTAATTCAGAGACCTGCGCCCGAATAACCAAAGAGATTGGTCCAGTACCCATTTTTGCTAGCCCCCTCATTTTCTACAAGATTATAAAATTTTTCAACAGTCTTTTCCATGGGGCAAATAAGCAGGCCAGCTGGAGGCTTATTGTAGCTCCTTCACAGTGTAAATCCATGTTGCTGTATTAATACAGTCCCATAGATGCAGATAGGATTTTTTAAAAAACTTTAAAACAGGATGTTTTAAAGGTGGTATGTTTATTCTGAATTTAAATTGATTTTTGCTCATCAGAAATTGCTTCTATGATATTGTTCTTCAAGAAAAAATATAATGTTTTAATAAATAGATCAGATAACAGCATGCTGTTCCGAGAAGGACAGAATGAATTGATGCTCTGTTTTCTTCAGCAGGTATTTCTGAAGAAATCAGATGGCTTCTTGGCTGCTATGTTTTTTCCTGCAGACAACAAAGGCCTTTGGATGTCGGAAGCTTCACTGTCTAGTGTCCAGGCTTGCTCTGAGTGCCATGTACTTTTGAGTGATACTTCTGAACTGAACTCCAACATGGCTTAGGGAGCCACTCTTTCCAACTGTGGTTAGCGCCTCTGAGATGTCTTTCAATGAAAGCTGAAAGCAGACATTGCCTGTATAAAATGGGAAGCCGGTAGAACTCCAAGAGACTTGAGAAGACCACGGCTCTTACCATGCAGGTCTAACAGAACTCAGTTTTGGCCAATGTGAAATCAGTCAGCCACAATTCAGGAAGCATTCATCCTGTTACAGCACTGGGATTCTTTTTCACGTTATAATGGGAACAAGCAAAGTACATATTGCTGCCTCACTCCCAAATCTTCAAGAGCCTGCATGGTTATTGTGTAGTGATTTCAGTGGAGGGTTGGCTTAGTATTTACACAGCCTCCCTTTCCAGGGAGATCAGTATGAAAAAGAAATCAAAGCATGGGGGTCGGGACCCCTTTGGGGGTCGAACGGCCATGTCACAGGGGTCACCATGAGGAGTGAAGAAAAAGGCACAAATGGCTTGGGTCTGGAGGAGGAGGGTGAGGAAAGGGGGGGGAGTGAGTTACAGCTTGATAGGTTGGAGGGGATGTCAGTCAATGGCACTGGAGGCTGCAATTGGCTGAGAGTGCCTGTAGAGGGAAGTTCTCTATGGCACCTGCGACAGTGGCCTGCCAAAGGGGGCTAGTGGCCTCTTCCAAGCAGGGCAAAGGGTCACCATAACATGAGGAACTGTATTAAAGGGTCGCAGCATTAGGAAGGTTGGGAACCACTGTTCTAAGGGCTATAGTGTGTAGATTATTTTTAAATAAAGGGGACGCAAGCAAGTGTGAACACCACTGATATGTCTGTCATCAGAGAGAATCCAGGTACAACAACATGGAAATAGTTACCAATGTAGAGTATTAGTCAGAACACAGAACCTGAAGGCTTCAGCATTGGAAATGCTATGTGGATAATCTAGTTGTAATGAACATGACTGTATAATATTCCCCACTACCATCAGCAGCAGATGTAATGAAGCCTTTGGCAGGCAGCAAAACAAGGCGAACAGGAATGGAGAATTTTTAACTTATGGTTTTGGATGTCAGTTCCCGGAAGCTTTAACCACTATAGTCAGCAGTAAGGGACTGTGATGCTGTAGTGCAGGAAGGTTAATGTTGCCCTCCCCTGAAGTAGGATGTAAGTACTATACATAGTTTGCCAGTACCATTGTTTTATATTAAAGACACCACTTTTTTATATTTGTATTTTTACATGAATTTTTATTTTATACATTTGAAAATATTTGTAGACTTCTTTTTAAAAGACAGCTAAGTTAATAGAACTGTTGATAGTTGATGACTCTCTGTACTTGGATTTCTTCTATTTTTGAGGGGGTAGTGTTTGACTCTGTTATTCATGCCTTCTGAGAATTTTGTAATAAAATTGTAATAAGAATAGAATTTTCTGATACGATGTCTCTCCTTTTGTTCAACCCACCAGCGTCCTGCATCTCCATTACAATTAGCATCTACTGGGGGAGGGAGGAATTTCTATGCAAATGGGCCATTGTATCCACCCCATCCCCACCCCCAAGCTTTAGAGAAGAGGGAGTGGTATCAGGAGACAAGAGTAATACCGTGCGCTCCCAGACGCATCTGGTGGGGCCACTGTGAGATACAGGAAGTTGGACTAGATGGGCCTTTGGCCTGATCCAGCATGGCTCTTCTTATGTTCTTATGAACTCCTTCAAAATGTAGTATGCATGTCTTCCATTCAGAAGGGCTTCTAAAGAGGAACGGGGGGATGTTTTTATTTAGCAGCGGTTCCCTATGTTGGGTTCCCAGATGTTCTTGGACTGCAACTCCCAGAAATCCTGGCCAGCCCAGCTGGTGGTGAAGGTTTCTGGGAGTTTTAGTCCAAGAACATCTGGGGACCCAACAGTGGCAACCACTGAATTAAAGCATGAGCTGTTTTTCTAATACTGCCTTCTCCCAGAGACTCCTTGTAAGCCACCCCAACTCATTCTTACATAGGAGTGTAGCAATAAGCTATAAAATGAATAGTGAAGGTGAAGAAAAAGAAGCAGAAGCCTCTGGAGATGGGATAGGTGTAGTTGAAGCATTTTTCCATCACTCTGTTTTCCTCTGCTTGCAGTGGTCGAATATAACAACTTCAAGCACTGTGACGTCACCCCTTTCACAGACTGGGTTTTCAGAGGCACAACCAGGTTTATTTCGACATCCCACTGCTGTGCCACCAAATTGTGACGACGCCTCCCTTTTTCACACTGAATTGCGATGGAAATGGTACTGCTGCCACCTTTTATTCACTTAATAATGCTGCCACCTTTTAAACTCGTCGCCTCCTGAATTGGGACACTCAGATGAATAATATAAAAATAATAAAGTTTATTGAGAAGATAATAAATATAACAATATCTGAGGATGGTATGTGTTGCCTTTAACAAATAATAGATTTAATCAGCTCTACAAGCCCCCCTGTCTTCAATAACTAGTAAACAGTATAGCCCTCACTGCCTGACAGAACTCTCAAAGAACAGTGCTCTCTCCCAGCACTCACTCTCAACTGAACTCAACTCACTGAACTCCTCAACTGACTAGGCTCCACCCTTTTTATATCATACCATTCCCCGCCCTCCTGCTGGGATTGGCTGATGATTTGTATATTCATTACTCCTGTTTCCAGGGTTTTGTCACAAGCACACAATATGGAACTTCTGTTATACAGTAGGACCCCCGTATCCACTGATTCATTATCCAGTGATTCAGTTATCCACGGTTGGCAGATACATAATTCAGCAGCCGCAAAGCAAGCTACTGTCAGAGCAGCTGTAAAGCAAGCTACTGTCATAAAACAGCAGCTGTAAAGCAAGCTACCGTCACAAACAGCAGCCGTAAAGCAAGCTACTGTTGCAAAACAGCAGCTGTAAAGCAAGTTACTATCACAAAACAGCAGTTTTGGGGACATTTTGTTGCTCTTATCCACAATTTTCATTATCCACGGGAAGGCTTGGAACCAATCCCCAGCAGATACTGGGGTCCTACTGTAGTTCCTGTCGGAAGTCTAGAGAAATGAATGTAGCCCATTACATAGGTACTGCCCTGATTATTTTCCTCAAGCAAATGTGAATTATTCCTGATTCTTAACTAACTGTACAAATTTGTACAAATTTGTTGAATTTGTGTTGTTCTAGGGAAAATTAAAATACTCGGCTACAAATTCCAAGATTCCATTAAGCTGAAGTGGCTGTTACACATACTCCATAATGTGTAGTACCAAGCTGCTCACATGGCCACACCAGTTGGATGACAGGACTCTGACAGGACTAAATTGCTCCCATAGGCTCCAGATAGGAAAGTCGCTAAAACAGCCAACATTATAATGCCGTTATACAAAACAAAGTAAGGCCCCACCTGGAGTATTGTGTACAATTCTGGTCACCGCTCTCTCTTAAGCAAACATTCCCAAAAACAAACAAAGGCAATTATAGGTTCCATTTGGGTTCTTAAAAATGGTCCATGCAAGGCAAATTATATATATACTGTATAGAGCTTTATTTATATTCTAAGTTACAAAGCAAGGTAATACTGGAAAGAGGATTCAAAAATGGCTAAAAACCTGACAGAAGCAAGATATGAACTTATTTCCCTAAAAAACAATAAAAGAACTAGGTTATCCTCTCTAGCTTAACACATTGTTCCATTTTGATTAAACTAAATAGTCTTAAATCTAACTAACTGCTTCAGGCATGGTGATTATGATGCTAAAAAGCAGTGCCAAGCAAATATAATGGCTCCTCCCTCTCTTCTTCTTGTTCCCAGAAACTTCAAGATAGGACATGTGATGTCACTGACCAATGGTAGCTGTTAGAGATCGGCACGATCAGAAAAAATGACGTTTCGAGTTGTCGTTTGTCGGGGTGGGTCCGTTTCGGGTTGTTTCCGTTTGTCGTGATAATTTTCAAAAATTTGTTGTTTCCGTTTGTCGTTTGTCGTTTGTCGTTTGGGTTTGGGTTGGGGTTGGGGTAAGTGGACTCTGGGAGGCACCTCTCTGGGTGCCTCTGACATCTGACCCACTAAGAAGGGAAGGGAAGCGTAGCGTGAAGCCGCCGCGTACCATACATTACATTATGTTAGGGTGGGGGGGTAAGTAGCAGAGACACCTCTTTCTCTGGGTGCCTCTGACTCACTAAGAAGGGGAGCGTACTAGCATACTGATGTACAGGTTAGGGCAGTGTTTTTCAACCACTGTTCCGCGGCACAGTAGTGTGCCGTGAGATGTTGCCTGGTGTGCCATGGGAAAAATTCTCCCTACACCAGCAATGCCCCCCCCACATCCCGCTCGCGACCAAGGCAGCGGTGTGGCGCCGGCGAGCCGGAGAAAGGCGGGGCGTTCAGAAAGAAGCCAGCTGCCGCAAGGCTTCCTTGGGAGATGTAGTTCCTCCCGCAGGTCTGAGACGCGGTCCTGGGGAGGAGAGCGGACTACCTTTCCCAGCGTGCTTTGCGCGCCGGCGAGGAAAGGCTGGCTGTGGGCGGGGAAGGAGAAGAAATAAGGGAGGAGGAGGAGGAGACTGGAGAGCGAGAGAGTGAGAGAGAGCCGGGAGACCCGCGCAGGCGCATTGCGGCGAAGGGCGCTCCAGAAACCGCTCTTAAAGGTTCTTGGGGTTGGTTCCCCCTCCTCGCTCACTGAACCCCCTCTCTCCCTCCCCTGCCTTGCGCACTCGCTGTTTGCCTCCCGAGGGTGAGCGCGCGCCCCTGCCAAGCCAGGTAGGAGAGCGCGTGCGCACCCCTCTTTTAAGGGTGGGGAGCGGCCGGCCGTTGACAATGGTCATTTTTGTGGGGGGAGTAAATAAAGGGGAGGACGTGGGAGGCTGAGGAGGGGATTCCTAGGACCTAGGGAGGAGACGGGGATGGGGGTCCCTTCCGGGCCCTGTGGCTGCCTGGCTGGAAGGAGGCAGGGGGGTAGAGAAGGGAGGCTTATACTGGAAGGGGTAAAAGAAGGGGGTTGGGGTCATATATGAAGAGCCTCCCCCAGCCCCACCTTCCTGGGTTTGCAAGTTCCTCTGAAAAAAAATGCCAGGAGGAGGGAGGGGGAAGGTGAGGGCAGGTGGACATTTTGATAGGGATGCCTTGGGACGGCCTGGGCTGGAGGATGGATTTGTTGTTGTTTTTTTGGGGGGGTGAGAAGTGTGTTTGTGTGTGTGTGATAGGCACAGAGTTAATTTTTTTAACATTTTCTAATGGTGGTGTGCCTCGTGATTTTTTTCATGAAACAAGTGTGCCTTTGCCCCAAAAAAGGTTGAAAAACACTGGGTTAGGGAATGGGATGGGGTAGGGGATAGTGGGCTGTGGGAGGCACCTCTCTGGGTGCCTGTGACCCACTAAGAAGGAAAGTGTACTTGCGTACGGATCTGGGTTAGGGTTGGGGTTAGGGTAAGGGCTAGGCTTAGGGTTACGTTTAAGGTTAGGGTGGGTTAGTGGGCTGCACCTCTGGGTGCCTCTGACCCACTAAGAAGGACAGTGTACTGGCGTACAGGTTAGGGTTAGGGTTAGGGTTAGGGTTAGTGGGCTTTTTATACCCTCTGGCACATCCAGAAGTCTCAGTCAAAACCTGGCCATGCGATTGGTGGAATGGGTCAAAAAAATTGCATGGTCCCATCCCATGGCCAGCCCATCATTGCGCAGATGTAAAAAAATAAAAATAAAAATAAAAATAAAATAAAATCAATGGAGATGTTTTATTGCAAGAAAAACCCACTGCTGCTACTATAAAAAAATCAGGCATTTAAAATACCTAATTTTCGAATGTTTCTGTGGTGTTTTGTTGGGTTTTTGGACCACTATTTAAAAATAAATATTGCAGTCGCCATTTTGGACCCCTCCCACCGCATGGCAAATGGAGACGACGAGGATGCCCCCCCCCAGCCTGGTACCAGCAGCCCAGAACAGGAGGGGGGGAAGGCTGGGGGACCCCCCCCCAGAAACCACCCCTCCCTGGTAGGTGCCCTCACTCAGGCAGGCATATTTTCGCCTGCTTTTTAGCCGGGAATCGGGTTTTGTTTTTTTTTAAACTTTTTTTTCTGTGCTGCTTGGCATCGCGCGATCGCCGCGATGCCATGAACGACAACGAAAAATCACACCCACTTTTTCTTTTTTGAGTCGGGTTCGAGCTGGAGCAGAGTAATTCTCGTTACCGTTACCCGTTACGTAACGATAACGATAACCGAAAACGGAAATGAGAATTTCGCCACTCCATGCCCATGTCTAGTAGTTGTACCTCTCGGTGCTGTAACAATTGTTATGGCTAATTTCTGCATTCTTTAGATAAAAGCTTCTACTGAGAGACTAAATATGCACTTAATTTCACAGCTTAAGAAATCACTATATCCTATCATTCCTAATTTCCTTGCAGCAAAAAAATAAATAAGTGTCCTAGACACTGAATAAATAGAAGAAACTGAACTAAGATGATCAAAAAATCCACAACTGCTGAATAGCAAAGTGGTTAAGTTTCCTGGCTCGAGAGCCAGAGTTTGGGAGTTCAATTCCCAACTGTGTTTCCTTGATAGGAGCTGGACTTGATGACCCATAGGGTCCATTCCAGCTAAGCTTATATGACTGTGTTATATAGATTAACAGCTGTCCCACGTATAAACTATTAGGACAATATTTTAGCAGTATAATGCTGTTATTATTAAACCTGTTTTATATAGTTGTTTTCCGGATTTGTATACTCTCCTGTGTGAACTCCTGAAATGCATATTTAAAGCTGTCTATTACCTGCCATTCCTTAAGATAACAATCTCACCTTAATCATCTAAGTGTGTTATGGTTAATTGGAATGAAAGCCAAGCTGGTGATATAAAAGATAAATAAACGGTCCTATTAACAATTGTAAAAACAACTTCTAAATTTAAAATTTGTCTGTTCTCAAAATGTCTCTCTGAGATAAGCGGGTAATTGAAATAGGGTGTTCCATTAAAATGGCATTTTAATTAGAAGTTTGTGTTCTTGCCATCTTTTATATTTTCCATGAATTCAATTCATCCTTACTAGCAAAAAGACACTTAATATATGGTACTGCCTTTATCTTGCCTTTTAAGATCACAATTTTCATGTGGAGGGTTATGTATGTTAGCATATGCACACCAACCTGTGGTGTAGCAGTTCTCAACCTGTGGGTCCCCAAATGTTTCTGGACTGCAACTCCTAGAAATCCTGGCCAGCTCAGCTAGTGATGAAGACTTCTGGAGTTGCAGTCCAGGAACATCTGGGGACCCACAGGTTGAGAACCACTGCTGTGGCCTAACCTCAGTCCCTCGATGAGTTAGAAATCCAAGGATTCTTTGGGAATGAGTGATGCCAGGTAAAGGAAACTGAAAATGATATCAAAATACCACATTCTAAAGGTGGAGTGTTGCATATGTTAGCACACACGCAAGACAACTCCAGGCTGTGGCCCAAGTGAAGACCTTCATTATATTATAAAATTAAGAACTCCTGAGGATGGAGTCAGCAGGTTCAAGTACGTAGTTTGAAAATGATACTACTCTACAGCACAGGTACACCAAGAGCTGGCTTCAATCCATTACTAGAGTTTGTGAAATAATTGCGTCTAGTGATCAGCCTAATCTTTAAATTACACTCCCAAATAAACTTTGAGAAGTAAACCCATTTGAACACCCCTAAATTTGTGACTCCAACTCACATCAGCTCCCACTACCATGGCCAAGAGTCAAGGTTAGGAGAGACATCTAGGCAATTCTCCCCACCCATGTTTATTTATTTATTTTATTTTATTTATATATATTTTATACCACCCATCTTCCAAAGGAACTCTGGGTGGTTTACAACACCAAATAAACAGTAATCAGATGTTTCAATAATATGGTATTAAAAATAAAAGAAACAAAGAAATATATAAATGCTTAATATAAATATGTAAATGCTTAAGTGTATATTCAGTGAGACCTATTTTTGCCAGGCATAGAATTGCTCTAGAAATTATGCTGTTCATGACTCTGAATATGAGATCAGATCATTATTACTGCTAAACAGGCACATCTTGGTTTTACAAAACATTATCTTCCTTATATAGCAAAGAGTACTGTCCTTTCTCTTCAATAGCCTGAAATGGGGCAGTGTTTCCTTGTGCTTGACTAGAGGTAATAAAACAGGATTATGCATAACCAGTTGCAATTAAAAACACACACACACAAGGAAAAGGATTTCAGCTTTCCAAACCCACCCTTCCCTCCAGCTGTTTCTGAGTTGTTTTTCATTGCTCAGATTTGCTTCAGATGAATCCCCAAGATGAAATATGCAATGTGTTGAAAACCAGCAACCAGTTGTTTTTGTGTGTCTAGAGTTCCAAAAGGCCCAGACACATGTGACTCTAAAGCCATGCTTCCCAGCCTTGGGTGCCCAGATGTTTTGGTGTTGTGAGTCTCAGAACCCCCCAGCCAGCACAACTTGTGTCGAAGTTGCAGCCCAAAAACACCTGGGTCACCTAAAGTTGGAAAGCTCTGCTCTAAAGCTCTAAACCAAAAGTGGATAAACTAGAGCCTGTCAGATACAGTGGTACCCTGACTTAAGAGCAGCTCGACTTAAGAGCAATTCGACTAGCAGAAAACTGTTGGCATTTTAACTCCTGCCTTACAAATTTTAGATATACAATTTTTTTTATTTGTTAACTTATGTTTTCAATTTTTTAGATAGGTACCCAGACTTAAGAGTAGTTCAACTTAAGAGCATGCATTCGGAGTGAATTAAATTCATAAATTGAGGTACCACTATATTTTGCATTTCAACTGCCTAATGCCTCAGCCACCAAGGACAATGGTTAGGAATCAAGGTTGGTTGCAGTCAAAACACGGCATGGCACCTCGATTCCTTAGTCTTGTTCAGAGATATGCTCTGGCCATTCTTAGACATTAGAGAAACTTCTCTCATTGCTCCCAATCACACTAGTATTTTCCACTTGTTTCACAGTGGTCCTACTTTGGTCTCATGCCTGTTCATTATTTTCCAAACAGGTTGTGTAAGCACTGAATCATCCTTGAGAATCATCCAACCCTCCAGATGTTTTGGACCACAACTCCCAGAATTCCATGCCTGTATTGCCAATGTCAAAGCACTGTGGGAGATGTGGTCCAAAACATCTGGAAGGCCGAAGTTTGGACACCCCTGCTCTAAACCAAAGGTGGACATACTAGAGCCTGTCAGAAATTTTGCATTTCAACTGCCTAATGCCTCAGCCACCAAGGACAATGATTAGGAATCAAGGTTGGTTGCAATCAAAACACAGCATGGCACCTTGATTCCTTAGTTCTTCCCAAAGATGTGCTCTGGCCATTCTTTCTTTTCACCTAAGAGTAAACAGAGTTATAGAGGTGTTCTTGGGTGCAAGAATCCAGGGGTTGGAAAATAAGGCTAAATGAAACAAGGACATGAATTAAATATCAGCTTCTTTTAGCATTAAAACTCTTACCACCAGTAATTAAGACTCAGAAGTATCTCAACCTTTTGCTTGGTCTATAGCAGCGATGGCGAACCTTTTAGAGACCGAGTGCCCAAACTGCAATTCATAACCCAGTAATTTTTTCTCAAAGTGCCAATACAGCAATTTAACCTGAATACAGGTGGCTGTGAAGGGGTGATGTCAGGTGCCCACAGAAATGGCTCCGAGTGCCACCTTTGGCACCCGTGCCACAGGTTCGCCAACAGCGGTCTATAGCTTAGTGAATTAGGTGCCTTTTTGCAGAGTCAGGGAGAGTTTGATTGTCCACTGTATCTTTTGAAAGAAGGGCCAGCTTATGTGGCCTTGGGCTAGCTGCTCAATGCCAAAGAATGGGATGGTAAACCACTTCCGAGGACTTGATATCTAGCAAACTCTGAAAAGGGTTGCATAATTCTGAATTGATTTGGCTTGTTGTTGTTGTTGTCTCTCTGATTTGTTTTGGCTTGTTGTTGTTGAACTTCTCTTAACAACATGTGTCAGCTCTCTTACTTTAATCCCAGCTCTGCTCTCATTCCACAGACATAACATTTGGAAGGGGGGAATGACCTGGCAGCAGCTGCTGATGACCGAGATCAGATTTCAAGATGGAAAGCTCGTTCACACAAGTCCCCTGCCCCCTGCTGCTGCTCCATGCATGTACCCAGGGAATTCTCCTTTGCTGTGTGCATACAATTAGCAAGAAAAGATTGCCCTGCTGCAGCAGCATGTGCCAGAGAGCGTGGGTGGTGCTAGCCATGATGTTTTGAGCAAATGCATTCCAGACTCAAGATCTGGAATGCATCCCCTTTTCTTTTTTCAACAAGTGTTATGAAACTGAACTCAAAAACCTCTGGTTTAGTTTCTGCTCTTGCATTGTTTTGAACAATTGGTAAACTGTGAGAAAGAGAAGAAGGAAATTAACTGTTCTCAAGACATACTGTATGTTTGATGTGGTACAAGCTGGGGGGGGGGGCAGAGTGCCAGTTATTTAATGGTGGTATGAGGTACACACAACCAAAGTTCATGGACCCTTTTCATGCAAATCTGCTGGATGCTGTATTGGTATTAAACTCCATTTGCAAGACCAAATTCTTGTATTCTGTTTTAATCTAGAAGAGAACCCATGTAATTGCTCAATGCAATGCAGGGCACAGGTTTGAGCCCTAATTTTACTTGCAGGTACACTGAGTACAGTGTTGTAGATGGGTGGCATGTTGGACTAAGGGCGCTATCACACGGGCGAAAGATATGCTTTTTTTTTTTTTTGATAAAGATGTGTTTTTACTCTAAAGTCTTCATGTGATCGAAGATTCAGTTACAGCAGCCTCATGGGCGAGGTATTAGTAAACAGATCTTAATGTTCCCATGTTCCAAAACTGCATTTTTATGTTTGATATTGAGCAATTTTAAACTTTTTGGGGGAGGGGGGCAGAGCCCCAAGCGCCCATCAGCTGTAGTGCGGGCTTGGGGCTGACAAAAAAATGTTTAAAACTCGCTCCTTTTCCTCACCTGATGGGATGGGGGAAAAGAGGGATTTTAAAACTTTTTTTTGGGGGTGAGCCCCAAGCTCCCATCATCTGTAGTGTGGGCTTGGGGCTGGCAAAAAAAGTTTAAAAAAATGAAACTGAAAGCCAAATTAGTATTTTTAAATTTAAAAAAGAAGTTAGCATCAGCTAATAGGGCAAAAGAGGGAGGGGAACCCGGATAATCAGCATCCCCATATACCTATGCGAGGTTGGAAATGCACATTTTTAACTGGGTTAAAAAATACCCCACATCACCCCTAGGTCATGGAGAGCTCGGTTCAACCCACTAAAGGACCCATTACTGGGTTTTCTTTTTTAAAAAACTCGATGGTCGTGGGGACACATATTTTGAGCCAGATTACTAATAAGTAAAAACCGGATCAAACTGCTCCCTCAGAAAAGACTCACTCAGAAAGGTTTTCTTTGTTCTAGTTCGTGTTCATCAGTCACTTGCACTGAAATTAGAACTGACAGATCTCAAGGTCATTGGCTGGGGACTTAAGGAGGTCCTACAATTCTCCATGCAGTGAGACTTCTCTAAGGACGAACAGTATTGAAAGACAAGGAAGTCTGTTTTTTTTCTTAGGGCACAAGGCTACTTTAAAGCCTGGATTTCAACTGGCAAACCCCTCCAGTATTCCTGCCAAGAAAACTCCATGGACATGGGGTCACGAAGAGTCGGTCACAACTGTAATGACAACACACACACACAAAGTAAACAGGACAGATTTCCGAACGAGTTTCCAATTCCTATCATCCATAGTACCAGGGCCTACAGCCTCAGCAAGACATTCTCTGGATATGCATTGTGCCTGCCCAATGCCATCATGCCACAAAACCAAAAGTGGTAAGAGGAGGATGGGCGGGCAGCACTTGGACCCATCCCCATGGTGAGCACGTGTACTCAGGCCCATCATGCCATACGAAGCAAGGCAGCGAGTAGAACACCACACTATGATCCCAGTTGCAGTAGCACAAGGCTTAGAAAAAAATACCTGACAGTGATACTTCAGGTGCTGGGGGATGTGTTGCACATACTATGGGAAAAGTAACACAGAATAAAGTCCTAATGGGAAAGATAGCAACTACTGTAGCTGATAGGGGTATTGTATTCTCTGTTCAGCTACCAAACATTGGACTTTTGGCCCTGACTTGGGATTCCCATATTAGCAAAGTGGGTCCATTTTACCTGGATGCTGGAGCCAGTAGCCAGAGGCCCTTTATGGACGTTTCCACAATCAGCTGCTAAACTCTTGTATGCCTTATCTGACTGACACCACAAGGGCTCTCTCACTCACTCACTCTCACACAGAGTCTCAGGGTCTTGAATCTTAGGCAAATGCTACCTCCGACCCCTCTCGCCCTAAGCTGATCCACTTTGCCTAAACTGTTGTTTCTCTTTGCCAGTGTAAGAGGCTGGCTCTGTCTAAAGCTTACACATAGTTCCTTGCTTGGTGCCAATGCCTGCGGCAATCACATTGAAGGCAAACAAGCTCCCTGACAAAGCTCAAATGCTTAACTACAAGGAGTGATCTCCAAGAGGAAGGACCAGAATTATTTCTCTGTAAAACCACACTCAGCATTCTTGGGCTCGCTCCTGCTGACAAGTTAGAACAGACAGGCACGTAAGTGTCAAAACATGCCCACTGAACTCCAAGCAGCTCTTCAATGAAGCAGAGGGAGCACTTTGGCTACCACACACAATTCAGAAGAGCTTTGGGTGCAAACAAATAAATAAATAAATAAATAAATAAACAAATAAATAAATAAATAAATAAACACCCTGTGATTTTTTTGATAGTTCATTTCCAGCTATTAGAGAGAAATTAGGATATGTCATTTATGTCACTGGTCTGGATGTGTGAGAAATCTGCATATCAACCAATCACAGAGCCAAAGAAGAAAGTAAATTGTGCCAATTATATGGTGTTCCGGCTTATTCCAAACAGGGGGAGTCAGAGATGCAATACACTTTAAATAATCATGCTTGCTCTAAATATCCCAGTGTCTCCATGTGTTCCACTGCTAATGCATTAAGGAGCAGACAACATTCTATGCATGCTTGAGCACCCAGATCTATGCCTCAGTGGTTCAGAGGCAGCTCCAGAAAAAAACACATACGTACCTGCAAATTTAAAGACACACATCGATTTTTCATACAGAATGAAGTATGTTTGAGAGGACTGGACATATTTAGTTGAGAGAAGAAAAGACTGAGAGGCGACATGATAGACCTCTTCAAATATTTGCAGGGAGCCATGTGAACAGATGTGTTTTCTACAGCTCCAGAAAGTAAGACTTGAAGTAAATGATTCAAATTACAGGAAAGACTTTGGTTTCAAAACAGCAAGTGTAAATGCAAGTTCTTTCAAATCACACTGACTGAGGGGTTAAAACTTTATCTGTTCCCCCTCCTGGGTCTCCAGTGCTCTGGAATGCAGAAGACAACATTTTGGAAGCAATAACAATCTGAATCCTGGACTTTGAAAGAACAGAGATTTTATGGGAAAATCTTGTCACAGCACCCTTCTGGTGGTGCATGGGACTTAAGGTAGATGAACTATGAGATGCTTTTGAATGACTGTTGCTCATTTATTATCTGTTTTTCAAAAAGGCAGTCTTGGAAGATTGATAACAGTGTTTGCAATATTTCTTTATAGGTTTGCTTCACAAAAACCCAGAAGCTCACAAGGCACTGTGATGCCATATGGAAGTCAGGGAATTGTGGAAAGTAGAGGCAGTGCTGCTCTGGGCCAATTGATTTTGCACTTGAGGAGATTCTGGGTAAATGGGCTCAGAATCCAAGTAGGACATGGCTGACAAAGTAATGCCGCAAACCAGAACAAGAGGGACAAGCCATTCCCCCCATTTTTGGTAGCCAGTGAAGTGGGAAAATGTACCTAAGATGCAAGGTTCTTTTGTTATTTTAAAAGCACATTAGGCAACAAACAACCTCACAAAAGCTTTTCCCATGGACAAAGATAATAATTAAAACTTTGCTGCAAGAACAAGTCTTGTGACACCCTTAAAGATTAACAGGTTATATTTTGGAAAAAGCTTTTCTTAAGAAGTACAGTCTGCTTCTTCAGGCGTGGCTTCAGGACATACCAAATCCAGCATCTGGGGTGCCCTCTTCTAGTTCTTAGTATCACCCTTGGCCACTTCTCTGTATCATCTCACTCTTCCTTTATGCATAGTGATAGGGAAAGGGGGAGTGGGGACTGGCAATTACAGGAAAGAAGAAAGGCATTGCTGGGTGTATCTCATTTCCAATACCTCCACTTGTAGAGACATAACTTAACCATGATCCAGCTTGGGGGTAGATAACATGTTTGTAATAAAGAGTTCAAAGGGCTGGGAAATTATAGAATAACTGAATTGGAAGGGGGTTGGGGCTATAAAGCCAGCATATTCAACCCTCTAGTCAAGGCAGGAATCCAAGATCTTACAGATGGTTGTCCAGCTTTCTTTTTGAATGCCTCAAGCATTAGAGCACTGTCCACTTCCTGAGGTAATTGGTTCTACTGACATATTGCTCTAACAGTTAAGTAGAAATGTAGATATTAAACCTGCTGTACTCTCAGGCCATCACAGAAACAACATAGTAAATTTGGGGTTGATTTCCACAGCCTTCCAATTTGATCCATCCTTTTTGGCTTTTGAGGCTTAGTATTGTAATTATCCCCCCCCCAAGTTGCTACTATCACAATAACACAATGTAAGGTGCGCTACCCACAGTCCCGTTCCAATGAATGTATCAGAATATATTTTCAAAGTCTTTCATGGCCGGGATCTGATAGTTGTTGTGAGGTTTTTCGGGCTGTTTGGCCATGTTCTGGAAGTTTTTCTTCCTTACGTTTCACCAGACTCTGTGGCCGGCATCTTCAGAGGGCAAGGAGCTAAGGGAATTAGGAGTTGTCTCTGTGATCTGGGGTATTGAGTGAGTGAGACTGGGGTTTTAAAGTTGTGGGAAAGGGCAAACTTGTCCTATGTAGGAGAATAGGTGTTAAACATTGTATTGTGATGGAGGGACTAAGAAGTTTCACTGCAATCAGGGGTGGCAGCAATCCTCTGTGGTTGATGGGTGTCATTAGCTGCTCTATTATGTGGAGTGGTGCTTGTTGTGCCAGGGTGGGAATAATTGAACTTTGACCTTTTGCAGGTTGTAGTTTTCAGTACTGGGAGCCAGGAAGAACCTCAGGAAGAAAAACTTACAGAACATGGCCAAACAGCCTAAAACACTCACAATAGCTACCAATGTATCAGAAATTCACCAGGATACTTACTCCCCAAACACCAAGTGCTCAGCATGAATAATCTTTCACTTTGTTACAAAAACATGCAGCTTTACTCCTCTGCACTAATTGGACACCTTAAGCCTATTATGAAATCATTATTAACAGATGCAAGAACAACCTTGCCTTTCAGGAATTTACAAACACTTGGCACAACAAGAAGGGGCATTTTTAATCATTAAAGGATAAGTCCAGGAACATTTTCCAGACCTCTAATGCTGCCAAATTGGCAAAATTGCAAAATCTCCAAACAACTCCAACTATTTCAAAATAACAGAACCCATCTTTGGGATTTCAGGGAACTTGTGAACCTTTTATGGTATCTAATCTCTAGATGCATAAGACAACTGTACTGCTACTTATATCGCACCCCTTACTCCTTAAAGCACTCTCTGGGCAATTTATAACTTAGTTATGCAGGCTATACATTCCCCCTACCCCAGCAAGCTCGGTAATTTATTTACTGACCATGGAAGAATGGAAGGCTGAGTCTACCTCAAGCTGGCTCCTAGAGTGCAGGATCAAACTCAGGTCATGGCAGAGTCTTGACTGCAGTACTGCAATTTAATCACTGGACCACAAGTATTGCAGGCCTTAACCAAAGTAATTGTTCTCCCCTTCCTGGAAGGAATACATTTTATGCACTGCTCACTTACACCATATGGAACTCAATTGAATTTATCATACACTACATTGTAGTATAAAATCGATTCAACAGAGTCTTTATTGTATGGTCTCAGACTTGATAAAGTTTACATCCACAATGATTCTAGCCACAATTAAAGGGTTTTATTGACAGCTGAGCCCCGCCCCCCCGCCAAAAAAAAATGTTCTTAGCATTGCCATTAGGAACCAACCAATTTGTAAACTATGAGTAGTGAATGTTTGACACTTCAGGTGTTTGGAGGTGCAATTGCCATACTCTTCTGCTCTTCACAGTGCTGGTGGGCTTTGGGGAAGAGAGGTCTAGAACATCTAGAATTCTGAACATTTTCCACTCTTGCAACAGAGACAGGCACCACTGAGGTCAACCCAATTCCTCAGAAGCCATTCTGGTTCGGGTGGAGGAAGAGGGAGCCATTTTCTATTAACTGCATAGCAGACGTTTCTCAACCTGTTTACACGCCTTCTCCCATTTTCTCAGAACAAAAAGCCCTATTAGTAAATAATTCAGGAGGGAAGGCCAACACTGAATGCTGAATCTTACCACATGGCCAAGTTGTGATGCCTTATTCTCATCAAGGGAAAAGATGCCCCTCAATGGATTACTTGATCACTTCTTTATGCCACACTGAATAACTGGCAACTGAATAGGTATACTGGATCCCCTGGAAAGTGTCATTTGTCCCTGAGGTGACATAAAAGTTCATTCGACAGAGTTAAATAAGCAAAGGCACATTCTTGTGAGCAGGTTATTGCCAGGTGTTGCAGTCCTCGAATTCTGATCACACCGGGACAAAACAGCTCCAAAGCACTGGTTTATGTATCCTTTCCTTTGGCATATTGTGGTCAAGCAGTGATATTGCAGCCTATTGTTTTCAGAGAAATGACTGGTGAATATATTTTATGGTGAGGGAAGCAAATTTTATGGGGCTCTGAGAGTCCCCCAGGCTGGCTGGATAGCTTAGATATCTGGCTAAGAAGCCAAAGGTTGGAAGTTCAATTCCCCAATGTGTCTTCTGTGAGTAGGCATCTGTGTGGCCTTGAGCAAGCTACTTAGCCCCAGGCCACCCCCAAAGGGTAAACCACTTCTGAGTATTGCTTATCTAGAAGACCCTGAAAAGGTCTTCACCAGAAGTCAGGAAAGATTTGACGACACATATTATTAAGAGTCTCCCAGGATCCCTCTTTATCAAAATATGTGGTTTTGCTTTTGCAGGTCTAATTTCACTAATTTCAAAGTAAATGTCCATGTTGGCTGCCAATATAAAAGGAAACACTTCCACTCATTTTAATGGAACTAGATTGCACCACACAATTGAAAGAGAGGAGAGAGAGAGTCCACCAAAAACCTGATCAGTCATTGCAGTCATTGGGTTCATACCAAGGGAATAAAGAAAGAAAGAATCCGGAATGCTTTTAGTTGCATTTCTATATTGTGATTAATTCTTGAGTCAGGGAAGAATAAGACTCATTGTGAGATATATTCAATACATGAGTTTGTTTTCTTGGTGAGTACAAAGTGTAGGAGTGTGTGACATTTGGATGGAGGGGAGGGAACAATGGGGAAGGCTTCATGCAAAATGATTATATTTGGACTTAGCTAATGAGCAATTCTTAAACTCACTTCACCTAGAGAAAGGGCCCTGTTCAGCGATATTTGACTATGTATAACAGTGCAAACCTATACAAATCTATGCAAAAATAACTCCTACTGAGTTCTACTGGTTCGGCCTTGTGCCTTCATACACCTTGCACCTTCCAGGTTCATATGCAGCTCAGCGATGGAACCTTTGAGGAGCCTCGTGGCGCAGTGGTTAAGTGCCTGTACTGCAGGTAAAACTGTGCTCATGACCTGGGGTTCAATCCCAGGTAGCAGGCTCATGGATGACTCAGCCTTCCATCCTTCCGAGGTCAGTAAACCGAGTACCCCGCTTGCGGGGGGGGGGCAATGTGTAGCCTGCATTCTGTAATTAAATCTGTAAACCACCCAGAGACTACTTGAAGTGGTATGGGGCGGTATATAAGCAGACCACTTTTGGACCCTCCATATCTTGTTGAACTACCACTCTCATGAGGTCTGGCCAACATAGTCAAGGGTGAAGGATCATGGGAACTACAGTGGTACAAGTTGCCCTTCTTCGGCATATATCATTGCAACCAAACAGTTGTTTGCCATCTTGCGTGTTTGTGCGTGTGTTTCAGTACTTTCAATTCTGCAGTTATACCATTCTCATTGAGCAAAAATGTTGCAGATAAGCAAGATATCTAAATCCACAAAACTCTGCAAATATTTCCACCTGAAATTATTGGTAATATTTATTTTTCTTTTTCATTTAGTCATTTTTTGATTGGTAATAAAATCTCACGGCTGTGTGTGTATGTATGTGAATAATATGATAAAGCAAAAGAATAAACCATTGCTACATACAGGGACATTCGAAGAGAACAATTTTGAAAGGAATTGTTTTGGCTTCCACTCACACATCATGAGTTACTCTTTGCCTCGGAGACCTGAACCTTTCAAAGTTCAGCTTGACCTTAAACGCTGTTCTTTGATAGCATGCCAAGAAAAGGGAGTGCACACAGTTTGCGTGGAAGATTTTTAGAACATTCTAGATAAATCCCCTTCTATCAATAACTGGATAGATGAATAAATAATAGAACATATATTGTAGATGTCACCCAATTTATTATTACCTGGGCCATTCTTTAGGTCTACCAACAGGTCTAGGTCTTCTCCAACATCCAAAGATACTAGGCTAGCACAGTGGGAGCAGGATTAGGCCATTCTACCTTACAACACTCTGCCATCCACAACATCTTCTTCCTATGGAGACAGCCTCACCTTGTCCAACAGTAAGGCCCTATATATGGGTACAAGAAAGGCACAAATGCTGTTTTCTGGTTCCAAACTATCAAACGATCTAGAGTCTGTCTATGCCTTTTATCACACTTTCCAGCATTCACAGTGCAAAATGGCATTTCTCTCAGGAGAAAGCACCATTTATTAATGCTATTACTGGCAGTCTTGTTGTGTACATTCACATGCACCCTAGACAACCCTCAGAACAATAATAGATTGGAAAAGTAACCTTTTTTGTTTTGTACTGGCCATACCTGCTGGAGGATTCTCCAAACTGTAAGTTGTAGCCCAGAGAAGTAACTTCTCTAAGGTCTGTATTTAATAATAAGCAATACACACTTTTTCTACCATTTTAAAACCATCACTGAAGGTTCCTGAGGTTCTCAGATGTTACTGGCATCCCCTAAGCAAGGAACACCTGGCTTGGTAGCTAATGCAGAGCCAGAGATGGGGAGTTTGATTCCCCCCATGCCTCCTGAGACCCCCCCCCCGTGTGTGTGTAGTAATGAGCAAGCTACAGATATTGGTTTCCAAATACAATGCTTGCAGTGCCATCATACAGCAGTCTATTCAGAAAAAAGTCCCACCGAGTTCAGAACAACTTGCCTGTTGTCCTATTCCAGCTGTCCTATTAATGTTGACTTGAAAGCAAGTGCTTCTCAATCAATGGAGCGTATGCCTACAAACAGAAGGTCTGGGTTTTGCAACCTTTTTCAATCAGTTATCTGAATGTGTGCAATGACATGCACTGAAAAGTGTTACATTTGATGTGATGTAAATAACAAGAGTCAAAGTGGATAGGAGATTGATTATATGATGAACTGTTACCAGGTTGGTTTGTATTTACTGAAGACTTGCAGTTGTAGAGAGTATGTAGGTCAGGATCACAGCAACATGAGGGAATGTTAGAATAAACTTCAACAACCTAGTATTTAAGGTAAGCAATGAGAGAGCAGTTGGGTAATAGCTACTGATAAGTAGCAAGGTGCGCTTGGGTATCTGGTCAGTCTCGACATTTATCATTGATTTCTCCTTCTTTAATAACAGTTTACTGTCAAGTCTGACTTATAGGGACCTTTTCCAGGTTTTTTTTTTCCTAGTTAGACAGTACTCAGCAGCGGTTTCCTATTCCCCTTATCTAGCATGGCCCTGGTACTGTGCATTTTGACCAAGGGTGGTGGAGTCTCCTTCTTTGGAGATTTTTAAGCAGAGGCTGGATGGCCAGCTGTCGGAAAATATTGTGATGGGGTTTCTGCATGGCAGGGGGTTGGACTAGATGGCCCTTGAGGTCTCTTCCAACTCTGTGATTCTATGATTCTAAGGCCACACAGACCGGCTCTTTTGGGATGCACAGTGGGGAACTGAACATCCATCCTCTGATCCCATGGCTGGATACCTAACTCACTTTGTAAGTTTCTTTTCTGCATGTTCTGGTTTCTTTCTTCTACTTTGTCTGCAGTTCAAGACCAGCTATGAGGGTGCTCCATGTTGCCCACATTGGCACACATGCATACACAGGAGCAAGTTCTTGAAGCTTATGTACTCATGTCAACATTTTATCCTAGTTTTTTCCCCTCGATAGATTTCTTGGGAAGTATTTTTCCCCTTTTCCTTACACAGAGCATCCTAGGAGATAGCTGATTGCTGTAAGCTCACTTTAGTATCTGGTTAAGAACATAAGAAGAGCCATTATGGATCAGGCCAAAGGCCCATCTATTCCAGCTTCCTGTATCTCACAGTGGCCCCACCAAATGCATCTGAGAGTGCACAAGACTAGATATCTGTCTCCTGATACCACTCCCCTGCATCCGGCCCTTGAAGTACCCTGCTTTTAAGCCTGGTGATCACACATCTCCATCATGGTTTGTAACCCAGTAAGCCAGAAAGTGGTGTTAGGTGACTCTTGTTCGACACCACAGCCACTGACCTGTGGAGTTCCCCAGGGTTCTGTTTTGTCTCCTATGTTGTTTAACATCTATATGAAACCCTTGGGGGAGATTATCAGGTCTTTGGGGGTTAGGTGCCACCAGTATGCCAATGATACCCAGCTCTACCTCTCATCACCCCCAGACTCTAAGGAAGCTACTATCTCAACTTTACATGAGTGTTTAGCTGCAGTAATGAACTGGATGAGGATGAACAAGATGAAACTAAATCCAGAAAATCCAGAGGTGCCCCTGGTCAGTGGAAAGAGAGAGCAAGGGATACGGATGCAACCTGTACTAGATGGGGTCATCCTCCAATTAAAAAATCAGGTACACAGGTTGGGGGTGCTCTTAGACTCATCCTTGAGCTTGGATGCCCAGGTCACAGCTGTGGCCAGGAGTGCATTTGCACAATTAAGGCTAGTATGCAAATTATGCCCCTTTCTTGAGAAACCAGCTCTGGCCACAGTGACACATGCCCTAGTGACGTCACGGCTGAACTACTGTAATGAGCTCTATGTGGGGCTATCAATGAGAGTCAGGAAACTTCAATGGGTTCAAAATGCAGCAGCCAGACTCCTGACTGGGGTGGGGTACAGAGATCACATTACACCCCTATTAAAACAGCTCCACTGGTGCCAGTCAGCTATCGAGTACAATTCAAGGTGATGACCTTGACCTACAAATCACTATATGACCTGAGTCCTAGCTACCTCAAAGATCGGATCTCACAGTATGAACCAACTCGGGTGTTAAGGTCATGAGGAGAGGCCCTACTCTCCATCCCACCACCCTCACAGGTTCGTCCTGTGGGAACCCATGAAAGGGCCTTCTCGACTGCTGCGCCCAGGCTCTGGAACTCCCTCCCACTAGAGGCCAGGACTGCCTCATCTCTGTTGTCCTTCCAGAAACAGGCAAAGACCTTTCTCTTCAGGCAAGCTTTCCCTGAATGATGGACTACTATGTGTATTTTATATGAATCTATGGGTTCACATAGACTTTGTTTTTTTATGACTACTTATAACCGTGTTGCTTTAATGTAATGTTGTCTATTAATGCTGTAAGATGTCCTTCAATTCCTTTTTCTCAAATACTTGAACATGTCTTAATTGTAATGGACTGTATATTATCCCTCATTACTGTAAGCCGCCTTGGGTCCTTTTCCAAGGAGAAAGGCAGGGTAAAAATACTCTAAAATAAATAATGAATAAATAACCTGTGATGGTCTCTTCCTCCAGGAATCTGTCCAATCCCCTTTTGAAGGCATCCAGGCCAGATGCCATCACCACATCCTGTGGCAGGGAGTTCCACAGACTAACAATATGCTGGGTAAAAAGAAAATTCTTTTGTCTGTTCTCATTCTCCCAGCCCTCAATTTGAGTGGATGTCCCCTAGTTCTGGTATTTTGTGAATGGGAGAAGAGCGTCCTTCTATCCACTTGACTCATGCCCTGCGTAATTTTGTACATCTCAATCCTATCCCTAACTCAGGCTCCTTTTTTCCAGACTAAAGAGCCCCAAATGTTTTAGCCTCTCCTCATAAGGGAGGTGCCCCAGCCCAGAAATCATTTTAGTTGCTTTCTTCTGCACCTTTTCCAGTTCCACTATGTCTTTTTGGAGATGTGGTGATCAGAATAGTACACAATACTCCAGGTGCGGCCTTACTATCATTTTGTACAATGGCATTATAATGTTGGCAGTTTTATTTTCAATCCCCTTTTTGATAATCCCCAGCATGGAATTGGCCTTCTTCACTGCTGCCACACATTGGGGAGACACCATCATGGAGCTTGTACTTCATTGGTTGTACTCTACTAGCAAAATTGGATCAGGACAAGGATGAAGGCAAATGCTTAACTCTTTTCTTTCAGTGATACAGTTTTGATCTGGACTGAGTTATTTAGGAAACAAGAAACAAACACATCAGGGCCTATTATGTACTTTAAGGTTACACCCAGTTTGGCCCTGGCACTACCCATTCATACATGCAAACCATCAACCACTTACTGTATATCTTACAGTTCGCATCCCATGCTGGCTTCATACTTTTGGTCCTGCATTTTGGTCACCCTACCCAAATTAGGCCCTAAAAATTGGCTTCTGGACATTGGAAGATATTACAGAGTATGTAACAGAGAGTTAACTTATGTTGATTTCCAATGGGTTCTAGATGTTTAAGACGAGATCTCTGATCAGCCCTACCTAATATGGTTGATTGCCAAAATGGTATGAGTTGTAATCCAAAGCCAAAACTTAAAAAAGTTACTTCTTTTGAAAATAGGTGGCTGAGTCCACAAGCCAGTATGATGAGTAGCCTAGCTGGCTGGGAGATTCTGAGCCCTGTATTCCAAAAGAGAGATACAGAGGGCACCAGGTATGAGAAAATTTGCTTAAGGATTAATGAGCTAGCAAAACCATCTTGTGCTACATCAAGTTACTATTAAAGATAAGAATATGGTTGTGTGACATGCATTGTTAAATATGAATTTACATTTATTCCCTGTGCTATGTCTTTGGCTCCAAAGTGCATCACATTCTAATGATGTAAGCATTTAGGCTGTCCAACACTCTAAACCAGGCATGTCCAAACTTCAGCCCTCCTGATGTTTTGGACCACAACTCCCAAAATTCCAAGCCTGTATTTCCAATGGCAAAGGACTGTGGGAGTTGTGGTCCAAAACATCTGGAGGGCCTAAGTTTGGAAATGCCTGCTCCATACTTTCTAGAAGGAAGTGACAAAATAATCCCTAGTCTTGTTGACTGCACTACCTTCATAACTGTATCCAAAGGGCTATGGAATTATTTCCACACAGGCCTAGAATTCTTGTGCTGTTCCTTCAAGTCATTCTTTTTTCCCTTTTTTAAAATTAACATACAATAGAAGCAAACAAAATAAAATAAACATTCCAATGGCCAGACTCATAAAAAAAAAGGAAAAAAGGGGGCGGGGATTTAGAAGTGAGGATACAAACTACTACCAATACCAAAGGATTAAGGATTTCACCATCGTTCAGCCATCTGCAAGTCTTCCACAGGTTCTAACAAGCACTGTACAAACATCCTTGTATCTGTTTCTTCCCTTATTCATTGGTCTGCTTCTGGGCCCAGTTATATAGCATCTTCCAGCTCTCATTTACAAAGTGTCTTGGTTGATCTCGCACCGCCTCCGAGAGCATATCTAGTTCTGCAATGTCCAGTAACTTTTCAACAGTTCATCCCCTTCAAGTCATTCTGATTGCTGGTGGTGTATGAAAGCTACACACACAAGTCAGTCAGCAGTTTTGAAAATGTGACTTCTGCATTAGGCCACAAATTTAAAAAGCGAGAATCTTTGGCGACACAAGGATCCATACTAATGTGCACATTAATCCTGTAAAGTATGCAGATGACATAAAATATGACTGGAGCACAATAAATATGCATATTTGAAATGAAGTGGGGAGTGTAATAAACATGAATACTGGAAACAGAAATGCTGTCATGTAGTAATTTTGCTCCATGGTTTCATTTGTCCTCAGGTTTTCAAAACAGTAATTCCGTTGCTAAGCAAAATTGGGGAAATGGTAATCTCAACTTCCACCTTTATTACATATCCTTCATACCTCGTGTGGCACGTACACAAGCTTCAGTTAGGCTCTTGAAGCACCATCTGCTGCAAGTCAGCTCAACAGCAATAAAGCAACTCTGAGAATATTGCTTGTCTATTCATTGTCTAACATAACATTCCCTCATTCATGCCAATCATAGCCATGTTTAACCTACTTATTTAGAGGACAAATAACTTGTTCCAACTGCCTCGTGATTCATAAGTGCTTGAGGCAGGAGTGATGTCTTGCAGATGTTTGGTTACTCGACAACAATAACATTTTGGAACTCCTGAAACATCCCAAAGGCTCATTGCATAAGCAACCTCTTTGATTTTCTTGTGCTGCTGAAGGAACCCTCCCAGAAACTTCAAACTGGCCAGATTCCCTCTCTGGAATGGCCTGTTTATGTAACTCATCTGTGAACAAGATGCTCCCCACTCTAAGAAAAGGGGACATGCCTGAGCATTTCTTCTCCAGGGAAGCAGCACCATGAAAGCTACTGTTGGACAGTGGTTGCAGCAGGACCTCTAGTTCCCGTTCAGCCATGGTCAATTGTTCTTTCTTAGCTTGACCTCCCACCCCCACCCCAAAAAGGTTCTGCAGATAAAGTGAGGAGATGGAGAGTCAGGTAGATTCTCTGCAAGTCACTAGACTCAAGTGGGATGACAGGCTGGGGTACAAAGGATACAAAAGAAGATATGGATTTATGGATTTATGTGTATTATATGTATTTATTGACTTATATGCTGGCTCAGTAGGCTAGAGCACTGAAACTGTCGTCTGCAAAGTCAGCAGCTCGGTAGTTCAAATCCTGGGTGCCACGCAGTAGAGTGAGCTCCCACTGCTAACCCCAGCTCCTGCCAACCTAGCCATTCAAAAGCATGTAAATGCATGTAGATAAATAGGTGTGCACTGTGCCATAAAAAGCGGTAAGGTAAACAGTGTTCTGTGCACAGAAATGTGTTCAGCCATGCCGGCCACATTGCCACGTTGCCACATTGCACAACACTGGCTCTTTGGATTGAAAATGGAGATCAGCACTGCCCCTAGAGTCAGACATAACTAGCACACATGTGCGGGGGAACCTTTACCTTTTACTTATGTACTACTGTTATGAGTCCCTAACCAAAAGAAAGGCACCCCCCAAGATTAAAATAAATAAGTAAAATAAATGGAATGTAGCTAATAGAGAAGACTAGAGTGGTCTATTGTTAGCCAGTTGTAGAACTGTAGATAAAAATTGGTAGAACACAATGACTTCAGCAAAAGATCTGTAGAAATTTCTTAATGAAAGGAGGAAGCTGACAGTGTTGCAGACACGTGGGAGATGGTAGGCTCACTTTCACCTATGCATTTAAACAGAGGTCACACTGCGGGAGGGATGCTGTAATTCAATGTCTTGTACTGTAGAACCTATGTTGAAGTTGTATCACCTATCCCCCCCAATTCTAAAGCATTTTAAAACACATGCATGCACAGGCATACACGATGCATCATGGCACAGGATGCTTTGTATACTTGTTGAAATAGCAAGACAATGCTTTTTGTTCATTGTAAAGACATGCATGTGGATCATTGAGGCACCAGACTGAGTGCATGGTTCTTGACTACATGAATTAAATAAACACAGAAGGTGGTGGTTGCTACTGCTGCTGAGATATAAAAGGTGAATGAATGAAAGTCTCTCTTTCTTTTCAACCCTTATTTACAGGAGATAAGAGGCCAGATATGTCTCTATTGTTCAAGGAGAGGCAGTACTGCTTTACACCCTGCTATCAACCTGGCATTGACTGATCTTTTGATGTTGATTGCACGCACCTAGAAAGCTTACCAGCTTGGAAGTATATGATAATATTATAAAGATTATAGCTGCTTTCATGCTTCCAGCTGCATACATTTTGAATTTTTGAGTGATGGATTTGCAATCACTGGTGCAAATCCATCACTCAAAAATTCAAAATACTGCAGAAATTCATTATTGCCAAATATGGGCATAAAGGCGAATTCTGAAGATACATTGGACAGCCACAGTCACTAATGTGTCTGTATTACAGCACATGAATAAAAAGCTAGAAATTCTCAATACCATAAAGAAAAGAAAACTGCAACATTTTAAACACACAATGTGCAATAAGAAATACCATCTGCTGCAGGTTATCCTTCAAGGCAGAATAGATGGGAAGTGTGGTCCGGGTCATAAAAGAACATTCTGGTTTAAGAACTTAAGCTAATGGTCTCTACAGTGAGCACAGGTGCTCTGTTTAGAATAGCTTTAGACAGGAACCAGTTCAGGTTACTGATCACCAACATTCTACGAGGACATGGCACAAGAAGAAGAAGAAGAAGAAGAAGAAGAAGAAGAAGAAGAAGAAGAAGAAGAAGAAGAAGAAGAAGAAGTGTTTACCAAAATGGGCAAACCTCAAGTTCAAGACAGAAATAATTTCAGATTTTAAAAAAAACAGAATATGAAATTGAGTGGAAAACCCACCCCAACTCTAGGAAAGAGAGCAAGTAAGAAGTAACAAGAAATGCCCAGAGCCCAACAACATTAGGTTTTGGGGATGACAACTGGAGAGTTTATGAACTCTGAATGTACCCTTGCCTAAATCACTGAAAAGATCTTGCATACCCCACTCTGTAACTCTGTTCCTTACTTTATTCTGAAATATACAAAATGGAAGAAGATGTATTTGTGGTCCACAGTCAAAAGCAGAAGGGCATCCTGAAATATTTTTAACTGGGAAACACTATGACAATTAGAAGCAGCAACCAGAGCTGCTGCCTTTGGCCCTCCTCACACATGTCTTTGATCAGGCACCAAATTTTATTTGTCTGGCATTGTGGTCCAGTGCAACCTGTGGAAGATGGTTAGCTATTCTGTTTGTTCCACAGTTTATCCAGAGGCTAAATGCGCAGTGAACCCAAGTTATGTTTTCATTGGCCTGAGTGGCCCATTGCTGTGTTTATTTTTATCTCAGCAAATTAAAGTTTTACCAGGGTTGGACTTTTGTCTATTTTTATCTCTCTCTCTCTCTCTCTCTCTCTCTCTCTCTCCCTCTCTCTTCATCAAAAATGCCCTCCACTACTGACTTCTTGAGACTGGTGTTCTATTAATAGAAGAAGACTTTGGCCTAGGCTTCACTGAGGTGTAGACGTAGTGGGAGCTCACAGAATGCCCCACCATGCTGAAGTGGAAGGGGCAGTTGGTGTTATTTGTGTCTTCATCCACATTTATATGTCTGCATAGGAAGCATATCTGACAGTCAGAACAGAACTTCTCCTTGATGTTGGGTTTTCTGTGTGGAAGGACTTTTTTTGGATGCATGCACATCAGAAACACATGACATACACATACCCAGTGACACAGCCAAACTCAAAAAAAGAACAATAGCTTTCTTTGATACCTATTTAACTGGGGTGAGGTGGGGTTGTCATATAACTTTGTGCATGTTGACTTTATTTTGGAGATTCAGTACCTCACTTGTTGGGTTAAAAATAGGCTGTTGGCTGCTGTTTTAAGCAGATGGTAATATGTGCCACTGTACTGACGGTAAACTAGGATGCCCCTGGATGATTCACAATAAGGCCATCCACTGACATCAGGCCAGTGTGGACCTGATGAGCCTGGTTTGTATGATTCAGCAGTAACTGTGGGGAAGGACAAGTAAATAGTAGTGGCTATCCACAGAGTGGAGTGTCCTTCTTCACCTTTTTTCCCCCAATCTGTCATTCACAGAGTTTTATGTGCCATGATTCCATGCAAGAAAAAAAAAAAAATCAGTAATACATAATATAGGTAAGAAGACTCAAAGGTTGACAGAAGGAAAGGAAAATGACAGCAAATAAAGCCAAGCCCTCTCCTGGGTATTCCAACCACATTCTGGGGTCATCAGATACTACACATGCTCTTACAGCTGCTTGGCTAGTCATTTCTAGTAACTGCAGGCCTGTGTTCTAGAACTTTTTTTCCTTTCCTTTTATTCCACTTTATTAAACTTTATAATACTAGGATACCTCTCTCTCTCTCTCTCTCTCTCTCTCTCTCTCTCTCTCTCTCTGTGTGTGTGTGTGTGTGTGTGTGTGTGTGTGTGTGGGCAACTGAACGGCTAGGTTGAAACCATCATGTTTTCCAGCCAGGTGTCTATCAGCAATTAAGCAACAAATATAATATTTAAATGTGCTTGACACAGAGCAGTGCAGCAGTAGCGTGCAGATAAAATGTCAGTATTGATATAAAGTATTGCAGAGTTAGGTTATGAAGAGACAATGACAATGGGTAGAGTAAAAACTCATATATTCATATATACATCAAAAATATATACAGCATAACAACCAAGCAATATTTACAACAGACAAACAGAGTGTGGGGTTCTGTTCTCACCATAGCAGACCCACCTAACAAATGGAAAGCTAGTGCTTTTTATACAGTTCAGTACCCATCAGATATGAGTCATCACAAATTACAATCTGATGCAATCTGATACAATCATGATGCTATAAATTCTTTCACCTGTGCTTCATCACATACCATGCCTGTGATTACTTATCTCTTACACTTGTGAATTAACATCATGAGTCTGCAGAGTCTAACTGCCACCATTTTACAATTCTCTTTCCACTATCTGTTAAATATACATAACATATATTTTATCAACTTTTACATATCTTGACAGTGTCTCCCATCCTATATCTGTGAATTGCACAGATATAGGATGGGAGACACCTGGCTGGAAAATAGTACCTGTGAAAGGGACCTGGGAGTCTTGGTGGACCACAAATTGAACATGAGTCAGCAGTGTGTTGCTGCGGCCAAGAAAGCCAACATGATTCTTGGTTGCATCAACAGAAGCATAGTGTCTAGATCAAGGGAAGTGATAGTACCACTCTATTCTGCTCTGGTCATTTCTATGCACCTCAATTTAAAAAGGATGTTGACAATCTTGAATGGGTCCAGAGGAGGGCAATCAAGATGATTGAGGGTCTGGAAGAAAGGTCTTATGAGGAGTGGCTGAGGGAGCTGGGAATGTTTAGTCTTACAAAAAGAAGACTGAGAGGGGATATGATAACTGTTTAAATATTTGAAAGGATGTCACATTGAAGAAGGAACTGGTTTGTTTTCCATGGCTTCAGAGACTAGGACGCGGGGCAATGGTTTCAAACTACAGAAAAAGAGATTCAATTTAAACGTGATGGTTAGAGCTGTTTGGCAGTGGAATATGTTGCCACGGAGGGTGGTGGAGTCTCCTTCTTTGGAGCTTTTTAAGCAGAGGCTGGATGGCCATCTGTCAGGGGTCGTGTATGGGAGTTCCTGCATGGCAGGGGGTTGGACTGGATGGCCCTTGAGGTCTCTTCCAACTCTATGATTCTATGATTTTATGATAGAATTTCTTTTCTCTTCTTTTTAGTGCGCTGTCTGTATTCCTCCTTCCCTCCCTTCTTCTTTTTACCTTTCGTACTGTTGTGCAATTGCCATTTAAGTAATGCCACCTCCATAAAACTGATAGCACTCTGTAGTCTTACCCCAGTAATTTGTGTTTCCTTGCTTGTATGGATAGATGTTTCCATGCAGATCCTGACTCTTGGATAAATGTCCATACTGCACACTGCACTGCCGTTTCCCCCTTTCATCTCACACCCTCACATCACCCATTTGTCAAAGTAGCGCTGAGAAAATCTACTGTAGGGGGCTCATTGGACCCCCCTCCCAATCCTGCAGACAATGCAATACTGTCTTCTGAATGCATGAATACAAATCAAAGGATTTCTGCAAAGTGGCTGTCTAAATTTCTCTTGGCCACCTCCAATGTTGGACCACTCAATACCTGTGAAGGCATTTGCTTCCATTGTTGTACTCCTCTAACATTTAGGAAGTTTTTCCTGATGTTCAACTGAAATCCGGCTTTCAATAACTTGAGTCCATTGATGCATGTCCTGGGCTCAGATCCTGCCACTCCTCTGAATGATAGCCTTTAAAATAAATTGAATAGAACACTCCACTTAACAGAAGCCCATAATATGAACCAAGAACTGTTATCTGGCATGATCCAGTGGTAAGTAATCTTTGCCATTTTAAAGAATATTATATAATCCAGAATGAGCAATGAAGATTAATTAATCTCATTGAAATTCACCAGCATTTGGAACTGTGTTTGGACATGTACCAGTTTATGAACTGGTACGGTATCTGCACATGAGGCAGAAAGAGATGTTAGAGATAATGTGTAATTAGAGCTGAAAGCACATTAGCAATAGACAGGATTCTTTGTGTTTGAGAAATCAGACTTCAAAGGAAGCCCTTGTTTAAATTCTGAAGCTGAATCCAAAAAAAGGAAATTAATTTTCACAGTCCTGGAGGTGAGGTGACACAGGTATACAATCAGCCTATAAGAATTTTCCTCTACCAGTGGCAGATGGGGGGGGGGGACTAGTGATGGTCACCCTGCCCTTAGTTTAGCCTATCCCAACCATTGGAATTCTGCAGGAGTGGGTTAAAGAGTGGATTGACCATTCAAGGGAGAGGAGAGGTTGTTGTTGTTAAGAGGTGGAAAGGGAATGGGGATGGAGATAGAGGACTGAGTAGTATTGCATAGAGGATGAGTGGAGAAGTTGAGACACATTAGGGAATGATTAGAAGAGATACAAGGAAACCAAAAACTACCCATATTTCCCATCTATAAGACACCCCCATGTATAAGACAACCCCTCACTTTTCCCACCCAAAATTACAGTTTCTCAACCGTGCAGTTCTCTCCTCGGCTTACTTTCGTATATAAGACAACCCTCAATTTTTAGCCTAACAATTTTAGACAAAATATAGTCTTATACGTGGAGAAATACTGTAAATGTCTGACAAAACAAACAAAATGGTGTGTCCTTTACACAATACAAAGGCAAAGATGGCTGATACCTTTACTGGAACACTATAAAGTTAACAAATCACTAGCTTTCAATCTTAAACAGCAGAGCAAAGTATATATGCGAGTCCCACCAGGTCTGGTTTGTTTATTAAAGGTTTGAGAATCAACCAGCCTAGCATTGGTTGTGTTGTGCCCAAGCATTGAAAACCAAGTCTGATGATTTGGGGTTTGGTTCACTACCTGAAACTATTTGGTCAGGGGTAGAACTGGCACTCTAACAAAACACTGAAAATGCACATCCTTATCCCTTGGTTATTTCCTTTACAAACCCTGGGATGGGTTCTGGAGAGAGAGAAAATCAACTGGGGTATAACAGTCCCAAGGCAAATTAGAAGTGGCTAAGTCTAAGATATGAATTATCAACACCTGCTTCTGGCCCAGTTACTATTGATGATCTATCATTAATATCCTGAACACAGCAAACATTTGAGAAGAGTCTTCAAAGTTCAGATCGGAGTATTCTAGTCCCAAAAGGGGACTTCACAAGGAGATTCAAACTATACAAAACTGAAAAATATTTTGAAAAGAAATGTTTGCTCAGCTGCAAGGAATTTATCCTATCAATTTATGCCTAATTCTTGAGAATAAAATTGAGAACACAATGCCATACTCCTCGTAAACCTTCCTCATTAACATTTGACTCATTCATATCATTCAAAAACTAAACATCAGTTTAAAAAAATTCCCCTCACAAACTGGGAATGACTCATGTGAATTCAAGGACTCAGGATAAGGTCAGTTCCTCCATGCCTTAAAAAAAAGCAGGGAGTATGAGGTAATTGACACTTCTTTAAAAGCACATTAGAAAGTCATTGAATATCTAATATTGTGCAAACAAGCAGAGGCTGTATTTTCTTTACATGAGCATTCTCTTTTTCCGAAGAAAGCAGCCAGAAATAACTCTGCAACGTGCAGTTGGGGAAAAACCATGCCAATGCTTCCGGTCATCCTACCATAAATTGATGGTGCAAAAAATGAGCAAGCATATGCCTCGACAGAACACATTTTCAGTGTTGTCCTTCATTCTTGCCCTTGAACATGTGTGGGGAGGGATTCCAACCACCTCTGAACACCATTTGTTTACTGACTCATATCTTTTAGGTACTTATGGAATAGAAGAGAAGTGTGGGGAATAGTCCGTGCAAATTTTAATTTTTGCAACTGTCAAGGATTGTAGTTTTGACACAATGTAATATGTATTTAACAGATTACAAAAGGGAGTCTGTAAATTGTGCCAGGTGGTGAGCTAGACAAGAATGTGTATTTGGTCTAGGACACAGGTGCAAGGAGTAATGAGCCTGAAAGGTCAAGATGATTAGTGCCAGGTGGAATAGTTTGATCACCTCACTTCATCAAGCATCTGATTGGGCGACAGCAGGTAGCTGTAATGTATAAAAATAGCAGACAAAGCAATGTAAACTAGGACTTCCTAAGGTGAGAGGCTTTCCCCACACTCTGTTGTATTTTCTCTATATGCTGTACGTTGCATATTGTCATTGTATATAATATTACTCTTTGTCATGTGTCATCATTCATCATCATTGGCATCCTTCAGTCTTGAAAGACTATGGTATTATGCCTGGAGTAGAGAGCCTAAGAACAACACCTAGTGTGACTAAATAGACCAATTCGGGAATGGCAGTCTCTACCGCACTGGGGGCAGATGTATTCTGTTTCTTGCCCAGTCCTCGAATTTCGTTCTTTCCGTGCCTGCCTCTTTTCCTCTGCCTGTTGGACAAATGCCTCTTCAAATTTATGTAGACCATACTGTATCTCTTGCCTCCCGACAGTGCAATCGGAGGTCAGGGTTTCCCATCTGTTGGGGTCCATTCCCAAGGCCTTCAGGTTCCTCTTACAGATATTCTTATACCGCAGCTCTGGTCTCCCTCCTGCAACTGTCTGAGGGAAAATACCATATCAGTAGTGGACCTGTTGGTTCGAAAGCCACACTGTGATTCTGGGTAGACTCTATCTGCAAGTATCTGGAGCCTCTTCAGTATAACATGTGCAAACAGCTTCCCAACAACACTAAGAAGAGAGATACCGCGATAGTTGTTACAGTCGCTCCTGTCACTTTTGTTCTTATAAAGCGTAACAATATTAGCGTCCTTCATATCCTGTGGTACTCCCCCTTCCCTCCAGCAAAGGCAGAGGATTTTGTACAGTTCAGTGGCAATGATCTCTTTGCAGCACTTCAGAACTTCAGCAGGGATGTTGTCTTTCCCAGGTGCCTTGCCAGAGGCAAGTAAATCCAGAGCCACATTTAGTTCTTTTAGTGTTGGTTCATTGTCAAGCTCCTCCAAGACAGACAAGCACTCAATATTATTTAAGACTTCTTCGGTTATTGTGTTTTCTCTGGAATATAGTTCAGAGTAGTGCTGCACCCAGCGTGCCATCTGCTGCTCACGATCCTGGATGATCCCTGAAACAGCCTTTAAGGGTGCAGTTTTCTTATGTATTGGCCCTAAGGCCTGTTTAATTCCATCATACATCCCCTTGATGTTACCTGTATCAGCTGCCATCTGAATCCGAGAACACACTTGCAGCCAGTAATCGTTAGCACATTTCCTGGCAGTCTGCTGGACTTTATTACAAACAGCTCGCAGGGCCTATAGGTTGCGCTCACTGGGACAAGCTTTATATGCAGTCAAGGCTCTCCTCTCTTCCTCAATAGCTGGCATCAGCTCTTCTGAGTGGGCTTCAAACCAATCTGCTGTCTTTCGAGTCTCCCTGCCGAATACTGATAAAGCAGTGTTATAAATAATATTCTTAAAATATTCCCAACGTTTAAATGCATTATCTTCAGCAGGGCCAGGAAGAGCTTCCTTGAGTACATGGGAGAATTCGTCCACTTTTCCTTGGTTATAGGTGTTACTGGTATCAATTTTTGATCTTCTTTCCTTCTTCAGGTGGTGCAATCTCTTTGTTTTCAGTTTTACTTTGCTGTACACCAGGGAGTGGTCTGTGTCACTGTCGGCACTCAGATAACTGTGTGTGATTGTAACGCTAGAGATGCTGGAGCGCCTGACGAGAATCACATCGAGCTGATGCCAGTGCTTCGATCTTGGATGTCTCCAAGAGAC
The DNA here is from genome assembly GCA_029282475.1 of Phrynocephalus forsythii. Lineage (NCBI taxonomy): Eukaryota > Metazoa > Chordata > Lepidosauria > Squamata > Agamidae > Phrynocephalus > Phrynocephalus forsythii. Next base: position 110,190,703 of record JAPFRF010000005.1, on the reverse strand, counting down.
TTTGTGCTGGGGCTTTGTGTTAAAGAATGTGTTGCTGACACAGAGGCCATAATAGCAACAAAACTCCAGCAGGCGTTGGCCATTTTCGTTCATCTTTCCAATGCCGAACAGACCTAGGCAGGTGGGCCAGGAGTTATAATCAGCTCCAACCCTGGCATTGGGGATAGCTATTGGTCTTTTCTCAGGGGTTTTCTTGATAGTGGCAGCTAGATCATCATAGAATTTGTCTTTAAGTTCTGCTGGAGATGATAATGTTGGTGTGTATGCACTGATAAGTGTAACCAACCCTGCTGTAGTGTGTAGTTGCATGGACAGGATTCTCTCACTTCCTACAGCAGGTGGGATAATGAGACCTAGTAAAGTATTTCTAACAGCAAAGCCAACCCCATATTCCCTGGTCTCATTTGATGGTTTTCCCTGCCAGAAAAACATAAAGTTCATCTCCTTAACAGATCCAGAGTCATGTAGCCTTGTCTCTTGGAGAGCAACAATGTCCATCCGCAATCTGCACAGTTCCCTGTCAATGACAGCTGTCTTTCGTATAGTGTCCATTTCTTGGAGATAGTCTGAACAGCCAGGATTCATTGTCCTAACATTCCATGTGCCCAACTTTAGGCTTGAGATTTTTTTATGTTTATTGCATGGTGCAGTGTCAATGATTTGTTTGCTGGTTTCCATCCTGATCTGCCTACACCCAGGTAGCTGCCGCTTCCTGTGTTGTTCCCCCACTATTTGCTGCAAATGGTCCTCTCCAGGGCACAAGGCCTGGGTAATTCAATATGGAGACTAGGCTGTTACCCAGGCAGCAAAACCCCCCTCTCCACATACCTGGAGTGGTCCAATGGAACGGCAAAGCCGATACGATTAGTTCCAGCTGTGTCACAGGAGTTGCCAGAACATGATTGTATACAGTCATGAACTGTCTCCGGGACTCCGGCTCTGGTTTTTTCCTCAAGGTTGACTCCTGAAGCCTTTTCCAATGAGGGATATAGCCACAAGGCAGTGGAGGTTTGAAAGAGTTTCCTTCTCCTAAGGGTGGTTCTTCAGCTTTTTCTGCCGTTGGGGCAATGAGAGCCCTCTTCCACCTTCAAAACCGTTGGCCGTCCTCTCTAGTAACCCCAGATGGGGGCCCTTACAAGGTACTACCAGCCGGGCCAGCTGGACCAAGGTTTTTTAAGGAAGTATTACTCCTCCAGTTCTCTTCTTGTCATGTGTACATTCTCTTCTTGTCATGTGTACAACCTTGTCATGTGTACATATGTAACATAAGTTTTGAACTAAGTTCTATTGCCTTGTTCATTTGTCTCCTAGCTCCATAATCACTAAGTGCATTTATTCTTCCACAACACTGCTAATCTCTGCTAGTAGTTTATATTTCCTTGAACATAACAAATCCCTGTCTGCATAATAGGGTTATATACTTTAATAGCAATAGCCTTCCCAAATTTCCTAGAATAAAATGGGAATCAATGTGGAGTATCCATTTTCTCAGGAAAGGCCCTTGCTGCTTTACTGTTCTTCTCGATTCACTTACTATGTTGGATTTGTTCCACTGGTTGAAAAACCAGCAGCACATCTGTCATTTAGGTTAAAGATATACTACAAAAACAAAGACATTCAACAATATGCAATTATGTGTTCAGATTATACCCTTTAGCTGCAATCTACCAATTTATGGTTTTGTTTTGTTTTTGCTTGCAGCAATTGTAGATCACCAGATAATAAAGTTCTCAGGGTAGCTCACAAGAAGTAACACAAAAACTTACAGATGCAACTACAGTACAGTCAATAGAGTATTGAATAAAAGACCATTTAAATATGCCACAAAAAGAGTCACAGATAGTATAGAATATTGTGAGGATTAAGACTTTCCCTCCCTTGATGCTCCCTTTCTTGGCTGTTGCACAGATCCACCATCTTCTGCCTTCCAAAGATTGAATCTACTAGATCAAGGAGAATAATGCTTGCAGGTATTGAAAAAACAGAGGAAGTGGAAATAAATGATTTGAGTGCTCAGTAATATTATGAGAACTACAGACCAGTCAGCCTGACATCAATCCCAGTGAAAATTCTGGAGCAGATTATAAAGTGGTCACTCTGCAAGCACCTTGACAGCAACGCAGTAATAATTAGAAGCCAACACCAATCCTGCCAGACTAGACTTATTTCATTAAAAAAAAAAAAAACAGGCAATGCCTGTACTGCAGCTAAATCTGTGCTCACAACCTGGGGTTCAATCCCAGGTAGCGAGCTCATGGTTGACTCAACCTTCCATCCTTCCAAGGACAGTAAAATGAATACCCAGCTTGCTGGAGGGGGGCAATGTGTAGCCTGCATACTATAATTAAACTGTAAACTGCCCAGAGACTACTTGAAGTGGTATAGGGAGGTATATAAGCAGAACACTTTGATGTGCCTACTAGACAACAAGAATGCTGTAGACATAATACTGTATGTGTTGACTTTAACAACGCTTTTGACAAAGTGTCCCATGATATTCAATTAGCAAGCTAAGTGTGGCTGGAGAGCACAAGCGCCAGGTGGATATGCAACAGATTACAGAATCATACACAGAGAGTGCTTATTACTGTTTCCTTCTCATAGTGGAAGGAGGTTACAAGTAGGGTTCTATAAGATTCAGTCCTGGGCCTAGTGCTCTTTCACATATTTATTACTGACTTGGATAAGTGGATGCAGTGAGTACAATGCAGAGTTGCAAGCAGCACAAAATTGGGTGAGATAGCTAAAATCTTGGAAGACAAGAATATTTTTTAAAAAATATCTTAATAGGCCTGAGCACTGAACTGAAAATAACAGAATAACATTTAATAGGGATAAGTGCAAAGTTTGACAACTAGGAAAAACAAGCACACAGTTACAGCATAGGGTATACTTGGGTCAGTAATACTATGACTGAGAAGCATCATGGACATATTGTAGCTAACATGCTGAATATGAACACAGTATGATGTGGCTGCAAAATAGCTAATTCTATTTTAGGCTGCATTAACAGAAGTACAGTCACCAAACCCTATGAGTTAGTAGTCCCCCTCTTTTCAGCAGTGGTTACTGTCCACTCTCCTGGTCACCATTTTGAAAAGGATGCCAATAAAGTGGAACAGATTCAGAAGAGAGCAACAAGGATGATCAGGAGGTTAACAACCAGGCCCTCTGAGGAACTACTGAAAGAACTGAGCCCGTTTATCTTTGAAAAAGGAAGACTCGGGTTAGATATGACTCAATGATTTTCTGTCTTTTAAAAAACTTTTAACTTTTACTGCATTTTTTCACTGATAAATTCAAATAAAGGTTGTAGCGAAAAATATTGCCTGTCCTCAAAATTCTTACCCAGGTGACCAGAAATACAAGAGTATGGGTAATCTTGGCCATGATCTCAGCCTCCAGTGACTTATCTTTACACTTAGTGACCTTTTCTAAATCAGCACCCTTGACTGGAGAATGAATATGTTAAAGGAACATTTCTTTCTTTGAAAAAAAAAAAGAAAATATCACATGTCTATTTTTAACCCCACCAATATGTTTGGTGTTGAGGTGATCCTTAGTATTTTTCCACTCACAGAATGAGGTCTAGCAGTAGAGTTTCATGGGGGCAAATTCCTAGGATTTTCTGAATATCAGACCTATGATGTTATATAGGAAGCGTGGTGTCTCAGCGGACAGAGTAATCCCTAATTTGCGACCATTGTTATGTCGTACGGATTCACCCCATAGACAATTCTGTTAAGCATATTTCCCCTATCTCCGGGAAACAGTTATACAAACTGTTTGTTATACGAGGGTCCACTGTACTCTTCTTGGAGATGGGACTAGCTTTTAGAACTATAATAAAAAAACAAAATTCCAAATGTAGCGTGTATCTCTGGGAGGAAGGTTGGAGGAAAATGGTAGAATAGGATTCTTATTTCCTTTTCTTATTAGCCCCTGATCTAAAGTTACTAAAACAAATTGTTCCCATTGACTCCTAAGGGAAGCAGCTGACATTTCCTCCAAACTATTCTATGAATTTGGTAAAATCAGCCAATCATAGTTTTTCTTCTCGATGCATCACAAAACAAAAGGAAGCCACATTTTAACTACAAGCAGGCTACCGTCCTCTTCAAATGCTGTGTCCTGTTATGAAGAGAAAGCTGAAAAGCAAGACTTTCAGGAAAAGATGGAAAAATTCTTTCCCTAATCAGTCATACCTGATTAGTTTACAGCACCGGAAAGATGAGAGAATTCAGCCATACATGGGGGAGGGGGAGAGAGAGGAAGTACATTTCCTTTTATTTCTCCCTCACATACACACTCGTTGAACTTTTCTTCACCCTTGTACAACTTTGCCATAAGGAACCAATACGAGAGCTAGGTGAGTAAGAAATGTCAATTCACCATCTGTGACACCAACCGAGCCAAAGAGTGACAGATGAGATTTGTTAAGTGTTAATTCTTACTAAAAACTCTGCTATGAACCCCGTGACCCCTAAGATGACTTAGAACACTCAGGAAACAAGCCGCAGCAGTGCAAGACCCCTAGAATGGTGAAAAGGGTGGGGAGGGTGGGGACAGGTTGCAAAATCAGAGCACTTTCCAGGAGGGTTATCTTTCAATGCCTTAAAACTAAGCATGGGGAATACTTTGTTTTCCCTTGACACTTCAGACAAACTAGACTTTGAATAGTATTCTTTGGGGAAAGAATTGTATCTCAGATTGAGAATTCACACATCTCTAAGACTTATAAACTGGATGTGTGTAGCTCAGTGATTTTTTAGGTATTTGGCTGCCGAAACAGAGGTTGCAGGGAGAAGAGCCAGCCTGTGTAGTCATGGGCAAGCTACGGAGACTGGTTTAGAGAAACTTATACAATGCTTGCAGTGATATCCTATAGCAGTGATGGTGAACCTTTTAGAGACCGAGTGCCCAACCTGCGAGTTAAAACCCACTATTTTTTCACAAAGTGCCAGTACAGCCATTTAACCTGGATACAGGTGGCTGTGAAGGGGCGATGTCAGGTGCCCACAGAAAGGGCTCTGAGTGCCACCTTTGGCACCCGTGCCATAGGTTCGCCAAAACTGTCCTATAGCTTTGGATACATCATGATGATGCACAATTTTAGAGAAAAATAGAGTCTTACACATGGAAAAATACTGTAATTTAGAATGAGATATAATCCAAGAGAAAATCCCAGAAGTTGACTCTTTTCCCCCATCAATTAACCACTTCTTATCTGAACACAAAATAATTGTCAAGGCTGTTTTCCACCAAGTGTGAATGTCAGTGACCAGTCTAGGTGCAATTCTTTTTCCACATAACTATGAGAAAGTCCCCTTAAATTCAGTTTATGGCTAAGCAGACATGTGTTGTTTCACCAAAACAAACAAACAAACAAACAAACAAACAAACAAACAAAAACCATGATGTCCATATATCTCAGATTGTCTGAAAGCAAAAGTACATCAGAGCCCAACTGTGGAAACCAGTTATTATGGCTAGAAGGATACCAAAAGAACAAAAAAAATTTGTGTCTATTTAGTGGTTAGCTAGAATGAGTGGGAAGAAAATCGTAAAATTGGTTCCAGGAATGGCAACTCCCTAAATATGACTTTTCAAAGCATCTGACCTCAGGGAGTTAAAAAATAACCTCCAGAGTGCTATTTAGGGCTGTGACACTGACCAAAGAAGGGAAAATAGAAAACCAATTTATCTTAAGAATCCCCAGGTCTGACCTTTGTTTTTGGCACTTCCCCCGAAAATCTCATATGTTGAGTGTTCAGACCGCACGGCTCAAATGTGAAGACCGCACGGCTCCAATGTGAAGAAAGTCAGATTCACATCCCATCCTGATTTCTTTTGCAGAATTGCTTATACAGTCACATAGCCATCCTGGTCAGACACAATGTAAGCCTAAAGTGAAAAGTTACTTTTCACAAATATAAGTTATACCCAACCCCAGCTCCCCCCCAAAAAACCATCAGATCTTTGGAAATGATCAAGAACCAATATCAAGAATCGAGGTCCATAGATAACTGAACTGAGTCATAGGTACTCAGAAAGACCAGTGGTGGCCCAGGCATCAGACGTTTCCAATCCCTGCACTGCACCAAGGAATCATGAGTATGGGAGAGGCAATAGTTTGTGTCTTTCTGTGCAGCATCTTTAAAAATATATATAGAATCATAGAAGAATGTAGTCCAAAGCAAAGATATCTGTTAGGTGGCCATCTCAATTTCTCCACAATGCCTCCACAATTGGAACACTCTCTGCCTGTTAAGGATTGTACAAAATGGAATTGTCCTATTGCAAGTTATGATGCAATTTGGGAATGATGCAAGGCAGAGTGGGCTACACACCTGTGTAATTAATTATATTCTGGCAACTAGTCAGGTCAGGTGACAGTTTGGTCATGCTCAGTTGTCAATTTGCTGAGTAATGATTGCATCAGACACATACATAGAAGCAAGAGAGTTGTCCAGTATGGTGTGGGACATGGTTGGAAGAAGCAGCTCATTACTCTGTCAGTTTGGATCCCAGAAAGTTTGGACTACTGGACTGTCTATCTAGCTAACGAGGTATATGCCTGCTGGACTTGTATATATTTTGTAAATACAGTTCTTGGTTATGGGAGTCACCGCTGTGTTGCCTCTTTATTTAGCACTGCTATCTGGCTGTTAAAGCCCACACTCTTTACACAGTCCCCACAGTCTTCTGCTGAGAAATAACCACTCTGCGACACTACCTCTCAAGGTAGTTGGTTCCATGGTTGTACTCCTCTAACAGTCAGAAAGTTGTTCCTGATATTCAACTGAATTTCAGCTTCCTGTAAGTTGAGCCCATTCCTACTTTCCTCCCGTCAAGAATACTGAGAACAGATCCTGCCCTTCCTCAGCAGAATAGCCTTTCAAGTACTGTACAGTGGTACCTTTACTTATGAGTCAAAGAGCAATTCGACTTAAGAGTGAAATACCATTGGCATTTTAACTTCTGCCTTACATATTTTAGATGCAGTCTGCTCTACTAACAATTTTTTTGTGTTGTTTTTTTTGGTTTTTTATTGTTCGATTTTTTTAGATAGGGCTGCTAGGGATGGGCATGAAACGGAAATATAATGTTTCATTTCATTTTGTGCTCCCCCTGTTTTATTTTGTTTTGTTCTGTTTCATTTCTTACATTTTTTTTAAATTGTTTGAAACAAAACGGCTCTCCTGGGTCCTAGAAGCACCAGATTTGGTGCCCAGGACTCCGGGAGCCATTTTAAAGGGCTCCTGCCAAGCTGTCAACGGCTGGAGCCCTTTAAACCTGGCCCAGTCAGCACCATGGGGACTGCCTGGTGCCTACTGGGCCAGGTTTAAACGGGTCCAGGACATTGACAAAGTGGCAGGAGCGCTCAGAAATGGTGCAGAGGGCTACGCAATTGCCAGAGCTGTCAATGGCTGGAGCCCTTTAAACCTGGCCCAGTTGGTACCAGAGGGCCAGGTTTAAATTTGGTACCAACTGGGCCAGGTTTAAAGGGCTTCAGCCATTGAGAGCTTGGCAGGAGCCCTCAGAAAATGGTGTGGGGGTCAGTTCCAGGCAGCAATCTCACTTCCTAATGATCCGTAGCACTGAGTTTGTTTTTTTCACTGCTGCAGCACACTGGGTTGACACGTTCATTGAGCTGTCCACAAGGACACTAAGGTCACTTTTCTGGTTTATTGCAGAGAGTTCCGACCCCAACAGTTTATAAATGTAATTGGTTTTTTTGCTCCCACATGCATCATATTTTTGCCCCAACATGAATCACTCTGCACTTACTAATGCTGAAGCTCATTTGGCACTGGTTTGTCCACTCCCTCAGTGTCAAGAGATCCCTCTGGAGCTCCTCACAATCTCTCTCAGTTTTTTTACTACCCTGTATGATTTAGTGTTGTCGGCAAATTTGCCTTCCTTCCTATTTACTCCTACTTCTAGATCTAGATCATTTATGTAAAGGTTGAAAAACAGGGGTCCCAGTACTGAACTTTGGGGGACCCACTCTTTACCTCCCTCCACTTGGAGAAGTGTCCATTTAGTGCTACCCTCTACAACCAAGGTAGCATCTATTTCTATTGATTTCCAGATTTGATGGGCTAATCTGGATTAAACTAACCATGACAACCCCTTTGTTTTATTGTTCTTGAGCAGTGATTCCCAATCTTGGAAAATCCAGGTATTCTTGGACTGGAGCTCTCAGAAACCCAGGGCAAAACACTTAGTAGTTAAGTCTTCTGTTTAGGAATTAGAGGTGGGCTTGAAGCACATTGGAGTACTTCCTGCTGAACTCAGGGACAGAACCTCACCACCACCAGCAGGCCCATTCACTGTCATTGGCACACCTCAATGTCCTACTTCACTATTAGAATGCTAAACTGGGTATAAGCTTGGGCTGCCCTTCCCCACCTCCTCAGGCAGCCACCCAATACAGCAAGGAAGTGTGATGGGGTGAATCCCTGCATAGCCGATGATTACCAAGCTCATCAAATGAGAAAAATGGTGAATATTTTAATGCAAGCAAACAAATTAATATGGCCAAAGACAGAATTTCAATAAGTTAGTAGTGACGTGGAAAATATTCTTTGAATTAAATAATATTAGTATTGTAAAGAACCTTGAGTCCTTTTTAAAGAGAAAGGCAAGGTAAAATACTTAAATAAATAAATAAATAAATAAATAAATAAATAAATAAATAAATAAATAAATAAATAAATAGTTTTCTCCTCCACTTCAATGGAACAGATTATTTCCCCTAAAAGCTCTTTTTAATGAAATTGGATTCTTATTGTTAACAGACTGAAATCCTCAACAGACTTTCTCAATTGTAAGTGTCCCTGAAATGTATGTTTGCTTTCAAGTATGCTGATTTATGATTGGCCTGCTGTTAAATTCAGAAGTATAAAGGCAGAGGGGAGATGATGAACTTACAAACCCTGTCTGGAATGCTTTTGTCAAGAATTAATCCTCAAGCATTCCTCAAGTGAAAGGCATGGTCCTATTTTATAGTCCTGGATTTCTGAAGGATGCCTGTCCAGGGAACTGCTGAGTGAAGGCAATGTAGCTGATGAAACAGAGGATTTACCAGAAGAGAAAGCAAGAGTGGGAACTGGGCCCAAAGCTCATAGCGATATATTAAACATTGCCACATATCTAAAACATAATCTTTGAAGGAGTAACTGTGTTATTCTGTGCACACATATCAGCCAAAAGCGAAACAAAAACAAAAGCTCATATTAATAATTCTAGCACTGAAGTAAAGGGTAGCTCTGTGGCCCAAGCAAAATTAAATACAGATAGAAAAATAGGCGATACCTTTATAGACCATTTCTTTATAATAATAATACAATGAACAAGCTTTTATGGATTAAACACCACTTCATCAGGTTTGTACCAGTGTGAAGAACTTTAAAGTCCAAAAATTAAAAATCCAAATGTACATGCCAGGTGAGTTGCTCTTAACTGTTAAATCCAGAAGTTCTGCCTCTGAGATGGAAGTCATGAGTCTGGTTGCTTTTTTATGGTTACAGATTAGGCAGATGTGGAATGAGTGCAAGAACCTACAATAGGGGCCCAGTATCTGCTGGGGATTGGTTCCAGGCCTTCCTGTGGATAATGAAAACCATGGATAAGAGAGAACGCCAAAAATCCCCAGAACTGCTGTTTTGTGACAGTAGCTTGCTTTACAGCTGCTGTTTTGTGACAATAGGTTGCTTTACAGGTGCTGTTTTGTGACAGTAGTTTGCTTTATGATAGTGGTTTGCGACAATAGCTTGCTTTATGGCTGCTGTTTTGACAGTACCTTTCTTTACAGCTGATGTTTGTGATAGTAGCTTGCTTTGTGGATGCTGAATTATTTATTTAACTTTTCCCTCTGCCAATCGTGGATAACTGAATCAGTGGATAATGAATCAGTGGATACTGGGGTCCTACTGTAGTTCTCCAAAGTAAGAAAGCAGAGCCTATTCCCATCACTCTCCTCAGACTCTAGGAAGACTTGTTACCTAGTCAGCATTGTAGCCCATCTTTTGGCTCGATAGCTCATTGAGTTTGATACCTGTTTGCAAAGCCAGAGGTTGGGAGTTCAATCCCCCGCTTTTCCTCTCCAGAGAAGAATTAACCTGTGTAACCTTGGGCAAGCTGCACCATTTCATTAACACTTTCGGACTGTCTCCAACCCCACCCTCCTCACTACATCCATTCATCTTTTGAGAGTGACTTATTGTCACTTCATATTTTGGCAACAAATAAAAACAGATAGGAACTGGGAAAATGGAAAATAGAGATGGAAATGTACTAGCTACACCTGTCTCCAGACAGTAACCAATAACATAAGAAAACAAGGAAAATCCAGCTGGATCAAACTGAAGCCATGTCCTTGGAGATACTGTCATACAATGGTCCCCCGCCCTTTTGCGGTTCATATATTGCGGTCCCGCTATATCACAGGACTGCAGTATATTGAAAAAAGGCCCACTAGGGTGAAGGGGCAAGTCCTGTTTCAAGCCTTCCATACTTACCACAGGACTGGAGCTGCCCCGAACAGGCCTGTGGGGGCCTACCTGGGCCTTCTGGAGGCCCCAAAAGGGCCTCCCTGCAAATCAAAAGTGACTTCCGGATTACAGAATATCATTTCTGAGGCCTCCAAGAGCCTTTCTAGGCCTCTCAGAGGCCTCAAAAATGATTTCTGGTTTACTGGAAAGTACAAGAGCCCCCAGCTAGCCCCCCCGCCTGACTCCGCATATCATGGATTTTCAATTATCGCGGGTCAGGTCAGGTCCCTAACCCCAGCGATAGGCGGAGGATCACTGTATAATATGATTTCATCAGTAGGTGGCACTGCACTTTATGGTACAGTAATTCTTAGTTGAAATAATTCATTCCAGAAACATGCTTGTAAACCGAAGCATTTGTATATTAAAGAAAATATCCCCATGAAAAATAATGGAAACTCAGATGAGTCGTTCTGGGGTCCCATAGACCAGTGCTCCCCAACCTTTTTATTACCGTGGACCGGTAAATGCTTGATAATTTTTCCCTGGCCCGCTTGTTTTGATTTAATAAGATAAAAAATGTAAATGCACCCCCCGGCCGCTGACGCACATGCGTGCTAGTCGGTTCCCACTCTAGGGGGCGGTGCTCATCTCCGTACTCAAGCCGAAGAGCCAGTGTTGTGCGATGAGTCCTTGGCATCGCTGCAAGGAAACACTGTTTTTACTTCCTCGCATTTTTCCCCCGGGGGCTACCCAGCCGCCGTGAGGCCTTGGGACCCTTCGCCCTTCCTTGACATGAGGCCTCCCTCCCTCCCTCCTTACTTTCTTTCTTTCCCTTTTCTTTCTTCCTCCCTCCCTTCTTTCTCTTTCTTTCTTTCTTTCTTTCTTTCTTTCTTTCCCTTTTCTTTCTCCCTCCCTCCCCCTCTCTCTTCTTTCTTTTCTTTCTCTCTCTCCCTTCCTCCCTCTTTCTTTCTTTCCTCCCACTCTCCTTCCTTCCTTCCTTCCTTCCTTCCTTCCTCTTTCTCTCCCTTCTTTCTTTCTTTCTCTCCCTCCCTCTCCCTTCTTTCTTTTTTCTTTATTTCTCTCCCTCTCCCTCCCTCTCTTTCCTTCCTTCCCTCCCACTCTACCTCCTTCCTTCACTTCTTTCTTTCCTTCCTTCCTCATTTTTTCTTTCTTTTTTCTTTCTTTCTCCCTCCCTCCTCCTCTCCTTCCTTCCCTCCCACTCTCCTTTCTTCTTCTTTTTCCCCCTTTTCTTTTTTCTTTTTCCCTCTCTCCTCTCCTCTCCCTTCTTTCTTTCTTTATTTCCTTCCTTCCCCCCTCCCTCCCTTTCTTTTCCTTTCTTCCTCATTTTCTTTCTTCCTTCCTTCCTCCCCCTTCTTTCGTTCTTCCTCTCTCTCCCTCACTCCTTCTCTCCCTTTCTTTTTCTTTCCTTCCCTCCTTCCTTTACTTACTTACTTTCTTCCTCCCTTCCTCCTTCTCCCTCCTTTTTTCTTTCTTTCTTTGTTCCTTCCTCTTCCTCTCCTTCCTCCCTCCCTCCTTTCCTTCCTTCCTTTCTCCCTTCTTTCTTTTTCTTTCTGTCTCTCTCCCTCCTTCTCACCCTTTCTTTCTTTCTTTCTTTCTTTCTTTCTTTCTTTCTTTCTTTCTTTCTTTCTTTCTTTCTTTCTTTCTATCTATCTTTCTTTCTTTGTTCCTTCCTCTTCCTCTCCTTCCTCCCTCCCTCCTTTCCTTCCTTCCTTTCTCCCTTCTTTCTTTTTCTTTCTCTCTCTCTCCCTCCTTCTCACCCTTTCTTTCTTTCTTTCTTTCTTTCTTTCTTTCTTTCTTTCTTTCTTTCTTTCTTTCTTTCTTTCTTTCTTTCTTTCTCCCTCCTTTCTTTCTTTCTTTCTTTCTTTCTTTTTTTCCCTTTTCTTCCCCCCTCCCTCCCTCCCTCCCTTCTTTCTTTCTTTCTTTCTTTCTTTCTTTCTTTCTTTCTTTCTTTCTTTCTTTCTTTTTTCCCTTTTCTTCCCTCCCTCCCTTCTTTCTTTCTTTCTTTCTTTCTTTCTTTCTTTCTTTCTTTCTGGCAGGGCGGGGGCGATTGCGGGGGGTCGCAGCGGCGGCGGCGATGGTTGCGGGGGGGCGATTGTAGCGGCGGGGTGGGGGACTGGGGCGTCCCATAGACCACATACTGTACACACGGGGTCGCAGCGGCGCGCGGGACGGGGCACTTTGGGGGGTCGCGCGGTGGCGGCGGGACGGGGCGATTGCGGCGGCGGTGAGGGTTGGGCGGCGGGCGGGCGGCGGGCGGGGCGATTGCGGGGGTCGCGGTGGCGGCGGCGGGACGGGGCGCGGGGGGTATTGCGGCGGCGGCAGCGGCGGGCGGGTCGCGCGGTGGCGGCGGACGGGGCGACAGGCGGCGCGCGGCGCGGCGCTTGGGGGTCAAGGCGGCGGGGCGGACGGGCATTGCGGGGGTCGCGCGGCGGCGGGGGGCAGGGTCGATTGCGGGAGGTATTGCGCGGGGGGTCGGGCGGCGGTGGCGGACGGGACGATTATGGGGGGTCGGCAGCGCGCGGCGCGGATGGGGGCGATTGGCGCGGGCGGCGGACGGGGGCGATTGCAGCGGCGGCAGCGACGATTGCGGGTCGCGCGCGGCGGCGGCGGGACAGGGATGATTGTGGGGGCGGGACGATTGTGGGGGTTGCAGCGGCGGCGGCGGGCGGGGTCGCTATGGGGGTCGCGGCGGGGGATTATGGGGGTGGCGCGGCGGCGGCCCGGTGCCGATTCATCCACGGACCGCACCGTCCCGGCCCGGGGTTGGGGAACACTGCCATAGACCACATACTGTACACACAAAATGCCAAAATTCACAAAAAGAAGTTGGCTAGAAATCAGCATTCACACCACGGTTTGGGTACCTGGCTACGGAATCTCTTCTACTAGGGACTAACAACTGGATTTTACTGTGAGTTTTTAATTTGACAACAACAATAAAGTGCAATTTGTACCCGTATACACACTTGACTAGCTACCCCATGACTAGAAATTGTTTGAAAAATAAGAAAGGATGTTGAAAACAAATTAAATAAAAAATTAAATATAAAGAAAAATAAAAACTAATCTGCACTCTCTTTTGAAAACGTTCGTGGCTGGTGCAAGGGAGATCCCCCTTCCTCTCTCCTCCCTCTGCTTTTGAGTCTTTTCTGAGATGGAATGTTGCAGACAATCATCTACAATACAGCAGGGAGGGAGGGAGCCACCATTGGTTCACTTGTAAGCACGTGACCTGCTCCAGTCAATTTCCATCAATGAGTGAGGTTTTGAACTCAAGTCTCCTGAGACCTTGCCCACCACTTATTTACTACACTTTGGCCATGGTCACACCTGGGTTTTGATCCTGATCTTCTGAAAGTCCGGCTTTTCCTCTTTGTCCCATCACGTGATTTAAATGTGGGACAAGAGTTCCCATGTCAAAAGCTGCTTTTTTTTTAATTTTAAAGTGCAGTTCAGCCCCCCCGTTGGCCAGCAGGTGGTGCTAGCATTTGAAAAAACTGGATCACTTGGCTGGGGGAAATTAAAACTTGTAGGACCAGGTAGAGCTTCCTGTTTCTCCGAAGGTGAAAAGCAATTTAAAAAACATAGCCCATCGGCCCCAGGAACAGCCAGTCAGTGCTATGAAAAAAAGAAAGAAAAAGAAACCCAGATCATCTGCATGGTCTCACGGCATCTGACTCCTTAAAAGCTGGATTTTCAAAGCAAGGCAAAAATTTCCCTACCTCTTGGGTGAGTCACAGAAACCTCGCTTAAAGGATCATGACCAGGTTTTCTTTTTTTTTTTTCAAAAAGCCTGGTGGCCGTGGGGATGGCATTTTTAGACACAGGTTATCTTGTAATTTAAACTGCTTTTAAAGGGATGTGGGACCTGGGCTTAAGTTGGGCATCCATTAAGCATAACAGGAAATTGCAAACCATAGCACCTAGTAGCCACTGATCATTTTAACTCCCATGAATTTGACTAATTTACCCTTTATGACCATCCAGTTTGGTGACTGCACTACATTAACCAGTTTAGAAGAGCTAGCATAAGGATAGTAGATAGAGTGTAGGACTACAGACTCAGAAGGCCTGAGTTCATATTCTTTCTTAGTCACGAAAGCTCGTGGGGATCAGTGGTAAAACCAGTTCATGGCATCTCACATATGTTAAAGACCCTGCTAGAATCACCAAAAGATGGAAGCAACTGGGAGCACATAGCAACAATATGGCATGTTTAGGATCAGAGGTGAGGACTGCAACCCTAAGTAAACTTATTGGAGTGTAAGGGACTACAAAAGACCAGCTTCAGAGCAAACCTGTAAAGGATTGTTCTAGACAGCTGCATCCTGGAACACAACAATTAGGGTGTGCATCTCTCTATTACCATTTTGGTATTTAACGTAGAGTAAATTTATGTGGGATTAGGCCGCACAGCTTCAATTCTAAACATCATGCTTTAATTCCCAAAGAGTCCATTGCGCCTTAATCATTTGTAAATATATTTAGGATTTTACAGCCAACAACAAACAAAAAAAGTTCTAATACAGGGCAACAAAGGCTGACCACAGAGGTCGACCACTCTGGTCTTCTCAGATTTGTGGGATTCTATCTCATAAACCCTCTTGCTACACTGGCTATGACTGATGAAATCTCCTCAGAAAACATTCAGAGGTTCACAGCTGCTTGCCCCGAATTTAGCTTGATGAATGGTTGAATTAATCACAGGATAACTTTGTGCACAGAGACTGTGTTTTAACAGCCTATGCCTAAAAATCAATTCAACACTGCCATCTGGCGGCTGGGTGAGTGATAACTGCCCTATGAAAAGGCCCTTGAATTACAAGATATTGGCAACACACTAAAGTGAAATGTAATTGAAAAAGCAAAGCAAAGTGTTCTGCTTATATACTGCCCATAGTGCCTATAGCACTCTTTGGGTGGTTTACAATTTAATTATGCAGGCTACAAATTGCCCCCACAGCAATGGGTACTCATTTTACTGACCTCAGAAGGATGGAAGGCTGAGTCTACCATGATCTGGCTACCTGGGATTGAACCTCAGGTCATGAGCACAGTTTTAGCTGCAGTACAGGCATTTAACCACTGCACCACGAGGCTCCTGATTTCCTGATTTCCTCAAGGGAGATGAAATGAAATAATACTTTGATTGGACCAATTCATGATATGTTGCTGTCAACCCGGCCTGGCCTTGGACGATCTTGCCAACTATCGTCTGATCACCATTGTTCCCTTCCTGGGCAAGGTAGTTGAGAGGGTGGCCGCCGTCCGGCTCCAGACCTACCTGGAGGATAATCACATCCTAGACCCCTTCCAGTCCGGGTTCAGGCCATTTCACGGGACCGAAACTGCCCTGGTCCCTCTACAGGATGACCTCCTCAGGGAGGCTGACAGGGGTGTTCCACCCTGCTGGTCCTCCTTGATCTGTCAGCTGCCTTTGATACCGTTGACCACGGTAACCTGCTGGTCCGACTTGCCGAGGCGGGAGTTGGGGGTTCGGCGCTTGCTTGGCTCCGCTCGTTCCTTGGTGGCCGGACTCAGCAGGTTCAGCTGGGGGAAGATTTGTTGGCTCCTTGGACCCTCCCATGCGGGGTGCCCCAGGGCTCGGCAATCTCTCCCATGCTGCTCAACGTTTACATGAGGCCACTGGCGGAGGTCATCAGGAGACATAGAGTTCACATTTATCAGTACGCTGATGATAAGCAGCTCTATCTCTCCTTTTCTTCTGCAGTGGAGGCAGTTCACTCCCTCGATCTGTGCCTGGAGGTGGTCTTGGAATGGACAAGGATGAACAGGCTCAAGCTTAACCCGGAGAAGACCAAAGAGGTACTGTTCTTTGGGGCACCCTTGTCTAGGTACAATGGCCCCCTCCCTAGCCTGGGGGTGTTTCCCTCCAGCCTACGGACAGGGCCAGGAATCTGGGTGTGGTCCTGTATTCAGCCCTCTCCCTGGAAGCCCAGGTGATGGCGGTCTCCAGGGCCGCTTTTTTCCATCTCCGCAGGATCGCCCAAATCTGTCCGTACCTCGATGTGTCCTCCTTGAGAACGGTTGTGCAGGCCCTCGTGATATCGAGGATTGACTATTGCAACACACTCTATGTGGGATTGCCCTTGACCCTTGTCCGGAGATTGCAGCGGGTGCAAAATGCGGCTGCTAGACTGGTGGTGGGTGCTCGCAAATACGATCATATCACCCCAGTTCTGGCACACCTGCATTGGCTGCCCGTTGCCCTCTGGATAAGGTTCAAGGTCTTGGTTTTGGTTTTCAAAACCCTCCACAGCTTGGGACCTGAATACCTGGCGGAGCGGATCCCCCAGAGACCAACTGAGGCCAGACCCATTCGATCGTCGCAGGCGCGCTCACTCAGGGTGAGCAACTCGTAACCGTGCCTTCTCAGTTGTAGGCCTCTCTCTATGCAATCAACTCTCGAGTGAGCTGTGCCTTGCAGAGTCCCTGCCCACCTTCAAAAAGGCACTGAAAACATTGCTTTTTAAGGAGGCATATGGTGACCTCATCTCTTTTTCTGTTTAATTTTTTTTCTTTTTCTTTCTTCCCCTTTTCTTCACTTGCTGCCCCCCACTGAGGGTCTCCCTCATTGCTAAACATTTTATTCTTATCTTGCCTTTTCTACCTGCGCTTGTTGTTTTAATTGTTTGCTGTGTTTTTAGCCTTTTAGCTATTTTAGTTATGCTTTGTGAACCGCACTGAGTTCCGGTTCAGAAAATGACAGCGGTATATAAATGCATCAAATAAATAAATAAATAAATGGTACTTCTGACTAATGAAGACCCTGTGAATTAGTATTGATTCTATTCACTGCTTTTAATCTGCTACTTATTTAATTTGTTTCAGACATATCTATAGTTACTGCTTTTAGTTTTTAAATGTTGACCTTTTAATGCTGTAGGCTGCCTTGGGTCCTTTTAATGAACTAGCCAATCAGCCAGCCAGCCAATCAACTAACTAACTAACTTACTAACTAACTGAATAAATAAATACATAAATAGTGACTTCCAAAAAGTCATTTTCTGTCCTTTACAATCCTGCTCAGGACTTGCAAACTTAAGGATGTCGCTTCCTTCACTGGCTCCTGTTCAGTTCCAGTCTGTTCCCAAGCCCACGTGACCTCCACTGGGGTACTCCAACCTCTTCTCTCTCTTAATGGCCACGTGGAGGCCTTAGCTTCTTGAAACCTGGCTGTGGCTGGACATTGTTGTCTGAGGAGCCTCTCGTGTTTATTTTGCCAGTTCCTTTTCAAGCATCATAGGGATGGGGTCTCCATTGCCTGGTCCCAATTTGGGGCAACGTGTTGGGTGAGGATTAGGGCCTTCTTGCTGACTTGGGTGGTTGGGAGGATAAGGGCTCCACTAGGTTAGTCCCGGTCTCTTTGCAGCTGTGTTATGTTCCTGGTCCAGGGATCTTCATTATAGTCCCATTCACCCTCTGGCTCTGGTGTCAACTCAGCATTATTTGTCTTATCCAACTCCTTCCAGTCAGTCCTCATGCTCATGTTCTTCCTCCAACGCTGACCTGTTTTCTTCAGCCACCTTGTATTTCTCTATCCGCCAACCCACCCTCTCTATCAGTCATTGTCTGTCTCCCTTCATCTAGTTCCTCTGCCATCTACCTCCTGCTGTCAAGTTGCCCCTGATGTTTGGAAACCCTATGAATAAACAATCTCCAATATGTCCTGTTCTCAACTACCCTGCTCAGCTCTTGTAAAGTCAAACCTCGGGCTTTCTTTTGGGAGTCTATCAATCTCATATTTGATCTTCCTCTTTGCCTACTGCTTTCCACCTTTCCCAGCTGGTCTTTTGCAGAAAATCCCACATTCTCATGATGTGGCCAAAGCAGAACAGCTGGGGTTTCATCATTTTTGTCTCCAGAGATAATTCAGGATTGTTTTGATGTTGGGCCCACTTGAAATGAGCCAGATTGTTCTACTGCCACTGTTGTTGCTGGAAAGGGGGATTCTGGGAGTTGTAGTGCAAAACCAGCATTTTGCCATGGAGGCCATGTTAGCTAGTTGAGCAAGTACAGTAAAGCAATAAGCAACCTTGTGGAACAGTGGAAGAGGGCATGTTTTATTTGACATACACTTTTATTCAGGTGTGTTTTGAAGGTGCTACAAAATTCCTTCTGGCTTTTGGAGTCTACATTAATGCCTCTTCGAGGCTCAAGTGAATGTTAGAGAAAGAGCAGTGCACTTTCACAGAGGGCCACCAGAGGCACCTTCTGCTTTATAGAACTTGGTTTCAGTCTCCTGCTGCTTAAAACATTTTAAAGTGTTTGCATTATATGTTAGTATGAGAGAATATAATTTGATGGCCTTAAACTTTGTTCTCTGAGCCTCCCAGAGATCTTCAGCCAGCGGGTGTCATAGAAATGTAATTAGTCAATAAAATACTGTATCCTGATTAGAGATGGGCACGGAACGAACATTTTTTCGTTTCCGTTATGCATTAGTTGTTCTGTTACAGAATGAAACAACAAACGAAAATTGTGATGAAAATGCAAGGAAACGAACAGAACCACGAAAATTGTGGTCGTTATGTTTTGTTTCCGTTAATGGTGATGCACAATGAAATGAGCTGTTTTAAATGTTAAAAAACACCCTGGACATCCGTAAAAATGCAGCGATAATTATTTATATTGTCTGATAATACCTACCAGGGGGTTGGGGTCCTTAAAAGGTGCATGTATGTCTTTTCTCAGATCGCTGTATTTTTTCCCTTTAAGGGGAGTTAGGGGACATCGACCCAAAATGGCTCCCAGATGCCTAATGTTGGTTGATTTCTTGGGTATTAAAACACCCTGTACATCTGTAAAAATGCAACGGTAATGCGATAATTATTTGAAATTATTACCTACCAGGGGGTTGGGGTCCTTAAAACGTTTGTTTTTGTCTTCTCCCATCGCGATGTATTTTTCTTTTCCCTTTAAAATGGATGTCGCCACCAGCCACAAAATGGAGGCAAGCCATGTGATGGGATCATGTTCAACCAATAGCATGCCCAGGTTGCAGACTGGGCAGATCTGGCAGCCACAGAGGGCATAAAAAGCTCTGGCAGCCCCCATCCTCCTTGCATTCTCCGGTGGGAGTTAGGGTGGGATTGCTGTCTCTGCGACTCTAGCTTCAGTCCTGCAGCCTCCCTGTGTGTGTGCGTGCGTACCTCTCGGTGAGTACCCTCCCTTGCCCCGCAGTGCAGCCACTCTGCGGCTGCCTTGCACCCTGGGCAACACCCGCCGCTGCCTTTGCAGCCTCCCTGCGTACCTAGTCTATACTGTGTCTCTGCCAGCATCCATTTTTTTAGTGTTTTCCCTCTGGTCTGGGGTGTTGGGGGACGCCCGCTCATGGAAATGCTTTAAAAATTGCGCAAAAGCAGGTAGAAACAACAAACGAAAAAACAAAAAATGGAAATCAATTTTTTCCAAAAATTCACGACAAATGGAAATGAATCGAAACAGACCTCTCGAAACGAAAAACGAAAACACCATTTTTTTGATTCGTGCCCATTTTTAATCCTGATGCATGTTTACTGCTGACCTACAGCTGTGGTGCATGTTTAAGTCTAAGCATTATTTTGGGATAATGTGAAGATGAAGGCAGATTCCCTGTTCAGATCCAGAATCACATATAGTTGATAAAGTTAGTATCTTTTCAACAGGACAATTTTACATCTGCCATTTGAGCAGATATTAGCACTAGAGATGGGCACGACCAGGAAAAATGACGTTTTGAGTTGTCGTGTGTTGGAGCCGGCCCGTTTCGGCTCGTTTCCATTTGTCGCGAAATTTTTCAAAAATTTGTTGTTTCGTTTGTCATCTGTCGTTAGTACTGGTTTAGGGGGGTAGGGTAGCAGGCTCCTGGAGGCACCTCTCTGGGGTGGGTGCCTCCTCTGGCCTGCTACGAAGGGAAGGCATTTAGCAGGCTCCTGGAGGCACCTCTCTGGGGTGGATGCCTCCTCTGTCCCCCTACAAAGGGAAAAGGAAGGGTACATGACCATGTAGCCATTGTGTACCAAGTGGCACTGGCAGAGGCACCTCTCTTTTGGGTGCCTCTAGCTCACTAAGAAGGACAGCATACTGTCGTACAAGTTTGGAGTTTTTTGGAACTTTGGACTGTGAGCGAGGTGAGAGAAGAATGCCTCTGCTGGGCGCCCTCTGACTCACTAAGAAGGACAGTGTACTTGCGTGTAGTGCAATGCAAGTACAGATCTGGCTTAGGGTTGGGGTTAGGGCAAGGGCTAGGCTTAGGGTTATTACGGGTAAGGTTAGGGTGAGTTAGTGGGCTGCACCTCTGGGTGCCTCTGACCCACTAAGAAGGAGAGTGTACTGGCGTATGGGTTAGGGTTAGGGTTAGTGTTAGTGTTAGGGCTAGGGTTATAGTGGGCTTTTTATGCCCGACTGGCACATCCCAGAAGTCTCAGTCAAAACCTGGCCAAGTGGCCATGTGATTGGTGGAATGGCTACAAAAATTTGCATGGTCCCATCCCATGGCCAGCCCATCATTGCACAGGTGTAAAAAAATAAAAATAAAAATAAAAATAAAATAAAATCAATGGGATTGGAGACAGACGTTTATTGCAAGAAAAACCCACTGCTGCTACTGTAAAAATTCAGGCAGTTAAAATACCTAATTTTCGCATGTTTCTTTGTGGTGCTTTGGTGGGTTTTTGGACCACGATTTCAAAAAAAATATTGCGGTCGACATTTTGGATCCCCCCGCACTGCATGGCATGGCGAGACGACGAGGATGCCCCCCACCAGAGCAGCCCAGGACAGGAGAGGGGGGAGGCCAGGGAGCCCCCCCCCCAGAAACCACCCCTCAGGTAGGTGCCATCACTCAGGCAGGCATATTTTCGCCTGCTTTTTTGGCCGGGAATCGGTTTTTTTTTTAAACTTTTTTTCTGTGCCGCTTGGCATCGCGCGATCGCCGCGATGCCATGAACGACAACGACAAATCAGACCCAATTTTTCTTTTATCGGTTCGAGTTCGAGTTCTGATGGCTTAATTGTCGTTACCGTTTCCATTGCGTAACGGAAACGAGGAACGGAAATGGAAACGAGAATTTCGCCAAGTCGTGCCCATGTCTAATTAGCACAGTAAGACTGCTGTATTCAAGGGGAAGTCAGTTTCAAGCCCCCCTCAATGGATGCAAGAAATTCCAGATACGTGACCTTTCTCTCTATTAGGCTGGCACTCTTAGATGGGGGGGGGGTGGAGGTTTCTTCTCATGGCTTCAGAATATGCCATTTACACCTGCTCAGAAGCACTCTTCTTTTTCATGACCTGGCATGCTCTAGAGCAGAGGTGTCCAAACTCCGGCCCTCCAGATGTTTTTGACCACAACTCCCAGAATTCCAAGCCTGTATTTCCAATGACAAATGACTGTGGGAGTTGTGGCCCAAAACATCTGGAGGGCCAAAGTTTGGACACCAGTGCTCTAGAGCAACTGCTGCTAGAATTCAGTGAACAGTGAACAGTATCTATATTGTCTGTCTGTCATGTGCTAGTGACCCTGGCAGTAATACTGTTAAAAGTATAACATGCTGTTATTCATTCCTTCTAAGTATCCATGGGTGTGTGTGTTGTGTTGTTACAGTCGTGACTGGCTGTATTATTATTCTGGCTCAGAGGGTGCAAGTAATTTGTTGGGTTGCACATAGTTAACCCATGGGTTTAATGGTAAGTCCAACCCATTGGGCTAATGGTAAGTTCACTCTTGAAATACCTTATATCTTGAAAATCCTATTAAGGTCAGTATAAATCTGATTATAGAATCATAGAATCATATAATTATAGAGTTGGAAGAGACCTCAAGGGCCATCCAGTCCAACCCCCTGCCATGCAGGAACCCCATCACAATATTTCCGACACATGGCCATCCAGCCTCTGCTTAAAAACTTCCAAAGAAGGAGACTCCACCACCCTCCATGGCAGCGTATTCCACTGCCGAACAACTCTAACCATTATGAAATTCTTCCTAATGTTCAAATGGAATCTCTTTTCCTGTAGTTTGAAACCATTGCCCATTGATGTGACTTGATAACGGAGATAACCCCCATGGACCAATTCATTTAGTCCAGTTGCGGAGGACCTGAACCTGAGCTGTTAAAGATATTTGGGATTGCAGTTGCATGACAAATGGGAACTGAAACCGAATTGCCTTGATTTTATGGGTTTTAAGGCTTTGTTGTTGCTATTGTTGTTGTTAATACAGTCTCTTGTGACTATGGGGAAAGGAGTTTCTGGGAGTGATTTCTTAAGTTTGAGAATACACCAAGTGGGGTACATTTCTCCAGGAAACTCTTGCATGGGTGAATTCCGATATGTTAAATCAAGAGAGATAATGATCATGACACGTAGATTGGTATTGTTATTTTGTTATCTGTTTAAAAAATGCCCATCCCTACAAAGACTATTGTGTTCGCAGTAATTGCCCATCCCTACAAAGACTATTGTGTTCGCAGTAAGTTCAAAAGCATACAATTCATAGAACGAAGAGAATGGTGTGTTCATGCTCTTCCAAAACATTATTTGGCAATTTGTAAAAAAAGTTACTTTCTTTGGAACATATTTCTCAGAAGATACCAGCACTAGGTAGCTGGGAGCTGAATCCCCATTAGGAAGCGGATTCTGGGAGCTTTAGTACAAATAACTGCTAGAGAGCTTGCTGGCTTAGGTATTTGGTTGTGTTGCCAGAGGCTGGGACTTTGATCACCCACAGTGCCTCCCTGACACTTGCTGGATTCAGTGATCTCTTCCACCTCTGCAGTTGGTGGTGATGATGATGATGATGATGATGATGATGATGATGATGATGATGATGATGATGATGATGGGGGTGTAAAATGAGTACCCAGCTCTTGGGGGACAATGTGTAGCCTGCATAATTAAATTGTAAACCGCAGAGAGAGCGCTTGAGGTTCTATGGGGCGGTATATAATCAAAACACTTTGCTTTCCTTTTGCTTTTCAAAGAAGTAACTTTTCCCAGCTCTGACAACAACTGTTCAGGCCACTGAAAAGTCCAAAAGCACTCCTGAAAGAAAGAATTTGGGTGCATCAGTAGCTTCCGAGCAGCTACTGCTACAAACCACTGGATGTCCAAAAACAACCATCAGCAAAGAGTGACTTGAGCAGTATTAGTCTAGACATGAATAAGCCTTTTATTGAGTCAGCTGAGCTCTGTACACCATAACAGGGAAGGAGGGAGGGGCATTGAGGCAAACAATGTTGCTTGAAAAACTGCAACAGCTTTGACAGCAAAGGGAAAACCTTCCTCTCAGCTTTGTCGAAAGGTGTCTAAAAGGAGCAAAATATTTGACATAGTATGACAATCAGTGGAACATATTTGGTGGGAACGCAAAACATTTCACACACAGTGGGGCGATTGTGCTCTCCAAATGCCAGCCCCACCCACCTCCCTGGACTTCTCACAATCACTTTCTGTTTTAATTTTGCTTTCTGACACAGTAACCTTCTCTCTTTTCTGGAAGCTCCCACGTTAAGAAATAGCCGTCTTCAATTTTGCCGTTCTTAAATTTCAAAAAAACAGTCAAAATACTGAAGGTCCGTATTTCCCCCTTCACATCTTTCAAACCGTTCATTTTGAGCAATGGTCTTGCCACTAGTACAAGTGCACCCCATGCAATTTGGGGTGTCACAATTTGAGGTATACCATGTGATTATAAGTGAATTATAAAGATATACCGTATTTTCCTACTATAAGATGCTCCCATGCATAAGATAAGCCCCACTTTTCCAACCCAAATTTACTGTTTCACTACCATGCCATTCTCTCCTCGGCCTAGTTCTGTGTAAAAGGCAACCCTCAATTTTTAGCCTAACAGTTTTAGACAAAAATATAGTCTTATGTGTGTGTGTGTGTGTGTGTGTGTGTGTTGCGTTGTTACAGTCGTGACCGACTCTTTGTGACCCCATGTCCATGGAGTTTTCTTGGCAGGAATACTGGAGTGGCTTGCCAGTTCCTACTCCAGGCGCCTACAGCACTTGGTATTCCCTGGTGGTCGCCCATCCAAGTACTAACCAGGGCCGACCCTGCTTAGCTTCCGAAATCAGGCGAGATTGGATGTGCTTAGGGCATCTAGTCTTATACATGTATATAAACATTGTGCTTAGCTAGGCAACACAAGTTTTGTCTGCTTTCTTAGATTTTCAGAACACTAAACATTCGTTCATTCATGCGTTTGTTCATCGTTTGTTCATTTGTTCATTTGTTTTGTGGACATTTTGAAGCAGGACAAACATTGCATATTTATCAGAGCCTGAAACATTACTGGAAAATATGAAAGACAAGGTGTATTCCTTTTTCTTTTCTTTTTTTTTTTGTTCTGCCTGGTGATGAGACGTTTACTATAAATGTTGCTGACTGAATGTGCATAATACATGGTTCCAGATTTCCATGCAGCTTTCCGTGCCAGGCAAAACCTTTTTTTATTCACTCAAGCGTTTTAACTCACAGTGTGTTTTCATTGTTGTGTCATAAAAATTATTAGATCCACAGTTTTGCTTTTAACTGTTTTACTTCTCTGGTTTAGTGCTGTACTTTCCTGAGCTCTATGAATTTTTTTCTTTCTGAGTTAAAAAATTGGGTCTGTTCTTTTTCCCTTTTTGATTTTTTGTTGCACTGTATTATGCTTGTCTTATTGGAGTTAGTGCTTTTGTGTTTAATTTGTATTCTGTAAATTGCCCAGAGAATCTAGATTATAGACAATTCATACACAGCATAAACAAGCAAACAGGCAACTAAGATTATTCCATAGTGTCCTTGTGATGTAGTGCCATGCCTTATACATGCAAACATTATGAAATGATTGAGGTTTCTATGGATTCATACATAAGACACTGATACTGCCCAGAATAGAAGCAAACAGAAAGTTTATGAAGTAAACACAAGCTAAAAATCCGGTTGTTTAGTGCAGTAAATCACAATAGAATAAAATAACTAAATAACTGGGATATTGATGAGTCAACACCTCTGTAAATTCCATTTATTCAAATATGCCTACTCTAATCTACTGCATGGAATGGTCAGTAGCATTAAAAGTGTTAGTACGAGCTCCTGAACACTTTATTATGAGTTCAGATTTCCTGGGCTGGATGAACTGCCTTTAAGAGTAATGAAGTTGCTGTTTGGAAAAGTCTCAGAATCACCCTCTATTATTTTCTTGAGATGATGGAGGATGGATGAAGTGCCAGATGACTGGAGGAGGGCAACTATTGAGCATATCATCAAAAAGTGTGTGTGGGGGGGACCATGAAAACTACAGGTCAGCAATCCTGAGATAAATTCAGGAACACATTAGTAAGCAGTCAGTCTGAAAGCACCTTGGAGAAAAAACAGTGATAACTAGAAGCCATGGCAGCTACCACACTTCCTTGAACAGCCACTTTTTATTTTTGCATCTCCTCCCGCAGTCACGTGGTTGCTACAGCAGTTTGGCAGTCCGCACTTCAGCGGATCGGCTTCCTCATTCACACTTGGTTGAACCGCTTTAAACTACAACAGGGAAATGGCAGAAACAGGGGAGAAACCAAAAAAGTGGCGTAATATGTCCGCAAATACAACCAAATAGCTTTAAAAGGGGGTGCAGGAACCGATCTTAAAAAAACAGCACCTCTAGTGGTCATCACAAAAAAACCCACGACACAATGATCAAAAATGGGTGTGGCCAAGGGGGCTCTTCAGAAAAAGTGATTTGAAAAGTGGACAGTGATTTTTAAGGCAATTTGTCTTTAAGGAAAAGGCGTTTCAAATCTAAACTGTGGTAGCGGTCATGGATTTGTCAGGAATAAATCCCACTAGACTACTTATGCTTTTCTCACTTTTTGATGGTGCAACCTACTTGGTAGATGGTGGAAATGCTGTGAATATACAAAGCTTTTTACAATGCATCTCATGATAGTCTCAATAGCATGCTAATTAGCAAGTTGATTAAATGGGAGCTTAGCCTATTGTTTGGTCTGCTGCAGGGACCGTCTGGTTTGCTCCTAAAGACAGCAATAAGATGACATAGTTGCTAGAAAAAAACTGCTTGCTCACAAATTAGTCCTACCAGCCCCTTTCAGGCATCTGTCAGGGTTTCTACATTTTTTCAGTATGGGTAGGATTAGAGATGGGCATGAAACAGAAAAAAAGTGTTTTGTTTCATTTCGTTGCTTAAGTAGTTTCATTTTGTTTAGTAACTAATGAATTTTAAGTAATTTTATAACAAAATGAAATGAAATGAAATGTTCCCCTGGGTCCTAGAGGCACCTAAATGATAGGAGAGCTTCCTCAAGCTCTTCCCTCTAAGCTCCCAAAATTTGGAAAGATTTCGGGGTCAGGGGGCTGAGTTATTAAATTTCAAAGGGGGTGGACCTAGGGAAAATCATTTCTAATTAAACAAGAAGCTGATAATAGCAACCCACCACCCCCATGGGTGAGCAATTAGCGGCTTCTTGATCAATTGGAAATGATTTTTTTCCTAGGGCCAACCTCTTTGGAGCTTAATAACTAAGCCCCCTGAACCCTAAACCTTTCCAAATTTGGGGGTTTACAGGAAAGATTT
Source organism: Phrynocephalus forsythii (assembly GCA_029282475.1). NCBI lineage: Eukaryota > Metazoa > Chordata > Lepidosauria > Squamata > Agamidae > Phrynocephalus > Phrynocephalus forsythii. The sequence continues at coordinate 110,163,603 of JAPFRF010000005.1, read as the reverse complement.
TAAACTTGCTCCCCAGTGATTTTGGTGCCATTACATGGCTACAGCAATACCAATTTTGAGTACATTTTATGTACTCCAAAATAGATATCACATGTATGTTTTGGCACCAAAATTGCTGCAGAGCAAGTGTGGGCTCTTCTCTGTAAACCCCTGAAATTTGGAGAAGTTTCAAGCTCAGAAGGCTGAGTTATCAAGTTCCAAAGGGGGTGCCCCCAAGGAAAAAATCTTTCTAATTGGATTCGGAAGCCAAGCCATGGTGGCGCTAATTGCTCACCAACAGGAGAGCAATTAGCGGCTTCTCACTCAATTAGAAATCCTTTTTTTCCTAGGGTCAGCCCCTTTGGAGCTTAATAACTCAGCCCTGACCCCCCAACATTTCCAAATTTGGGGGGCTTACAGGGAGGAGCTTAAGTTCCCCTGTTTCATTTCTAGAGGAAACAATGGCATTTCATTTCATTTCATGATGAAACGCATCCTACCATTTCGTTACTTAACAAAGTAATTTGTGATGTAATGAAATGAGAAAATAGCATTTCAGTTTTTGTTTTGTGCTCCTCTCTAGGTAGGATCACTCTATTTTGGTCCATGGAAAGACTTAGACATGTGTAGTCATAACAAAAGAAGACTGATAGGAGATACAAGACTCATCCTTAGATGCCATTTAGATGCCATGCTCCAGGATATCACAGCCTGCTTTCTAAACTTGGGGAAGGAGAGCTTGGAAACATTAACTTGATAGACCATCATTCCTAGAATCCTCCCCATAACTAGGGCCTCTGACATTGTTAGTTGGTGCATTCTAGGAGCTGTAGTCAAATAAACAAAACAAGATGAAACAAAAAACTCATCTTAAAATTTGCAAGCCCTGGAGAACTGTAAAAAATGCAGTTTTGAGGCGGAAAGCCAAGTTTTATGTCAGTGGCTGTTCATAAAAAGAAAACAACGCTCATGCATATAGTGATAATGCCCACAAGTATATGAATATGCAAACAGAGAGACATCTTACCACCCTACATTTGTTCTCTGGAATGCAATGCCCATTCTCTTCCTTAATGGAAACACTTGCAGTTTCTTCTTAGAGTTGTTGTTTTTTAAAGCCAGATGAATTATGTTCTTTCATTTTTGCATGCCGATTTTATCTGTAATCAGGCAGAAAGCAGGGGACTATTTCAGTTCCTGAAATATCTGATTCAGGCAGTGATCATGCCAAATCCGGTGACCCTGTGAAAAGTATTGCCAAAGGGGGCAGGAAACAGTTCTCCAGAAAATAAACAAGTGACTGCCAGAGAGCAAACACTGCAGGGCAGAGCCTGAACGAGGACGTCCTTCTTATCTTCTGTGCTTAAAGTGGTGTCACATTGAATTACGCACAGGGAACCCAAGCGACAGGGTAGTAATGGTTTCCCCTTTGCATTGATCAGAGCATAGAAAAGTTACTTTTCTGAACAATGGCATGGAACAACAGTTTCAAGATGGCCCTCCCGCATGACCATGTTGGCTGTCAATTTCTGGAAGCTATTGTCCCAAAAATTAACTTTCCCGAACTCTCACAATTGCATAGAGTAGCAGTGGGATGGCTACCCTGTGGCAATTCTTTTTCTCACCCTTGCAAATATTGTATATGTACGACACTAGAAACGGGCACAGATTAAAAAAAAAGATGACTCATTTTGATTTGGGATTTGTCAAGGTTGATGAGTCACAAATTGTACATTTACGATTTTTTTCCTGATAACTTGACAAATCACTGAGAAATTTATTATTGACTTCAGAGCTCTATAAAATATCCCCCAAAGCACCCAGAGCCACGAAAATAGCAGAGGTGCTTCACCTAACACTCGTCTACAATCACCACCAAAGTTTGGTGATGACTGGACATTCAAATGTTCTACATTGTGCTGTCTTAATCATTTAACTGAATTCAATGACTTTCAATCAGTTTCCAAGAGAAATGAAGTTTTAAAACAATAAAATGTAAAATGCTTTGGAAAATATATTTTTTTCAGAACAATGCCCAGTTTTAAAAATAAAAGCTGCAATCATATTGGCATCACTATTCCTACTGAAGGGCGATGATGCCACCAGGATGGGAGATTTTTAGTAACAAAAGATTTTCCCCTCCTCTGGTTTTTGTGACCTGCACATAATCTATTTCACTGCATGGAAGCTGTGGCAAGGAAACAGAAGTCCTTCATTACTGAAAATCACCCCCACTGGACTATGATACTGATGGGATACAGTTTTTGCAATGAAATACTCCCCTTTACTGTCTGGTGACTCCCACGGCTACCTTTGAAGGAAACTCAGAAAAGCGAAGGAAGTTGTGTTGTTTCTCACTCTTGTCTCAATATAACCTCAAACTTGTTGTAGTTTTAACAATCTCACATGCTGCCTATAATTGTTTGACTGGGATGGACTTTCCTGGGCTGGAGTGACTGTCTGAACAGTTGTTCCCTCCTGCCTCTAAATTCAAAACTCCTCCTCACTGTGCTGATTATTTGTTTCCTTATTTTTTTTATTCTGTTGAAATCAATCAGTTTGTTTTTCTTTGCTGTTGATTTGTTCACAAAGGCAAGTACTGAAATGTTTCTGCTCTTCCTCCTACAATTCTCTCAGAGTGCATTGTTAAGAGCTGAAGTGCCGGTTAACAAGAAAGTGGCTGACTCCGGGGCAACCTATGGCTATTATCCTGTGTGTGTCTGTGCATATAGTAAAAGGAATTCAGAACTCTGCAACAAAAATGCCATCTATTCCTTTAATCTGGGCCTTTAATTAGTGTCATCTAAGCCTTATAAACTACAGTTGCAACAAACTATTTTTGCCCTTCTTTGTGTAAACACACTGGCCTCTTTCTCCACATTGGCTGGTGCTTTGGCCATACTGTCTGGTATTCTGGGAGTTGTGGTCCCCCCCCCCAAAAGCAATTTTTTTCCTAACATCTATTTCTGTCTTAGCACGTGTAAAAACTGCAGTCCTGTATGTATTGACTCATGTACCTAGGAGTGTCCCTTCAAACTCTGTGTGACTTAGGTCTGTGTAAACATGCTCAGAATTGCAGCAGCCGTGGCTTGTCAGAGGTACAAGGAATATGTAATTGATTGTATATGCTAATCTTCCCAGAGAGAAAAGAGAGAGAGAGAGAGAGAGTACCGTAGACTGTTGAAAGTGCATTTCTGATTGAACAGGTTTGGGTGGCCCCAGAGGTCAGCCATTAAAAATAGCTCTGCAGGGCTGTTCAGCAAGGAGAACTCCACCCATTCCGTACGCCTTCACCTAGCGTTTCTGCAGGCTGATACTGAACGTTGCTCAAAGCAAGGCAAAGCACCTGTTGGCAGCAGAGAAGGGCTTTTGGAGACAGCAGCACCTGTGGCTGAACAGCTCCGGGAGAGCTCAGCAGTGCCAAGATCACATCCAAAAAGGCACTCCAAGGTAAACCATCCATTTTCTCTCTCTCTCTCTTTCTCTCTCTCTCCTTTTTTAAAGTATTTTGACCACTTTGAATTATATCTGCTTGATATCATAACAGTTACTTAGCTACTGGTGTTGGTAGTGGTGTGTGCTCCTTCCTTATTTCCTGCTCCAAGCCATTTAGATAGCTGCGTAGGATTATCCTTTGCATGAGATTTTGCTAGTTTATGGAGTTGCAGAATGGTATAGGTTTGTTTCCTTGTCAACGTGACTAGCAGTATGTTTTATTTTTTCTTGGTGAAATCTCCAGCCTTAGATCTGAATGACTGCGGGGGGGTTCGATGTGCTGTAGGCTAGGAAATCTCCTGCAGTGCCATAGAGATCCAAAGGGAGAGCAATGAGGTTGGGACAGGTTGCATAGGACCAGTGCACGTCAGCCTCACCCCAACCTCATGAGGTCCTTTTGGCTGAGAGAAAGTGGCTGGCCCACAATCATCCTATTCACGACTTCAAGGGCCAGATGCAGGGGAGTGGTATCAGGAGACAGATATCTAGTCTCATGTGCTCCCAGACACATCTGGTGAGGCCACTGTGAGATACAGGAGGCTGGGCTAGATGGGCCTTTGGCCTGATCCAGCACGGTTCTTCTTATGTTCTTATGTTCTTGACAGAATCGACTTGACAGCACAGATTATTATTATTATTATGAAATGACTGTGCCTTGCACTTTGCTTGACAGAGTACACCTTGCATATTACTTACATGCACAGGAAATACATGTTTATCAGAGTGACCTAGAAATGTCAAAAGAGGTTGCAAGAAAGGCTTCTCATTTCTTCTCCTGCCATTGCATCATAACATGGCAATAAACTCCAAACCACTATTTTTTTCCATTTCCTACAGATAGGGAGGAAATCTCATTCTCATGACAGTGATGGTTCTTTTAATGCATTCTTGCCAAATGAAAAAATGCCCTTGCATTTAAACTTGGTTCACATGTTACATTTGGCTATGCATGCCCTTCCTTTTCCACAACTAGCAGCTAAGTGTTGTGTCTGCAGTAGCATCCATAGGTAATCCCAATACACTCATACAGCATCCTCACCTTAGATAGTGCACTTTAGCAGCTGGCGTGGGGAAACCCAATCTTCACCAAATTTGGAGGGATTGTAGAGGAGTGTCAGGGTGTTCTTCCCCACAATTTTGATGTCTCTAGGTGCCCTAGGGGCGGTTTTACAGTCTGACAAATTAAGGAATCGAAATTGCCAAAAATATCTCAATTCATATTTGTTGGGGATATCAATTTGCATGATGGTGCCAACATCTGCCACATTTAACTCCAATACTCCCAGAATCTTGGAGTAATATATATATGTTGTAACAATATATGTTTGTGGACTCTGCTGTAGTGCAGAGCATATAGGGATAGCTTGGTATTGAATTAGTAATTAAAACTCCTTTGCTTTATAAAACAAATAAAGAAAAGTGCTAGAATTCTGTCTGCATTATTTATGTTTTGATTCTTATTGTGGTTGCGACTTTGAGGATGTTTCCAAAATGATATATACCATTACACCACTGATGGGAATTAAGTACCTAACGCTAATCAAAAGCTTACAATGAGTTTCCTATTATCCGAGATTCAAGGCCAAGACTTGGGGGCAGGGAGTGGGAAATTATAATATTGCTGCTGCTGCTGCTGCTGCTGCTTGTATAACAAAAAAAGTTCATGAGTTAAGATGCTTGTGCTCCATACCCTGCCGTCAGAGACACACAGCAAGGGTTTGGGGCGCCTGGGGACAAAGTACCTTTTTGCGTCCCTCCTGCTGTCCCCCACCGCATTGCACCCACCCAGTCGGGGCCCAATCCTGCATGTGTGTATGCACATGGGCAGGTGGTGGTGGGCAGACAGGTGTCTCTCTCTGTGTGTGTGCGTTTGTGCGTGTGTGCATGGGCCTTACTCCTCTCCCGCAGTGGCCCGAAGCATGGTGAGAAAAAGAGGAGGAGGAGGAGGAGGGTGTGGTGGCTACCACGCTCCCTTGCCTGCCTGCCTGCCTGCCTGCCTGCCAGAGTGGTCCAGTCACCAAGACTTAGCCACGGCTGCCTCCTCCTGCTACCCCTCTAGGTGCCCTCAGATTGCTGTGCCCTGTGGCAAATGCACCCTTCTGCCCGCCTGCCCCCAGATACATCTTTGTATGTCCTTCTCCAAATGACACAGTGTGTCCAAGTACAACCACCTATGTCTTTTTGGTGCAGAAGAGCTACACAGGTACAGCAGACATGGAAATACATTGCACACTGAGCCCATGAATTCAGCTCAGAATGGCTGAGGGTGGTGTCCAAGCTTTAATACTACTTTACACCACCCACTCCAACATTCTTCTTCTCTAACATTGTCTGGTCTTTGACTGCATTAAAGACTTGCTTTGACTCTAACATTGCCCACCCTAACATTTTCCTTCCTACCTGAAGACCTAGAGAAACACAGTACAGTAATTCCCTAAGACATCAAGCAGTACCTTGAGATCTGACAACCCTAGAAATGCTCCTGCTTCCAAGTAAACCATCCAGTGATCTCCACTGATATGGGAAATGATTTCACCTCCCTCCCCACAATATTCTAGTGTCAGTTTTGCTAGCAGCACCTTTGAGATTGCAATGTAACTGCATAAACCAGAAACTGCCAAAGCAGTATAAGGTCCATGACCTGCACTAGCATCCTGCCTAATTAGAAATGAATTATGTAAGCATCCTGCCCGTCTGGCAGCTTCCCTCTCTTGTGCCCATTGGTTGCATTTGTTGCAAGGTTGGTCACACTGGGGAGAGCCTGCCTGAGTTGCGTGGGGGGGGGGGCAGGAACACTAATATAATTTTCCTTCCACTCCATTTTTCGGTGACAGGATAATAGCAATGGTATTCGGATATGCATTGTACACTAGCTTCTCAAATGACATGTTTGATGTATGAAAGAAGGACAGAAAGACCGTAAAATGCAGTGTCTCTCTGTGTGTGCGTGAGCGTGCATGTGTGTGTGCATGCATGCATGCATGTGTGTGTGCATGCCACTGGCAACCATGTAATGCACCCATGGGCTTTGAGAGAATGCCCTCATGGGAAATTATTTTGTAATTAGGGAAGGGACAGGTCGAAAGGGAACGCTATTTAACCCTTTTTGCTCCCAGCTGTTTTTCATCTCCACAAAATCCTCTTCCTCTTCACGAAGTCCCCCATGCTCGTATATGCATGACAACGGCAATGTGAAAATCACTCTAAGATGAAGAAAATCTAACCTGCAGGGCATGAGCGCTCTGGAGGCTTCCCTATCATGCAGAGTGGCAGTCAGAAGGACTTGCAATATGAGCATGAGCTCAGCTGTGCACCTGTTTGAATTGTTCAAGGGTGGTTCTTGTTTACCCTTCCCTGAGTGACTCATTCTTCATCCCCTTTTTTTGCTGGCTTTGGAGCAGATCAACTCTTTTTGGTCCGGTAGAAAAAGATTAGAAGAATTGGAAGAACTTGCTTCCCAGACAGTGAGTGCCCACTTTTATTGAGGCAGATACATTTCCAGGGATGAAGCAAGAAGCAAAGGAATATTTTGAAGGTATTCCCTAGCCTGGTCTGCCTCTCTGGAGATGGTTAGATAAATAGCATTCATTACAGAGTCTTTCTACTGGCTGTGCAACCGGATATTTACATAAGAACAGGTAGTCGCATGTTTGGCATAGTCCACATGCTCAACATTTTTCCCCGGGTGTTGTAGCTGAAATATAGGTTGGTATGTCAGACTACTGTGTTCTAACTCTAATGCTCCTGAATAGAGATGGGCACAAAATGAATTATTAATTTGTTTCATTATGCGTTATTCATTTAGTTACATAACAAAACAAATAATGACCGGACACATCAAACAGAAATTTCCGCTTCGTTCATTTCATTTTTCGTTTTCCCATAGGAATGCAATGAAACAATGCATCCCTATGGGAAACTGTGGGCTTTTCCCTGCCAGAAGCCAGCGCCGCCGATCAGCTGTAGTGCTGGCTTTGGCGGGAAAATGATTTTAAAAGCCCGCCCTTTCCTCCACCATTTTCTGAGGGCTCCTGCGTAGCTGCCTAGCTGTCAAATGGTTGGGCCCCTTTATACCTGGCCCAGTCGGTACCAGGTGGTCCCCTTGGTACCGACTGGGCCAGGTTTAAAGGAGTCCAGTGACTGACAGCCCGGCAGGAGCCTTCAGAAAATGGGCGGGGAGGGAAGTTGCAGTGATCACGCTGCCCTTCCCACCAGTTTTCAGAGGGATCCTGCTGAGCTGTCATTGGCTGGGCCTCTTTAAAAATGGCCCAGGCACCACCAGGGAGAACCCCCTGGTGGCGACTAGGCCATTTTTAAAAGGGTCCAGCCAATGACAGCTCGGCAGGAGCTCTCTGAAAATGGCCCCGTTGCCAACGGGGCCATTTTCAGAGAGACCCTGCTGAGCAGTCATCGGGTGGACCCCTTTAAAAATGGCCCAGTCGGCATTGGGGAGAACCCCTGGTGGTGACTGGGCCATTTTTAAAGGGGCCCAGCTGATGACAGGGAAGAAGGGTTTCTTTAAAGGGATCTTCCCTGCAGTGGATGACGGTGCCGAGCGCCTGCTCAGTGCTGCCATCTGCTGCAGGGAAAAATGTCAAGAGACCCCGCTTCACATCTCTGCATGCGGAGGCGGGAAACAGGGTCTCTTTAAAGGGATCTTTCCTGCAGTGGATGACAGCGCTTGCTCGGCACTTCCATCCACTGCGGGGAAAATGTCAAAAGACACTCACTCCTCACCTCCTCATGCGGAGGCAGACAGAAGTGTCTCTTTGAGGTGCTGGCCCCAAGCCAGCGCCTCTCAGCTGAGAGGTTCTGGCTGGGGGAGCTCTTTCCCCCAGGCACAGTGGCTGGGGGAAAGATTAAGCCCCTCTTTCCCCCAGCCAAAGTTGCACAAGCACCACACACAAATAACGAATCAACAAAATGAATTTTTTCAAAAAAGTTCATTTAAAATGAAATGAAATGAACTGACCCCTAAAACAAACCGAACCAAAACGAATCACCATTTTTTTGGTTCGTGCCCATCTCTACTCCTGAATACAGGGGAAAATATAGGGACTATGGTCTAGATCCAGAGGCCCAAGGCATCCAAATAAAAAATATAGAATTCCTTCAAAGCTGCAACACTACCTTGTTTCATGGCAGGATATCTCATTAGGCTGGAATATCTCATTAGGCAGGAGAGCTTTGCATGGAGCATGGCAGTTAGATTGCCTAATGATGCTCTACCCTTCATTCTCTGTGGTCACGTGCTCATGTTTCCCTCATGCTTGCCTCCCAACCAGCATTTGGTTTGCAAGGGCATCAGGTGGAAGGAGCCCTGTTCCGGCGTTACAGAACTCAGTTCCCTAAATGCACATAGAGAAGAGTGGCCCGCCCAAGTGCTAATAGTCTGATCAGGCGTCCCTTCACACATGTGGGCTCCATATATGGGCAAGGACTCTGGAATAGCTAGGAACTGAGTCAGGTGTGAATCTGTGTGTTCCTATCTGTGTACCCTTCTGCTTATTCACACAGGTGCTTTTGCTCTGCCCATTTGGGGCGTTGGCTGTGGTAACTGCTGTCTGCAGCACAAATGCCCTTGTCCCTCCAGAAGATATGATGAACTTGAGCAGAGAAGGTCCCACAATCCTGCAGTGCATGATGATTTTAGGTTCATACATGTGGTTGTGCCTCCAATCTTCCATGAAGCCATCCTCTAGGCCTCAAATCTTTTCCAAACATGCCAGGAGCCCTTTTGGCTGGAGATAATGGGGATCTATGGCATGAAAACCATATATAGTGGTACCTTGTATGAAGGAATTAATTCGTTCCAAATGAAATTCTGTTAAGCAAATTTTCCTTTATACAGATTTCCCATAGGAATGCATTGAAAATGGAGTAATCCCTAATCGCGAACATTTTTATGTTGTACGGATTCGCCCCATAGACGATTCTGTTAAGCAAATTTCCCCTATCGCTAGAATTGTTTATTTTGTACAGATTTTATGTTATGCAAACCATTTGTTATACAAGGGTCCACTGTATTGGAGTGCCAAGCCACTCCGTCCATTCCCAGAGAGCTTGGCCTTTGTCACAGTGAGAATGTTGATGGCCTGTATTTGGCGCATACCCCGGGAACCTGCTTTTTCTTTTCAAACTGGCTGGACAACATTCCCACTTCATATTGCCTTTAAATTACTGTTTAAAACCTGTGGTTGGCAGACAAGTACATGCATGTGCTGCCAGAAATTTTATGGTGAGAAAATAAAAGCAGGACAGGACCAAGGCAGAGTGAGAGCGCAGGGAGCTCATTGTGGAATAGCTGGACAGAACACAAACACATAAAATGTGTTACGTTTATTTGTAATTTATATATATAGGAAGGAAGGAAGGAAGGAAGGAAGGAAGGAAGGAAGGAAGGAAGGAAGGAAGGAAGGAAGGAAGGAAGGAAGGAAATCCCATTACTTTTGGAAAATTGTGCAGATTATAGGGAATATACAACCATTTCATTTGACCCAGATAGTTGATGTTGCGGTCTAGAGCCAATATTGTGTTCAGCATTTATCTCCATGCAAAACTCCAAATGCAGCGGCTGACATAGGAATCCGATGAGGTGCTGGGTACACATGAGCAGGCACATGAGCGGTACCTGGTCAAATCGCAGCAGCAGCTTTTGCCGTTGTAGTTCCACATGCAGAAATGTTGTCAAGGATGCCAACCTACATGTTAACAGTATGTTTGAGTGCTCCCTGTCTCTCTCTGGAGACCTGAGATAGAAGGCACGGACCTTGGCCATCTCTTGAAGAACTGATACTATGGCTTCACTTGTGCTCAACCAGCACTTTTGCAGACACTGTCAAAAATTACAAAAAGCCGGAAATCTCCAGTGGCTTTCTTTCAAATGAAATTTACTGGTGTACATGCACCACTTCCCTTCTTGCTATTCAGGAAGTAGAGGGGAGGCATAGGACTATGAATAGGGAACCCCTAATCAACCAACACTGAGTTCCCTTAATTTGTGTTTTGTATTTTCTCAAATATAGCAGTCACAATGGGGAATTCCTTCTCTTTAGAAAAGCAGTCCGAAGATGAAGAGCCTGTTCACGGAACGACATATTCTCAGGTGAACTTTAGTAGGAACCTTTATTCTGCTTTGTTTGTATTTGACCGATTGTATTCAACATGTTGAACCAACTTAACAAGCCGGACTTGGTTCATGCTGGACTGCAGCCAATATTGACTGAAATTAAAAGCTGGTTGAGGGAGAGAATATTTCCTGAGGGACATGGTATTTGAATTTGCATTTGTATGTTGATTCCTGCTTTTCGGTGTTTCAGCATTCAAGTAGCATGTGCCTTGAGTAGTTCTGTACAACTAGAAAACCCAGAAAGGGTAGCCATATGTCAGAATTGTTTTGTCACCCCCAAAATTATTATGCATTATCAGAGACAGGGAATATTTTCACTAAGGACTCCTTTGGAAAATTCCGAGTGAACATCATACCACAAAAATGTAGAGCTAAAATTGCATGTTCACGTCACTTTCATTTATTAATTATATGGACTCATGAAGTGTAAGAGAAGGACCACATGCATCCTGTACCCGTATGTTCTTAAAAAGGTCAGAATTCTGGGCCTTTCCACATTGTCTGGTTCCCTGTTTTTCAGGGGTCCCAAGAGTGTCTCATCAAGATGAGATACAAATCAGCAAAAATATGTGGGTGAAGAAAATGTGTGAATCACCCATTTTGCAGATCTACTAATCCTGAAATTACTGGGTCATTTTTGTTCTTTTTTCCCCTCTTTTTTTAATGACTGATTCTCTGCAGTCTGAACTAAATCTATCGCTGCCATAGGGAACAGATAAGTAATGAAAGAGCTGCAATGACTAACTTCTAGCTTCTTGTTCCAGGTTTCATCAGAACCTCCTGACAACCTTAAGAACGGCCCAGTAACAATTCAACCTGAGCAGTCCATCACTTTGGGAAATGGTGATGCAGGTATGTTCTAGGAAGAGAAGACTACCCTATCCATTTTGGTCACTTGATAGAATTGTGGTTGTGCTATCTTGAGTTGCAAAAACAGTAAACACATTATTCCATTGTAGGTAGTAATGGGAGAATATAGATGTGATGAGAAAGAATTGAGTTGCATGGAGTGGCTTTCATCAAGCCCCTCTTTCGCACAGCCTGACTTGTGTCACAATTGCAGTGCAACAAATAACTTCTTGTGCAGCGCATTACCTTTTCATCATCTGCTGCTGTTATTTTTAATTTGGGATTGATTAGAGAAGGACATAACACTTGAAAAATGTGCATTAAGGCCATTTCAAATGGCCTTAAATGGTAACTTTTGGACATAACTAGAAGAGGTTGTTCATCAGAATGCTCCAGCTTTTGAAATGTAATCCCAACATGCTCTCATTACCCCTCAATAACTGGTTACTGGTAATTACATTATTTGTAAATCATTATATCCAAGGTTTGGCTAAATTGTTTTATGTGTTGTTAGCATTTCTAATAGGGCTCTCAAGGTAAGCATGGTATTTAAGGAGTGGTTTTACAAGGTCTACTCTCCCAATTAATTTCCATGTCTCAGCAGTGATTCCAACCCAGGCCTTGTGAGTCCCAATCTGATGGTCTGTCCACTACACCACATTAAGCCTCCTTGTCTAAATAGCCAAACAGTTTTTCAAAAGGTCAGCTTGCCCTCTGATTTTCAGGGAGAATAAATGTTTTTCCCCCTTCAAAATAGATAAACTAGACAAAAGTTGGTAGGAAGACCTGCATCCTTTGAAATCTCCACAGCTAGAGATGGGCATGAACGGGAAAAAAATGACGATTCGTTTTGGTTCGATTCGTTTTAGGGTTCAGTTCATTTTGTTTCGATTTAAATTAATTTTTTGAAAAAAATCATTTTGTTGATTCGTTGATTCGTTATTCATTTTGTGTGTAGTGTGTGTGTGGTGCTTGTGCAACTTTGGCTGGGGGAAAGAGGGGCTTAATCTTTCCCCCAGTCACTGTGGAGTGGGGAAAAGAGCTCCCCCAGCCAGCGCCTCTCAGTTGAGAGGTGCTGGCTTGGGGCCAGCACCTCAAAGAGACCCTTCTTTCCGCCTCCGCATGAGAAGGCAAGAAGCGGGGTCTCTTTTGACATTTTTCCCTGCAGCAGATGGCAGTGCTGAGCGGGTGCTCGGCGCTGTCATCCACTGCAGGGAAGATCCCTTTAAAGAAACCCTTCTTCCCTGTCATGGGCTGGGCCCCTTTAAAAATGGCCCAGTCACCACCCAGGGTTCTCCCCAGTGCCGACTGGACCATTTTTAAAGGGGCCCACCCGATGACAGCTCGGCAGGATCCCTCTGAAAATGGCCCCATTGGCAATGCAGGGGCTCTGCACTGGCCACAGGGCCATTTTCAGAGAGCTCCTGCCGAGCTATCATCGGCTGGGCCCCTTTAAAACTGGATCTCCCCAGTGCCAACTGGGACATTTTTAAAGGGGCCCAGCTGATGACAGGTCGGCAGGAGCTCTCTGAAAATACTAGGAGGGCAGCTGGATCCCTGGAACAGCCTTCCCTAGCATTTTCACAGGACTCCTGCTGGGCTGCCAGTCACTGGACTGCTTTAAACCCATCCCATTTGATACCAGGGGGATCCCCTGGTACCAACTGGACCAGGTTTAAAGGGGTCCAGTGATTGACAGCTTGGCAGGAGCCCTCAGAAAACGGGTGGGAAGGGCAGCGTGATCACTTCAACTTCCCTCCCAACCCATTTTCTGAAGGTTCCTGCAGGGCTGTCAGTCCCTGGACCGCTTTTAACCTGGCCCAATCGGTATCAGGGGGAGCCCCTGGTACCAACTGGGCCAGGTTTAAAGGGGTCCAGCCATTGACAGCTAGGCAGGAGCCCCCAGAAAATGGTGGAGGAAAGGGCGGGCTTTTAAAACCCTTCTTCCACCAAAGCCAGCGCTATAGCTGATCGGTGGCGCTGGCTTCTGGCAGGAAAAAGCCCACAGTTTCCCCACACCAATTGCAAGGGAAACCTTTCCATTAGGAATGCATCGCTTCAATGCATTCCTATGGGAAAACGAAAAACGAAAGAAATGAAGCGGAAATTTCCATTTTCTTTCATTTCGTTTTTCTTTGATGCGTCAGTTTGTTATTCGTTTCCTTAGGCCGAAACGTTTTTCATTTTGTTAGGTTCGTTATTCATTTTGTTTGTGCCCCTTTCTATCCACAGCTATTGGAAGCGAGTAGATTGGCTGAATCTGATTCAAATAATCCCCATATGCTTACAGAATAAAGTTTTCCTTTCCCACCATGGACAGAATGAAAAAAAAGCCAGCTTTTCCTAAGGACACGTTGATGTACAAAGATACTCAGATATTCCATTTCATTTATATTCAGTTGAGGCGCAGTGGGCAGCCAAAGATTAGTGGAATGTCTAGGATTACCAAAAGGTGACAGGTCAATCAGTGTTACTTGAATGATTAATTCCTATGTATCTTGGGTAAAAATTACCTTCTCTCCACAGTCTCACACAGCAGTGTGGCAGAACACATTTTGTTCTGCTGTAGGCTTGATGATTTGTGTTGTGTGAACACACTTGTCTGTTGTTCTGTGTATACTGCCTAGGTGGAGGTGCCATCTTTAATACCCAAAAGCAGCCTTTGTTAATATCACGTATATGTTGTGGGTGGTGGCGCAGAGTGATTAATGGTATTTGACTTGGTTATGACTCATTTAGAATTGGATCTTTCCCTCCTAGCTTCCACCCTGTGTTTGTTGCAATGGAAAAAAAATATATGTTTACATGCGGTCATCTTGCCCCATGTTGTACATTTTCACACAGTCATACACAATGTGCTGTCTCCAGGCTGGCTCAGATTGTGACACAACCAGCCACTCGAGGTTCAATAAATCTTTTAGGAATTTTATTGTTTCCTCTGAATGTGATTTAAAATGGGCGGTGAAAAAAAGGAGAAAAACAGGGCAACAAACAATTTTGAAGCGACACCAAGTATCCTGACCTAGTGCAGGCTATCCTAGTTTGAATTCCAAAAACTGCAACTTGATGCTGCGCCAATGCATGCAGCTGTTCTCCAAAATAAATAAATAAATAATAACAATAAAGTACAAAAATCCAGAGATATGAACGTGTTCATTTTAATGGATCATTCTTAAAAGATAAGTCCTCCCCACTGCTCCATATCGGCATTAAATTGGCAGCTTTTCTTTCATTAAGTGAATGTTGTTGCAGCTGTTCTAACAGCACTACAAGGCAATGTTCATTGATCAGATGTCTGAAATGTGAACTTAAACCTCCTTCTCAAAACAACAGCTTGGTTACGCATATCATTGCTTTGAGGTTTTGTGACCCACACTGAAACTTTGACTGAAGGCTAGACCCTGAGGACCACTTGCCATTGAAATATTAGCCCCAAATCCAGCAACCTTACATATGCCATGTAATGCTGCTGCTGATGTTGCCAGAAGTAGTAGTTATTAAAAAATTAAAAATGTACGATTTCTCCTGCAAGGCTTCCTTGGTAACATACTTATTAATGGGATAGCTGCTGGGGGTAGCAAGATAGGGGAAGTCTTTAATTCTTTAAAATGACCACCGCTCATAAAGTTGTACTGCTGTTGGATTATGGCCATTTCAAGATGGGCATGAACTGCCGAACCGGTACTGGTTTGTTTTTCGGCCATACAGATGGTTGGTGCTTCTGAGCCTCACCTCCTTCAATAGGCACTCATTCAGAGGCAGCCCCTGGAGGGAAGCACAGAAAAATACAGATGAGCACAAAGAGTGAATCTATTCTTCGGGTATGTGTTGATGGAGCTCTCATTCCCCTACATATACACATGGCTTGGCCATCATTCAGACCCAGCCATCTACATACAACAGGGGTGTCCAAACTTTTTGCAAGGAGGGCCAGATTTGGTGAGGTGAAAATGTGCGAGGGCCGACCATTCAGCAGCATTTGGCCCCCAGGCCGGACTTTGCACAAGCCTCTAGGACAAACTTTGGCCTTCCAGATGTTTTGGATCACAACTCACACAGTACTTTGCTATTGGCAATCAAAGCTTAGAATTCTGGGAGTTGTGGTCCAAAACATCAGGAGGGGCAAAGTTTGGACGTGCCTGCTCTAGGACATGCAAGGAAGCGGGGAGGACACTGCAGCAAGACAACACAGCTAGGGGCGGATAGGCTAGGCAGGTGGATGGGTGGATGGACGGAGGCAGGGAGGGCAGGCAAACTGTAAAACTGCAAGCTGATGTCTCCATCTGGTATGGGGAGTGGCCAGCTGGCGGAAATGCATGACAGGTGGGAAGAAGAGGTTGCAGGCCACTCAAAATTTGAAAACGGGCCGCATTTGGCCCCTGGGCCTGACTTTGGACATGCCTGACATACAAGATGTTGGCGTCAGTATGCAGGCTTGCGGGAAATCCTAACTTTGTGAGTGGGAGGGCCTTAAGGAAGAACAGACACACAAAGAGTTAAAGACAATGGAGCATGTTCAGCAGGCATGGGTTGCTACACTTGTATTAATGTTTCATTTTGTTTGTATTTCTCATTTCTTTCCAATTCTGTATCCACTGCTAGAGAGAAGCAGATGAGCATATATTTTCCATCTAAATGCTTGAGATGCAGTGTAGATTTCTAGATGATCCTTTGACATAAGTGCTCTGTTTCAGTGAAATAATGTGTTTCCAAAAACATTATTTGTTGTGAGCTATCCCTAGATGCCCTGAGCACAACCAATGTTGCCTGATTCGGAAGCTTAGCAGGGTCAGCACTGGTTAGTACTTGGATGGGCGACCACCAGGGAATACCAGGTGCTGTAGGTGCCTGGAGCAGGAACTGGCAAACCACTCCAGTATTCCTGCCAAGAAAACTCCATGGACATGGAGTCACAAAGAGTCGGCCATGACTGTAACAACACAACACACACACATCCCTATTAAACTGCAGAATATTTCAGAGAAGTTTGATAGGTGTCTATTTTGGGAAGTGACAAGGTGCTTGACCCTCTCCGAATCCTAAAATGCATGTAACATTTTATGTACATAGGCAGACATGCTGTGTGTTGTATGCTATGTTCTCAAATTATGCCATTATGCAGCTTTACCCTGTCCCATCAGACAAATTTCAGTGGACAATCTTGAGTGGCTTGGTATTGGGCAGACAAAGAAGACTTATTATGTTTCCAAGATATGTATTCCTGACAGAGATGAAATATGCTGGAAGGGGGGGTTGTTAACTGAGTTTCTCCTTGGTGAATGGGAAAGATTGTCATGACACATGAGTAGGTGCTTCAAAATATATCATAATATCACTGGGCAATAGAATAAGATGGTCACAAATGAAGTGACCAAGGATAATATATCCCAGTAATCTACCAGATATATAGACAAACCACATGCATATTCTTTCTTTCTTTCTTTCTTTCTTTCTTTCTTTCTTTCTTTCTTTCTTTCTTTCTTTCTTTCTTTCTTTCTTTCTTTCTTTCTTTCTTTCTTTCTTTCTTTCTTTCTTTCTTTGCAAAGTTTCCCTCCTATAGCCCTGCCTGACAACAATGTTATGTATTCACAATCATGTTTAGCAAAAGGGTGTAGTAAACTTGGCAATCTGCTAAATTAGCCAGAACAGCCCAGTTAGTCAATGCACTCAAGATAGTCATCTGTCTGGTGACGCCTCAGTATGTGTAGAGTCACAGTTTTCACCAGTTTCTTGTGAAGGTGGACACACTGGAAGCATGGGTTGCTTGACCATTGGGGGGATCTTGAAAGTTAGTACAATTCTATTCCACAGAGAGGAATGAAGAAAAGGCATTATCATGGAACACAGAATTGCTTATCAGTTGATATGGCAGTCCCAGGTAACTGGATATGCCTTGTTCATATGTGCTGGCATGCTGGATTCGAGCACAGTGAGTCAATGGGATTTGTGCAAGCCATGATCTAGAGAGCTAGAAAGCAGAAGACTAGCGGCCACTCCATTTTATAGATATAACACTCATTTTCAGTGTGAAATTTTCCATTCTGCTAGCAATTTGGACATAATTCATTAAGTGCCTTTCAGGTTCATGGCTATTGCTATTGCTACCCAATGCCATCACATTCAGACATTTTCTGTGTTTTGTCTTGTAGGCTTGGCTCATCTGTTGTACAGTGGTTTTAAGACACACCCCATAGACATCATTTACTTGAATTATTTATTTATTATTTATTTGTTATACTTCTGTACCGCCCATCTTCCGGACGGAACTCTGGGTGGTTTGCAATAAATAAAACAAAACCAACAAAGTATAACAAAAGAAAAGAGCAAGAGAGACTGGTAAAATAAGGAGGGGGAGACCCTCCGCAAGAGGCTATGCAGGTGGCAAGGGAAAAAATAAATTAAGTAAAAAGGTTGCCATATGCCTCTTTAAAATGGAAGGTTTTCATAGCCTTTCTAAAGGCGGGCAGGGACTGTGCTAGGCGCAGCTCACTAGGAAGATGATTCCACAACATGGGGCCCACCACAGAGAAGGCACGGTTACGTGTGAGCGATTTCCGCGCCTCCCTGGGTGTGGCCACCCTAAGTGAGCGCGCCTGTGCCATTCTAGTGGGCCTGACCCCAGTTGACCTCTGGAGATACTTCCTTCCACTGTGCAGTTTTTATTTTGAAATCAAAGATGTTTCGTTTTGCATAAGTTAGTGAAAGGAATGCTATTCTTAGGTCTGAATCTGCCACACTGGTGTGCTATTGCTTCTTTGTCTCCCCTGGCCAAAATAGTGCAATACATGATTTCACGTTATCACGGGGGGAGGGCAAGAAGAAAGCCCTATATAACAGGATATTGGGCTGCAATGTATGCGGCACAGATGGCATGGGGTGCCAACCTGGGCCTGGGTGTGATAGTGCTCTTGGAATGGAAAGGAAACTGGGCATGCATTGGGTAGACTTCCTCCCCACGGGCTGGCAATTGGCACACGCTAGGCTGCTGGACATGCTGGTATTGCACATCAGAGGAAATGACGTGGCCCAGCAAGCCAGCAAGTTGTTGATCAAGGAAATCATGGACAATTCATGAACAACATCCCCAAATACAAAGATGGTGTGGTCTACAATTATACCCAGAATCAAACGGAGAGTGGAATGTGACCCACAATGCCTAAACTACGCATGCAGGGGCATGAATAGGGAAGTATGACACTACTTGTTAAGTTCCAGCCAGTCTGTGGTGGGCCATCCGGGCATCAACACAAACAGGACGGAGTTGTATAAAAAAGACAGGGTGCACCTATCTCACTCGGGCCTGGACTTGTTTCTGTCAGACTTGCAGAGGAGCTAAGAGCTGTAGTGTTCTGATTGGAGGGGGAGCTGTGGGTAATAGCTGCACCTGCCCATGGCCGTGACAGGTAGTGCAGAAGGATATAAGCATTTGGTGAGTCTGAAAACAATTACAGGCTATACCGCTTCCAACTCCAGGGCCCTGCAGATTCCAGGACGGGCCAGTGAAGGCGCCCTGGAGCCTGGAGGATGGTACAACACTCACCGGCTGAAGGGCTGCTGTCTGAGGGACTGTACCCCCAAGAGGCAGTGGGGACTTGCACTCATAGATAATGCTGCAGAAAGAGGTCTGCATGAGACCTCTTGGGCCCAACTGGTTCCGCATTATGGTAGCCCCCCTAAGAGATAAGGCGTGATGTGTTAAACAGGCAATAAAGTGTGGCACAAGTTACAACCCACCATGTGCATCTCTCCTCTTTATTTTGGCTTGTGGTGGTGGATGGGCAATGCACCTGTGAAGATGGTGGGATGGAGAGAAAAGCCGGTCCTGATGAATTTAACACCAAGGAAGACTCATAAAGGGCACTTTTACACGACCCCTAAGATCCGCTGGTCATTTAAATTCGGACCAGAGATCTTAGGGGTTTGTCGCTCTTCGTGCGTCCCCACCCCTCCGCACTTCCTGGTTGCTGGCTGCGTGAGGGGAGGGAGAAAAAAAGGGACAAAAGAATAAAGGCTTACCTCCCGGTGCTGGTGGAAGCTGCCAGGAGCCCTGTCACTTCCTGGTTCCTTCTCTTAAAGGGGCGGGAGGCAAAAACAACAACAAAAAGAAGCGAGGAGAGCCTGGCACATCCGCATCAAGATTTTTCACGCTTGGAGAGCAGGTAAATGAAAAGTTCACTGGGACCCGCTTAGGTGGGCGTGGTCGCACTTAATTTTCAGTAAACTCCGGAGGTGGTGGGTAAACAATTTTAAGCTCCGGAGCTGGGAACCATTTGCGGCGGAGTTTAGGGGTCGTGTAAAAAGGCCCAAAGGGAGCCATGTTCCTTGAGATAGCTTGCATCCTTGGCAACCTTGGGATGACCCTACCATAAGGGAAGAAGTAGACCAGTGGTTCTCAACCTGTGGGTCCCCAGATGTTCCTGGACTGCAGGTCCCGGAAGCCTCCACGACTCGCTGTGCTGGTAGGGGATTCTGGGAGTTGTAGTCCAGGAACATCTGTGGACCCACAGGTTGAGAACCACTGAAATAGACTCTGGGTGCCATGACGATCAGTAGCAGGGTGGGTAAAATGATGCAATCAGAATCTCAGACTGCAAATTCTTCAAAGCACTGCCGGTTCAGTTAAAGCATCATTTACAAGAGGAAAGAACGGTGAGGCGGATTCTGTCTCACATTAGAAAGTGTCATTAGTGACACCAATTCTAGAAATCTTGTAGATGGCTGGTTAAGTGAGGAATCACCAATACTTTGTATTAGCAATAGATAAGGGGACAGGATCTGTTTACCATAGACTCTGATCTGTGTTAACATTTTAAAGTGACCCTTAACATTGTTGAATTTTGTCTGTATATATTATGTGAAATAAAATAATAATAATAATAATAATAATAATAATAATAATAATAATAATAATAATAATAATAATAATAATAATAATAATAATAATAATAATAATAAAAGTGTCATTAGAAAGTTTTTCCCCTGAAAAATTTATGGAATTCTGGGAGATGTCATCCAAATCAGTTTTTCAAGCTCTGTCAGAGAAGCCCCTCTTCGTATGCTGGCCCTTTCCGGGAGTTAACAGTGAGATTATTCATTGTAAAATAAAAGACCTGTTATTCCAGTTTCCTTAATGATCAGAATAAATATGACCATTACCTGGGATCTCCCTAAAATATCTGCCTTGCCCTTGGCTGTTGTTTTGTATTATTTCTGGTAAGGAGGAGATTTACAGATGGACATACACTCGTTTCTACAGTAAAGCAAAGACAATTGATGCATTTTTGAAAAATCTCTTTTGTGATATTTTAAGGATATCTCCCTCCCTCCCTCCCTCTCTCTGTGTGTGTGTGTGTGTGTGTGTGCATGTGTGTTCTGTGTCATCCTGTCAGAACAGACTTATAGTGACCGTAATCGGGTTTTCAAGGCAAATGAGATCTTTATCAAGTGATTTTTCCCAATTTCACTCCCCTA
The DNA here is from genome assembly GCA_029282475.1 of Phrynocephalus forsythii. Classification (NCBI taxonomy): domain Eukaryota; kingdom Metazoa; phylum Chordata; class Lepidosauria; order Squamata; family Agamidae; genus Phrynocephalus; species Phrynocephalus forsythii. The sequence goes on along the minus strand of JAPFRF010000005.1, from coordinate 110,142,680 downwards.
GTGAGTTTCCATGGGCGAGCAGGGAATTGAACCCTATGCTCCAGAGTCCTAGCCTCTCACTCTATCCACTCCACCACACTGTCTTTCAGGAACTAGCTACCCTTTTTTTTTTTAAAAAAAAAAAGAACGGTAGGTTTTTGTTTTCTCCAATCGGTAACTTCTTGTGGAATTTCAATTTAAAATGATTCAACAAAGAACTACCGTAAAAATGTTTTTGCAATTTTGTCATAGAAGAATAATACAAACGTTCTACCAATGTAAAATGCTGTATTTTAAACAATTAGGAGGAACTTTCTCCTAGCCTTGCCTTCCTATCAGTAGAGGCAATACCTTTATGTTGTGAAAAATGTGGACAATACAAACTTGACCAATGGCAACACAGGGGTTATTGACCGTGAAAGCTCCTCACATAAGCTGATAGGCCAAAGCTCACACATTGTGAAGGGAATGACACGTACACAGTGTGTTTGTTTAGCCACTGCAGTTTACAATCAGTCCATTAAAGATGCAGGCAGCTATGATTAATAGTGCATCTTTCCTGGTGTGAGGGATAATTGCTGTTTTCTTCTTTGCATTTGTAGTGGATGCAAGAGAGAGTGCTGCCCAGGATAATGTGGCTGTTTCTTCCCAGAAGACAATGGAGATCAGCTCCGTCTCTGAGGCCACTGCAAAGAATCTTGGGACAGAGGCCAAGCCTGCCCCGCCAGCTGCCAAATCTCGTTTCGCCTTTGCATTTTCACGGCCCGTACCAGGACGTACCGAAGAGCAGGCGAGAGATTCATCCGTTGGATCGGCTCAACTTGATGTCAGCAGCTCAGAAGCAACCCAAGCGAACAAAGCGCCGAGTGAGACCGAGGGCCTTCCTGGCGCAGCTGTGCCAGAGGAAGTGTCAAATAAAAAGCTAAGTGAGGCGTCTGTCAGCGAAACTGCACTCACTGCACCAGCCGAAGCAGAGGGTGATGTGGCTCCCAAGCCCAAAGAGTTAAGCTTTTTCGACCGACTCTTCAAACCGGACAAAGAGAAGAACAAAGGACAAGAACAAAGCCTAGAGGAAGTGCAGGCAGAAGACCCAGGTCTCCTCATCACCGTAGAAGCAGCACCCGGATTACAAAGCACCCCGGATAATTCCCAGCAGCAAAAGGCAAGTATAGCAACAGGAGGACAGTATCTATTTTGTTCTTAATGAAATCTGTGAGGAGGTCTACAGGGAGGAAAGCGCTTCATGCCATACAAACCAGGAAACAAGTCCTAACTGTCTGAAGTTCGGTAGCCACCTGCTGTGAATAAGAAATAAAAGTTGACATAGTTTCGATGTTAGTTGGTGGCGAGCGAAGGGTTAATTCTTGAGGTAAGAAAGCTACTGCTGTGTGGTCAGATTATGAGGGGCCTCTACTTAGAAAAACAAACACCTACATTTTTAAGTTCTACATAATTGTATTCTTAGAAAATAATGGGGGTGTTAAATTCTAAAACAGATATGGGTTTATTACAAAATGTATACTTTAGTTAGGTGGCAAATTTTCAGTTCATAGTTGCATACCTCCCTGTATACATGCAAATAGAGAACTTTGTTATCTCTACATTTTTATTAGTACCTAGAGAGGTGTACTTTTTAAAAGATAATACAATGGTGTCTTCTAAACCCAGCATAGCTGCTTGTGACAGATTTACTCAGCCTGGCTCGACATTGGGCCTGCAGGCCGATATTTTCTGGATTCTCCTAAGAAACCTTACTATGTGTTTAGGAATGAGTTCTGTTCATATGGGGAAAGAAAATTTCTTACTGAAGCAACATATTGGGGTGTCTTCCCAGGCAGCAAACTATTGGGATGGCACTGAACTTCCACAAAAGACAAGAGGTATACATTAAACCTAAACCCTACTCTAAACATTCAGCTAACACCTATACATTGGGATCCTCGTTGGGCTCAGAAAATGCCCCCCAATTCATTCAAGGCAAATTATGTTTTTGGTTCTTTAACTCTTAAGGTGGATAGTAGTATGAAGGCATCATCCCTCTTTTGTCTTTCAGCAGAGTATGATTATTATCAGTAAACCTCTTTAAGTGGTCCCATGGCTTGGTGAAACATACCATTTCACCTGTGTGCTCATATAAAACCATCACAAACTGATTTATCTAAAAACAACAACCATGGTGACCATTACACACATACAGCCATAAGGAATATGAGAGAGTGAAGTCATGCACTACCCATAGGACAAAATCAAGCTGGTATTGAGTTGCCCCATACCTCAAATTGTCAGTACTTTCTCAGTCCATCTGGTTCTGTGTGGCAATCAATGTTGTGGTGTGAAAACTTTATCCCATGTTCAGCACTGACCGCACACCACACAGTACTCATTTCCATCTCAAGTTCTACAGTCATACCATAATAATCATACATGCCCAAGCTGGATTGTATAAATATCCAAGAGCCAGATCTATGCATACCAACAGTCTTGATCAATTGAACACAATTATTTTAGTTGTTATGAGTTTTTTGGGCTGTTTGGCCATGTTCTGGATATTTTTCTTCCTGATGTTTCACCAGACTCTGAGGCTGGCATCTTCAGAGGGCAAGGCGCTCAGGGAACTAGGAGTTCCCTCTGCGCTCTGGGGATGAGCTCCTTGCCCTCTGAAGATGCCAACCACGGATTCTGGCGAAATATCAGGAAGGAAAAACTTCCAAAACATGGCCAAACAGTCCAAAAAACTCACAACAACTATCAGATCCCGGCCATGAAAGCCTTTGAGAATACACATTCTTTCTCCTTGCTTGCCATCCTGGGTTGCACACAGAAGGGCATCTTAACCCTCATACTTCATGCTTTTACAGTTTTTTTTAAAAAAAAATTAATAATATTTATTATATTTTAACCAGCTGTTCCTTGATAGAACTCATCTTCTCTCACACCTCTCTGTTTTGGGTAGTCACACTTGGAATGTAACACAACCTGCATACCACCCAAAACATCTGGCTAAAACACTGATTAGGATAGTTCTGCTTCAGATCTTACACTAAGCCTGTGGGGTTCATATTGTTCCAACACTACAATATGTAGTGTTATTTCAAAAGTAACTAGTTACAGATAACTACTTCACTTACAGCTTGGTGCTTCTGAGCCCTGACTAATGGCTGACAAAGGGAGAAGACAAAGCTTTGTGGTCCGTTAAAAAAATTGCAAACCTTTACTTTTCCAGAAGTCTCTGTGGATGCCAGAAAGAAATGAGTGCAGATGACATTGATTCAGAATACTGCTGAACTGGAGCTTGTTGGGTTTTAAAACCACTTGTCAAAATCCATTCCCCAGCCTTGTTTTGCTTGGGTTTTGACTTGAAAAACACAATGTCAATTCATGTTAAGAGGCAGTAATGCACACATAAAGCTTTTCTAGAAACCCAATTCCTTCTGTGTAACTGATGGACAGGAACCCTGATTTCTGATTATAATGGCTCATATAGTGATATTGGGAGCCTAAATATTTGAAAAAATTGTAATCACACAGATTTTGCTTCAGGCACGTATCGCCCTTCTAGCAAGCCATGGCTGATATCTCTCTATAAGGGATTAATCACATCAAAGCTTTTCCCGCATGTCACAATGCACTGCACAACATGCAGCACTGCTGAGCAAGAGGGAGAATTTCACCATTTTAAGTTTTCATCTGGGAACCACACAGGCATTGTGTACCCAACTGAACCAGGGCCTTATTTCCCAGACCCACAAAACAACATTCAGGGAGCAGCATAATTAAAACAAGGGCAGAATTCACGAATTGATAAAGCCTTTACTGTTTCAGGCCAAGGTAAATGATGTGCTTGCTGTGTTTCAGTGACCAAGCCAGGATTCAATTTCTGTATAAAACAGAGCTGGAAAATATTTTTGAAAAAGCAAACACCTTAACATTACTTTTTAATAAAAAACCAATCTGCTGGTCACTTATATATGATCTATTTGCAGTGATTTTCAATGTTTTTTAAAAAAACACAAACCATCCCCCAAATACCATGGAATTATGTTCCATGAAATTAACAAGTAAACAGCTTCTAATGAGGAAATATTCTGCAAAATCTCCAGTGAGATTGAAGGAAGGAAGGAAGGAAGGAAGGAAGGAAGGAAGGAAGGAAGGAAGGAAGGAAGGAAGGAAGGACAGACAGATGGATGGATGGATGGGCTTGAAATATTTTCCTGGCAAGAGCAGTGGCATTAGGCATCAGCTCATTTTCAGTCTGCGTAGCTGGTTTCTGCTGAGCAGATCTGGTTATTCTTGAGCAGAGTTTGGAAAAGTTTGTTTGTTTGTTTGTTTTGATTGACTACAGCTTCTAAAATCCCAGCATGGATCTATTTCTGAGCTTCATTCTGCCAGGAAGGCTAGAACTCAGCATTTAGGAGATGAACTTTTGCAAACACCTCAAGATCATGGACACCCATTAGAGTGTTGTGGCTGAGGGAGTGGCTGACATAGTGCAGGGTTCACCAACATCTGGTTTCCAGATGTGTTGCACTACTGGCAAATTTCACTCTCGTCAGAAGTGTTCAGTTTTAGTGCTCATCTACCACTTAGTAAAGATGCAATTCTAAATGTGAATTTTAAAAGTTTCATCAAAATTTCTAAAACATTTGTGAATTTGAGGAGATGCCAGTTCTAAAAGAGAGAAGAAGGGGGGGACGGTCTTAAAAGAGAGATTAAATAGAAAACCCAGTAAGCACCACACTTATTTACTACAAGCCACCACAAAGGGAGAAGGGAATGTCTCCTTCTGAAGGGACCCTGAGGAGAACTTTTGTTCTATTAAAATTCCACCCAAACAAGATTTCACACATATCAGGAATATCTGCCAGAAGCCCACTTAATGCCCACTCAAATGTATGCTCTCTACTTAATGATGTGTAACCCCTTTAAATGTCCATAAATTCCATATAGGAAGTGAAAAGGGAGAGTAGAGGAGACCCAAGGGGTAGACTGGGCTCAACAGTGTGTCACAATGTCATCTTTGAGCAATGCTAAATGGATTCACAATAGATTTGTGCTTTAAGATCAATCTCATGCCAGCAAGTTGTCCGCAATGCCTTTAAAGGGAAGGCAGACAAGTACAAAGCATGCACTTGTCATTAAACTGAACCTTTTGGCCTCCTCTGTAAATCAGTTCCCATGGCCAATAGAGTGACTGTCTTCAGATAGGTAAGTGTGTGATTCTGTTTCAGCATATATAATAAAACCAAAAATATTATAGCACCCTCAAAGGCATATATTTTGTGGATTTTAGCCTACACCCACAGACGCCTGAGGGACACAGTGATTGTTGTTTCTACTTTCACCCTTGATAGTCTTTATCTCAGTTGACATCAGAAGTTAACTAGGGTTAGACAGCTGTTCATGTCTTACCCTCACCACAGAAATCTTCCATTTATTGGTCTTGGAAATTATCTTAATGAATCATTATTGAGTTTGTTTATTTTACACTGCTATTCCTCATCTATTTGTGCGTTTTTTGCAGCTTGCTTCCTTTGCATAAGCAATAAAGATGGGGATAAATTGAAGAATGAGTCACATTTTTTTACAAATTTAGCTGATTCATCACAATTCATCAGTTCATATTCAGCATAAATAAAGTCCTCTGATGAATATGAATTGACAAAAATGTTGGTTCATCAAATTTGTTGGCCTATAAAATAGCCTCCAAGGCACCTAGAGACACCAAACCTGCAGAGAAACGTTCCCTGGTTTCTTATAAAGTTCCCTATAAAATTTCCCTTCAAGTTTGGTGGAGATTGGCTTTCCCCAACCTAGTTGCTAAATGGCATTTTCCAAGAGGTTCCACTTTGTGGGTCTATAACTCATATATCTGAATACCAATCTTTACCAACTTTTGAAGAATTATAGAGGAAAGTTGTGAGGAACTTCTCTACAATTTTGATGTATCTAGGTTTCTGGCAGGAACTTTCTGGGGTGGGGAGGTCTTTGGAAGTGCATAGCTCAGAACCCTGAATCCCAAACTTGTTGGGCTTGTAGAGGAGACACCAAGGAAGGATCCATGTAAAATTTGGGCCTCTAGATGCCATAGGGGGCTTTTATAGCAATTTGAATTAGAGGTGAATCAATTCATTGATTCATCAGTGGAAATTAATTGATTCATCTATTCATCAGACCAATGAATCACAAACCATGATGAATTACATTTTTTAATTCATCCCCATCTCTAATAAGTAATGGTGAGTTGCATTTTACTGTGCTTTTATTTCATTTTTCATCTCTTAGACTTAAACTAAGACTTAACTCTTCCTGTGCTGTTGAATGCATTGGACCATAAGTACTTTCCACTGGGTCTGGTCTGCCTCTTCCATTTCTGCATTTTCCTATGTAACATTCTCTGCATTAAGATCTCCATAGAATGTCACCAGGTCTTCTGCAGTCTTCCCTGTTTTCTTTTTATCTCTGCCCAATTAATTAATTAATTTAATCCTGGTTAGTTGCCTAACTTATCCTGGGTAGTTCCTTCTAAGGAAAATCAGGTTACAGATCTATTTGGCACCTTTAATTAGAGTCAAAGTGTATTGGGCTGGGTTACCAGATGTTATTGGCTAACATCTGAGCTGGAATCGATCTGGAACAATTTGGGGGGCAAACAAGACATAACACAGAGGGAACCCTGCATTTTTTAAAAAAAAAACAAAACAAAACAAAACAGACAACAGTATTGAAAAAAGGAAGTGGTACAACAAAATGCTGATGTTTTTATTTCTGTACTGCTTTTCTGCTTCAGTAACTTTTCCAAGGTCTTTTTCCAAAGAGAAAAGTGGGGTAAAAATACTCTAAAATAAATAAAATAAAATAACTCCCAGGAACCAGAAAGCTTGAACTAGTTTGAGATCTCATTATTTGTCCTAGAGGTGGGCATGAACCAACATTTCAGTTATTTGTCCTGATTCATTTACCAGCCTCTCTGTTGTTCTGCAGTTCAGTGACCTCACCTTGGGCGCCCACAGGAATCTGGGGCATTGACTCTGAGTGGTTGCCTGTGAGAGAGGGGGAGGTCCCCAAACCATGGAACAGCTGTGGGGTCAGTAAATGAACAGGGCCAAACCACCAAACTATTTATTTATTTATTTATTTATTTATTTATTTATTTATTTATTTATTTATTTACCACCCATTTTCCAGATGGTTTACAACATTAAAAAGCAAACAATAAATAACAACAATGCAACAAAAATACGAAAACAAAAGGTAAAATATATGAAATGTATAAAATAAAATAGCTATACTAATATGAAGGCAAAGCAAAATAGAAAAGATATCTGGCAAGATGGAAGAAAAAACAAACAAAAGAAAAAAATAAGTGCTCTCTTGCTATGCTATGCTATGCTATGCTATGCTATGTATGTATGTATGTATGTATGTATGTATGTATGTATGTATGTATGTATGTATGTATGTATGTATGTATGTATGTATGTATGTATTAGAGATGGGCATGACCAGGAAAAATTACGTTTCGAGTTGTCATGTGTCGGAGCCGGCCCGTTTCGGCTCGTTTCCGTTTTTCGCAAAATTTTCCAAAAATTTGTCGTTTCGTTTGTCGGTTTTTCGTCTGTCGTTAGTACTGGTTTTGGGGGCTCCTGGAGGCACCTCTCTGGGGTGGGTGCCTCCTCTGGGCCACCATGAAGGGAAAGCGGGCTCCTGGAGGCACCTTGTGGGTGCCTCCTCTCCTCACCCGCTACAAAATGGCATGCATAACCAATTGGATATGCATACCATTAAGCTGCAGTTGTTGCAGCAGGCAGAGGCACCTCTCCTTTCGATGGGTGCCTCTGTGACTCACTGCCTGCTTGGGCTGGAGAGCGAAGTGAGAGAGGACTGGACCCCTACGGGCGCCCGCTGTGACTCACTAAGAAGGGAAGTGTACTTGCTGTAGTGCAATGCGAGTACACAGATCTGGCTTGGGGTTAGGGGTTAGCGCAAGGGCTAGGATTAGGGTTACTGGTAAGGTTAGGGTGAGTTACTGGGGTGCACCTCTGGGTGCCTCTCTGACCCACTAAGAAGGACAGTGTACTGGCGTATGGGTTAGGGTTCGGGTTCGGGTTCGGGCTAGGGTTAGTGGCTTTTTATGCCCGACTGGCACATTCCAGTCTCGGTCAAAACCTGGCCAAGTGGCCATGCAATTGGTGGAATGGCTCCAAAAATTTGCATGGTCCACTCCCATGGCCAGCCCATCATTAATGCGCAGGTGTAAAAAAATAAAAATAAAAATAAAATCAAATCAAATCAATGGAGACATTTTGTTGCAAGAAAAACCCACTGCTGCTACTGAAAAAATTCAGGCAGTTTTAAAATAGCTATTTTGCATGTTTCTGTGGTGCTTTGGTGTGTTTTTGGACCACGATTTCAAAATAAATATTGCGGGTCGCCCCATTTTGGATCCCCCACCCGCACCGCATGTCATGGCGAGTTGGCGAGACAACGAGGATTCGCAGCCCAGGAGAGGAGAAGGGGAGAGGCCGGGGACCCCCCGCCCCCCAGAAACCACCCTTCTGGTAGGTGCCCTCACTGAGGCAGGCCGCAGGCATATTTTCGCCTGCTTTTGGCCAGGATCGGGTTTTTTTAATTTTTAAAACTTTTTTTTTCCTGTGGCATGGGCGAGTGCGACTCGGCGACGAGGATGCGCACTTTGCAGCAGGAGAGGAGGGGAGACCCAGAAACCACCCCTCTTTTCATTTCGCCTCGAATCGTTTTTTTTTTAATTTTATTTTTAAAACTTTTTTTTCTGTGCCGCGCCGCAGGGCGAGTTTGAGTTCTGGCGACGAGGATGCGCACTTTGCGCTGCCCAGGAGAGGGGGAGGCCGGGACCCCCAGAAACCACCCCTCTCTAGGTGCCCTCACTCAGGCAGGCATATTTTCGCCTGAAACGGGAATCGGGAAACTTGGCATCGCGCGATCGCTGCGAGAATAACGACAAATCAGACCCAATTTTTCTTTAGTCGGTTCCAGTTTGAGTTTAGTATGTATGTATGTATGTATGTTTGTATGTATGTATGTATGTATGTATGTATGTATGTATGTATGTATGTATGTATGTATGTATGTATGTATGTATGTATGTATGTATGTATTTACTTACTTACTTACTTACTTACTTACTTACTTACTTACTTACTTACTTACTTACTTATCTACTGCTGACACATCTAACTACCTGGGCCAGTCTAGATGGTTTCTATGGAATTCTAGAATCAGTAAATTTGTGAAACTCTTAAACTCTTAGAATTTACTGCTGGAAGCCTCTACAACACTGTCCCAAGCCACAGCAGAGGAATCTAAACAACACAGAAAACTACAAACCCAGAATTCCTTAGTTTGCAGCTGTGACAGACAGAAAATGGTCTCAGGTAGCGGCAGCTCATTTGGTTAATGTTTAAGGTGGAAAATTAAATATGCCTAAGTCTCTAACAAAGGAGCTAGTTTTAATTCATTTTTACTTCAGAACACAGGACACTTTACCTTAGAATAAATTGTGCAGAACATTAGGAAACAAATCATCATTAAAAGAAATTGAAATCAATTAGGAATTGCTGGGCTTGCAAACAAAGGAAGAAGGAGGAGTGGGTGGATGCAGAACAGGTGTCTAAACTGAACTCTAGGTTGTGACCTGGCTTCGGGGTCCTTTACTAGTCAGCCGTGCAAAGAAAGAGTGGAAGAAAACACATTTCATTGCTACCCACATCAGTGTCCTTGGCATCATTTGAAAGCAAACTGGGAGAAAAAAGTGGGATGGTTGACACGCCATCCAAAGACACATAATCAATAACATATAGAGAGCAATTTATGGGCAGAAAGAATCCAAAGGGGGCTGGAAAATATAAGTTTTCATTCTGCTCTTGTTATGTGCCATCAAGCCATCAATGGCAACCATATGAACAAGTGATCTCCCAAAATGTCTTCTCCTCAACAGACCTGCTCAGTTCTTGTAAACCCATGCCTTTTGGGAAACAGTCTCTTTCGTATTTGGTCTTTCTCTGCTACCTTCTACTTTTCTCGGTATCATCATCTTTTCCAGAGAATCCTGCTTTCTCATTATGTGGTTCATCTTCAGCATCTTTGCCTGACAGCAAAAGATAGTTTGTCACAAATTGCTTTCGAATCTTTGTTCAAGTATTTACTTGTGATTTTCTGTACCCCTGGAAAGAAATTCAGTGGCTGACATATCAATCAAAAAAGAAAGAGTATTTTTGGTGTGGCTCAAAGCCTTTCAAAACTAAAAAAAAAAAAAATGACACAAAAGGGGGAAACAGGCAGGAAATGAAGAGAAAACAAAATGTATATCCTGGACCTTTTTGTAGTCCGAGTGCAGGAAATAACTTTCATGAAGCGATTTATTCTTGTTACTCATCGTGGTGTTTACTTGTTGTAATATTTTTTTACAAAAATAATGTTGCACTGCTGGTTATGTAATTTCTTGTGATAGAATTTTCCACCACAACTTATAGTCATGGCCACCAGCTTTAAAAGAGGTCTGGAAATGTTCCTTTATAACGGGACATCCAGAATGCCACCTCTTCTGTTCAACTGTTCTTCTTCCCATTTTCCTGACCAAATCAGTTTGATGAGAACCAAACGCTTTTTGAGTCTTCTGCTTCCTTGCCTGGATGGAAAACTGGGCCTGCCTTCATTTCAGGCTGAAGCAAGGAGGTGGAAGAAGTCAGGTTTCCCCAACCACAAAGGCCCACAAGCTGTTTGGTTACTGTCCCCATATTCCAAGCCAGTATTCATATACTATGGGAGCTATGCTCCACCAACTGAGGAGTCAAAATCAGGGAACTGATATAGTCCATTGGATAGAATGCACTCTCATAGTTTAAAGCAGAAGTCTTTAAGGTTCACTTAGAGCAGCTCCTGTGCCCTCTCTTGTTCTCACCCTTTTTAAAGGGCTGGGTAAAACCAGCTTTGGAAAATACATACATTGTGTTTCTAGTCCAACTCTGTTCCTTGAAACCACCTGTGTGCAGGTCCTCTGCTTGTTTGCTCTAGGGGTGCTAACCTCAGTGGGTTCACCTCTTGAGCCACAGATGTTCAGATTCACTAAACATAATAGCTAAAAATGTGTAGTCCTTGCATCATATGAGTGATAGCTGGCAGAGAGTTTTCTGTGACAATATTTTTTCCACTGGTACTTGTGTCTTTGAAGGTAACTCCATATTATGATATTCCAATTCACCCAATACAATATTGTCTTTCCGTTCTTGCTCATCATGCATGAGGATACTCTTGGGACCAATGATAAGAGACCAGTCTGCATCTGCTGGGTTTGGATGAGATGTTACCAAAATTTGCCATTTTCTTCATATTCAGGTTGATTTTCAATTACCAAAAGAGGGATAACCTAAAACAGACACCACACATTCATCCTCCCCCAGGTCTCCTAGCTGCCGAACCCATATAGGTCTTGCTATGGACTCCTCTCTATTGAACCATGTTAGGGGTGAACCCTAGTTGTCAGGTGCCAGCTTGTGTGTGAGGGAAAGATGCCTTGTCTCCTTTAAAAAAAGTCCTCCAATTCAGGATCAAACCCCTCTCTCCTCAAATTCGTAATAAGCTCTATGCAACAGCATGGATTACATTTCACTGAACCTACACAAATCATTTTGTTTAAAATGCTGGCAACCACAGCAGACAGCCTTCAGACACATAACATTAATTAATATATGTACTGATCAATTAATATTACACCGTGAGCTGTGTCTGAAGAAGTACATAAACCAAATTCTCCTAAATTTGTGAGTCCCATTCCCCCTTTTTTTTAATAAAAATCTGAACACAAGCAGTGCCTGTTTGTGATGTAATGTGAAGAATTCAGAGTTCAAATTAGGAGCAACATGTTGCTGGCAATTCAGAGTTCAGCTGCACGGAACAGAGGAGGGGACTTGGGTTTTTGTGTGTGTGATAATGCAACATGCCCTCTTGCATGTGTTGTTTGCTAAGGCTGGGAACAATGCTCCCCATGGCTGACAGCAAATGCTGCATATATTAGACCCAACTTGCATCAATGCCCAATTGTTCTGGAGATGTAGGTTGAAGAAATATGGGTGGAATGAGAAGTGTGCCTCAGACAGCACCATGATGCAAGTGGCAAATAGATTACTTCTAACTTATTTTCCCGGGCATTTGACAAGTGACAAACTGAGAGTGTTCTGCTCCCTTTTTGTATAGGATGGAATAGAGGAAAGTCATTCAAACCCTCCACAGCAAGATTTGGTGGAAGTCGGTAGCTTGGCCTCTGTGGATCTTGCCCAAGACGAGGTAAAACCGGAGAACACAAAGACAGCTGCTGGAACAGACTTTAACAATTCCGTCATGAGTTTCTTCAAAACACTGGTAAGCTTTTGCTCCCTGGCTTTTCCTGGGCAGAAGTAAAGTGAATGATAAAATCAGGAAGCTATTAAACATTTTTGTGATTGTGAAAGGACATTTGGGAGGGCATGGGATGCAGTTAGCATCATTGTGGGTGGGGGGAGGATTAAAGCTGTAAAGATTGAGTGAGCAAAGGTGCCACAGTACCATTGATACAAAGAGCTACTTGTATGTCTTGTTTTAAGAGTTCAGTGGTAAAGCAAAGTGTTCTGCTTATATACCGCCCCATACCACTTTAAATAGTCTCTGGGTGGTTTACAATTCTAATTACAGTGTGCAGGCTACACATTGCCCCCCCCCAACAAGCTGGGTACTCATTTTACCGACCTCGGAAGGATGGAAGGCTGAGTGAACCTTGAGCCTGCTACCTGGGATTGAACCCCAGTTCGTGAGCACAGTTTTACCTATAGTACAGGCATTTAACCACTGCACCACGAGGCTTATTCAGGAATTAATCCATTCCAAATGAAATTCTGTTAAGCAATTATTCCTTTATACAAATTTCCCATAGGAATGCATTGAAAACGGATTACAGTAATCCCTAATCGCACCAATTTTTATATTGTACAGATTCACCTCATAGGTGATTCTGTTAAGCAAATTTCCCCTATCTCTGGAATTTTTTATGTTGTACAGATTTTATGTTATACAACCGTTTGTTATATGAGGGTCCACTGTAGTTTGTAATGGCTCCATAGGAAAATGTCTCTTAATTGTTCACTTAAATTATGTCTTGGATTCATAAGCTCTGAAAGTCAAAACATTCTGAGGTATGTTTGCTTTCCCAACAGTAGCGTTTTCAGGCATAAATAAGTAAACCAGTCTGATTTAGCACTGCATTCAAAAGCAAGTTCACTCAAAGTCGGGCCCACTGAACTTATGCTATTGCAAATGTGATGGGCTTGAAGCCTAAGGCTAGGAAGTAAGCCCCATTTCACAACAAGGGGAGCTACTGAATGCAGACGTGTAGGCTAGTGTTGCATTGCAAAATTGATGAACTATCCATGCAAGATGACAATGTTACCAAAGAGCCAGGAAGGTTCTTTATCTGAAAAGGCTGGGACGTTGGACCACCAGAACCCTCTGCAAGGAGCTTTCACTCATGAATCCCTGAAAGCTTTTTTCTGTAAGTCTTTCTCCTTCTTTAGCAATGTTGTCATACGTGCACACCAAAATGGAATCTGACTATTCTAAAGATACGAGAATATAATACAAGAACTGATGGATCAGTTTGGAGAGCCAGCAACGTCAGAATAGTGTTTCCAATAGTAGAGAGTTAATGCTTCTAGAATTACACAGAGATCATGAAGACAGAGGGTTAGATCACACATTAAATCAGATACTTTTTTTTTTGTTTTTTGTTTCATGACAATGGTTTTTCCCTCCAGGCACACAAATCTTTCAGGACTGCCTGCCTGAGAGTCAGATCACACTTTCAGGCAAAAGCGTATCTTCTCCTCTGATATCATCCCTCCAGACAGGCGCATCTTTCATTGCTACTTGCCCAGGATATTATGCATACAAATAATGCATTGTTGTAGCTCAGGCTATTTTGCTATGTGCAGGTTCCATTTACGCCTGTTAAAACAGACAGTGGTTTCCTTTTAGCAGAACTCTGCTTCTAACAGCATGTTAATTGCAGTGCCTAGTTTGGCCTCGAGACATCAAACATGAAAACATCATATTAATCTTTTTTTTATTTATTACGGTCATAGGAGCCATTCATATTAATCAACTGCAAAACAAAAACAGGTTAATTTGACAAATGTAAATCCAGGCAAGCTTGTGTTAGAACAAGATCATATTTTTCTCTTAAAAGTGCACCTCTCCTAGATACAGTATTGTTTCCTAGTGAGGACTCTGTGCCCTCTCCAGTTCCTTTCTTTCCAGCTAGTGGAATACAGAATTATAGTACCTCTGAATATGGAGGCTCCAGGTGGCAGAAGTTCCAAGACAATAGTTTCTTTTCATTTCTTTTCTTTTCTTTTCTTTTCTTTTCTTTTCTTTTCTTTTCTTGTATCCCACCTTTCCTATAGTGAATTCAAGGTAGTGTACATGGCTGCCCGACTTGTTGTTGTTGTTGTTGTTGTTGTTGTTGTTGTTGTTGTTGTTGTGTCATTACAGCAATGACTGACTCTTTGTGACCCCATGTCCATGAAGTTACCACCATTTTGTGTCCACAATGATCTGTGAGATAGAGCAGGCTGACTGATACCAAAGGTTTAGTGAAGTCTTGAACCTCTCAGTCTCAGTCTGCTGTTCTCACCACTCCACCATACTAGCTCCCTTAACAGGGGCTAAGGCTGCAGTCTTGTCATTAACTGGAAGTAAAACCCATTGTAGCAATTGGCCAATGGCCATCCTTCTGACTAGATGTGAATGGAAGCTATTTTGCATTAATTTAGCTTTGGGGTTTGTTTGTTTTTTTCTTTTTTGGAATTTTGAATTCAACAGTTTCATCCTCACAGTCTTAAGCAGAGTTTTTACATCCTGGACTAGAAGTTACTTGTGTGGGGGTGGGGGGTGTTTCTATAATGAAGGCATAATTGAATTTATTGTCATTATAGCATAAATAAAGGGATTATTGCACTCCTTTTAGTTTAAGTAACTATTATATTTAAAAAACTATGTTCTCACTAACTATAAATAGTTTGCTGCACTAAGCAAAGCAAGCAAAGTGTTCTGCTTATATACCGCCCCATACCACTACAAGTAGTCTCTGGACGGTTTACAATTGTTAATTACAGTGTGCAGGCTACACATTGCCCCCCCAGCAAGCTGGGTACTCATTTTACCGACTTCGGAAGCATGGAAGGCTGAGTGAACCTTGAGCCTGCTACCTGGGATTGAACCCAGGTCGTGAGCAGAGTTTTACCTGCAGTACAGGCATTTAACCACTCCGCCACTAGTAGCAATCTCCTAGTTTTCTAAAACAGCTAGAAATATTTTGTCACTTTTGTTAGTTACTTTTAAATAACAACCAAAATAAACTTCATAGGGACACAACTATAACTAATTACTCTTAAAGCAGTTTTGCAAGCTCAAGCTGGAGACAAAAGACCATTTTTAAGTGTGTTGGAAGGGTGGTTTTTTCTATCCTTGTTGACTGTATAATTACTAAGGGCCTTTTTACACGACCCCTAAGATCCGCTGGCCACTTAAATTCGGACCAGAGATCTTAGGGGTTCACCGCTCTTCCTCTGTCCCCACCCCCCTCCGCACTTCCTGGTTGCTGGCTGCGTGAGGGAGGGAGAAAAAAGAAAGAAAAGAATGCTGTCTTACCTCCGTTCTGTTCCCGGCAGCATTCAGATCTCTTAAAGGGGCGGGGGGCAGAAAAACAACAAACAGAAGCCAGGAGAGCCCCGCACTCACTATCCTTACACCGGATCAAATATTTTTCACATCCAAAAAGCAGGTACCTGAAAGCTGCGCTGGGACGCGCTAAAGTGGGCGGGGTCGCACTTAATTTCCTGTTAACTCCGGAGCTGGTGGGTAAACATTTTTAATCTCCGGAGCTGGGAGCCATTTGCCCCGGAGTTTAGGGGTCGTGTATAAACGCCCTTAGTTAGCTGTATTGGCTGATTACATCTTTGGCCGGGGAAGGGGCTAATGTATGACAAAAATTGCAGTGGCTCAAGTCCTGTTGCTTATCATAGTAAATTACAACAGAGTGGGCTCATTGAATTAGTGGGGATTTGATGAGTCAGCTTCTCCATACACTTAATAATTCACTCTACTCTAGTTGCCATTGAATCAGTGTAGTGCAGGTTGCACAGGCCCATTAGAATCAACAGAAATCATGTAGCTTGTCTAGATTTGAATTCCTTTTAGCATTAAGAATAATGTTTAATGACAAAACTTTTCATTTTAAACCCATTCTTTCCCATCCCGTTTCTCCAATTTCAAATCTGCAATATTTGCCTTCTGCCCACAGACCAAAAAAAATCCAAAGGTTGACTTAATTATTAATACTGCAATTTCATGGGTTGTTTTGTGGTTTTTACTTGAAAGGTTTCTCCAAGCAAACCGGAAACCAAGGGGGAATCTGAGGATAAGGTGAGTGTTTTTCCTTTCTCATTGGCTCTTCTTTGTTTTTCTTTAGCATACTTCCCTTAATTAGATAATCAGCTGGTTCACATCCATATCCACACACTGCAACTGAATTGAAATCAGAACCATGTTAATCCTTTGTCTGCAATGTTATTGTAATTCATTGATTTATTTTGTATTTCCCATATTGTATCTCTATATCCCATTCCTTTCAAGGAACTCAAGGTCCCTACAGTATATGCCATTTTCCTATTTCACTTTCTTGCTAGAGTTCCCAGAGGGATAATGACTGGCCCAAAGTGGTCTCGAAAAACAGGAAACAGGAATTCTAATCCATTTCTGAGGAACAGATCCTGGTGTGGACCGGCTCATCTGTGTACTACTTGTAAATGTTGATGCTTGGTATTGTACAGTGCTCTAGCTAGCTAGCTAGAGCAGAGGTAGCTATCTCACCTGTCTTCCAGTGCAAGACTCAAAGAACTCACAACAAGAACAAACATCAAGGCTCAATAAAATAACTTACCCTATTATTAAGAAGCACTAAATTAACACTTTGAAGGCATTTAAAAAGCAGAACTGGAGAAAAAGGGAAAGTATAATACTTACCAATCAAAGGCCCTTCCTCATAGTCTATAAAGCCCATTTGGAAAGAAAAAAGAGAGATGTCTCTGCTGACAGAAGGATAGCAGGGAACAGGCTGCCCAAGTGTCCCTTGGTAAGGAGTTCCAAAGCCTGTAACTAGCCACCAAGAAATGCGCTCTCTCTTCTCCACACCAAATATGACTTGAGAGAGAGAAGGTCCTTCCCATAAAGGGAGGAGATAAGGTTTTCAGAAGGAAGCCCATTGATTTCAAGTTGGGAAGCATAAGATTGTAACATCAGGAATCAGGTCAAAACCACAATGGACCAAGAACATCGCTCATGGTGGTTAATAGTGATAAAACAGGGTTTTGGTTCACTCTGTAAGGTTTTGCCTTTAGACCTAAGATCTGCTGTTTATTTGTTTTATCATATCTCACATTGCTTAGGGACCGGGCTGTTAATGCAAATATGTGGGCTAACCATGCAATCCCACTGAATTCCTCTGGATTCAAAGTATTTTTCCTGGTGGGAAAAGAGGAATAGGAGTTATTCAGGCTTTCAAATGTTTTTGGACTGCAGTTCCAATATTTTTGCACTATTGACTGTGGAGCCCAATACTAATAGAAGTGGCAGGATCAGAAGGCTCATGTGTTCACCTACATGTATGTTGAGGATTGCAACCTTCATAATCAGCAAAAGAGTACAACAGGACTGTCAAGAAACTCTGCCTGCTGAAGACAACATGGAAATATATCTGTCTCCTTTTTACTGACTCAAAATGTTGGTTCATCAACCTCAAAGCTTAATGTTATTTTTCACCTTTTCTTTTGGGATTTTGCATGCAATGTGGATTCATGCATTGAGCAAAGTTGGACCTGGTGGCCTTATAGGCTGCTTCCAACTCCATTATTCTTTGATTCTATTAATTGTACATAGGTACATGTTGTGAGAGGCTTGAGAACAGTTGCTTGTAAACTGTGCTGTCCCTATACTATCACGAAGCTGGATGGCTATTATCCCGAGTCCAAGTTTTGAAGATAGAGTGGCCCACAAAATTAGAGAAGCTAGTATTTAGACTTAGAATAATAAGGTCTAGATTTGGCCAAGGAGTCTATACTTGCTCACTTGTACCTCAGGAAATTTTGAGTGGGTTCTCATTTTTAGCTGTTGCTAATGGTGCCTCAAAATCTTCTGACTTCAAGAATATTTGCACCATTTCTGTCCATTTTTTAAAAAAATGAAGTGTATTCAGTGTGCCTTCATCTGATGTCTGGTGGTACTTATAGCAGTCTACATAAAATACTATTTCAAGCAAGATAGGCCACAGAGAAGAAGGTGGTTTTTCTAAAGGCCCACACAAAAGCTGATAGCTGAGTCAGGATTTGAACCCAAACTTACCAGGTGCAAGCCCGGTGTACCATATAGACCTCTTGATGTACATTTTATAAGTCCAGATAGAGAAATCACTTAGTCACCTTCTGGGACTGCTTACAAGCAGAAGGTCAAGAAACAAAGCAGACGTTAATAGAAAGGGATTTCCAGAATTCCTAGTTTTGTGGGGAAGACCCTCTCTGTGTATACATAAGTCTAAGCAGCCAATATTTCAGGCCAATCTCCCTATCCAAGTGGGGTTGCACAGGCGATGATGTAGTTTCAGATAACCTGGTCTCAACTCATTTGGATTCAAGGATTAGGACCATCGCTTAGGTTCTCCCCTTACTGAATAAAACAGAAGTGTGATATTACAGTAATGTAGTGGCAATGGAAGGTTGGTGCACCTTAAATGCTTACCAAGGGGTCGTTCATAAGATGCCATGGCAGAGGAGCCTCCCTGAAGGACAAAGTATGTACAGTGGAACCTTGTATAAAGGAATTAATTCGTTCCAAATGAAATTCTGTTAAGCAAATTTTCCTTTATACAAATTTCCCATAGGAATGCATTGAAAACGGATTACAGTAATCCCTAATCGTACCAATTTTTATATTGTACAGATTCACCTCATAGGTCATTCTGTTAAGCAAATTTCCCCCATCTCTGGATTTTTTTATGTTGTACAGATTTTATGTTATACAAACTCTTTGTTGTACGAGGGTCCACTGTAATACAATTGATTTTCCACTGCAGCATGGGGTCCTGAGAGAATGCCATGTGTATCTTAGGTTCTGTGAATGTATGCACATGATATGACTCAGCGCCTTACTAAATGAGTGCTCCACACCCTCAGCGTATCCTAAAAATGTTTTTCAATGCTCTGAAAGATGTATAGAAATCTCTCAACAGTTTTGGAAGATTTTCCTGTAGGTAAAATGCTTAGATATATAACAGTCCATATAACAGTGCAAGTTGTTCTAGGCCAGGCATGTCCAAACTTCGGCCCTCCAGATGTTTTGGACCACAACTCCCACAGTCCTTTGCCATTGGAAACACAGGCTTGGAATTCTGGGAGTTGTGGTCCAAAACATCAGAAGGGACGAAGTTTGGACATGCCTGTTCTAGGCTATTGAATGAAGAACCTGAGGTTGCATTTTGGGTTTTTTGGAGAATCGGAGAGGAGTTATGAAAAACAGGGGTGTTCACATACAGTTTGTTTAACTTCCCACAGTGGCAATGTGAGGATGCACCTGGGGCCTTGTCAATTCAGCCACAATTAGCCATGGCCACATACACAAACCCTATACAAGTCCTAGTAGGATTCTTGCCAACAACATACAGAATTCTCCTCAATGAGGCAGGGTGTCTGGCTGTAGATATTGTTTGACGGCAGTATCGTGCTGCATGTTGAGAGTGAAAAGAAAACAGAACATTCCATGGAGACTAAGCTGTGAATGATGTCCCACAAAGGAATCTCAAACGGGCCATGGCAGGCAACTTGCGGAAAAGACGGCCACCGATTCGCCAGTGAAAAGTTCCAAGAAAAAGAAAGCTGACAGCCCCCGATTAGGACACAGTACATTTAGCAAACTGTTTAGGCATAAGGTTGGTACGGGAAAGCTAAAAGAACCACTACAGGACTCTGAATGGCAACAGATGGATCGCATTAAATTAATTAATACTGCACCCAACATTGCAATGAAAACTGCTTTTTAAAAAGCAAAATCTGGCCAGGTGTTCTAAGACACCCATCTGAAAGGCGATTCAGGCAGGAAAGAAACACTTTGAACAATTATTGCATCTGCAAATATATCCTTTATGTAACATCTGTGCATTCAGGGTTCAGATAGGCTGGGTGGGATCCCCACTAACCCCATCATAACAACTCTGTCTTGTATCATACGGGTAACTCTTCTCCTTAACAAAGCCCCTGTTGTCTTTAACCAAAACCTAGATGTAAAAAAACAGTTCTAATGTGTGCTTTTTAATGCTATACTTTCCTAGCATTTTTTGCTAATCAAGTTTTGAAGATCATGGCTTTTCTGATGAATCGATTCATTAAAGCTAGAAAAGAGCACAATTATTATTTTCACAATGCAGAAACAGAGGGGATAAAAGCGGAGAAGAATGATGCTGAGAATATGTTTAAATTTTCTAGTGAATATATTGATATACTCAACATATTGGCCACTTGATTTGCCATGCCACTTTTATTATTTACACTACATTCGTTTCTACATAAGTCTTCTTCGAATCCTTTGGTTTGGATGGGGGACAAAAGCATGGAAGCAATAAGTTATAAGCAACTTAGTTACCTGTAACCAATTATTTTCTTCGGTATTTGGATACAACAAAGTTGCTTCCAAATATAACTAAATGAGCAGGGAGAATATTACTTTATTGGTGTGACAAATAACATTTTATTGTTATTTTCCATGGTCACTTTTAAAGGGCATTTTAAGATATTTTTGATATAATTTTTCTTCTCTTTATGACATCAGCCCTGAATGGCAACTAAAGTATTGCTTTGCATGATATTTATTTTTTTGTTAAGAACTTTAAACATACCGTATCAAAAGTGACCAACTGAAGGAACCATAGAATTCAATCATGATAGTGTCACATTAATAACATACATGATACAACACAACATCTAGATCTGTGACTTGGACCTCAGTAATGTTGACCTGGACAACTAAAAAATAACAATGAGTACAATTAGTTCTTTGTTTTCAAAGTAATGTTCCAAGTTCTGAGTATATATAGCCAGAGTCAGATAATCTTACTTTTGCTCAACCTATTAAACATGTCCAGTCTTGTGCATAGATTATTTTTACATGAACTATGAAACAAAGGGAAAAAAATCTTTTACTCTTTGTGATTTCCTGTTTCCTCTTTCTCGCCCTCTCACCTCACCCTTGCTGGTGCTCGACCCCTTGCACTAGCAGGGCTCACCCTAGTCACTGGACTTGGGAGGGGAGGGGCGGCGAAACCACACTGCACTGGCCGCCTAAGCACGGCCTCGATCTTATCGGCCTCCCGATCGGCCCTGTACATAACGGGCCATGGGAGGAAGGCAGGTGGGCAGCAGTCTCGCTGTGCTGCGCTGGTCGCCTAAGCCCAGCCTTGCTCTTATCAGACCTCCCAATCCCCCCACTTCCGGGTTCAGGCCCCACACTACAGCTGTAATGCAGGGCTTTTGTTTGTTTGTTTGTTTTCCCTTTTTTTTTCTTCAAAAAGCCCCTGCCACAGGAGCCAGGATCCGCTGCAGCTGCCACCGAGCTGCCGCTGCCGCCGCTACCGCCACCACCAATAAGAAGAACTCAAACCGGTTCGGGTTCAAATGATTTTTTTTAAATTCGTTCGAACCTGAACTCGAACCGAACCAAGGGTGGGCCCGAACCAGACGAACCTGGACCATGGGTTTTCTGGTTCATGCCCATCTCTACTGGCCAGTTCTGGTAATTACATGATAGAAATAAATGTCTCTATGCTTTTATTTTTATTATTTTTTCAGACCATGGATATGTGAAACTGCAGGTGCCAATTCCACAGATGCTGTATTGCATTTCTTGTGAATTGGGGCATGATTTCTTTAACAGCAGCCATTGATCCACACTCATTTTACAGTCCTTGTAAAGGAATGGATTATATCTATTTGTTGTGATCTAGATTGTGAATGAAGGGGGGGGTGTTACCTATGATTCTCGTATTTTCTCTTTCAACCACAGAACAGTCATAAATACTACTTATATACAACTGAGTGTGATGGAGAAAGCAGCATGTAGATTTGGTGCCAATGTGGCTGGTGATCATTTTTAAATGGCCAGTCTTCCCAAATATGTCTACCCTGAGCTATTCATGATGTCTTTTTCAAACAGCCTCAAAGAGGCAGTGCAAGCTATTGCTTTATTATCCAGCAGCAATTTGGCAACAAACTATTGTAGAACCATAAAGATCTGGACTTATTGTTAGAGAAGAATGGTGCAGTCATCTCAGGCAGCAGATTCAGGAATGAAGTGACATGATGTTGGATGTGGCCTGCTCTGTATCTTAGTTTTCTGACTTCAGTTCAGCAGATATCATCCCACCATCAGTGTTGAAAGCTTCAGCTATCAGTCTTGGCAGTTTTTGTGCATTGGACAGTAGAGGGCGGAATCTTACATCAAAGCTGTTTTTTTCCAGTTCCACCTTCTTCTCATTGCATTAACCTTGGAACAACAGCGTCACTGACATACAGGGCAAAAGAAAACAAATTTGTTCCATGTTTGATGGAACACCATTTCAGATCTTTGAAGACAGTTGGCCATGAGTGTACAACCTATAGAATGACTCATAGAATCATAGAGTTGGAAGAGACCTCAAGGGCCATCCAGCCCAACCCCATGCCATGCAGGAACACCCATCACAGTATTTCCAACAGAGGGCCCTCCAGCCTCTGCTTAAAAAGCTCCAAAGAAGGAGACTCCACCACCCTCCATGGCAGCCTAATCCACTGCCGAACAGCTCTAACTGTCATGAAGTTCTTCCTAATGTTCAAATGGAATCTCTTTTCTTGCAGCTTGAAACCACTGCCCCGAGTCCTAGTTTCTGAAGCCATGGAAAACAAACCTGTTCCCTCTTCAATATGACATCCTTTCAAATATTTAAACATAGCTATCATATTCCCCCTCAGCCTTCTTTTTGAAAGGCTAAACATTCCCAGTTCCCTAAGCCGTTCCTCATAAGACATTTCTTCCAAACCTTCAACCATCCTGGTCGCCCTCCTCTGTACCCGCTCAAGGTTGTCAACATCCTTTTTAGGATGTTTAGGATGGTAGGAATCTATTTAGCTGAACCTCTGATTGTAAATCAGCAGTGTAGAAATACCGTGAATTTTATATTCTATATTTCAGAACTTGCTCTGATTAGAGAATTGGGTCTTTACAGAAATGTAGGCATAGCTTCTATTGATGTGTTAATGAAGTAGTGTTTACATCAACATTTTTGTCTATTGATAAATGAAGTTTTGGAGGGAAAGAATGGCACCATTATAGCTGGAGGAATGCATGTTGACAAAGACCCTTGAGTAGTGGATGGAAAATGACATTAATTCTCGAGTGCTGAAATTCTGTTCAGACACCCACGTGGAATATTTTGGAGTAGGGGGCTTATTTAATATGAACACTTATTTGGAATGCGGAATGGTGGTTGGAAAGGCATTAATTCAGCTAGTCTTTGACAAACACAATAAATCTCATGTTGGTTTTTAAAGAAACAAAAAACATTCCTCTAAATGATAGTAAGCTATGAGGTGATGCAAGAAGAACAAGGAAACAAGGCAGCTCTCTTATTTAAACAGTAATCCCCCGCCTATCGCAGGGGTTAGGGACCCAACCTGACCCAACCCACGATAATGGAAAATCCACGATATGCGGATGCTGGGTCGGGTCAAGCCTGGGGGGGGCTATATGGGGCCTCCTACACTTACCTGAGGCCTGGCACTGCCCCAAATGGGTCTCTAAAGGGCTTTCCGGGCCTGTCAGAGGTCCCAGAAGTGGTTTCTGGTGATCTGGAAGTCACTTCCGGTTTTCTGGAAACCACTTCTGGGACCTCCAAGAGGCCTGTCGGAGGCCCAGAAGTGGTTTCCAGCAATCCGGAAGGCACTTCAGATTTTTTTTTGGAAGTGACTTCCAGTTCACCAGAAACCACTTCTGGGGCCTCTGACAGGTCCAGGAAGCCCATTGGAGGCCCGTTCAGGGCAGCACCAGGCCTAGGGTAAGTGCAAAAGGCTTCAAATGGGCCCAGGCAGTTTGCCCCAGGGGGCCTTGCATTTCATATAGTGCAGTCCCATGGTATACTTAGGCTGCAGCATATGAACCATGAAATGGCGGGGGGGGGGATGACTGTAATATCTGCGGTTTTGCACAAACTGTCTCTAGTGAATAATTTGCACATGATCAAAACAAGAAAGACCTTTTCCCTAAAATAAATAAATAAAGAAAATGAACAGATGTGCAAAAACTGCATAGACATATTTATCTGTACAGATGCACAAGTAGAAATCATTACTATAAAAAGGTGGAAATGGGAAACAACATAGGGCCTTTTCACACACCCCTAAGATCCGCTGGCCACTTAAATTCGGACCAGAGATCTTAGGGGTTTGTCATTGTTCCTGCGTTCCCACCCCCTCCGCACCCCTGGCTGCTGGCTGCGTGAGGGGAGGGAGAAAAAAAGGAAGAAAAGAATGCCGCTCACCTCCGTTCTGCCATCCCAGCACTGCATTCAGATCTCTTAAAGGGGCGGGGGGCAAAAAAAGAACAAACAGAAGCAAGGAGAGCCGGGCAGTCACTATCCGCATCAGGAATTTTCACCTCCGGAGAGCAGGTACCTGAAAAGTGCGCTGGGACGTGCTTAGGTGGGCGTGGTCGCACTTAATTATCTGTAAACTCTGGAGCTGGTGGGGAAACAATTTTAAGCTCCGGAGCTGGGAGCCATTTGCCGCGGAGTTTAGGGGTCGTGTACAAAGGGCCATAGTGTATTCAAGTTTGCCATCAACTGTGTACCTGCTTTCACAGTCAGCTATGTGTCAAATGTTTTGGTCAACTTAAAGGCTGCTGCTCCCCTTTCTTATGGTTCTTTATTTTTAAATTGAACCTGAACTGGGCAGATAGTCAAAGAGAGAACTGCCCTCTGAATACCAGAACATGTGGCTATCCGGTGCCTGCACATATATCTGAAACCTGTGCATCAAACAATGGAGGAAAATGTGTGTGTCCACTCTGGGTGTTACAAAATGACATGGAAAACAGGAACTATTAGTCTGCCACACTTCCTCGCCTTTTAATATCTCAAATCGATGGGGAACAGAAAAGGGTAGAAGAAGGACAACATGAAGGACAACATTCGAAATCTTAATATATCAACGTAAATAAGGACGAGAGGAAGCAGAAGGTAGTAACACACACCATGCTTCCTATCCTTTTTGTGTCTCATACCATTGAGAAAGATACATCACCCCTTTGCATTGTTAAATGAAATATGGAGAACAGGAGGTAACAAGAAGTAATTCATGCTTCCTTCCCTCTTCACGTCTCATAGCTTCTTAAGCTGACTTCAGTCTTTCCCTCCTAGCAATTTCTGGACAATTCTTTGCTCCCTTCAGGAAGGGGCCTGAGGAACTGGATTTCATGAATGCAACTGCACCCTGTTTCTAGGATGTGGTATTGAGAGGCAAATTGCCTCTAATATCTGAGGCATTATGAGGCTATGGTGACTAGTAGCCACTGGGTCCAAATCTCTTTTATAGATTCCAAAATTGGCCCAAGATCACAGTATCACATTGCAGTAAATTCCATAGTGTAACCGTGTGCTGCTTTGTAAAGTCGCATTTCTACCACCATTCAGCTTAAGCTGAAGACTTCGGGGGTCAAAGTAAAACTTGGGGAAACATGAATTACCTACAATGAGCCTATTTTGACAACCAAAAACTTGCTTCCTCAGAGACAGGAGCCTGAGCAATTGGACCTAAACAAGGTTCATGCATTTATTTCCTTCTAACCAAACACATGCACATGCATGCACAAAGAGAGAGAGAGAGAGAGAGAGAGAGAGAGAGAGAGAGAGAGAGAGAGAGAGAGAGAGAGAGAGAGAGAGAGAAGAGTGGGGAACAGTTTATGTGATGTTAATTATGACTTTCAGCATATCCAGGTTTCAATATAATAAGAGAAGAATATCTTCTACCTTCTCATCAACTGGTTCTTCTTTAGTTTCATGATACATATTAACATCTCCAAGCAATGTTCCCTCTCATTTTCCACCAGCACTGAGCAGAGCCCCCTCCCCCGAACACAAAATTCCAGCCACAACCGAAACCAAATTTATTTATTTGTTTGTTTTATATCCCACCCACCTGACTAAAGGTCACTCTGGGCTGTGTACAAAGTGGGAACATAAATAACACCACAGCTATACAATATACAAAAGACAATCATTAGATAAAACCAAAAATAACCACAATTATTCAGAAATCAGCAATAACCCTAATTCAATCCAAAATAATAGAATAGTGACAACAATCGTAAATAATAAGATAATATAAAATGAATAGCAGCAGAGTTAACAGCAGAAGTGGAGAACCAGTACAGCACTGAGCAGCCATGCAGCCATATAGTTTGAATGTTTGCTTTTGAATTCCAACTCACCATCTGCTGTTATTGTGTTATAATCCAGCTATGTCTGTGGAATGTTAAAGCCTTATTGTCCATCATCCAACTAACAATGGTGTCATTGCATTAACAAGATGGCATGAACTTACTCTACGGCATCCTTGAAAGCAGTCCCATAGAGTTCCCGAATGTATGGAGGGGTAATGCCTCAAGTGACTCTATGAATGTGTTTCCCCACTTTTTTAGGCCAAGAAAGATGCCCTGCAGACAGCAAATACCAAAGTGAGTATTACTGTTGAAAAGGAACCATGTGGATGTGGCTTTTTTTGATTGAGTCTTAAGATTGCTTCTAATTTCAGCTTTGTGGACAATGGGATGAAGGAACTGGATTTCTATGCTGCAATCTTTCATCCTTGCCATAATGTGTCTTTATTTAATGTCATGTGAAGATGATCATAGGAATTAATTGTATATCAGTATATATCAGATGTACTCTTTGTCTGTCTTTGATTTGTGTGTGTGTTGTTGTTGTTGTTGTTGTGTGTGTGTGTGTGTGTGTGGTCAAGTCACTTTTGAATTAAGGTGATTCTAACACAGATTTCAAGGTATGTAAAACTTTCAACAAATGGTCTACCATTGCCACCCCTCTGTGAGTATCCGTGGCCAAGCAGGGATTTGAATCCACATCCAGGGACCACTACTCCATCATTTTTTTTCTATTGGCCCAGGCTGATGTTCACTGGCTCTTTAAGGCCAATACAGATGCAACTACTGTATCTGATGCGTATATTGTTGTTAAGATGAAAGTTAAGATGGCCAATGATAAAATCATGTGAGTAGTAGTGAAGGGACGCTCAATGGTATGACACCTCTATTAATTTGCATATTATGCCCTGCCTTATCCCCAAACATTTAAAGTAGCTTGCAGTAGACCAGCTCTCTATGTAATTTTTGAATGACCAACTTGGAATCTTATCTGTTAAAAACATAAACCAATTGAAGCATAAATCACATAAAAGCATAAACAACATAAACCAATTGAATTAAAAAATGCATCTAGGCAGGACGGAGGGATTTTAAAAAATGTTACCACAACCAAATTTGATTTCCAAAGCTCTACATTGATTAAAATATCTTTGGAAGGACATCATAGAAGGGTCTTGGCCTTCTTTGCTCCACAGCCTAGGACGGTGTTGGCGAACCTATGGCACGGATGCCAAAAGTGGCACTCAGAGCATCACCCGACATCATCCCTTCACAGCCACCTGTATTCAGGTTAAATTGCTGTATTGGCACTTTGCAAAAAATTATTGGGTTTTGAATCAAAGTTTGGGCACTCAGTCTCTAAAAGGCTTGCCATCACTGGCCTAGGAGAAGCTACCAAGAAGGCCCTGTCTTGCATTTCCACCAAACATGCCTATGAAGGTGACAGGTCATCCCATGGCAATGCTGAAAAATTCGGGAGCTTGTTTTGTTTTGTTTCTAAAAATTCTAGTGCATTTGTCTTGTAGATTGATGAGCAGCCAGCAACCCCCACAGTGACTGTGAAATCAGAAATATACATCCCTGCACCACAGGAAAGTCCAGGAACAAAGCAGAACATAAAAGCCCCCGAACCTCCAGTACAACAGCCAGCATCAACAACGGCAACAGCAACAGTGGTGGTCAGCAACGAAACTCCAAAAGAGCTGACAAAAGAGAGATCCTACTCTACCCCCACACCCTTGAGTAAATTCTTCCGGAAAAAGGTATGGCTGTTTTACTTGCTTGTCATGGCATATGTATCCCCAAACATTTAAAGTAGCTTGCAGTAGACCAGCTCTCTATGTAATTTTTGAATGACCAACTTGAAAAAAGATTCTTTTCATTGTCATTAAAACATAAACCAATGCCAAGGAGCACAGAAAAAAGTCACAAAAAAAAAAAAACAACATAAACCAATTGAATTAAAAAATATGCCTGCCTGAGGACACCTAGCAGAGGGGTGGTTTCTGGGGTGGTGGTTTGCCTTCCCCCTCTCCTGTCCTGGGCTGCTTGCACCAGGCTGGGGGCAGGATGGCTGGATGCCATGCGGTGGGGGAAAAAATGTTACCACAACCAAATTTGATTTTCAAAAGCTCACCAAACATTGATTAAAATATGAAATTTGTTTATTTTAAATGCCTGAATTTTAATAGTAGCAGCAGTGGGTTGTTTATAGCAATCTTTGCTGAAGAGCCCTGGCGCAGTGGTTAAATACCTGTACTGCAGGTAAAACTGTGCTCACGACCGGATGCCAAAAGTGGCAGGCTCAAGGTTCATCAGCCTTCCATCCATCATCCCTAAAATCACCCAGCCACCTGTAGCCTGCACACTGTAATTAAATTGTAAACCGCCCAGAGACTATAGTGGCACTTTGCAGAAACTTTGCTTTTGGTTTTGCTTTCATTGATTTTATTTTATTTTATTATTTATTTATTTTTAGACCTGCCCATTTGGGCTGGGCATGGGAGACCATGCAATTTTTTTGAACCATTCCACCAATGGCAAGGCTTTTGAAGACACTTCTGGATGTCTTGGATTAAAAGCTGAGGCACCTTCCAGAAACAGGCGGGTGTATGGATGTGGTTGAGGGAGGAGGGCTGGCTGCTGGTGCTGGTGTGATCCCGAGATTGAGGAGGGAGGCTGAAAAAGTTAGGCAGGCAAGGAGGAATTGAATTTAGAAAATGTTCTTTGATTTGCTTTGTCTCTGAAGGGAATAGCAGTTTATTCTTTATTTCTTTTGTCAGTTTGTGAGATTTTTTCTGATATTGATAAAGGGGAGGTTTGACTGGGAGTGAGGTGTGGATTTATTTTAAAAATATATTATATACTACCATTTATATTTTCACCAACTTCAATTTGTTTGAAACACACAGGAACAAGCCAAGAACAGAAATCCTAAGTGATATCCTAACTGCCCACTCGCCCGTCCTCCGAACCTCCAGCGCCACAGCCCGCCCATCACCCACCGGGCCGCCGCGCCCCAGTGGTGGTCAGCCCCTGCCACTGTCACCAAAGAGCCCCCGCCACTGCCGCCCACCCTACCTCCCCCACCACCCGCCACCCTTGCCCCACCCAATTCTTAGGGTGCAAAAAAAGCGTATGGCCCTGATTTTGCTCTGGGGAAGTCAAATCACGCTAAATATGGTGAAACGACAAACAAAACAACAAATTTTTGAAAATGTCGCGACAAACGGAAATACACCAAACGGACCCGTTCCGACAAGAAAACTCGAAACATCATTTTTTCAATGGGTGACTGTCGGGATAAATGAAAATGTATTGATTTTACCACAAAGTCAAACTGACTCAGATCAAGGTAACAAATCAAATTGTTTGAGACCAGAAATGCTCTGGATTGAATCAGGATCCATTCTGAACCCCCAGATTAGCCTCTGGACTGAACTGGAAAACCCACACACAGTCTTAATTATTATGGTTTAGGGGAAAAAAACATAAAATCGCTGAGCAGTTTTCTTGGGTGATTGAATATCTCCTATTTGTCATGAGCACCAAGATGTCTGGAATTTCTCCCCAGGATACAAGTGTTATCACAACAAGTTAAAGGATACCCCTTGCATCAACACAGCATGAAAGACAAAAGGCATTTGGGCTACAGCTGTAGTACCATCAGATGTAATGCAACACCTCACAATATTGTTTCACAAGGGGAAGTTACAGGGGGTGTGGGGACACTAGGAAGAACCTGGAGAGCAATTATAGCCTTATGACTGAGGACTGAGGATTGATTTGACTCTGGGGTGAGCACCAACTCCAGCAGCTAAATTCAGCGGGAGCTTCCTGTCTCAGCTGCAGCGGAGAAACTAATAGTCAATCATTATGAGCTACAGAAGACACATGAGTGCTAAAATAGCTACTGTTCAATTGTCATGACAAAATGCCATTCGAGAAACCCTCATAAAATTTACATTTTGAAGGCGTGCAATATCAGAACTGCACAGCATGTAGTTACTGTTTTAAAACATTAAAATACTTTCCACAAACAAAGCTATAGATTTTAATGATTACGCCATGTTTTCTTTAGTTGCTGTAGTTAAGTTATATGTTATATATTATATATTATATAAAGTTATATATTACCTTTTTTATGCAATGTCCTTCCATGTTTCTGTCATCTAATGATTTATCGTAGGGTCATTGCTATGTTGCATTTTATATGCTGTTTCTGCTATTGCTATCAACATCACAGGCAAGAAACCCCCTGATTATCTTGAATTTAAGAGTAGAAAGACACATTAGGAGGAAAATATAGAGATGCTGTAGGCTAATCTTTCTCCCCTGTCTTGGTATCTATTTTCCATGCCTACTCTGGAATTCTAGGATTATGTATCCCTAAAATTATTGCTTCCCATTTCTTGATCAAATGGTAAATGAGTGTCAAACTATAGTCAATTTTACTACCCAGTGCAAAAAGAATGGGGTGCACCTAATAACTTTTGAAGCGGTAACCCAGCGTCAATTATATCATGTGGTTTTATCTTGATTCTAATCTTATGAGCTATTTCTTCATCTTTTTATTATTTAAAGCATGTGTAACCTGGCTTGTATCACCAGATCTCAGGGCAGGGGACAGAGCGAAAGAAAAGCAACTCAAGATCCTAAAACCCTTGAAGGCAACTTAAATTAAAACAGATTAAATCACAGGAAGTTGAAATATTAAAATATTAAAATAATATTTTTAAAAAACAGTAAACAGTCTGTCTCTTTGACATTTCATTAAGCCTCATGTCTTATGCTATTTCTACTATGTGCCATGTTGTATAATCCAGTATCAGCAGCAAACCTGTGCAGAAAAGCCAAAACTAGATTATGCTGGGTGTTCAGTGACACACGAGGATAGCATCATGACTTTCTTTGACTGGAGGGAGTAGGATCCTCCCTGCATATAGAGATGTAGTATGTAAGAGAAACCAGTTCTAGCTCAATCTTCTATGTTACATGCAATTTCATAGGTGCAGGGATTGGGTATATACAGTGACTGGCTGCCTAAATGGGATGTTTAAATGGACTGCTGTGACTTACCGTTTTGAATGTGGTTTCGGTATTGCTTTTGTTTATTATTTCCTGGAGTAGTATTTATCTGATCTTTTTTCAGTATCTGTATGCTTATTGCTTTTAGCTTTCAATATTGTTTTTTAATGATGTAAGCCATCCTTATATAATTGTTATTTTAATTTTTGAATATTGTCTTTTTGGTTATATAAGCCACTTTGGGTCTTTCTGAAGGAGAAAGGTGGGGTAAAAATATTTTAAATAAAATATCCATCCACTGACTACATGTCGTGGTCTCTGACCATCAGAAAGTCTAAAAGCCTAGTCTGTTAACACTTCTTATGAATAACCTGCAGACTCCCACAGATGATATAGAGGTGATAAACACAGAGAGAATTGAAGCTTCACCTGAGGTAACAGTGAAAGAGGAAACCAGAAACCAGGAAATGGTAGAAACAAAATCCAAAGGAGAGGAGAAGCCTTCCAAAACAAATCTGAGGAAATTCTTCAAATTGGTAAGAAATCTTATTTTTAAAAAATGTGTGGGTGGGATTGATATACATCAAAATACAGGAGTTTTCAAAATAGAATACACCTCCATGGTGGCCAATCATTGACTAAGGGCTTATTCAAATAAAGCAAACTTTCAGTTCTGTTAGGTTACAGCAGGGGTGCCCAAACATTTTGTAAGGAGGGCCAGATTTGATGGCTGGGAATATGTCAGGGGCCGGTTGCTCCCCAACCCTGCCACCCCACTGCAAGCTCCACCCACTGACCCCTTGCAACCCCACCCACAGGAAGGAAGGCGGGGACCAACGGAGGGAAGGAGGAAGGTGAAAACCAAGAGAGGAAGGAAGGAAGGTGGGGAACAAGGAAGGGAGGGAGGAAGGAAGGAAGGAAGGAAGGAAGGAAGGAAGGAAGGAAGGAAGGAAGGAAGCTGAAGGAAGGGAAGGAAGGAAAGAAGGAATCTGTGGTGCACCCACCCCCCAAACTCCCCAGCGGTGGAGACAGCTCGCCCGCCTTCCCACCCCAAAGCTCCTTGGCAGTGGCAGAGGCCCGCTGGCCTGCCCACCCCCACACCTTCCCCTGCGGTGCCGGTGGCCCGTCCGCCCAAGCTTCCCAGCGGTGCCGGTGGCACAGCCCGCCCAATCACTGCCCCACGCGTGCGCCCAACCTCACAATGTCCCCGGCTATGCCGCAGGTGGCGGCCCACCCGCATGCCACCCTGCGCACGCGCGCCTAGCTTCAAAAGGTTCCCGGTGGTGCTGGTGGTGGTGGCCCGCCCCTTCGCCCGCCCACCCAGCCCCACAAGCTTCTGCTCACTGGCCGGCCCACCCAGCCCCTCAAGCTTCCCAGCAGTATCAGTGTTGGCGGAAGATTTTTTAAAAAAATGGGGCAAAGGAGGGGGAGGGAGGGGTGGGCCAGCCAGTCGCGGGCCACTCAAATTGGCCTGACGGGCTGGATTTGGCCCCTGGGCCGGACTTTGGGCAGGGTGGGTTACATCTCTCCTTCTAGACCTCACGGCAACAAACCACAACTTTCAGCGTAACTTCTCCTCAGAAAGTCCTTCACATGTTAGGAAACAATTTTCATAAATCCACTTTCTTGCTGGATTATTAAGAAAGCTAATTAAAGGTGCTAAGGCCTCCAGCCACTAAATGATTTCCCACTGTAATTGTTATAGCATTAAACACACACACCTGCAAAAAAAAAAAAAAACTGGAGAGAAATAAACTACCCCCCAGAGAACAGAGGGAAATTATAGAAATGCAGGAGAAAAGGATTGGAAGATATCAGGCCAAGACCTGCATCATCTGAATGGTTGGGAAATTATCAAAATCAACAGGGAAGAACCAACTTCACAATAACCTTGGCCCTGTTATCCTGCCCAGCCACTGTCTTTAAACAAACAATTAGAAAGCATACATGTAAAACCAGCCCTTGGAATACTTAGATATAACAGCGCACATATCTGTATTTAGCACAGTAATGTTCTGAAAGGTTTCACGTAATTGCCATGGGCAGGGCTGGCGCTAGGGTTCTTCGCGCCCTAGGCGGGGGCGGGGGGTGGGGTGGCAGCAGGGGGTCAGGTGGCGGCAGCAGGGGAGTCGGGTGGTGGTGGCGGCAGGGGGGTCGGGCGGCGGCGGTGGAGGGCAGGCGGCGGGGGGGCGGTGGCGGCAGCAGCAGGGGGTCGGGTGGTGGCGGCGGCAGGGGGGTTGGGCAGCGGCGGCGGAGGGTAGGGGCAGTGGTCGGGGTGGCGGTGGCAGCAGCAGGGGGGTCAGGCAGTGGTGGTGGCGGCAGGTTGGTCGGGCGGCGGCGGCGGGTGGTAGGGCGGCGGCGGCAGGGGGTAGGGCGGTGGCGGCAGGGGGTAGGCCAGTTGCGGTGGCAGCAGGGGGGTCGGGTGGTGGCGGCAGCAGGTGGGCGGCAGCGGGGGGCGGCAGCATGAGGGCAGCAGGCTGGGCAGCGCCCCCTGTCCATTTTGGCGCCCTAGGCAACTGCCTAGTTCGCCTTAATGAACGTGCCGGCCCTGGCCATGGGACTAAAATGAGAAGCTCATCAGACTATGGACATTGGTATTAGTGCCACAGAAAAAAAAGGCATAGAATCTATTAAACAGCCTTGTTCTGCTACCTTACTGCAGATAGCTTGGACAAATGGATAACTTAATGTTCATATCATTGCCTGAAAACATGCACAGAAGCGTCTTTGCAGTTCTTACCAGATAAGCAACACAATGTCCTATCAGACACTTCTCCCTCCCCCAAAATACAGAGCTGGCAGGAATAAAGTTGAGTTTTGTGCAGTGTTCTCTATTGGAATAGAACAATGTTGAATATTGTAACAAAAGGAGCCCTAAATTCTTGGGAAGCTCTAAATTCTTGGGAAGGATGGGGGGGAATGGTGCCAGGGGAGGGGGAGAAGTCCAAATCTGGTCTTGAAAAGTTGGCAATTTATGGTGCTAAATCCCAGGTGGTCCTTACAGCAGCCAGGAGTGAAATGGGCTTTCCAGGTAACATTACCATTGCAAGTGATCTCTACATGCCTGCTGTAACACAATGTATTTGAGAGTGGCTTTGTTTTGCATGTGTCATTAAGATCTATTAGCTTTACAAAAGATTCACTCCTCATTTGTTGCTATGAATCAGTCTAGTTGTTGCTACTTTTTTATTCCTCTAGGAACCCGGGGAGGGGTGGGTGGGGTGGCTCTGGGCGCTCTGCTGAAGATCACTTGCTCTTCCAGATTTACCATTATGCCAGTGTTGGGGAAAGTTGCCATCACTGAGTTTTAAAAAGATCTGTTTTCTTCACTGTGTGTTCACAAGTTGGAGGACAGGAATAGAAGCACAATGTGGCCTAGCTAGCATCACCTGTGAAGGTCATCCACCCTCATCGTGGGAACATGGGAGGAATGTCTGTTATCCTTTGTTGTTTTAGTCAGTCAGAGGTGATGAAAGGGCAGCTCCTTCCGAAGAGGTAAATGGGCAAACACCTGATCACCAAGTAAGTGTACCGATAATTCAGTCTTTCCTTGGTGATGGGTTTAGCCAAACTCTAGCGCTGGAGTTTCTCTTTGCATTATAATGATTCATGTTACACTGATTTGTGCAAGACATGGTCACGTTCTATTCCACCTGTTTTTACTTCATCCTGACTTTCTTTCCTAATAATGTCTGCAGTGGCACTGTTAGGTTTCAACAAATTACATTCACTTTGGAAGCAAATGTATATCAGGGGCTGGAAATTACTGTAATTACAATTAACGAAGTTGCATTTAACTAGTTGTTTGAGGCAATTACCAAAAAAAACACTCCAGTCATAATATTACAGCAAAAGTGATATAACAAGAAGTTACAAAGTATCATTTTGGTATATGTAATTTTTCCACTTACCTTCACAGCTTACTTTTAAAGGTCATTTTAAGTACTTTTGGAAGATTTTTATTGTAATTTTGCAGGTTTTAAGCCCTCCTGTTAATGATAAGCTTGGTAAATTGATACATTTAGTGGCAAGAGAAGTATTCTTTGGTTTGTCTTTCGTGTTTGTTTAAATATTTGCAAGGTGTAAATAAGAAGTGGCCACTAGGGAAATCCAAATAGTATTTCCCTGTAATTTTTCCTGATTTGCTGGTAATGCCAGTGCAGTGACTTGTTTGTTCAGTAAACCTGACTGTTGAGCAGTGATAAGTATGACACCTAATTCTTTTTTTGCAGTGAACATTACAAGTATTGCTATCTTCATGAGCACAATAAATTGCTGTACTGCACTCCTCATACTCTGGACAGCTACATTTATTACTTACTATCTATAATATCTAAGATGTAGACCCTAAGGATAGGAACCTTGCCCTTTTCTGCTGTACAGATTTGCCCCATAGGCGATTCTGTTAAGCAATTTCCCCTTATCTCCAGAATTTTTTTTCCTTTAAAAAAAACACTTGCTATAAGAGGGTCCACTATACACCACATCAATTCTCAACCAGGAGTCAGATTTAATATTAAGGGAAAGGCATTTTTTCCTGCTACAACAATAGTTTCCCTACAGGCACACAGTTCCTTCAAAGCTCCATGGCTGAGCAATCAGACTTGCAAATAAATTCTGTGCCAACTTCTTAGAGATCTCTCTCCAAACAAAAGCAAAGTAGCCGAAGAGCTGAGAAAAGCTGATGCAAGGATAAAGCAGGTGTCATTCAACAATGTTTCACTTTTAACAATGTGTTATACTCGTAGATGCCCTAAGCACATCTGATCTTGCCTGATTTCGGAAGCTAAGCAGGGTTAGCCCTGCTTAGAACTTGGATGGAAGACCACCAGGGAATACCAGGTGCTGTAGGCACCTGGAATAGGAACTAGCAACCCACTCCAGTATTCCTGCCAGGAAAACTCCATGGACATGGGGTCGCGAAGGGTCGGTCACGACTGTAACAACACAACAACAACTGTACTATTGTCTAGTTTGGCCCTACTTTTACCATTAGTATCTCTTGCCATTGCCAATAATCACCCTTACTAGTTATTATTATCTCATTCAACCAGTTGTCTGTTTGCATTATCCCTTCATGGAAGACCTGAACTGGCATAAGACCTTAAAACATGGACTCTGCAATATTAGTACACAGTTGCTAAGCAAAAGGATTCCAAATCAACTCCATTTAACCTCATGAGAAAAACAGGAGAGGGTCCTGAAAAGGGGGTCAGAGGTCACTGAACACCAATAGAGGCATATTGAAACTGTCTGCTCAGTTTTCCAAAGATAGTTCAGCTGTCTTTTGTTGAGACTAACTGCTTTGTGGATGGTCTCCTCTAATCTTTTCTGCTTTTTGGTGCAATGCTGTAAATGCAAAGATTCAGAGATTCGGCTGAATCATCCCTGGAGTTCATAAAAATCTTATAGTTTGTGGCAGCTGTAGCATTGGAACCGCTGTGAATAGGCTTGATTGGAGAAAATCTCCTTAATACAGGGTTCCCCCTTGAGAAGAATCAAAATTATGACAGATTGTCAGTACGGCATCAAGCATTAGAAAGAGAAGGATTAATTGAAGCTATTATTTATGGCTTTCATTTTGTATTTCCCAGTGTCATTGCTATCCACATTAAATGTGCCATTTTCTTTGGCTTTTCAACACAGATACATGGAAATCCTCAAAGATATTATCTGATTATACTGGTTTCAATTTTTCCTGTAATAGAATGTACAGAAGATATTCAGGCTGATTGAAGGATAATTTGACATCTCAAATGGACTTTTTTTCACTCAGCTGCTGGACAAACTTTCTTGACATCACACAGCTCATTTTTAAAAATTACTACTATTCTTTGCAGACCCCCTCCCTGAAAGTTAAAGAAAGATGTCTATTGTATGGCTGGTTGTGAAAGGATCCTGTTGCCTCCCCAACCACCCTGTCAGGTGGTCTGTGTGTATTATGGTTACAGGATACATGAAACATTAAGACAGGAGTCTTACCCTTTCAATACTTTCTCTGGTGTTCTCTTTCTCACTGAGCCTTGTGGTGCAGTGGTTAAATAGCTGTACTTCAGCTACAACTGTGCCCACAACCTCGGGGTTCAATCCCAAGTAGCAGGATGAAGGTTGACTCAGCCTTCTATCCTTCCAAGGTTGAAAAAAATCCTTACCCAGCTCGAATAGCCTGTATAAATAAATAAATTGTAAATCAGAGAGTGCTTTAAGCACTATGGAGTGGTATATAAGCAGAACACTTTGTTTTTGTTTTTATTTTTTTTTTGCTTTACTGTACCAAAATGCTTTAAGAAGACTCTCCACCCAGTTGCTACTGAATTGCAATGTTCTAATTTACTGCCCATTTTATCAGTATTGTAGGCTCAGCCTGAGATTTGTTCCTTTTTATTTTATGTCAGCCTGAAATATATGAGATGCAGTCAGTCATTGGTGTACATACAATATTTACTCAGGGTTAAGTTTAACCATGGTTAAGTCATGGTTTAACCATGCACAGACTCACCAGATCCCCATTGATCAAGTACGCTCACCCCAATGTGATTTACTGGGCTAAATATCAGGATTGGGGCCAATTTTAAATTTTCTTTAAATCCGAGAGTCACCATTTGCTACTTTCAGCCACTCTCAATCACACACAAACACAGAGAGATTAGGCCTGTGGGATCTCTTCTGCCACCCCACCCCCAAAATAAAAAATAAATCAGGAAATGATTGGCTAGTTAGACAAAGTGACCACTCCTAAATTTCTTCATCACAGTGTGTTCATTCAGCAAAGGATTGCTTCTCTAGTAGCCATGAAGATATTACATAAGAGTATATTTTGAGTTGGGTGCCTGCACTGAGCAGGGGGTGTGTGGACTCAACGGCCTTATATACCTCTTCCAGCCCCATTTTTCTGTGATTTTATGAAAGAACTTCCGGCAGCCATAGTTTCGATATATGTTGTGCTTGTCTCCAGAACCTGATCATTTTCTGTCTCAACATTAAGAAAGGAGAGCTAATACACAACAGTTTAAGATGCCCAATCAATTTTTTAAAGCAACAAAGCCCCTAATTTACCCACAAGGGGAACCAGGTTATTTAAAAAATTAATTTGCTTCCAGATGTCTAACTTGGGTATAATGCCCCAGCCACACAGTGGTGGCTGGCAGGGGATGGGAAACCATACAAACTCATTGAACTTTCCAATCTGGAACCATAGTAACACTAACAGTGCCATTTAGGTTTGATTCCATTTAAAAACTCTTAAGGCCAGAATCCTGTTGGCGCTGTGCAGCTCCTTTGCCTAACAGCCTAAAGCTCCTTGGTTGGCCCATTCTTTTATTTCCTCATGTCAGCGAAGCATGGCAGACTGCAAATTAGCTGTAAAAGAAAAGAAAAAAACCACTACCGTGATTACTTGCATCACACGTGTTTTTCCCCAATAGGATTTTGGCTTTAAGAGATTAGTTGAAAATCTGTCTGCATCTCAAGCCTTCTCTGTTGCCTGTTCATTTCTCCTCCCTTTGCTGAAGTGAACAACTTTGTAATCACTGATGCTTTGCAAAATAGTAATTATATTAATAATAGTCAAGCTTCCTCCAAATGTAATTCACTTGGAGAAATTTCACAGGCATGGGCTTATTTTGAACAAATTAAATGTTGTCACCTTCCTGGTAAACTACAGTATTGTTATAAATTTGTTCTTATAACCTTTCCTTTCTGTAGCTTGGTGTCATTTATTCATTATCTTAATCTTTCAGAGATTTTCTTTCTCTCTTCCCTTGTTTCGCACCTCCATGGTTTGTGATAAGAATATTGTTACTGCATTGTTGTACATTGTTGTTGCATGCATGCATTTGTTTAAAAAACTGTGTCCAGTTGGCTACTTTCTGGTCTTGGGACTGGATAGTATAACACACAGTGATTGGCATGGGACAGCAATCTGACTAATACTAAGACAGGTATTGTTCCTTCTAGCTCAGTATTACCTACACTGACTGGAAACAACTCTCTATGATTTCATAAAAGGGTCTTTTCCATAACTACTAGGGTTTGGCACTTGAGGTGGGCACAAACCAGGAAAGCAACAGTTTGTTATGGTTTGTGGTTCATTGGTAATCACAAACTACAAATCATTAACTTTCTCAAATTTTCTGATGAAATAAACCATTTTGTGGTTTGTGCAATTTGGGGCTTCCAGAAGCAGTAGAACAGGCCCCATTAGAGGCAGCAAACTCACAGAGAGTGGTCAGCTCAATCTTATCCCCGCCCCCTCAAAATTTGGCAAAGATTGGATTTTGGACATCCAAGTTAAGGCTCAGGTCATCGTGAATTGAAATTGAAATGTTGTCCCAGCCCTGACTCAGAAAAACATCTTGGCAAAGATTGGATTTTGGACATCCTAGAGATTAGAAAAGGCTCGTGTGTCGGAAGCAGGTCCAAACAGGAACTGGTTTGGGGGTAGCGGGGGGGAAAACGCCAGATTGAAAGTGACAGAAATGTTGTCCCAGCCCTGACTCCAGAAAATGGACATCTTGGGCAAACATTAATATAGTAGAAACTCCCTTGTCCATGGGATCACTTTCTACACATTCACTTATCTGTTGCCTGAAAATATTAAATACAAAACCCCAGAAATACATATTTCCAGAGTGTATTTACCAGAACTGGCCACTAGAAGGGATCAGAGACCATGCTATATATGTGATTTGTTGCTTAATTCCAGCCAATCTATAATATGGTGTTCATAATAATACTGAGCTTTTACAGCCTGATGTATTTTTTTCTGAGATAATAAAACATGCACCAAAAACTGAAAATACATTAGAAAATGCTGAGCTGAGAAAAATTTGAAGGTCTTTAGAATATGGCTCCCAGAAGAAAATTACATTTTTGTGATGATGGCATTTTTTTCTTCAAAAAAAAAACCCGTTGATTTTACAATTTCATTCCCCACACATTGGGAGTATAAACTGTGCATCGTAATGCTGACACAGGGGATCATCTAGACAAGGCCTTAGATCAGTGATGGTGAACCATCCTTTAGAGACCGAGTACCCAAACTGTGATTCAAAACCCACTTATTTTTCACAAAGCGCCAATACAGCAATATAACCTGAATACAGTGGTATCCCAGGTTACAAATGCTTCCGGTGCTACCCTTCGAGAAAGTGAGGTTTGAAGAGGAGAGGTGATACCATTTGGGAAAGTGGTGCAGGCTTTTGAATTTCCCATGGCCACTTATTTTTCGCAGCGCCAATTTCTGAATACAGTGGGCCAGGTTACAAATTCAAAAACCTGCTGTTTTGATACCATTTGGGAAAGTGATGCAGGCTTTTGAATTTCCCAGGCCACAGCACCCTTTCCTCTGCTCTTTGATCCTCACTTTCCCAAAGAGTAGCGCCCTTCAGGAAAGCAAGGATTGAAGAGAAGGTTTTTGAATTTCCCACAGCTGCAGGGAAGCTGCTTTTGGGATGCCCAGAGCGGCATGGCTGGAGAGTAAACTGGGGCTACAAAGCAGCCCACAAACCACTGCCTCCCCTTTGCCTGGCTTTCTGCACAGAATCGTTTTGACAGTCTCAAAATGGCTCTGTGCAGAGAACCCCTCTGTGCAGGGGAGCAGCAGTTTGTAGGCTCCTTCATAGCCCCAGTTTACTCTCCAGCCACACTGCTTTTGGGATGCCCAGAGCAGCGTGGCTGGAGAGTCAACTGGGCCACAAGTAAGCCCACAAGCTGCTGCCTCCTCTTCACCCAGCTCTCTGCACAGAGCACAGTGGTGTGCTCTAAGTGGAGGCGGAAGTGCTGGGGCTGTGAGGGGGCTAGGTCGCGTGCCCAACAGAAAGGGCTCGGTGTGCCACCTCTGGTACCCATGCCATAGATTCACCAACACTGCCTTAGGTTAAATATCCTCCATGTAGTTTACAATTAAGTAACAAAAATATGAGCTGCCTAGATGCCCTAAGCACATTCGATCTCGCTTGATTTCGGAAGCTAAGCAGGGTCGGCCCTGGTTAGTACTTGTATGGGAGACCACCAGGGAATACCAGGTGCTGTAGGTGCCTGGAGTAGGAATTGGCAAACCACTCCAGTATTCCTGCCAAGAAAACTCCATGGACATGGGGTCACGAAGAGTCGGTCACGACTATAACGAGACAACACACACAACAAAAAAATATGAAAATCCAGGTGTGATGCAAGAAAAAAAAGTTGAGTATCAATTTACATGAGTAACCCTGTTACTGTCAAAAAAGCTATGCATGGTTGTGAGGAATGCAGATTAAAGGGCAATCCTTTACTTGCTTGCTGAGGAACAACTCAATAATGGACTTATTCTCTAGCAGGTGTGCATAGGATTGCTCAGCCTTCAATCTACTAGGTCAGTGGTTCTCAACCTTCCTAATGCCGTGACATTTCAATACAGTTCCTCATGTTATGGTGACCCTTTGCCCTGCTTGGAAGAGGCCACAAGCCCCCTTTGGCAGGCCACTGCCACAGGTGCCATAGAGAACTTCCCTCTACAGGCATCCTCAGCCAATCGCAGCCTCCGGTGCCATTGACTGACATGCTGTAACTCGCTCTTCCTCCCCTTCCTCCAGACCCAAGCCATTTGTGCCTTTTTCTTCACTGGCTCATGGCAACCCCCAAAGGGGTCCCGATCCCCCAAGTTGGGAACCACTGTACAAGGTCAATGACTTTTCCCCACTTGGTGGGGAGACCAGGGGGCAAGATGGGGGGAGGCTCGAACCAATTCAAATGCATCCCATATTTCCAGCCACAGCAGCAAAATAACCACTCTTTGAAACTGCTTTAGACACTGGACTTCACAGACAGGCCCTTGACCCAGACTGAGAACAGAAACCCTGCGGGCGAGAGCAGCCAAAGAAGCTCAACCGAGACGCTGGACAAGGAGGAAGGAAACCCACAGGAGGCCAAAGAAGAGCAACTGTTTCCCAGGGAGCAACAAACCGCGGAGACTGCCTCCCTCCAGAATGGGGTGGATGCTGTGAAGGAGAACCCACCCAAGAGGCTAGAGAAACGACAGTCATTTGGAGGGTTTCTAAAGGGCCTTGTACGTTACCGTTCCTCTTTCTTTAGTCAGTCTAGGAGCTTGGGAACTGGAATGGCTCTGCCCCACAGAGTCTTGGGAGCTCAGTTGAGGTCCTTGGTATTTTCACGAAGGGGTTCAGGACCTCCACTGGAATTACATTCGAGAATGCCGAGTACCTCATCAAAGTGCACATACCAGAATACTGTGCAATGGTGGGGTGGCAGTCAAAATGGAACAAAGCTGCTCTAATGTAGATGCACCTGTATTGTTAAGGACCACCACCCATTCTAATTAATACGTTCCTAGATACAGTGCATCAGTTGTATATACAGCCCCATTAAAATCAAAAACAGAGGTTTGGGGCCAAACAAGGACACCAGCTTTACAATTGATAGCCAAAAGCCACTGATAAATCTGTTGATTTTCCCTGTGTTGTTTCTCCCTATGTCAAAATATTAACATTCACTAAAAATATTAGATGGCATGTTTAACCTTAATCAGATGACTATCCTCCAATAAATGAAATATCAGTTGGTATAAAATTGCATGAATTAGACACATTTAGTTAGTTAGTTAGTTAGTTAGTTAGTTAGTTAGTTAGTTAGTTAGTTAGTTAGTTAGTTAGTTCCACCCACCTGGCATCTCACTACTATGAGTGGTGTACAACAGTAATTGAGGAGTATTGATTATATGAAAATTAATGCTGTACATACAAATACTGTATATACAGAGGAGCAAAACATGAACCAAGAGGATGTCAGATGAGTACAAATTGGAAACAACAGCCATAATATATTTTGTTGATTGCAAAAAGTGACCAATGTGGGTCACTTTTTATTATTATTATTATTATTATTATTATTATTATTATTATTATTATTGGGAAAATGTATCTTACACAAGATGGCTTTCCATCAACAAGTAACCTCAAAATTCAGAACGTACAACAACTGGCAAAGGCAAACGTTAAGAAAAGTAAAGAAAAAATATGTAAACAAAAGCAGAGTGTTTTTCTGGAGTCATTTCAAAATATTTGACTACCAGTTCAAAACAATGGCTAATAGTTGTTAGATTTCTTCTTGACCCAAAGCAAGCTAATAACTATAACAACATCTGATATTATACAACAACAACAACAACAACAACATTTTCTTCTGGTTAAACAAAAGCAACTTATTGGTTGGGACTCACTGAGAACCACTCTTGTTTCTCAGTACAGTAACAGCTTAAGCAAATGAGTACAGTCCTTGGAAAACAGTATGATGTCATTTATTCTTTTTAACTGCATGTTTCAACATTGAAGGGGGGCAAAGCATTTTGTTGTTGAAATTACTGCTTCCAAAATATCCTCCTGGTCTTTGAAGAAGATCAGTGTGAAATGCCTCTTTGCCTGTGGATCTGACTGCATGTATCATGAATGAATGACTGCATGTTTAATAACTTCTGTTCCGCTCTTTTGGTCACCCTTCTTATGTCTTCCATTCTCCTTTGTATCCCATCCTTTAGATTGTGAGCCTTTGGGCAGGTCCCCAGTGTGCACTTCTTCCTAAACTGTAAATCAATTATGTAGTTGGCACAATGCAAACATATTAACAACAATAATAATGTCTGTACTAGAAACGCTGTTCCTTCCACCTCATAGAATTCCCAGCCATAAAGGAAATCAAAGAAAGGCAATAACTCTTAGAACTTCTTTTGAACCAATCACAACATTTCTTTTAACTTTCTTTACAAGGTTAAACGTAGATTACTGTAGAATTTTAGACAATATTCATAAGCCAGGTAAAATGGTTATATGTTTAGAACTGCAGAAGGTATGCCTAACATCTTCCTGCCTGCCAGACACAAAAGTCCTGTAATGTAAAGAGATTTTCTAAAGGAATAATTCAATCAAGTTATCTTTGGGTAGACAATGATACTGTATGTCCCATGGGCTTGTAGTTATTCTCAGGCCAACCTTTTAAATTGCATTTGTCATCCACCATAAGCACAGAAGTGCAGAATATAGTACTGGGTGCAGAGGCTCACTTTTAATTTATAAAGGCAAGTTTCTAGTCCATAT
Source organism: Phrynocephalus forsythii (assembly GCA_029282475.1). NCBI lineage: Eukaryota > Metazoa > Chordata > Lepidosauria > Squamata > Agamidae > Phrynocephalus > Phrynocephalus forsythii. The sequence continues at coordinate 110,098,017 of JAPFRF010000005.1, read as the reverse complement.
GGCCACCACATTAAGGTACAAAAATGAAGTCAGAGTAAAAGAAGGGTTGAGTAATATTTCTGTTTCTGGGGAGAAGCTTCCAGGCCTTTGCTGTTCCCCATAAACTTTAAGAACAGAACAAAGCCTGCATGATTAAGCTGCTATGCATGCTTTTTTAGAACTCACTATTTTTTTATTTACCTGTTTATTTGTTATAATAATGAAGCACAAGCACATCATTGGCCAAGCAAAAAGCGACCTACTGAGAAATATACATACTAAAGTGCTTGTATAAGTACAATTTCAGCTGCATCTCTTGTATCTGGAAGTTGAGTCATGGCTATTGGACTTCTTTTTCTTGAGAGACAGAAACTTTTGATGAAGCTATTTGGATGACCAGCGAAACATTTCTGTCTCTCAAGAAAAAGAAGTCCAGTAGCCTCGACTCAACTTCCAGATAAACTCACCTAGATGACTGAGAATCTTCACAGACATCTCAGAGTGGGAATTTTGGGAGATGTGTGTTCTGGTCCCAAGTGACCAATGAAACAGAGGGTAACCTTTAGTCACTTCCCTTTCTCTATTTTTTGTGAAGATATAGCAGAGAAAAGAGGTGGGTTTACTGCCTTCTACTCAGTGGAGAAAAGCAGGGGTGCAAATAAACATACCTTTGACTTTCTTTCTCTTTTGTTCAACAGAGCCCCAAACGGATGTCGGATGCCCAGGTCCAAACCGATCCAGTATCTATCATGCCTTATGTCAAACCCAAGTAATGAAGACTCTGAAGCAGCTGGGGAAAAAGTCAGATTACCATCTTTTTTACCTCCTTGCAGTAAAAAAATGAACTTGTTTTGATTCATTCTTCCTTGTCCCCTTGGACATTGCCAAGTGAGTGCTGTAATGCCCAAGACAAAGACTGGGGCACATTTTGAAATTACTTCTTCTTCTTCTTCTTCTTCTTCTTTTTTGAGTACAGCAAAACAGTGGGGAAAAGCCAAAGAGAGGTTTGTATCTGAGGTAGTGAGTAGGCTGACTAGAAAAGAAAAGGAGAGCAGAACAACTACCCCAACTAAAATCCCGTCCTGGCATCAAATCCATATTTGTTAAAATATCATCCATGTTCCAAGGTGAGAACTTTGTTCCCACCTCCTGTTACATGTTTTTAACCTCTCACACTTAGGAATCTCCAATGAGTCCTGAATGGTCTCTGAGTACATAGGTAAATGAAGATGACTTGCTGGGTTAGCAGATCATTTGTGATCCAGTTGGAGAAAGGAACATACTGTAGTCCTAAGTAACCCAGACTCAAGTAGATATCTTGGCTATTTATCGAGGTTTAGCAAATTATTCAGAGCGGCCAAATTTTTGCACACCCAATTTACCTACTCATATGTTCAATATGGATTGGCATTGATCAATAACATCATTTAAGATACCAATTATGTTTCACAAGTTTGTGGAGTTGAGACATGAGATCCTGAAGATGTTGTGTTGTGTTGGCATGCCCCTTGGGATTCTCACTGAAGGCACTGTGCTTGAAAGAATCAAGTTCATTGGTTTGCTAGTTGTGCTTCCAGCAGACTGCCCCACTTAAGCAGAATTAATAGGTAGATCTAGAATATAATGAACAAGCAGCCCTGTGGCATGAGCAGATCACAAGTGTGGATGGTTTGCCTTGCTGGAGACTGGGGAGACCACTGTTGAGGATAGAGCTGAGGCCTCCAGGGAGACACCTATGAGGTGCTTTGCAAAGCATGAGGCCTGCGATAGCCAGCAGAGCAGTAAATGAAAGCTTTAAATAAAGAGTGGGGAAAGTCTTCCAGCACAAGGACCAAATTCAGTTTCTGAACTTTGGGGGGCCTCATGCCTGTGGGGAGGGAGCTGAAAGGCAAAAGAGTGACACCAAAATGCCTCCATTTTTAAGCTTAACATTCTTGCTTCCAATAACAGAGTTGGAACCTATCAATAGTTGCAGAGGACTAGATTTGGTTCCAGAACTTGAGGTTCCTGACTCTGGCTTAAAATGTTTCCAGTTTGTTAGCTATCTTCTGTCTCTTAAAACATGTCAGACGAGTTTCGCATCTAACCCAGGACAGTCTGCTTTGACTGGTTGCAATCTTCCAAGATCTTGGTGGCTTTATTATCTTAGGTGGTTTCGCAGGAGAGACATAGAGCCTTTTGTGAGATTCTTATACAACTGTAGCTCAGTGCAGACATTACACTTAACCAGAACTTAACCAGAAAAGTTACTTGTTTGGTTAACAGTTAACCAGAAAAGTTACTTTTTTGGGACTACAGCTTTCAAGATTCATGGGTTAGAATCTGTAATCCATAAAAGTACCTTGGCTAAGCTCTTCATTTAACCAGCGTTCACATACACTGGTTATGACCCTTTGCAGTGAATGGATTTAGTTTGCCTTGCAATTGAAGGATAGCTTTCCTTGCCCCTCGATGTACCATTTCAAGACTTACTTTCTTTCCTGAATTCAGCCAATGTTTTCAGTTCCATCTGAACTGGGAAACAGCTCAGGACCCATTAAAGAGAGAGGGTAATAAAATCAGATTAGAACTCTGGGCTAAGACAAGCCAGAAATCAGCTGCCAAGCTGATGCATAAGAGGGGGAGAGTCATTGAGGATGGTTTGCCCCTCAAGAGTTATTCCTGGATTTTATTATTTTTATTCTTTTTGGCTCCAATGCATAAGAAGCCTGGAGCAAATTGTCCAAACCAGGCCAATGCATACAGGGAGCCTGGGTGGCACCATGCAAATGGAGAAGTGAGGAAACTACCTTAAACATGGTTTGCTGTCTTCAGATGCCATGGTTTAACCATGGGGAATGAAAACTATAATTGGTTTGTAAATATATTTCATGTTTCACAATATATGGTCTCCACTCTAGCCGTAGTGATAGATTAATGACAGCCCATGTGGTATAGTCAATCGAGTGTTGGCCAAGGCCTCGAGAACCCTGGATTCAAATTGTTGATTGACCATGGAAATTCACTGTGGATGGCTATAGTAAAACTACTTCTTAAATATCTCCTGTACCTTGAAAACCCAGTCAATATCACCATATGCTAGCTGTAATTTAATGAACACAACTAAAAAATGAAACAGCTCTTACACCTCCAGAAGCTGATATGGGAAGGAGATGTGTTCAGGCAACACCCACTGGGAAGTACTATACATACTGAACACAGCAAGATTTGTGTCTGAGTAAACATTGCACTGCCGCAACAGGAAAAGAGTCAAGTTATAAATGTTTATGGCTAGAAGTATGTGCTAAGAGGGGTTTTATTTGTTTTCTAAAAACATTAGCTTGGGGGAAAAGAACAAGTATAAAGCTCGAAAACAGCCACCAAAATGATCTTTTCACGAAATTGTTCACAATTATTAAGAAAAAAAGATCATAAACTTTTCAAGTGTAAGCTTCAAAATGATTTTCAAGTTAATATTATTGAGAAGGCTGAAATGTACAGGGTTTTTTTTCTAACTGAATCTCATGTATTTTTACCTTGATGTGATAAAAGGGGAGAAAATAACTTTTAAACATAAATTAGTTAATGTACTAACAAGAATGTAACACAAGGGGGCAGACTTTGAGTATTTCATATTAGTGTGACTCAAGGGCTGTATTTACTTTTTGTGATGATTATTATTATTATTATTATTTTGTCATATAGATTACAGGCGCATATTCATTATGGGAGTAAGCCCCAATAAACTTAAAAGAGATTTACTTCTGAGTAGATGTTACAAGATTACCCTGTGAAAGAAAAAAATCAGTTTTTCACATGCCTTTTTTCAGTGTCTGTAATTAAATCTAGTAATTTCATTTCTCTACAACTGAAGATTATACAGGGTGGAAAATTATTCTGCTTGTTTTATGAATGTTGAACAAATTTAAGGCCCTGTGATATGCAAGCTTAATAGCATGTATCAAAAATTCAGATTAATGTAAAATTGAGAAAGAATACCACTAATATTGTAATTTAAACTAGCATATGAATTCTATATGGATGTATATTTAGAGTTCCTTCTGATTCAATAAACATTCCTTAAGAAAATCCATTTAGGTTTTCAGTCTCCTAATTGAAAGTTCTCATTCACTGTTATTCTTCTGTAATGTCTGGTACGGACTTGCCTGTGAAACAGTATTCCACAAAATAATATTATGTGATATGCCTGAATGCATATACTGTACACCTTTTTTTTAAAAAAAAAAACCCAGAACCTAGAGAGGAAAGGAGTTTTAAATAACTACTTAATTCTAATTCATGTTGCAGAATTTAAGGTTTAATTATTTACATAACAATTGTAATTTATTAACTGGCACTCATTTTGTGGTGCAGTTTTAAGTACATTATAGGTTTTGAGGAGTGTGGTCTTACTAAATGGTAAAACTAGAATATCACACGCTTTGAGTGTGGGGTCATGGAGGAGCCAATACATGAATGGCGTATTCGTTGTACAGCTGCTATAGGCTCTTATGTAGATATTGAGGTGAGTGTAAGATATATGGGAAACAGTTTGTCTTCTACGAAGTGGCCCAGGGAACATTCTGTTTTCTAAACCAGGTCAATGGTTTATTTCTATCATTCAGGTGTAGTTTTTAAAAATAAGAAAAAAGTAACTGTTTCAGTTACATTGAAGAAGCAGAAAGGAAAAATTTACATCTTGAAGATTGCAATAATCACATCAGCTGGTGTTGGGGTCTGGAACCCTAGTTACTTTTCAAAAGTAACTTTCCAAACTCTGCTTGCAAATAATCGTCTCACAAGCTGCTTACCTCAGTTACGCCTAATTCCATCTCTGCTATGTCTCATGGCAGCAAATGGACTGTGGGAAGAAACAAGCAAGTTCTTTGAATACACTGGTCACGTTCTAAAACAGAGTTCAGCTGGGTTAAGACCTTTAAATTGAAAATGTATGGGCACCTCTCCATCTCTTCAACATTTTTTTCCAATTAGCAACTGAGGGGAGGAAGTGAAACCTTTTTGACTTGTTCCATGTTCCTCACGAGAATCCCACAAACTGAATTTATTATTTACCCAATTAATAAAAAAACCACCGTGTTTCTGTCTGTGCCCCTTAGAGGTTTGTAGTAAGAAAGGAAATAGCAGGTTTCCTCAGATATTTCACTGGAGAAAATGCTGTGCATTTTAGAAAGGTTGCAACATCTCTGTATTTGTCCTGTGGACCATAACCTAAACACTGCATATTGACGAAACAAACAAGGTGGAGACAGAAATATTCATAATCCTGCTTGACCCTCAGTCCTAACATGTTCAGATCTCAGTCTTCACAATCCATGTTGAATGTAAATACCTATAAGCTGACTTTATGGTGCTACTGCATGTTATTTACATGTATACACACATATTTGTACAAACACACACCTGCAGACCATGATGGATGGATCCCATAGCAATCAAAAATCTTGTTTCCAACCGTGTTCTTCTGTGCAAGAAAAGTGGAGCTGGGATTTATGAACAAGTAACCTAAACCAGAGATAGAATCTCAGGTAACCTACTTAGTCACATAAGGGCAGATAGTAAAGTTAGTAAGTGTCTAAATCTGACATTTATGAGAGCTTCCTTGAAAACATTTTCACATCTCATTAAGAATGACCTGAAACATGCTCACTGACATAATCCAGCTGTTAACAAGAGGACAAGGTTTACTAACTTGCATGTGGAGGACATGATCTCAGAAGAACAGAAATCCCAAAATGAGTATGTGTGACTGTGGTGTGGGTCCTCAGTTATTCAGGGCTTGCTGTATGGTTCCAAACTTAGTTCCTCAGATATTCTTGGACTGTAGCTCCCAGAAATCTTCCCCATTAGCTGTGCTTTCAAGGGCTTCTAGGGTTTGCAGTCGAAGAATGTCTGGGGAGCCAAAGGTGGGGAAATTTCCTCTGGGGCTGATACTTCATGTCCATTTCATTGCTGTTTGTGGTCCCACTTGGGACCGGTATGAAGTAATCTAACCACACGTCCATTGCGGGACAAGGGGAGTTTGTCCCGACCATGCCCCCTGAACTGCGATTTAAGCGGGATGAGAGATTTCCCTCCCTGGCCTCTGGAATCGGCTCGTCATGCTTCTCGTGCCGAGATGAGTGCCCGTGAGGTAAGGCTCGTCACGCAATGTGCCATTCTCCATCTAGTGGCAGGAGTGTGAAGTGCCATTCACCAGTACATTCCCTATGGAGTCAGCAACGCAGTGCAGAGAGATTAAAAGTAATTTTGTCATTGTTGATCCAGATTTTAATAGATCATCCCAGATTTGTCAACGTTATTGAAATGGTATGTGTTACCATTTAGGCCAGTAGGGCAGGATACAAATACAATAAATAAATAAATAAATAAATAAATAAATAAATAAATAAATAAATAAATAAATACTAGCTGTACTGGCATGTGCTGGTTTCTCACAGCACTGCTCATTTTCCACACAAATCTGGAGTTGTTCCCTGTGTTTTTACTCCCAACTAGAGATGGGCACGAAATGCTAAAATAGCATTTCGTTTCATTTTTTGTTTCATTCAGTTCAGTTTGTTTCATATGAAACCATTTTTTAAAAAACATTCTTTTCATTTTTTATTTTTTCATTTCATTTTTAATGTACTGTATGTGTACAGAGCTTGTGTAACTTGATTGGGAATGGAAAAAGGCAGGATTTTTAAGCATTTTCTTTTTTCTTTTTGCCACTCCAAGTGCCAATCAGCTGTAGCACTGGTTTAGGGTGGCAAAAATGCTTTAAAAACCCTCCCTCCCTCCCCACCTGATGGGGTGGGGGGGACTTTAAAACTTTTTTCTTCTTTTCTTTTCTTTTTGCTGCTCTAAGTGCCGATCAGCTCTAGCTTGGGCTTAGAGCAGCAAAAAGAAAAATGATTTTTTTCCTAATTTTATTAATAAAAACATAACTGTTGAGATAGCTGTTGTGAGTGTTTTGGGCTGTCTGGCTGTGTTCTGGAAGTTTTTTTCCTGACATTTTGCCAGACTCAGTGGCCGACATCTCTAGAGGGCAAGGAGCTCAGGAGAGTTCTCTCTGTGCTCTGGGGTATAGAATGAGTGAGACTGTGGTGTTTTAAAGTTGTGGGAAAAGGGAAACTTGTCCTATGCAGGAGAATAGGTGTTAGTCATTCTATTGTGATAGAGGGATATCATTAAGAAGTTTCACTGCAATCAGGGGTGGCAGCAATCTTTTTCCGTGTTTGATGGTTGTTGTTAGTTGTTCCATTGTGTGAACTGATCACTGGTGTTTGTGGCTGGGTGGGAGTCAGAACAACAACAATTTCAGTTTTCACGTTTGCACTAAGAGAAGGTGTGCTACTGGTAAAGAATGGAAGCTGTATCATCTGATGATCTGGTCCAGGGAAAAGTGCTGACCAGCTGCAAGTTCCATCATCCTTTCCCTGCACATCCAATGGCGAGGGATACTGGGAACTTGCATTCTGGCAGCATCTGAAAGGTCATACATTGCCCATGTCTAAACTAACCCCAAAGAAAATGGGAATCATAACTCAAGAATGTAACCCTCTTATACAAATTTGGGATATGATTGAGTTTTTCCACACTTTTTCAGTACTACATTTCCCAAGCTCTGCATGTGATCAACTTGTCCAGACCCTGTTAATAAACTTGGAGCCCTACAAAGTGTGCTGCTTTTACAGGACTAGCAGAAATTTGCAGTCCTATGAGCCATGCACAAATGAATTCCCTTTTAGGAACGAGGGTGTGGGAAGTCACAGTTGCTCCAGAGATTCCAGTGTGGGTGGCACTAATAGAAAATCTGGTGCTTACGAAATGCATGACGTGTTAGAAGCAGGAGTCTCTGGAAACTTCTTGGAACATGTGGAACTCATTTTTAGATTGCTAGCTACTTGGTTCCTGCACAAATAACGTGACAACTATATGATAGCTCTATCTTATTGTCTCTTCTTGACTTCATTTCTCTGCTCTGAAAACATGTTTTCCCTTGCCCTTTCCCCCCCATTATCTATTGTGGTACTGCTGCTTCCTGTACACGTGGGGTGGGAAATACTGTCTGCTGTAGGCTTGCTGCTCATTTTCCTTCTATTTCCATTTTAATCGGGTGTTTCCTTATGCAATTTAGGATCAGAAGATCTTTTGGAGCAAGCAGGGGGATGGAACAGGTTTTACTGCAATCTGATATTGGCCTTTGCCCAATTCCTGTGTTTTGCATATGCTAAAGATTAATGAAGTTTTCATCTGCAACCGGATGTGACACAAAGAAAGAAGCAAACGAACTAACAATGCTAGATTGGTACCTGGGAATAGCAGCCCCAGGAGGAGGCAGATGGAGAGCTCACATCTTGTTGAGAACCTTCCAAGATGTTCAGAACGCATCTTGAAATGGCCATTTGTGCACACCGGAACATCAAAGGGTGGCTGTAATGTGATATGGTGAAAATGCTAAATGGCAGTTCATCAGATTAACTCTTTCACATGTGTGAAAAGGATTTCCTATAACACCACATAAGGCAAGTGACCAGGCTGTAGTTGAAGCCCACAAAACCCTTTGAGTTCCATTTAATTCTGCCCCACAGGTGAAAAACCCTCCCCACATATGTTTGTATGTAAACAATAGACACAGTTTAGAATATAAGTAAACAAACAACAACCTGCACTCCAGTGAGCTGGGTACTCATTTTACAGGCCTCCAAGAATGAAAGGGTGTGTCAATCTTGAGCCAGATACCTGAACCTATTGGGAATGACCTCCAAGAATGAAAGGCTGAGTCAATCTTGAGCCAGATACCTGAACCTATTGGGTTGTGAGCAGAGACATAGCTGCAGTACTGCAGTTTAATCACTGCATTGAGTGGCCTCTTATGGCTTTGCCAACCATACACGTTCCACAGGCAAGATGATAATGTTAGTACGATGAAATCTGATTTCTGTATTGTCCAGATAATTAATACCCTAAGTCTGAAAAAGGAATCGTTTATTTATTTGTTTTGAAATAAAATCTAGAAAATCCATCCCTATAAAATTGCATGTACTGCATGAAACACATTAAATGTTCAGATATACATGGAATTGTAGCATGTTGGGAAGGCATGTCATGGGGCGAGTTTGCACTAAGGGGGAGGTAGAGAAATATTTTTAAAAATGGGGCTATCTACTAATGTAGGAAAGCAGAATCAAGAAGCATACACACAATGATAATTCCATGCCCTGGAAGAGTTGTTTATGATAAGCAGACCCATCTTAGCCAATTAACATCATGGTGGAAAGCTTTGTACCAGGCTGGTCCTCACATTGTTGTCATAAGCAGGCAAAGGGCTCAATCACACATGCCAAAAGAGCCTCAGTTATCCTGATTTCGCCATTATTTAGATTGTTTCAAAATTTTCCATTCACACAATGCTAACATCAATTCACTTGCAATCAGCTTATTTCCTCCTCCCTGGTGGGGTTGTTTAAAAAATACCAATCATGTATCAATGCAATTCATTTCAATTCTGCATGTGTGAACATTGCTGCTGGTTTATTTACCTTGCAAAGGGGTCAGTTTGTGGGTGCTGTGTACATTTTATGGCCGATGCAATTATAGCCTTAGTTTTTTCTTAAAAAGCATATTGGAAAATCATTTTTAGTAGTAGCAGCAGCAGCAGCCACAAAAATGACAGGTACACATTGCTCAGAAGGAGACAGCTCTTCCTCCTTCTCTGCAGGTGGGGAGAGAGGGCTTGAGCAGAAAAAGGGCCATTTCCCACTTCAGACTGTTTAATCGTTGTTGTTTTAATTATGCCCAGTGTAGTCTGCTAAAACAGTTCAAATAGCAATGTGAATACGAAAATACACACACACACACACACACACACACACACACACACACACACACACACACACACACACACACACACAGGGAGAGAGGGGGGAAAGTATATGTAGAAACAAAGCAACACAGTTGAGATCAATTGTGTTCTCAACTGTGCTGAGAACACAGATTCCGTTGATATGGTGGCATTGGGTACAGGCTGGTTCATTTTTACTGACATATACAATAAAAAGGGTTGTGTGCGTCTCAGTTCATGCTTATGAAACAACAGAAAAAGCATATCAGGAAAAGCATAGCACAGTAATCACACAGCCCTTTTCTCTCTCACTCTCCACATACACTCTCTTGCACACACCGAGCAGAAAGCTGTATTGTACAAAGACCTGCCTTATTTGCCTGTGGTACATATTGAACAAAGAACTCTGGAGAACCACAAACTCCTTCTCCTCCCTAAAACACACTGCCAGTCTTGACTGACATCTCCATTTAGCTGTGCATCGAGTGTAAAAACAGGAAATTCTGCACTAGCTCTGAAGGTAGGTGAATCCTGTCATGCGACAGCTGGCATGTGTGCGTTAAAAAGAGAAAGCAGAAGCAAGAGGTTCCTTCTCCATTTGCATTTCTCTTCACTGTAACTCTTGAGAAAAGCCACAATCCTGTACTAGATGGCCTTCAAATACCTAAGTGCGGTCTGCTAAAGCAACAGGTTGGGGTCTCTGGCATATGAAACAAGTAGAGTAGGTTTAAGCACTGCTCAGTGGATATAAAGTTGATCTTGAATGATGTGTAAAATTACTCTGCATGTAAACTTAACAACACAAAGAAGTAGTTCACGAGGGAAGAAGGCTTCCAGACATGTCCAAACTTCGGCCCTGCATATCTTTAGGACCACAACTCCTACAGTCCTTTGTCACTGGGAATCTAAGCTTAGAATTCTGGGAGTTGTGGTCCAAAACATCAGGACATCAGGACATGCCTGGTTAGCTCAATCCCCTCTCTATCCTGTGTAGAATTGTAAAGGTCTTGTGGAGGGAAAAATATGGAGATGGGGGATCCCATTTTCCCTCTACAGACAAACCCTAAATATTTCTAACTGGGGTTAGAATGAGGACATGTTCATTCCCCGCTCCTTTCAATTTCCCTTTTTTCCCAGAAAGAAAGGAAGGCAGAAGTTTATTTTATTTTAGTTTTGAATATTGAGTTAATTGTTCATGTAACATCACAGTTTCCAGAAATTTACATCAAAACTCTTGTTTTTGGGCAAAAACAAAAGCATAGTGCTGAAAGCAGTTTACAATTTAAATATATAAGGCTGCAGCACACACATACCCTTTTTGCCTTTTTTGTTTTCCACGTCATAAATTTTTTTTTCCAAAGTGTGATGTCAACATTGGCAACTGGAGGGAAACATTGGCCAAGGGCAACTTGAATTCTGAGGAATAAGGACCTTGCCGTATAGCATTCCAAACTTTGACTTTGAGATCAGATGAGATGTGATGCATTCAGTGTGGCAAAAAAATTGAGAAAAAGAGTTTGATTTGGAGGTGGGTTGAAGTCAATCAAGAAAGGCATGGTTTTTAGCATGCAAGACCACAGTTGGTGTTAGGACTTTCAAGTTAGGTCACCAGTTCATAAAGTTTACATAAATCAAAGATTTTTTTTACAGTATTTTATTGCAGGAGTATAATTGGAAGCAGCCAATTGACTGTTGTTTGCTGAACAACAGTCAACAGTTTTGTGGCTTGTGATGGTCTTGTCGCTCTTAGCTCCCTCAAGGTGCTAGAAACACATGGTTGTATTCCCAATGCTCAGGGAAACTATTGTTCAAATGCATATACACTGGGGCACAGATCTACCCACCATCAGGCTAGATGGTGGGTGGATTTTCTTCTCCCCAAGAGTCAGTAAGTATAGCACCGTGGTGTTTTGTACCTCCAGTGCTGCTTTGGATATCAGCCAAATATGTGTGTGTGTTTGTGTTTGTGTGTGCACACAGATCCCTCAATCTTTTTTTTTAACTGAAGGTATGTCCCATAGTCAGTTTAAACACAAATTTAAAATTGTCCCCCTTCTAAAAAAAACAATCATCCATCTTGACCATGTTGAAAATGTCTAGCTGGCACTTCTTCACTTTTGTTAAAAATGCTAAGAGAAACTGGTTTCCCACAAACTGATCTTATGAGTCACTGGAAATTATGTTTCTGGCTCACCCAGATTTCAATTCAGGAGGAAGTAGGTGTTCCAGCTTACATGTAGCTTAGTGAAAGCAGATCTTCTTCCCAAAGATTTTTCATTGTATTTCCAATTCTCCATTTTGTAATAACAACAACAACAATAATAATAATAATAATAATAATAATAATAATTTCCAATAATAATAATCCATTTTAATAATAATAATAATAATAATAATTTATTGTCATTGTGTGTATATACACAGTATACACATACAATGAAATTCAGACACCCAGATTCAAACACACACACACACACACACACACACACACACACACACACACACACACACACAAATCCCTGAACACTCTCACACACATTAGAAAAAAACCCTCAACACACACATAAAAAAATCCCAGAACACTCCCCCACCCACCACCACCCCCTAAAAACACAAGCATCTACACAACAGGCTAGGTAATACTGTCCAAAAACTAATCTTACTTTGTTTACAGTTGAGTGCCCAAAAACTTCCCAATAAGAATGGCAAACACTACAGTCATGGGAGAATCGGAGATATTTTGTATTATCTTCCTGCTGACACCACTGCCAAAAAGGGTAACAACTTTTATGTTAATATTAATAACCTTTGAACTGCAGAGCTCGAAGTGACCCTTTGGATCATCGAGTCTCAAGGAGTCACAGTGGGAACGGAACTCCCAACCCCAGAGATCTAAGCTGTGGTTCCTTCTTGAACAGAGATGATGATGATGATGGGAGGCAAATGAAATACCCCGGTTGTTGATGAAAAACACTTAAGCATTTAAGGCGTTGGGAACAATACCACATAATTGCACACAGTATCATAGAATCAGAGTTGGAAGAGATCTCAAGGGTCTTCCAGTCCAACCGCCTGCCATGTAGGAACCCCCAGTATTATAATCAATTGTGGAACTCAGAAATAACACCATCAGAGCTGTTCAAGAAAACAAGATATAAGGAACAGCATACACCATGTACTAAATTAGTAGATGCTTAGGTTTTTGGTTAAAACTTGCATTTGTTATATAGTCAAAATTTGAATGGGAGACAGAGTCTTAGGATGTATAAAAGTAGAAAAGACCTTTATTCTCTCTTAATTCTTCCTTAAAAAGCTCTGGCTCTACGCATTTCGGCGGGGCCTTCTTCAGGTGTTGAACAAAACAATATTAAAATTATAAAATTACATATTAAATATCCTTTTGTAAAAGAAATACATGGCTTAGGATTCGTAGACATACTGCAGTACATTACTAAGTACATTAGACATGCCAGAATAATATATAGTACCAGTCAATGTTTTTATAATTTTGATTGATGTGCCTGGTAGATGATGATGATGATGATGATGATGATGATGATGATGATGATGATGATGATGATGATGATGATGATGATGATGATGATGATCTGTCTAGTCAATTGTGACTTGTGGTGATCCTTTTCAGGGTTTTCCAGGTGGAGAACATACACAAAATTATTTTACCATTCCCTTCTTCTTGGGACCTCTGGGACTGTGAAGCTTCCCCAAGGCCACACAGGCTGGAGGCAAACAATGGGGACTTGAACTCCCAACCTCTGTCTCCGCACTTACGTACATACCTAAACCACTAATTTAGACTACCTTCCAACGATGTAAGCCGCCTTTTGTATTCTCGTTCTCTTCAGCTTTGAATATTGTCTTTTCAGGGTGGAAGCTACCTTGAGTCATTCTGAGGAGAAAGATGGGGTGAAAATATTTTATAATGATAAATAAGCTAAAAAGGAGCAGAACACTTCTCAAGAGGAAGAGGGCCCAAATAAACTCTCCCTCTCACTACCCTCAAGGGGCTGTCTGGTGTGCACACAGCACACACAATATTAGATTGAATGACCCCCCCCCATTTTTACAAAAATAACAGATCCCAATATAGGAAAATCACCATCCATAAAAATACGACTGAGCAATATGTGTGTTTTGCATTGTTTTGCTAATAAATACCATTCTTTCCTGCTCTCTTCTGGTTTTTCTTGCTCTGTAAATTTTATGCACAATATATCAATTGTTCAAACTTCTCTCTTTTCCTTTTTTTGAAACAATCCTTGTGGTATAAAATGTGGCTGAGAAGGGCTTTGTAAACCAGGTGGTCACTGACACTTCTCTATATGTAGGTTTTAGAAAGACTTGGCAAAAGAACTGTACAGCAGTAAGTGCACACAAAGACATTTCCCCTTTGTGGAGTCAGTCAGAAGATCTCTGTGATTGTTCTTTATTGTCTGTTTCTCTCTTAATCATTTCTCTTTCAACATCCTAAATTGGTTGTACACGTACGCAGGCAGCGACAAGGCCTGCAAAGTATTAGATAGGCCAAGCTGGTATGTGATTACCAGTTCCAGTCCTTGCCCATTTTTATTGCCAAAGCTCCTTCAAATGATTGCTTCATTTCACTTCTCTCCCCTGTTTCCGGATTTTCTCTCTCTTTCTTTTTGTTGCGTTCTTGGGCATATGCTTCCATAAACCAGCAGAGGGTGCTTCGATTGCATTCCTTTTGGTTCCTGCTCTGAAGCAGAAAAATAAATAAATTTTAAAAATGGACTGATTAACTACTTTCCCTTACCACTTTCAAGACGCTGCCCCTCCCCATGTTCACATAATCTTAAATTGTTATTGGTTATTTTGTGTTAATTATATTTATACCCTAAATTTCCCTCAGTGAGTTCAAGATCAAGACTCTTTTCCCCCTCACATCAACCTTTTGAGGTAGATTAGAGTATAAAATGCTGACTGGACCAAAAGTCAGCTTAAAAGCTTGGCAGAAACTAGAAGGTGGATTTGCCATGTCCCACTATACTGTAGTGGTGATATAACCACTGAGGACAACTACTTTTCAGATAGCTTACTTCTCAGAGATAGGCTCTGTTGCTGTAGTTAAAGGAAACCTCTGGCATTCTCAGAGAATTCATGGTTTCTCACCAAACTGTAAAATTCAGATCAAAACCAAAACAAAAACAAAAATGTTTTTAGCATTTTAAGGACCAACTGCAATATTTTAATGTGAGCTTTATTTGGATTAAGTGCATGTGTCCTCAGATACAGACTTGATCCAAGAAGTTACCTGCTGAAACAGAGAGGCATAGACTGGTGGGGCCACACGGGGATTTGAAAATGGCTTTCGTATATCCTGCCACTGACATATCCTCCCTCAGATAATTTCTGCGACCTAAAAAAAAGTACAGTATTTCTGTAATTGGCTCTTTTTTCTACAAAAATCACGAGACGAATGTTGATTTAACCTGAAACGTGGACAACATTTTGGCTGATTTTTTTTTAGAGGAAGCTGTATACGGTTAGGCAAGAACATAAGAACATGGGAAGAGCCGTGTTGGATCAGGCCAAAGGCCCATCTAGTCCAGCTTCCTGTTTCTCACAGTGCCCCACAAAATGTGTCTGGGAGCGCACAAGACTAGATATCTGTCTCCTGATACCACTCCCCTGCATGTGGCCCTTGAAGTACCATGGTTTTAAGCCTGGAGATTACACATCTCCATCATGGTTTGTAACCTGTGATGGATTTTTCCTTCAGGAATCTGTCCAATCCCTTTTGAAGGCATCCAGGCCAGATGCCATCACCACATCCTGTGGCAGGGAGTTCCATAGACTAACAACATGCTGGGTAAAAAAATAATTCTTTTGTCTGTTCTAGCCCTCCATTTGAGAGTATGTCCCCTAGTTCTGGTATTTTGTGATAGGGAGAAGTATTTTGTACGTCTCAGTCATATCCCCCCTCAGGCACAAAAGAACCTTTCCTCATAAGGGAGGTACCCCAGCCCAGTAATCGTTTTAGTCACTCCCTTCTGCACCTTTTCCAGTTCCACTATGCCTTTTTTGAGATGCCGTGACCAGAACTTTACACGATACTCCAGGTGTGGCCTTACTATTGTTTTGTATAATGGCATGATAATATTGGCTGTTTTATTTTCAATCCCCTTTTTGATGATACCTAGCATGGAACTGGCCTTCTTCACCACTGCCATACACTTTGTAGACACCTTCATTGAGCTGTCCAACAGCATGCCGAGATCTCTTCCCTGATTCGTCACGGATAGCTCAGAGCCCATGAGTTGATAGATAAAGTTTTGATATTTTTTTGTCCTAATATGCATTACAGTAACCTCCTGCCGATCGTGGGGGTTAGGGACCCACCCCACCTGTGATACATGAAAATCTGCGATATGTGGAAGCGGGGGGGCTGGGAGGGGGGGCGATCGCGCGCTTGTCCGAGAAGTCTTGGGGCGGTGTGCACCGGTGGCAGCAGGGGGTTCTGACCTCCTGCCACTGCCCGCCCGCGCTGCCCGAGACTTGTCCAGGGCCGTCTCCATTGAAATGCACTGCCAATGCATTTCAATGGAGAAAATTTTCCCCATAGGAAAACATTGGCTCAATGCTTTCCAATGGAGATTGTGCCCCCCCACCCCCCGCATGGCTCCGAGACTCCTCAGAGGAGCCCAGGGCACGGCGCGGAGCGACCCGATTGCCCCCCGCTGCCCCCTGCGCAGCTTCAAGGATTTTCGGAGGGGCCCAGAGGGGTGGGGAGAGCAATTGCACCGCTCCCGCACCCCCGGCAGCTCCGAGGCATCTTGGAGGGGGTGGGGGATGTCGGGGAGCGATGGGATCACTCCCCGGCACACCCTGGGCCCCTCCGAGAAGCCTGGGAGGTGTGCGGGGGGTGACGGGGAGTGATGCAATCACTCCCTGCCACCCCCCCCTCTGAGGAGCCCCTTTGCCATTGCACACGGACCTCCTGGGAGGTCCTGGCAAGCAGCGCGTGATGGCCAAAGGGACTTTGGCCATGGAGCCCAGTCCTGGGGCTCCGAAGCCAAAAGCCCCTTTGCAATCGCACGCTGCTTGCCTGGACCTCCTGGGAGGCGCGGGTGGGTGGTGCGCGATCCCCCCTCCCTCAAGCCCTTTCTGGTTACTGCGGTATGTGAACTGCGAAAGGGCAGGGGACCACTGTACTTTACATTTTCCTACATTGAAAACTTTTGCCATTTTGCAGCCCATTCTCCCAGTTTGGAGAGATCCTTCTGGAGCTCTTCACAATCTTCTCTGGTTTTTACCACCCAGAAAAGTTTCATGTCATCTGCAAACATGGCCACCTCAGTGCTTATCCCGGTCTCCAGGTCATTTATGAAGAGATTTAAAAACACCAGTCCCAGGACAGATCCCTGTGGCACACTGCTTTTCACCTCTCTCCATTGTGAAAATTTCCCATTGATACCTACTCTTTGTTTCCTGGATCTCAACCAGTTCTCAGTTCAGAAGAGGACCTGCCCTCTTATCCCCTGACTGTGTAATTTTCTCAGCAGCCTTTGGTGAGGGACTGTGTCAAAAGCCTTCTTAAAATCAAGATAGACATTATACACCAGTTCACCCAAATCCACATGCCTGTTGACCTTTTCAAAGAATTCTAAAAGGTTTGTCAGGCAAGACTTACCCTTACAGAAGCCTTGCTGATTTTCCCTCAGCAAGGCTTGTTCTTCAACACTGTGTTTTAAGATTTTCTCTTGGATGAGGCTTTTCACCATCTTCCCTGGAACAGACGTAAGGCTAACCAGCTCCCCCCCTCCTTTTTTTTAAAATATTGGTGTGACATCCTCCAGTCTGTGGTCACTGTGGCCATTTTAAGAGACAAGTTGCATTGCAAAAGAGTTTGGGACGTCAGTATGTGACAGTGCAGCTATTCCAAAGAAGAACTGCCTGGATCACCCATACTAGCCAGGCAGGACAACTGGGAGTGCCAACCTCAAGGGAGGCCTGGAATGTGGTAACGAGGAGTAGGGCCTTCTCAGTGGTTGCTCCCCAGTTGTGGAATCATCTACCTCCAGAAATTCTCTCTTCAAACTTTTAAAAAGCTATTGAAAACTTGGTTATATAGAATGGCATTTCCTGATTTTTCAAACATCTAGCAATATACTCTTCTTATTCCTTTTTCACTTATCTTCCTCCCCCTCCCATTTTAGCAGCCCTTTGGATATTTCTATTTTCATTTTAGTCGTCTTGGGTCCCTTTGGGGAGAAAGGTGGCATAAAAATAAAGTTGTTGTTGTCGTTGTTGTTGGTATAGTTTATTGTTGTAGATTTATGTATATTTTATTTTTACTATGCTGTTTGTGTTCTAGTTTTTTTAAATATATTCCTTTGTTGCTTCTCATGTTATCCTATGTTGTAAACTGCTCAAAGTAGCCCTAGGGCTAGATGGGTGGTATAAAAGTCAAATAAATAAATAAATAAATAAATAAATAAATAAATAAATAAATAAATATTACCATTAAGAGATCTGCAATTTCATTTCTCAGTTCCTTAATTACCCTTGGGTGGATGCCATCTGGGCCCGGTGACTTGTTGATCTTCAATTTAACAATTAAACCTAAAATATCCTCTCTTTTAAGCTGTATTTGATTTAATTCTTTAGTCAAGAGGGGCTGTTAAACACAAACAGAGGCCACATAAAGCATGGGGATGAGGTTTGGTGGAGGAGACAATTGTAATGAGATCTCCTCAGTGCATGATTATATATTAGGCAAAAAGGAGGGTGATGTCTCATCAGGCAGCTGAATATCAGCAAAGTGTATGCCTTGCCTTCCTGACCAGTACTGCTATTCCAGAGAAAATTGTTCTCTATAGTTGGCCAGACCCCACATAACCTGGCTATAACCTGAGTAAGGTTCTTGAAGAGGCAGACATTTCAAATCCTATGGAATTACCCAAGATGTTAGAAGATCTCTCACTGTTGATAGAGAAATAAACACTTGCCTTCTGGGAAGACAAAAGGAAACAAGAAACACAAGAGTGTTTGTCCACTCCAGAGATATAGCAGTTGTGCAGCCGTTTGATACCGATTCAGTTGTCATGGATATGCCACATGGGATTCTGGGAGTTGTAGCATGATAGTTCAGGAGAGTGGACTCCAGTTGTCTCACCAAGAGAGGACAAAGGAGATTAAGAGAGTGGTGCCCTGAGAACATTCAATCTCACCTGATTTCGGAAGCTAAGCAGGGTCGGCCCTGGTTAGTAATTGGATGGGAGACCAACAGGGAATACCAGGTACTGTAGGTGCCTGGAGTAGGAACTGGCAAACTACTCCAGTATTCCTGCCAAGAAAACTCCATGGACATGGGATCACGAAGAGTCGGTCACGACTGTAACAACACAACACAACACTCACAAGGATTCCAGCCACAGTTAAGGAAGGATCCATAGAGAGATGCACGATGATTCATGACAATCTATCTCTTGGTTGAAATAAGTAAGAAATTGTAGTGTCTGATAGAGTTCCATCATACTGCCCGCATCCACAGTTTCAGTCAGTCAGAAGCATTTGTCCTTTAGCATGTGAATCCTTCCAATCTTAAGAACTTGGAAGCTGATTCCCTTGACAGAAGAAAAAGCAGGATTTATCTTTGAATAGTTGGAATATTAGCTCACAGTTTTCTATTATGTAGGAGTACCAGAGCAAACAACAAAAGGGCTTTTTTTTCCAGAGCCAGAACAATGGGGTCATCTGTCAGAATGCCAGAATAATTTATGGATTCTCTTGCATATGAATGAGACAATAACAAGGCTTTCAGGTTTTATTGTTTATTACAGATTACTGCTGAGGAAATCAGAGAATGGGATCAAACAGAAGCTGGAAATACTTCTTTCCTTTGGTTTAAGGTTTTCCTAACCTTCTCTCCCCCCCCCCAATTAAAATTAATAGCTAGAAGTTCCACTTTACATGGATAAATAACTGATTTACTTAAAACTCAGCGTCTTTTACAAGTGAAACCTAAGCACTCAGAGGTAAAGGGCAGTCAGATATATCAAACCTCCTACCAGGTAAGGACAGACCCATGTCACATGTTAAATTAAGCAATTTGAGTGGTGAAAATTTTGTTATTCTAGATGTCTGTGTTTTGTGGCAGAGATTTGAATCAAGATGTTAGTTCCTTGGAAGGCATGGCTAGGGATTGCCTTGGAAGCAGAGGGACATCCTGGACCCAGGACAGAACCTAAAACCTTGTGTGGCATCCCCTGTCCCAGCCATGATGAGCCATCAGTGCAGGGAGATCCTGTAGTGCAGAACTGAGCATGAGATCTATTGAAGGCCTGTTTGATAGGACTGCTATCTTTTTTTCCCCAGTGTGTTTTTAACTAACTGGATTTATATTGCTCCCGTGAGCTTATGGCTTCCCATCTCATGCTCTTTCCCTTTGTGAGCGGTTTTCTACCAGTTACCAATGGAAAGAATGTTTTCTCTGGGTGGTTTCCCTTGACTGATATCATTTTCTTCACTGGAAAAAAGCACATGTGGTACATCTTTCAAGAATTAGATTATGCCAGTTGGCCAAATCCACGCTTTGTGCTTATCTCCATTAGCAACATATATTTGAAGGCCCAGGTCTGTTGCCATGAGATAACACTATTCAATCCCAAAAATATTTCAGAGTCTTGAACTGCATATCCCCCTGCCTCCAACAAGTATTCGCTGAAAGTGCAGAATGCAGATGGGGTGGGATGGGGATATTTTGCTTTTTGAGCTACAAGTCCAAGAATGTTCTAGCCAGCATTGTGACAAAAAGGAACCTTTCCTGCCTCTGAGATCGTACCAGTTCTGGCTTTCTGAATTGGCTTTTTCAAGTTCAGGGGGAAAGTCAGGGTGCCTGTTCTTCCTTACATTCAATCGCTTATAAATTGCCTGCTCCCATATGCATCTTCCTCCCTGAACCATACGATGTATGAATGAAGCTTTGCGGACATATCTCAACAATGACTGAAGTGTGAGGGCACAGGTCAAGGCTTTGTTTCTCCAATGGCACTACTGTTGTTCTGCCAGCCTTGACTAGAAAGCGCTGGCTCCCACTCTTACTTCCTTTCAGGAGAATGTTCCAGGCATTTTAATTTATGTAGGAAAGCCCTTTTTCTCCCTTGAATCATTTGCTGGAATCGTTTTCATTTGAAGACTGGTTGCTTTTTAGAAAGTTTCAGGTGGTGATTGATTTTTAACAAGCTGCTTCTCTCTATCTATCTCTCTCTGAACTTAAATTATAAAGTACAATAGGTACTACTCTGAGGAAGAGGAAATGTTAGCAATGTTTTTGTTATTTTTCTAGTAGCCTAAAGGTATCACCTGTTCCACTTTTGTATTTGTTTTTTGTTTTTTTATGATGGCTAGACGGCTCCTCAGCTTGTTTTGCTTCAACTTAAATTATGTCTTTTTGCAGTGCTGCTGGTATTTTCTTTTGAGTTGTGTGTATTTCAAGCCTAAAATTTAGAATTGGCTTTTATTCCATCCACTTGCTTTTGAATGGAAAATATATATGTAAACAAATAAGCAAAGCAGTGCCACTGAGAATGCTTGATTATTAGATTTAAGATTACAGGAAGTTGATGTGAGGGACTTCTTGAAAGGAAAATGGTGGAACTTGAGTATGCTTTGAGTACAGACCTGGTTCTCTAACAGGCTCCTAAAGATGGGAGAGAGAGAGAGAGAGAGAGAGAGAGAGAACCCACCTAAGACTAAGTTGGAGAGGAGTTTGGTCCTTTTTTGACTATCAGGTGTCCCTCAGGTTACTAAGGCTTCATACAACCAAATCCGTGTATGATTACCTGTATATTTTTTATTTTG
Source organism: Phrynocephalus forsythii (assembly GCA_029282475.1). NCBI lineage: Eukaryota > Metazoa > Chordata > Lepidosauria > Squamata > Agamidae > Phrynocephalus > Phrynocephalus forsythii. Next base: position 110,076,368 of record JAPFRF010000005.1, on the reverse strand, counting down.
TACATTGTATTTTGGTTTTTAAAATGTATTCCTTTGTTTGTTGCTTAGCCCTTGGTCTTGTATAAAAGTCAAATAAATAAATAAAATAAATAAATAAATAAATAAGTGTCTTTTATATGAATCCATATGATCACATAGACATTGTGTTTATAACAACTTATAACCTTGTGTGATTGCATTGACACTATTTTCAATGTTAGTTTCCATTGCTCATAACTTTTACATGGAATTTTACTTTCATTTTAACTGCTTGCATTCTCTTGTAGCTTTAACAGAATGTTGTCTTTTAATGCGGTAAGATGTCCCTCAATTCCATACACTGTACTGTTATTGTACTGTATATTATCCCTCATTAGTGTAAGCCACCTTGGGTCCTTTTCGAAGGAGAAAGGTGGGATAAAAATACTCTAAAATATAAATAAATAAATAAATAAATAATCTGAAATATGAACATAACTTCTAAATACTGTAAAATATTCATGGTCAAAGGCTGAAAGCACAGAGAAGGTGAAGCAATTTGCTGAACGCCTGGGCATGATGAAAGCGGTTGTGATAGCCCCAACGGAGGTTCCTAATCACAGCATTTAGTAATCTATCCAGTCCTGAGCCTCAGTGGCCTATGCAACACTGTTCACCTTGAAGAATAATATCCTTCTGCTACGGGCAAGCTTACTTCTGGAAAGCGGGGAGGGAGAGTTTGCAGCAGCCATTTCAGCTTTGCGCCCAATATTCTGTTCACACCATTGCCCGTCAGATAGCTGGTTGGACAGCTCAGTGGTTTTGGTATCTGGCTGTGCAACCAGAGTTTGGGATCTCGATTGCCCACTGTGCTTCCTGCGAGTAGAGCCTGCCTATGTGGCCTTGGGCAAGATATGTGGCCTAATGGGCATCTTTTAAAGATGCCCCATACTACTACAGTCCCAGAGGCAGGCCCCATCCCCACCCCCAGAAGGAAAATAATGGCAAACGGGGATTGAACCCAGGTTAGTAGTTTTCTCTGCATCTTTTAGAGTGCTGTTGTTCCTCATCTCCATTTGCACCCTAGAATTTAATAAGGAAAGGACATCTACTGGCAGTTTATTATGTTTTAAATCCTCTTTCTAATTATGCCCTAGTGTAGGAATTCTTTCTAACCCTAACCCACACAGTGAATGGGATGACATTTTTTTCAAGCTACCAGAACAACTCCATTCATGTTAATTTGTAGCCAGCAAATATCTCATTGGTATGTGCACATTGCTGGGATTTTTAAAAATCTCATTGTGCATTCATTCCGTTTACCCTGAATTTTTGCCATTTTAATAACCATACTTCTAATTTCGACAAAGTCCCCTGATGCTCTTCACAGTCAGGTTTTGTTCACAAATTCAAAGACCACTATCTTGTTCATTGTAGCAGATTTGTAATGGTACATGTGGAAGTGACTGCAACCATCTACAGAGGCCTTGTCTCCTATATACTCACTTGATCCGATGGATAAACAGATCTTGGACTGGTACATCGCTGCAGCTACTTTGGACTGTGCTGTTATGCACACAGTACATTTAACAAGATGCTAACCTAAAAATTTAGTGACATGGCTGAACACGGTCACTTCACTGCCCACCATTAATTCCAGTTCTCACCTAGGAGATTCTCCACACCTCAAGTTTGGTAGGTTATGTTTTTTTGACATATTATGTTTTTCATTCTGGTCCGCATGGCTGTACATGGTAACATATATCCACATTTGTTTTTCTATAGGGGTAGTGCACTGGAGGGCATATGACCTCAAGCCTGAATTTGTAACTCTGGAGGCAAAAATGGAGGCTGTCCTATTTTCGGCCAGCATTCTCTAGAAAACACAGTGATACTGGGAAAGATGAAAGCATCAGGAAAAGCGAGATTAAATGTGAGAGAGACTAACTTCTTCAAAGAAGCCACAGGCTTGAGTTGAAAGGGGCAGTTGAGGACACAGCATTCTGGAGATTGCTCCTTCAAAGGCTCACCCTGAGTCAGAGTAACTGGATGGCACATAATAACAAATAGGAGGCAACACATTCTAGAAGATCTTGTAGCAAGAGTGGGCAAAGTGTGGTCCTTCAGAGCTTCTTCGACCAAAGGTCCCAGCATTCCTGATTATTATCCGTGCCAAATGAGACAAATGGACTCAGCAATATTCTGGAGCTGCACTTTACTCCTCCCAGCCTCCCAGGCACCTTGGCATTCACTGAACTGGATCTTACACATTCCTCCTTTTTGCTGGGTATATGCCTTTTATGCTTTGATCAGTTTCATTCACTAGTGCCTGTGATTGCGATGCTCTGCTTAACAATGTCAAACAGAATATGAAATATTTACTACTTATTTAGCTCATTAAATAGACTGATGTAAAAACACAACAGCAAGTAGGCAAAACTGATAAAGACCTGCCTGCTGGTCTTCAGAACCGCTCCCCATGGCATGTTTGCTACCATGAAAGAAGGGAAAAGATGAAAAGGCAGAACAAATGAAATGTTGACAATAGGTATCAAAAGAGTCTGGAAACAAAAGGCGACAGAACCATCGCATTCACCACCCTGGTATCTGACATGGGATGTGCACCCATCTCTGTTGCTGAAGCCTTAACTTGAAAGGGTTCCAATGCCAGCACATATGTAAAAATACAGGCAGATACTGATGATTCTTCTGACATACCTTTCTATGCATTGTTTCTTGGCATAAGTCACAAGTAGATTCTCTAGTTTTAACTATTTGTATTGTGGCTGCTGTTTTTATTTGCAGCTTGAGTTCTTGTATGCTTATCGCTATCACTGTCTGCTTGCAGGAAGGATTTGACGCTTCATTTGAAGAAGCTGTAAAACTGCAAAACAGGGGTCAGCATTGGAGTGGAGCAAAAAACATCCAAATGTGCCTTATGCAATGAGAATGAATGCAGAAAACTAGTAATCAAACAGTGACTCATACCAATAAGCATACAGCCAGAACTTGGAATAGTTATCTTTGTTTGCTTGATTGCTTGGTTGTACAGCTATAGCTCAAAAAACATCCTTTCCAAGCTCAGAACAAACCAAAGTGAGGAGCTGGTAATGTGTGATATCCACCCACAACGTGCAAAATAACTTTCTGATGCAGAAAGTAATGCATAACCATTTTGACTAGCCTGGTACTACAAAAATGTCTCTTGTCATGTTCTAAAGCCATCCTAGGCATCCCTAAACCCAGCTGTAGCAAATTCCTTAGTTACTCACAGTGCAAAGAACTTCTTTTATCTCTCCACAATCTCTTGCTGCTCAGCTCCATTGATGACTACCATGCTGCTCCCATAAATATCTGCCAGGAACACAGACAGCAAAATACTTCCCTGTCACATATCAGCAGATACTGTAGGTGGAGCTGACACCAGCTTTGCAGTTGTATGTGTGCATTTACCACATGATCAATAGTTGTCTCTTGTCAGTATGCAGTTACCATGCGCTAAATGGTAATCTGTACTTCCTGCACTTTCATAGCAATCTTGCAAATCCAACATGACTCAGATTTCTTCCACATCTATTACCCAATTCTTAAAGAGCCCAAGATCAACTCAATTTATCCTCTCTGTCTGCATTACTCATCCCCTGTCCTGAACATTTACACCCTTACAGACTTACAGACAGTCCTCACATGCTCTGTTAGTCACAATATCATCAGTTCATATGAATCTACTTATTCAATCTTTTGCTAACAAAACAGATCCATTCAATCCTGTGGGGTCAATGTCTATTACTTTGTATTTCTTTCTCCTTTTTAAAAATCATTTTATCCTGTTCATCTAGAGCCCCCATAAAATATGTATTGATAGGGCCACTGATAATTTAAAATTATAATAATTACTCCACTGAACATGGTAATCAAGGTAGGAAATTAGGAGAGCAAACACAGGGAGGGAGGGGATCACCTAATCCAGAGAAAGACATATACCATATGAAGACCTTTCTCGTTAGGTAAGCATTTCCTTCAGTGACCGGTTCACACAGATCCACCCCCCCCAAAGAAATTGTTTTATTGCTGTTCTTTTACTTGTATTTTCAATATTGCTCTTAATTGTGAATTTCTAATGTAACTATAAAATCCTATATATTGAAATAAATTGTTTTTAGCTATTTTAACATTGTTTTTAATACTGTAAGCCACCTTGGATCCATTAAAACAAACAAACAAGCAAACAAATGCAAAGCTTATTCAGCCAGACCAAGTTTATCCCTATGCAGAATGTTCCTGAATCCTGTGTTGAATCTTGAATCCAGTCAGAATAGGGACATCTGAAAAAGAAAAGACATTTTGGAGTGTGGACACAGATGGAACCTCTGGCCTGCAGAGGGTAAGCATTTACCCTGCAAGGCTCTGAGGTCACCCCCTAAATTCTATCCCTTGTATCAACCAGTCAAGGATTACAGGTTTACAACAAATGAGTGCGGATTTCCTTACAAGCTGCTTTTTTTTCCAATTGAGGGAAAGGGTGGCATATTAAGCAAGTTGCATCCAGCCAATATTTGCAAACATTAATTAAGATATTTCTTGTACCACACGAGGAAGCAGAAGGCAAAACAAAACTGATTCTTGACCAAAAATAACTGATGGAGAAGGGCCACCTGGGACAGGGGCCCGATGACATTAGGAATGTGACCATGCCCTCAATAGCACTTGATACATAAAGGGTGGGAGGGTGTGGAATAATCCCTGGCCACTCCAAGGAATGGGTTTCTTTGGTGCATTGTAGATGAAATTGGGGTGCTGGTGCTGGGGACAAGAGTATGTTTATGTGCACTTGTTGCAGCCACCCACAGATGCTTTATTTCAATTATTTTAAATAGTCATACTCTACCTTTCTCCTTGAAAAGGACCCAAGAACAACAGTGGGTTATACTAATGCAAGAAAGCTAGAACTGGGATAACAGCTTGCAAATAATCTGTCTAGAAACTGATTTCATCAAAACATCAACAATTTTGAAATTAGTTGTTTGACTAACCACTAATTATTCCTCTTTGTTCAGTGGCAGTCCTTACAGTGAGTGGCAAGGGAAGCAATTGAATTTCCCAGAATAGTGTATTGTCCCAAGCTAGGCATGTCAAAAGGCAAATTATTTGATGTTGATTCTGACTTGAATGTGTGTGTGGGGGGGCTACTTAAGAGCTATCAGTGGCTGTTGTGGAGTTTTCGGGCTGTTTGGCCATTTTCTGGAAGTTTTTCTTCCTGACATTTCATCAGACTCTGTGGCCGGCATATTCAGAGGGCAGTTGGTCATGGAGCTAAGAGTTCTCTCTGTGCTCTGGGGTATAGAATGAGTGAGATTGTGGGTTTTTAAAGTTGTAGGAAAGGGGGAACTTGACTTATTCAGGAGAATAGGTGTTAGTCCGTGTATTGTGATGTGGAGGGATTAAGAAGTTTCATTGCAATAAAGGAGGGCCGATCTGTCTATGTGGTTGATGGGTGTCGTTAGCTGTTCTATTGTGTGAAGGGATCACTGGTGCTTGTGGCTGGGTGGGAATCACTGAACTTTTTCAGGCTGTATTTTTCAGTTCTGGAAGCCAGGCTTTGTTGATTTTCAGTACTGGAAGCCAGGCTTTTCTGTTGAAGCTGTGTTGGTGTTTGTGGATTTCAATAGCTTCACTGTGTAGTCTGACATGGTGATTGCTAGTGTTGTCCAGTACCTCTGTGTCCTGGAAGAGGATTTCATGTTCAGTTTGTTTCAGGGTGTGTTCAGCTACTGCTGATTTTTCTGGTGGTTTTAGTCTGCAGTATCTTTCATGTTATTTGATTCTGGTCTGGATGCTGCACATTCTGGTCTCAATATATACCTTCCCACAACTACAAGGTATCCAGTATACTCCTTCAGTGGCAAGGGGGTTCCTTTTGTCCTTTGCTGACCATGCATAATCCAACAGCCAACATTAAAACTTACCTTCTGGGGGAAGGGGCCAATTAGGAAGACTTCTAAATGTAGCCCTACCTTGCTGCCTTCAAGGGTAGGACATTTATTGTATACCAGACGCCCTTACACAGAGGTAGGCCTAAGAAATTGTATACTTCTTAAATACTAAAATTGGATAGTTGTCATTATAAAACAGCATACTGGCTAATTTATGAATTTATGGTGATTGCATTATTGCTGCAATGTAGGAGAAGAGAAGGTGCATGGTTGGGATTATCCCACAAGTGCAAAAATTATATATATTGTGCATATATTGATTCAACTTAGAATCACTGAGTTAGATGAACTTTGGAGTCATCAAATCCAATCTACCATTTAATGAAAGGAACTGCAGGACAGCGTGTAACCAGTTTTGGTGGGTTATGCATTCGCTGCAGTGCTTCAGGCATTAAAGTGTTGTGGGCCAATGCTTCATTAGCATACTGAATTACATTAAAATACCTGTGCTTGCCCCCCTTCTTGATGTTGAATAGACATGGGTGTTTCATTTTGGAAGGGGTCTGGTTCTAAAACAAAACAGCGCAGCGCAGCTACCATTCAGAACCAGGACCCACCCTCCTGAACAAAATTAACCAATGACTTACCTTCCTTTGGGTTGTGTGGGGCAAAACTCTAATGAGAAAGCAGCCTCCAACATGTCATCTTTCCTTTTGCCTGGTGCTGGCCAATCAGACAGGATGTCGGGATGATGCATGTCCTTGCACAGCTCCTGATTGGCCAGTGCAAGGGAGAAGGAAATATGATGTGTTTGGACCCCTTCCAAAACAAAATGGCCATCTCTAATGTTGAAGTCTATAATGCATTAAAAAGAAACAGATAGCAAATCAGATTCCCCAAGTCTAAGTAAATTGGGCTATCAGATGTAGGGCAATGTATAGATTCTCTTTTTCCAAATATATATTGTAGCTCCTGTGATCCTAGCTCCCTCTTCATATAACAAGATTCAGGATGAGAAAACCAAGGCCCTGGCCTTTTAAAACAGTTTCTTACAGATACCCAAATGGCAGTAAATTTGTGAGCTTTTAATGAACATCTGTCCAGCTTCTGGCTCAGAACATTTGAGGGCAAATGCTCTCTTTTAACGCCAATAACAGCCATGGGTAATAAAACACATTCTTCAGTTTCCACGAAGATACATCTGCATATTAGCAACATCATATTGTAGGGAAGCAGAATGTTTTAAAAGTGATATTTTGTTTGGCTTACTGATAGACTGACTTAGAGCATATTGCCTATTCCCACACAGTTTCTCTCCATAGAGAGCTCCACCAACATTTGTCTTTCCAGAATGTTAAGATAGTACATAAGATTCTCCAGATCAAAGAAATATATGAGGGAAAATTTTTCATTTTGTGGCATTTCATTGTCTTGGTTGATTCTGTTTCTTGTTATATTGCTTGATTACACAGCTATTAGCTATTTTAATGCTATATAACGAAGGGCGTGGTGGCTCAGTGGACTAAGGCTCCGAAAACTGTTGACTTCAAAGTCAGCAGCTCAGTGGTTCGAATCCCAGGTGCCACGCAGCGGAGCGAGCTCCCACTGTTCACCCCAGCTCCTGCCAACCTAGCAGTTCGAAAGCATGTAAAATGCAAGTAGATAAATAGGTACTGCAGTAAAAAGTGGGAAGGTAAAAACAGTGTTCCCTTGCAGCCATGCTGGCCACATGGCCATGGAGTTGCACAACACTGTATCTTTGGCTTGAATACGGATATGAGCACTGCCCCTAGAGTCGGACACGACTAGCATGCATGTGCGGGGAAAACCTTTACCTAACGAAGGGTCATGTAATAAACATTAGAAAGCTATTGAAAATATGAAATGGTTTAGAAACAATTCAGAGACTTACTTTCTTCACAGTGGCAACAGATTCAGCTGGTACAGTGGTTATTACATAATGGCTACAATTACTAGTGTAGTATAGAGTATTGATCTTAGTTCAACTTTGGGTTTATTCATTCTGGCTTGGAACAACTGTGGTAGGGTTTCCAAGGTATGTGGGATATTTAAGGAATGGTTTTTATCAGTGTCATTATCCAGGGTGTTCTTATGGCCAAGTGGGATTTGAACTCAGGTCTCCTGAGTCCCAGTCCAACACACTATCCTCTACACCCCATTGATTCTCTGAGACTTATCAAAATGTGCGCATCAGAAAGGCTATTATGATTCCCTGACAACCAGTTCAATGAAACATTTACATATGAAAACACTGGCTGAGAAACATCTTCCACCCTTAATCAAGACAATACAGAAATAGGCCTATGGCCTGAGACAGCTTTAGGTGTGAATCAATCAATATGCAAAAATATTTGGGGGAGATCAGGAAAGCCAGCAAATTCAGGCATTAATTCTTCATACTATCATAAATTCTTCATAAAATATAAGGATTGTACAACTATTTACATAACATCTGAAACTGAATTTCGCTCTGCATTTTGGCCTGTCATGTAAGTTTGTCAACACCAGATTTCTTATTTACTTGGCTACACTGGGTGTTACAGGAAGAAACTGAAAGCAAAGCAAAATGTTCTGCTTGTATAGCACCCCATAGTGCTTAAAGCACTCTGGATGATTTTGAATGTATTTATGCAGGCTACACATTGCATCCCCCCTCCCAGCAACCTGGGTATTTATTTAACAACCTCAGAAGGATGGAAGGCTGAGTGAACCTTGAACAGGCTTACCTGGGATTGAACCCCAGGTTGCGAGTATAAGAACAGCAGTTTAATAATCACTGTGCCACAAGGCTCTTCTGAAAGAGATCCTTTCCACCAGTATTATCTGATCTTTGCAGGGGTGTAGCATTTAAATGTATCCTGTTTGAAATGAGGTTGCTGCCTTGGGCAGCAGATTAGGGCAGTGTGTAAATTATTTCTTACATAATGTATTAATTTATTTTATTGGCTTGGATGGGAAGAGGTACTTGTCTTGTGTCACAACAGTTTGGCTGACTTTGTATAACTCTGCACCTTGATTTGGTTGCATGGAGAGGTTGTAGGACCAGGCTATGAGTTTCTTCTGGCAACTTTACAGTTGATTTCCCAAATGTAAGGAAGTTGTACAGAGTGATTGCCAATACACATAGAAGAGATTATGTTCTTGGTCTCTAGGGACACACCATCATACTTGAACTTTTCTAGTTCCTTTATAGACACTCCTTCTGATTTTCATTTCTTCTGATTCTGCAGTCTCAGAATATTTAATCAGAATATTGCCAAGCACATCCAAAGGAACAATAATGTGTATTGTATAAACCACAAAATTTATAATGCATTAATATTCAACAGTTTTTTTCTCAAGTCATTACTCATGTTATTAACAAGTGTATTGCAAGATATTCAACCTTTTTTGTGAGCAAAGTAATTAAAATACATTCTCCTGGTTTAAGCCAGTGGGGGAAAAAATTAAAGGCTTTGCTGAAGATCCTATTAACCCTGGCAGAATAAATATCAGTAGAGTCAACCATACTGACAAAGCGCCCTGTAATCTACCCAATCTGCTTTCTGAAGACTTTGCTTCCTGTTTCTTCAATAGAAACTAGACTCAAGGTGAGCACAAACGTTAATCAACTTCTAAAAAACACCTTTGCTCTGTAGAGATACAGATTGAAACCAATCCGGTGGAAATGTGGACTGTATGCCTTTCGACACAGCACAGAACTTGGAAAAGTTACTGGTTTTGGAGGACTAAACCCAGCAAGCAGAGATATTGATTTCAGCAATCTCGAGATTAACCGTGGGATCTCAACTATCCCAGACATGTTAAAAGAAAAATCTAGGCCAGCCTCGTGATCTGCAGTAGCTTCTGCAGATCACGACCATGCAAACGGCCATGTTCTTCCCCTTATCACTGCCAAACAAAATGCCTGATTGATCCATCAAGCACCTTTGTTCATGAGAAAAAATGCACACCTATTCCTATAATGAGGTTCTGCAGGCCAGCAAGGAGCTCAGTTTTGGATTAGGTTCAATGGATAGCTGACTAGCAATACTATACAGTGGAACCTTGACTTACATACTGCTTGACTTGCATCATATTTGACTTGCATCCAGAAGGTGCCTGTTTAACTTGAGTCGCAGGCTTTGACTTACATCTCGTAGCCACGGCGCAAGGCACTGGAATTGGGCGGCAGCCACAACCCAGCATCGCGGCTGCTGCCTCCAAACTGCTCCTGCCTTCTTCCCCTCCTCCGGCAGTGGCAGCTTTGGCGAGGCCAGCTCAGAGCACCTGGAGCTGGTCCTCGGCCTCACCGAAGCCGCCGCTGCTACCGGAGGAGAAGAAGGGCCGGGAGCTCAGGGCTGGCCTCACTGGTTAGACAGTCGGCTCAGTCTTGTAAAAAATCTGGCTGCAGAAGTCTGGTCCACAATGGAAGCGTTTTAGTTCGGGAGCTGTACAGTTGTGCGACTCTAATGGTAAGCATAGAGTTGGGGGGAGAAGAACAAGACAGCAGCTGTTGCGGGACCCACTGTACAAGTGCTTCTACGCCAATGCTCGAAGCCTCCGAGCAAAGATGGGAGAACTTGAACATCTGTCAGCTAGGGATAACATTGATATAATAGCCATAACAGAAACCTGGTGGAATGTGGAGAACCAGTGGGACACAGCAATCCCAGGCTATAAACTCTATAGAAGGGATAGAGAGGGGCGGGTTGGAGGAGGAGTGGCCATCTATGTCAAAGAAGGCATAAAATCCAGCAGAATGGAGATTGACAGAGGGCCTGACTCCGCCATAGAATCACTGTGGGTTAAACTACCAGGTCCAAAGAGTGATATGATAGTTGGAGTATTCTATCGTCCACCAGATCAAAACCTTGAGGGGGACCTTGAAATGAGGAGAGAAATCATGGAGGTGGCTAAGAGGGATAGGATAGTAATCATGGGGGACTTTAATTATCCCCACATTGACTGGGCCAATGCGAGCTCCGGGCAAGAAAGAGAAACTGGGTTTCTCGACTTGCTGAATGACTGTGCCTTAGAGCAACTTGTCATGGAGCCCACGCGAGAACAGGCAACTCTAGATCTAATATTGTGTGATACTCAGGACCTCGTCAGGGATGTGAATGTCACTGAGCCTCTGGGGAACAGTGACCATGCTGCAATTACCTTTGCCATGCATGTCGGAGGAAGAGTGTCAACCAAATCAGACATAAAAACCCTTGATTTTGAAGGGCAAACTTCCCTCAGATGAGGAAACTAGTTAGAGAGAAACTGAAGGGGAGGGTTAGAAGAATCCAATCTCTTCAGAGTGCATGGAGCCTGTTTAAAACAACAATAATAGAGGCCCAGCACAAGTGCATACCACAAAGAAAGAAGAGCTCATTTAAGTCCAAGAGGACACCGGCATGGTTAACGAGTGGAGTTAGAGAGGCTCTAAAGCACAAGGAGAGGTCCTTCTGTAAATGGAAATCCTCCCCAAATGAGGAAAATAAAAAGGAACACAAACTCTGGCAAAAGAAATGTAAAAAGATGATAAGGGAGGCAAAGAAAGACTTTGAGGAACGCATGGCTAGCAATATAAAGGGTAATAATAAAAGCTTCTTTAAATATGTTTGAAGTAGAAAACCTGCCAGAGAACCAATTGGGCCTCTGGATGGTGAGAGAGGAAAAGGGGAGGTTAAGGAGGACTTGGATATTGCAGAGAAATTGAACGAGTTCTTTGCGTCTGTCTTCACGACAGAGGACCTTGAAAAGCCGCCCCTCTTGACTAAAGAATTAAATCAAATACAGGTTAAAAGAGAGGAGGTTTTAGGACTAATTGATAAATTGAGGATTAACAAGTCACCGGGCCCAGATGGCATCCACCCAAGGGTTGTTAGGGAACTGAGAAATGAAATTGCAGATCTCTTAACGGTAATATGCAACTTGTCTCTTCAAACGGCCACAGTGCCGGAGGACTGGAGGATAGCGGATGTCACACCAATTTTTAAAAAAGGAAGGAGGGGGACCCAGGAAACTACAGGCCAGTTAGCCTTACATCTGTCCCAGGAAGATGGTGGAAGGCCTCATCCAAGAGAAAATCTTAAAACACATAAAAGAACAAACCTTGCTGAGAGAAAATCAGCATGGTTTCTGTAAGGGTAAATCTTGTCTTACAAACCTTTTAGAATTTTTTGAAAAGGTCAACAGGCACGTGGAGAACCGGTGGATATAGTCTATCTGGATTTTCAAAAGGCTTTTGACACAGTCCCTCACCAAAGGCTGCTGAGAAAATTGCATAGTCAGGGGATAAGAGGGCAGGTCCTCTTATGGATTGAGAACTGGTTGAGATCCCGGAAACAAAGAGTAGGTGTCAATGGGAAATTTTCACAATGGAGAGAAGTGAAAAGCGGTGTGCCCCAGGGCTCGGTCCTGGGACCGGTGCTTTTCAATCTGTTCATAAATGACCTGGAGACAGGGATAAACAGTGTGGTGGCCATGTTTGCAGATGACACAAAACTTTTCCATGTGGTAAAAACCAGAGAAGATTGTGAAGAGCTCCAGAAGGATCTCTCCAAACTGGGGGAGTGGGCTGAGAAATGGCCGTTTTAATGTAACCAAATGTCAAGTAATGCATATTGGGGCAAAAAATCCAAAATTCATCTATCAACTCATGGGCTCTGAGTTATCCGTGACGGATCAGGAAAGAGATCTTGGTGTGTTGGTGGACAGCTCCATGAAGGTGTCTCCCCAATGTGTGGCAGCAGTGAAGAATGCCAATTCCATGCTAGGGATTATCAAAAAGGGGATTGAAAATAAAAGAGCCAACATTATAATGCCGTTATACAAAACAATAGTAAGGCCCCACCTGGAGTATTGTGTACAATTCTGGTCACCGCATCTCAAGAAAGACATAGTGGAACTGGAAAAGGTGCAGAAGAGAGCGACTAAAATGATTACTGGGCTGGGGCACCTCCCTTATGAAGAAAGGCTAAAACAATTGGGCCTCTTCAGTCTGGAAAAAAGGCGCTTGAGGGGGGATATGATTGAGACATACAAAATAATGCAGGGTATGAGTAAAGTGGATAGAGGGAAGCTCTTCTCCCTCTCTCAAAATACCAGAACTAGGGGACATACACTCAAATTGAGTGCTGGGAGAGTAAGAACTGACAAAAGAAAATATTTTTTCACCCAGCGCGTTGTAAGTCTATGGAACTCCCTGCCACAGGATGTGGTGATGGCATCTGGCCTGGATGCCTTCAAAAGGGGATTGGACAGATTCCTAGAGGAAAAGTCCATCACGGGTTACAAACCATGATGGAGATGTGTAATCTCTAGGCTTTAAACCAGGGTACTTCAAGGGCCAGATGCAGGGGAGTGGTATCAGGAGACAGATATCTAGTCTCTTGCGCTCCCAAACGCATCTGGTGGGGCCGCTGTGAGATACAGGAAGCTGGACTAGATGGGCCTTTGGCCTGATCCAGCATGGCTCTTCTTATGTTCTTATGTTCTTATGTTCTAATTTGGAACGTCAGGTTAAAAATCAGTAAAACTTAAATGTTAGACATTGTTGCTATGAACATTAAAAAGTGGAGGCATATAACATGTGGACTATAATTCCACTGCCTCCTCCTCTCTTTGAAGAGACATTTCATTTACATCCCCAGAAGGAATCTCCTATCCCAGGCCAATTTTTGTTAAATTGCTGTTTTCGGGGGTCTTTTTCATTATCTGAAACAGATTAATCCACTTTCCCATTACTTTCTATGGGAAACATTCGTTTGACTTAAGTCATGTTTGACTTAAGTCTAGACCACTGGAACGGATAAATGATGTAAGTCAAGGTTCCACGGTACTGTAATATGTCCTGTTGTGTACTTGGAGGCCTTTGCTCTTGAAGAGGCCATTAAGACTCATCAGTTTTTAAAAAGCTAGGCTCTGGTTGGAGAGTCAAAAGGTTAGAGCTAGTTTGTTGATGTGGGTCAACTCAGCTGCTTGCAGTTTACAATTTTCCTTTGCAAGGTCACCTGTTTTAATGGGAGTCAACACTTGAGAACGTATCAGCTCTGTTGCTAATGCTACCTCATTTGCCTGCCTGCACCATGAGGCAGGCAAATGGGTCATTATGGGTCATTATGACCCAAAATGATTTCCTTCAAAGGCAACTTGGTGGACTGACTTGCTGCAGCTATGATTCGGTCCCACCACCAACATGTAAGGGATTGTGGAATAGTTTCCCCACAGAATGCTGCTTTTTTTGTTCTGTGAAGATATGTAAATAAATGGAAACTCTTTGTCTTACCAGTGTCTTTGAGTGAATGATTGAGATGATAAGTGCCAGTTGAGGAGAACAAGGGTAGTCTCCTGTGAGAGACTTGAAGCTAATTCTTCTCTTTAGGTCCATGAACTGTTTCTACTGCATAACCAGAATTGTTTGAAGCCAGTACTTTCCACACTCTGCTAAGAAACAAAACATATGCCTCTCCATCTTTTATTCCTGCCAGTTATAAAGGAACACATGCAAGCTACACTCTATCCGAAGGCTCGGTCAAGAAGAACCTCTGGTCTAACAAGATCCTAGCCTATAGGTGCAAAGGCACTACAGGAACATATGGACTCTTAGGCTGGACAGTTCCGAACGTTCAATATTGCCTCCACATCTATTGAGTAGTACCCAGTTAACACTTCCAGCTAAGTAACAACATCTGTCATTACAATGGAGGTTTCTGCTGAAGTTGCTTTTTGGACAAGATGAGAAACACTGTTTTTGTTGCTATGTGTTGTCAAGTTCCATATTATGGCAAACCTTGTAGGATTTTTGTGATACTGTATATGAGAAGCTGAACAACTGATTTGGCTGACAATAGCCGGCAGGGATTGAACGTAGGTCTCCCATGTCCCAAGGAAAATGTTCAACCTACTGTGCCACACTGGGTTCTTGGTCATACTCTGGCACAAGGGACAATCTGATCATGCAAGCTTGGATTTTGGAAATGGTCTGAAAAGTAATTATTACAACACCATGACACCCTTCCTCCCAATAAGCACTGCAAATGATTTGTTGCAAAGTAACAAAAGTAATTAGTAATTACACTTGTTGGCTGAAATCCAGCAACGTAATTTACGTACTGTTGCATAATGCTGACATTGCCATCAGCTGTAGTGCCTTTTCAGAAATGAAACGTTTCTAATACCCCCCTAAAGGTCTTGAGGCTGTCGTAGGGACTGCAGCATTGTGGGGAGGAGGGGAAAGTATTGGATTTCTGAAAGTTGCAGCTGCTGAAAAATGTAACTTTTCAAGATTCTGAAGTTTAACTTTCTTTCCTGGAGTGATATTTATAGCAGAGTCTCAAATATGGTGTTCTGTCTTGCATCGCTGCCTTGTTGAGACCAGGCTGTGTGTTTGTTTGTTTGTTTTTGCTATAATTGATATGTAATATTCCACTGAAAGTCAGTATATCCGGAAACATATTGAACAATTTAGTGGTTCATGGAACTATTTTTAGTAATTTGCTTTGTACCAGAGTAGGTTATATTTAGGATGGCCAGTTGGCAGATTACAAGCCACTGCAGTAATTGAATTCTGAGTGATCCTTTTTATTAGCCCTCATTCATCAGAACCAGTCTGTTATACTGTTTAGATTGTTAGGTCCACCCTACATCTTGTCACAGCACCTTGTTAAGAACTGGAGCACATTACTGTTCTGGAGACGTGATTTGGGCAGATAGATCCTTGCAATGCAGCTTTCATACTAATAAATGAAGCTTGCACTTTCTCCTAGTGAAAATTATACAACAATCTTTTGCGAACTACGGGGAGTGTAAGAAGCCCCTGCTTCTATATTCAACAATTAAGATAATTCCTTCTTCTCATTTTAAACATATATCTGATACTTAGGCAAGGTCCTAGGACACCTGAGTTGATATCAACTCCTGGTGATCTTTGTCCATTCAGTATACTTCAGACTAACATAAGAACAAAACATAAGAAGAACCATGCTGGATCAGGCCAAAGGCCCATCTAGTCCAGCTTCCTGTATCTCACAGTGGCCCCACCAAATGCATCTGGGAGCACACAAGACTAGATATCTGTCTCCTGATACCACTCCCCTGCATCTGGCCCTTGAAGTACCCTGGTTTTAAACCTGGAGATTACACATCTCCATCATGGTTTGTAACCTGTGATGGACTTTTCCTCCAGGAATCTGTCCAATCCCCTTTTGAAGGCACCCAGGCCAGATGCCATCACCACCTCCTGTGGCTGGGAGTTCCACAGACTAACAACATGCTGAGTTAAAAAAAAAAATTCCTACACTGCAAGATTGTTGTAAAGATTAAATTCTGCCCTGAGTTCCTTTAAGTAATGGCAACACTTTTAAAGTAAATGTGACATTTATTTAATGTCGATGTGAAATGCGGATTTCAGCCACTGTGAGTGTTAACGTGCTGTCAAGCTACATCATAAATATGACAATCTCTAGCACTTTCAAGTTATGTGAGATATTTAAGGAATGATTTTACTACTACCACGACCACTCTGTGAATTTTCATGGCTGAGCAGGGATTTGGACCTAGTGTTCCTAATTTGGAGGCCAAACACAACTACACCATACTTGGTACCCCTGAACACTCTTACTAGGAGTATGTTTAGTCAAACACATTAAGACTGCAATCAGAGAAAGTATGATTAGAATTGTGTTGCATGCCTCTGAATTCAAACTGTTTACAAGTTTCCTTTGGCAAAAACTGCAACTGAATCAAAGTCTTTTACTGAAACTTTTAATGTAAGAAACAGTATTTTTAAACTTGCAAGTCAAGAAAGAGGTGATTCCTTCTAAATATATATGCATTCTAAGTTTTAAAATCAAAAATCTTTCCTCTCTGGACATAATTAGCATGCATCACCCCTTTAAGAAAAGTGGGGGAGAGAAACAGTTATGCTATAAATAACTACACTTGACTAACTTCAAACAAAGGAGTAAGTTCTGGTTGAGTTCAAGGGGAATTGTTCCAGTACATTTGATTGAAATCTACAAATCTACATTCTTCTGGGTCAGATTTAAGATGGCTTAAACATCAGTTACATTTTTTTTTTCAAACCTTAGTGTAATGAAAGGTTCACTTTATGCTTTCTTTACCAAAACAGTTCTTTGTGATTTACATCTCTGGCCTGCAGTGGTATCTGCTGAATATGTCTTCTTCTTGGGATCATGCATATAGTATGTGACTACCAAAATTTTTAGATCTGAAACACAAAAGCCTGGGAACCACGCTTGGTAAAATAAGCCACATTAAAATATTGCTTGCAGGCTATTTTCAAATGCACTTCCTGGTTCAAACTGAGTGGTTTTGGAGGTTCTTAATTAAAAAGAAATTGGCACACAGAAGATACTTCCTGGAGGTTCGGGTGCAGTGTATTCTCAGAGGGATACACGATCTTGATAAACTCTGGGCGTTTATACACGACCCCTAAGCTCCGCCGCAAATGGCTGCAAGCTCCGGACTTTAAAAATGTTTACCCACCAGCTCCAGAGTTTGCAGACAATTAAGTGCAACCCCGCCCACTTTAGCGCAACCAAACAGCAGTTTTCTTGTACCTGCTTTTTGATGGTGAAAAATTTTGATGCGGAGACTGCCTGAGCTCTCCTCGCTTCTTTCTGTTGTTTTTCTTTTGCCTCCGCCCCTTAAAGAGGAACCAGGAAGTAAACGGAGGTCGGAGCCACTTCCCCCAGCACCGGGGGTAAGCCTTTTATTCTTTTGTCTCTGTCTAAGGCTTTTTTTCCTCCCCCCCCCCCACGCAGACAGAACAAAGAAATGCAGAGCGGGTGGGGACAGAGGAACAGCAACGAACCCTCAAGATCTCTGGTCCGAATTTAAGGGACCAGCGGATCTTAGGGGTCGTGTAAAAAGGCCCTCTGTAATGCTAAGGGAGCCCTGTGGTTGTTCCAGTCTGTACGGGTTGAACCGTGAGCAGAATGAAAGCAGGTTTTGTTACTACTGTTGTTTCTTTAAAAAAAAAAAGCAATCCAAATTAACACATGGCTATCTTTTTTGTTGATAATGTGCCACTTATAAGTACTAAGGTGAAACAGTTACTGAAGCCATGCACTACATATGGATTATATAGGACTTGAAGTGCAAACAAGTAGCTTTCCTAAAATCTGCTCATGTGACCAGGGTTTAGAAAAAAATATTAGTTAAAAATTTGTCCTGTACAGCCTGAGAGTTGATATTTGATACTGAAGGAAGCCAAACATGGATAAAAAGTGCAAATTAAACCACACCTCAGTGAATATGTCTTTTGTACAGCTTCCGCACTTTAAAAAACTCTTTTAAACACCAGTTAAAAACTTCATTGTTTAGAGTAGCTTTCCCTGACTCTTGATCTTTTCATCATCTGGATCTGAAAAATTTCCTGTATCCATTTTGTGGTTGATTTTCTACTTATTTTGTTAGCTTACTTTTATTGCTTTAGATTGTTATTAGCTTTGTATTTTGTAACTTTAAATTAATTTGTATTTTTGTTGTTTTATGTTCTTTATGTTTGGTTATTGTTAGCTTATGATTGAAATACTCTTATTACTATAAACCGCCCAGAGTAGCCTTCGGACTAGTTGGCATGATATACAGATCCATTTAATAAATAAATTTCCTAAATCACAAGCTGCCATACAAAGTTTTTCATGGTGACCCTAAATTAATTTGAAATCTCAATTTCGAAGTCTAGATAATTTGGAATTGCAGATGAGAACTGCCTCTGAAGTACTGTGTCTGTAAATCACATAGTAAGATCAATGCCACATGCCATGTTTTCCACTGTATGGATCGTGACCACATTGCAGCTTAACCAGCCCTGGTTCCCAGTTTGTTTCCAAGCCAAGATAAAAGTACTGGCTATTATATCGAAACCAAATCAGCTGCTATCAAACACTGAGATTTGGGATGGTTCATATATTTCTTGGTGACCCTTAGAATTTCCCCAGAATTTCTAACTAAAACATGGTGTGACAACACCCTTAGAAGTTAGAGCCATGAATATGTAAATCAACAACCAATGCTAGCAGGAGGGTGGGGGGATTTGGGTCATATAAAAGGGTGGAGCCAGCCAAGGGAGAGGAGAACCCGAGTAATAGCTCCGTGAGAGCAGTCAGTTGAGTTGGAAAGAGAGTTAACCTCTAGGCTGTATGGTTTATTGGTGCAGTAGCAGGTTAAGGTCTGGAAGACTTGTATGAATATATGTTATATTGAAGGTAACGCATAACAACAACAATCATTGTTGTGTTTGTTTTATTAATAAAATTTATTCAGGTTTTTAAATTATTACATCTGAGTCCGTTTACATCTATAAGAAGACATAAGTTTCAATGGTGGCAGTGTTATTGAGAAGAAACAGTCATAATTGAGTTTTTATTATCCAAATTAAAAGTTATAATTAATAGCCGAGCATAGAAATGTGGGTGGGAAGTGACAGAATGCCACAAATGGATAATCCAAAATCCAGAAAGCATTGTTCCTTTAAAAAAAAAAACAATGCACAAAGTCCCCCTAGCACTTTGTTTGAAAATGAGCAAACTCTTTCCTAAAAACAAAGCGGAAGTGGACTCCTGTCTGCTTCCAGTGTTGATCAGGAGGGGAAGAGCAGCTTGAAGGGGGGGTCTCTATGTGCCAAATTAGTACTCCTGAACCCTGCAAAGCATCCCATCCCAATTTAGATGTCTGAACATCACCAGAAATACTGATCTTCAGCTCTCCCCACGTGCTTGTGTTCTGCACACATCCTCGGTATAAGGCTGTTGCTCAAAGAACATGATGGTACATACTTTAAAATCGATGGGCACTGCCGTAACTAGGGAGGGGCGGAAGAGTGCATTTGCCCCAGGATACACAGCAATCTGGGGGCGTCTGGTGGGGGAGCAGGAGGAAGTCATGCACCATCCTACCAGCAGTCCTTCTTTCGCCCTGCTAAGGTTTGACAACCCTTAGTCGGGGGGAAGGAGGAGAGGGAAGCAGGTAATGTTTCTTTCCAAGCAGCACCTCCGTTGATTGCCCCCCCTGCTCCTTCCCCCAGCCCCAGCCCCCGCTAAGGCTTGGCAATCATTAGCCCAGGGAAAGGGAGAGAGGGAAGTGTGCACCGGAGGTGTTGCTTGGGGGGGGATCCCATTGCCTGCTTCCCTCTCCTCCTTTCCCTGGGCTAACAATCACCAAGCCTTAGCTAGGGGAAAGGAGGAGGGGAAGCATACTACGGAGGTGACACTTGGGGGGGGGATTACCTGCTTGGCACTGTCCACACGCTGTGTGGTTTGCACAGGAGAGCCTTAACTGGAAAGGAGACCCACAAAGAGGGCATGAGAAGGAGAGACCCTTCTTCCCCTCCCCCACTCTTCCCCCAGGACCTGGGCCCCCTTGCTGGGTGGGTAAGACATGGTTTGGGGGGGTGGAGAGGGCACAAAAACTGACTTTGTCCCTGGGTGCTCCAAACTCTAGCTACACCACTGCTGATAGGGACTTTCTGCAACAAAGTGTTATCCTTGCAGTTAAGGTGATCTAGAACAGGGTTGGGTGGTGCCTTACATGCAGTTCCCCAGTGCTCCTTGGTGTCTCCATTTTCATAGCTACCCAGTGAGATAGTCCTTTAAGAGGCAATTGTGCAATGTCTCTCCCCATCTCTGCCGTCTTTCTGGAAGCAGGCAAAGACCTTCCTCTTCAGGTAAGCTTTACCTGAATGAGAGACTACCTACTATGTGACTTTTATATGGATTGCCATGCATGATTTTATTGATTGATTTCATAATGTTAGTTTCCATCCCTCATAATGGAATGTTTCTTTTTTTTCTTTTAACTGTTCATGTGCTGTTTTTAGCTTTAATGTTGCCTTTTAATTGTTGTAAGATGCCTCTTCTAATTCCCTGTTCTTAAACTTGAATATGAGATGTTCTGGGCTGTATATTGTTCCCCATTATTATAAGCTGCCTTTGGTCCTTTTCCAAGGAGAAAGGCAGGGTAGAAATATTCAGAATAAATAAATACATTAATAAATAAAATTAAAGTTGACAGAGATCCAGGGATCTGGACTTAGTATAAAGCAGCTTTCTACATATTCTTATATTCCATGCTTGTACTTCAATTAAACGAAGATCATTATTTGCAAACTTATCCCACTACTGTTGCACCAATGCTGATACTGTATCTGGTTCTTTACTCAGGAAGTGGGCTGCCATGTACGGTGTTTCAAGTTTAACAATGTGTATATAAATATACTTAAATATGCATAAAGGAAGCGAAGTTAGACATCTCTCTCTCTTCCCCACCTCCACCCCTGCAGACTAACAGACTAACTTTAAGAGTAAATCTGGGATCTCTCTGACAGTGTATCACTTTGATAGCAAACAGAGAAACTGAAGATCATTTTGATTACACAATGAGAAATGAAAAATACAGCTGGTTACAGCTGATATGCAAGATGAAATAAATAGAGGGGGAAAGTGTAGGGATGAGGAAAATATTGTCTCTAGAACCTGAAAAACTAGTTTCTGTGTGAGGCAACATCATTATTTAGAACTGTGCATCTAAAGTCAAAATGCATCCAACTTCTAATAAGAGGAGAAGCAGCAGTGTTTGACGTCTGAGAACAAACGTGCTAATTCTAGTCTTTTGAGTTCTTTCAGAGGCCATCCTGGTAGTAAACAAATTTTCCATTTTAGCAAGAAGCTGCAGGATTCCCTGGAAAGTGTTAACTTACCAGTAACTGTGTGGTTCGTCAGTATTTTGCTGCATGCGGGTTGCCCTCAGATCCGGCTGAATCTTTAAAGGGCAAAAACAATCATTAACCTCAAGGTTGCAGCCCAGTTCCTGCACCCAAAAAGTTCTAATGTACAGCAAACTTACTTAATATCAAAACTTGCCTTTCCAGACATCTCATATGTATGTATTAGAAAGAGGGAACCCAAGGAAGGGAATAAAAGAGGGTGTAGAAAGATTTAAGAAAAGTTACCAGACAGAATGGAGACAATTTTATCTCTTTGATCCAAGGGATACTGGTTTTAAATCACAGGTTATCAAGCCTATCCAATATATTAAGATGTGTAAACTTCATGAAGAACACAATAAGTGTTTATTATCCTTTTGCGAAGGTGGGAAGGGGGGGGGGGAGTTGCATGTGAGTTGATGCTGTATATATTAAACTCCCTGGAGCCATTTATTATCACGAGGTGTTGGATGACTGGCAGAAAGGAAAAAAACTGAAGGTAAGAAGCACTCATGGACCATTCTGCAGAAACACAGGAGCAAATTTGAAATCTGTTAGCTTAAGCCCCTGGTTCATCAAGTTTCTTCAAACCAGTTTGGTCTTTTAAACTGTCTCTTATTTGTAAGCAGAGATGGGCACGACCAGAAATTTTTTTTTTCGAGTTGTCATTTTTCGGGACGGGTCGGTTTCAGCTCGTTTCCGTTTTTTGCGAAATTTTTAAAAAATTTGTCATTTCATCGTGTCGTTTGTCGTTACCACTGCGATTTCGCGCGATTTGACGTCCCAGCGAGTGGCATCCCGCGGGCCTAGGTGTTTTTGTGCCCTAGATGGCGGGCGGGGTGGCGGGGGGCATGGGCGGGCAGCGCGGCAGGGCAGGGGGAGGGGCACACAGGCGGCGGGCGCATGGGCAACGGGCGCGCGGGCGGCGGGCGCGGGTCCCACAATGACCCAGAGCAGGCGGAAAACACTTTAAACTGACTTGCTGCACAAGACTGCATCGAATAAAGCAATTGCAATTTTTATTGCAAACAAAGTGGGCAGTGCACCCACAGCAGAGCTGCAGGCAGGGTATGAAAGGACCTTGGCTTGCCACCAAGCAAATGAAAATTTTAAAATAAATCCACACCTCCCCTCCCACTCAAACCTCCCCCCCCTTTGAAGCACTATCAGAAAAGAAATCCTAACAAACTGCAGAATAAAAAAGAATAAACTGCGTTGCTATTCCCCACAGCAGACAGAGAATGAAAGGAATTATTATTATTATTTCCTAAAAATTCAATTGAATCAATTTCCTCCCTGCCTGCCTAACTGAAATCTAAAGGCTCCGCGAAATCGAAACTAGTCTAGCACAGCAGCCAGTTACACACAGCCCTCTCCCACCCATATCCAAGCCTGGACTGCGACTCTTCTGGGAGTGCCTCACCTTTTTATGCCCTCTTGCACATCCAGAAGTGTCAGTCAAAACCTGGCCATGAGATTGGTAGAATGGGTCCAAAAATTTGCATGGTCCCATCCCATGGCCAGCCCATCATTGCGCAGGTGTAAAAAAATAAAAATAAAATAAAATCAGTGCGACCTTTTACTGCTATAAAAAACCCACTGCTGCTTCTGTAAAAATTCAATCATTTAAAATAGCTAATTTTCACATGTTTCTGTGGTGCTTTGGTGGTTTTTTGGACCACGATTTCAAAAAAAAATATTGCGGACACCATTTTGGATCCCCCCGCACCGCATGGCAAATGGAGACGCCGAGGATGCCCCCTCCCAGCCCGGTACCAGCAGCCCAGGACAGGATGGGGGGAAGGCTGGGGACCCCCCCCCAGAAACCACCCCTCTGGTAGGTGCCCTCAGACAGGCATATTTTCGCCTGCTTTTTTGGCTGGGAATCGTGGTTTTTTTTTTAATTTTTAAAACTTTTTTTCTGTGCCGCTTGGCAGCGCGCGATCACCGCACGATGCCAGGAATGACAACGACAAATCAGACCCAATTTTTCTTTTTTCGGTTCGAGTTCGAGTTCTGACAGCTTAATTGTCGTTACCGTTTCCGTTACGTAACGGAAACGATATCCGAAAACGGAAACGACAATTTCGCCAAGTCGTGCCCATGTCTATTTGTAAGGGAAAAGCTTTCATTCATAGAAGTGCCCACTTCTGACCATCTTATTATGTTGCTTGGATGTAATCCTTGGAATGAGATCCTTGTCAATTCAGAAGAGAAATTGGACAAACTTGCAGTTTCAACACCCCTTTGCATTTTATCGAGAAGCGCACCTTCTATAATATGCAAACACAGTTTGTTTTTTATTTGTTCTTTGTTAATTTTTGGCTTCGGTTTTTGTCTTGTATCCCTTGCGCCTGACCATCTTTACTATTTTAGAATTGGAAGTAGTGATCTTAGTTGTTTTGGCTGTTTTAGTTGTTTAATAATTTATAATCAATACCAAATATGATTGGCAAAACTAAAATAATCCAACTGCAGGAACTTTTCATTGGCATTTTGGAAGAAGCAACTTGCCATTAAAATGGCATCAGAACAGACAACTAGCTCAGAATCATAGAATCACAGAGTTGGAAGAGACTTCAAGTGTCCTCCAGACCAACCCCCTGCCATGCAGGAACCCCCATCAAAGTACCCCAGACAGATGGCCATCCAGCCTCTGCTTAAAAACCTCCAAATAATGATACTCCACCACCCTGCACAACTAGCCCAGGGCATGTGTTTTAGTGTGTTTCAAGTTAAGGCATACATGTAGGAAGAAGATTCGATCTTTGTACTGAAATCCTTGGCCTGTATTTCCTTGCTGTGTTTTCCACATGGATCAGGGTGTGGACTGTTGGATTATGGAGTGCTGACAGCAGGCAGAGAAGTGTATGAAAGGGGAGGAGCCAAAATTCAGTACAACTGGATTTTGAAATGTTGGTAGTCATGAGTAATGCTGTATGTGGTACAATTTGAATATAGCCACCTAAGTCATCCTAATTTCTTCATTTTGGATTTTCTTTTCCTCGTACATCATGCCATGCTAAAACGTAACAAATAATGGATTAAATAACAGATTTATGGATTGTCCAGCTCAAGGAAGACACTCTGAATGCATTCCCAGACAACCCAGGCATATTCATCGTGTCTTTTCTTTTTGATTTTTTTGCATTTTGTATATTAGTACATGCAATGCCAGTGTTCAAGGACTTCTACCCACAGTTCAAAGCAATTTTTATTGACTACAGAGTAGCAAAACAGAGAGAGAGAGAGAGAGAGAGAGAGAGAGAGAGAGAGAGAGAGAGAGAGAGAGAGAGAGAAGGGGGAGAGAGAAGGGGGAGAGAGAAAGAGACGCAAGGCTTTGGTTCAAGGGCCTGTGAAGATTCTCAGTCATCCAGGTGAGGTTGTCTGGAAGTGGAGTCATGGGCCATCCTCCTGTTTAGTGGCTGTTTGGTTCCTCCAATGTAGACGTCTGCACACTCCTCACTGGACTTCTTTTCTCGAAAGACTGCAACATTTCACTACTCATTCAAGCAGCTTTGTCCAAAAAGAAGTCCAGTGACCATGATTCAACTTCCAGATTGGTTCAAAGGCATTAAGCACATTCTATTTGCCAAGCCTTTCACATTATTTTAAATTTGTTCATTGGCTTTGTTTTTCTCCTTTGGCATTCTCATGTAATGAGCCATGGCGAGTTCACCCTAATGAGGAGGTGCTATGACATATCTGTGTTGCAGAACAAAATGCTTGACAAACACACAACTAAAAGAATCTCCACTGCAATTCATCAGTTTGTTGCAATTAGCTGTGGCACATTATGCAAAACCTAAACAAACACCAGTAACCTTCTGGCCAACTATACCATTCCTTTTATTCCTTTACTTTGTTTACCAGATATGTTGCCTCCATTGGAAAATTAAAACAAAAGTATCTTATAAGCATTAAAATAAAAAAAGATCTCTGTATTATCTGGGTTTTTTTTTTTTTTTTTTTACTAAAGAGATAACACAGAAAAAGGTATATTTTGACCCAGGAGGACTGTGTCAGGGCCGGGGTGTGGGTGGCAAGGTAAAATAGGGAAGATGCACAAACCAATGTTTGCACAGTATTTGTGAGACATGGGCTGTTTTCACATGAACACCAAAAACCTCAGAAAAGTTTGATCTGGATCACACACACCCCAGCGGTCACATGGTTGATGTCATGTCACAGATTGGATGTTCCCATGGTCGCGTTTTGGAAATCCACAACTGTTCTGATCCCATGACAGAGAACCACAGCAAAGACACCATAACGGGGGCAAAAAGGTCTGGTGCGGATTTTCCATGTTCCCACAGACGCAAGTTGTCACGACCCACAGACTCACACACACAGGTAAGTTCAGGCTTTTTACTGGAAACTCAGAGCCAAACCCCAATACGTTAAATCAGAAGCAAATCAGAGCCCAGGAGAACCACAGCAAGGTCACGCCTATTCAGGGAGCAAAGCAGAGTCCAAGATAAACAGTCCAAAGGTCAAAGGCAGAATGCCAAGGGTAGCTCATGCCAGGTCCACTGAAAAAGTCCAGAGCCAAGGACAAGGATTGAGTAGGAAGGCAATAGCAAGTTGTCATATCAATGCGTTGCTCCCACAGTTTGCCTCAGCCCTGAATGCTTCATTTATATCTCCAGGGAGCAACATAACTTCCCCAGAAACTAACCCTGTCAAAACTCAGCACTCCCTGAATGCAGACCTCGGTGGCTCAGATAAAGCTTGTCTCTGCTTCTCCTAGTTGTAAGTCTTCGCTGCCTTGACAAGCAGCCCTCTGTGGGGGTGGAGACTCTCCTGAAGATGCTGAGTCACTCTCCTGTGCAGCTGCTGGAGGAACTGACAGCTCAGAAACCCCATCTGGGGCTTCTTCAGGCATTAACTCTTCAGCCTCTGGAATAGGTTCTGGCATGGGCCTGACACAAGTAATGGTTTAAAATCCACATTGGAACAGCAACAAGGATTTTACCACCTTGAGACCACGTACTTGTAAAATGCGCTGGGTTCTGCTTAAGTGGGCGTGGCTGCACTTTATTATTTTTTTTTAAGTCCGCTGCTCTGTGTAAACAATTTTATGCTCCACATCTGCGAGCACTTTGCAGAGGATTTTAGTGGTGATGTGAAAGCAGCCATGGGCAACTGTAGCATGCAGGACTCCTAAGGAGTAAGACAGAAATAAAAACATGGAGCAAGACCAGGACTTGTGGGAGTCTTTGGAAGGAAGACAGGAATCTTCAGGAGCACACAGAACGGCTTTGGAAGCAAAGCAGAGACTTACTGGGAACATGCAGGAATCTTTGGAAGCAAGGCTGGAACTGGTGGAACATACAGGGATCTTTGGAAGGAAGGCAGGAACTAGGGATAGTCGTTCTTCATTTCTCTCCCTCTAGTTTTGTTTTGTTTATTATGATATGATATATTTATAAAAAAATTAATTTCATATTTCCTTTGTTTTGTTTTGCTTTTTTTCTTGCACCGACCAGCTGGCCTGTAAGCCGGGTCAGTGCGGTTTTTAATTTTTCTTTTCGTCCGCTGACCAGCTTGCCCGCAAGCCAGGTCAGTGCTTTTTTTTAACCCATGGTGGGCCAGCGGCATTTTACAGAGGAAACAAAATGGTTCATTTTATTTTTTATTTTTTATTATTTTTTATTAGAAAATTTTAATATACAAAAGAAAAACAAATTCAAAACATTAGCCATACAGAGTCAATCTATCACTAAAGTTCAGCTTCCCTCTGTTCTTCGCGCGGTTTTAACGTTATTCATCTCCCAGCCTTCCTTTCAAACGAACCCCTTTTATATACTTATAAAAAAGGTTCTAAAAATGGATAATAGTCCTTCAAGTTCTACCCTAATCCGGTAAGAGCCTTTAATTCCTTACAATTAGTCTCCATGTAGTTCTTAAATTTTTGCCAGTCTTTTTGGAACCTCTGGTTGTCTTGATCCCTCAGTCTGCATGTCAGTCTGGCCATCTCTGCAAAGTCCAGTAATTTTGCCCTCCATTCATCCAAAGACGGTATATACGTTGTCTTCCAGTTCTGTGCCAGGAGCATTCGTGCCGCTGCTGTTGCATATAAAAATAGCGTCTTGTCTGCTCCTTTAATTTCATTATCCACCAACCCTAACAAAAAAAGTTCAGGTCGTTTTGGGAATGGTTCATTTTAATGGAAAAAATGAGCATTTTGTTTCATCTGCAACGAAATGCTGCTTCATTGTTTTGTTTCATGAAGTAACGAAACAATGAAACAGCATTTTGTTTTTCGTTTTGTGCCCATTCCTAGCAGGAACAGACAAGGACCAAGGCAGGAAGTTACTGAAACTCACAGGAGTCTTGGAAACAAGGCAAGAACAGGGCTTTCAGGGACAGAAGAACACCAGACCTGAGCTCAACAATCACCAGGACTCTTGCGTTGCTCAAGCAAAGAGCAGCAGCACAGGAAGCCTGTATAAGCAGCTTTTCCAGGGCCTCCAGCTGCACTACACCACTGCCATTCATTAGTTCCCCACAAGCCTAAATAAGAGGCATCCCCGCTTCTGCCAGTACTTACAGGGTTCTTGCACTCCTGATTATGACAGACTGAACTTGGCTTCTCCTGAATTGTTGCCCATTTAGCCCAATTTTGTCATCTCTCACAGGTCTCACGGGTCTCAAGAGAAGTTTTTTTTTTTTTTTCAAAGCGCTGGCATGGGATCTTTGGCATGAGCCATTTATATGCTAACCAGGATCAAACCTGCTTAGCTTCCAAACTTAAATGAGATCAGTGTCATTTAGAGTGGTACGGTGACATGAATGTACGAATGTTCCTAGAAGGCATTCCAAGCATGTGGGTCACCAAGGGAGAAAGGGTAGTATCTTCTGACCCTAAACTACTTTGGGTCCTTTCTGATTCTGAAGGAACCCATTGTTGCATGTCCTGCATTCTGAGTTGATCATGAACAGATGACTGAGAGGTACTGAACATAAGAACATAAGAACATAAGAACATAAGAAGAGCCATGCTGGATCAGGCCAAAGGCCCATCTAGCCCAGCTTCCTGTATCTCACAGTGGCCCCACCAGATGCGTTTGGGAGTGCATGAGACTAGATATCTGTCTCCTGATAGCACTCCCCTGCATCTGGCCCTTGAAGTACCACGGTTTGAAGCCTGGAGATTACACATCTCCCTCATGGTTTGTAAACCTGTGATGGACTTTTCCTCCAGGAATCTGTCCAATCCCATTTTGAAGGCATCCAGGCCAGATGCCATCACCTCATCCTGTGGCAGGGAGTTCCACAGACTAACAATGCGCTGGGTAAAAAAATATTTTCTTTTATCTGTTCTTACTCTCCCAGCCCTCGATTTGAGTGTATGTCCCCTAGTTCTGGTATTTCGTGAGAAGGAGAAGAGCCTCCCTCTATCCACTTTACTCATGCCCGCCATTATTTAGTATGTCTCAATCATATCCCCCCTCAGGCACCTTTTTTCCAGACTAAAGAGCCCCAACTGTTTTAGCCTTTCCTCATAAGGGAGGTGCCCCAGCCCAGTAATCATTTTAGTCGCTCTCTTCTGCACCTTTCCAGTTCCACTATGTCTTTCTTGAGATGCGGTGACCAGAATTGTACACAATATTCCAGGTGCAGCCATACTATTGTTTTGTATAATGACATTATAATGTTGGCTGTTTTATTTTCAATCCCCTTTTTGATAATCCCTAGCATGGAATTGGCCTTCTTCACCGCTGCCACACATTGGGTAGACACTTTCATCTAGCTGTCCACCAACACACCAAGATCTGTTTCCTGATCCGTCATGGATAACTCAGAGCCCATGAGTTGATAGATAAAGTTTGGATTTTTTTTTGCACCAATATGCATTACTTTACATTTGGCTACATTAAAACGCATTTGCTATTTCGCAGTCCATTCCCCCAGTTTGGAGAGATCCTTCTGGAGCTCTTCACAATCTTCTCTGGTTTTTACCACATGGAAAAGTTTTGTGTCATCTGCAAACTTGGCCACCTCACTGTTTATCCCTGTCTTCAGGTCATTTATGAACAGATTGAAAACCACCGGTCCCAGGACAGAGCCCTGGGGCACACCGCTTTTCACTTCTCTCCATTGTGAAAATTTCCCATTGACACCTACTCTTTGTTTCCTGGATCTCAACCAGTTCTCAATCCATAAGAGGACTTGCCCTCTTATCCCCTGACTGTGCAATTTTCTCAGCAGCCTTTGGTGAGGGACTGTGTCAAAAGCTTTTTGAAAATCCAGATAGACTATATCCACCGATTCACCCAAATCCACATGCCTGCTGACCTTTTCAAAAAATTCTAAAAGATTTGTCAGACAAGACTTACCCTTACAGAAGCCATGCTGATTTTCTCTCAGCAAGGCTTGTTCTTCTATGTGTTTTAAGATTTTCACTTGGATGAGGCTTTCCACCATCTTCCCTGGGACAGATGTAAGGCTAACTGGCCTGTAGTTTCCCGGGTCCCTCCTCTTTCCTTTTTTAAAAATTGGTGTGACATCTGCTATCCTCCAGTCCTCTGGCACTGTGGCCATTTTACGAGACAAGTTGCATATTACCGTTAAGAGATCTGCAATTTCATTTCTCTGTTCCCTAATAACCCTTGGGTGGATGCCATCTGGGCCTGGTGACTTGTTAATCTTCAATTTATCAATTAGTCCTAAAACATCCTCTCTTTTAACCTGTATTTGATTTAATTCTTTAGTCAAGAGGGGCCGTTCAGGAAGTGGAATCTGCTCAAGGTCTTCTGTCGTGAAGACAGATGCAAAGAACTCTTTTAATTTCTCTGCAATTTCCAAGTCCTCCTTAACCTCCCCTTTTCCTCCTCACCATCCAGAGGGCCAACTGGTTCTGTGGCAGGTTTTCTACTTCTAACATATTTAAAGAAGCTTTTATTATTACCCTTTATATTGCTAGCCATACGTTCCTCAAAATCTTTCCTTGCCTCTCTTATCATCTTCTTACATTTCTTTTGCCAGAGTTTGTGTTCCCTTTTATTTTCCTCATTTTGGGAGGATTTCCATTTACAGAAAGACGTCTCCTTGTGCTTTAGAGCCTTGTGCTTTAGAGCCTCTCTAACTCCATTCATTAACCATGCCGGTGCCCTCTTGGACTTAGAGGAGCTCTTCTTTCTTTGTGGTATACACTTGTGCTGGGCCTCTATTACCATTGTTTTAGACTGGCTCCATGTACTCTGAAGAGATTGGATTCTTCTAACCTTACCCTTCAATTTCTTTCTAACTAGTTTCCTCATCTGAGGGAAGTTTGCCCTTCAAAAATCAAGGGCTTTTATGACTGATTTGGTTGACACTCTTCCTCCGACATTATTTATTTATTTATTTATTTATTTATTGTATTTATATCCCGCTTAATATCAAGAGATCTCTAAGCGGCTTACAAAGCCACAGTTGGCACAAATAATCACAATTGAACAAACAGACAATACACACAACAAACTAATATAGTTAAAAACCAGATAGTGTTCCTGATACTATCTAATAAAAATCTAATAAAAATATCATTCAGAGACATGGCGATGGCGGGGTAAAAAAAAAAAAAACCCTAGGAATCGCCGAAGGCCTCCCGGAAGAGGTAGGTTTTTAAAGCCTTCCGGAAGGCCAGCAGGGACTCTGCAGAGCGCACTTCAGGAGGATGGAATTCCAAAGGCTAGGGGCCGCCACTTTAGTACTCGACTTCCGGGCTTCTCGAGGAGTGGCGACCCGCAGCTCGCGCCTGCCGAACGGGACGGGCCGAGGTGGTTCGCTGAGCGATACGCTCTGTCAGGTAGTCCGGTCCCAAGCCATGGAGGGTTTTATAAACTAAAACCAGGACCTTGAATCTAATCCGGGCTGCAACGGGCAACCAGTGCAAGCGGGCCAGGACTGGCGTGATGTGATCATACCGACGCACGCCGGCCACCAGCCTGGCCGCCGCATTCTGTACCCGCTGCAGCCGCCGGAGGAGAGTCAAGGGCAACCCCATGTAGAGGGCGTTACAGTAGTCCAGCCTCGAGATCACCAGTGCTTGGACCACTGTTCTCAGAGAGTTCGCCGAGGTACGGGCGGATCTGGGCGATCCGACGGAGATGGTAATAGGCGGACCTGGTCACCGACGCCACCTGGGATTCCATGGAGAGCGCCGGGTCCAGGAGCACGCCCAGATTCCGCACCCTCTCCGCGAGCTGGAGGGACACTCCCCCCAAACAGGGGAGGGGGCCACCGTACCCCGACAGCGAGCTCCCAAAGAACATAACCTCCGTCTTCTCGGGGTTGAGCTTAAGCCTGTTCACCCCGGTCCAGGTCAAGAACGGCCTCCAGGCACCCATCGAGGACTTCAACAGCTTCCACAGCAGAGGTGGAAAAGGAGAGATAGAGCTGCGTGTCATCAGCGTACTGATGACAGCAGACTCCAAAACTCCTGATGACCCCGCCAACGGCCTTACGTAGATGTTAAACAGCATGGGGGACAGAGACGACCCCTGTGGAACCCCACAAGGGAGAATCCAAGGGGCCGATAACTCCCCCCCATGCTGAACGTACTGCGGCCGGCCCTCCAGGAAGGAACGGAGCCATCTGCGAGCAGAGCCTCCGATCCCAACCTCAGAGAGCCGGTCCAACAGGATACCGTGGTCGACGGTATCAAAGGCCGCTGACAGATCCAGGAGGACCAACAGGGTAGAGCAACCCCTGTCGGCCGCCCGGATAAGGTCATCTTGCAGGGCGACCAAAGCTGTTTCCACCCGGACGGGGCCTGAACCCGGACTGGCATGGGTCGAGGCACTGCCGATCCTCCAGGTATGACTGCAGCCGGACCGCCGCCACCCTCTCGATCACCTTGCCCATAAACGGGACGTTGGCGATTGGGCGATAGTTTGTTAAATCGTCAACTGCAAGGCCGGGTTTTTTCAAAATGGGCTTAACCACCGTCTCCTTCAGACGGGAGGGAAAAACCCCCTCACTGAAGGAGGCGGTGGCGATGACAGAAGCCCATTCGGCCATGGTCCCTCTGGCAGCTCTAATTAGCCAGGCAGGGCAAGGGTCGAAAGGGGTGGAGGCAGGCCGGCAATGCGCCATAGCCCTGGAGACCTCGACAGCGGAAACAGGCCCAAGCGCATCCAACCGAGGCGACGAAGGCGGACCAGCAACTGGTGATGGCGGGGCGGGACCACTGCAACCGGAGTCAAAGCCGGCACGGATGGCCTCTATTTTTGTTCGAAAAAAGGCTGCGAACTGCTCGCTACTGAAATCAGTAGGAGGAGGCCTGGCCAGACTAGGATTGCTGAGGTCACGAACCACCCGGAAAAGCTCCGCCTGGCGGTTCGAGGCCTCCACAATTCTCAGGGAGGTAAAAGATGTTCTAGCCTCCCTTATCGCGATGGTGTAGCGACTAGACTGGGCATCAACGGCAGCCTTACTCAACGCCGTCCGGGTTTTCCTCCAGCTGCGCTCTAGCCTCCTCCTCTCCTGCTTCATTGCCCTAAGCTCCCCGGTGAACCAAGGGGAAGGCCAGGCTCGGCAACGGAGGAGGCGCTGGGGGCGATCCGGTCTATGGTGTGGGCAGCTGTTTCATGCCATGTGTTAGCCACAACCTCGGCCGGAGCGCCAGTCAAACCACCGGGCAATCCCCCGAAGAGCTCACCGAACCGCTGAGGGTCCATGAGCCTCCGGGGGCGGGCCAAAACAGAGGCCCGAGGGTCCCCGCGGGGAGGGGCCGGAATCGCCAGGGAGAAAGAGAGCAGGTGGTGGTCTGTCCATGACACAGGCAGGGAAACAATGTTCCCCACCTCCAGACACGAGTCCCCCGACATGGAGGTAAAAACCAGATCCAGGGTATGACCGGATCTGTGGGTCAGTACCGGAAAGTCCACCGCCGGCATGCACGTTGAAGTCACCCATCACCAAAAGGCGCGGGGACTTCAACAGAGCAGCGGCGATGAACTCCGTAAGCTCTGGAAGGGAGATTTAACCCAGCACAATGCCAAATCTGTCCCGCTGACCCACCAACAGGTGAAGTACTTCCAACCCCTGGCTAACCAATGTCGAGGCCCTGCTGACATGAAAAGACATGCATGGAAAAGGTAATTGCAGCATGGTCACTGTTCCCCAGAGGCTCAGTGACATTCACATCCCTGACGAGGTCCTGAGTATCACACAATATTAGATCTAGAGTTGCCTGTTCTCAGGTGGTCTCCATGACAAGTTGTTCTAAGGCACAGTCATTCAGCAAGTCAAGAAACCCAATTTCTCTTTCTTGCCTGGAGCTCGCATTGGCCCAGTCAAGTGGGGATAGTTGAAGTCCCCCATGATTACTATCCTATCCCTCTTAGCCACCTCCATGATTTCTCTCCTCATTTCAAGGTCCCCCTCAAGTTTTTGATCTGGTGGACGATAGCATACCCCAACTATCACATCACTCCTTGGACCTGGTAGTTTAACCCACAGTGATTCTATGGTGGAATCAGACCCTCTGTCAATCTCCATTTTGCTGGATTTTACCCCTTCTTTGACATAGATGGCCACTCCCCCTCCAACCCGCCCCTCTCTATCCCTTCTATAGAAGCCTGTGATGGCCGTCTTCAAATATTTGAATAGTAAGTAACCTTGAGGGTAGAGAAAGATTGTTTTTCCCTAGGCCCAAAGGATAGAATGTGAAGCAATGGATTCAAATTACGGTGAATGAAAAGAGATTTTGAGTAAACATTAGGAAGAACCTCTTAGTGGTACAGCCTGTTCAACAGTTCAATGGACTTCCCAAAGGAAGAGCTTTCATCCTTGGAGTTTTTTAGAACACAGCTTAGGGCGTTTATACACGACCCCTAAACTCCGGGGCAAATGGCTCCCAGCTCCGGAGCTTAAAAATGTTTACTCTTTAGCGCGTCCCAGCGCACCTTTCAAGTACCTGCTCTTTGG
The DNA here is from genome assembly GCA_029282475.1 of Phrynocephalus forsythii. Classification (NCBI taxonomy): domain Eukaryota; kingdom Metazoa; phylum Chordata; class Lepidosauria; order Squamata; family Agamidae; genus Phrynocephalus; species Phrynocephalus forsythii. The sequence continues at coordinate 110,041,832 of JAPFRF010000005.1, read as the reverse complement.
AGGTGAAAATTATTTGATCCGGTGTAACGATAGTGAGTGCGGGGCTCTCCTTGCTTCTGTTTGTTGTTTTTTGGCTCCTGCCCCTTTAAGAGCTTCTTTTACAGAGACGAGAGGCAGAACGGAGGTGAGCAGCATGCTTTTCTTTCTCTTTTTCTCCCTCCCCTCACGCAGCCAGCAGCCAGGAAGTGCGGAGGGGGTGGGAATGCAGGAAGAGTGACGAACCCCTAAGATCTCTGGTACGAATTTAAGTGGCCAGCAGATCTTAGGGGTCATGTAAAAAGGCCCCTTAGATGTCCCCTTGTCAAGGATATTTTAGCTGTGGGTTCCTTGCATTGGCAGCTAGCTGGTCTCAATGTCCTTTGGTGTCCCTTCCACCTCTACTGTTATCTGAATCTGTGATTCCATTAAATAGTTCATGATAGACCTCTCAGCATATGTTTGTAAAGATATTTTAGAGTGACTTCTGTTTCTCTGGTTTACTCAAGGAACTAATTCTTGCTCCAAACCGTAGTTAACAAAAGAAACAATCAACAATCTCCAGAAGAAGAATTATTTGTAGTCATATGTAGCAATTTAGGATGACTATGGTGAAACCCGATTATTTGGGACATGAGGTTGCAAAATAGAAAATATGACTTCACCTTTACAGGCATACATGATGGGATCTATCTAGCTTGTTAGTCACAAAGTCGCATTGCTATCATTTGAACAGGACAGTCATAACGGATAAAGGCTGTGTTGTCTCCATTAAAAATCAGTTCAATTTAACATCCTAAGGAATAAATATAGAAATAAGACAAATCTCAAATACAGTATATTAGAAATCAAACAGGGATCTCCCACACAGTCCTTCCTATTTGTTGTATAAAAACTGTGGCATCATGAACATAGTAGGAACTCTTCTCAGGCATCCTGAAATTCCTGTTAATAAGTGGGTAATAACAATTTTTTAATTTATTTTGGAAACTGACAATTTGGTTTTATTTTTTAAACAAGTCAGCATACTATCTTTTGTCCAAAATCTTGTCTTTGAGATCTCTTAATCCAAAGGTATCAATGATATCATGTTACAATTTTTAATATTTTAACTAAATTGCCCCCCTCTTGGATGCAGAGCCACAAGGATACCTCCACCCTTGGGAAAAATAGAACTAAGTTGAAAATTGTGAATTCACTTGCATTCACTTGCTGTGAAGTCACAACAGGGGATGTAGCTCTGTTTGACTTAAGTGCTCACACTTGAATCGAACTATTTACAGTTCTATTAAATAGTCTGAAATGGTTCTATTTACAGCCCTGCAGGTGGTGCTGTTCAAAGGACTGTGCTAACAAGCAAGGATGAGCCCCCCCCATCTCAGTTGTCACCTTCTGACGTTTTGTTAAGATGTGAAAAATATAAAAAATAAAAGAAACAGGAGTGTTGACCAGGAGGACAAGCTTAACAAAATAATACTAAACTATGCTAAAAGGAGATTGTGTGTCTTTCTCTCTGTTTCAGTTTTTGGGTTCCCTGAAGCCTTCTGTCTTTAGAACCCCTCCAAAAGGTATAAAAGCTGGACGTAAACACTGCTGTGTATTTGTTTTAAAGTATGGACTGAGCCCCATATTTAAACTGCAGTAGGGTTTGCATCATGTACAGTGACAGGAGTCGCTGCGGATTCCTACCATTTTTTTTCTAGAGTGTGTCATTTTGGCCAAAGATGCTGTCATAGGTGCATTAGTCCACTTGAAGCTGCCACCTCACTGCCTGCCTCATTTGAAAACACAGCTTCAAAAAGGTAAAAAGGAGGTCATTGCAATTTACAAGAGGATAGGAGGTAAGGAGCCATAGGAAAGGCATTTCTTGCGCCTCCCATGCGCCTCCCACTGGCTCAAAAGTCCATCATTCAGTCAAAACACTATCTCCACTTTATGCTATGGGGTATGTCTTACTGAATGAGCCATTGCCTTCTGCCAGTAACAACAAAGCTGCATCACCTTTGTCCTTGGTTGAATCTGAACTGGGAAGTAATGGCAAAATGTGGTTAACATAAAAGGTTGCTTTCAACCTTTCTGAGTGTCCAACTTGTTTACTGCGGAAAGAGCAAGCCAACGGTACGGTTTAAATCATTTTAAAACTCCCTGCTGCTCCGGATTGGCCAGGCTATCAGGACTCACGCTGACCTCACCCCATTGGATCAAAGATTATAAGACGGAAAGGTTGGTAGTTGTGTGTGTGAGAGAGAGAGTGAGAGAGAGTGAGTGAGTGAGAGAGAGAGAGAGAGAGAGAGAGGCCAAAGTCCCGTTAAACAACCTTTTAAACAGTCCTTTAATATGTTGTGCTATAGTTATTTTGTGTAATACAGCAGCCACATTTCAAAATCTGAACACCTTTCACCAAGGAATAGTACAGTGAAATGAGATATGTTCTAACAAGGGATAAAATTTCAAAATATTTGGGCTTTGATGCTTTAGTAGGTGGACTGTTCTGTTCTTCAAAGCTGCAATGCACATAGACTCTGAAGAATAAAATTGCTGAAGAATTATCAAGGGTGTATTAAGAATTTTGGTTTGGTTTCTGTTTTTTTGTGCCTTGTTGTTATATCACTACTCCCATCATTCTTAGCTGGAGATGATGGGGATTTGAGTATAGCCACAGCTGGAAAGCCATAGCTTCTCTGCCTCTGTAGTAAAACCGCCATCTGAAACTATTCAGATTCCTGTTTCCGTTGAGCTGTCATGAGCCTGTTTCGTCTCTGCCCAGATACTGCTCAAAGCCATGCAGAAACTGGCAAAACAAGTTTACTAAGGGGCTAGAGCAAAGCAGAAACACAAGGAACATGTGTAGCATGGATAATAAGAACTCCAGTGAGGCAAAGATTAAGGGGAGATTCAGGTGTCTCCAGACCACGGACGTCTGCAATGCTATACTCTCCTTATCTCATTATTAACACAAATGGTAAGACTGCCCAGTCTGAGATCTAGGTTTATTGGGTCAAGAAAGAGTCAAGAGCAAAGCCTGGAAATGTTATTTTCAGGAACACGAGTTCAAGAATCTCTAATCCAGCATAGCTAGTGCCCATGTTTGTTGTAGACTTCTGCTAGTTTCAAAACAACCAGTTTTCCAGTCTTGGGTCAAGTGATACAAAAAAATGTCAAGAGTTGGCTGATATATTTTTCGGGGCACATCTCAAGGAACACATCAGACACTGTACTTGGTGGATCCAAATTCGTGGCAGAGGCAGCTTGAGGACTAGGATTTGGGTGTACTTCACCTAAAAAGTTCAGCTGGGGGTGGTGGTAATCTACTCATCCCCAGTCATTGGCAGTCTACTGTCAGTGTTTCAGCCACACAGACATCAATCCCAAAGAGAAGTAGGCTAGTTTGCAGACTGTGGAATATGGGTTCTTCTTCTTCTTCTTCTTCTTCTTCTTCTTCTTCTTCTTCTTCTTCTTCTTCTTCTTCTTCTTCTTCTTCTTCTTCTTCTTCTTCTTCTTCTTCTTCTTCTTCTTCTTGATCATTATCATCTTAATCTTATTCTTATTCATCATATTATTCTAGGTTTATTTTGTTTTTTTTACCGAGGGAGGGTGTTGGTACAGGGAGTTATTTATCATTTAGTTGTCTGTACTGCTCAGGTCTAACACACATTGTGTACCTCATTTTTATATGAAAATGACTGAGAAGTTAAGGAGAGATGTGCTTTACCTCACTTTTATCTTAAGTAAAACATTCTGAATAAGTTGGCAATGCAGTAATCAAATACTGCAAATGTGACCAATGTTCATAAATCACCACCAACACTACTTGCTCTTTAATCACTGTGCCCCATTCTGACAAGTGGCAGGAGATGCTGGGCCAGTGCCAGACAATGTTAGACAAATGCTAGCATCGTATAGAAATTCCAGACAAAAATTGTGTTCCAATGTGATCCACTGCAGTTTTATGTTTCAGGTTATAGTTTCTACTTTAGAGACTTGCTGGGTTAAAACAAAGGGAAAGAAATGCAAAACAACAGCTGTTAAATATCAAAATTCATGCATTTTTGAAGCCCAAAGATTTTGGATGACTCAGTCTTTGCAGCACATATTAAACAACTGGCTATACATTGACTCAACAAATTATTTATTGATATTTTTAAAAGCTCCTCAGATGTTATCGAGTTCTAAAGAAGAATTGTGACCACCATTGCTGGCCAAGTTGTTATGAGGATTTTAAGGCCTTTTTAGTTAATGCATGGCATATGTCCACAGCATTCAGTTAATTCACATATCTGTCTGCACTATTAATAGAGAAGGTTACATGCCGATTATACAGAGTTCAGTCAGTTCTCTTAGGGATACAATAGTTGCAGTGTTCACACACTTGATAAGCGGCATTCCACACAGATATTACAAGCAGCTGGTCTACATAGGATTACTGAAATTTTAATGCATAGAAATGGTTCCATTGCTCTCAACTGGGGTTTTGATCAAAGCCAATGCCATCTTTGTCACCTGTATTTCTTATGCAGCATTACTGAAATATGGAAGTGCTATAATAATTATAAATAGTTTCATTTGATTCCATGGGACTTACCCTGAAGTAAATACTCTTATGAATGGCCATTATAGCAATGTTATAGGACAGTGTTGGCGAACCTATGGCATGTAAAGGGCCCCAGTACATTCTGTCATCCTGTTTCATCCTAGTTCCTGTCTAAACAAATTACGAGCCACAGTGCTGATTGTGATGTATGAACTCTTTGGCAACACCTACTGCTTCTTGCCTTCTACAGAATTGCTAAGGGTACAAGGTCCTTAAGCTGCCTAGATGCCCTAAGCACATCCGATCTCACCTGATTTCGGAAGCTAAGCAGGGTTGGCCCTAGTTAGTAGTTGGATGGGTGACCACCAGGGAATACCAGGTGCTGTAGGCGCCTGGAGTAGGAACTGGCAACCACTGCAGTATTCCTGCTAAGAAAACTCCATGGACATGGGGTCACGAAGAGTCGGTCACGACTGTAACGACACACACGGACAAGGTTCTTGTTCACAGACAAGGTCCTTGCTCCCAAGTCTTGGTTAAATGGCGACCTTGACTGTAACACTTGGAAGATAGTCACTCTGTTCCCATGGAAATATTTCTTTTGGAGCTGTATAATAAATCACAACTGCATTTCTGTGTGCAAAAAAAAAAAATTCAGGTAGTTTTATATGATATCATATCACTTCTGAAATGACGACCAAAGGTCTCATCATTTGCCAAAAAGATGCCTTGTGGCACAGTGGTTAAACTGCTGTACAGTATTGCATCCCAGGTAGCCGGCTCAAGGTTCACTCAGCCTTTCATCCTTCCAAGGTCAGTAAAATGAGTGCCCAGCTGGGAGGGCAATGTGAAGCCTGGATAATTACTTGTAGACCACCAAAGAGTGCTTTAAGCACTATGGATGGTATATAAGCAGCACACTTTGCTTTTTTGGCTTTGTCATTAATGGTGCTCATGTCCTGCAAATACAAGGCTGTGGCTTCTTTTACTGAGTCAATCCATCTCACATTAGGTCTTCCTTCTTTTAACCTGCCACCTTTTATATTTGGCAGCATGTTCATTTTTTCTTTAAATATTGTCTGTTCATGATGTCCCCAAAGTACAATAGCTCCAATGTATCATTCTTGTTTCTAAGAAAAGGTCAGGCTTGATTTGACATAGCACCCACCTCTTCCAACACCACATTTCAATTAGTCCCCCACCTTAGCTTTTGTCACTGTCCAGCCTTTACATCCATAAATAATCAGCAATTCCGTAGTATTTATTTATTTATTTATTTTGAATATGTTTGCCACACCTTTCTTCTTGGAAAAGGACCCAAGTCATCTTACCATAATGAGGGGCAATATACAGTCCAGAACATTTAAGACATGTTCAAGTTTAAGAACATGGAATTAGAAAGGTCATCTGCAACATAATAAGGCAGCATTAAAACTAAAAAGAGCACATAGTTAAAAGAAAAAAATTCCATAATGAGGGATGGAAACTAACATGGAAAACGCAGGTGTACTTATGAAGTCAGTCAATGCAATCATGTATGCTAATCCATCTAAAAAGTCACATAACAGGTAATCCATCATTCAAGGAAAGCTTGCCTGAAGAGGAAGGTCTTTGTCTGCTTCCAGAAAAACAGCAGAGAAGGGGCAATCTTGGCTTCCAGTGGGAGGGAGTGCCAAAGTCTGGGAACATTGACAGAGATACCGTGGTACCTTGTATAAAGGAATTAATTCATTCCAAATGAAATTATGTTTAAGCAAATTTTCCTTTATACAAATTTCCCATAGGAATGCATTGAAAACAGAGTAATCCCTAATCCTGACCATTTTTATGTTGATTCGCCCCATAAATGATTCTGTTAAACAAATTTCCCCTATCTCCGGAATTTTTTGTTGTACATATTTTATGTTATACAAACCGTTTGTTATACGAACGATCCACTGTATACTCTCTCTCTCTCTCTCTCTCTCTCTCTCTCTCTCTCTCTCTCTCTCTCTCTCTCTCTCTGTGTGTGTGTGTGTGTGTGTGTGTGTGTGTGTGTGTGTGTGTGTGTGTGTGTGTGTGTGTGTGGTGTAGTGTAGTGTAGTGTATTTTGGATTGTATGGATGATCTTCATCTCAGTCTCCAATTACATATCCTTAACACTTGAAGAACTTTTCTAATTGCTCTTATAGCTACTATTCCAAGTCTCAGTCTTCTTCTGATTTGGGTTAATCATTAACCAAAGGTATGAAAAATCTGTAACAATTTAGATTCCCTCCGAGTCAACATTGAAGTTATTCTGCATGCTTTACTTTTGTCTTCTGAATGTTCAGATGATAAGTGACTGGCCCATTGGTATGCGTTACCTTGATTCTCCCGTTTTAAGTCCAACACCAGCTCAGGTGCTAAGGTCATCAGGAGAGGCCTTTCTCTCCATCCCGCCACCTTCACATGTGCTTCTCACAAGAACACATGAAAGGGCCTTCTCTGTTGCTGTTCTTAGACTTTGGAACATCCCTCCCGCTGGAGGCCAAGACTGCCCCATCTCTGCTGTCTTTCAGAAGCAGGCAAAGACCTACCTCTTCAGGCAAGCTTTCCCTGAATGAGGGACTACTTACTATGTGACTTTATATGGATTACCATAGAACATGATTGCATTAGCTGGTTTAATAAGAACACCTGTGTTTTCCAATACTTTCCACCATTTATAATGGAATTTTCTTTTCTTTCTGCATGCTCTTTATAACCCTAATGTTACCTTTTAATGTTCTAAAATGCCTCTTCTAATTCCTTGTTCTTGATTTGAATACAGTATGTCTTAAATGTCTAGACTGTGTTTTGTCCCTCGTTACTGTAAGCCACCCTGGGTCCTTTTCCAAGGAGAAAGTTGAGTTATAAATATTCAAAATAAATAAATAACTCATCCCATGTCTAAAATGTACTGATAGAAAAACAATGGAACAATTAAGACACCTAATTTACATAAAATGGAAATTGATACTAATTTGTATATCATGTGAGCTTGCTTATACAGATATATATGATTTGCATAATGTGCTACTGTGTAACTCTGGTTGGGACAACTGTAATATCACCATCACCATCATCATCACCACCACCACCATGACCACCACCACCACCATTTGGAACCATATTAGATATATTACTCATCTTTGCAAAATACAAAAAAAGAGAGAGGGAGGGTTCAGACCCAAATCCATCTGTTCCAACTAGAGTAGATCTACCGAATCAATGAAAACGATATACTGTATGTGTTGGCTCATCTAGTCAGTGTAGTCTAGTTGAGATTAGAGATGGGCACAAATCGAAAAAAATTGCATTTTGGTTTTTCGTTTTTTGTTGAGTGGTCCGTTTCAGTTCGTTTTCATTTTCTGTGAATTTTTGAAAAACTTTTGTTTTTGTTTTTTTGTTTTTTGTTTTTACCCACTTTTTGTGCAATTTTTAAAGCATTTCCGTGTGTGGGCATCCCCCAACGCCCCAGACCAGAGGGAAAACGCTAAGAAAAATGATGCTGGCCGAGACAGAGTATAGACTAGGTATGCAGGGAGGCTGCAAAGGCAGTGGGGGCGTTGCCCAGGGTGCAAGGCAGCCGCAGAGTGACTGTACTGCGGGGCAGGGGAGGATACGCACCTCACCGAGAGGTGCACACACACGCACACTGGGAGGCTGCAGGACTGAAGCTAGAGAGAAATCTCTTCTTTCTCTCCCCTAAGAGCCAGGCTGCAGCCGGCAGGGACACAGAGACACACACCTGCATGGCTGGCCTAAAGTGAAAATAATGAGTTGCAGAGACAGGAATCCCACCCTAACTCCCACCAGAGACTGCAAGGAGGACGGGGGCTGCCAGAGCTTTTTATGCCCTCTGTGGCCGCCAGACCTGGCCAGTCTGCAACCAGGCCATGCTATTGGTTAAAGTTGTTCAAGAATTTACATGATCCCATCACATGGCTTGCCTCCATTTTGTGGCTGGAGTGGCGACATCCATTTTGTCATCCTTAAAGGGAAAAGAAAAATACATCGTGATGGGAGAAGACAAAAACAAACGTTTTAAGGACCCCAACCCCCCCAGTAGATATTATCAGACAGTATAAATAATTATTGCTGCATTTTTATGGATGCCCAGGGTGATTTTTAACATTTAAAACAGCTCATTTCATTGCACGTCACCATTAACGAAAAACGAAACGTAACGGACCTAATTTTCGTGGTTCTGTTTGGTTCATTCCAATTTCATCACAATGTTTGTTATTCGTTTTGTTACGTAACAAAACGAATAACGGATACAAAAAAAGTTCATTTCGTGCCCATCTCTAGTTGAGATTACCAATTAGAATTCAAGCCAAGTTCTTTTTCAGTTATTGCTTCCACAGACTTCATGAAGAATGCATGCCTTATAAAACATGTGTATGTTTTGCAACTGGGAAACGCCTAGTGGATTGCGTGTTGTGCTTTTGATTTCCACACTAATATAAATACAGTGCATACAACAAGAAGTTGACCAGAGATCATTGTTAATTCAGGTTGCACATTGACTTGAAGTATCAAAATAAGTGGCTAAAATCCTCTTATCTTTTGGTGGCAAATTGCTCCAAGTTAACAGTAAAGATTATCAGTTGTACACAACTCAGTTTCTTAACCTAAGGCAATTTGCCTCCAAAAGTTAGTCATTTGTGTCATGGCAAGAGGTTTTGGACCATTGCGCAGATTTATTACTCTGAATATGTTTTTGCAATTATAGTACTGTATTCAGATTTGACATGGAAAAGCCAGAAAGCATGGACAACAAATACATTTTCTTCCTTGTACAATCTCTGTGGTTTTTTTCAAAAAAAAATTACAAGATTGAAAAAGAAGTATCTATATAGTATGTTATTGCTTTTATGCTCTGTGAAGCTGGAACCAACATATAGCAATCCAGTAGGGCTTTCTGGAAAGCAAGATGTTTAAAGAGTGTTTCACCAGTTCCATGACCCCAGTAACTTTTCATAGATGAGCAGGGACTTGAACTCAGACTTTCTAAGTCAATGATGGCAAACCTTTTAGAAACTGAGTGCCCAAACTGCAATTCAAAACTCACTAGTTTTCCGCAAAGTGCGGAAAGTACAGCCATTTAGCCTGAATCCAGGTGCTGTGAAGGGGCGAAGTCGGGTGCCCACAGAAAGGGCTCCGGGTGGTGCCACCTAGGTTCGCCAACACTGTTCTAAGTCTTAGTCCATCACTCTATCCAATACACCACATTGAGTATCTATCTATACCACATTGAGTATCTATCTATCTATCTATCTATCTATCTATCTATCTATCTATCTATCTATCTATCTATCTATCTATCTATCTATCTATCTATCTATCTATCTATCTATCTATCTATCTAATTTTATCTATTTCATGTATTTATGGTGTATTTATGTATTCTGTATTTTAGAACTTCTTATTTATAATAAAATATTTGTAGTGGCTAATATAATATATTAGATTATATACAATACTGTAATATATTTGTGGTGGCTCAGCAGACTAAGACTCCAAAAGCTGTCAGCTGCAAAGTCAGCAGCTCGGCAGTTCATATTCCTGGATGCCACGCAGCGGAGCGAGCTCCCGCTGATAACCCCAGCTCCTGCCAACTTAGCGTTTCAAAAGCATGTAAATGCAAGTAGATAAATAGGTACTGCTGTAAAAAGTGGGAAAGTAAAATAGTGTTTCCTTGTAGTCATGCTGGCCACATGGCCATGGACTTGCACAACACTGGCTCTTTGACTTGAATACGGAAATAAGCACCACCCATAGAGTCGGACATGACTAGCACACATACCTTTTTATTTGTAGAGTACACATATGATATATTATTATAAATATTATCATAATAAATACATGCATATTTCAAGGAAGGGGATATCTAAATATTAGTTGTTGCTATTGCATGTACGAAATACATTTGATATGATTTACACCAAGTGCAAGTAAGAAATATGTTTGCTCTATGTAGCTCAATTTAAATTATCCATTTTCTCAGACAAGAGATTGGAATTATTCCCAAGAATGATAACACTAACATATTAGGCAATTATTCTGATGTATCTCTAAACCTAAATATATTATTCAACTGTTTTACTACACTCATATCAAAACTGTAAAACTTATATCCTTTATCCAATGCATTATTTGTCTTCATATATTCAAAAAAAATGCATCAAATGTTGGCAAATTAAGTTCTTTTGATTCCTCCCTTCTCTTCAAAACACACAAACAAACAAAAACCACTTTCAGGAGTCATGTCCACTATCTAGGGAAAACTTCAACAACTAATAATCCTATGTTCCAGTGTGGTTTGGACTCCTGGCATTTGTGTTTCTGAATATAATCCTCTGGGCTTCTGAAAAAGTTGTGAGATATCCCCAAATGTTTGGGGCTGTTCCATGGACAACTGAAGTGTGTTGTTGTTGTTGTTGTTGTTGTTGTTGCTGCTGCTGCTGCTGCTGCTGCTATTGTTTGGGGCCATATTTCATCCTTATTCTGATGAAGACACCTTCTTCTGAAGACATAATTGGTACCGCTAGGAGAAATAACCTCTCATGCCATAACATAACATAATGTTGACACCCTGTATTTTATTTATTTTAAATATAGTGGATCTTTGTATATCAGAAAATCTGCTTAAAAGAAAAAAATATTCCGGAGATAGGGTAAAATTGCTTAACAGAATTGCCTATGGGGCGAATCTGTACAACTCAAACATGGTCGCGGTTGGAGACTAATCCGTTTTCAATGCATTCCTATGGGAAATTTGTACAAAGGGAAATCTGCTTAACAGAATTTCATTTGGAACAAATTAATTCCTTATACAAGGTACCACTGAATTTTCAGCCTGCTTTACTCCTCAAAAAGGACCCAAGGGGCCTTGCATCATGAGAAGACAAGATTTAAAGCTATAAACAACAAATATACAAATACAGTAATACCTCGGATAAAGAATGCCTCAGATAACAAATTTTTCGGATAACAAATGGAAATTTCCAGGTATATGGCTGCCTTGGATTGTGAATATTCCCTATGGGCTGCCTCAGATAACAAATGTTTCATAATGCCTTGCAAAAAATGTGTACCCTGCATCAATTGCAGGATGCAAAGTTTGTGGAAGGGTGGGAGGAGTTAGAGCATCTTTTTGGTGTTTTGGAGCCTTTCTGGACATGTTTTGCTGAGGGATTTGGATCTTTCGAACTTGGTAAGATCGGGACCTAGCTTTTATTAACCTTTGCACTGTTTTTCTTTGCATTTTGGCTGGAAGGGGCTGGGGTAGTCTTGCTGGTTTCATTTCTCCGTGTTTGCAGTCTTTTTTTCATTGCTCTGCGGGCAAAAATGGGCTGGATTTTTCTTCCTGCTTATGTTTGTTTGTTTGCATTTTCCCCCCATTGCACTTTGGGTGGGAACAGACTGAAGTAGTCTTGCTGGTTTCTCTTGTCCATGTTTGCATTGCACTGCAGGGCGATGTTCTGGGGTGGGGGTGTTCCAGCACTGCAAGCCTTTAAAGTGCATTTTATAAAGAGGTCTGGGACCCCCCCCAGCTTTTTTGCCTTTTTTCAGACCTCCAGAACAGATTAATCGGTTTCCCATTCATTTCAATGGAAACCACGTTTCGGATAACGAATTTTTCCAATAATAAATTGCCTCTGAGAACGAATTAAATTCGTTATCAGAGGTACCACTGTACTAAAAACACATTCAAACATATACATCTCTAACAAATGGCAAACATAAAGCAGTACTAAAAATGCATTCAAAGCAGTAAAGCCCAATAATCCATTTTAAAATCCCACTTGGGCACCCTGAAGAGAACAATCTTTGCCTGTTTCTGGAAGGACTGAAAAGATGGGCCCTTCTTGTCTTCAAGTGAGAGGGAGTTCCAAAGTCTGATACTAGCATGGGAGGACCTCTCCCCATACCCCAACAAATACAGCTGTGAAGGAGTCGAGACTAAGAGAATTCCTGTCCTGATGATCTTAACTTGTATTGTAACTTGTAAATTTTACTGTCAGTTTGTACTTTGGTAAACTTGTGCTGTAGGATTGCCAAGTTTCTGGCTTATGATAGACCTTAATTGGGAAATATTAAGCAGGCAAACCAGTGTTGACCAAACTTCGGACCTCAAGAAGTTTTGGACCACAACTCCCACAGTCCTTTGTCATTGGCAATGCAGGGTTGGAATTCTGGGAGTTGTGGTCCAAAACATCTGGAGGGCCGAAGTTTGGCTACTACTGAGGTAAACACTGGCCGTTACTTCACGAACCTCTCGCTGCGTGGCGAGCCGTAATTTCCGTGCGAATCGACCGCTTCAGTCCGCACGCTCCTCCTCTTTGGATTCGGCGCCACCCCGACCACGCCCCCTAAACCGTGCTCCAAGCGGGGCGAGAGATTCCCCTGCCGGAGGCCGGGAATCTTCTTATCGCATCCCCCTTCGCATCCAAATGGCCAGTTAATATATATTTTTATTTTTATTTTAACTTACTTTTTCTCCGAAATGCCGATGCATAGATATTTCAGTTAACCCGTTCTTTTGATCTTGCCTTCTGTACACGGGGCAGGGGCAACAGAGGGGGGGCAAGCGTCCCCGGGTGACGTGAGCGGAGCCCCTCCGCTGGCAAGGGATGGCGAAGGGCTGCGCAGAGGGAGGGGGAGGGGGTGTCGGAGCCGCCGCTGCAAGACACCCGCGCGCGCGCCCACCCAGAGAGCGGCGGCGGGGCACACAGGGCGATGAAGCTGAGAGAAGCCTCTCCCCGCCCCGCCCCCCCAAAAAAAAACCAACCCAGCTGCTCTGCTTCAGGGAAACACGATGGCCGCCCACAAGTCCTCGGGACAACCGCAGGGGCCTTTGAGCGCCGGGCTTGACCGCTGGCTTGTGCGCCTCTGACCGCAAATGACAGCCGGGTATTGATGCATCGATACGCCGTGGTAATTTTTTTAAAAGAAAGCAGAAACTGGACGTTCCGTGAGGTAGTAATGGATTCGATCTAAAATTTGGCATGGTGAGGCCAGAGAAAGAGGGGTGGGGCGAAGGAAGACCACGTGACCGGCTTCGCATTAGGCACTCTTTAACAGCTACTCTTTCCAGTCCGAGTTCAAGTGTTTATTTTGCTGTTTTATCATGGAAAAAGATTGCCTCCATTTCCTACAGCCTTTCATAGGTTCTATGTTGCCAATTTTTAGCTGTCTCTGCATGTTGGCCAAATCAAAATAATATTCAAAATAACAAATAAATAAATAGTAAAATCTTTGCACATTGGAACCTCATCCTTTTCTTCTACTAGCCAAAATGCTGGGAGAGAGACTAACAAGGCTACACTGTGGGAAATTGGCTACTTCTGTGTTTTACAATATTGGGCAGGCTGCCATGAATACCTATATGTGGGAAAGACAGCATAGAAATACAAAAATACTGTACTGTATGTAGATGATGAGATAATAAAGAAATGGGGAGGGGGACTACATGTGCCAAATTTCCCTAATGCTCATGGTGCTGTGATATACACAAGAAACCTGGCAAGGGGTCACAGGAATGAAAACTCGAGATCAGTAAAAATATTTGTATGAGGGTTACGTTTTTATACACCCACCCCCAGAAAAACAAAAAAACCGTGAAGTGGACTTGTCCAATGTCCACAAAAGCTCACATTAAAATATAACCGTTTTTAAGGTACCATAGTGTTTTTACCTTCTTTATTTTTTTGTATTTTGTATTTTATTTTGTATTTTTATTTTTATTTTTTTCCAGATAACACACCAAAAAAGATCTCTTACCCTAGGGCTGGACTTCACCCTTGTTTCTAATCCAAAGCACATCAAAAGGCTGTTAATGTCTCAAATATGCATTCTGTTCCTTGAAAACAGCGGCTAAGGCAATATCAGACATGGCCTCAGCACTTGGAATAAAAAGATAGAACAGGAAGCTGAAATGGACACTTAACAGTATGGGAAGCGTGGTAAAGTAACTCTCTTCCCCCTTAATGAAGTGTAACTAGCAACAGAGCAAAGAAGTTAAGTAAATAAAGCTCAAACGCTTTGAGCGGCAAGCTCAAACCTGCCTGCCCTGTTTTACAACTTCTCAGTAAATTTCATTTACATCTCTTCGTGGGGGGGAAGGGCTGGAACAAAGAAATCTGATCTCTCTGAATCTTCCTGGAGCCAGCCCAGCAGAAAGAATAACCTTTGAAAGGACCAGGAAGGCCCTGAAATCAACAAAACAGTATCTAAAAAAGAGAATATTAGGTGGTGCAAGAGCTACCTGTGAACATCAATATATCTCATTATTGCTAGATTTTATGATGATAGCATGTTAGAGTAGGGAGGAAACCATGAAGTGTCCTACTTGGTCAGTTTTTCTCATCCATCAAAGTAACATAGAGCTAATCAACTGCTTTTGAAAAGAAATGCATTTACGGTTCAGTTCTGCAGAGCATAACAATCATCTGTTGAGCTAAAGGTCTTGAATTACCCAGAGAAAGATAAGAGGATTCTAGGAATTGTAGTTCTCTCATGTTTCCAAGCTCAGAATGGCCTGTCATCTATCTTGTCAAAAAATTTGGAACAGTCTTCCCACCCTTTCCTGGAGAGAGAGAGAGAGAGAGAGAGAGAGAGAGAGAGAGAGAGAGAGAGAGAGAGAGAGAGAGAGAGAGAGAGAGAGAGAGAGAGAGAGAAAGAAAGAAAGAAAGAAAGAAAGAAAGAAAGAAAGAAAGAAAAAAGCCAACCCTTTCAACTTAAAAAATGATCAATGTCATGCCAACATCTCAGCTGGTTTATTTTTCTAAAAATGAAGACATAGTGAGTAGAGAAATGAAGTTTTGCGAAAATTCGCAAAAATTAGTCGGTTCATAGTACTGGTTTTAAGCGGGCTCCTGGTGGCACCTCTGTGGGGTGGGTGCCTCCTCTCTATAAAGGGAAAGTGGGCTCCTGGAGGCACCCGTGGGTGCCTCCTATCTTCACCCACTAGGAAGGGGAAGCAGGCTTCTACATGGGAGTCTCCCCTCCTCACCTGCTGCTGCTGCAAAATGGTATGCAATAGCCATATGGATATTGCATACCATCATGAGACCAGTGAGTGACAGCGTCATGCCTTCCCTGCACAAGGCTCTCGCACCACCATGTCTCACACAGAAGGGAATTGTACTTGCTGCGTGTAGTAGTGCAATGCAAGCAAGTAGATCTGGCTTAGGGTTAAGGTGGGTTAGTGCAAGGGCTAGGGTTAGGCTAGTGACGGGTAAGGTTACGGTAAGTGGGTTGCACCTCTGGGTGCCTCTCTGACCCACTAAGAAGACAGGAAAGGAGTCAAGGGTTAGGGTTAGGGTTAGGGGGCTTAAGGGGCTTTTGGCACATCCCAGAAGTCTCCATGGCCAAGTGGCCATGCGTTTGGTGGGATGGCTCCAAAAATTTGCATTTCCCACCACATGGCTGGCCACTCGGCCAGCCCATCATGCGCACTGCGCAGGTGTAAATAAAATAAAATAAAATAAAATCAATGGAGGACAGAGGAGGAGAGGAGATACATTTTGTTGCAAGAAAAAACCCACTGCTACTGTGAAAAATCTGGCAGTTTATAAATTTTTGCGTGTTTCTGTTGTGCTTCTGTGTTTTTGGACCACGATTTCAAAAACAATATTGTGTTCGCCGCCCCATTTTGGATCCCCGCCCGCACCGCATGGCAACACACTCGAGTCCGGCTGCCCAGGACGGGGGGAGGCAGGACCCCCCTCCAGAAAACCCCTCCGGTAGGTGCGCTGCGCCCTTAGTCAAGCAGGCATTTTTCCGCCTGCTTTTTGGCCCGGGAATGGGTGGGGGAGAGTTTAAAATAGCTGCGGCGGCCGGCGGCCGGCGAGACTGGGCTTTTTCCTGGCTGCCTGCGAGCCTGCGGCGAGTCCCACCAGAACAGCCCAGGACGGGGGATGGGGGGAGGCCGGGGACGTCCAGAAACAACCCCTCTGGTAGGTGCCCTGAGGCACGGCAGGCATTTTCTGCCTCCGGGTTTTTTTAACTTTTAAAAACTGTTCGACAAATCAGACCAAAATTGTTCGAGCTCGAAGTCTGGCGGAGTAATTCCCATTACCGTTTCCGTAGAGTAACGGAACCGAGTAATGGAAACGGAAACGGAAACGGGAATACCGCTAAGTCGTGCCCATCTCTAATAGTGAGTAATTCCTGGTCAACCATGTATTTCACTCCCAGCTATAACACTCATGATTGGATAGTGACATCATAAAGTTTTAAGTGCAGATGTATGACTTCCATATGTTTTATGCCCAGAAGACAATTGTTTAGGAATAATTTAGAGGAAAGGATATGTTTTAATCGGAGTAGTTTCCCACATATGTATCAGAGAAAAGTGAGTAGTGATCTTCTGCCCAGTATGGTAGAAACACAGTAGGGGAAAATGGACTGCAACTCCTATAGCTATAACGACCAATAATGGGCTGTTGTACCACTCAGTCTGCTGTTCTGTGAATTTGAAAGAGCAAAGAAAATTAACAAATTAGCAAATAACTCCATTACATATTGTGCAAAAAAACTTTTGCTTCTTTTATTGCAGTTGGTTGATGTTTTTTAATTAAGCTGTTATGAACAGGGCTGGCCCTACCATTAGGCAGAATGAGGCAATCATCTCTGGTCTCAGATGGTAGGGGTGATGGGGAAGAACTTAACACTGTTCCTTCTGAATGCTCTCTCTGTTCCCAGTTCTGCTGGAGGGCAGAGTTGTGCATGTATGCGTGCCATGCAACCATTCCTGGAGCTTCTAGCATGCTGCTTAAGGTAGGGAGGAAAGTATAATCCCATTTTTTTCTTGAATAAGATTCAACTCTCACTTCAGTTTTGGCATATGGAATAAAGGAGCACCACCTTGCACATTGCTTCCAGCAGCAAAAAATGATTTGGATCAGCCCTGATTATAAATATGGAATATGAGGAACAAGCATGATTATTGGGTTATGTTGAACTTCTATCCTTAATTATGATTATGATTTGTTTCTTCCCCTACCTCACCTCTGTTTTACCCTCACTTTCTTGTGCATAAACACTAATTAGTTGATTGTATGTTTTACAGAATCATAGAACCATAGAGTTGGAAAGGGCCTATAAGGATGCAGTCTGAGAATACATGTGTGCTCTGTGTTCTCAAATAGCATCCAATTTACCACTATCCCAATGGGGTTCTCAAAGTAAGCAAGAAGAGTTTTTAGCAGTGTCACTGCCACCAGTGAGTAAATCCATTATTAACTCTGGATTTGAACCCAACTCTTCTAGTCTCCCACCACTCTATCCATAACACCACACTGGCTCTCACCAGTGTTTATTATTTTTATGTGGCATGTGGCATTTTCTTGAATCAGTTCAAAGTAATGTCCGGAGACTCCTTTTCCCGCCACTTTCTCCTCACAGCAACAGTGAGAGGCTGGTTGGGCTAACAGAGAGTGACTGACCCAGTCTTACCAGTGAGTTTTACGGTTAAATGGGGGGGTTGAACAAAGGTCCCCTGAGCTCTTGTCCAGCACTTGAACCACTACACATATCTGGCTTTCTTCTTCTGCCATCTCACAGGTTTGTTCATGGGAAAGGGACATCCCAGATAGATTTTTTCTCTTCAGATACTGTATAATATTTGTTATGATCTGCTTACATATTAAAGTGTTCAGTCTTCAGGCCCAGAGTAATAAAGTGTGTGTTCTGTGTATATACCGCCCCATACCTCTTCAAGTAGTCTCTGGGCAGTTTGCTGTTTTAATTATTCAGGCTACACATTGCCCCCCCCCAGCAAGCTGGGTACTCATTTTACTGACTTTGGAAGGATGGAAGGCTGAGTCAGCCATGAGCTGGCTATCAGGGATTGAACCCCAGGTCATGAGCACAGTTTTACCTGCAGTACAGGCATTTAACCACTACACCACGACACCACGAGGCACAGTGGGGGCAAAACCCCATGTGAACCAGCTAAATGAGGACAAATCAAGTGAGGGAGATGCTATCCCTATTCAGTCATTCAGATCATCTCTAAGTGTTGGTTCACAAGTGATGAACGACTGTCAACCCCTTCAACTACATTCAGTGTGCTTTAATCACAGAACAGAAGAACCATCTAAGGAGGGAGGCTGCTCTGCCTTGTAGCCTTACCATGTGAGACAGATCAGTGGAGATAGAGCCCATATGCAAGCTCCATTTATAAAAGGAATACCTGATTAACTGGTCCCAGTGGCCCAGTCAGCTTTGGGGTCAGCCATGATTTCAGTTCAGTCTTTCTACAATGCAAGTCAACATTTATTATTGCATTCATATTGTTGCATTCTTTAAGGGAACATGGAGCAAGGTGCCTAATTCTTCCTCCTGTTTATTCTTACAACAATTCTGTGAGGTAGGCTAGACTCAGAGATTGCTGTTGTTGTGTCGTTACAGTCATGACCAACTCTTTGTGACCCTATGTCCATGGAGTTTTCTTGGCAGGAATACTGGAGTGGTTTGCCAGTTCCTACTCCAGGCACCTACAGCACCTGGTATTCCCTGGTGGTCTCCCATCCAGGTAACTAACCAAGCCCGACCCTACTTAGCTTCCGAGATCAGTCGAGATCAGATGTGCACAGGGCATCTAGGCAGCTAGACTCAGAGATAGTTGATGTCTAATCTAGTACTCTGACCACACTACAGTGGTACCTTGTATAAAAGAATTATTTCATTCCAAATGAAATTATGTTAAGCAAATTTTCTTTTATACAAATTCCCATAGGAATGCATTGAAAATGGAGTAATCCCATTTTTATGTTGTACGGATTCTCCCCATAGGCGATTATGTTAAGCAAATTTTTCCTATCTCCGGAATTTTTTATGTTGTAAAATTTTTATGTTATACAAGCTGTTTGTTATACAAGGGTCCACTGTACTTTTATTACAAATTTGTTCCTTTTTAATTTTATCATAATTAGCCTATTCCTCTGCTTTTTAGCGCCAGCCCAAAACAAAGAAATTAGGTAAAACAAACTCTCCTCCCCCCCCCAGAACTGCTGAATGGGTCAGTGATTTAGGTGTCCGGTTGGAGTTTGATTCCCCATAATGCCTCCTGGGGGGTGGACTCAATGGCCCACAGAGTCTTCTGCCCTTCTAGGATTATTATTGTTGTCCAGAAATGTGAACACTAGGAAGAAACAAGGGGGTTTGGTTTGTTTGCCAGGAGTTCCCTTCTGTTCCCAAATGGGGGTGGGGTGTCCATATTTCTTCCTTTCTCATTTTTCATTGGTTTTTCTTGTGTGTGTGTGTGTGTGTGTGTGTGTGTGTGTGTGTGTGTGTGTGTGTGTGTGTGTGTGTGTGTGTGTGTGTGTGTGTGTGTAAACTGGTAAGTTCATTTCTGTGTGCTAGGCTGCTGATAAAGTGGTGGGAGCAGGACCAGTAAATAAGACAGATATCTCACCACCAGTGTTTAACTGCAACAGTATTAAATGGATCTGGCAAATGTAGAGAAGAAACAGCAATGTGTCTCGAAAGTGAATCAGAAAGTTGAATTGTTCTCCAATCTTTTTAACAAACAGAAAGAAATGATCATATTTCACACGCATAGAATCAGAAGCAAAAGGAAAAGGGAAGAGCTGGGGGGGTGAGGAGTGAAAAGTTCAACAGCAGAACAGTCTGTTGGCTTGCGGGGTCGTGCACATCCAGAGTAGGAGATATAAACTGTGAGCAAAACAGCTCTCTAAAAGTAAAACAGACATAGCACAAACACAGCAAAATGAGCAGCTAAAACACCTTGAGTGACATTTGAGGTGTTATCAAAGGAGGAAGTAGCAAGGGGAAGAGAGATGCACCGATTAGAAGGCAGACTACGTTGCCTAGCCCCCACCACAAAAGGAAATTAGAAAGCCAGCCCTTCTCCGCTACTTAATGCGACAATTTGACGTTATTATTGGATATCCTCATAAAAAGCCCTGAAAAAGGTTGATATTGTAGCTAGGCTTGGAAGCAGTCCGATGGCACAGAACAACAACAACAGACGTGAGAAGGTCAGGCCAGGTCAGAGAAGTCCAGCTACAGATCCTTGCTCAGCTCCAGAGCTCACTGGATGGTTGAGGGTGAGAAACGTGTTCATAAGAGGCCAGATAGATTGTCCACAACCGACAGAATGCCATTTGCTCACACAGAGCAGTCACACACCCAGCCCTGCAATTCCTGAGCCACAAAATCTCAGAGGGGGAAAATGTATTCCGTTTTAAATACCTACGGTCAACAACAGAGAACTGAATATTCTTTGTGTTTGCTACACCTCTGCACATACAGCAGGAAACGTACTCTTGGTCCTGTATTTTCAAATGTTTACCGTTACAGTCCACTGACTGTTTCCTATTGTTTTTCTGCAGCAGTAAAGGCATATTCAAATGTAAGTGATTTCTAGAGATTTTATTGTGACACACAATAACAAATACTATACACAAAAAAATATCTGTATTGATCTGTGCTGCCAAGTTGTTTTTGACATAACAGAGGCCCTATACATTCATGTTCTAGAAGAGGCCTTGTCATTATCAGCTACACTCCAGTCTTGCACACTGAAAGACCATGACTTATTTTATCAAATCAGTTCATCTAATTTCAGTTTTTCTTTTCGTACTGTCATCTAATTTTCCTAGTATCTTTCGTCTTTTCCAGTCTTTCCTCCTCACATCCTAAGTCTACAGTATAATAGCTTCAGTGTGATAATGTTAGCTGTGATGTTTACCCCTTGTTGATTGGTCGGTTGTTGACCAATGAGAGAATTTGGAGGAGGAACCAGAGTAGTTTTAAAGCTCAGCCCAACACTGAATAGATTAGATAGGGACTTATTGACTGAGAGATAGATAAGGAGGACTTACACAGACTGAGAGAGATCAGACAGGGTCTGAAAGAGTCAGATAGGGTCTTATTGAGAGACACTTAAGGAGAGTTAAGAGAGAGAAGAGATATGATTTTAGAACTTCTGTGAGGTGAACTAAGTGTTGAGTGTCTGTAAAATTAAGAACAGGGTGTGCATGTGATCAACTTTGTCTATAACCTAACTTGAGTGTGTTTGAGCTATGTTTCTTTCTTTTGTTTGTACCTAAACACATAAGCATCTCGTAAGAATTCAGGCTTGAGTTGATCTAGAATCCATTTTTTTTCTGGCGGTCCACAGTATCCATAAAGTTCTCCTGTAACACCACATTCTGAATGAATTGTGGCTTCTAGTTGTCCATTAACAAGTTACTGTACTGCTGGGATTCCTGGAAAATGGTTTATACCCTCCAAATTGGCATAAACCCAAGAATCCCAACAGCAACTCTTTAATTGTTGGCTTGAAATGACTGGGTGTTGTCTGCATTTTGCATGTGCGACAAAGCAACAGGATTTCAGTCTATGAAATTTTGTTATCCTGATCAGTGCTCAGTACTGTAGTGAATGCAGTACAGGCTTTTATATGTTGCTATTGTGACAGTAAAAGGGGTGGTGGTATAACAGAGGGCCATAAAACCACAAATATTAAGAAGATGCAGCTTCTGTTAAAGTAAGTGAAATTGTTGGTCATGAGTGTCCATTCCCCACCTACCTTTTTACTGTCCAAGCTAAGGTAAATAGTCCTATCTTGCAGCCATCTCACTACGACAAATTCAAACAGAATTCCTTTCCCTGTTAATTTCAATGGCTCTTTCGTCTGGAAAAATAGCACCTGACGGGGGACTTGATTGAGGCAATCAAAATTATGCAGGACATGAATAATGTGGATAGTGGGATGCTCTTCTCCCTCTCACAAAATACTAGAACGAGGGGACCTCCACTCAAATTGAGGGTTGGGAGAGTGAGAACAGACAAAAGAAAGTACTTCTTTACTCACCATGTTGTTAGTCTGTGGAACTCCCTGCCACAGGGTGTGGTGATGGCATCTGGCCTGGATGCCTTCAAAAGAGGATTGGACAGATTCCTGGAGGAAAAATCCATCACAGGTTACAAGCCATGATGGAGATGTGTAATCTCCAGGCTTAAAAACAGGGGACTTCAAGGGCCAGATGCAGGGGAGGGCTATCAGGAGACAGATATCTAGTCTCATACACTCCCAGAGGCATCTGGCTGGGCCACTGTGGGATACAGCAGGCTGGACTGATCTAGGAATGCTGATCTGATCCAGCATGGATCCTCTTATGTTCTTAATGCTTATTTCTATTAGTCTTTCTGGTAGTAATTGGAGCATATGATTATATTATAAGGCAGAGAGAACATTTGATCATCTTAGCACTGCAGAGCTGGTGGAGACCCTCTGGATCATTGAGTCCCGGCAGTAGGGAACAGAAGTACCAACCTCTAGCTTCACAGCCAAATACCTATGTAAATCACTGAGAGCCAGTGTGGTGTTGTGAGTAGAGTGTTGAACCCAGACTTAGAAAATTGCAACTCTAATCTCCAGGAACTATGAAGCTGACCAGATGACTCTGAGCTGCTCACTCTCTTGCTTAGTCTGATCTGCGTCACAGGGACGTCATCAGAATTGTGCTCTTCCACGTGCTCTGCTACATAACAACCAGAGGTTGGAAACATTACCGTTTGGGGTCAACAAATACCTCACTTACCTTGAAAATCTTATTAGGGTCCTTAGATAATTGGGGGAAAGCCGACAGGAGCTGAGTGGCATCCGGTTCAGAACACCTCATCCCCGGGGAATGAGGTTGGAAAGGGTAGAAAATCACATAGAGATGACATAGCAGGTTTTAGCACTGGGAGAATAGTGGAATGTGATTCTTTGTCTACCCAAAATAAAAGCTGTGGGGACAAAAGAACAAAGCAGCAGCTGTTGTTGGGGGACCCACTGTACAGGTGCTTTTATGCCAATGCTCAAAGCCTCCGAGCAAAGATGGGAGAACTTGAACATGGGGGAAGGCTTGATTATCACTTGATTATCCGCTGCCTGAGCCGCCCCTCTTGACTAAAGGATTAAATCAAATACAGGTTAAAAGAGAGGAGGTTTTAGGACTAATTGATAAATTGAGGATTAACAAGTCACCGGGCCCAGATGGCATCCACCCAAGGGTTATTAGGGAACTGAGAAATGAAATTGCAGATCTCTTAACGGTTATATGCAACTTGTCTCTTAAAACGGCCACAGTGCCGGAGGACTGGAGGATAGCAGATGTCACACCAATTTTTAAAAAAGGAAGGAGGGGGGACCCAGGAAACTACAGGCCGGTTAGCCTTACATCTGTCCCAGGGAAGATGGTGGAAGGCCTCATCCAAGAGAAAATCTTAAAACACATAAAAGAACAAACCTTGCTGAGAGAAAATCAGCATGGCTTCTGTAAGGGTAAATCTTGTCTTACAAACCTTTTAGAATTTTTTGAAAAGGTCAACAGGCACGTGGATTTGGGTGAACCGGTGGATATAGTCTATCTGGATTTTCAAAAGGCTTTTGACACAGTCCCTCACCAAAGGCTGCTGAGAAAATTGCATAGTCAGGGGATAAGAGGGCAGGTCCTCTTATGGATTGAGAACTGGTTGAGATCCCGGAAACAAAGAGTAGGTGTCAATGGGAAATTTTCACAATGGAGAGAAGTGAAAAGCGGTGTGCCCCAGGGCTCGGTCCTGGGACCGGTGCTTTTCAATCTGTTCATAAATGACCTGGAGACAGGGATAAACAGTGAGGTGGCCAAGTTTGCAGATGACACAAAACTTTTCCGTGTGGTAAAAACCAGAGAAGATTGTGAAGAGCTCCAGAAGGATCTCTCCAAACTGGGGGAGTGGGCTGAGAAATGGCAAATGCGTTTTAATGTAACCAAATGTAAAGCAATGCATATTGGGGCAAAAAATCCAAACTTCATCTATCAACTCATGGGCTCTGAGTTATCCGTGACGGATCAGGAAAGAGATCTTGGTGTATTGGTGGACAGCTCCATGAAGGTGTCTCCCCAATGTGTGGCAGCAGTGAAGAAGGCCAATTCCATGCTAGGGATTATCAAAAAGGGGATTGAAAATAAAACAGCCAACATTATAATGCCATTATACAAAACAATAGTAAGGCCCCACCTGGAGTATTGTGTACAATTCTGGTCACCGCATCTCAAGAAAGACATAGTGGAACTGGAAAAGGTGCAGAAGAGAGCGACTAAAATGATTACTGGGCTGGGGCACCTCCCTTATGAAGAAAGGCTAAAACAATTGGGCCTCTTTAGTCTGGAAAAAAGGCGCTTGAGGGGGGATATGATTGAGACATACAAAATAATGCAGGGTATGAGTAAAGTGGATAGAGGGAAGCTCTTCTCCCTCTCCCAAAATACCAGAACTAGGGGACATACACTCAAATTGAGTGCTGGGAGAGTAAGAACTGACAAAAGAAAATATTTTTTCACCCAGCGCGTTGTAAGTCTATGGAACTCCCTGCCACAGGATGTGGTGATGGCATCTGGCCTGGATGCCTTCAAAAGGGGATTGGACAGATTCCTAGAGGAAAAGTCCATCACGGGTTACAAACCATGATGGAGATGTGTAATCTCCAGGCTTAAAACAGTGTACTTCAAGGGCCAGATGCAGGGGAGTGCTATCAGGAGACAGATATCTAGTCTCATGCGCTCCCAAACGCATCTGGTGGGGCCGCTGTGAGATACAGGAAGCTGGACTAAATGGGCCTTTGGCTTGATCCAGCATGGCTCTTCTTATGTTCTTATGTTCTTATGTTCTTATCACCCAGTTTTGCTGGCAGGTAGGAAGAAATGGTGCTATAAATTTGGTATTGTAAAAAATAAAATAAAATAAAATCAGGGATTGTTTCCACCTTTTCCTTCCATTTCTGTACCATTTAAGCAGCAGAATTCTGTGACATCTAACTGAAATTAAGAATAGCCTTACCTTGGTTCAGCAAGCATCTTGTGACCTTGCCTAAAAAGAGTTATAGATGGAATCTGATTGGTGTCTATGTAGGATTTGCATAACTTGTCTCAGCTAATTGATGCAGTGTCTAGGTGTGTCTCAGTGACACAACAGAAACGTGCCATAGTACTTCAGCAGGTTGCATTTAATTGATATATACATCAGAATGTGCAACTTCTAGAATACCCTGAAGTTTCAGAAGTTAGAAAAGCACCAACAAATCCTTTGTCTATAAATCTGAACTTGTCCAGGTGTTGCTTTTGGATTTCGGAGGGCTCCTGAAAGCTAGATCTTCCTTCCTTCTTCTGAAAGATGGACCATGGCAACAATGAGATGAGGAAAAAAACAACAAGAAGAAAAAAAACAGCCAAACATATAATTGAGCCAATGCTCGAGACAGCCCTGGGTATTGGAAATAAAACACACCACTCCACAATCTGATTTAAAAATAAGTTCCAGAAGGAACTCATCAGTATTGAATCATAGAGTCATAGAGTTGGAAGAGAACTCAAGGGCCAGCTAGTCCAACCCCCTGCCATGCCGGAACCCCATCACAATATTTCCGACAGATAGCTATCCAGCCTCTGCTTAAAAACCTCCACAGAAGGAGACTCCACCACCCTTTGTGGCATCAGTCACTGATCATATAACTGCAACAAAAAATGAACGTTTACAGGGAGAATACAATTTAAAATGCTTTTCCTTCTTCCTTTCCTTGAAAAGTCTTGATGAGGTTTCGTTTAAATAATACATTTATTCCAAACCATTTCGGGCATGAATAATGGTATCCCTGTGACAAAAGGAGACCCCTCTTTTCAGCAGTATCAGTGTTGCAAAAGAAGTCCCCTTTCCTTAGTTATTTGATCATATGTTTACAGAAACAAGATAGGAATAGTGGCTTCCTTTGAGGTGAGAGGTGGTCCTTTCATCCCACAACACAAAAAAACCAATCCATTTGCCAGGGAGTAAAATAATTTTTTTATTCACTCCACTTCTGAAGTTTGTTGTCCTCAATAACATACTAGTTCAAAGTATGACAGAGATCAAGCTTTAATGTCTCTATGTTTTCTAATTTGTTCATTTTATCTTTATTTAAAACAGCAATTGAGAGAATGCATGTTCCAAGCAAGGATTTAACATTACAAGATATTTGTGGGTTGATTTTGCTTGGATTATGGCATCCATTTCAATGTTTTGGCTCACAAATTCGTTAGTGTGTTTAAATTTAGATTTATTGGTGTTGCATCTGGATCAGCGTGGAATGAAAGAGCATGGTCATGAAAGTGGGAAGGATTTTATACCTTCCTCCTGTGTCCCTCTGTATTTCTGAAAAAACTGCTCTATAACGGGATATTTTCCAATATTCACAAGTTTGGAAATGTTGTTTTATCAGACTGACTGCTTTGTTTAACTGGACCCTTAGCTGAGATCCTGGGAGCTGTGGCTATAAAACAGTTCCAAGCACTTTCCAGCTCTGGGTGGAATCCCTGAATATTGTCCCTGTCTCCTTTATTATAAAAGCTAGGAAGCTCTTTTGATATCAATGGTTCATCCATCCCATTTTTGTTAGGAATGGACTAGCAGAAGCAACAATTCTCAGGCAGCAGGTCCCCTCTCCCCTACAGTCTTTGAAAGTCAGAGGATTGAACCCTGGACCTTCTGCACACAAAAACATGTGCTCTATCATTGAACTGGAACAGCTGCAGAACTCTTTACCCAGTTCATTATTTGTATTTGTGGCACATATTTTTTTTTCTTCAAGCTGTTTTCACAAAAGCAAGCACTGGGTCTTGTTTTTGTGCTTCTCCTAGCTATCCCCCTGTGTAACCCAGTGTGGTGTAGTGTACAGACTGAGCAATGCACTCAAGAGACCTGGGTTCGAGTCCTCACCTCTGCCATGGAAACTCAGGGTGGTGGTGGTGGAATTGATAAAACACTCCGTAAATACCCCACTTACCTTGAAAATCTTATTAGGGTCCTTAGAAGTCATTTTTACTTGAGAGCACATAGCAACAATGGCTGTTCCCTATAAAGATTAAAATATAACCCCAGAATCCAAAAGGGCAAAAAGAGCAAACGATTCTGTCAAGTTGCAAGAATCTTTTAAAGCAATACATTCAGTTAGACATATGATACAATCACAGGTGATGCTATTGAAGGTTTTATGGATGTCAAGTCCTCCAAGGATCTTTCAGGGTTTCCCCATACTTTCTAAGGTCAACTGCTCTAGATATTTCAATTCAAAAGGTTTTTGCATCTAAGTCATTAAGTTATAGGTATTGTATCCGCATGGGATATTTCTTATGCTAATAAATCTGGCAGTATATCAATATAAAAATAAATAAATATAAATAAATTAACTCATCTTTCCCTAATACTGGATTTGAATCAGTCTGTTCATCTTAGTCATAAAAATATCCAATATCCATAGAAAAATAGTATCTCCTTTTGTCACATTTTGCTACTGTATCAAACACAGAAGTGTCCTTACTAGAAGCTTCAATTCCTGGGTCTCAGAAATAAAATGATTTTAGTGTAAGGTTTTTATTGATGATTTATTGATTTTACTCTTAACTATTTTAAATTGTTTTATTCTTTGGATTGTAAGCCGCCCAGAGACCTTTGGGTAGTGGGCGGCATATAAGTTAAATAAATAAATAAATAAATAAATAAAATAAAGGTTGTACAGTATTAACACAATAGTGGACCAAGCTCTCCAGGAGCCTGAAGAAGTAAAGCTAATATTTGCATCTCTGGTGGTTCAAAAAGAAGCCAAAGTCAATCTTCTACTGCTAAAATGTGTGCATAAATATGATGGAGTTCTCACTGTTTTTAAAACAAAAGTTGAGACGGCCAAATTCAAAATCAGGCAAAACAGGCATGATAGAGAGTTTTTGCAGAGGGCGTAGAAGGACATTCTGGCTTAAGAACTTCAGCCAATGGTCCATAGTGAGCACAGGTGCTCTGTTTAGAATAGCTTTAGACAGAAACCAGTTCTGGCTACTGATCGCCACCATTCTGTGAGGACATGGCCCATGAAGAGGAAGATTCTCACAAAATATGGCCCTTGGATGTCTGTTTTTCTTTTCTTTTTAGATCATTTTCATTTGAGGCAAAAAGATTACTCTAACCACAGTACAGTCATCCCCCACCAATCATGGGGGTTAGGGACCCACCCACCCGCGATGCATGAAAACCCATGCTATGCGGAAGCGGGTGGGGTGGGACCTGGGGGCGGGGGGGGCGATTGCGCACCTGTCCGAGGCTTCTCGGAGGAGCGCAGGAGGCGGAGCGACCCGATCACCCCCCCCCGCCCGGCTCCAAGAGGCAGGTACTGCGATCCTGCGATGTAGTGGGACCGCAGTACCTGAACCGTGAAATGGCCGGGGGTGACTGTACTCAATGCCTATGGAGTCCTTTTCTTTTCTTTTTGAAAAACCGCGTGCCAGAGGACTCATTACCAGACCCAAGTGTTGATTTTGGGGAAACTGACACACCCAGGTTAGTTTCCTATGCAGCAGGTCAGTATTTGGAATTGTCATCTGTGTCCGTTCTTCACACATATGTTTTCTGCACAATTCAAACTTGATCCCATCTTTTAAAAAATGAGCGCAACACGTTCAAGTTAAGGCATGGTAGAAAAAAATCACAGATACTGTATATCTCTAGGTACAGTTTAAAAATCACAAAAAAGGTTATGTGAAATAGAGAATTACTGCTCCGCATTCTGGAAGGTCAACACTTGCTACACAGAATTATGATCACCCTCCCAAATGTAAGTCACTCAATTCAGCCCTGATTCTTATCACAGATTCTTGTCTTTCACACCAGGTTATCTTGGGATCAGCTCTTCCTCAGGGAAATCTGGAAAGCAAGCAGCAGAAAGAAAGAAAGAGCAGCTGGATATTTTAAAATTCCCCAATCTCGAACTTGATTGGCTGGTACCTGTGAGTTGTGAGAAACCTCAACTCTGATGTCATCAATGCTTCTCTTTAGATATTAACCATTTCCAGACTTTCTAAGTATGCATGTTCTAAGTCTGTAACCTACACTGAGGACTCTTGAGATATGGTGCTTAGCAGCATGGATTGGTCCTCTGACATGACAGGGTATTATTATACTTCAAAGAGATTTACAGGGCCAAGCTTTTGAATAGCTAGTACAGATCTACTGATCTAGCTTTGAAAGGAACTAGTTTTCCTTTGGAGAAGTCTAATGACTTCTTTTTTGAACAGCAGCATTCTTACAAATATTTCAACGAGTAAATCTCCAATTACATTAATGAAAGGATGGCAAGAGAGAGAGAGAATTTAATACTGGTGTGTCAGTGTTAATGCATTGGTGGAAATCCTGTTGCTTAGTGCAGTGTGTTGCAGTAGGATCGGCCCATTGAATCAGTGTGGATTTGTGGATCAAGGTCCATTGATCAATTAGGCCTACTGCAGTTATGACACACTATGTGGTTAAACTGTAGTTCTGCAGTCAAGCCTCTGCACATGACCTAAATATGATCCCAACCAGTTCAGGTAGCCAGCTCAAGGTTGACTCAGCCTTCCATCCTACCAAGGTCTGTAAAATGATGATCTGGCTTACTTGGGGAAGTGGGGTGCAAGTAGTTTGTATAACTATGGGCCTTTTCACACGACCCCTAAGATCCGCTGGCCGCTTAAATTTGGACCAGAGATCTTAGTGGTTTGTCGCCGTTCCTGCATTCCCACCCCCTCTGCACTCCTGGCTGGAAGAAAAGAATGCCGCTCACCTCCGTTCTGCCATCTCGCTTTGCTCCCGGCACTGCATTCAGATCTCTTAAAGGGGTGGGGGGCAAAAAAAGAACAAACAGAAGCAAGGAGAGCCCGGCAGTCACTACTGTTATATCCGCATCAGGAATTTTCACCCTCCGAGAGCAGGTCCATGAAAAGTGCGCTGGGACGCGCTTAGGTGGGCGTGGTCGCACTTAATTATCTGTAAACTCCGGAGCTGGTGGGGAAATAATTTTAAGCTCCGGGGCTGGGAGCCATTTGCCGCGGAGTTTAGGGGTCGTGTGAAAAGGCCCCATGTTGTACCACCCGGAGTGTGCTCTAACACAAAACAAGAACATCTAACTGAATCAATGGGATTTACAGAGGATCAAATTCACCAAATGCCCACTGACTTAATAGCCCTATTGTTGTGTGACTTGCTATGCTAAACAACAGGAATCCAGACATTATTTCAAAGCTCTGTAACCAGGTATATTTTGTGGAACAAATGCTCCCTGTGGAAGAGCCCCTTTCTGAGAATCCTGTTCTGTGTCATTTGGTGTTTCCAGGCTGCTTTTGATCTATGACTTTCTTGTTATGGTACTGCTGAAAAACAGCACCACTCAAGGTGCTACAAAGAGCTTCACAGAAAAGGTGGGTTTTAATGACAGATTTGAGAAAAATAAGAGGACAGATAATAAAAGGAAGACAGATTTGGAGAAGGTTCCAAGCTACCTTCACACTAATTACAACAGAAGCCACCATGCAAATAAGAATTCGAAAATGCACCCATTGTTTAGCATATTTTTGTATTTCATCGTATCTTAGGCATGAAAATCTGTCATTACAACTATTCAGCTTTTCTGCTCCTCTGCTTGGTTTTAGTCCTTTCTTGCTTCCGGCAACCAGACTCAGTCTTTAAACATTCTCTCAAATCAGATCAGATCATTTCCTGAGTTCCTCCATTCATATAAATAAAACACATCTCTTTGTACTTTTCAGATCTTCAAATACTAGTAGCATTTTGTGAACATGAGGGGACTGCCCATCAATGGCAGGCATGTTTTCCTCATAGCTGTGTTCAAAACTATGCCTGCCTTGATTAAACAAAACAATTGCCTTCTTGCGTTAAAACTGAATTGCTTAATTGCCCTTGTTTATTGAAGACCAGCAGAGAATGCAAGAAACATTTCAGCAGCTAAAGATTTGAGATGAGAGACAGAATACAGTTTGCCTCTCCTAGACCAGACCACTATCTTCCTGATGTGGTCTACAGTTCTCATCATCACAGCCAGCAGCCAAAAAGGAATCATAGAATCATAGAACCATAGAGTTGGAAGAGACCTCAAGGGCTATCCAGTCCAACCCCATGCCATGCAAGAACCCCCATCAAAGTTCTCCCAACAGATGGCCATCCAGCCTCTGCTTAAAAACCTCCAAAGAAGGAGACTCCATCACCCTCTGTGGCAGCATATTCCACTGCCGAATAACTCTAAGCATCAGGAAATTCTTCCTAATGTTCAAATAGAATATCTTTTCCTGTTGTTTGAAACCATTGCCTCACGTCCTATTATCTGAAGCAAATCTGTCCCCTGTTTAATATGACATCCTTTCAAATATTTAAACATGGCTATCATATCCCCTCTCAGTCTTCTTTTTGAAATGCTAAGCATTCCCATGTCCCTAAGCCGTTAAGACATTTCTTCCAGACCTTCAACCATCTTGGCCACCCTCTTCTGGACCCGTTCAAGTTTGTCAACATCCTTTTAAACGTGGAGTGAACAGAACTGAACACAGTACTCCATTCGGTCTGACCAGAGCAGAATAGAGTGGTACTATCAATTCCCTGTGCTTCTGTTGATGCAACCAGGCTGCTTTCACATGACCACTAAAATCCACTGGCAACTTAAATGCAGATTCCCCCAACCAGAGATCATGTGTTTTTTGTTCTGCTTCCTGTGTTCCCACCATCCCGCACTCTGATTCTGCTTCTGTCTGCTGTGAGGGGAGGGAGAAAAAAATGCAGGCTCACCTCCGCCTGCTGTGGCAGCAGGAAGCCCTTAGGGCAGGAGTGGCGAACAAGTTCGACAAAAAGAGCAAAAATTTTAAACTGTGAGAGTCAGAGAGCCACAACACGCAGTGACCTGCCAAAACAGACAAACACTCACACAAAAGCATATAATTTTAACAATAATATATTAAACACATAATATAACATGCTCAGTCAGGTGTTTTTTGTTACCTTGTTGGAGTGATGGGATGATAATCTCAGTGGGATTTCTGGCATCTTTTGTTTTCAGTAATCTTCTGCAAATCAGGTTTGTATTCACTTGTAGCCACTCGGAGCAGTTCCTTTACATGAGTGTCAGTCAGAATGGACCGGTGCTTTGATTTCACGTGTTTCAAAGTAGAAAACAGCTTCTCATAGACGTATGTTGACGAGAACATAGACAGCAGCTTGAGAGCGGCTCTTTTTACATACGGGTATTTTTCAGTTGGCACAGCTCTCCAAAACGTAACATGGCCTTCCTTCAAAAGAGATTTCAGTCTATCGTCCTCGCGTAGCTCAATTATTTCTAGTTCACTCGCTGCCTCATCAGTAACAAGTGGGGTTTTCAGGCAGTCGGTGTCAGCATTAAACGGGTCGATGAGAAAA
The DNA here is from genome assembly GCA_029282475.1 of Phrynocephalus forsythii. Lineage (NCBI taxonomy): Eukaryota > Metazoa > Chordata > Lepidosauria > Squamata > Agamidae > Phrynocephalus > Phrynocephalus forsythii. The sequence goes on along the minus strand of JAPFRF010000005.1, from coordinate 110,009,053 downwards.
GTGATCTGTGGTCTTTTTTGGTCCAAGTCCTCAAACCGGAAAGTAAACTTCTCTTGCAGTTGTGTAAGTTGTTTCACCTATCCAGCTATATCTGTTTTAACACCGGTCTTCTGCAGGGTGCTGCGCAAAGAAGGAAAATGGGATAGATTGCTGTTTTGAATGTGTGCTTTAAAAAGCTTCAACTTGTTTACAAAGGAGAATACACTTTGTGTCAGCTCAGGAAGAGTTTTTAATTTCCCCTGCAGGTCCACGTTTAGTTTATCCAAGTGTGAAAGCATGTCCACTAAAAATGCCAAATCCATAAGCCACTCGGGGTCTGAAAGCAGAGGATACGTTTTGTTCTTCTCTGCCATAAACAATTTTACTGTTTCCAAAAGCTCAAAAAAGCACAAAACTACTTTGCCTCTTGAGAGCCATCTCACTGCGCTGTGCAGTGGCAGGTCACCGGGCAAGTCTGCGTCAAGTTCTGCAATGAGGTTCTTGAATTGCCGGTGATTAAGGGCGTGCGTACAGATGTAGTTCACAATCTCCATCACAGGCTTCATAACGTGGTCTAAATTCAGTGTTTTGGACACAAGTTGCTCACGATGGATGATGCAGTAGAAGTTCCAAAATTCAGGAAAGGTGTCATCACCTTTACAAAGACCCACAAGTCCATTTACTGAGCCAATCATTGACGGTGCTCCATCTGTGACTATTGCGGTGAGTTTTTCAAAAGACATATTCGCTTTTTAAAAAACGGCAGTCATTGCCTCTTTTATGTCAGTACCGCGAGTTCTGTCTTTTAATGCGACAATGTCGAGAAGCTCTTCTTTAATCACACAGTCCTCAGAAACCATTCGCGCAAATATTGCCAACTGTGGCTTGTCTTGTATGTCGCATGACTCGTCTAATGCAACACTAAAATAAGCACATGCGTTCAAGTCTGCATGCAGATCTGACTCAATCACATTATTTATGTCTGCTATTCTGGTTTCAACTGTGTGCCGTGACAGCTGGAGATCATTGATGGAATCTTTGAGTTTTTTATTGTCTGGAGCCAAGGTTTCAATTACATCCGCAAAACACTGTTTTAGAAACTCCCCCTCATTGTATGGTTTTTTAGCACAGGCAATGTTCCACGCCACTTTATAGGATGCAAGGGTCACAGTTTCTCCATGCTTGGTTAATTGCTGAAACATTTGAGACTGTCTTTTTACCTGGCTTTTCAAGGTGCTCAATTTTTGCTTGCGTAGTTCACTACCTTTGGGTAATTCCTTGTCAATATTAGCATGGAGAGTTCTAAAATGACGCTGAAGATTTGAAGCCTTGAAATGTGATATCATAGTATTGCATATTAAACACAGCGCTTTCCCATTCCGTTCAATAAAGAAGAAAGCATCTTCCCATTCTTCCAAAAATGTCCTGTGTTCATCTTCATATTTTCGTTTAGCTTTGCATTTTGCCATTTTGAGTGAGGGTAAAAATCCTACAGTGATGGTGAGGGTGTGCTGCGTCCTCCACACTAAGAACTAACGGCAAGGTGTGACACAACATGTGACACACGGGTCCCCCCGCTCTCTGGCCCATGCAGTTGTTTCCGGGGGATGGAAGACGTGATGACGCAGCCTGGGGGCGGGACTACGCACTCGGAGATCTCTCCTCAGAGGTCCCTCCTCAGAAGCAGCATAACAAAATCCAAACTTGGCAAAGAGCCACAGTATACAAAATAATGATAAGAGGCAAAGAGCCACATTCATTTTGGCCGGGAGCCGCATGCGGCTCGAGAGCCTCGTGTTCGCCACCCCTGCCTTAGGGATTCCTGTCTGTTAAAGGGGGGGGGCAACAAAAACAAACAGAAGGCGGAGGAGGGCCAGACATGCAATGTGTTAAAATCTGCATAGGAACAGCAACAAGGATTTTACCTCCTCGAGACCAGGTACTTTAAAAATGTGCTGGGTCGCGCTTAAGGAACCAACTCACTACGTCCCCACTGATTCAATGAACTTGCTCTAGTGCTAAACCAAGCAACAGCATTTTGGCCAGAGTTTTTGTTTTTTTTAGCATTATGCACTATACATGTGAATCACGCTAGCATTCCACTATGCAGCATTCTACATCCCCCAAGAACCTGTGGACTCTCTTGAGACTGCAGAATATTTGGTTGTTGGACTATAGCTCCTATTATCTCTGACCATTTGCTCCATTGACTGGAACTGGAGTCCAACAACTTCTGGAGGGCCACACTTTCCCAGTAAAACATGTTACTGAAAGAACACACAGTATACAAGATAGCTGTCCTGTGTTCAAGGAAGGACAACTGATGAGTATATTCCTTATCTTATGAAACAGAAGAAACCACATCATGATTTTGAACTAGGCTTAATTCTGCCTCCACCCCCTCACAGAAGTTCTTCTGAAGTTATACAAAGTATGACTCAGATTCTGGTCATAAAGAAACAAAGCAACACTATAATACTGGAAGAGAAGTTCAGTATTCATACTCAAGAGAACTAGAAACCTGAAAACAAAGCAAAGGTCAGAAGGAGGACCTGAGAAAGCTGTTGAACCTGTCTAGGAGTGTGTGCAATACTCCAACAGAACAATCTGACTTTAATTCGGAATGTATGAGAAAGGCAAATCAATGAAAAAAATTCTCTCTCTTGGGAAACAAAACAAAAAAGCTCAGCACAATGATTATACTGAAACTGTAGGTCCTAGAACTGAGTTTCTATAAACATGGGCAAAACAAGGTGTGTGCCTTGCTGATCTTCATTATTTTAGGGCTATTTTTGAGGATAACATTTAATACATAGAAATTTAATTGCTGTATGTGAGGGAAACTTCAGAAGCTAAGAGAGGGACCCCTGCAGGCCCAGACGAGTGGCTGGAGAAGCAATTGCGGAAAGGGGAGCCTGAGAAACAACCTACATTGTCACCTGTGGAGAGGGTTATGTTGTGGAAGGGATATTATAACACCCTCAAAATAATTGAGCAACAGAGGGAAAGGGAGAAGGAAGAGAACCCGGGTTCAACAGGAAGTGAAGAGAAGGACATGGCGGGAAAGTCTGACCAATCCGCTCCCGTGGAGGTGGGGTTCGGGACTTGTAAAAAGGGCAGCCAACGGGTGCTTCCAGAAGGATGGGAGTGGGTGTGGATGGAGGATCCCTGGACAGGGAATTGGGAGCAAATGATGATTCCCCATAACGAGGCTGAGAGTTACAGACACAGGGCCCATAAGCAGGGGTGCTCCTATTGGGGAGAAAAGGAGTACCGGGAATACAACCAGAAACGCAAAGAGATTCGCAAAGAGATTGAGTTAGAAGAATGGCTGGCAAAGATCCGGATGGAAGCCGAGACCGGGAAGCTGGACCCCCGAGAGGATTTGACCCAGACACCCGACTATCCTCTGTGTACACCCCAGCGGAGACGCCCTGGTCCCAGGTCCACTTCGGAAGTTGGGGTGCAAGTGGGAAAACCCAAACCCTCGGTGAAGGAGATTGGGACACAAGTGGAGGTGCTGAAGCTCTCAGAGAGGGAGGAGGAGAGTAGTAGTGGAACCGGCTATCCCCAGGTGATGGTGGGAAACTTGATCACATTCTAGAAATCCCAACCTATGGGGGGGGGAAATAACCCGTTCATGTCTGACGTTAAAAATGTTGAAACTGTAATTAAAAGAAAAAACTCGTTTATTGTTGATGAACCGAATAAAAGTTCTGTTTGTTCATTCCGAGAGATGCCTTCTTTAAAGTTGGAAGGGCAGGAAGCCTGGGCAAAGACAGAACCCTCACACTGTAGACAGGATGAATCCACCAACAAAAGATTGCAGAATGGAGGGTATGATTGGCTTTCACATGGCCATATTGGATGGATATTCCATTCCGTTTCAATTCCATCCTGATCTTCTGCTTTTTCACTCCACTTCATCATCACCAAATATATTCTACAGACTTTATAGGCGCAGCCAACATTCAGTAGAGCTTGTCCACGTTGACTTGTGTTGGAGGATTCAACTGTTTCCATTTAGAAGTTTTCTTTTAAAAAAGTGGCTGGTCTGTGAATATTCTCAGTCATCCAGGTGAGTTTATCTGGAAGTTGAATCATGGCAACTGGACTTCTTTTCTTGAGAGATGAAAACGTTTTGCTGCAACAGCTTCGTCACTGAGGAAAGCTAGTTGAGAGTCCTCCATTTTATAGTTCACCTTGATTTCACATCAACCTGATCTGAAATAGGCTCATAAGATGAACAATGGCCTGAATGAGCTCCTTAGGTGGACAATAAGATCAATAAGCCATTAGGTGAACAATGGCCTATTAGATGCTGAAACCCATAAAGTATGGGTCATTAGCTGGTGTTTACATAAAGTTTGCATTTGTTCTTTCTTAATTTGTATCAGAGCACTGCAGAATTTAAAGTTATGGATGTATATGAAATGTTGGTAAAGAATAAAAACAGATTAAAATGTTAACAATTATGATCAATGGGTTAGCAGGTCCAGCCAGGGCAACCCTAACCCTGTTTGCACCCGGGTGCTAGCAACTCATACTATATCTGCATTTTGGCTAGCAGTGCCAGGATTCTCATGCCTCTGGTTACACCACTGAGATGCTGAGGGAATGCCTTGTTTTGACACAGAACATTCTCTGCTCATCTCTTAACTTTTTGAAATATAGGGAATTGTGATTCTTGAGCTTTGTTGGTGAACCTTTCGCACGGAGCCCTTTCTGTGGGCTCCCGACATCACTCCTCACAGCCATCTGTATTCAGGTTAAATTGCTAAATTGGCACTTCGCAAAAAAAAAAAATGTGGATTTTGAATTGCAGTTTGGGCACTAGGTGTCTAAAAGGTTTGCCATGACTGTTCTAGAGCTTCAGAGGCATGCCTGATTGGGACAGGAGGTAAGGCCTTTCTGATTGTGGCACCCAACATATAGGAATGGATGTCAACAACTGGAGTTCAAAGAACACTGGAAACAATAACTGATAGCTTGTTGGGCTGCTGTGCAAAAGGCTTCACTTTTGGAGCCAAAGTTCCTCAACTTAAGAATTCTCTGCAGACGTTACCTGTTACCTGCGAAGTCTCCTAACTATTGGCTTTTCTTTGCCTCCAAAAGTGAAGCCTTTTGTGTAGTAGTGGAAAGGGATTGATGGGTATTTACATATGACCGGTGACATTGATTGCATTTTGTCTGTAGGAAACCCCTTGCAACCCGTCATGTGCTATAAACATGCACTGAAGTTCATTCTGCCAGGTGTTAGTCCTTACGTGCCAAGCAAAGCTTCTAGCTATGTTCACATGGCAAAATGCTATGCATCACTCTTTCTTAACTTGATTGGGCACAGATCTAAGGAAAACTAAAAATTTCTCCATTTTGATTGAAGAGAAACTGTATTGCTCAACTAAGAACATATTTTTGTTCAATAATTACTAGCATGTTCGCATACCTAAACCATTGAAATACAGTTCAGTATGCATAATTGTGCTCATGGTTTGAAAAATGCATTCTATACCCACACTCATTTCTGATGTTTGCTTGCACAGTCAAGTATGCTGACAGCAATCCTCTTATTTACACATGGATAAGCACCCATGACTTCAATGGGACTTACATTTGAGTAGACATGTACTAGCAGGACTTACCTTTGAGTGCAGTTTCACTATTATGAACATGGGAAAACATGCATTAATTTCTGTTTGGGTTTTTTTTTTCAGACAGAGGAAGTACATCTGGTTGTATCAACAATTAGGTTAAGCTACACTGAAGTTACCCTGATTTCAATGGGTCTTGGTCTAAGTAAGTCTCAGTACAACCTATATATGTGTCCCGCCCCCACAAAGGCTGGTTATGCTGAATCTTCAGTTCTGTTCCATGAAAATCCTGCTGTTGTAGGACTTCTGAACAGTGTTCTAGGTCAAATAGGCTACGTTATGATATTAAAGGACTTTGAACTCAAATGTAAATGGACTTTCCAACATGACTCAGCCACAAGGAATCTATATTCACAGGTAGGTCCTCACTTTTTTATTTTTTATTTTTTGCAAATGACTGCCCTTGGTAGGGAAGATTTAGGATTTTTTTTCAGTCCTTAATGGCCTGTGATTAATGTATTGTTCTCATGGGAACAATGCACAAGCCCTGAAACCTAAATTCCTTTCACTTCTGTTGAATACTGTAAGCCTTAGGAATCTGCCCATGTGGAAAACACCAAACACAATGCCTGAAGAAGTGATGCTCACATGAACCTTGACTGAGGCAAATAGGGTCTCTATTAGAGATAGACGTGAATCGAAAAAATGACATTTTGGTTTTTTGTTTTTCGTTGCGTGTCTGTTTCGGTTCGTTTTCATTTTTCGTGAGTTTTTGAAAAAAATGTTTCATTTTTTGTTTTTTCATTTTTACCCGCTTTTTGCGCAACTTAAAGCATTTCCGTGGGCAGACGTCCCCCAACGCCCCAGACCAGAGGGACTGTTCAGTTCGTTCCAATTTCATCACAATTTTTGTTATTCGTTTCGTTATGTAATAACAAATAACGGAACGAAATTTTTTTTCATTTCGTGCCCATCTCTAGTCTCTATGTGCACAAGGAAATAATGAAACTAGAGCAGTGCAGGTTTGAATTTTTGGACAACTGCTTATGGAACTGTCAATTCAGGTCTGTGCATCTGGTGGATACCTCCTTGTGTAAATCACAGGAAAACTGTTTATACAAAAGGCTTATGGGAAAGCTAAAAATGAAGAGGATTCTTGTCTTTTGCCTTAATTTCATTTTTTTTTTCTACAAGGCAAAATGATTATTTTGGTGGTGGCGATGGTTTTGCTCTTCTGTCTCTTTTCTCCCTTGCTCCCCCCCCCCACCTCCCAGGCTGGAAGGTTTTTGTACGCATAATTTGATACATTACACATTTAACCCGAACTGTTGTTTGTATGTCTGTGTTGATTCCTAAGAAAAAGTACAGTTCATTCAACCAACTGGGTTGCGTGATTTTAAAAAAGAAAGAGACACAGAGAGACAGAGACAGAAATTGAAATGGAAACAACATTTTGTTAAAAAGTATTTCAAAGTCCACTTGTTCAGGAATTTATGGCTAGTAGTTATAAACCACTGCCTGGGAACGGCTGGTGCCATGAAGAATTAGAAAGTCTGCAAATCCTCCAGTTTATTGTTGTTCAAGAAACTATATTTGTTACAAGTAAAATACTTTCCAAATGAAGGAAGTGTAGAATTGTACAAACATACTTGGAAATTCATACAAAAGCCCATAAACAGACCAATTAGGTCAATAACAGAGTAGGTAAGAACGACTATAGCAGGGAAGAGAGTGTAACTGAGCACAGAATGCTAGACCTCACCCCCCAGTAATTAAAATTGAATCTCAGCTGAACCACAAATGGTACAATCCTACATGAATCATTGGGCGTTTATACACGACCCCTAAATGGCTCCCAGCTCCGGAGCTTAAAAATGTTTCCCCACCAGCTCCGGAGTTAACAGGAAATTAAGTGCGACCACGCCCACTTTAGCACGTCCCAGCGCACCTTTCAAGTACCTGCTCTTTGGAGGTGGAAATTATTTGATCCGGTGTAACGATAGTGAGTGCGGGGCTCTCCTTGCTTCTGTTTGTTGTTTTTTGGCTCCCGCCCCTTTAAAAGCTACTTCTACAGAGACTGAAATGTTGCCGGCAGGAGCGAGAGGCAGAACGGAGGTGAGCGGCATGCTTTTCTTTCTCTTTTTCTCCCTCCCCTCACGCAGCCAGCAGCCAGGAAGTGTGGAGGGGTGGGGACACAGGAAGAGCGACGAACCCCTAAGATCTCTGGTCCGAATTTAAGTGGCCAGTGGATCTTAGGGGTCGTGTAAAAAGGCCCATTGTCAAGAATATACTCTCTTCAGTGCATTCGGTTGCATTGTGTTCTGTTCAATGGGGTTTACTCCTGGTTAAGTTTGAAAACCATATGCCTCCTAATCAGAACCTGGAGATGTTACTTCTTTGTACTACAACTCCCCAGAACACCCTACTGGCAGGCATGGCAATTGTCTGTGAGTTGTAGTCCCCAAAAGACAGCTTTTCCAAGCACTGTTGCAAAGCACTCAAGAATCTTCCTCTCTTTGTATCTGTTCACCAATTTAAATCTGGATTTAAGCTTAAGGCCTGGTATGCAGACTTTAAAAATATATAAGTAAATTGAAAAATAAACCTATGATACAAACAACATAATCAATATTATTGGCTAGGGCAGTGGTTCTCAAATTTCCTAATGCCGCAACCCTTTAACACAGTTCCTCATGTTGTGGTGACCCCTTGCTCTGTTTGGAAGAAGCCACAAGCCCCCTTTGGCAGGCCACTGCTGCAGGTGCCATAGAGAACTTCCTCTACAGGCACTCTCAGCCAATCGCAGCCTCTGGTGCCATTGACTGACATCCCCTCCAACCTATCAAGCTGTAACTCACTCTTTCCTCCCCTTTCTCCCCCTCCTCTTCCAGATCTAATCCATTTGTGCCTTTTTCTTCACTGTCTCATGGTGACCCTTGTGAAATGGTCATTCGACCCCCCCAAAGGGGTCCTGGCCCCCCAGGTTGGGAAGCACTGGGCTAGGAGATACAGACATTCAAAACTTTGAGACCTAAAGCCCAGGGATGCAGTGGAGCGAGTGCTTAAAACTGCTGCATAGCTCAGTGATTGAGGTCTCTGGTTGAGGAGCCATAGGTTGGCAGTTCAGTTCCCCACTGCCCCTTCTTGAAGGGGCAGGATTCAATGATCATGGGGTCCCCTCCAGCTCTGCAGTTCTAAGGTGAGGGTGATCATGAAATTTCAAGCACCAGGATATTTTTTATTAGTAGCAGTTATGTCGTCTACCCCTACTGCCAAAGGTTTGATTTTTCCTCTGAGCTTCTCTATAAGCTTTACAGTAGCAAGGCAGAAATGGTTCTTCCCAACAACAACATATTTTTGCAGGCTAAAGCGTTTTGGTCTTCTTTTGTCTTGAATGGACGTTTAAGGTCCATTAGGGGGCACTCCATGAAGCTTTTGGGTGGATCTCAAACAAATAAGAGAAAGTCCTTTTTCACCCAGAGGATCACTGGTCTGTGGAACTCCCTGCCAGAAGAAGTGGTGACAGCTGTCAAGCCTTGACAGCGTTAAGACAGGATTGGACAAGTTCATGGAGAACAAGGGTATCAATGGCTGTCATTAAAGGTTGGAGAGATAGGCCAGGATATCTCTCAATGCCATTTGCAGGGAATCATAAGCAGGTGAAGACATCTGCTTATGAATACCCTTAAGCCAATAGTGAGCCACTGTGTGAGACAGAATGCTGGACTGGATCGGCTGTTGTCTTGTTCCAGCAAGGCTGTTCTTATGTTCTTATGTTCTTATGTTCAAATACCTGTTTCTTGTGGAGATGAAAATTGTTAGAACTGGTTTCTTCAATATGCATCAACAAAGAGCTGCATTTCCAGACCCTCTTTGTGAGGTCTGGCTAAGGGAACAAAATGATGGATGCTTACACATAAGAAAGTACCACCACATAACTGTTGAGAACACAAAATATAAGTGCACAAAATTAACAGAGATGAGGAGGGACAGGGTTGCACCTGCCTTCCTAAACTCCTTTCATTGTCATCTTCCTTAGGAACACACTTTATCAAAAAAGTACAATGCTGATTAACAAAATGAATACATCTGGAAGTTGAGTCATGGTAACTGGACTTCTTTTTACAGTTCTTTTTATTGAGAGATTGAAACATTTCACTGCTCATCCAAACAGCTTCATAATCTTTCAAGAAAAAGTTGACATGATTCAACTTCCAGATAAACTCACCTGGATGACCGAGAATCTTCACAAAAAATGAATACATAAAATGCATGCATCTAACCTCTTCCCAGGCTATATTAAACATCCGTGAAACCAGTTCAGGTGTTATATACTCTAGCTTCTTTACCTTCTTATTTATTTATTTATTTTAAAGTGCATATACCACACTGATTTTTCCCAGGGAAACTTTGGGCGGTTTACAAATGGAACAACACAACAATTAAAACCCCACAGATACAAATAAAATGGAACACACACACATAAAGAAAAATAGGTACAGTACATTCCTTGTCTATATCTGATAAGTACGTATGTCATGGCTTGCAGATTTGTGAGCTGTGCCTTTTGAGATGGTGTGTGTGTGTGGGGGGGGTTACAGACATTGGCTGAAATCCAGTAACTAGAGAAGGTCAACAGAATCAGTGGAGCTGAGATGGGTGTTGACTCACATACCCACATGGACTTAATAGACTTACTCAATTTGTGACTTAATAGTGGATTTCACCTACCATGTAAACAAAATTCACTCAATACAGTGAATATGGGTATCTGAATGGATCTGCCATTGATAGCAGAGTACTATGTATATCCACTAGCTAAATTGTAAAAGATTGCTATATATCACTTGAGTGACACACACTCACTCACAAATCATCTCACCATTCATTTCAATTATACCCCACATTTCTCCCAAAAGCCATAAGCTCCCTTTCTGCCCAAGGCAGCTTACAAAAATTTAAAAAGACAAATATTCAGTTTACAATTCAACAGACAGAAACCTGCTCATATAAAATTGCATGGCAGAAGCTGATTATGTCATCACCTTCTGCCAGTAACATTAAATTTAAACTTTTAATCTCCCTCCCCTCCCTTTCCCAGTGTTTTAGGTTCCTGGAGTTCCCTTTTGTCCTGGGGAAGCATTAAAGGGTATTGGGAGCGGGAAGGGGGGCACAGCAGGGTGCCTTTAAAAAACAACAACAAATGCTGCTAGCCAGTGGAGTCAGGACTGGCAGTAATGATCAAGTTCTACTTTTATAGATATCTGCTGCATAACTTTACAGGAATAAGATATTATCCAATAAAGTGCAATATTTAAAAGCAATCAAATACTGTATATTACATATAAAAAGTACTAGATATTGTTTGTCTGACTTGCTCTTTCAAATGCAGAACAAAGGAGAATTTTATCACATATTATTAAAAACATTTATACACATACCAGACTTTCCCTTTATAATTTGTATGTTCAGGCCATGGCGTAACCTAGTGGTTAAAACAAATCTAGCCCTACCATCAGCCAGAGTGAGGATCACATGCAGCTAAACAGTTGAATAACTATACTGGAACATTACTGGGTTCTACAGCCAGAGCTTGGGAAATTACCTTTTTAACTACATTTCCCAGAATCCCTCAGCTATGCCAGCTATTGGATTCTGGAAGGTGAAATCCAAGAAGTTACCTATCTAAGCTGTGGAATAAGAGTAATAACTTACTACTGTATTATGAAGCAACCTTTGGACATACTGTATTATGTATGTCCAAACGCATGTATAAATGCCAGGAAAAGTAGAAAGAAGTCCAAAGGTATGTATAAATGCCAGGAAAGGTAGCAAGTAGTAGGAAAAGAGGAAGACTGAACATTATAGTAATCAACACAATAAAGGACCCAGTGTTTTCAAAACCTGGCCCAGTCTCTGGTTCTTCCTCTTCTACAGACCTTATGGATGATGAACCTTGTTTTGTATCACGGGGGTGGGGGAAGAGCATGCTTTTTAATTGAAATAGCTTTAACCATAGAAATTTGACCCATAGTCAATTTCTGGGGAGATAATTAAAATGGCAACCTGGCTGAACCTTGTTGTAACCTAAGCATCCCGGGCAAAGGCAATCTATCATCTTTGTTAGCACCAGTTCTACTGTTCCACAAAGGTAGGCAACTGCCATTGGCAGCAAATGACCACAAGAGGGTGGCAACACTGATAGCCTGGCAGCCATTCAGGCATGTCCAAACGTCAGCCCTCTGGATCTTTTGGACCACAACTCCCAGAATTCTAAGCTTAGATTGCCAATGACAAAGGATTGTGGGAGTTGTGGTCCAAAACATCTGGAGGGCCAAAGTTTGGACAGAACTTCCCCACCCTTCTTGCGACCTCTAAATTAGCTTGCCGACGTCTAGTGCAGTATCCAGTCTTGCTCAGTCGTACTACCAATGTTGAAGATGGGCACAGTTGATAGTCCAGTTGGCCTCTGAGACTAATGGGGATGTGCCATCTTGTTCTTTGCACCAGCCATCAAAAACTTGTGAGTTGTCCTTGACTGGTACTCATTCTTCCTTTTTTCTCAGACACAGAAGCCCTAGGAAAAAAAATGCAGAGAAGAACAACAAAGATGATAAGAGATATGGAGGCTAAATCATATGAAAAACAACTAAAAGTACTAGGCATGTTTAGCCAGACGAGAAGACTGAGGGGAGACATGATTGCAGTCTTCTAATATCTGAAGGGTTGCCACAGGGAAGAGGGCATTGATTTATTATCAGATGCACCTGAGGGTATGACAAGAACCAATGGGTGGAAACTCATCTGAGGGAGAGCCAACCTGGAAATAAGGAGAAATTTCCTGACAGTGAGAGTCATTTAACAATGGAACAGCTTGCCTCCCCATGTTGTGGGTGCCCCATTGCTGAGGTTTTCAAGAAAAAAAAATGACAGCATCTGTCCAGAATAGTATGAGGTCTCCTGCCTTGGGCAGGGGGTTGGACTAGAAGTCTGACAAGGTCCCTTCCAATCCCATGATGATTCCATGATGTTTTAAAAATCTCATTGGGAATCCATCTCCTCTAGCAGCCCTTGTCTTCCATTCTAAATTATTTAGCAAGGCTCATCAATCTCCCAAAGAATTTTTTTTATTTGCACCTGAGACAAGACTTTTTGAGGTTGACTATCATTTTAAGAGGTGCTCAACATCTGCAATTTTATATACATCCGTGTCCTTTCTTGTCTTCCCAATGGTGTTGGGTAAGTGGCCATTTTAGGAGGAGGAGATGGGAAATGATCTTCTTCGAACTCCCTCGAGTTAAAGTGTGATGTCACTTTTATTGCTGCACTTTATTTTGGCAATAACAGTGGCAAGAGTGTATGAGGTGGCTAATCATTAGATAAAACCAGAGGCAACCTTTAGACTCTAGATTATTTGGTCTGTTAGATGCAGGGCAATCACTGTCTTGAGAGCCTTTTGAGATGGCACCCAATAGTGGCCAAGCAAGATTGCACCCTTTCTTGGGAAATCCCAGCCCTGAAATGCACCATCTGAACACAAGAGTTATAGGAGTTTACCTGCCTGTACTTTCCAATCTGAGTGTACCTTTGCCAGCATAGGAGATGCTGGCTGGGGGATCCTAGAAGTTTTTGTTTTTAAAAGTAACTTTTCTAAATTCTGCTTTTTGAGAGACATTGTTTGCAACTCAAACCAAATGAGATCCTGAATGGATTTGCTCCCAATGAAACCCTGCATTTATTATTCCAGTATTAGTAGCAGAGTAGCACCCTCAACACATTTATTCAAATACAGTGATACAGAGCAGAACACAGCCAATTCCAAGAGCCATAAATATTTTAATCTAAAACAGTTCTTGGCACAAATCATCACACAAATAACACACTTTCTGTTCAGCTTGGTTTGGAAGAAGGACTATCATTTTATTAACAATTAGGCAATCTGTCTAGGATTTTAATAGAAGTAAATTAAAAGCAGCCCTGTGGAATATTTGTAGGAGGAGTAATTGTTGTAAGCCAATTAAACAGTAACAGGAAAAGTTTACAGTAAAGAAACAGCAGAGACATGATCCAGCTCAAGTCCATCCCTCAATGAGTTTAACAGGAAGCCACGAAGCCCCAAACATTTTCCATCACAGATGGATTAATGTCTTAAACAATAGGCAGAAATCTGTATCATCATTGATTCTGTCTGCATTATGTTTCTTTCTATGGGCCTTTTCACATGACCCCTAAGATCCGCTGGTCCCTTAAATTCGGACCAGAGATCTTGGGGGTTCGTTTCTGTTCCTCCGTCCCCACCCCTCAGCACTTCCTGCTCCTGTCGGCGTGAGGGGGGGAGGGGAAAAAGGGACAAAAGAAGCCTTTACTAACCTGCCGGTGCTGGTCAAACTTGCCACGAGCGCTCCGTTACTTCCTGGTTCTGGCTCAAGGAGCTCTTAAAGGGGCGGGAGGCAAAAAAACAACAGACAAGCCAGGAGAGCCCGGCACTCTTATCCGCATCAAATTTTTTTCACCTGCAGAGAGCAGGTACATGAAAAATGCGCTGGGTCGCGCTAAAGTGGGCGGGGTCGCACTTAATTGTCTCCAAACTCCGGAGCTGGTGGGAAAACATTTCTAAGCTCCGGAGCTGGGAGCCATTTGCAGCGCAGCTTAGGGGGCGTGTATAAACGCCCTATGTGTACAGAGACAGTGAGAGAGATGGAGAGAATTACAGATTGAACATAGTCTGGTGAAAATTCTGCGCTGGCTCCTGTAGGAACTTACAAAAGTTACTTTTTTAGATTACAGCACCCAGCAGACCATAGTGACTGGGAAATCTCATGTTCTTATGGAACATGCTTCAATCCAGCATTGACTGCAGATCTTGTCAAGATACAACAAACCTTTTAGATATCGCTATTCTGTTTCAGGCAGTTGGCCATCACGATCTGATTCACAAACATATCACTACTTTGTCATGCGACTGATCGGCAGCTTGCAATGCTAATCCTCTACATTTTAGAAGTGATTCTCACTGGAGTTCACATGTCATACTCCAAGGTACTAGGACATAGAAATACAGCCTGGGTGTGCATACGGGTGTGAGCTGCGAAGCACATATTTTGTGTACTGTATGTAGTTTGCTTTAGCTCCCTAGATGCCCTGAGCACATCTGATCTCACCTGATTTCAGAAGCTAAGCAGGGTCGGCGCTGGTTAGTACTTGGATGGGAGACCTCCAAGGAATACCAGGTGCTGTAGGCACCTGGAGTAGGAACTGGCAAGCCACTCCAGTATTCCTGCCAAGAAAACTCCATGGACATGGAGTCACGAAGAGTCGGTCATGACTGTAACGTCACAACACAACACATGTGGTTTGCCTTCTATTCATATGCATGTTGCCGCTCAATATCACCACCACGCAGGTGTAGACAGGCCTGTGTGAATAGGTTTTAACTGTTCTATTCTTTGACGTGTCTTCCTTATTTAAATAGTGCCTTTTAGAGCTAAGCAGCTATTCTAGAAACAGTTGAACTTTCCCCTTCGTTCACATTGTCATACTGAACTTGTGGATCATGCAGAACAGTAGAAGCAGCTTCATCTTCTGTCCTTTAATTGAGTGGGATTTATTTCCCAGTGATTAAGCATAAAACTGCAATTGATGAATTCTATTCAAGCACTTTTCCAGGGGCTGTGAACTGAGGAGCCATTGTCTACATGCTTTCAAGATAATGAAGACAATCATTAAAACCTAGACACTAGATTCTTCTGCTGCTATATGTCTGAAGAAATGCACATGCGCACAAAACGTTACATCAAAATATGAAAGTTAGTCTTTAAGGTGCCACATGTTTGTGTCTTTTCTTTTGTTTTGTTTTTCTTTGATTTTTGCCTGAAATTATTGAAAAGACTAACACGGCTACCCTCTCTGAAACTTCTTTTTTTTTTTTTTAAAAAAAGCTCAGTTTAGTTCTATGGTCACCTATAGATCTCAGCCTCACCCATCTCAGCCTCACCCTTGTTATGTTCAATGACACCCTTGTCGCAGTTGTCAGAACAGGACAGATAGGAAATTCTCCTCCTCCTATTCCATCGAACTTCCCCAGCCCCAGATTAGACAAATGTTCTGGCATTCATTGAAAGCTTGCATTTTAAACATTGAGTGCTTCTAACATTTAATATTCAGATATTGGGACATACCTGTAGAGCCTGACAAGGTAATGCAATTGTCTAATGTTTCTCCTCTGAAACCTCCTTAATTCCATCATCACATTTTCAGATAAGATATATGAATATATCAAAGCTCTTGAAAAATGAATCTTAATTATGGTTTTCAAAAACTAGTGCTCCAGAACTGGTTTTGGCGTTGCAATCTGCAATAGAACCTGTCAGCTTGTCAGCTAGGGAAAGGGAATGAGTTATGCCAGCTGGTGTCAGCTGAAAGAGAGAGGCAGAAGCAAAAAGGTATCAGTTCCACAGGGCAATATAGTCTGCTGGTTAGAGCAAAGGCTTCGGAAAACATACACATACATTATATCAATTTTAAGAATGTAAAGCAGTTTTAAATCAGTTTAGCTGTTGTTTCTCCAAGGCACAGCAATTTTAGCTATATGCAGTAAATGTAGTAACAAATATGTGCTGGAAAACATGTGCTTTTCAGTTGTGCTGCAAGCATGTGTATTCACAATATGATGAAAGAAATGCTCTAGATCAGTGGTTCTCAACTTGTGGGTCCCCAGATGTTCCTGGACTGCAACTCCCAGAAACCCCCTCCAGCACAGCGAGTGGTGGAGGCTTCTGGGAGTTGCAGTCCAGGAACATCTGGAGACCCACAGCTTGAGAACCACTGATCTAGATCCACCCATTCCATCATCACCAGAACCAGAAATCAGGTTCTAGTTCATGTGAGAGGACTAACTGGATGCAGCAGTCTCCCAAACTTCCGATTGCTTTTACATTTGAAATATACTTCATTGCATAGTGACTGCTCATAGCACAATTGGAAGGGCTAGTCGTGTTTCTTAGTCCAGGGCTTGCTTCTGTTTCTTAGTAGGGATTTCATTTTACTGAATGATAAAGCCTCGATTTCTTGATTTAGTAAATACATTTAAATGAGCTGCACAGGTGTTTCTTAAGCTACTCAAACTACAGACTAGAAGCCTGTTTCTTACTGTGAAATGAATGCTGCTGTGTGCCAAATTAGTCAGACCAACTAATATTGGTACTAATTAATATATTTGTTCTTTGTTACTTTTGTAAAAAAAAAAAATATCCATTTGCTTGTACTTTTGTTACATTTCTGACATTGTAAACCACCCAGAGTGGCCATACAGCCAGATGGGTGGGGGGTATGTATGTATGTGTATGTATGTATGTATGTATGTATGTATGTATGTATGTATGTATGTATGTATGTATGTATGTATAATAAATAAATAAATAAATAAATAAATAAATAAATATGAAGATTCTCAGTCATCCAGGTGAGGTTATCTGGAAGTTGAGTTATGGCAACTAGACGTCCTTTCTTGTGAGATTGAAATGTTTCACTACTCATCCAAGCAGTTTTGGTAGTCTGAGGAAAGTTAGTGGCAAGGCCTCCAATTTAATAGTTAATCTTGGTTTCACATCACCCTGGTCTGAATAAGCTTGTTAGGTGAATGGTGGCCTAAATAGGCTCATTAGCTGTACAATGGTCTGGAGTGCGTGAAAGTCCAACCTGTGCAACCCTTCCCAACACTCATTAAGTGTGGATCATTAGCTGTGGCCTTGCTGGTGGAGGTATGAAGTGCTTCTATCTGTCAGTCAGTCAGTCAGTCAGTCAATCTGTCTGTCTGTCTGTCTGTCTATGTTCATGAACATTCCAGCTACCCTGAAAGAAATTCCCCATAACAGCATTTGCTGAGCAGCTTCTAAAAAGAAAGGACTGTTGTTCAGTTTAGTTTTAAAATACCTGATATCAGCCTAAGATGATTTCATCACTGGCTAAAGGAAAGATTTGAGAGAAACAAACAACCGCCAGAGTTCTAGAACATTGATTCCAAAGGGGTTGAAGTTGTTGTAATAAACTAGAACTTGGGAATCTGAATTAAGCAACTTGCCACATATTGGTAAAGTAATGTGTCGGGCTGAGGATTTAGGGAGCAGTAATCAAAGGTTATACTTCTAACAGTGGAGCTTGCCAGATTTCTGGGTGCTCACATCTAAACCATTACGTCCTTCTTTTTCTTTCCTTCTATCTTTGTAAGCCACTGTGCAGTAGTTTTTTGGGCCTGTTGCCCTACCCAAGTGGAAATGGAAGCAGCCTTTTGAGAAGCTGACCTCTGGATTTGGCTGCAAAACCTGCTTTCGTTTTTTCAGAACTAGGAATGCAGCCAAAGCAGATTGCCACAGAGGGCTCGTTACTTGTTCGCTGCCGGAATGGTGACTCATCACAATTTGTTAGCTTAGCAAACAGTAATGCATTCGAATAAGACGGTTCCTGCGTTTTGCCAGTGCAAGGCCCTGGAAGAGAATGGAAGGTGGCTCTACAACGCAGGGGAGAATGAGACTGGAGATTATTCTTGGGTTCAGAATGACTAACCCTCCTGCCACCTCAATGCCTATTGAAGTCAGGGATACCGGCTGTCTGGTCAAATTGCCAATAGACTCAAGACGCTGTAGGGTTTAAAAATACACTGTTAGGAATAGTATGTTGGCGGGGGGGGGGCTTTAGAAATCTGTTGTGTAAATCTATAGAAAGCTGAAAAACAAAATTCTGTGGTTGGATCTAGGCCAATTTCCCCTTGCCCTATCCCCACAATGGACATTGTATGATGGGAACTGTAGTGAAAGCTTGAAAGTAAATTTCATAGCAATGTAGTTATGGCTTACTTACAAGTGGTTCTACTTACTAGCAATTTGACTTAAGAGCGGAAAACTGCTGGCATTTTAACTGCCTCCTTACAAATTTTAGATGTGGTCTGCTCTACTTACAATTTTTAAAATATTTTTTCAATGTATCTATCTATCTATCTATCTATCTATCTATCTATCTATCTATCTATCTATCTATCTATCTATCTATCTATCTATCTATCTATCTATCTACACACGGTGGACCCTTGTATAACAAACGGTTTGTATAACATAAAATCTGTAAAACATAAAAAATTCTGGATAGGAGAAATTTGCTTAACAAAATTGCCTATGAGGCGAATCCGTACAACATAAAAATGGTCGCAATTAGGGATCACTCTGTTTTCAATGCATTCCTATCTATCTATCTATCTATCTATCTATACGTCTGCTCTTCTTACAAATTGTTTTACTTATGAGCATGCATTCGGAATGGATTAAACTCGTAAGTAGAGGTATCACTGTACTTTGGAGGTCAGGAAAGTGTGACATTGGTTATTTTCCAAAGCAGTGTAACTGCTAGAAATATATGACTGAAGAACTAGAGCATAACCCAGGAGAACTGACATGGAAGTGGAACATCTTAAAGGTGACACAAAAGTTTTGTTTTGTCTTTGTCACACATACTAAAACAGATTAACATAGCTACCACTTTGAAAATGACTTAATTAAGTCATAGCAATTCCAAGCAGCAATACCTTCTAATTTCATTCAAAAATACTCTTTAAGAGTATTTAAAGCAGTTTTACAGGTGTACAGAACAGTAGTGTTCAGGTTTTGTGCTATTTTCTTATCATTCCTAAATTCAAAAGCAAAACAAAAATAGCCACAAAAAGTTATACATAAAGTAACTAGCAGAACAAAGAATGTAAAGAATTACTTGCAATGAGTAATTACAGCAGGTTAGTTTAGAATAATAAGAGCAAGTAGCAAAAATTACTTTTTAAAGTACTATTTCATCTCTGCTTATGTACAGTATTTCACTTTATTTGGCATTTCTTTACAGTTTTGGAAAAAAGGTAGCATGACTATGACAATGACCATATAGCATGAATAGTAAAAACTATTAAAAACAGTTATTTAGTCCAGCATGTCTGTTAGTGCTATCTACTAGGGAAATAATCAAGAAAATGGCTGGGTAAACGGATGGGATTTTAATTGATTTGGATACAATATTTGAGGCCTGCTTAGGCATGAATGAAGGTAACCTTCTGGTCATGCCTATCCAGGAGCATCTAGTCTTATGCCCCTCTGTTCTTGCATTCATGGCACTTGGACTACTGTGCCTAAAGAGAATAGGTGTGTAGGCTCTACTACATGCAAGCACCACATGAGGAAAATCTGGGTAGAAATCAGGTATAAGTAGGAACTTCTCTTCGGACACTGTGATGAAATTAGTTTTTCCCCCACTCCTATTCCGCCATCTTGCCAGATATCTCTTCTATTTTTTCTTTCTTTCTTCCATATTATTATAGTTATTTTATTTTACATATTTTACCCTTGGCTTTAGTATTTTTCTTCTTGTTGTTGCATTGTTGTTATTTATTGTTTGTTCGTTGATGTTGTTAACCGCCCGGAGTTCTTTCAGAAGACCGGCAGTATATAAATAAATAAAATAAAGTAAAATAAAATAAAATAAAATAAAATAAAATAGTGGAAATGTGACTACAGAGAAAGTAGAGGCTTGGGCACTCTTGGCCCCAGTGTATTTGCCTTTAGAAATGCCTGATTAGGGTTGGAAGCTCGCCTCATATCAATGGGCAATGGAAAGGAGTTCATTACTTTTAAAAGGTGAGGCAGCCCTGGAGCAGGAGCAATTTCAAGTGGGAATCAGCAAATGAAAAGAAGCCAAAAACCCTGTTCCCCTGCTGTGGCTCTGCTGGGAATTCAGTCCATTTGGATTTGTAGGGGTAGTCATATGAGATTTCCATGGAAACACCTAATGATGAATTCAACACACCCTGATGTACCTTCTCGTGTCACCCTATCCCTCCCCCTCATTATCTTACAACTCCAAAGTGAGGAACAATAGGTTTTTGGAGATGTATCATTCTGCTTGGCAGAGGGCAGGAACTGATTGTACAGATGGAGTTGATTCAGCATGGCAATTAGTAAGCCTCTGTAACTAGCACGGGAGAGGCGTGCGCTGAAGAAGGCATGTCAGTGCTAGCAACCTCTGTACCACTAACCCTAGCAGGTTCCAAAAATAACATTGGCACACGGCAATCTGTCTGAATACAGTCCAGGAATCTGTGTGAGATGGTGATGTTGAAGTTGTGCCTTTATCTTCAGTTCCTTCAGCTGAAGGAGGATCTTATATACTGTATACCCCCCACAGCCCCAATTTAAGAGAGTCAGTGGGCTTTAGTGATAGATCATTGGATTGGGACTCTGGAGATCTGGGGTCACATTCCAACTTACCCATGGAAACTCACCCACAGGCATTATATTGGTAAACCCACTCTTAAATACCTCCCATAGCCTAAACCCACTTTTAGGGTCACTCTGGTGGCACTCACTTTTTGTTCTTAAAATCTTTGACCTATATAGTACACTGTGCTGAACTTCTTGCTTTGTATAATCTAGAAGTGAGATGAAGATGATGACCATGCTGTTTTCAACCTATGTTTACCCATGGTAGGTAATTTTAATTTTTCTCTTATCCCGCCATCGCTGTTGAATTTTTTTCTTTTTTTACTTGTTGAATTTATTAATTGTTGATCATTGGTGCCTTTAATTGCTGGGACCTACGCCTTTTGGCGTATTGGGACGCACCAGGATTTTATGTTTTATACCTATTTATATTGATGATGTTTATTTGAATATTGTATTTTGTTGGTTGTTGATCGGCGCTTGGTCGCCCGCTGTTCGCCGCTTAAAGTTCTATTTTAGAAGATAAGCGGGATACAAATATAACAAATAAATAAATAAATAAATAAATAAATAAAACTTTAGTTTATAAAGGTTTTGCCTAGGCCCTTCCCCACCTCTAGCTACTGCTGATGGATATCAACAACATTTGGCAGTATGTGTCAGAATTAAATTCAACCAAATCTGATCACTCTTCTTCATTAACTTATAGCATGCCCTCAAATTATGGCATGAAGAATAGGAAAATGCATTTATTTATATATTATTTATTTACACAACACTTTATCCTCACAACAACTTAGTGAGATAAATCAATGACTGACCAACCTCTCCTGCCCCACAATCAGTGTAATGGTTCAGAAGGAACAAGAACCTGGATGTCCCAAGTCCCATTAAAAGGGAAGACCAGTGGCTTTATTTTGTATTGCTGATGGCCTCATCTCATGTGGGAGGGAATTATTTATTGTTATGCAAACAGAGTAAAAACAGATACATTGCTTATCTCCTGCCGTGTTACATACATCAGAAGTTTTCCCCAATAGATCGTCCTAATTGTTTCATGATTCTCTTCTCATCTTAAACAAGATTATTATCATATTTCCATATTTACTAAAAAAAATCCATTAATGTTGTTCTAATATTTTCCCATCAATATTATGTTCATCTTTGCTTATCTCTGTCTTCATCTAGTTCTAGTACAAAAATACAGATAACAGATTCCAATATTGTATTAGGTAGTTGAGTTTTAGCAATATTCCCGATCCTAAAACTTAATTCTTCATTTAACTAAACAGCTTAGATTGTATTTGACTAATTCGAAATATAGTAGGTATATGCTTACATCTATTTTTGTCTAATACAAGAAGTGAAGAAGTGAAGATAGAAGTTGAGCTAGTCTGTCTAATCTACAACCTTAGATATATAATAGGCATGATCAACTCATTATATTTTCTCTATTCTTATAAATTTTACCAAGTTTTCCAAACCTTATATGTCTAAGATTAATACTTAATGGGTTATTTTAAAAAATCATTACATCTTGATCTCTGTTTCTTGTTGTATTAAAAGGAAAAACCCCTCTCTTTTTGCCTGGATAACATTAGTACCTTTGTGTACTAAGCATCTTGAATGCCTTCCTTCTTCCTTCCTCATGGCTGCCCTTCCTCTCTTCCTCTGCAGATTCCCACGCCTGATTTAGGTTGCAGCCTAGACCACACTGGATTCAAGGGTTGGAATCTTTTTTATTATATATGCCATCTTAACCGCATTGGCATAAATCACAGCAGCAAAATGTTGCTAGTTGAGGAGTAAGCACTTGCCTTCCTTATCGCATACTAGTCGTGTGACCAGATGTGCAACGAGAAACACAAGCAGCAGCTCATTGCCTAATAGTTATTATTAATCACTGAGATTTATACCATTGCAATGCTAGCGGTATAACAAGATTCTGATCTTTGGATGTGCTTCTGAGTAGGCATGCCCAGGATTACTTTTGTCTTTTGAAGAACCCTTGGGGACAGGATCCTGCCCATCAGTGACATTATATACATGTCTACTCAGATAGTGACCATAGTAATGGATTTATTTAATTTATCAAGCCTATATGGTAACTATTTGTTTAAGTGCAGTGCATCTAACTGAAGTACATCTGCTAAGAAGATATGCTCCCCTGAAGGATCTGTTGTTAAGTGCCATCAATTCAAATCTGAACCAACCTGTAGTGACCCTAATAGGGTTTTCAGGATAAGTAAGCTATTTAAGGAGTGGTTTTTTTCCAGTTCCACCACCATCCACAGTGAGCCTCCATGGCAGAGCCAGAAAATCAGTCCCATGTCTCCTGAGTCCTACACTGGCTTGTAACAAGGAACAGTATTGCTTATTTTCTATGTACTAAATGAAAATATATTGGGTTGCTTTGTGTTTTCACGGCTGCAGCTGCCTCTCATTAAGCTTTTAAAAGCTATGCTTTAGTCAAGGGAATATAATATGTGCTAATTTAAAAACAGGAATAGTTGTCTTTCTTTTACTTTCTCCTGTAACAAAGAAGCAGTCGTTTGAAGCCAAATAAACTAATGTTGTTGCTTATCAGTCCAGGTTAGAAATGTCCCCCAGATTTGTTAATTTATTCATTTTGATACAAGGGGTGGAGAATTTATTCCTTTTTTGGAATAAAACACGAATAATCCTCCCAGTGGCTGCTGTTTGTGGGAAATACTTTTCTCATACTCGGTTATAGAGATGGGCACGACTCAAAAAAATGGTGTTTCGTTTGTCGTTTGGTCGTTTAGGGGTCCGTTTCGGTTCGTTTTCGTTTTCGTGACGGTTTTAAAAAAAAAAATCGTTTTCGTTTCATTAGGTAACAAAATGAAAAAACAAAAACGAAAACGAAAAATTGCTGTTTCGTTAGCATTCTTTTTAGTTCAATGCATCTGCTGCAATGAAAATGAAAAACACAGCAAATGTGGTTGTTTCATTTTCATTTTGTTTAAAAAATTCCGTTTCATTTCCATTGCATAACGAAATGAAAAACAAAAACGAAAATGAAAAATCGCTCGTTTCATGCCCATCTCTACTCGGTTAGGTGGATCATCCAGCTCTATTGAGCCTTTTGGCATGTTTTAAAGGAATCAATTATCTGTCTACACAAGAGCAAATATATGCATTATTATTTCATCAACCGATGCAGGAGGAATATGTTTATCTCACAATCTGCAGTTTTCTTTTAGATTATTTTTATACTACAGAAATCAGCAGTGTTACCTATAGAGCCAGAACAACAGAAGTAGGTTAAACAACCGCATTAAACCTAAGGAACAGGATACTGTACTACCCAGTTCCATAAATGCTGGCCTACCAGTGAAATAAAAGGGAAGTGTGTGGTCCGTTGTGCCAGTGTTTCAATCTAGAAGGGATGTAACTCAGTATTGGAGCTCATTCATGGGAAGGACAGACCAAGTTATTTCTCTGGTATTGCTAGCTGTTCTTGTTATGACATGGACTAGGAGAAAAACTTTGCTTGGGATCCTGTTGGTTAGTAATGTAGGAACAGAGGATTAATACATGTACGACTAGGCACAATGGGCAGATAGACAATTGTGCCTAGTACATTTATTAATGTTTTGTTCCTACATTACTGACAGGATCCCAAGTCAAGTTTTTCTTTACTGTTCTTTACACAACAGGCAGACAGACCCTTGTGTCTTGTGTAGTTCTACCTACAGATGGGAGCTCCCATTCCCAAGACCCTTTCCCACTTGCTATGGCCACGGTCATACCAGCATTTTCTTCGTTGTTCCCCTTCAGCAAACTTTGCAGTAGGAGATCACGTCCTAACCCGGAGCAGTAGTAAACTCAGCTCTCCACTGGCCACACCCCTCGAACAGCATTTAGGGCAAACTTTTCTGAACCACCGCCAGGGGCTGGATTTAGATACTTCGCTCATTAATGCTTATTAAAAATCTCCATTCGTAACGATAGGACAAGGAAACTTCGCATTTAAAACAATGCCCGCGGAGGAAGTCCCGCCCACCAAGACATGCCGGCAGCCTGATCTTAGAGCTCTGTGCCGCGATCCAAAAAGAGCTTTAAAACTACTGTTTAAATGCCGTGGTGCCGTGAGTAATGCATCAATAAATTACTCGGGTGTCAGGAGAAGCAATATATGTGTTTTTCTAGACTAGATAAGCTTGATTTATAAGCTAAAGGAGCTACTTTCGGTTTTGCCTGCTTTGATTCTGCTGGCCGCTGGCTGCTTAGAAAACTGAATCCCGGCTGTTTGGAAAGTCACCAGATGACTACAAACAGTTAGACTGCCTGATACCTGCCATTTGTCTAATTATATGCCGGCTAAGAGAGCAAAAAAGAAACTCCAGCCTATAGGTTGGACTAGGAAATTATCTGATACAGCACACAATCGCCCAGCTCTACAGCGTATTGAGCAGCCCTCAGACGATGGAGGGGTAAAAATGGCGTCAGGATCTGAGAAAGGAAAGAGGGAGACTACCCCTCCTCCCGCAGATCAAGACTTCATGAAGGAACTGCGTTTAATGAGGACGGAGCTAGCTAGCATCATGAGTGTTAATCAACAGGATGTGATCCGCAGAATGGATGGCCTTTCAAAGGATCTCCAAAGCACTAAACAAGATTTATCACATGAAATAAAGTTAAATGGCCAGCGGCTTGATAATTTGGCAGGAGAATTTAAAAATCTGGAGATACGTGTAACTGAAAACGAAACTCAAATTAACTCTCAGAAGCAGGCTTTACTGAAAATAAATAAGAAACTGACTTATATTGAAGATTATTCTCGGAGGCAGAACGTCAAACTGATTAATTTTGTTATTCAAAACAAGGGGGCATCATTAAAACAGGAAGTTTTAACCTGGTTTAACTCCTTTCTGCCCAAACAACTAGAGGACGACGATTTAGAGAGAGTTCACTATCTGGGCAAGTCAAGAGATGGGGCCCCAAAACCAGTGATAGTAAGATTTGCTTCTTATGTAAATAAAGAGCGTCTTATGTCTTCAATTAGAGCCAATCCTAATATTCTGAAGAGAGGAGGTGTAACTGTGCAAGTTTTTCAAGATTTTTCTAAAGGAACTGCTGATTGGCGTAAATCGATGAGACCAGTTACAATCATATTAAGGAAGAACAATTATCGCTATTTTTGGGGTCACCCCCTATTTTTGAAAGTTTGGAAAGGCTCTGTTCAACACACTATCTACTCTCTAGAAGAAGGCCAACATCTTCTTGAAGCATGGAACATACAGGATGACTCAGGTTCTGCCTGTTCTCCCCCGGGAACTTCAGTGGCAACATCAGGACAGTGAATTTCTCTCTTTTTACTCCGACTCCAGGAATCTTCGATGAAGATGAAGAATATTTGAAACTCATTTAACTTACTCCTCTCTCTTTCCCCCTCTCTCACCTCCTATCATCCCCTTTGTTTTTCTTCTTTTACTCTTCTCCCCCTTTTCCCTTCCACTTCCCTTCCCCCCTCCCCCTTTTTTCTTTTTTTTTCTTTTTTTTCCAATTTTAATTTTGTTTTTGGGATGTTTCTTTTTCTTTTTCTTTTCATTATCCCTTTTCTTCCCTTTCCCCCTCCTCTCCACCCTTCCCTTTTTTGTTTTTGTTTGTTTGTTTGCTTGTTTTGAGGGGGGTGGTGGTGGTGAGAGGGTGGTTTAGAGGGGGGTAGAACAACTTATAGAATTTTCAGTAACACGCTACTTAAGAGTTAAGGAGATCTAGGCTGGCTAATGTCTGTGGACAACTTCCTCCCTCCCATCCCCTTGATGCACATGCTAAACAGTATGATAGCTGGTGGGGTGGGAGAAAAGAATAGTTTTTAGGGTGGAGGTTTAGATTTATTTTAGTTTATTTTTATTAATTGATGGTGTTTTTACTTTTGTATGCACAACGGGACCATTCCAGAATATTGAAACCAAAAGAAATAGGTTATGGGAAAGTTTATAAAATTAGCAACGTTGAATGTGAAAGGTCTGGGGTCATTTTCGAAGAGAAATAGAATCGGCGATGATCAAAAGGCACAAAATAGATATTGCCTTTTGCAAGAGACTCATCAAATAAGAGATGGTATTAATGAATTAAAAATTCCAAATGTTGATATTTATGAAAAAAGCTTTGGCACATCTAAAGCAAGAGGGGTTGCCATTATAATCTCAAGGAATTGTGAATGTGTTGTTGAAAATGTGGTAAAAGATTCAGAAGGTAGATATATAATATTGCAAGTTCTAATGGGGAAAGATCATTATACTTTGGTTAATCTGTATGCACCAAACGTTAACCAAGGCCGCTTTTACAATCTCCTTTGGGATCAGATTGAATTGGTTAAAAAGGGGTATTTAATAATGGCAGGGATTTCAATATGGTCTTAGATAAAATTAAAGATAAATCGGTATGTAAAAGGAAGAGTGGAGGACAAGACATACAACTCTAGCAAAGTTTATAAATACAACAGGATTGAAGGATGTCTGGAGAGAACTGAAAGGAGATGAAATAAAATACACCTTCTACTCACCAGTGCACAAAACCTATTCTAGGATAGATTTTGTGTTTGTTTCACAAAGCCTAATACCCAAGATAAATAATACCGAAATTGAGATCATAAAAACATCTGATCATGCTTTAATGTCGATTGATTTAGCAACAAATAAAAATTATAGAGAAGCTAAAAGGTGGAGAATGAATTTAAAAATATTTCAATATCCAGAAGTGCTGGAAAAGGTCAAAAAGATTGGTTGGAAACTTGGGATATAAACGAAAAGGCAGGTAGCCAAACGCCAATCATATGGGACACCCTGAAAGCGGTAGCTAGAGGCCTTATCATAAAAGAAAATATTAAAACTAAAAACAGGAAGAACTCAATAAATGAAAATTAGAAAAACTAATAGCAGATTTAGAATCCCAATTTTTTTCTTACTAAGGATAATAAGATATTGAGGTTGATTGAAGCAAGGAAAAAGAGTTAGAAGATCTAGATTTACAACAAACACAAAGGAATCTTCTGTACCTAAAAAGAAATTTTTTTGAATACAGCAACAAGAACTCAAAACTTTTAGCCAGATTAGCACAGAAAAGACAAGACAAGAATACAATAGGGATTATAAAAGACTCCTCAGGTAAGACATGCACACAAATGAAGGAAAAGTTGTCAGCTATACAAGAGTTTTATCAGTTGTTATATACTACAAAAAATAAACCTAAGGAGGATATAGAAAGGTATATCACTAAGAATTTAAAGAGGGTCTTGGAATAGGAAGATATGCTGGAAATGGAAAAGCCTATTACAGATCAAGAGATAAGCGAGGTAATAGACAAATTAAAGAATAATAAAAACGCCCGGAGTGGACGCTCTGGGACCTGAATTTTACAAACTTTTTAAAGCAGTATTAATACCTAAATTAAAGAAGCTATATAATGAAATTTTGAATGGAGAACAAATTCGAGATCTTGGACCCATTCTTTAACTATTTTAATTCCAAAACCTAATAAAAATTTAATGGATATTGGGTCATACAGACCAATATCCTTATTAAATCAAGATGCTAAGATTTTCACAGCAATTTTGGCTAAAAGAATGAATAAATTTATAGCTAAATATATTAAAGAGGATCAATGTGGTTTTATCAAAGGTAGACAAATGGCAAATATTATTAGAAGGAATTTGAATGTTCTTTATGAAATGAGTAAGAGTACTACTAAAGCTGGGATGTTATCTCTAGATCTTTATAAAGCTTTTGATTGTGTTCAATGGCCCACATTAAAAATATTGTTAAAAAAATGGGATTTGGGAAATCCTTTTTGGGAGTAATAAATCAACTATATTCAACGGGCACTTCCTCAATAATAGTTAATGATGGATTGACTGAACAAATCACCCTAGGCCGAGGAACTAGACAAGGATGTCCTCTTTCTCCAGTCCTTTTTTGTATTGTTATAGAGCTCCTGGCAAATGCCATAAGGGACGACAAATTTATTAAAGGTATAGGGAAAGATGGGGCAACTAAAATTAGTTTATTCGCGGACGATGCTCTTTTGACTATTGTAAACCCAATAGAGAATATTCAAAGAGTAAAAACTCATTTAGAAGAATTTGGAGAAATAACAGGATTATGTGTAAACTGGCAAAAATCAGAGAGTTTATTGTTCAATTATGGAAAACATGACTTAAAGATGATTGAAAAATCTGGATTTAAACCGGGAAAAAGCATTAAATATCTAGGATTAGAACTCCACAAAGAATTTACTAAAACTAAAGAAAGAAATATTTCAAAATTAGAAGAGGAGATGAAAAACAAATTATTATCCTACTCTAAACTAAAATTATCGTGGTTTGGCAGAATTGCATTGATAAAAATGAAAATACTTCCAAAAATTAACTTTATTTTTAAAATGTTACCGGTTCAGTTTTTAGAAAAGGAAATTAAAACTCTCCAAGACATGATAAATAGGTATTGTAATGCAGGGAAAAAATCAAGAATAAATAAAAGTCTATGGTATAGATCTCAGAAAGAAGGAGGAATAGGTATACCCAATATAAAAAATTATTATATAGCCAATCAACTTAGTTCTTTGGGGGAAATTCTTTTAAACCACAGAAGTTAATATGGTGGGAGCAAGAGTCTTTGGATATAAAGGGGGAAATAAACACATTTTTATTCACGGAAGTTAAAAACAAAGTAAAGATTGACAACCCCTATTGAATAGTTTAATTGCTACATGGAGAACATATAGGAAAATCTTGTCTCCGAAGGGATCCCCACTGGCTTTAGTTACTGACTTGGAAAGCTTTCCAGACAATTTGAAGCATTATTTGGAGTTATTTAAAATTAAGAAAATAGCTAGACTAAAGGATTGGATGCTCAAGATTAAAACAATTCAGGATATAAAAATATTTTGCAACCCAGTGATTTAACATGGTTAAATTATATTCAACTAGGAAAATGGATAAAGGACTGGGGAAAGAGAAATAATCAAATCAGAGAATGCACAAAATTTGAACATTTCCTACTATCGCTTGAGTCTGAACAGGAAAATTCAGAGAAAGGAATAACACGTAAAATATATAAAATACTAGGGGAATTATCAGAAATGAAGGAGTTAAACACCTTGAGAGAAGTTTGGAACCAAGACCTTAATGTACAGATAGAGAAAGAAGACTGGAAAAAAATTTGGAATATGAGAATTTTGAGATCATTGTCAGTCAGGATAAAAGAAAACTACTTCAAATTGGTTTCCAGATGGTATTTAACCCCAGTAAGACTAAATAGAATGAATCCTGCTTACTCTAAGATATGTTGGAAATGTGAAAAAGAGCTTGGTACTTACTTGCATCTTTGGTGGGAATGTGAAATAGTCCAAAGGTTTTGGAAAAAAGTGTTTTTAGAGCTAAGTAATATGATTAAGACGGATATAGATTGTAATCCAGAGATAGCATTATTATCATTGTTAACAAGTAAAGATTATGTTGTTACAACAAAGGAACTAACAGCAAATTTTATGACAGCTGCTAGATTAATTATAGCAAAAAATTGGAAGTCAAAACTAGAATTCAAGATGGAAGACTGGTATAATGAACTTTGGGATATAGCTATAAACGATAAACTCTCCTGCAGTTTAAAGGTTAAACGAGGAGAAATGAAAAAAGACATTTTCTACGATATCTGGGGTAAATTTTTAGATTATGTACTAGTCGAAGGAAAAGGGAAAGAGTCCACGAATATCTCACAACAATTCTGGAGAAGAGAACACTCGTGCGCGGGCCTTCTCGGTGGCGGTGCCGCCTATGTGGAACAAGCTACCCAGCGAGCTGAGGCAGGCCCCAACGCTGGCATCTTTTAGAAAGGGCTTGAAGACTCTCCTTTTCAAGGACGCCTTTAAAAATGACTAGAGGTTTTTTTTTTTTCTCCCTGCCCACATGCTGTAAGTCTGCCCCTGCCGCTGTTGCTGTCTTTGTCTTCTGTGTTTTCTTTTGTGTGAACTGCCCTGAGCTCTCTCGTTGGGAAGTAGGTAGCGGTATATAAGTGTAAGAAATAAATAAATAAAATAAATAACTTTAAGAAGACTACTAGAAGAATAGAAGATGGAGCAACGAATAAGAATGTATGGATGGCCCCGTGGGATGGGGGTGCACTTATATTGTTTGTTGTAGTTTTTTTTACTTTCATTTTTTATGTCGTTGTATGTAGTTTAAAATTTAATAAAAAAACATTTAAAAAAAAAAACAATGCCCGCCTAATTACTCTCTGACCCAGGCCTTTCTATGTAGTTTTAGGCTGTTGGCAAAACTGCACAGAACAAAACAACAGCTTCCTCTTGGCTTGTTTTTGAGCCACTGGTCACCATAAAAAGAAGTACTTACAAAGTACAACTTCCTCTGTGATATCATCTTGCAAGAAATATTCAAAACAATCTTTGGAAAAAGAGGCTAATCTCTAACGCCTGTGTTTTAATCACAGTAAGAAAAGAACTCTCTCCCGTGCCTAAACAGCTGGCTTCACCGTTAAGATGAAGAGGGAGTCAGCAAATTTGAGCACAGCCACAGCTTATCTAATTGAATATGGAGAGCAAAATACTGCAGCAGCAGTACATATATATCTCCCAGTCTTTTCCTCATTCAGCATTTTAAAACAATCTCTAGGGCACACAGGAAAAGTTTGTTATATACTCAAGTGGAAGCAGGGTCAGGCCTTTCGGTGGTAAAAAGAAGTTTTCTTGTGACCCTCCATGTTATGACTTGGATATTATTCAAAATTATGCTAGCTGAAAGTAAGGGTGGGTTGCAGCAAGGGGAACCACAATCTCACCTGAGCTGGAAAAAAAAACAGTTACCAATAAGGAGTTGTCTATCACAAATTCCTGCTCTATTTAACAAAGGCATGGTTGCTACATTGTGGGCCTTTTTACACGACCCCTAAGATCCGCTGGCCACTTAAATTCGGACCAGAGATCTTAGGGGTTCCTCGCTCTTCCTCTGTCCCCACCCCCCTCGGCGCTTCCTGGTTGCTGGCTGCGTGAGGGAGGGAGAAAAAAGAAAGAAAAGAATGCCGGTTTACCTCCGTTTTGTTCCCGGCAGCATTCAGATCTCTTAAAGGGGCGGGGCGCAAAAAAAGAACAAACAGAAGCCAGGAGAGCCCCGCACTCACTATCCTTACACCGGATCAAATATTTGTCTCATCCAAAAAGCAGGTACCTGAAAGCTGCGATGGGACACGCTAAAGTGGGCGGGGTCGCACTTAATTTCCTCTTAACTCTGGAGCTGGTGGGTAAACATTTTTAATCTCCGGAGCTGGGAGCCATTTGCCCCGGAGTTTAGGGGTCGTGTATAAACGCCCTGTGATTAGGACTGCTGGACTGCTGGATATTGGGCCTTGGCTCTGGGACTGAAAGATGCTGTCAACCTGGCAACCATAGGTCGC
Source organism: Phrynocephalus forsythii (assembly GCA_029282475.1). Taxonomy (NCBI): domain Eukaryota; kingdom Metazoa; phylum Chordata; class Lepidosauria; order Squamata; family Agamidae; genus Phrynocephalus; species Phrynocephalus forsythii. The sequence goes on along the minus strand of JAPFRF010000005.1, from coordinate 109,976,800 downwards.
ATGGCTTCCTGGTCTTTTTCACTAACTGGGATGCTCCATTGCTTCTGTGTCTACTCTGTCTTTCTCAGAGGATATGGACTGTAATCCCTGAACATTCATACTGATATAAATCTATTAATCTCGAGTGTTCTCTAATACTTGTGGCTTTTAATTTTTGTTTTGTCATACACAATATTGGTTGGTACTTCTGGGAGCTTCAGAATTCAAAGAGCAACACCCAGTTGTGGATAGAACAGGGCTGACAGACAGATCTAGGGAGAAAACTAAGTATATTCTCTCTCTCTCTCTCTCTCTCTCTCTCTCTCTCTCTCTCTCTCTCTCTCTCTCTCTCTCTCTCTCTCACTCACTCACTCACTCACTCACACCCACACACCCACACCCACAGAGAGAGAGAGAGAGAGAGAGAGAGAGAGAGAGAAACTGATAAGGGGTGAGAAGGAGGAACAAACATAATCCCAGTGAATTAATGGAATCAAAACAAGGAAGTAGTTAAAATGTGTACACCAGTGAGGTAGATCTGCATATAAAATGAAAAGTTAAGATGCACATGCAACAAACACTCTCATCACACTGAAAAATTATGAAAAATGCCTCACATAATCATCTGGACAGCAGATTAAGCAGCCACATAGGTGGTAACCTGCAGTGAGATTAATTTGTATTTAAATGACGGCACTAACTCCAGCATTTACAACAACTGTGCATTGAGATGAGCAAATAAAAATGTTACACAGATTTGTGTCCCCACTTTAGTCAAGTGTTTCCTACCTTTGGCAAGCTTGCGAGGCAATGCTTGGCTGCTCTTGACATGTCCAAATTTGTTTCTTCAATTAAATCACAGAGCTTGGAAAACTGACTTTGGTGGGGGGGCTTCAATGAAAACTGGGGCATCCTAGGAGGTGATGGTCCCCCACAAAAAAGGATCCCCCCAAACTCTTCTACATTAGCAGTCTTCCTTGCATGTAGTCTGCACTGGAGGTGTGTGTGTGTGGGGGAGGAATAGGGAGGTGTCATTTTCAACCCTACTCCATGATCTATCTATTCTGACCCTCCCAAATACCTGCTTTAGATCCCAGCATAAGTTCTCTCAGTTCATTTTTTTATCATTCTTATTTTTGTTTTATTTATCTGTCTTCAAGAATAAGGGCTTGAGTTGAGTGACTCACTATCAAGTCTCACTTAAATTGGACTGGCAACTGTAGTCAGGGTTCCCCCACCTAATGACTTGGACTTGATTCACAACTTTTATCAAAATGGGTCACACTTCCCCACACAGAATCCATCCGCCCCTCCTTTTTTTTCCTGGGAGGAGAGGAAGGTTATCTTTAATAGGGTCTTGGATTTAGGCTCAGGCCCAAAGACTAGCCCATCTCCCTGTCTTTTTTTTCTGATTGTATTTCCCCTGCCCAAGATTCCAGCTTTCATAAACTGTAACAATTCAGTTACAACCTTACAATTCAATCATGGGAATTACAAATGCAAATGAGAAGAGGTACGGAGACGGAGAGGTAAGAGATAGGAGGAAAGAATATTTTTTAAAAAAATTGGCCAATGAGCAATCAAGGGATTATTATTTCTCTTCAAAGTAAAAAGGGGGGGAGCCATGTGGCCATTACAAAGTACAATTGTGATGTCTAGTATTAAGAGGTGACCTGACTGAAGTTTATAAAAATGATACACGGTGTGGACAAAGTAGATATGGATCAATGGTTTTCCCTATTGCACAACACTAGAACTAGGGGGCACTCCATGAAACTTTTGGGTAATAGATCTCAAATAAATAAGAGAAAGTAGTTTTTCACCTGCCAGAAGAAGTGGTGACAGCTGTCAGCCTTGACAACTTTAAGAAAGGATTGGACAAGGTCTTGGAGAACAAGGGTATCAATGGCTATCATTATGGATGCCTAAGAATAACCTCAGGTTGGAGAGAGAGGCAGGATATCTCTCAAAGTCATTTGCAGGCAATCGTAAGCAGATGAAGACATCTGCTTGGGAATACCCTGAAGCAAATGGTGAGCCGCTGTTTGAGACAGAATGCTGGACTGGATGGGCTGTGGCCTGTTCTAGCAAGGCTGTTCTTATGTTCTTATTTATGCCATTTTTATTTACTTGGTTGACAGTCAAAACCAGCCAGAGATAAAGCAGATGAATGAGAAATTGGAAGTTGTTTGAGGAAGAAATGTGTAAACCTGAGGAACCAGAACTGCTGTTTTTAACCTCTGTGATGCGAAACCAGCAGGGGAAATGACATGAGCTGTGCATCCTAGCAAAATTGGTGTGGATTTTTTCCCAGCAGTTCAGGAGACCCTTAAGCAATCTTTAATATTAAAAACAAGATACTGTATACAGTATTCCCATCTAGAAGACGTACTCATGTATAAGACGACCAGCACTTTTCCAAGCCAAAATTGCAGCTTTGTAACTGCACCGTTCTTTCCTTGGCTTGTAAAACCCTCAATTTGTAGTCTAACTATTTTCCAGACAAAAATATAGCCCTATGCACCGAAAAATACTTGTGCTCCCCCTTGCCACTACACCACATCCCTTTTCCTTTCTTTCTGAAATTCCACTTCTGCAGCAGCTTCCTTCACTTAATAGGTTGCAGACAAACTAGTAGTTACCATTCTCCCCCATCTGGCCTGGCAGGCGGATTAGTACATGTGCACATATTTCATTTCATCCTTCTCACACAGAAGTGCTCAGGCTGCAATTATCCCCCCTCCTTAATTTTTTTTTGAGAGGGGACTGATTAGAGCTCTGTTTCTCTGTACAGGATGTCCACATGGCTCTGATTTAGCTAGTCCAGGGGATGCTAGGAACAGCCACAAGACATATGGACAGGTGTTACAGCTTAGAAAGCACTGCACGCTGGTTGAGGGAAGGTAACTAGGGAGGAAGAAAATGGGCATGTGCCCCAGTGACCTGAAGAAGGGCATGAGGAGAACATGAAAGAATGTGTAACATAAGGACATGGAATAAAAAGTAGTACTGTCCAGGAACCTAATTCTAAACGTGTAGTCTAACTACTTCACATGCAAAATCCTTTGCCATTTTCAAGCAATCAGTTGGGAATTTTACAACCTTGGAGAAGGTTTGGCTGGGAGAGACCTTTCTAGGCTGCAGCGACTATCGGTCTATCCGGCACTATTATTTATTTTATTTATTTAAAATATTTCTATCTATCCTTTCTCCCCGAAAGCATCCAAGGTGGCTAACAATAATTCCCTCCCATCTCTGAATTCAAAGACAGCACTGAGAGCTCTATTCCTTGCTGAAGTCTGTTGCTGAAAGCAGTTACGTTTGTCAGTTTGCTGTTCATCTGTAACGAAGGAAATATTTTTATTATTTCTATTCTTTATGTCTCAGAGTGATTTATTGAGACTATAAGTGCCCACTGATCAGAAAAAGAGCAAACTAATCTGGGGAATTTGAAAATATTTGACTCCGTGAATCCCCGCACTGCTAGAGGAAGTGTCAAGCCCCGCACACAGAGCACACACACAAACAGGGTTCAGTTCTTTGCCAAGATCTTTAGTGGAAAGCCAGGCAAGTTCAAGTCCTTTGCTAACAATCAAGTACCAGATAAATAACAGAATCCAACTCCCAGCAATTAACAGTCCAAGTCAAAACCAGAATATCTCACGGAAACCAGATGCCAAACCCAAGGGAACAGATCAAGCCGTTGTCCAGGAAGCCAGTCCGAAGTCAGGAAATAGAGCCAAGGTCACAGACAGGAACATGGTTGCAAGTTCAAACAACGCGTTGCTCCCACAGAGAGCTCAAGGTGAGCTTACCAGCTTTATCCCAAAACAGGGAACACACCCTTACTTTTGGAAAGGCTTCTGCTAGTACTCAGGGCTTCCTGACCTGATTCCCCGTCTAGCATCAAAGACCCTTTCCCTAGCTCTTCTGGTAGCACATCTTTGCAGAATCCTGCTCATGGCCCTTCTAGAAGGAGAAGATATGTTTTCAGCAGAGTCATCAGACCCAGCTGCCTGCTGATTTGAGCTGCAAGGCTCCTCCAGCAGCTCTTCACCATTTAACCCCTCAGAGTCAGGTTCTGTGACAGGCAGGGTCCTGGCAGGAAGTTAATCAGAAATTCCAAACTCTGCAACATGCAGGAACCTCTATCTTTCAGTAACACAACCCCAAAACAGCAGGAATCATACTGAAAGATGGGGATTCCTGAGAGTGGCAGAGTTAGTTATAAACAAATAAACAGCCTTTTTGGATCGATTTCTTGGGTTCCTATTTCATATTTATTTCACAACAAGACGTCTTTGTGTTGTAGCAGCTTCCCTTCGAAATTACTGTATTTCCAATCCTTCCCGGGCTACTACAATAACTGACATGTTATGCATTACAGTCCCAGGGCAGGATTTGTGGCTATAACTGAGCATATGATTGGTGAGACAGTTGTAAAGGTGCATGCCTGGTTGCAAATGAAAGGGACAATTTAATGGGATCAATCTCCCTTCAAACAACCTTTATGTCTGCGGGGGAATCCGCTTGGCCCGCATCCGCCAGGTGTGGCCTTGTCACCGATGATACTCCACTTGGCCTTGAAACCCAGAGAGACAAGCCTGCGGGGTGCTGCCGGGGCAACGCTTGACCTCGCCAGCAGCCCACTGATCCTGCAGAGGGCAACGGCAGGGGTGAGGTGTGGTCGACAGAGCTGCCCTTCCCTCTGCTAGATCCCACTCGGCCTGCCACTTCCTTCGCCACTCCAGGATGGGGGAGAAACCCTAAGACACTGACTCACAGCTGCTGAGCTGCCCAAGGCCTCTTCCTCTGCGGAACCTATAGGGGATACTTTTCTGGATTTGCATGCCCCCCCCTGGGATTCTAAGGGAGCTGTGGTTTTGAATTTATATGAGTGTTTAGCTGCCGTAATGAACTGGATGAGGATGAACAAATTGAAATTAGGGTTCACATTCCACCCCTATTAAAGCAGCTCCACTGGCTGCCATTCAGCTATCAAGCACAAGTCAAAGTGCTGACCTTAACCTACAAAGCACTATAAGACATAGGTCCTAGCTACCTCAAAGATTGAATCTCATAATATGAACTGGCTTGGGTGCTAAGGTCATCAGGAGAGGCCTTTCTCTCCATCCCGCCACACTCACAGGTACATCTTGTGTGAACACATGAAAGGGCCTTCTCAGCTGCTGCACCCAGACTCTGGAACTCCCTCCCACTGGAGGCCAGGACAACATCAGTGTTAATGTTGCCTTCTAATGCTGTAAGATACCCCTCAATTCCCTATTCTCAAACTGAATATGTCTTAATTATACTGGCCTGTATATTGTCTCTCCTTACTGTAAGCCACCTTGGGTCCTTTTCCAAGGAGAAAGGTGGGGTAAAAATACTGAAAAAATAAATAAATAAATTATTCCGTCCAAGCTCCCAAAAGTAGAAGCCCTATAGCTGGACCAAAGTCCAGCTTAGCATGGATGGGGTTACACTGCAATCAACATTCCTTATAATTTTCAGTCCTGCTGTTTAGGAGCCATGGCCCATGTGTGTGCAGAGGTTGGGGTTTCATTTAAAACTCGGAAGTAAATGGCAGTCACCACCAGATCCGGCTGCATAGTTCTGACGGAACTACAGTATAGGCATGTACACACACCTTAGATGGAACATTGGCTATAGCACAGTTTCCTGTATGTCATGTGATCACCATGAAATACATCACATCAAAAAATTTCATCACTGGTCCAAACTGCAATCACCTTCCCCATATGACCACATTCTGATTTAGTATCAAACAAGACATTTTGGGGATCATCCATCACCATTAGTCTGTTTTCCCCACATACTGTGATTTTTCTCTGATACATACTTTGCCAAGCAGGCTTGCCAATTAAGTTCTATTTTTACTGTCCAATGACCAATCACAAAACAAAAGAGGTTAAATCTAAGATACAGAAATGAGGAAAACCCATAACAGATATCTTTTATCACTTGAGGAACCACTGTTTCGACTGCTATGCATGTGACTCTTAAATTAATATCCGGAAAGTTTATTTCTATTTATTTATTTATTTTACAACTTAGGGCCTTTTTACATGACCCCTAAGATCCGCTGGCCACTTAAATTCGGACCAGAGATCTTAGGGGTTCCTCGCTCTTCCTCTGTCCCCACCCCCCTCCGCACTTCCTGGTTGCTGGCTGCCTGAGGGAAGGAGAAAAAAGAAAGAAAAGAAAGCCTTCTTACCTCCGTTTTGTTCTGGGCAGCATTCAGATCTCTTAAAGGGGCAGGGTGCAAAAAAAGAACGAACGGAAGCCAGGAGAGCCCCACACTCACTATCCTTACACCGGATCAAATATTTGTCACCTCCAAAAAGCAGGTACAAGAAAACTGCTGTTTGGTCTTGCTAAAGTGGGCGGGGTCACACTTAATTGTCTGCAAAGTCCGGAGCTGGTGGGTAAACATTTTTAAGATCTGGACCTTGCAGCCATTTGTGGCGGAGCTTAGGAGGCGTGTATAAACGCCCTTATATGCCGCCCACTACCCAAAGGTTTCTGGGCAGCTTACAATCAAAAAATTAAAACAGTTAAAACATCAGATATCAATAAATAATTAAAACAATAATAAAAAAACTTACACTAAAATCATTACACTAAAATTGCCATCAGAGGACCCACAGTCTATATTGTATCAATTAAAAAACTTGTGGAACAGGAAGGTTTTTACCTGGCGCCGAAATGTCCTCAATGTTGGCACCAGGCGGATCTCACTTGGGAGGGCATTCCATAGCTTGGGGGCAGCTGCTGAGAAAGCCCTATGTCTACAAGCCATCCCTCTCACTTCCTGGAGGGATGGCTCTTTCAAGAGGGCCCCCTGGCTCGATCTTAATTGTCCAGGCTACTGGACTTCTTTTTCTTGAGACAGAAGCTGTTTGGATGAGCAGCAAAATGTTTCTATCTCTCAAGAAAAAGAAATTCACCTGGATGACTAAGAATCTTCACAGTCTTAAATTACTATTACAGTTACAGGGCTTGTCTCACTTATTAAGTGTAATGCATACTGCCAAGGAAAGTTACTGAGGATGTGATACTGGTAAAACCACTACTGAAATATCTCACTTACCCTTAAAGCCCTATTAGGTGTTGCTGTGAACCAATTCTGACTTGATGGTACATAACAATGGCAATACAAAAATGTTACATTACAATTTTTAGAAGTCAGTTTTTGTTACTTTTGAATGTACAGAAACCAGAGTGGCTTTTCAAAATGTGTCTAACCTTTGGATCCTCAGAGCTACAAAAAATTACCTTTTGGAAGTAACTTTCCAGGCGGTAGTCTGAAAGGATGCCGTAAGCTTGTTATGCGACAAAACTCCAAGTCTGCTTAGTGCCTACATGGGAAATCAAGCTAGCAACCCTGAGACTCATCAAGGAAAATCGAGATATAAATATGCTGTTTTAAAAACAAACAAACAAAAACAGTTCCAATTGGCATCCTGCCGTGAGTTGAGCAACGTATTTTGGTTAAGAAGAACTGTCACATGCCACTAGTCTTTGTAAATGTTTTCAAACAAGATTAAGGAAAAGAGGTTATTACAACTGTGTTGGCTCTCAAGTTTGAAATAGTAGCTCTGAAATAAACAAAAGAAAAAAGGGAAGTTTTTTCCTCTCACAATTTAAGAAACTTGGCATATTGGTTGACAGTCATCTGGCAGCATATCGATTTAGAATAGCTGTGACAACGGGTATCTTCCATATGGTGTAAGCCTGGTCTCTTAATATGGTATGAAGTACAACTGCTGTAATATTAGAGAACAACAGTGGGGAACCTCTAGCCTTGCAGATGTTTTGGACTAGAATTCCCACAACCCCCTACAATCAGCAATGAATGCTTGCTAAGGCTTCTGGGAAATGTCTATCTGATGAAATGGGGGGGCAGTTCATGAAACCTGGTGTTACGATCAATCTGTTTGTTTTATATATAACACAGGACTCGTTGGTTTTGATCTGGGAAAATCATTGCAAATGAGTCCCCTTGTGTGTGGTATTTCTGATCAGCTGGTAGGACAGTTTCGGTTATACTTTCAAGGTGAATCATTTGCTCCTGGGTTTACAGAAAGCCACACTATCCTCTGCATCAGCTTTAATGCACTTCAGCAACAACATTTGGAACAAAGTTAAAAGGAGTTCTGAAATAATTCATTGCCCACGCTGGCTAGAGCTGGCTGGAGTTATTGTTTGACACCATTTGGAGGGTTAGAAACTGCCTAGCAGTATTTCCAAGATTACTGCGGAAATATGTACAGTACGGGGTATATTCAACACTCAAAAGGGAAATACAAATATTAAGGCTGCCATTAGGCATATGAAGGGCTGGCGCGTCCATTAAGGCGAACTAGGCAGTTGCCTAGGGTGCCAAAATGGGAGAGAGGGCGCTGGCCAGCCTGCTGCCCCCCGGCGTCACCCCCGCTGGCCACCGCCGTCCGTCCCCCACCACCAGCCAGCCGCCCGTCGCCATCCACCCGCCGTCCGCCCACGCCCAACACCACCCACCCCCCGTGCCCGGCGCTGTCCGCCCCCCATGCCCGGCGCCACCCCCGCCATCTGCCACCCCACATCCCCGCTGCTCACCTCACCCCCGCCCCTGACCTAGGGAGCAAAAAAACCTAGCGCCGGCCCTGGGCATATGTGGCAATTGTCTCATGTGCCCAATGCTAAGGGCTAAGGAGCAGCAGGAGAGTTTCACAAAATAGAGCAGTGTGTGTTGTGTTGCTTGTCCCGCTTCTCTCACACATCACTAGGGACAGTGTTTCATCAACATGGATGAAGTAAAGTCCATCTGTTAGTGCAGAATATGGTCAGCTTCGGGACATAGATTTGATAAGGGAATGACGGACAAGTTAACTTATCCTCCATTTCAGGCACCCAAATGTTTTGAGTGAATCCCTATCACCATTTCACTTTTCAGTTCTCAAGTCTCAGAATCCGGATGTAACACCTCAAGCTTCTCCTGTTTATATGCTGACTGTAGACAATGGCAATCTTTTCTATATTGAATTACATTGCACCCAGAAGATAAAGAAATTACAACATTTGTATTCTTTCTGTGGTAGCACATCTACTCACATTTACCCAACAACACTGGCATAAGATCCCTGCATCGTTCAGAAACTGTGCATTATTCTTATGCTCCCCAAACTGTAATTACAAAGCACGTGCAGCTGCTTCACACAGAGAGAGACCTCTCTAGCATGCCCCATTGCCCTGCCTGGCCACCATGTGGAGCCACCATTACAGGAGAGGAAGTCAGCCAGGCCAACACCTTGAGGCCAGGGACTACCACGCTACTAACAAAATCCTAGGAAAACTCAAAACCCACCTCTCAGGCCACTTCCTAGAGTGAGACAGCACCATTGCTTGCTTGCTTGCTTGCTTGTTTGTAAATATTTGTTTATTTTTTTAAAGTTGCCTGACCAAAACCAAGCTATTCTCATCCATGCAATTCAAGGGAGAAGTATTTTTTTAAAATTATCTCTAATTTCCATTATGCTGAATCAAAATCACAATAGATATTTTGAGCCAGCAAATATCAGCCAGTATTCTGTTTGCACTTGTGGAGCTTTGTGACATCCCGGGTTTGCTGCTATGCTTATGCAAAGAGGTACTTTTGCATAAGGAAGTACTGCATAGCACTTTCCAGTAACTTCCAAAAATCTCCATCACTTACACGAGTGTGAAGAGGGTTCTTGCCTTTTGTCTTTTCAGCCAATGACACCAAATACACATATGAACAGACATATTTTAATCTCTATCCCAAGGATGACAATGAAATAGAAGGAACTTCACATTGTTTTTGTTGCTTACTTTAAAAGTGCTTTCTCCCTACCTGCAAGCAGGGTTCAAAATGGGATTAGGCCAAAAGAGATTAACATAGCATGAGGATCAACATGATGCAGATAACACCATATATTTCTGACCAGAACTTTGAACTGTTAAATTGCATTCTGTTGTTTTCATCCCAGTTCTTGAAGCCTAGTAAGATCTTTTGGAATTTTGTTTCTGTCTTCCAGTATATTATCAGTTCTGCCCAATGTTATGTCATGCACTGCTTCATTTATGTCATTAATAAAAATGGTGAAGACCACTGGACTCAGGACTGAGCCTTGTGGTAGCACACTTTTTATCATCTCCCAGTCCAAGAAGGAGCAATTAGTTAGCACTCTCTGAGTACAATTATGTGACCAACTGTACATCCACCGGACAGTTGTACTATTCAGCCCACACCTAGTTAGCCTAGTAATCAGAATATTATGAGCCACTTTATGAAAGATTTTGCTTAAATCAAGATATATTACTCTACAGCATTCCCACTATCTATCATGGTGGTTATCCAATCAAAAAATTAGAGAAGATTAATCTGGCACTATTCTTGACAAATCTCTGTTGGCCTATATTTATTATCACATTTTCTAGAGGTTTCAGTGGCTGCTTTATAATCTCTCAGGCTGACCATTCTATAGTTCCTAGGTTCTTCCTATTTGTTCTTTTTGAAGATCAGGAAATTAATCCTCCTTCAAACTTCTGGTACTTTATTTTATTTTTTATTTTGAATATTTTTACCCCACCTTTTTTCTTTGGAAAAGGACTCAAGGTGGCTTAAAATAGTTAGGGACAATATACAGTCCAGAACATATAAAACATATTCAAATTAAGAACAAGAAACTAGAAGAGGCATCATAGAACATTAAAAGGCAACATTAGAGCTACAAGGGCACACAAGAAGCAAAGAAAAATCAATTGTGAGGGGTGAAAAGCAACATGGAAAATACAAGTGTTCTTATAAAATCAATCAATGCAATCACGTATGGCAATCCATATAAAGTCACATAGCAGGTAATCCCTCATTCAGGGAAAGTTTGCCTGAGGAGGAAGGTCTTTGCCTGCTTCCGGAAAAACAGCAGAGATGGTTCAGTCCTTGCCTCCAGTCTAGGAGCATCAACAGCGGAGGCCCTTTCATGTGTTCTTGTGAGATGCACCTGTGAAGGTGGCGGGATGAGAGAGGCCTCTCCTGATGACCTTAGCACCTGAGCCAGTTCATTCTGTGATATTCGATTTTTAAGGTAGCTTGGACTCAGGCTGTTTTGCGCTTTGTAGGTTAAGGTCAGCTGCCTAGATGCCCTAAGCATATCCGATCTCGCCTGATTTCGGAAGCTAAGCAGGGTCAGCCCTGGTTAGTACTTGGATGGGAGACCACCAGGGAATACCAGGTGCTGTAGGCGCCTGGAGTAGGAACTGGCAAACCACTCCAGTATTCCTGCCAAGAAAACTCCATGGACATGGAGTCATGAAGAGTCGGCCACGACTATAACGACACAACACACACACACAGGTTAAGGTCAGCACCTTGAATTATGCCTGATAGCCGATTGTCAGCCAGTGGAGCTTCTTTAGTAGGGGTGAATTCTGTTAACCTGCCCCAGTCAGCAATCTGGCCTCTGTGTTCTGGACCCGTTGAAGTTTCCTGAGACTTTCCATTGGTAGCCCCATACAGAGCACATTACAGTAGTCCAGCAGGGAGGTCACTACAGCATGTGTCACAGTGGCCATACTTAAACCATCCTCCTTCTTGATTTCAAGAAAATAATAATTCATCTGGCCCTGGAGATCTGAACTTGTTCAAAATAATAAGGTATCCCTTGACTGTTTATGTTGGTCAAGCTCCAATGTTTTTCCCTCCATTTGCACTTCACATTTGCTTGAAGGGTTATAACCTGCCCTTTGCAAAAAGACCAAGCTAAAGTAAGTAGTAACTGTAATGCAAAATGTTCTAGTCATGGAGCTAGGCACTGTGTACCCATATGGAATTCTAAATTTTTCCAGTCCTAGACCCTTATTTCTAGGGAAAATTTGCCCTGAATCATCCTGGGTGATCTACATATGGAAACAGTCCAGGATATAACCTGAAACCTCTTCTGCAGGCAGCAGGATCTAATCTAATTAAGTCTGACTATCATCTAAGCTAATTAACACCAAAGTAAATAATCTCAAAAACAAAAACAAAAAAACCACCCAGAAATATCAAGGAAACAAGCAGCACTTGCTGTCTATGATGATGTGTAGATTGCTCTTTAAATGTATCAGACTTAGTAAGAAAATTGAAAACAAAGAATACTCCTTTCTTAGCATCATCTGGTCTTTCCAACATGCCTGTATGTGTGTGTGTTGTGTCGTTACAGTCGTGACCGACTCTTCGTGACCCCATGAGGATGGAGTTTTCTTGGCAGGAATACTGGAGTGGTTTTGCCAGTTCCTACTCCAGGCACATATAGCACCTGGTATTCCCTGGTGGTCTCCATAACATGGAGACCCCTTACGAAAAGATCGGATGTGCTTAGGGCATCTAGGCAGCTGTATCAATCTCCTTCTCTGCCCCCATTTTATTCTTGCTTATTTCCATAACATGGAGCCTACAAAGAATTCAAAATAAGTGGAAAGCTTCCACGTCACAGCATTTTAGTTGCACCTTACTACTATTTCTGGAGTCTTAGAGGTGATACTCTTGCATCTACTGTGGATATATTTAACAACACTAAAATACTATAATACAGTCTATATGGGGTGGCCCTTAGAGAGTGTTCAGAAACCACAGGTACTCGAAATGTGGCAGATACTGCTCTGGCACATGCAAGAATATTCACATTATACATCTTGGATAAGTTACTTTTTTAATATTACAACCAGCATGGAATAGGGTTTCTGAGAGCTTTCATCCCCAAAGTACTGCTTTCAACTTCTGCCACATTACATTGACCTTAGATGGACTATGTTGCCTTTTGACATACTGTATTTCCATTATCTAATCATGCTGTTGCCTGCACTGTCTTCCTTCTCTCTCTCCTATACTGCCTTGTTTCCTAGCCCTTTTAATGAAGAACAAAAATAGTGAAGTTAATGAAAAAGCCCTAAACACTGTAAGGCCAGGACATCTGAGAGGAAAACTTTCCTCTCACATGAATCTATTCCTTCAATGATCAGTTTCAAAGCCCTTGTTATATCCCACTATTTAAAGAAATACAGTGGGCGAGGTTGCAAGACAGGGCCTTTTCTGTGGTGGCACCTCAATTTTGATTTTATCTTCCTTAAAACAGTCAGAAAATTCCCATCCATGATGCATTTAAGTGGGGAATTAAAACATCATATTGTTGCCATTTGACCTGCCTACTAAAAGGTCAAAACTCTGGTTCTAGACACTTTGGAGTTGTTGGTTTTTAATCTTTGATATTTAGTGACAGTCTTGCATATAATGCCCATATCAGGGTGGAAAAGCAACATCAAAAACATTTTATTTAAATCAAGAGAAAGGAAAGGAAAGGAAAGAGAGCTGGTCTGCCATTGTTCTAAGGAGGGGGTAGCTCTGAGATTCAGAATCTGGGAAAATGTCAATAGGGGTAGCTATGTTAGTGTGTTCCAGCAAATTAGCAAAGAGTAAACAGACATGGAGTCACAAAGAGTCGGTCATGACTGTAACGACACAACACACACACACAAAAGGTCTAAATCAGTTAGTGTTGAAGGTGCCACAAGATGCTTTCTAGCAATATGGATTTGACCAAACTCCGGGAGGCAGTGGAAGATAGGAAGGCCTGGCAAGCTTTGGTCCATGGGGTCACAAAGAGTCGGACACGACTGAACGACTGAACAACAGCAAAAAGCAAGAAGTAGGAAGAGAGCTTGCTGGATAGCTCAGTTAGTTAGGAAGTTTAATTCACTGTGGATTCCCCCCCCCCAAAAAAAAACACCAGCCAGTGTAGCCATGGGAAAGCTCTACAACCCAAAGGTGCCATCAGAATAAGGGAGTAGTAAACCACGCCTAAGTACTCTCTACCAAGAAAACCCTGAAAAAGGATCACTATTATTGAAATTTGCACAACCTTGTATGCTGCCTATTGTTTGTTTTATTGCAAGGGACTTTTCTGAGCTGGGGTGATCATCAATCTATCCAGCCTCTTAATCCAACGAAAGACCCACCTGCCTCCCTTTCCCTCTCTGTGGTTGCTGTCAGTTTTGTTTCATGTTGACCTGTTTGCAATTGTATTTAATGAAGTGTTTTATACTTTCTCCTACAGAATGTCTCAAAGTTAGCTACTGAGGCTTTAAGTAACAGCTAATGAGAAAGAGGTGAATACTCTGCAACAAACCAGGAAAGGGACCTTAGTGTCAATGAAGGTGTCAACCCAGCAGTGAAAAAAAGCAAACTCAATGCTAGGGATCATTAGGAAGGGTAGAGAAAATAAGTCAGCAAGTGTAATTTTGCCTCTTTATAAATCTATGGTGAGTCCCCATCTGGAGTACTGTGTACAGTTCTGCTCACCATACCTCCAGAAGGATATTATGGAAATGGAAAAAGTACAGAGGAGGGCAACCAGGACGATTAGGGGACAGGAACACCTTCCTTACCATCTGAGGCTGCAACGGCTGGGCCTTTTCACTCCTGAACGATGGCGCCTAAGAGGTGACCTCATTGAAGTTTATAAAATCATACACAGTGTGGACAAAGCAGATAAGGAAAAGCTGTTTCCCTATCGTACAACATTAGAACTAGGGGGCACTCAATGAAACTTTTGGTTGCTAGATCTCAAACAAATAAGAGAAAGTACTTTTTCACGCAGAAGATCACACTGGTCTGTGGAACTCCCTGCCAGAAGAAGTGGTGGTGACAGCTGTCAACCTTGACAGCTTTAAGAAAGGATTGGACAAGGTCATGGAGAACAAGGGTATCAATGGCTATCATTATGGATGCCTAAGGATATCTCTCAATGCCATTTGAGGGGAATCATAAGCAGGTGAAGATATCTGCTTGGGAATATCCTGAAGCAAATGGTGAACCACTGTGTGAGACAGAATAGATGGGCTGTGGCCTGTTCCAGCAAGGCTGTTCTTATGTTCTTATGTTATCTGAGAAAACAGGAAGAAAACAGGAATTTACAGTATTATTTTCATTTCCAGTCTGATCTTCTTGCAAGTGATCCCTTTATAACACAGGAAGATGGTGGTAAATGTTTCTGGGAAAATGTCCGTATGCTTATTATCCTATTGAAAAAAATAAAAACAATACCAGAAGACTGGTCAAGGAAGCATTTCATTATTTCTTATTGTTGATACAGCTACAGTGGTACTTCTACTTACAAATTTAATCTGTTCTGAATGCATGCTCTTAAGTTGAACAACCCTTAAGTAGAGGTACCATATATAAAAAAATGAAAAAAAAATAAATAAAATAATAAAATAAATATTCTAAGTAGAGCAGACAGCATCTAAAATTTGTAAGGCAGCAGTTAAAATGCCAATGGTTTTCTGCTCTTAAGTCAAATTGCTCTTAAGTAGAGCTGCTCTTAAGTAGAGGTACCATTGCACTAGATAAAATATAGATGCATCTAATCAATAGCCTTTGTCCAAGCCAAACAATGCATTTTAAAAATGTAACTAAGATCAGTAATTCTATTTGTTTGGCAATACATTTTACATATTTAAGCATGGAGGTCTCATAGGATAAAGAGCTCTACAAGTAGTTAAACATCTGTGCTATGCTTCTTTAATCAGTTGTTTGTTTTAAAAATTAATGTTAAAATCCAGCCCTTTAGTTCACTGTAATGGGAAACAATTGTCACTGGATTACTCCAGTTCTTTGCACCTCTTATGTTCTTCAACCCTTTGATCACTGTGGTCAGGAGCCCTATGGATTTTTTAAAAATGAGACCATTTTGAGATCCATGAAGTTCATAAAAGGAGCCAATGACATACATTTGTTCCCCAGGCCATCTTGAGTTGCTCAGTCCTGCTTTAGAGAGAGATGCCTACCAGTGTCCAGAGCTTTTAAAAATTACTTTATTTTTATTTTTTTTTACTTACAAGTCCCTAGAATGTCCTGCCAAAAAAAGGGCAACTTTTACCAGTTCTTGTTCCTAGTTACTATTTTACTCACCAAGGGGGTGAAAAGCACATCTTGTATCTGCTGGAAGCAGCACATGGCTAAAATTATATATAAGCTATTTAATAGCCCTGACAACGCTCGTTTACTTCATGTGCTGGCAGTGATATAAAGAAGGGCATATGGTTGTTTGAAAATACATGATACATAAATGTTCCTGGCATAATTATGCTGAAAACCACCCAGGGAGTTCTCTAGCACTATGGGTGATATATAACCAGTAGTAGTAGTAGTAGTAGTAGTAGTAGTAGTAGTAGTAGTAGTAGTAGTAGTAGTAGTTGTTGTTGTCGTCGTCATCATCATCATTATATGGGGTGATATGTAGCAGCAGTAATAATCATAATCACATGGGCACATAAACAAACTGCACTTTATCAGGGCCTAGCTATTATGTGTTTTCAGAATACTCCAATGCCAATACAGTAAATTGCTGTGCCACTGGGGTGTAATAGAACAGCCATTCCCTGGGGGTCTCTGGTCCATTTGAGGTGGGGTATAGAATGGAAAAAATATTCAAACACCATCTTATAAGGCTTGTTATGCAATTTGCACACTCTTATTTTGGCCCACATTTCCTTCAGATTGAGGAAAGCTAGTTGCAAGCCGAAGGTCAAAGTGAACTATAAAATGGAGAACTTGCAACTAGCTTTCCTCAGACTGATGAAGCTGTTTGGATGAGCAGCAAAACATTTCAGTATCTCAAGAAAAGAAGTCCCGATGCCATGACTCAACATCCAGATTAGATTATGTGGTTTACTTAACACATGAGGAGGGAAGCACCTAGTCCCATGCCCTGCTATCCTGATTATTTTCACATGATGGCTGCTGCATCCAAAAAAAGAGAGCCACACAAGTGGGAACTTTTCCCTTCAAATCCGTCAGCAGAAACAGAAGTGTGAAGAAAGTGTCAGCAGAGTGGACAGGCAGGAGATGATCTCCTCCTTGAGTGTTGAGGAAACTTGGTACAGTATTTTAATGCCTAGACAAGATTTCATAGAATCATAGAGTTGGAAGAGGCCTCAAGAATAATCCAGTCCAACCCCCCTGCCATGCAGAAACCCCCATCAAAGTACCCCGGACAGATGGCCATCCAGCCTCACAAAACTTACTCTGTGACCTTCCATCAGCATGACCTATGATTTCAGTTGTTGTGATGAAAAAGTGAGGAGGGGGAGACCCACATTTGATGTCCTGAATGGCAGCCATGATATAAATCTAATCATCTCATTAAGAACTGGTTACTTATCTGTAAAGGTGGTCCTTCGAGGGGACCTTCGTGAAGCCACACAGATGGGTTACCCAGCATGCACGTGTGAGGCTCAGACTCACCTAGCAACAGGAAAGTTCGTTAGTCTCCATCCCTATCGCACTGAGCATGTGCAACAGGCTCCTCCCCAAATGCTTCAGTTCCCTTGCAACCGTCCATGTGACAGGTAAGTACCTGATAGGCGTGACGGCCTGAGGGGAGGAGGGTGGGTGCTGTGTGGCTTCAGAAAGGTCCACTCGAAGAACCACCTTTACAGGTAAGTAACCGGTTCTTCTCCATCATGGCCTTAGTGAAGCCACACAGATGGGTGATTATAAGCAATACTCACAGGATGGTGGGGAGTCACGCCATCACAAAACAGAGGACAGCTCTCCCAAAGGCAGTACAGTGGACCCTCGTATAACACACAGTTTGTATAACATAAAATCTGTACAACATAAAAAATTCCGGAGATAGGGGAAATCTGCTTAACAAAATCACATATGGGGCGACTCAGTACAACATAAAAATGGTTGGGATTAGGGATTACTTTGTTTTCAATGCATTCCTATGGGAAACTTGTATAAAGGAAAATTTGCTTAACAGAATTTCCTTTGGAATGAATTAAATTCCTTTATACAAGGTACCACTGTAGTAGACTTTGTACGTGTGTCCATCCTGTAATGTTTCATGAAGGTGCTAGGAGTCGACCACGTGCCAATTACAGATGTCCTCTAATGGAGTACCCTTGAGGAAAGCAACAGAAGAGTTGCTATGGTAGAATGAGCCCTGATCGGACATGGGAGAGGCTTTTTAGCCAACTGCTAGGCGAGCTCAATGGTCAAAACAACCCAACGCGAAAACGTTGTGAAGAAACTGGAGACCCTTTTGAACTAGGATCATAGGAAGCAAACAAACGTTTGGTAGAATGGAAAGGTGCAGTTCGCGACATGCAAAATGCCAAAGCCCGATGGACGCCCAGAGAATGGAGTTCCCTTTCCATCTGAGACGACAGATTCTGGGGAAAAGTTGGAAGGGACATAGGATGGGGCAGGAGGAAGCTGGATACAACTTTTGGTAAGAATGAAACGTCAGGATACGCCACCACCCAATCTTTATAAAACTGCAAGAAAGAGGGGTCATAGCGGAGTGCACAAAGTTCACTCAATCTCCGCGTGGAGGTAACTGCCAAAAGAAAGGCAGTCTTAAAGGTTAGGAAAAGAACGTCACAGGTAGCCAATGGTTCAAAGGGTGGTCGCATGAGGTGATAGAGAACTAGAGACAACGACCGTTGAGGCAGAATGTGTTTTCTGTCAGAGAAAGTCTGTCTCAGGCCCTTGAGGAACAACTTCAGCGGTGGATGTTTAAATAAATGTGATGCAGGTTAGCCCTCAGGTTGGTGGAAGACTATCGTCGACAGATGAACTTTGAGAGAGGAGACAGATAGGCCCGACTTCTTTAGGGACAATAGATACTGCAGTATGTGGATTAGAGGCGGATTGATGGGGGTAAATCCTCAGTCAGCAGCAAAGGCTATAAATCTCTTCCACTTAAAAAAGGTATAAGCTCAATGTGGAAGGTTTACGGGAGGCAGATAGGATTTGCTGTATTAACTCATTATCCTCCAAGCTGCAAGCTACAGACGATGGAGGTCTGGGTGAAGAACCTGTCCGTTCTCCTGGGACAGAAGGTCTGGGATGAGCGGGAGACTATAGTAAGTACTGGCCATCCGAAGGAGTGGGGCAACCCATGCTTGATGGGGCCACTAGGGAGCCATCAGGATGACACTGGGACGCTTCTGTTGGATTTTTGAGACGACCTTGTGTAGAAGAGGGATGGGAGGGAAAACAGAGCAGACGAGTGTTACAAGACAGGGTGAGGGCGTGCCCCAGAGAGTTGTAGCCTTTTCCTGCCCTTGAGCAGAACTGTGAGAATTTCGAGTTCCCTCGAGAGGCAAAGAAGTCCACTCATGGGGTTCCCCATTGGCGACACAGTTGAGAGAAGATGGAGTGGTGAAGTTTCCACTCGTGGGACGCATTGCCTCTTCTGCTGAGAAAGTCTGCTGCATCATTTTCTGTACCCAGAAGATGCATTGCTATCGGGTGAATGTGATGAGTTATGCACCAGTCTGAAATGGAGATTGTCAACTGAAGAAGACATTTGGAATGACTGCCACCCTATTTGTTGATGTAGTGCATGGCGGTCATGTTGTCGGTGACCACCAGCAATACATTGCCGAAGAGATGATGGAGAAAGGACCGGCAGGCTTCAAAAATCACTAACAACTCCAGTTGGTTGATGTGGAGGGTTTTCTCTTGCGGGCACCATGTATCGTGCACATTGAAGTCCAACCCAGGCAGACTGCTCCCCAGCCAGTGTTGCTGGCATCTGTTGTTATCTGGATGATGGGAAAGGGGGAGCAGAAGGGTCAGTCAGTGAAAAGGTTGGGAGGTATGGTCCACCAAGTAAGGTGTTGAGGCAAGTCCGGCGGGATCCTTAAGAGTTTGGAAGGTAGGTTGAAGACGGACAGGAACCAGGCTTGTAGATGACAAAGCCTTAATCTTTCATGTGGAATGACCAAGGTCATGGATGCCATGTGCCCCAAAAGACTTTGAACCACTGCTGCTGGAATACAGGCATTTGCCCAGAACGAAAGAAGCAATGCATGAAGGCTCTTGATCCACTCAATTGGGGGGGGGGAGAAACACCATAGCCTCAGTGGAATCCAGGATAGCTCCTATATCGGACACCCGTTGAGAAGGAGTCAGCCAGGATTTTTCCCTTTATACCTGGAGAAAAGGTTGGAGAAGGTTTGAAGCACAAAGTCGATGTCTTTCTTGGCCACCATCTAGGTAATATAATCTAAAAAGTAACTTTTTCAGGCTTTGACCTAAAATGATTCCCAGAATTGCTGCAGGCAATGAAGGCAAATTCTTATAAACCTTGTTTACCTAATTTCAATCTCAGGAACAGTTGTTGAACTCTCACCCCAGAACTCAAGGATCAGAAAGCCACAAGGTCAACCAGAATATGACAGGTGATTGTCTGACTGGCAGGAAGATGGGGTTGGGGGGGGCATCCAATTGGACTTATCAGGAGACTGATAAGGAAAAATCAGATGTGGGTGATTTACCAACAAATGCTGTCTCTCACCTGCCCCCACCTTACTAGGAAAGGATCAGTTCCTAATGGCAGCATATAATATTTAAGCAAAATCTTTGCATTGTTAAATATTTATTTTTAAATACATATTTAAATATAAAAATATTTATCTTTCCCATTACTGTGCCAAGGGAACCCATACGATCACGTCCAGTCAAAAATAATTTAATTTTAAAACATTATAACATTCATCTAAAGCAGTGGTTCACAGCTTTTGGTAACCCAGGTATTCCTGTACAGCTACTCACAGAACCCAGGCCTGTGGTAATAATGGTGAAGGTTTCTGGGAGTTGCAGTCCAAAAACAACTGTTACACAAGGTGAGGAACTGCTGATATCTAGACTATAAAACATCAGAGCAGATAAAAAATAGGCTAGCAGAAAGAGTACTGTTTATAACAGCTGATCATTAAAGGTAAAATAAATGGAAAGAGACAGAAAGTATAAGAACTTCTGGCTGAAAATATTTGGAGACTGATTTGGATGTCACACAACATCATTGTTTAGAAATGCTGACCCACGAGTCAGACAACAGTGATTGCTGTCCAATAGGTAGCAGTAGAGAAACTTTAACAGGAAATAGGACAGAAAAA
Organism: Phrynocephalus forsythii; assembly: GCA_029282475.1. Lineage (NCBI taxonomy): Eukaryota > Metazoa > Chordata > Lepidosauria > Squamata > Agamidae > Phrynocephalus > Phrynocephalus forsythii. The sequence goes on along the minus strand of JAPFRF010000005.1, from coordinate 109,955,842 downwards.
ATGGAGAGTGAGCATATGAACATGCAGGCATTAAAACTCATTGGGAATTTATAGATACAAATTTATCACATATGAATTTATCGGGAGCAAACATTACCACAAGTTAAATTCTACAATAAAGACGTGCACATCAGCTTCCCTGCAATCTAGACACCACGACAAAAAGGCCCTGTTCTGCACATTCACCTACCATCCAATGTTACCTGGAAGCATCCACACTCTTGTCCTGTTCCTTATTCTAGGCAGAGGGGCTCATGGTATTTCTGAATACTTGGCTGCTTGGTTGGCTGCCTGCCTACCTCTCTTGCTGCTTATATGAAGGAGAAGCTGTAGGAGTTTTATTTGCAACCTCACATGTTATCTGTAGTTTGTTGTACTGGGAAGGCCTTCTCTGGGTTGAACGGATTGCATATCTATCCAGCACTAACCAATGGTTCCTTCAAGCCTTTGATTTCAAAAGAGAGCACGGAGTCTCTGCTTTTTCCCTCTCTTTAGTCTGTAGCTTCCTATCGATCCGTTCAGTTGGTTGCTGCATATAAATGCAGTAAAGAAATTTATTTATTTAATTAATTTCTATACAGTACTTCCCATTTGGGCTACTAAAGCCACTTTGGGTGGCTTAGAAAAATAAAACACTAATAACCATAAAAATAGTGATACATTTTAAATATTAGAATTATAGAATCATAGAGCTGGAAGAGACCTCAAGAGCCATCCAGTCCAACCCCATGCCATGCAGGAACCTCCATCGAAGTACCCCTGACAGATGGCCATCCAGCCTCTGCTTAAAAACCTCCAAAGGAGGAGACTCCGCCACCCTCCGTGGCAGCATATTCCACTGCTGAACAGTTTTGTCAGAACTTCTTCCTAATATTCAAATGGAATCTCTTTCCCAGTATTTGAAACCATTGCTCCGAGTCCTAGTCTCTGAAGCCATGGAAAACAAGCCAGCCCCAACTTCCATATGACATCCTTTCAGATATTTAAACATGGTTATCATATCCTCTCTCAATCTTCTTTTTTGTAAGACTAAATATTCCCAGATCCCTAAACTGCTTCTCATAAGACTTATGTTCCAGACCCTCAACCATCCTGGTCGCCCTCCTCTGCACCCGCTCGAGGTTGTTAACATCATTTTTAAATTGAGGCGCACAGAACTGGACACAGTACTCCAGGTGGGGTCTGACCAGAGCAGAATAGAGTGGTACTATCACCCCCTTCCTCTAGAAACTATGTTTCTGTTGATGCAACCAAGAATTGCATTGGCTTTCCTGGCCACAGCATCACACTGCTGACTCATATTCAATTTGTAGTCGACCCAGATTCCCAGATCCTTTTCACAGGTACTATTCTCCAGCCAGGTGTCTCTCATCCTATATCTATGCAATTCATTTTTTCTATTAAACACATAAACATCAGCATAATATAACCATAAAATAAACAAAGAGTAATAAATGAAATTTAAAAGAAAATATATAATACAAAAGCCAAGTAGTCAAGGATTTTAAGGTGGTGAAATTGGTAATTCAAGGCTAGATGTGCTTTGTTGATGTAAAATCAGGGAAGGCCTGTATAAATAACCAAGTTTTCAACAGTCGTTTAAAGGACTTCAGTTAAGCAGGAGCTTATTCAAAATTTGGGGAGCGAGGTTGAGAAGGCCTGGTTTGGAATTACAAAATGCTAGTGCTGATGGAAACTGCATTCTGTAATACCTGGAGGACACTAATTTGGGAATGAGTGCCTTACATTTAAATGGACTAAAATCTTTTGTGTTCTTTTTTTTACAACAGTTAAACTCAGCTCATGTGCAGTATGTTTATGCACCTGTTTGAGGGCAATAGGGATGTGATATTTGGGGGTGGGGTGGGGTTGGACTACAGACCCATAAATCTTCATTCTGGGATTTGTTGCTGATAGACAGCAAAGAACTCAGCAGGAAGGCTCAGACGCTGGGCTAAGCCTAGTTCTACCTAGTTTCCTGTTCAGAATGTTTCCAGAAAACATTTTAGCTAAAACAGGGGACTTGCCCAGAGCTAGGCCTAGCTCATCCTCAAAGCCCTTCACTTGAGGTCTTTCTCCCAGATGAGCCACATTTAGGGGCCTGTCAGGTAAAACATCCGGAATAGAGAACTACTGTAATCCAAATAGCCTATCTCAGGACATGCGGACAGCAATGGTAATGTAAACTATGGGGCAAGATCATAGTCAGTCCAAGAGATAATCTCTTAAAAAGCATCAAGTACAGTTAAAAAAAAAACATAGCAGCCCATAGCAGCAGTTACTGATAACACAATTGTCCAACCTTTGCTCTATTAATAACAGCCCTTTCCAGCAACAAACAACAGAATAAAATGTCCCACTAAGCATTTCCACTTAATTTTCTTTCTTGATTTTCTCCTGAAATATTGAGATGTTCTTCCACCGTTTTTGGCTTCTGAAATGTTAGGTTTGTATACATTCTTTCTTTTTCTTTTCTTTTTTTGTCATAGATTGCCCTGTCCGTTCTGCCTGACAAACAGAGAGCTGCTGTTGGTATGAAATAGTATTGAATTGGCCTTCTTCCAACCCAGGACACTCAAGTGTTGGACTACAACTATCACCCAACCAAGAAAGCAATTGATCCTGTTGATGGGAGAAAAAGGGAGTTGTGGTCCAATGTAAGGAAAGGACAGCGGGTTGGAGAGGGCTGGATATTATCTCTTGCTGCTGCATTCTAAATTAATTCTCAGTTCCAGTTCCAGAGGAACAATTGCTGTGATTTATATTGCAGAAATAGGACTGCACTAATTATACAGTAACATATTTGCATATCTTGCATAGTTTAGACTCCTGGTACAGTACTGGAAATGCAGGTTCAACTGAGAACAGTACATGTAATGAATGATAGAAGTGAGAGCACTATACTGTACTTAATCGGGTTTGTTCATATGTGTATAAGTTTTACTTCAGAGATTGAGATCATGTGTCAAAACTGGGTTTTCTCAAGCATTTTAAAATAATAATGGAAACATTATGATAAAAGAAAGGATAAAACAGTTCGAATCAATTGTTCCAACAATTACAAGCCATTTAAAGAGCAATATAATTTAAGGCCTTGTAACTAAACATTGGACTAAAACTAAAAAGTCAAAATCTTTGTTGAACCACTCATTCTCTATCCTTTTTCACACACATCACAGTGTTATAAAATATATCATCTTATAACATGTCTTGAGTTCTTTGGAGAAGGACAAAATGAACTAAACTTGGCCCTTTGATCGTGGGAAGTCTTGCTAAATGCGTATTTACAGCTGTAAGGGACAGAAAGGAGAAAGTTGACTTTACTTAGTTCCTATTTACAGATTTCCAAAATAATGGAAGAGGTTGCATTGTGGTAGGGCTGACAGCACCCCTGAAAGATATCTGAATTAACTTGTCTTTTTATCCTTCTTTCTTTTCAACATCTCCTGGAAACTTTTGGAACCAAGTAATTAGCCCTGCTTTTGTCAGCAAGTACTCTATTTTTAGCTGACTTGCATCTTTTTACCATCTTCCAAATTGCTTAATTTTGTTAAAATCCTGTTTCAAATACCTTTAAAGAGAAATTCTTGATCAATAGGTATTTTCCAAAGACTATATTTCACATGAGAAAAAAAGCATAAAAGATGGTCCAATGGCAATCAAAGAAAAGAAGCGTAAGAAATGAATTTCAAAAGACAGAAGCTGACTTGGGAACATTCTCTGAAACTACAAGCAACAGGAATGTTGAATCCCCATGGGGATTACGTGGGAGGAGGCACTTCTTTTGCTGCTGGAGAACTCCTTCCAACTGCTGACTGGCAGTGGCAAGCCATGCAGCATTTAACTGTTCTGGAAATCACAAACTGGCTAAAAATATTTCTCCTTTTATAGTCTAGTCCAACAGTTTTAGCACATCTGAACTACTGTATATCAATCCATGAACAATGGCCCTATTGATACCATCAGTCTACAAGGTGGAGCCATTTGTTAACTTATCATAGATAGATAGATAGATAGATAGATAGATAGATAGATAGATAGATAGATGAGCCTTGTGGTACCTTAAGGTAACAAGTTCATCATATGCTTTTGTGAACTCTAACCCCCCTTTTCAGAGGCTTTAATAATATTTAAATGACCTCAAATACTGCATTAATGTATCTCTGAGAGTTTCTTCTTCTTCTTCTTCTTCTTCTTCTTCTTCTTCTTCTTCTTCTTCTTCTTCTTCTTCTTCTTCTTCTTCCCTGTTCTCCTTTGTGTGTGTATGTTTTTAAATCTACAACTACAATAAGTCAAAGTCCTTGGACTGCAGCCTAAACCTAATTAACTTCCCTGGCAATAAACACCACTGAATACAATCGGGCTTACTTCCAACTTTAGACCACTGCCAGTTTGTTCAATATTGTTCAAAAGAAAGAGGAACTACATAGAGGGAAGTTTGGGAGAGAGAGAGAAAAGTTTTTTTCTTAAATAATTATTTCCTACCTACTTTAAATGTTTACTGCTTTGAAAGGGAAATAGGTACATAAACAGCTTTCCACATTTGTGTTGTGCGAAATCAGGGCTACCTATGGGTATGGCAGAAGATAACAACATATAAAAGTTAGTTTGGGGACCAACATTCCCACTGGGGGATTCTGGGAGTTGTAGTGTAGGCAAGTAATTTTTCCACCTATCATTTTTTTGTCAGTGGCCAAGATGTCTCTGACTCTGAGCTTCAAATGCCTACTTTGTTCAATAGCTACTACCTCTGAATGTAACATGCCTCCCCCCACAACAATCTCATGCCTCATGCATTTTCTATATTTTCCACATCACATCATGGTCCACATCCTAGCATTTCCACTATTTCCCCTGAATATCCATCTATCTTTTGTACTCTTTTCAACATAACATACTGCATGTTTAACATAACATGCTCCATTTGCATATACGGTAACAATGAAGGAATAAGATAAATATAATCAAATGCAAGGATGTGGGTCCTAGTTTGGGCAGATCATGAGAAGGCACGAATACTGGGAAAGGTGGGAGGCAGCAAGAAAACAGAAAGACCAAACTCGAGATAGACTGGCTCCATTTTGGGAGCCCCCAAGAGTTGGGGCTGACTTGATAGCATGTTAACAATAACACCTGGCATGCAGAGGAGACCTCAAAGGTTGCTACTGATTTTGCTCACTTTATAATTGGGTTGAATAATGGTATCAATGACAAAAATTTTGAAGATGAGGAACTAATTTATAAGGTTGCCAGAAACGGGAAGCAACTTGATGACACATAGCAATATTGTTTTGTCTTTAGTTTTAGCCTCGCACCATGGACCACCAGAGCTAAACAAAAACATTCATAATATAGTTTTTATAAGACAGTTGAGAATAGTTTCATAATCAGGACAATTCACAATAAAGCCTTTTGATTTAAAAATAATGAACTTTCTCCCATGTTTCAATGTTTTGCAGATGCCTATTTAGTAGAGAAAAGTATTAGATAACATAACTATTACTGTTATTACAGCAAAATCTTTGCAGGGCCAATTTGCTGAGCAATAATAGTCTTAAATCATATTCAGTTTCAACTATAATCACTGGCAGTGTGCAATAAACCCATAGGGCTATACACCCTTTCTGAAAAAATTATTTCTAGTTACATTGTGTTGGAGGTATTTTGTATATCTTACCTACCTACCTACTTTTGGAATGCAGTATGAGACTGGATAGCATCAGGCCAACTATTATAGCTGTTTGAATGTTCAGATTGCATCTCGCATGATCCCTCATCACTGGTTACAGTCATGAAAGTTAATGGGACTTGCAATCCAATACATGGCAGAGACAACTGCCCTTCCCTAGATTCTATGAATTAAATATTTGTATTTTCTCTCTTATGCAAGCACTATTGCTCAGCTTATTCTTTTTTCCATCTATATGTTCTGACCTCCAGAGTTGATAGGCAATCGGGGGTTTAACCTTCATACAAAGAAAATATTTGCATAATGAAATCAATATTCAAAAATGTGTTTAGCTTTATCTTCTTTAATGCAAAATGCATCCTTATTGCAGTATAGCTGGGTAGATGTGAAACTATTTCCTGCTTCACTGGAAGACAATGGAGAAAGGAAGAAAGAAGAACTCATTTTGAAAGGCACTTCACTTTGTAAAATGTACGGACTAAGCATTGTAACAAATCCTGTTATAAACATTTCTACAGCCTACTGTTGAAAGTATGGGTTGAATCCATATTATACCTACTTTGGGTAAACCCACTTAAATCAAAGAGCCTTCAGTTGGTCATGATTTGAATGCTTTGATAATGATCATTATTTCTGATTATTTCTGATTGTCTGTGTATTCCTATTCATCTTTTTCGACATTTCAAATTTCAGTTAAGTGCCTTGCTCTGCTTTAGAGTGTACCATGTAGATGAACAAGACTTGTTTACAGTTGTGCCAGCATAGGGCAATCTGGGCATGAGCAGCTCCTTGCCCAATGGATCACATTATTTGCATTTGCAAATTATATAGTACTTTTTATTTGGGCTAGCTACTACAATAACTCTGTACAAGGATTTAAAATAGCTCATTGCCAAATGTAATAACTGACTCACACCCCTTTCTGCAAACATGTAAAAAAATTGTGCTTACAAAAGACCTAACTTCTTCAACTTTTCATGAATTCTCCTTTATCTATGCACTACTTTTGGATAATTCTAGAGAATGTTTTTACTTAATTATTGACAGTGCATATTCTAGAGGTATCTGGATAGAAAGAATGTTTGTGCAATCAACAAGCTGGTACATTTTGTCCCAGATCAAATAAAGGAAGCATGAAAGACAAAGCTCCAGCATTCTTTTTAAAACCACTTTCTTCTTAGAAATACAGAAGAATTCAACTAAGAAGGCTAAATGCTTGTTTTCTATATCATCAAAAATGCCAGCTTAAGTACTTTGCTATTACCAAATTAACCCAATAGTTATTCTGAAAGGATTTGCTTTTAAGTAAGTTTATCAGACTCTGCTATCTTTTTAATCAATATAGCACAAAGTGGAAATAGATTAGAGGACTGCTTTTCTGAGCCAGTGGTGATCCACATTTGAAAACTTTTTGCAGGGGCACAAGTGTTTTTAAATTATGCTGTGTTTTTAGCTTCTCCTGGCAGGAATAAAAAAAAATGCTTACATTTCTTACCACCTTTGCCTTGGCCCTGCCATGATAAGCAAACAACTTGAAGGCAGTCACTGCCTGTAGGAAGAAAACATGTGGCGATGGTTAAACCCAGAGCAGGGCAGTTGATTCTACAATCCCTGCCAAAATGCTGTATCTACATTCTTGTTATATTCATTGCTAATTATTTTAAAGCATCAGTTTCCCCACATCAAAGCACAGTTGACAGACTTTCTAAGAGTGAGACACACAGAAATTTGGGGGATGGGAACAGTTTGCCATGCTTCTGTGTTAAAGAGGCCTCGTTTGTGAGGAAGCCGGTTTGGTGGGGAGGTTAGCATGCCGGCTGGCTCACATTTAAGGCTGTTTGTCTTACTTCAGAGAAAATAGTTCTCCTTTCTGAAAGGCCATGCTGTCCCAAACCAATTTGAAGATAAAGAAATGCAAGAAGGGGAAAACAAGAACCTTAACAGTTTGCTTATTGACAGCACCTGGCCAGCAGACAGAAGAGGCTCACAGCAGAGAGGGCAATACCCCTCCCTCAAAGTATATCATCTCATGATAATCATTACATTAACCAATTAATTTCCAGCTATACTTATAAATTAGCACTGGCCATTATATAAACTACACATCTCTTTTCTGAAAATTATACATATAATACCCATCAGAACCCCACCCTCATTGCCTCCTTTTTGGTGATGTGTAAGTAGCCACTCAAGAATTTAGAATCAAGGTTCTGCATCTTAATGATGCTGATTAATAAATGATAATACAACCTCCCTCCCAGCCTAATCTACTTGCAGACTGGTTGTGAGACTTCTGTGGGTTTGCAGAAGATAAGCAAGGGCTCTCATTGCTAATGTACTCAAGAAACTTATAATGTGAGATACAATATATCCACAGGAATATGGATTACATTCTCAGAGTGGGAAAGGTCCTGATAGCCATATGCCGGTTTGCTGGTGACCAAGAAAGTAGAACAAAAGATCCATTGTGGTTAATCCTGTGATTAGTTGCTAGTTCAAGAATGCAGTGACTTGGACCCCTCTCATTCAAGCCCTTGTCTGCAGTTTTGGAAATGTAATCATGTGAGACTATTAGTCAAACGGCTACCACATCAAGACTTGCAACTGTCTACATAACCAGCACTTCCTGTAAACATACTACTGGGTGTACTTAACGAAGGCTGAAAAAGAATTTAGTACGTGCATTTAAATTTATGTATGTAACTTGTTACAGAACTAACACTAGAGCAATACAAAGAATAGAAAAATAAAACTGCCACAACTTTCCATGGAACTGGGACAGTGGCATAACTTTTGCCTAGAGAACATAAAAAGAGCAGGTTTTGTTTGCATTATGTCTTATCTTTGCTCACACTCCTATCCATACAGATAGGAAAAACCCTATGGAATTAGAATCAGTGGGATTTGGAAACATTGCTTTTTGGACTATACATTTGGTTTGCATGTATGTAATTCTATATCACCCAACATGACAGGGATAGAATTCCTACACAAGAGATACAAAATTATACAGCTTGAACATACCTAAAAAGACAATAAATAATAAACTTACCAATATACATGTAAATCTTAGGGCATCCAGAGGAAAATAAAGCTATTTGGCAGGAAACATGGCTGTTTCCTTGCAGCCATGCCAGACAGATGGCCATGGACTTGCACAACACTGGCTCTTTGGCTTGAATACGGAGATCAGCACTGCTCCTAGATTCAGACACGGCTAGCATGCATGTGTGGGGGCAATCTTTACCTTTACCTCTTACCTTTTCTTTTATATAATACAGAACACTGTGCTACATCATACATAAATGCTATATAAATGTACTAACACTGTAATGAAAAGTCATTATATTTTTATTTATCTTCTAAACTTTTAACTGTAATTTTGGTTTTTGCTTACATATACAATAATTCAAATAACTTTTTAAAATTATTACACTGCCTATTAGTTAGAAGGACAGATAATAATTCTCCCAACCCTTAAATTATAATTTTATTCTGATTATTTAAAATACAGAGAATGGATCTGCTATTTTTAAGAGAGCTTTTCTAATTGTAAATCGCCCAGAGTCCCCTCAGGGGAGATGGGTGGTGACAAATCCAAATAAATAAATAAATGTTTCAAGTTGGTAGCAGACAGCCTTTCTGATAGTTAATGACAAAAGGACTATGACTGTATTATCTTTTATGTATTCAGCTAATATTTATCCTCAGCAGTTATCTCTTAAAAAGATGGATCGTATCAGCTCGCAAAGGCAAAAGGAAAACCTGAAATGTACATTTTGTACATGTTAAAAGCTCCCATGTTATAAAGTAGCCCGTGCCATAAAACCCTGTTAATGCACAGGCAGTGAACTACTGTTACGCTTTTCTCTGGTGTTGTTTTCTGCATTTAATCAATTATTTCTGGTGCATTTTAAATGTTTTTTTAAAAAAATTCTTGCAAATCTGCATTTGCATGCTTTATGATAATACAGATGTTTCAAAACTGTATATCCTCAAAAAGCCATACAGTTGTACATTGACTTGCCACTTGTGGGCTATACTTAGTTATCTCTTTGGAGGAAGTGGGGAAGAATGGTTTATTTCCTGCTTGTTTCTATTCAGCAATTTGCACTTCATTTCCAAGCAGAACACTGATTGATTTAAATGCCTCTAATTGCAAAACAATGGGTTGAGGATTTCAGGCTGCTGATATGATTAGAATCTCACAACAAAGCATATTTTTGCATGGAAGTCAAGATCAACCTAGGCATTATGGACACAGTTGCAGGGGACAGTTTAATTTAAGCAGCAGCACAGGAGACAGTGTAATTAAGCCACGATTGGTGAAAAATCCTGTTTCGTGCTTTCCTGCACAACGGTCTTCCTCATCCACTTTTCAGCTGTTCAGCTTACCCTTTCTTCGTTCAAAGAGACAAATTGCAGCCATACTGTCCTTTTTGTTATTTGCTGTCAAGTACCTCCAATTTGTAATAACCCTATAAATAAGCAATCTCCAGAATGTCCTGTTCTCAACTGCCCTGCTCAACTCTTGCAAACTCAAGCCTTTGGTTTCCTTTATCTAGTTAGTCCATCTCATATTTGATCTTCCTCTTTTCCTGCTGCCTTCCTCTCCTAGCATTACTGTATTATCAGGAGAATCTTGCCTTCTCTTGATGTGCCCAAAACAGGACAGCCTCAGTTTCAACAGTTTTGCCTCCAGAGATAGTTCAAGATAGAAATACGTAATCTAAGGCCCACTTGTTTGTCTTTCTGGATCTCCTTCACACCTAATGTCAAACAAATGAGTTTTTCCTGTCAGCTTTCTTTAGCGTTCAGCTTTCACACCATGCATGGTGATCGGAAATACAAGAGTATGGATGATCTTGGTGTCCAGTAACTCATTCTTACACTTGCTGATATTTTCTAATTCCTTTGTTGCTGCCGTTCCTAGTCTCAGTCTTCTGAATTCTTGGCTATAGTCTCCTTTTGGGTGTATGACTGAAGCAAGGTATAGAAAGTCTTTGTTTCATTTCGTCATTGTCAATGGTTATCTAAAGGACTGCCTTCATCCTTATGAACCTGCCCGTACATTAAGATCAGGCCAGGAGGCCCTGCTGAAAGTGCCATTCCATCAAGAGGTGAGGTGAGTGGCATGTTGAAGCAGGGCCTTCTAGGCGGTTGCCTCCAAACTTTGGAATGCCCTCCCACTTTTGACCTTTCAGCATCAGGCAAAGACCTTCCTGTTGAGCAGGTATTTTAGCTAGGCACATGAATAGTAGGATTTTACTATTTATATATTGATTGTTTTAACTCTTTGTTATTTTGATGGTTTTTAATATGTGGTTTTATTGTTTTAATATATTGCTGTATGCCGCCTAGAGACCGCTTTGTAATGGGGCGGCTAATTTACATATATATATTTTTGTAAATAAATAAATAATAAAATGCTAAAGTTGTGTGCTTCTTCAGTAGTTAGCATTTTTGCCTTTTTCATGTTCAACTGCAGTCCTGCTTTAGCAATTGCTTCTTTCACTTTCAGACATTTGAAGTCATTGCTACTTTCTGCCAGTAAGATGATATCAGCTGCATATCTTAATTAATTGATGTTTCTTCCCTCACTTCTTCATCTGAATCTAGTCTGTTCTTCTGTATTATATGTTCTGCATATAGATTGAATAGAGAAGGGAATTCAATTCCCCCTTGTCTGGAACCTTTGCATACAGGAATCAATTCTCTCTCTCCATCTTCTGTCTTAATGGTAGATGCTTGTCCACAATATACAATAGGTTATGCATCTTATTCTTATTCTTCCTCCTCCTCCTCCTCCTCCTCCTCCTCCTCTTCCTCCGGGGCCATGTCCTCATAGAATGTTGGCGATCAGTAGCCTGAAGTGGTTTCTATCTAAATCTATTCTAAACAGAGCAGCTGTGCTCACTGTGGACCATTGGTTTAAGAGTTCTTAAGCCAGAATGTTCTTCTATTCCCCCGGACACGTTTCCCATCTATTTTTCCTTGAAGGATAACCTGCAGCAGATGGTATTTCTTATTGCACATTATGAGTCCAAAATATTGCAATTTTCTTCTCTTTAAGGTTATGCATCAGGACACTCAAATAATGAGACACGCTCATTGCTTTCACAACACCCCAAGTTCTGAAAGAACAAGTTGTGACTAACTACTTGTACTGGAATTCAACCAATAATTATTTTAATGGCACAATGCTCAGTTTTAATGCATTTTTATTTTAAAAGAACTTGTCAAAATGGCATGTTTCCTAGGAAAAATAATAAAAATTATTTATCTTCTTAAAACAAGCCAGATTTTAAACTGTTTAAACCATCTTTGATCAAAGAAGCAAACCAACTCTATTTACAGAGTGTAATCATTGAGTAATACAGTAGTTTACTTCTTCAACTTTAAAACAAGTCAAGAATCTCATGAATGCTAAAGCTCATGGTTAGAAGAAGAAAATTCATGACTAAGTTTCCTAGAAAGATTGTGAGAGTTTTTAACAGAGCTACACTTTTGCAGAGCCACCACTCCAGATATTTCAATCTAGGAATGGTGCTCCAGTGCTGAAGATAGTTCAAGAACTAGTATGCCAGATTTAATCACCAGGGAATAAAACACGGTTTCTGCATAGCAGTTTTTGTTTACACATGGCTACTCAAGTGTAAACAAAGTTATACAAGTATAAGAGTTTAGAGCCCATGTAAAAAAAAAACAGATAACAAGCACAAACAAAGTTTCCATGGTGCAATTTGTTGGACTCAAGCAACAATACTCATGCAGTAATAGCTCTGTAGCTATCTAAACCCTTCCATCATGTTTACTGACACTTTTTAAACATCTACATTGAAGAATGTAAGAAAAGTTATGGAAAGTTTAGTTGACACCAGCTACATATGTTATTTTATAATATTTTCTGGAATAGGATAGGAATTCTGTAAAAATGTTCAACAGGAGTTACAAGAGTGGCTGCTCTGTCGATCTCAACACTGAGGACAGATAATGGTTCTATTCTTTTAAGTTACAAATGTTCCTCTTGTTCTTGCCTAAAGATACATCAATTGTGCCATACCATATTGCAGTCTGTGTTCTGCACAGCATTTAATAACACCTTGCACAGAGCACCAGAGTTGTTGTTGTTGTTGTTGTTGTTGTTGTTGTTGTTGTTGTTGTTAATCAATAGGGGAAATGGTTTGAACAGCAGCCATAATACAGTGGACCCTCGTATAACAAACAGTTATAACATAAAATCTGTACAACATAAAAAATTCTGGAGATAGGGGAAATTTGCTTAACAGAATTGTCTATGGGGCAAATCCGTACAACATAAAAATGGTCACAATTAGAGATTACTCTGTTTTCAATGCATTCCTGGGAAATTTGTATAAAGGCAAATTTGCTTAACATAATTTCATTTGGAACAAATCCATTCCTTTATACAAGGTACCACTGTAGATGATTTCCTAGGGGCAGAACCCCACACCACTTCAAACACATCACCAAGATGTCAGCACAGGGAATCTACCTGAACACACACAAAAACCTGTACCACACATATTTTACTCACGTTTGTATGAAAAATACGTAAAAAAACAGAGCAGTGTATTTAAAACGATTGATTTCTTGACGTCGTCGCCGTTCAGTGTCCGACTCTTCATGACCCCATGGACCAGAACTCGCCAGGCCTTGAGATTCCTTGAGAAAAAAAGTGTGAATTCTCCCCACACTAACGCAGTAACACTCTATGGTTGGGAAAATGTAAATCAATTTGCATAATACTAATCCCAGAGTAACTGAATGAATATATTGCAATATAGTCACACCCTAATATTTGCGCATCTTAAATTATTGAAGCTTCTTTCACCAATTTGCACTCCTCCTTCATCTTGAATCTAATCCAACTTTCTGTGCAGTGTATTTAAAATGCACGGAATGACCAGATAGAGATATAAATGCATTCTTGTCTGACATCTTTACCTATAGGAAACCATTCTGTTTTTCTATATTCTATCCTAGCAGCTCGTTATTGTCCATAATGCATATTATTCTTCAGGACAATCAAGAGACACACCCATGTCTTTCAGAACAACCCATAGTGAAAACATTGGTAAAAATTAATGGCAGCCATTCCTTTCTATGGCAAAAACTCCAAAGTTATAACTGGGGACAACTTTCCAGGAACCCTGTAACTGAAAAAGAATCCCACAAAGAGCACTAAGAAGGAATGTGAATGACCCAGGTGAATTATTGTGTGCTGGCTGAAGCAGCTTGCCTAAATCCACAGTGTATATAAAGATTGAGCAGAGATCCCGATCACTTATGAATACTTTTTCTGCAAGTCTTTCATCTGACCTCCACACACACACCCCTCACATTTTCTATATAAAAACCTTACACTGCTTTCCTGCAATTATTTCATTGTATTTTTGGCTTCTGCAGACTCCAGTAATTTTCAGAACTCTTCCTTTTCACCACTTGTGGAAAGGAAAATGTAAATGGTGCATTTATTGAACAAGTTAGCGGAGCTCATTAATAGAAGTCACCACACTGAAAATTAAGTAATTTCCCTTCCATACTGCATGTCTCTGAACAAATGGTCAAGGGCTGTTTGAAATACTGTAGAAGCTTGATGGTGCCTAATTACTATGAACTATACACACAGAGAGACACCAGTTTACAACTTTACATTAAGAAACATCAGAGAAGAACCCTAAGGGATGAACAGCGAATGAGGATACCCATTGAAAGATTTAGATCACATGTACTTTGGGTGCCTAAGGCCATCTACCTAGCATTAGGAAAATATCTTCCCTAGCAGTTTGGCTTGCTACTTATAAAAGTGGAAAAATAATCTCTTCTGAATTCAAGCATAAGGTTACTATCTATTGAAATCTTGTAAACACAACACAAGTGCTAGGATGTGGCAGGTACTCAGTATCACTGTAATGCAGTTATTTAAAATGTGCAGCTGCTGTTTGTTCACGTCTGTTACCTTTATTAGCTTAGAATGATATTATTTTAAAAGTTTAATTCTTTTATTTCAGATTTGAATGATACAACAGTGATAAAACGTCTATAAATATACTTATCTGAAATATGACAAAGGATATGAAGTAAGAAATAAAATGTCATTTAGTATTAGTGTATTCACTGAAAGAAGAGATTAAAATGTATACACATATACATATGCTGGAAAGAGTTATCTCAAAATGCACATATAAAGAATCAACTGAAGTGTTGCTAATGTCTTCTTCACATCAGTACTGGGAAAACTAGTATTTTGCTTTATGGACATGCTGAATTCCACTTTGCATCCTCTGGAAGTACAACAGCTCATGCTGTATGTTGGCAGGCACTGGATATTGGTCAACTCTTGAGTGACCCTTCTCTGCCTCAATTATTGTACAATGGAATAAATTACAGCTGTAACCACAACTGTTATCATTGATTCTGCTGTCTCTCATTTTTTCTGTCCTCCACTGACTTAAAAATAAGAACAATTTCTCTACCCCATCAATCCTTGTTTAGTCCATTCCTACGGTTCTCATTCACAAGGGCAATCCAGATAATTTTATTTTGAACCCACTGTATATCGTTATTAGCTCAAGCAAAAATCCACACAAGAAAGTGTGCAAACTAGTTTTATGAAGTGCACTATGATTTCTGATTTACTTTCGTACCTCTTTCTGATCCCATCTTTCTGTTCCCCATCCCCCAAGCATAATACAATAAAACCACAGTAAAATGCAGGCAAATGTTGTGCTATTGTATTACAGCTACTCTGGGACTGCATGATTGATAGTAGTGAAACTGGGTGGGCGGGTTCGTTTTTACTTACCATTTTGCCTAATCTAAATTACCCCTCAATCCCAACATCATTAAGCATGGTATAAAGTTATTTATTTATTAGCTTTGGTTATATTCCACTTTGCCAGCATACATACTTGCTAACATGTCCCTTCACTCCTCCCCATTTTATACTGGCAACCTGGCATATATTTTTTTTGTTCATTTATTAAGTTTCTCTCTCACAGGGCAAGATGTCAAATCTGAAGCCATCCCCATTAATTTCAAGAGGAAGCCCCACTCCCACCCCAGAAAAGGAGGTTTACAGACTTTTGATAGCCACTGTTGTTCAGCCTAATTTAACTTGATGGATTGTCACAAATATAAAATATTAAGGTTTAATATTTTAAATTCCTTCAACACTTCACTTGCCATTTGAAATAATAATATGGGCCTACCATGCAGGATTATTTTATGGATTATGGAGCTAAAGCAAAGCATTCTAACAGTATAGCTGTTCAATGTGCCACGTATCAGGAGAACCATAGAGCAATGGATAACCTATCTTGAGCTCACAACTTCTGTCATGAACTTCCAATGCAAATCAAAACTAACACGGAACTAAATCTGTTGATTTCCCATTACTCTGACTTTTCCTATAGAAACTCTCAACCGGGACACAATTGACCAGATTAAACTCAAAATATGAAAGAGGACACAGCCAAATAGGAGGCCCATGAAGGAACAGCCAGATTGAGGACAAAATGGAGGATAAAAAAGCAATCGCCATGAAAGATAAAGCCACGATTAAACCTAAGGAGTCTTCTGTCCTCTTCAAAACATAAAGAGTTCCACAAGCCTCCCTTTATTTTACTGCCACATATTAACACAGGTACTTCTCAAAACTGTTGCCTCAGAGATCTACTTTCCTCCTCAAAAGGAACCCTTCTTGTTCACAGAGAAAGCCACTTAAACTTAAAGCATCGTCCTGGGCCAGGGTCGCAGTTCCTTTTTCTTCATTGCCTGAACCCCCATCTTCTCTTTTTCAAATGCATTGGGGGGGGGGGGGGGGAGAGAAGGAAGGGGGGGACCCAAGAAAACAAAGGCCTGCCATTTATTTTAGAAGTTTTGGGGTAGGTAGCCGTGTTATTTATTTATTTATTTATTTATTTTATTGATTTCTATACCGCCCTTCTGGCAGCGAGGTCACTCTGGACGGTTAGAGTTAAGTCTGTGCAAGAATTCCAGGCACACACACACACACACACACACACACACACACACACACACACACACACACACACACACCCACAAACACAAAAAGAAAAAAGAAAAAAGTGGCACCTTAAAGACTTAACTTTTCATGTTTTAATAACAACAATTATTTTTATTTTATTTATTTTTATGTTTTAATGGAACGTGTCGTGGACACGTCTACTTCTAGCCTGGAACATTTTATTTTAGGATTCTCCATCCTTCAGAACTCGAGGCCCTCGCAGAAAATAACGTGCCAGCAAGGACCCGTTCCCTCCCTCGGGCAGCTCGAACGCCGCCCACCATTTTAGCCCCACTCCTCTTCTTCCTCCTCCTCCTCCTCCTCTCCCCGTTCATGGGCCCTCAGCCGCTCCCGCCACCGGCGGGGCCCTCCTGCCTCCGTCAGTAGCCGTGTTTCCCTGGTTCCCGCCTTTTGGGCTCAGGCCATTGCCCGAGAGCCCCGAGTGCCGGCAGGCGGCAAGGGAAGGGAAGGAAAAGAGAGGCGGGGAAGGGAAAGGGGTTCAAGAAAAGATAGGCCTAGTCGCCTCTCCAAGGGGGGGGGTTTAAAAGAGCCGATCCCCCCTCGCTTTCCCTCCCCAATCCCGCTTTGGCGAAGGGCAACGAAAGCCCAAGCGAGTTCAGTGCCCACCCTCCACCCCGTTATAACTTCTTTTATTTTCTTCATGGCGGACAATGATCTCAAATGAGGCGGCACCTCTTTCTTGCCCCCCTCCTCTCCAAGTGCCCGCCGTCCTGAAGCGAAGGGGAGGTATGAAGGCAAGAACACGTGTTTGGGGTGGTGTGAGCGGCAAAAATCTTTATTTTGGGGAAACAGGGTGTTTCTGTTTTTAAAAGTGATTGGGACTTAACTTGCCATTCCTACCTCCTCCCCACAAGGGATCTCTCGGAAATTAACTACTTGGGAGAAAATATAACGCAATTATCTTTCGCTTTGAATAACAGAAGATGGACCTACCAAGGGCTTATCCACTGAGAAACCCTATTTCTCAATAGGCGAAAGGCCTATTTTTATTTTCATGTAAAGGGATAGAGGATTGCAACCCTGAAGAGTCTTTAAGCAAGCGGGAGGGGGAAAATATTTCCATTTTCGAGGACATGCAGGGATTTATAATTCTTTGTGGTCGAAAAAAAAGGGGGAGGCGGAGTTATGGAAGAGATTTTTGGGGGAAATCTTTTAAATCTACCCAATAGATTCAGAAAAGGGGTGAGAAACGAGCCTGGTCATCTTTGAAAACCTTGGCATGACCTTAGCCGGTTTGCATAGATCGTTTCCATGGAGGCAACGCTAAACTTTTAGGCTTAATTTGAGTAAACCATGGCATTGCTTAGATCCCTGCCCCAAGGCGTTTACAATCTACAGTAGATCGTACATTGGAGTAAGGAAGGGAAAGGTGAATGCGGGCAAATGTAGCTCCATCACGTTAAAAAAACTTAATAAACCGTGCGGCTCACAATCCAATGATACTAATTATGGGAGGGGTCATAATCCCACTTTGAAATGGTGGGATTATCCTGGAGCACGATACGAATGCTTGGGATGGGGAATTAATAGATAACTCGCTCATTTTATTGTTCGACTGTTCTTGTAAACCGCCTTGTGTACCAAAAGAACAAGCAGGGTGTTAATATTAAGAATAAAATGCCCCCCATTGAACTGATCCCGTTTCACCTTCCCTTTGCCCCCATAAATATGGGCGCGTGTGTGTATACAGAAGGGGGCATACACTTTTGCAGTCGTTTCTGCCTGATTGCCTCTGGGCGTCTTCTCATTACAGTAGCATCCCAGCGTCTTCCTGTATGGATCGGTCCTGGGATCTGGTCTCCCTTTTTCTTGAACCTCTTCCACCACCACCCCCACACACCGCCACCCCCCTGTTAGGAGGACAGAAGGCAGAAGGATCAGGTGTGTGTGTGTGTGTGTGTGTGTGTGTGTGTGTGTGTGTGTGTGTGTGTGTGTGTGTGTGTGTGTGTGTGTGTGAGGCTCACACACCGCCATCCCCCTGTTAGGAGGACAGAAGGCAGAAGGATCAGGAGTGTGTGTGTGTGTGTGTGTGTGTGTGTGTCACAGGCTCACGCAACCGGGCTCAAAAACTCCCAATAGCCTTCCTCCTCCTCCTCCTCCTCCTCCTCCCCTCCCTCAAGAATCCCTCCTCCCTCTCTTCTTTCTCATTCAAACGCAACAACTCCTGTTGTGTCACTTTTATCTCTTTCCTCCTCCACCGCTAGGCAGAGCAGAGCCAGCAGCAGGTAAAGAAACCCACCCCTCCTTTTGCAAAAAAATAAATAAATAAAAAAATACTCATTTTTTAAAAAAAGGTTTCGCTATGCTACATTTCTTCCTCTTTCTTTTCAAAACCCGCCTCCCGCTCCACAAGAGGGAGGACGATAGATGAGGAAGAGGAAATTTATAGATAGCTTCTTTGCTTCCTCTAAACTTCTGGCCGTGTGTGATTTCTACTGCCTTGCAGTCTCTCGCTTTCCTCCATCCTTTTCTTATCATTCCGGTAGTGTTTATGAAACTCAGATATATTATTTCAAGACCCGGAATGTCGATCTTAAAGGGTGGAGGGAATAAAAAAAAGGAAGATCTCTTTGTGAGTTCCTGGAAGCAAGGTTGGTAGTGTATTGGACTCAAGATGCGGGGGGGGGGGAGGTCAGATTTGTTAATGAAAAGTTTATTGATCCGTTTTGTCAGTTTCATTGTGAATGGTCATATGCAAAATGTAATAGTTACTGAGCATTTGATAAATCCTGTGTGTGTGTGTGTGTATTTTATATATATATATATATAAATGCAGCAGATGCTATTTTTTTAAAGGTGGGGGAAACTGCTTTCAAATAGCCTACCTACTTGGTTCTTGGCAGCAACAATAGAGTTTGCTAGAAGAGAAGAATGTGAATTCATAAAAAGTAGCAGCATGATTTCACTTCCGTATTCTAATATCATACCTGTGTATGGGAACACATTAATTCTTAGCTAATCGGCTTCAGTTGGGGTGTGTTTGGTTTTGTTTGTTTGAGTCTAGAAATTCTATCGCCAAAAGCAGCGTTTCGACATGCAATCCCATGAACCCCTGCTCACCTCCCCCCCCCTCTCCATGCTGTGTGAGAATCCCCTTGTTAGTATCTGAATTGAGCTATAAGACTTTTTGAAGTACTGTAATGGTCAGCATATTTTTCTCCTGGGCTTCCTCCTTGAAGGGCGTTTGGATGTCATAAGATTGTGGGTTTTGTTGTTCAGAAGTGCTATTTATAACGTAAGGTATATGGAAAAAACGTTGGTGATGTTGTGTGTTTTATGGAACCGTCTTTTCTTAAATGACCTTGAAACCTTTAAATTTCTCTTGAGAGGTGGAGGGCAGAAAGGTTAGTAGAAGAAAGAATACAGTGCATAGTGAAAAAGCAGAAATAGGAACTTAGGTTTCTAGATGAAGTGAATTTTTCTTTACAAAAGCATGTGAAAAGGGAAGTTTCTCTATGCGAAAGAACAGAAGGAAATAACACACTTTCAAATGGGGGAGATTGATGTAGTTCTACACAATGTATTAGGCCTTGAAATCTTGCCTGATATGAGGAAAGTTTTCTTTAAAAGCCCACTAACATGCCAGATTGCAAGCTAAATGCCAGACATTGACTTATATATATATATGTGTGTGTGTGTGTGTGTGTGTGTGTGTGTGTGTGTGTGTGTGTGTGTGTGTGTGTGTGTGTGTGTGTGTAGTGTACACAAAGGTATCTGAGTTCTATGCTTGTAACAATGGCTTGGATATGTTTTCTCACCCATGTTTTATTACACTTCAAGGAGCCTTGTTGAATATTTTTTTGGAAAGGGCAATGACTGCAATCGTGCCTGAATGTATTTATTATTGGGCAACAAGAGAGGACAGGCTCAAGTAAGTAGGTTAAACTGCCTGCTTTGGAGGTGGGGGAAGGGAAGTGGGTGGAGTTTGATTCATTTCTCTCTCCCCCCCCACTTAGTTTTATGTAAATTGATGAGTCAGTATTTAAGATTTGTGATAGCAGGGCCAGTTTGTGATGGGTCATTTATCTTTCTTAGTAAAATATGTAACTATCTTTCACTTGAAATAATTCTAAAATGTTACTTTAAAATGTAATGGAGAAGGGGAAAGAAATACAGTATTGTGGGTTCCTTGAATAATTGTTTTTATTCTAAGTTATAACCAAGCATAACAAATGGCTCTAGTTAAGATAATTACAGTAGACTATTGAGTGAACTGATCAACCTGGTTATGTTATCTAATGCAAAGTCCAAGAATTGTTGATTTCATTTTTTTGTAGTACTGCTTCTGTGTGAGTGCTGGCTGGCCGGCCTAGAGTTTTCTGTATTTGTTTTGTTTTGCATTTTAGAAAAAGCGTAGTTTTATGGGGGTTTTGTAATCTTTAATGCATATGTATATTACTATTTCTTAGTTTTTTTGGGGTTGGAATAAGGTTGATTCAATTACGTCTTCATCGCTTTGGAGCTGCTTGAATGACTTGACATGAGATTAGATGCAACAAAAGAGAAGGCAAGAGAACAACAGCTGCCTTCCAGTTCTGAGGCACTATTACTCTTAGCAGGAAGGCATTTTATCTTTTAGTGCTGTGTTGTCAGATTTAAATGTTAAATATTTATATTTCTGTGAAAGGGTGTTAGGCTACACTTATATAAAACATATACACACCCTTGGTATTTAGAGCTTTTCAAAAAGGTGATGGCATACATTTGTGTTGTCTTATAGAACTGATCTTAAAATACTGAATCATCCTAACTTTTTAACAGTACTGCTTTTTTGGCTGAAAAAACACCACTAGTTTGTACTTGCTTAGTTGCTGTGTGGTAAGAACTTTTTAAGGTGTGGCTTTAATAGCAGCTGGCGATTCTTGCTGAGAAACAAGTCTTATTTTTGGTATGCATGTCTCTGGAAATTCTGTGAAGCAAAATTACACCACTGAATATCCTCTTCAAAGAAAGAATTGACTATATTGATTAATGGAGGACCTTTTTCTTCTAGGTTTGTCCATGTTATCTGAAAGGAAATAAAGGCCATAGCTGCCCTCCCCACCCCCAGATTCTGTATGTTGTCATGCATATTTTAAAGTAGGAATGCATTTTCTACAAATATGTAATACAGTAACTTTCTCATGACCCAGATATGGAGTTTTCTAATTGTAATTGTATGTCTTCTGTTTTTTAACACAGGTTACTTCTTACTTGAACCCATTCTTTAATTGATGAAGAACCATTTTCTGGGTTTGTTTTAATTAAGAACTGTTGTTTATAAACTTATGGTTCCAAAAAGAAATGCAGTTGAAAAGGAAATATTTATAGGGTTTTTAATAGGATGGCTACTGACTCTTTGAATTAGATTCCAGATGGAGACCTAGGGATGCCTTGGAATATCTCCTTTGTTTTGGTGACAAATGGAAAGGATTGGGGGGTGGGGATGTGACTGGAAAAACAAGGTACTGTTCATTACTAATTTACACTGATTTGTTTCATCTGAGACTTCTCTATCATGCTCTCAGTCTCTCCACACTAATCCACATCACTTAGGACTCATTCTATACCTTGCATTTTATATACAACTACAACATTTCATTAATTCAAGATTTGTTTCATTTTATGTACAAAATCAAAGTGAAAACCATGCTCCTTATGCTAATGATATTACTTTGAAGTGAGTCCTGCTGTTTTTAGTGTGGTGTACTTCCAAGTAGTGTGTAAAGCATCAAGGTGCAAATTTTTGCATACTTCCCTGGGAAAACAAGAGTTGGAAGGGAATTACAAATACAATTTTGTTTTCTGCATGTTAATAGCAGTGCAAAACAGTGACTATAATATTTAGCTTCAAAAGTTGAAGAAATAGTAATATAGTTTAATATTTTAAAACCGTAGCAGGAGAATAGAGAACTTACTTTCATGTAACTTTGAAATTATGTACATGCCACAAAAAGACTAAGTAATAATACAGTAGTTAACACCTTATTGCCAAGTCACATTGTGGATATTGTCCTGTCCTTTTCCTATAGTTAAAATGACTAAGCCTTCCCATCTTTAGGCAAATTTGAAAGAGAAGCTTAACCTTTGGGTTTACTGCTTCCACAGAAGGATTCAGTAACTAAGGCTGTAGTTTTCTTATTTATCTCATGCCATCCTTTCTAGTTCAGCTTTCTGTTTAAATGTAGAAAATCAGCAAAATTTCTACCACAGCAGGGCTGCCATTACTAAGCTTACAAGCCCTCCTTTATTCTCTTTTCTCTTGATTAGAGCATCAGGAGTCTAATACAATTGGTCCCTCCCACCCTCTCCTTCACATAATTACATTTGCTACGCCTTTGGCATAGAGGATATTTATTCATAATGAACACTTTTTAGCATTTTTAATGACTCACAACTCTTGTGCAAGCTTCCAGCAAATAAAAATTAGTAGTGAAGTAGTAGTACAGAAAAAAAATACAAGCAAAATGATAGACAAACTCCTCAGATTTGAATCAACCAAAACCATTCATTTGTAAACATGTTTATAGAGTTTCTGGACTATAGAAATGGAATGAGCAATCTGTATAGTTTATGTGTGTAAATATGGCTTAACAATTGTAAATTAAAGTTTACTATCCCAAAACTAGCAAGCTGGCAACACTTCTATTTATGTTCCTACTTGCAGTCTGGGCTTACATGTGGTTGTTCTTAAAGAGCTGTGTGCCTTTCTCTTTGTGTGTGTGTGTGTGTGTGTGTGTGTGTGTGTGTGTGTGTGTGTGTTCACAGTTGGTTGAATTCTTGCTTTTTACTTTTACAAATATTGGTGCATAATAAGTTTTTTTTAAATTGCTCTATGCAAGTCCTCCTTGGGCCTGTCCAAGAATTGGAAGAACTCCAAAATTAGGTATTTTTCCTGTTTCAACCTCTATGACCCTACTCATAGCAACTAGATAAGCAATTTTAGTTTAAAATCATCAGATAAGAAGAAAAGTGGTCAGTTAGTGGTGTGTGCATGTGCATGTGTTGGGTAAAAGCTATTTTTCTAATGCTAACTTAAATTTGTGTATTTGTTTTGGTGTATCACTTTGGGGTAATATGACAAACCTCTTTTTGCTAGATCAATCTTTTAACCATTAGAGCTACTGAAAACAGTCTTCCCATTTTCAACACAAGTGATTGCTTTTGGTTGCTTCTTGTTCCTAGATATAAACTAAAAGACTATTAATATAAATGATGAAGAAGTAAGGTATTATGTAACCTTCTGCTTGAAAATACTGCCCTGCCTTCATAATCATTATATTTTCTTGGTATCACAGAGAAAAATAGGAAAAATAACTTGAAATAAACCAAAATCACTGCAATGTGTGACAGGTGTATTTAGACACATCACAGCTGTAGGGTGCTGTAAATCATTTTATCTGATAGGAATTCTTTGGATGTGATTTCAGTGATGGCAGAATTCTCAGACCACATAGATTTCCTGAATGCTACATTCTTATACATATAACTTCCATACTTGTTGAGGCTGGATAACTAGATGAATGCTTGGTGAACTGCAGGTAGCTTATATTCTGGTGCAAAGGGGGAGGGGGGTCATTACCATTTTACTGAGTTGTAAGTCATTCGATCGAAACATAGAAAAGGACCCTCTTATTACCCTGTTATCATATGGTGAGATGGGCATAGCAATCCTCTCAAAGGACAAACCAGACAGCTTATTAAATATTAATTACACTGCACTTTGAATGAATTATGACTAGAAATTACCTGGAGGATAATTCATGTAGGTAGACTAAATGTGAAACTTGCAATAGGTGCATTTAATTTAATATGAATAGGAGGGGGCAATAATATTTACAATAGTAACTTGAATCCAGTATATGTTAGTCTGCTAAATCATCAGTGCAATTCCAACCCCTGATTTCTATCCCAGATTCAACTTTATTTTGTCTCTACTCTGATTTGTGTAAGCACATTGATTTTAAATTTGCAAGCTTTCTCCACTTGCTGCATTATTCTGGTAGAGATCTCTATCTTTCATGTAATGAGTGAAAGTTTGACACGTCAGGCAAATACATTCACTGCTCTCCCCAAGTAATAAAGATGCTGATGAATGTACCAGTTAAAACTGGTTGTAGATTTATGTACCTGGTAGAAAATGAGATTTTTAAAAACAGGTGAAGAAGTCAAATATTTGGTTTATTCACCTGTGGTATGATGTGGTCACAGCACAGTAATTTTGTGAACCTGCTGATCACTTGGCTCTTAATTAAACTATTATATTGTTTGCCAAGCTTGTTTTACATTTGACAAAGAACCAGGTGACACATTCAGTGAATAAAATGGGACAAAATTATTGTAATTAAGTATTTGGACTTCTAGTGATGAGTCATGAATGTGTATGTTGTCCCATGTGGTTTTGGGGACCCCTTCATGCATAGGCCAAATCAGGGAAAATGCAGGTAAAGGTTTAAGCCTACATGTTTCCTTGTGTAAGTCAAACTGAATAATTTACTATGGTAAATTGCCTCTAACTAATGAGGTATTCACTGGTTGCATGTACTCAGTTGCAAAGCAGGTGTGCACCTAGTAATGCAAGTGGATTAAGCAGTTTAATTTACATATGCATAAATCACCAACTAGTGATGTTTGGCAGTCCTGGGGAACCTAATATCGCGGTTTGTGCTATAACATGGTTTTAAAAATTGCACTCGGAACTGTGGTGATAAAACTGCTTGAATATATAAATTGATTCTTCTCAGTTTTGGTATCTCACAGAAAGGATCTTCATAGTGTAGTTTTTCTTCAGTTTATAGCATTACTTTTGATGGTATTTACAAGCGCTTAATAATTGTAAAACAATTTTATTCAAAAAGAAGGAAGGTATATGTGTAAAATATTGACCATAGCAGACTTATCAGAAAAAAATACATTTTAAACTCCTGTTTATAAATCAAAGCAGAGAAGGTAGCATGCTGTTTGTATGCTAGTCTACAGTGCTTAAAACTATCTGGACAGTATACAGTTTTATTATATAGGCTGTGCATTGCCCCCCACAGTCAGCTGCATACTCAATTTACCAACCTCAGAAGAAAGGAAAGTTGAGTCAACCTTGAGCCAGGTACCTGAGCCCAGTATTGAATTCAGGCTATGAGCAGAGTCTTCACTGCAGAGCTGCAATTAAGCAACTGCACCACAAGACTCTTCACAGAGAGGTAGATAATTTTGTCTCTAAAATGCAGGTGTTTAGATGCTCCTTAATGCTGCAAGGCATAGACTATCCAAAGTAAAGAAATTGTATCTTGAATGGTTACTAATTCACACCAAATACCATTTGTTAAGGAGCATCTCATTTATACGTTGTGTGTACTATACAGGAGAGGATTAAAATTAAGCAATTTCTCTTCCTCTTATAAATACAGTTCAGTCAGCCTAATGTATTAATAACGTTTCACTTTCTAAAGCTGAAATAGTTTAACAATATACTTCCATGGTTTTGTGTATGAGACTCTTTCAAAAGTAATCTGTATATTTATGCCCCTACTTCATAATATACAATAAACATAATGTAGCTAATCCATACATTAGGAGGCAGAAGAGAGATTTTAACTGTTGGTTTATGCCCTGGGTCAGGCTGACTGAACTGACTGGAGTGAGCTAGAACTTCCAGTTTTATTTTGTTTTTAAGTTTTTGTGGAACTTCCAGTCCGAAGTAGAATGTGGCTGTTCAGAATGCCAGCAGATAAACTTCGTCATAAGATTCTCCCTGTACAACCATACTCTTTTCTCTGAAGAGTGGAGTGAGCATCTGAGTTTAAAATGATCTAAGATAAAAGAGACATGATTGAATACAGAGTTCTGCAACCTCTATTTTATGAATCTTAGGCACATTACATATTGTGAACAGTTTCCAGCTATTTCTAGCTAGTAGTTATTTCCTGCAGGTAGCTGTTAATATGATTTGATAGGAGATAGAATCAGAAAGAGAGAAAGCTGGTACAGGTGTCCAGATTCCAATGGAAATTAACACACACACCTCACACACAATAACAACCCACTAAGGTGGTGGTAGGATAGGCATTTAGCAAGATTGTGTTTACTGAATATCTGACAGCACTACTGTACATGACTTCATGTGCTAGAAAACATTTGTATTTGTCTCTAATTGGTATTAACAAGACTGTGACATCATTCTGTATATGAAATTATGTGGCACCTTCGAAGAACCAGCAAATTTGTAGTATGAACTCTTGTGAATTAGAGCATGCTTTGTTTGATATGTAAAGTAATAGTTGGCAGAAGTTACCAGTATGCTTCCACATAGCTATAGGGTGGTGGATGAAAGCACTGTAAATGATATGACATAAAGTTTATAGGGCAGCAGTAGGTCTGTGACATGGGGTTCCCAGGTGCTTTCAGTGTAAGTTCAGAAATTGACCCTTTCCTGACAGCAGTCTAGGAATAGGTCAATTTGTTTAGCTGTTGCTAAGGGGAGAAGGAAACTTCCAGTAAAATCCATTTTAAATTTGCTGAGCCTCAAAGATCACATTACTCCCCTATTAAAACAGCTCCACTGGCTGCCAATCAGCTATCGGGCACAATTCAAGATGCTGACCTTGACCTACAGAGCACTGTACAACCTAGATCCTAGCTACCTCAAAGATCGAATCTCACAATATGAACTGACTCGGGTCTTAAGGTCATCAGCATAGGCCCTTCTCTCCATCCCACCACCCTCACAGGTATGTCTCATGGGAACCCATGAGAGGGCCTTCTTGAATGCTGCGCCCAGACTCTGGAACTCCCTCCTACTAGAGGCCAAGACTGCCTCTTCTCTGTTGTCCTTCCAGAAACAGGCAAAGACCTTTCTCTTCAGGCAAGCTTTCCATGAATGATGGACTACCTATTATGTGTCTTTTATATGAATCTATAGGATCACATAGACTTTGTGTTTATAATTACTTATAACTTTGTAGCTTTAATGTAATGTTTATTAATGGTATAAGATGTCCATCAGTTCCTTGTTCTCAGTACTTGAACATGTAAAAATAAATAAAGGGAGATTACTGTGTAAAGATTCTACAGTTTTCTTAGCAAATTTGATGTGGTTTTGAATGGAACTAGTTGGCTAGTTTCTCAAATAATGGCTAAATTAGAAAAAAAATCAACTACACAATGACAATTTATGTGAAACTTTGTTCTTTCAATGTATATACTTGGGAGATGCATAGAAATATAATTTCACAATTTTATATATCAGCTTTATAAACGTTCATTTAAACTGGTAGAACTAAATAAAGTAAATATGATCATCTGCCATAAGTTGAAATTCTGACCTACTGTGGGTAAGTTTTCTAGAAACAGCTAATGATGAGTCTGGCTTCATTCATCTGACAAAATCAGTTCTGGTTCATGAAATGTATGCAACAGTAAATCTTAATCTGCTACGCCCAGAAACGTGAGGTAGAAGAATTTCCTATAGTATATATTCCTGTGAATTTTTTTTATATCATCTACTCCTATCATGTAGTGGAAAGAATACTGCAGCATATGGCTGATTTCCAGAATTGCCATAATAATTTTAAGTATTCCTCCAACAGCAGCAGTTTGTGAAAGGAACTGGAAGGCTTTCAGTTGAAAAAAGATGAACAGGAAAGGCTAGACTAAAGTGAACACACTGCTAAGCATGTTTCTATTTTGTAAATCTCTTGCTTCTCAATTCACAAATGCAAATAGGCAAGACAATACAGTATGTGAGAAACTCTGTGACCAAGATTCGCATCTATCATTTATTTTATTTATTTACATTTATATCCCACCCAACTCGTAGATAAGCTACTACCTTGGGCGGGTTAAAAGAAGGACAAGAAGTCATAAACAATAGTAATCCCTTAGTAAAATATGAAGTTCAACTAGTTGTACTGAATCAGATTATTCTCAACTTTAAGTGGAACTGAAAAGTAGTGCAGAGAACAAGTAAGTGAAGATGAAGGTAAAATAATTTCCACAAAAAACTTGGAAGGTGTTTGAATATAACATGTAAAAGCAGATAGCAATGGTTAGTGCATTGGATAATTTTCTAGAATTTTTTTTTTTGGGGGGGGCGGGGAGTCAGCGATGGGAATCCAGTCTAATGTTTCCTAAAAACCCTTGTCGGTGGCCGCAGTCGGTGGTCATAGTTACCCTTTTGGAACTTAGGTATGGAAGTGCCTATTATAGTCCATTGACCTATGCAAAACGTTTTTGTAGACAAAAAGGAAAAATTAATAAGATTTTTGTTTACTGGTGATTAGAATTTGCCTTTGCAGATCATCCAAGTAAGAAAAAGTTTGATATTTCCCAGTAGAGTCTTATAAATGTGATTAAAGTGTAACACACTTCCAATAGGGTGTGGCTGACAGTGTCTTTAAAACTTAGTGATATTTCCATGGAGTGACTTTGTTGTATGACCAGTATGTTATCGGGGGTATATGAAGTTAAACCTATGCAGCTTTTAGAAATGATTGCATACAGGCTAGGGACCAAATTATCTAACTTTGAAATCATTATATTTTGATCTCTTTTGCATCTGAAACAGTGTGTACACATTCATTTCCTCTCCAAACAGTGATTTTTAATGCAATCAAGAGGATTGTAACCATTTGAATGATACTACAGGTATGTTTCTGCAGACACATGAATTAAATGTTCCAAGCTAGATGATGTTAGTCCTACAGAATGAGTAGACTAAAAAGGAGACACAGGTTTCTGCCTAGTATACTTTCCTACCAGAATGTTGTTATACAAGTGTGAGACAGAACTTCTATTCCTTTTATTGCCTTCTACTTGAATATTTTTTCAACTGTTACTATATATGATTTCATAAATATTGAAATCTAACCAAATTATATGAAGATACTTTTTTAGTACAAAATGCATTCTCATTATTAATCTATGATTTAATCTGATGAACTCTCAAATTTGAGTTGGATACAATGAATAGGCTTCCTGTGAACTAAATAGTACTGTATTTTAATTATTGTTCCGTATCATACTATTTTTGATGTGAAATACTAAGATTTCTCAGTGAGCTGGGAAGATTTCTTAATTGTTCCTGGAGTTAACAGGTCTCCCTAGTATGATTTTTTTCGAGTTTATCTTCTTAACGGTAGTATTAACTTTTAATTAAAATGGTTTCATTCAAACAGATACAGGCTTTGTTCACATGTATGTCTTTTGATGAATCACTATTAAGCCTTCCATAACTTTTTGAGTGGCTGAGACACACCAGGAACTTAACTTTCCAACTGTTTTCCTGTCTGAAACCAGCTGTTTTGCTTGCAGTTGTTATGGTGAAAAGCAGCAGATGGCAGAGAGAACAGAGAAGAGAAAATGGCACAGGAGCAGCTTTTTTTCCTGTGTCTGAAACTGTGATCATGCCAAAAAGGTTACTGGGGTATAATCTAGACTATGGGTGATACCTTCATAGGCTGCTAGTAGAAAAATAAGCTCTTTTTTTCCAAAGCAGGTATAAAAGTCCAAACATAGCAAGGGATGTAATTTGCAAGGAGAGAGTTCTTAAAAGTTCACTTGGCAAGATAGACACCAGGCTTCTTCTTGGAAGGCACAGAGCAGCATGGTCCGAAGGGGCTGGACTTTAGAGGCCAGTTCAAACAAAGAGTGGCATGGCATGGGGCACTTCCCTTTTGCTTGCAACCATCATCTCTCTATTGGCTCTTCGAAGCATAGAGCTCCTGGTTGGCCAGAGGTGGTAGAAGCAAAAGGTTAAAAAAAAAAAACATGCTGTCCACTAGGAGGTGGGGAAGAAAGTTTTTTGGGGAGAATTTAAAAAATGTCCCACAAGGTAGATCTAATTAAGACCCAATTGAAGGGGAAATGTTAATGTCCTATTGCTGTAGATGTTTCTTTCGTCGTCTTCATGGTGGATGGAGGCGGCTCTTTTGTGGTATCTTGTTCCATTGCGGTTAAAAAGAGGTTAAAAAAGGTTTGGATCTGTGCAGCCATTAAAACAAAAGAAAAACCAGACTATGGGTGATACCCTCATAGGCTGCTAGTAGAAAAATTTAAAAGTTGCTGAGTCAGATGCAAAACTCTGGTTTACTTTTCAGTCTGAAGCTGTGCTGTTTATGCTTGAAATGACTTGTAAAATTTCCCGTATTTCATTAAAATCTGTTTTTTTGTACAGGTATATTCTGCAGTCTAAAGCAAGTATTTAAGTGCTCTTTTAAATTATAAGTAGAGTTTGTGTTAGGTACTGTACTACATTGACCGATCCAAAACTATGGGAGGATACCAAGTCAACATTAAGCAATGCTCACAGGGCAGTCTGTTTGACTGCTCAGAACTTTCAGAAAAAGTGTTCTGGAAGGAGGGACATTGATTGTGGTTTGTGAAACTGTTCTAGAATTTGTGTTGCAATATTACAAATAAAGGACAGCTGGCATCTTACAACAGAATGAAACTCTGCCTGTAACAGTACTATGGCACATTATTATAAAAGCTACCCAGAAGTTTTTGTTTGTCAGTATAATGTATTTAAATGTATTTTATGATCACTTGTATGATTATGAAGACTTACAATGTAAGTTCAAGAACTAGTCCCCAACAACATACATATATTTAATGCATTTTAAATTGATTTGCAAGAAATAAAATTGGAAAATGTATCCCTCTCCCTATATCTTTACAATGGAGGTTTTTATTATGTAATAACTTCTAAAGCCTTGTTTTCCAAAAAGTCAACTTAACAAAGTGAATCACTGTGATTAATTGCATCAGAATAAAACTCCAGAAATTGGGTTTCAAATCTCCACTCATGGAAACTCAGTGGGGTGTAGCAATATCAAACCATTGCTTCCTTTGAAAACTGCTTAGTATATAGTACTGTGTGTCAAAAGCAACCTGACTGTACAAAAAACAAACATTTTGTAGATCAGAGAAGTATAAGAAGTATAGAGTAGTTTTTTTGTGGTGAGGAGTCGGCTAGCAAGTGTGGTTTCTAATAGTACATATTATATTATACGGTAGGACTGCCGTATCTGCTGGGGATTGGTTCCAAGCCCCCTCCCCCTGAAGATAAACCCATGGATAATAGTGAATGCTATTGGTAAAAGTGGGGGAGGCAAAATTATGTATAAGTGCTTAAGACTGACTAAAGCAATGCTAAATAGTTCAGTCATTCTTGTGAGGTTAGAGCTTGGACAAAACAAGCCAAAGAGTAGGTTTGAAAGTAAGGCAACAGGAATATTACACTTGAAGTGTAAATTTGTAGCATTCTGGGATAAATGTGTCTAATTTGAGTCCTTTCACTGGCATGGTTCCATGCAAATGTGAAAGATAAAGTGATTGTTACAGAGTAACCTCCTAAGGCAGTATCCCTACAGACATTAGTAATATCCTTAGATAGTTGCATCATTTTCCAGAGAAACATTCAGTGAAATTTGGATTCAGTAGCTCTCTTTCACTTCCTTAAAACATTATTCATTTAAGAATGGTTTTTGAAGTACCTAGGTATACTGATGCTTAAGAACAAAGTATTATTAGAAATCCAGGAAATCTGCTGGTTATGCACTGTCTCTGTGTTTAAAATTAGATCCTGGGTTCACTGGTAAAATGGTACTATATAAAACATACTAGATAAAGTTTTTCTCTTTTGCTTCTTTAGTTACTCTTTATATGTGTTTCCCCCCCCGTAGGTGTTGGTGCTACTGCTGAACCATTTCCACGTTTCTTTAGGTTTCAGAAGATCTGAATTATTACATGTGGAGATAAAAATGGACTTCTGAAGGCAATATATTGGAACTAGAAGGGAATACAAGTAATCCAGTATCTTCTATGAGTGCAGAAATGAATATTTTTACAAATAGTTTGTATTTTGTGTGGTTAGCTACATCTGCAGATGAGGATAAATATTCAACAAACATTTCTTGAAGGAGTTGTCTTCTCCAGCATTTGTAAGCAAATAGGTGGAGAACTATTGAAGTGTCCTTATTTCCAACAAAAAAGATTGCTGCTATTTTTTTAAAAACCAACAAAAGAAATATGCCGACTCAACCTCTCTTAGTATATATGGATGGGCCAGATGGTATAGCCAGTACTGTTGGATCTCGAATGGAGAACAATGATGCCAATATGCCAATAAAAGGTTCCAATACAATCTCATGCAAAAACTTGCAGGACAAATTTTTAATGCAAGGCGATGGATGCATGCCTTTTGACTGCATGTTTTGTGATCAGACTTTTAAGCATCCAGAAGATCTTGGCAAGCATGTATTAACGCAGCATAGGCCAACACTTTGTGAACCAAGAGTTTTGCGTGTCGAAGCAGAATATCTGAGCCACGTTGATAAAGGACAAATAAAAACAGACTTGCCATCTTCAGCCATCAATGAAAAGGATAGCCAGGATTTCAGCTGTGTGGTCTGTGGGCAAGCATTTGAGGAGGCTTTTGACGTTGAGGCCCACATGAGGAAGCATAAGGACTCTTTCACGTATTGGTGCAGTGTATGTGGAAGGCGATTTAAGGAGCCTTGGTTTCTCAAAAACCATATGAGAACACACACTGGAAAGCCTGGCTCTAGAAGTAAGACCCCACAAGGATCGGAGAGTCCCATAACAATAAATGAGGTTGTACAAGAGCAAGTACCAGAGAGCATCACATCACCTTATAAAATCTGCATGGTTTGTGGTTTTCTGTTTCATAATAAGGAAAGTTTAATAGAGCACAGCAGAGTTCATACCAAAGATGCAGCAGCCAACACTGATGGCTCGCAAGCTGACAAAGGTGGCAAAGAAAGCAGGACATCAAGGGAAGAGTTTTTGCAGTTTTTAAACCTAAAGCCACGTTCACCACCTAGTGACAGCAAACAGAAAAGACCTGTAAAGTGGATAGCGGAGTTAGATCCATTCAGCACATATCAGGCATGGCAGTTGGCTACCAAAGGTAAAATTGCTGTTGGTCATGGACAAATAAAAGAACCAGGGCAAGAAGGAAGCACTGACAATGATGACTCATGCTCTGATAAAGAAGAGCTTGGGGAAATTTGGAACACAAACAAAGTGAGCCAAACTGAAAGCACCGGGAGGACCAAGGCAAGCAGAAGTGGAAGTTATGCGGGGATTGGTAGCATGCCACAAGATAAATTGAAATATCCCTGCCATGAAGTGCCTTCCATGGAGATAGACTCGAAGTTGTCCCAAAACAAAGATAAGCCCACACATTGCTCAGAGTGTGACAAAGCCTTTCGAACGTACCACCAGCTAGTCCTTCACTCAAGGGTTCACAAGAGAGACCGAAAAAATGGTATAGAAGGCAGTTGTATTGAAGGAAAGCAGACAAAGGCAGATCTTCCCGACATAATGCTGGATGATAGCGGAGTGGGAGAACAAGCCGAAGGGGGCTCTGAAGATGGATCAGAAGATGGACTGATAGAGACTTTAGGTGAGAACTACTGGCAAATGTTTCCATGATAATGTTTTGTCTGTTTCCATACGCATAACTTAAGTAATCACGATAACACTTTTGAATAAAGGCTGAGCCTTTGCCAAAATAATATTGACACTCTTCTTCTTAGTGCATGATCTCAGCATTTTGTTGTTCACGTAATGACATAATGCCTTTCTTATATCTGTACTTAAAGGTAGTTCCACAGCACGGCTACTGACATAGTATACAGCATATTGCATGTGCTCAAGATTGATTGAATGTTGCTGTTTCCAGCAGTAGGCAACTCTGTCGTTCAGGATAGTGGAAGGGAGCAATATGTAATTGTTTCTTAGCATATGACAGTTCTGCTAGTTATATCTTGGGAGACAGAGACATAAGCATTAAAATAATAGTCTTTGGTACATACAGGGTTCTAATTGACAGCATGTCAATGAGATTATCAGTCATCCAGATGAGGTTATCTGGGGGTTGAGTTGTGTCAACTGGACTTCTTGTGGGATCGAAATGTTTTCAAGTAGCTTCTGACTCCAAAGGTTTCAAATACAGGAAAAATATCAGTAAAAGCTATGAAAATGTTCAGAAGGCTACTTTTACAAGAAGTTACTAATTTATTCCTAACTAGTTTTTCCCCTGTCCTCACCACTATTATGCACTTGGTCTTTTAAACAATAAATAATGCTTTTATCTGTGCAATTGATAACAAAAGTGACCTGAAATCCCCCAAAACACTTGTTGAGCTTAATACTGTGCTTGCTGCCCTCTAGTGGTAATTTCTGGATGTTTCAAGTTAAGTGTCTGGGAGGGGATAGAGAAAACCAAAAAACATTTCTTCTAGTGAGTTGAGATTAATGTGTGAATAATGTGAATAATGCTAATGGAGATAACAAGAATTTGAACAAAAAACCAAAGATCCCTTCTTTAAGTGTTTGGTATCTCATTGTGCAGGAAATTGTGAGTTTGACAGAAGGAACTGTTTCTTAAACATAGCTGTCTGAAAGTTGAGTAATGGCAACTGGACTTATTTTCTTGTGAGACCAAAGTGTTTCACCGTACATCCATGCCGCTTTGTGAAGTCTGATGAGGCTGCTTGAATGAGCAGTGAAACATTGATCTCACAAGAAAAGAAATCCAGTTGTCATGACTCAGCCTTCAGATAACCTCATCTAGATGACTGAGAATGTTCACAGACACAGATGATTATCTAAAGAGAAAAATGAGATTTGTTTATCTAATTTATTTTTGCAATTCTAGACTGCTCTGATTTTCCCAAGGAACTCTGGGCAGTTTACATGAAAGCCTAATAAATAAGCAGCAATTAAAATAAATAAATAAATAGACCAATAAACAACAAATAAATAAAACAGGTGCAAGCAAAAGCCAAAGCCCAGCAAGAGGCTAAGAAGCTACAAGGTAGCAAGAAATACAACAAAAAACATGAGGAACAACGCATTGTCGATCGCCGTATGCTTCTTTAAAAAGCCAAGTTTCTAAGTGCTGTTTAAAAGTCTGTTAGGGGATCAGCTTGGCAACTCTCGCAAGGCAATTTGTTCCACATGGGCGGGCCAGCCACCAAGAAGGGCCGATTATGGGTTGAGACCCTACGGGCCTTCAAAGGGGTAGCCACCCGGAATGAGAGTGCCAGAGATGTTTTGGTGGGCTGGGCCAACACTGGCCTTTGGGAGATACTCCGTCAGATACTCAGGTTCTAAGCCATGGAGGGTTTTGTAAACCAAAACCAGTACCTTGAACCTTATTCGGGAGGCAACGGATAACTTGTGCAGGTGGACCAAAATTGGGATGATGCGGTCAAATCGGCCTGCACCAAGCACCAATCTGGCTGCCACATTCTGCACCCGCTGCAATTGCCAAATAAGGGTGCATATTGGAATACATTACTTGACCTACCAGTAATCTTTCTGAAACCATGTTTTCTGCAGAACATTTCCTTGGGAGATGGTGTAAATAACACTGTATCACTAGCTGCTTCAGCAAGATCAGTGGAATTACTTTAAATTGTTGAGGGTACTAGGCTGGGTTTGTGGCTTTTTAGAAGCTTAGCTTTATGATTTCTTTTGCCAATGATACTGTTGCTAGAATTAAACCAGAATTAGAATAGAGTAAACTAGAATAACACTTTATTATCATTATATAAATACACCGAAATTAAAAAGTACCATCCAGTCTGCGTGTCACTCACCCGAAATATAAAAATTCCAAGACATAAGATTGCCATTTAAGAAACAAGCATCCATACACATACTCCTACATTCTCTTGCCCAACATCACCTGTATCCATTATAATTTATAGTGTTAATATAGAGATATAGCTGTCCTCGTATAAGTTTAACATTCTCTTGTAGAGTAAAATATTTTATCTGTTTTCTAGTTTAGGATGGATAGCATGGCAGAGTGTAACTCTTTTAGAACTACTAACTTTTAAATTGTGTACCAATGTGAAACTGATACTTAATGATATACTAGGACTGAAGTCATTCTGAAATGCATGAAGAACACATGCAATGAGGGGAATGCACGGATTCAGTTTGTTTTGGTAATGAAAAAGCAAAATTTTAAAGTGTCATTGTGCCTTCACGTGAGCCAGACCCCACAGTGGTTTTTGTGCATAAACTCACAATAGAGGAAGTAGAACTAGCACACTCACCTGCATGTGATACCCACACACTTTTGATATGAATTGAAGTATTAAATTGGTTGCATTTATTGTTGAGAGTTGTGTTGTACTACTTAGAGATGCCCATGGATAGTTTATTCCTATTTTCTTGCCATGTTATAGGAATCTAATATAGGGATCCAGGAGGCAGGTATGCACCAAAATTCAAGCTTGGTTTCCTAGGTAGTCATATTTCTGTGCATTTCAGCATTTCATCATGCAAATTTCTTAAATATGAAATGGCTCTGACACAGTGGCCCATGAATCATGTTGTGAGGAGCAGAGCATGGTTATTCCTAGCCTCCAGACCCCTTGACCAGGGTGGCATCATACCAATTTTGCATTATTTTGGCACTAAGAAAATGACAGGCTATTCAGAATACTTGGGGTGATACAAATATGTATCTCAATCACAGATATAAAAGCAAAATATCTAAAGGTAAAAACAAAGTATATACTGTTGTAATGTTGGCTGCTGCAGGACATGGTATAATTTTATAATGTAAGGTTTTTCTCTCTCTTACATCCTATCCCATCAATCTAAAGATAAAAATGAAGATGGCATGGAAAGAGCAAAAATTAAAACCCTTGGAGCCTCAAGAGAATGCAGATACTGTGGGAAGTATTTCCGCTCAAACTATTACCTCAATATACATCTCAGAACTCACACAGGTAAAGGAAATTGAAAGCTTCAGGTGGGCTTGTTTTTAAAGTGAAACCACTTCATTATGATAGAATAGTCGGGCTTTAGAGTTTATTATATACGGTACTTTCAGGAACAACTCATTCTAGATCACACTGCTCATTACTTTGGATCATTTGATCTGGCAGTGGTGCAGGTTAACTCCTGATAGCAATCCACAGGTTTTCAACTGGAGAGCGCAAAATAAGTATAAAATATGAAAAAAGAAATGAGACCTCCAGACAGACAGGGTGGTTAAGCAATACACTTCTTCTAACCCCCCATACCACAATCACACACAGGCTCTTTGAAATCTTGGAAGGATCTTAGAAATTGAAGAACTTACAGATAGGCAATAGATATTGCTTCTGATTAGATATGTACACTGCTAAGTTTGAGATGCAATTTTTCTGTTCTAGTCTGTTTACATTGTTTGCAACTGATCTTCAGGGGTAGTTGTGGAATTGTTGCAGATCAGTTCTGATGCCTTGAAAATTGGCTTCTTCAGCATCTTCTCAGTAAAAGGGCTCAAACCCTGAGGACATTTAGCTTGTGGGTAGATAAACAAGGGAATTGTCAAGTTGTCAATTGCTGTAATGATAAGATGCCCAGAATCTTAGACATGACTTATTCTGGCAATAAGTACTAAAGATCTTTTAGGCTTACTATCTGTTCATTTGGTACAGCTTGGTTTGTTCTCAAAGTAAACTGTAGGCTCCTTAAGAATCATGCACAGATGATGAAACAGAGATTTCTGCATTGTTTATGTGCCTGGAGGGGCACTGGGACTTAGTGCATGTCCTAGAACCATGCATTGTAATGTCCCTTACTGTTCTCCCCACTCACGTAGCCCAGTGATTAACAAAATATGAGCATGACTTGGTAAAAATAAAAATTTTCTGTGTGTCAAAGATGTTGCTGAAATTAACGAGTCATTTCTAGCTTTTGGAGAAATATTGATCTCCTTTTAGCATTTTTAGTGGAAGTGAAGAAGGGAGCATAAAGATTATCTTGTATACTTAAAGAGAAGTAACAGGACAGAAGTTCTCATCTCTGTCTTACACCTCTTTCAGGTGAAAAACCATACAAATGTGAATTTTGTGAGTATGCAGCGGCCCAGAAGACATCTTTGCGGTATCACTTGGAGAGACATCACAAGGACAAACATACAGAAGGTGCCACTGATGTGAAAAATGACAGTAAAAGTTCATTATCTTCCCAGGATATGGTTTTTTTGCCAATTGGCAGGCATGCTCCAGAAACCAAAAATCTAAAAAGGCTTCTTGAAGATGCCAAAGATGTTAAAGGAGTCCCATCTATTAAACAGCAGAAAGAAATGCTTTCTTCTTTTCAAAGTACACTGAAAAATACAACTCAGGACACAAACAGTGGTACAGACTGTAAGGGCTTGAATACAAGTGCATCAATTTCCTGCCTTGAAAATATAAAATCAGAAAAAAATACAGTGGAACATCAGGTGAACGATCTTGTTGATAAATCTGAGAAAAAGAATTCTGTGTTGCCAGAAAGCGGGCTTTATACTGGTGCTATCAAAGGCAGAACAAATATGAATCTTCTAAGTGACACTGAAAACTCAAAATGTAGTTTAATAGTTCAAGAAAAGCCCTTAAATTTATCTAGAAGCTCTTTTCAGGATGCACCCGTGACCGCTGCTTCTCGAAGCTCCTTGGCAACCAGCACCTGCCCCTTCTGTACTTTCCGGACATTATATCCAGAGGTTCTAATAATGCACCGTCGACTGATGCATAAGCCTCCTAATAAACCCAATTCTGTTAATAAAAGTAGTATCAGAAACAGGGCAGCTCTGAAAGCCAGGCGTACTGGGTGCCCACCATATCTTTTGGGCAAGGATGTGTCCCCGCTGCCTATTAATTCTGGGAAAATCAAATCTTCTCTACTTACCCAATCAAAATCTTCACTCATGGAGAAGGGTAAACAGTGTCCTGCTCTTCAAAACAAGGTGCCTATATTTTCAGGGTTAAATTCCATCAACTCAGCCCCAAGTAACTTGAAATCATGCAAACCTCACAGTGCTAGAGTTCAAATGAATAGTTCTAGACAAGAACATGAAATGCATCATATGCCTAGTAGTACTCCAGGACAAGACAGAGGGAAGAGGTTGGGTCCTAAAAAAAGATTTTTGACATCCCAATCAGGCGTAAGCAGCAACTCCACTGGCTGTCCTGAGACTCGGTTGACCGAAGCTGCCTGGTCAAGCAGTCGAGGAATCGAATTT
Source organism: Phrynocephalus forsythii (assembly GCA_029282475.1). Lineage (NCBI taxonomy): Eukaryota > Metazoa > Chordata > Lepidosauria > Squamata > Agamidae > Phrynocephalus > Phrynocephalus forsythii. Next base: position 109,916,062 of record JAPFRF010000005.1, on the reverse strand, counting down.
CTCAACAACCGATCTGCAGGGAATATAAATTTGGAATTTGATGGACTGCCTTCAAAAAGAATGAGGCCAAATCTTTTGGCCTCAGAACGTATTGATTCTTCCCTGTACCGGAGAGGGAATGATGCTAGTCGATTACATGTTGCAGGCATATATGCAGGTCTGTTACCTCAGGAATGTTCACCCATCAAACCTGCTGCTGCTTTCCTCCCAGTCAAGCAGGGGCGTGTGAGCTCTGAAGTTGATGCTATAAATCCAGTGACTATTCTAAAGCCATACGAAACATATGGTCCTGGGCCATTTTACAGTTCCTGTGGATCAAGTAGTAGCCAAGTCCCCATCTCTTCAAAAGAAGGTATGCACTCTCGTTCAATAATAATTACAGGATGAAACATATTATAAAGCAAAGCAAGGCTATCTGAATAAAATTCTAGAGTTTTAAGTATCTGCCTTGGCTAAAGGACAAACCGCCAGAATTCCTTTGGGTGGATACAAAATCCACCATGTTTTCATTTTTCATATATTCCCCCAAACTGGCATATTCTTGACTTATTTAATCCTGCTGTCAGATAGAATGCCAAAGAAATATTTATGAGGCGCATACTAGTAATCTTTTTGAAAGTAGAATCGATAAACACTTGGGTAGTGTAGACCATGTTTCTATAGGTGATTTTGGACTGAAATTCATATTATATTTAACCATCACATCCAGTGAGGAGGGATGTTGGGACTTGCAGGACAGCAATATCAGGAAGATCACACACTTTTCCTGAGCCATGCAACTGTTTTTATTTTTATTTTTTGAAGCTTTGTTTGTGAGATTCTAAAATAAAGTGATAACTAGACATGGGCACGACCAGAAAAAATGACGTTTCGAGTTTTCGTTTGTCAGAACGGGTCCGTTTCGGGTCGTTTCCGTTTGTCGCTAAATTTTTCAAAAATTTGTCATTTCTGTTTGTCGTTTGTCGTTTCCACCGCGATTTAGCGCGATTTGACTTCCCAGAGCATAGGGGCGTCCCACAATCAGGGCCGGCGCTAGGTGTTTTTGCGCCTTAGGCGGTGGGTGGGGCGGCGGCTGCGGGCGGGCGAGTGGTTGGGCGGCGGCCGCAGGCGGGTGAGTGGGCGGGTGGCGGCGCGGGTGGACGGGTGAGTGGGCAGTTAGGATATCACTTAGGATAGAGGTTCTGTTCTTGGCTTGCACCCCAAATGTGTGTGTGCAAGCAAATTGTTGGGAAAATAGAAAATAAATGGTAGTATATAATATATTTTTAAAATAAAACCACACCTCCCACTCCCAGTCAAACCTCCCCCTTTATCCAATATCAGAAAAAAATCCTCACAAACTGCCAGAGAAGAAATAAAGAATAAACTGCTATTCCCTTCAGCAGACAAAGCTGCAGGGAATCAAAGAAATTATTTTCTAAATTCAATTCCCTCCCTGCCTGCCTAACTTAAATCCTAAAGCCTCCAGCCTCCCTCCTCAATCTCAATCACACCAGCACCAGCAGCCAGCCCTCCTCCCTCAACCACATCCATACACCCGACTGCAATTTCTGGAAGGTGCCTCGGCTTTTTATGCCCTCTGAGACATCCAGAAGTGTCAGTCAAAAACCTGGCAATGCCATTGGTGGAATGGTTCAAAAAATTTGGATGGTCCCATCCCATGCCCAGCCTAAATGGGCAGCTCTAAAAAAACAAAAAATAAAATAAATAAAATAAAATCAATACGACGTTTTATTGCTATAAAAAAAACCACTGCTGCTACTATTAAAATTCAGGCATTTAAAATAAATAAATTTCACATGTTTCTGTGGTGATTTGGTGTGTTTTTTGACCACGATTTCAAAAGAAAAATTGTGGTCGCCATTTTGGATCCCCCCCACCGCATGGCATGGCGAGACAACGAGGATGACCCCCCCCCCAGCCTGGTGCAAGCAGCCCAGGACAGAAGAAGAGGGGGGGAAGGCTGGGGACCCCCCAGAAACCACCCCTCTGGTAGGTGGCAAAGCCTCAGGCAGGCATATTTTCACCTGCTTTTTTGGCCAGGAGTCGGGGGGGGTTAAAAAAACTTTTAAAAACTTTTTCTGTTTTTCGCATCACGCGATCGCCGCAATGCCACAAACGGAAACGAAAAACCCGACCAAATTTTTCTTTTTTTGGTTCGAGTTCGAGTTCTGACGGCTTAATTATCGTTACTGTTTCCATTACGTAACGGAAACGATAACCGAAAACGGAAACGACAATTTCGCCGAGTTGTGCCCATGTCTAGTGATAACTGAATGTAGATTTGCTGCCTGAAGCCATGAAATATTTGGTATTATTGAATAGAGATTGTGGGGGAGACTGAGATAAATGAATAAGCAGCTTGTACTGCTCCTCATATCTTAAAAGAGTTCTGTGGAAGACCATACTTGTTAGAAGATATTAGGTGGTGGTTGTGGATTACACTTGCTTATTTATGTTCCTGTTAAAGGTCACTGGTGTTCTCTTCCAGACAGTTCCATGTTGCAAGTGTACCAGCTACCTTAAGTGTGCAAAATCTGTATACACTTGGAAGGGTGGGAATGAAACCTCCATTTTAACATCTGGCTCGTTCAGAAGCTGCTAAGCCACAGAAACATGCAGTTATCCAAGGAAGAATATACAGTATTTTTCTGTCTAAAATAGATTTAAAAATCGAGGGTTGTCTTATACACAGATATAAGCCAAGGAGAGTACCACATGGTTGCGAAACTAATTTTTGCTTGGAAAAGAGAAGGTTGTCTTATATGGGGCATCTTATAGGCAGAAAAATGTAGTAGTAACCATGAGGAAGGGAATTAAATCTTTGGGAAGTACAGTGCTGTGTTTTCACTTGCACCACAGTAGGAGTTGTAAAGCTGACATATTTTCCTCCTCCTGTTTAGACCACCCCTTCCATTTGGCTTTACCAAGGAGGTTGCTTAAAATCAGTAGAAGCAGTCTCTGTTCACACATATACAATTTAAATTACATTATACTGAAGGAATAGAATTAAAGGGAGAAAATATGCAAGGGACGGAGAGAGAGCAAATACTGGTACAGGTCCTTAAAGTTAAATTATAACCAGCTGAAATAGAATTTTAGGATTTGAGGATTTTTCTGTTGCATTGTTCATAAAGTTATGTATATTCGTGCTGAAGATAGCCTTGCTTTCTCATATTTGGGTTTAGGCTACACAAGGATTGAATCCAATTTTGAAATCGAAAAACGGGTGGCTGATGCTTTTTTAAAAAAATCATTAATATCTGAAAACATGCTTGAACTAGCTTTCTAGCTTTTGAGTCCAGCAGGCCTCTTTATCGGAATGGGTATCCAGGAGCTGATGAGCAGGGCAAAAATGCAGAAGTATCCCAAAGTCTCAAAATTAATTTCAGCCAGATGTTGAGCCCTGACTGTCTTGCTTAAAGTGAGCTGCAGAATGGGTACTACAACCTTTTATAAAAGGGTTTAAAGTATCTGGTTTCCCTTCAGGCTGTGTAGCTTTTATTGTCTTTCTCTAGTTCCATAAACAAAGGTCTCCCATTCTCTCAGTGGGACTTATGCTGAGAGATTGGCAGGCCTTTATTAATGGAACTGCAGAAGGACAATAAAATCTTCACAGCCTGAATGAAACTAGATCATTTCAAACTTTCTAAAAGGCTGCAGCATCCATTTTGAAACTCATTTTTTTAGAAGGAGACAGAAGCTGTAGCATCTGGCCAATATTAAATTGAGACTTTTTAAAAACTTTCTACTCCCTTCCAAATTTGCAGTGTCCAGCATGGTGTAGAGTCCTGCTGTACTTAAAAGCTCCTGCCTGCTTTTGAAACCTGAGTGGTCCAATAAAGATATCATCCACCCTTGGAATCCAAATTGAAGTTCCATAAATATTCCTTCATGTTTGCTATAAAAGAATCTAAAGTGCTGGGATTACTCTTTAGGTGCAAGGTGGTGTTTCTTTGTTTCTTTTTAAATTCAAAACTGGCTAATCTGCTTGCCTTTCACGGTTGGTCAGTTCTGAGGGAGTACCAACAATCAAGGTCGATTGGGCTCATGTAGCTAGCTCCCCATTTCGTTTGGTCTTTGGAAGTTGGCTGGATATTACAGCAAGACCACAGTTACATTAGTAAAAAGGCACCTGAGGGGGGGATATGATTAAGCTGTACAAAATAATGCAGGGCATGAGTAAAATGGTTGCCTCTCATAAAATACCAGAACTAGGGGACCTACAATCAAATTGAGGGCTGGGAGAGTGAGGACAGACAAGAAATATTTTTTTACCCTGCATGTTGTTAGTCTGTGGAACTTCCTGCCACAGGATGTGGTGATGACATCTAGCCTGGATGCCTTCAAAAGGGGATTTGACAGATTCCTGGAGGAAACCTTGATGGAGATGTGTGATCTCCAGGCTTAAAACCAGGGTACTTAAAAGGCAAGATGCAGGGGAGTGGTCTCAGGGGACAGATACCTAGTCTCATGCACTCCCAGACACATTTGGCGGGGCCACTGTGAGATACAGGAAGTTGGACTAGATGGGCCTTTGGCCTGTTCCAGCATGGCTCTTCTTATGTTCTTATGTTTAATCAGGTTAAATGTGTTTTACATCAAGGTTTAAATACATGACTACACAACACATGTAAAAGTGTGCATTGTTTTGACAAGTAACGGATTTCTTAAGTCGGAAGCAAAGTATTTTACTTTTCTACCAGAGGCTGTTTATTGATTAAATTTAAATCAATTGTCAATATTGGGATGTCTGTGTATGTGTTAATTTTTAATGAGCTGTTGTGCTGGCAGCCTAAATAATTTGTTTTTAAATTCTTGCTATTTGGTATAGCCCTGGAAGAGAATGACACTGGGGGAAAAATTAGAAAGGACTTTGCCCTGTTCTCTGTCAGTGCTGCTGCTGCTCAGCCCTCCAGCAGGCTCTGGGTCTCTGCAGCCAACTGCCTTGCCAGTGTGCCACTAGCTGCTAGGCATGAACCACTGCAATATAGGAACTATATGTGAAAGAGAAATTTGTGTACCTGAGAGCGGGGTGGGGAAGGAATCCTGTATGTTGGACCTGCTTTGGACTTGGCCCTGAAATAGCTACTTCTCATCATAAATTCTGAAACCATGATTATTTCTAGCCGAATTGTTAATGTCTTCCAATGATTGTTTTTATTAGGAAAAAGGCCAATGTCATATCAACACTTGTCTAATACCATACTACAGAAGCGAAGTTATGAGAGCTTTGTTGGCAATACACATAATCGAACGAATGATAAGAGAACATGATTGGCTGCATTGAATGGTAACTTATTTTGGTGGGGGGGATATATGTATATACATATATAAACCATGTTTTCTCTTTTCTACTTCTCAGGTGTCTAGAGGTGTATGTTGAAATTTTGGAGAAATAATGGCATTTTATGTTACTTTGTTGTAGAAATAGAAAAGGGCCATAAAGGCAATATTTTGTCCATTATGTTGACAGCTAACTAATTATGTTGCATCATCCTGTTTCTTTAGCATAAAGCATAGTCCCTTGGTCACTAACTGGAGGCTAAGTGTTAGTATTTAGCTGATACTTTTGTTTGTTCAGGCCTAATATGCATCCTTAATATAGTTGCTCTGAGGGAATTTGGTTTAAATATATTCTCTTGGCATAGTCCCACTGCCAAGTAGACAAAAGTTGCCATTTGTTCTTACTAGTCTTCCTGAGAGTAAAATGACAGTGGATTAGTTGCCTTCATAGTCTAGTGGTCAGACCCAATATCACTAGCCCAATAGTTTGCCTCATTTACTACCTCCTAAAAAATCTGGGAATAGTTTTCTGTTGGTTTCCCTTCAATCGTGTTCTTGGGTCATTGTGCTCTTGAAGATTATTCACTTCCAGGAAATGTCTCCTTGCTTAGTTGAAATGTGTCTCTTTCATCTGTGTTGTTTGACCATATAAGTAACCATTAATCATTTGTTTATAGAAAGAGCAATGGGATTAAACCCGCTAACTGCAGCATGAAATCTAGAATTTAAGTGACCAACCACTTTCACTTGCAGTGGCTTGGATTATTCTGTCTGACATTTTACTGAGGTGGGGAGCTGCTTTAAAATGTTATGGTGCACAATTTTCCATGGAAAAGCTATTTCTGTTGGTAGCCCTTGGATAGAAAACAGTTAGCTTGACTCCAGAGTTTTAAATGCAATTGCTGATCCTACAGGCAGTAGACCCATTAAACTAATTTTGAAGAGTAAAGTCAACACTTATCTGAACCCAGTTCTTTCAGTGGCTCTGCTATAGTTGGTACTAGGAGCTGGATTTAGGCCCTAAAGATTTGTTTTTATTTGAAATGTAAAAACAATTTTAAAATATGTTTTCAGTATCACTTTAAGAATAAACACATAATTAGGAACTCTATTTTATACATTACCAAATATGCTGTTATCTGTATCTGTTTTAAGGGAATCGTAACAATAAAAGTTCTTGTTTTTTTTTTGTTCCAGGGATGAGCATGCAAGTTTTGGATTTGCTCGCAGTTCACTTCTTGAGAGTAATGAAAGGTGAAAGCTACGAAACTGTGATTGTACTATATATAGAGAAAAACACTACACTTCTGTAATGGAAGGTCTGATCCCATTGGTATGACATGGGTGTAAAACATTCTCTGAAACTAGGTTGTGAAGAACTGTCAAATGTATGAATCAGTCTTGATCTTGAGTAATATTTTTCATAGAAGTATCATAGACCAAATATTCACTATAAAGTATATATTTTGCATACTTGAGTGCTGCTGAAAAGAGATACCATTTTTGAAGTTGTGTGTAACCTTGCACCTCAGGTAAATCTGTGCATTGTGTTTGTCTCATTTAAGTACTGGGAGAAATTTTGTAAAAGGATAGCAGTTTGTCAGGTCCTGCTTTGCTTTAAACAATTATTTTAAAACATTTTCAAAATGAACAATGTCCTTTTATGTTCATCTTATGCATCATTTATTTACCCCTTAAAATTATGTATGAACATGAACACCAATCACATACCATAATCTGATCAAGCAAATGTGCTTTTTCAGATTGAAGTCATTTTTAAAATGTTTTTGAGAGGGTAAAATTTCATTTGACTGTGCTCACTTTGAGAGAGAAAGATCTCACAACCCTTGGCATGTGGTCACAATTCTTTCCTTACAATGTGAGTAAAACTTTTCTAACTGAATGACCTTTAGCCTCTAACTGTTGCTAGAGTCGGAGGTGTAGGGGTTCAGTTTACCCCCTTTCCCCTTAAATGTTCAGCCTTTGGCTCAACACATGCTTTATGGTACAAAAAGATGCAGCTTTATAAACTTGTTTTGTACATAGGCCTAAAGTTTTAAAAAAATGAATTGATTTCCAGTACTGATTCACCTCATCTTTCTATAAGGTAGAAATAATATTTTTATTCGCAAGCACTGCAGCCCTTGTATATTTAGCACCTGAATCAGGGGTTGGGGGATGTTTTGATCTTAGAGAGGGTAGATTTGCCCCAGAAGCAATCTGGCAGGTCAGATGACATTAGAGACAGCTCTCGCCTCACCCTGAATGTTACCTGAATATTCTACCAGAACATAAGTGAATTCCATACCATACCCCAACCCCCAAGTTAATGCTGGGTGAGACTATAGTGTCAAGTGCATTTGCTACTACCTTCAGTGGATGCCCACTTCAAATAGGAAGATCCAGCAGCCATGTTTCTCGGCGGGACTGCATGTTCTGTAGACATTTCCAGTTTAAAGACCACACCTTGTCTATTCCAGTGTGCCTGGTGCTATGTTTGCCAAAGGGGCAGGGGTTTGTCACATTAGTGTTCTGGAAGGACCCTCTTCACCTGTGTGAATGCTGTGTGAGCAATCCAGCCCCAGGATGGTAAGACGGGTTTTACTGAGGAACAATTACTTTGAGAACCCTCAACAGGGGTTTTTTTGGGTTTTTTTGGTTGATGATTTTTCCAAGTGGCTTGTAAAGAGCCTTGAATAATACCTTTATTTTTATTTTTTAAGTTGAGTTTGACATCCAACTATTTGCAGGAAAAAATGGTTTAAAAATATTTTTGCACTGTTGACTATGTGTTTCTTATTAGATGTAAAAAGAACCTAAACATTCCCCATATCCCAATATGCAACTTAGAGGCATTTTTTTACTTCCTGTGTATTAAGAAATATGTAATTTTGATGTTTCTGTAAAACTGGCAATGTAATGAAGTGCTGTGTATCAGGAAATTGTACACAATTTATCTTTTTCCTGTTCATAAGCTGAGCCATATGTGTATAAAATATAGATTTGTTTTCCTAGTTTTGCACTTTTATAGCCTATTTTTGAAGATGAATGAATACACTTGGAAGATGGTTAATCTATTTTCACCTAATCCTTCAATGAGTCTTATAGGATTACACTGTTATTTGTCTGTCATTCTGGTTTGCTGTCTGGTTTGCTATTCCCCACACACACACACACATACACATACACACGCACATCAGATGATCAGTCTTAAGAAATATGAAAAGCCAGGGCTATGTTCAGTGATATTTTTATTTTATTTTTAAACTTCTTTTGAGATGATGCAGTCCTTCTGAAGCTTTCAGGCTTTCTTCTCAGTTTGGGGGGGGAATAAATAAATAGAGACCATAGTTTCCAAATCTGACTCGGGACATCTTCTGTTATCTTGGAAGTCACTGCAGTGCAAGCATTTTGCTGTCTTGTAAAAAGAATATCAAAAGCACTGCCCTGTGTACATACTTCCTCCAGCCTGTATCAGTGTCAGTGATACTGTTGGAAACAGGAATTGTAATGCGAACGGCTCTCATGTCACCTGGGCTTTAAGTGCATCTTCCCCATATGTGATAAAGCAGTTCCCCACACTGTGAAAGGAGCCTTCAGCTGCAGCCATAAGGCACAGTCCACCAAATACTGCTGCATGGAAGCGCTGTGCAAGGCCTGTTGTAACAAAAAGATTTGCTACAGCAGTGCTTTGTAGATTACAATCTGATATCTATAGTAGGTTCTACTCATCAGTATTAACTATGGCATACTACTGTGGTTTTGGTGGGTTCTTTCAGTATGTTGACAATAGCAGTGAGTATATTGGTACAAATTGTTGATTTGTTATATTTATTTCCTTCATCCTTGATTTATTTTAATTGTACAACTCTTACATGGTTGAACTATAGACAACAAACAAGTCATTTTAATTTATGATGTGTTCTCAATTTAGTGGAGTATGTTATATTACATGTGGATGTAAATACAGACTTGGTGCTTTTGCAAAATACATTTGTTGTCCTAGTTTTGCTTTTGAAAGCATTTGACTTCTTTTTTGCAGGCTTGTTTTGTCACTGTGTTTTGAGGATGTAAGTTTGGTTTTCATCTGCTTTTACTGAAAAATAAATAATGGACACATACAGATCTTAACCAGCTAGCCACCACCATGTGAGCTAAGGGAAGGAGATTTCTTAGGTGTGATTTAAAAGTGCACACCTTAATGTGATTACGAGCTTTGAGTGTGTTAGTGAAGCTGAGAGAAGTGCTGTCAGAAGGCCACATTCCATTCTGAACTTGGACTCCTAAGATGGTTTTGCCTAGCACCAGTAACTGAAGGTGACAGTAGCAGAGGAGGAGGCAGCAGCAATGACATTCAAGTTAACTTCTGTTTCATGTAAGGTGGCAATGGTAAACCAATACGGAACTTGCCTTATCATGAGATTCCCAGGATGATACATTCCAAAATGAAACCAGAGAGAATGTTGAAAGAGAAAACTCTCAGGTTGGAAAACATTCAGTCAGCTACCTGGGAAGGGCAAAGGACAAGCATGAATATCATTGTTATGCTAAATGAATTTCTAGTGTTTGATTTGCACAGAAGCAAAGGGCTACACAACACATGCAACAGAATACTGGAATATAAGAAGTATAAATCATGGTAAACTGGAAATTGTAAAGTAAGAAGTGGAACATGTATTGCAGTGCTTGGTGTCATTGAAATAAAGTTGAATGGAATATTTTCAGTCAGAAAATGTTCTGCTCTGGAAGTGAAAAATCCAGAAGATACGGAGTGGCCTTAATACTGAGGTAAGATGTAGCACGAGTACTTAGGAGCTAGCTACAATGTGAAGTCTGAACTAATGATATAAGACCAGCGGTGGTTTTTGGTACTGTTGGCAACCTGCTAATATCCAACACTTGAACAAAGGTAGAAAAACTCAGGAAAGGCTCAGAATTGTGTGTGCACACATGGACATGCACAGGGACAACACTTTTTTCCTTTGCCTCTTGAGAAAGGACAAGGAGGCTGTGTGCATGCATACACACAGAAGCAGCTCCAGTACTCCTCCTGCCCCAAATCTATCTTCCCGCAAGCCTTTTTTTTAACAACAACCAAAAAAATTGAAATCAGTCCTGTTTGTTATTTATAAATCCCCAGGAGGGGGGGGGGAGATAAAAACAAATGGCCTCTTCTGCAGAAGGTACAAGGAAAGCTTCATGCCAATTTTTGAGTGGGATCTTCTCTATGTGAAGGTTTTGCCTTCGCCCTGGGTACAGCAACATACTTCTGTCCCCTGCCCATCCTGGAAGTCCTTTGCTGTTTCCTCTCCCTCTCTCTAATCTTTCCCACCCCGTTTCTCTCTCCAGCTTGAAGTGGTGGCAGGGCTAGTATGAAGGCATGTAGCAACAGCATTAATTGCCACCATGATGGCAACCTATGTATGCAAATACGATGGAGAGTTTCACAGGTTTCTTGGCTATTATAAAAGGGTGTCATGAGACTCAAAAGGGGTGGGGCACCACTGCTGTAGGGAGAGTGGTGATTCTGGTCCTCAGTTTCTTCTGTCTTGTTATTCATGTGGTACACCTGCCTTTGAAAATTAAAATGGTTGCTTGATGAATGGATTTTCAAATGAAAATCCAAGTTAGATGACTCCTATACATCTAGGCAATTCAAATCCCATTTGGCACATTTAATCCATTGTGCCACCGTGAACAAGTCTTTTAGTGGGGAGAGGTCAGGTTGTGACAATAATTCTGAGCTTATCAGTTCTGTACATAGTCAATTCCCACACATTACAAGGCACAGATACTCAGCTTAATGGGGGGGGGAGAAGTTTATTTAAAAGTTTTTGCAAAAGAATAGGTCTCATTAGATACAAAGATATATATTTTCCATGCAGTAATGACTTCAAAGTTCCCCTAAAAATGAGAAAAATAATGTTACCTAGCAGTACTTTTGTCTTGCATATGAAGCTTGAAGATACTGTAAGCATTTTACATGAGAGGCAAATGGAACCAAGACTTTTCAGAGGCTGATGCTTCCATTGGAGATGGTTAGACACATTGTTCAGATGAAGGAGTCATGTTGCAGCTCTTTGGAATGCTGCCAAAATAAGCTCCTGAGACAAATATTCCAAACATACCCAAGGTCTGCTTTTTTAGTGTTACACATATTACAAGTACACGCATGAGCTTGCCTTTTTTTTTCAAAAAAGTGAAGTGTGCTGTGAGTGTCAAAATGCTTTGATGCCATGAATCCTCCATTTCTATTGTCATACCTGCTTGACATTAAACAAAAGAGCCTTCCTCACAGCTTGTACCACTTCAGGATGCATGCCAAAATTTGCTTATCTGAAAGCAGCAACCTAGAAGAAGAGAGAATGTGTCTTCAGTCAAACACCAAGGGGTGGATTTATCGGAAAAAGCCCCACAGATTTCATATTTTCCCTTTCATGTGTTCTGCTCCAGTTCGTTTTCTCGGACCTTTTGGCTGAGCTGCAGTTTGCTATGATTTTTTAGTTGTTAATGAACCAATATTTTTAGTACTAGATAGTTTGTTCTCGTTCCTTTAAATCAGGTTTGCATATTGTGCTTTGTGACCCTGGTTTCAATAGGAGCTGTGTGGGAGAGCCCATTTTTTGCAGGCAGAAAGCTCCTGATGCACTCCTTTGTATTTCTGGTTTAAAGATGAAGGAGCCAATGAAGGCGATATTCCTACCTAAGGAGGTATGAAGTTTCTCAGAATTGCAGGGCTGGAAAGGACCCTGTGGGTCACTAGGTCTGACACCTGTCAAGGAGGCCCAGTGAGGAGTTGAGCACCTGGCCTACAGTTCTGTAGCCAGATCCCTCAACTACTGAGCTAGGGTATTTGTGGAGTAGGCGTGCTTGTCTCCAAACAATGCATTTGTTTTTCCTATCCAAGGCACATTACAGATGGAACAGTACTGCAGTGGAGCCAATGACCTTCAGAAGTGCTGAGTGCTCCAACACTGGAGACATTCAAGAAAAAAAAATGGACAACCACCTGGCAAATACTCTTTAATTTCTATTCCTGAATGGAGCAGGGGGTTGGACTTGATGGCCCTTCCATCTAAACTGTTATGTGAATCTGTGGTTCCCTACCCAGGACACCCTGCCCACCTCCTAGGCCTAGCGGTCCCCCGCCTGGTTGACCGCTTCTGCCCAGGTCATGTGGCTGGGTTGCCAGAGAGGTTTGGTTGGGGTCCTAGTGGCCCCCTTTGTGCCACATCTAGGCATGCTGATGGCTGGGCGACAGCCCCTTGCACCCTTTCCCCTCGGTGCTGAGCCTCTGCCAAGGTCCAAAGGCAGAAGAGAGAGGCAGGGCAGCCCCCCTCTTTCTGGAGGGAGGATAATTTCTGGGACCTTCATCATCATCATCATAGCTGCCGCCTTCAATTTTCCAGCTCGGCGGCACCAAGCCCAGGGCTTCCCAGAGAGTGAAGACAAAGGACAAAGGGGATGAGGGTTCAGTCCCAGGTCCAGGCTGCAAATAGGTCACCCCAGACTGTGGATGCATCCACAGAGCTCTGTGAGCTGGCTACACAGCCCGAGTATGCTGCAGACCCTGTGGCCAAGTTAAATTAAGCTGCCATCGCCCCCTCCCCCTGCTTGGCTTTGGAAGGTGTGACACCTTGACACGAGGGGGCCAGGAGGGGGCGCAAAAACTGACTTTGTCCCCGGGCGCTGAAAACCCTAGTTATGCCTCTGGTCAGAAATTAAGAAGTGGCCTACAAGAGACCTCCATTGCCTAGCACCAAATTGGGCATTACATCATTAGAAAATAGTAACTGCATGCTGTCAATACAGCTCCAACTTAAGTTGGCCTTTCTTAAGCTTTCTGGAGATAAGGTTCTCAGATGTGATGGGTACGCATGCTGAGAACTTGATCTCTTAACCTTATTAAAGATTTTTAAAGTTGTTTTCATTGGAAGCTAAACCCGTGAAAAATTTTATGGATCTTTTCCATCTGTTGACGGAAATTGGTCAACTCTATTTTAGCAGAAGTTTCAGAGAGGGTAGCCGTTTTAGTCTTTTCAAGAATTTCAGGCAAAAAATCAAATAAAAACAACAAAAGACAAAACGTGGCACCTTAAAGACTGACTTTCATATTTGATTTTTATATTTTTAATATTTTTAATATTTTAGCATGGTCCAAGAAAGTAGGAAAGTTGTTATTTTCAGAAGTGAGTTTACCAGTACTGTCTTCTGGGGGTGCTGGGGCTAGCAAAGTCCCAGGAAGCAACTGAGGACTCAAACTCCCTGTCCATGTGTTCCACGTTACTGAGATAACCAGTCTGCTACATTACTGGGAAGGCTGTCTTAGGGTTCAAAACCAATTCTGCAGTAATTGGATCTTTGGAACAAAAGTTTGAACTTAATAGTATTTATGAGCACAATGGCCTCTAGACTGTGTGTTCCTAAAAAAAGTTGAGTTGTAGCTGAGGAGGTGCTGTACATATTTTGCTTCTGGATCTGATTTAAAATGGTAAGTTCCTAACTGGGAGGACTGGAATAATGTAGGTGGGCTATCTCAGCAGGACCACGGCCCATGTTTTTCAAATTTATCAGCTTTCTGATAGCTGTAGTTCCAAGGGTGTAAGGCCAAAGAGTAATGTGGCCAATTTGAGTATTCCTTAAAAAAAAACAGAATTTCAAACATTTTAAGATCATTATTGATGTGTACTATTATAGCTACAATTGTTTTTTTGTTAACCGAATAAAGGTGTAGACTTAAAAGTATATAACAAAAAATGTAACAAAAAAGTTCTCTGGCACCCTCCAGTGGCCAAAACTTCTGTAAAACATTTATTTTTGAAGAAGATGGTGGATTTCTGATACTCAAGCACCCGGAATAATAATTCTATCCAAATATATTTTGTAGAAAAATCCTGAGAAATGGAAGGAGAGAACAGTTTCCACACACTCCCATGGATTTGACATGCTGTTTTAAAAATTATGAAATGAAGATTCTTACAGACGGTCACTGTGCTTTCTTTCTCAACAGTAAGATGGTGTTGTTTCTCTCTGATCTTGGCACAGACATAACTTTTCTCCAGGGTCAAAAGCAGCTCACAAAACTATGATAGCCATAGAGAGCTGAATCCCACACCCACCCTGTCTTTGCCTAGCAAAAAGAACAGAGTCTGGGACAGTCAAATGTAAAGCAAGCACACTTGGTTTCTGCCACTAACCAGGAAATGCCATCCCAGATCAGTCCCCTCTCTCTTAGAATCATAGAGTTGGAAGAGACCTCAAGGGCCATCCAGTCCATCCGGCCTCTGCTTAAAAACCTCCAAAGAAGGAGACTCCACCACCTTCTTTCCTTGGTCAGGGAGGGTGTAGCTTGTTCCAGTGTGGAATTTCCACTGTTTTCTCCCCGTTCTTAAATCACATCTGTTAAATCATTAACCTCTGGTCAGGGGATCCTTTACTCTCCATGGAGTGCTTGAAACAACTTTTAAGACTTTCTAAAATAATAACAGCAGCCACTAGGACTCCAATCAAAGAGCCAACCAACAGAGAAGGCAGAAGGAATTGGAGGCAGCCTGTTCATTAGGTGAAGAAAGAGGGTGGCCTCAGGTATCGCAGGAAGGAGTGTAGCAAGCTGTGCTGCTCCCACCACCTTAAGAGGGCAGCTGCTGCTTCTGCTACAAGGATTTTAAAACTGCAAAACTGAAGTGGCAAGGGAGGTGGATGGGTTGGAGGTGAGCAAGCTAGCAAGCTGGCACAGCAGCAAGGGAGGGCAGGAGCAAATGAGGAAGCAGGGGTGTTGATGGAAATGGGCAGCAGATGCCATTCTGCATCAGGGCAGATGTCTGCAAGGTACCACTGGCTGCCAATGAATGAAATGCCCACAATCCTACCTGGAAAACAACAGGAACCTGGGAAGAGATCACTGTAACAGAGCTAGGGCACCTATAACCTGGAGGCTGCATGTGCTTCCAGATCACCCAAGGTGTTTGTGGAGGGCATTAGGGGATGTGTCACCCTTTAGACTTTCTTTCCTTTGGGAGCATCAAAAGTGGAAAAATATATTCCTAGATTCCATCACAACAGCCACCCAGAGTGGCTTTTGGGGCCATTATAATGGGATACAAATACAATAAAAAAATCAATGGTTCTTACGTAAAAGAGGTCAGTCGGGGTGGGGTGGGGGCAAATTTCCAATCCCTTGCGTACAAAAAAACCTGAAGTGGATGTCCAGGAACTTCTAAGATGGAATTTAGAAAACAACAACCAACTTCTAATCATTCATGGGTCTAATGCTGCCCTAAGTGATTCCTGGTGGTGAAAATTTGAAGAATTTACCATCCCCAGACCTGCCAAGCATGTACCACAAAGAGGGTTCCATTGATGAAAACGGCAGGTTCCTATTGTAAGTTTTCCTTCTCTTGGGGTATGCACTCAGAGTAATAACGCCCAAGAGGTGCAGGTTGGCTGGGAAGTTCTTAGTGAGAACCATGATGACAAGCAATGACTCCCAGACCATTGTATGGCATGGTATCGAATAGAGTTGGGCACGAATAAAAAAAATGGCATTTTGGTTTTTCGTTGAGAGGTCCATTTCGGTTCGTTTCTGTTTTTCATGAATTTTTGGAAAAATTTTGTTTTCGTTTTTTGTTTTTTCGTTTTTCATTTGTACCCGCTTTTTGCGCGATTTTTAAAGCATTTCCGTGCGCAGGCATCCCCCAACGCCCCAGACCAGAGGGAAAACACTAAAAAAAAAATGATGCTGGCAGAGACAAGGTATAGACTAGGTATGCAGGGAGGCTGCAAAGGCAGCGGCAGGCTTGCCCAGGGAGCAAGGCAGCCACAGAGTGACTGCACGGCGGGGCAGGGGAGGGTACTCACCAAGAGGTACGCACGCACAAACGCACACAGGGAGGCTGCAGGACTGAAGCTAGAGTCGCAGAGACAGCAATCCCACCCTAACTCCCAACGGAGACTGCAAGGAGTACGGGGGCTGCCAGAGCTTTTTATGCCCTCTGTGGCTGCCAGACCTACCCAGTCTGCAACCTGGGCATGCTATTGGTTGAACATGATCCCATCACATGTCTTGCCTCCATTTTGTGGCTGGTGACATCCATTTTGTCATCCTTAAAGGGAAAAGAAAAATACATCGCGATGGGAGAAGACAAAAACAAATGTTTTAAGGACCCCAACCCCCTGGTAGGTAATAATTTCAAATAATTATCGCATTATCACTGCATTTTTACAGATGTCCAGGGCGTTTTAATACCCAAAAAATCAATATTAGGCATCTGGGAGCCATTTTGGGTTGATTTCCCCTAACTCCCCTTAAAGGAAAAAAATACAGCGATCTGAAAAAAGACAAATGCACGTTTTAAGGACCCCAACCCCCCCGGTAGGTATTATCAGACAGTATAAATAATTATTGCTGGGTTTTTATGGATGTCCAGGGCTTTTTTAAACATTTAAAACAGCTCATTTCATTGCGTGTCGCCATTAACGAAAACGAAATGTAACGAACCCAGTTTTCGTGGTTCTGTTCGTTTCGTTCCATTTTCATCACAATTTTCGTTAGTCGTTTCATTACGAAATGGAATAAATAACAGAAATGGAAAAAAGTTTATTTCCTGCCCATCTCTAGTATGGAAGCTAACAGGAAGCCAGTGGAGATGAGCTAGGATTGGGGATCCCTGACTGAATCTTCTAGCCTAGTGGTGGCCACACTTCGACCCTCCCACAGTTCTTTGTCACTGCCAATACAGGCTTAGAATTCTGGGAGTTGTGATCCAAAAGAGCTAGAGGGCCAAAGTTTGGCCACTACAGTATCTAGCCCAACAATTAAACTGACTGCTGCATTCTGGACCTCCTGACAACTTCTGTAGCACCATCAAGGGAAGTCCCACATAGAGAGCACTTCAGTAGTCTCGAGATTGCCAGCAAGTGGATCGATATCTTCAAGGAGTTTCTCATCCAGACAGGGGTGCAACTAGGCAAGCCAACTAAACCAGAAAATGGGCAAAGGGCGAGGACAAAAAGTTCACAAGATCTGTGGATATTGTTGCATGTTGAGGTAGTGCTTTTAGGTCCCTTTAAAAAAAGTAATGAAACAAATGAAGGACATTTCATTCTGGTAGGTCATAGGTCAATGCTGCTGCAGGGAAAATGAGCCTGATGCATCAACAGCTGGGTGAAAACCTTTTTACAGTACTTTAAGAATATGTTTTTGAGTCTTGTGACCATATGGTGGCAGTATGTGCTTATGCTTTGCCTCTTTATAATTCATGTGAAACGGAAAAGATCTAGCAAGGGAACAAGCTGTGCAACTGTAGATGTTTGTCTGAAGGCTGAGGTTACTTTGTGGTTGGCTTCTCACAAGGATGTACTCAGCACCCTCCCTACACACAAATAGGCATTGCATGCATGGAGGGCACTGAGTACATAGCTGTGAGAAACCAAGGGCGCTTTTAACGACCCCTAAGATCCGCTGGTCCCTTAAATTCGGACCAGAGATCTTAGGGGCTTGTCGCTCTTCCTGTGTTCCCACCCTGGCTTCGGACCAGAAAAAAAAGGAAAGGCCGTGGCTCACCTCCTGTGTTCCCACCCTGGCTGCTGGCTGCGTGCCCCGGCAACATTCCAGTAGCTCTTAAGTAACTCTTAAGTAGCTCTTAAAGGGGCGGGAGCCAAAAAACAGCAAACAGAAGCGAGGAGAGCCCTGCACTCACTATCATTGCACCGCATCAAATAATTTTCGCCTCCAGAGAGAAGGTACAAGAAAAGTGTGCTGGGTCGCACTAAAGTGGGCGGGGTCGCACTTAATTTTCTGTTAGCTCCGGAGCTGGTGGGGAAACATTTTTAAGCTCCGGAGCTGGGAGCCATTTGCGGCGGAGTTTAGGGGTCGTGTATAAACGCCCCAAAACAAAATAGGCTAATGACTCCATTTGAGAACAGAGTTTATTAACTCGTCAATCCAATGAGTAGTCCCAGAACTCAAGGAGATCCAGTAAACCAATTGATAAATGTTGAATCAACACTTATGTAAATCCAATTTATTTGGTAGGTTTACTCAAGCTGGGGTTAGCAAATGAATTTATTTGAAATATTTGTACTGCCCTTCATCTTATGATATCAAGGCTGTTCACAAAATAGCATTACCTTCATCATTCTTCAGTGTATGTGGAACTAAGTAGAAGGGTAGGGTACCAGGGAAATAGAGATAGACATTGATCCAGAGAGAAGGTTTAGATTAACAGAACACTGATTTAACAACAGCAACAGTGGAAGGACAAAGATAGCTAAGAGGTTAAAGGAAGCTTAAGTTATTTCCTTGATATAACTTTTGCTTGGTTTTTAGTGTATGTAACAGTAATGTAACAGTATATTTAGAAATGTGGGTGCTCATGATGGCAGTCCCCATAACCAACCCAACCCACTAATACCAAAGTTCCAAAATGCAGGCAACTGGATTGGTCCCCATTTAACAAATGAGAAGTGGGTCCTTTATAAAGTCAATGGCTCTTAATTGCCACTTGGGAGCTAACTACCCTCAAATGCTATTCATTACATTCAGGTTTGGGCACAGCGATATGCTTTTCTTGGGAAATCCAGTCCCCCCTCCCAGGGTACATTGAGGATCGCAGCTACACTCAAAAGGAATACTGGAAGGCTCAAGAGGGTGGTAAATGATTTTATTGCTCCTTCTAATCTGCAAATCCCAGGGGATCTGTCCTGTGAACTCTAGATATACTATACCAGTAAGTGACTGGCACCACTTGGACCATTAAATGGAGAGAACAAGGTCCCATTTTAGATTCATGCCCTGTTATAAAATCAGCCAGGAAGGAATGCAGACTATGGACTGAGAATACCATACTTTTCCACTCAGGAAAGTCAGAATGGGGAACTTGTTCCCCACCAAATACTGTTGATTTACATTCCCTATCAGAATGAAAATCCTTGCTGCAGTTCCACAACACCTATGTGGTTACTTCACTTCCTTTTTGTTCTGTGACTAGTTTTGTACCATGACAGCATTGGTCGTGATCATGTGGTTTTGTCCCTGTTTCAGTGTTCCCATGGTCGCGATAACTTGTCTCGTACAAGTATTACCTCACGGTCTTATACCATAACAAACACTGAATTTGTCTGGCTTCCTTTTTCCTTTTTGGGGGTGTGTGTTAAAAGTTCTTTTTTGATATTTCGCTTCTGAAAATTCAAAATTAAGAAGAACACACGGACACGGTTTTCTGGGAGAAACAAATGTTTGATTGGATGACAGTCGTTACTACATGGTGTCTTGTCTCAAAACAGAAAGCTGGAACAAAGAGTGACAAGGGAAAACCCTACTCCAGCACCAGGTACAGTATTGTTCCACGCACTGTTCCAGGGGAATGGTTGAGACAAATTTCAGTAGTTGTGCGACGGCCATGAAGTAACTTTTTTTGTACCGCTCCTAAGCGCAACACTAACAGAGACAAAAGGGACATGACGTAATCGCCTTAGAGGGCTGTACATCTCTCTTGCCTGGTGTAGAGGACTGCAGGTTGAATCCTTCATTGCTGTGAAGAGCAACCTGGTGCCAGACAAAACAGGAGCTATGTTGGCTAACTTGGAAGGCCGCCTTGAAGGGAATGAGACTTCATGATTTCTTCCAAGTCCCCATGTTAG
The DNA here is from genome assembly GCA_029282475.1 of Phrynocephalus forsythii. NCBI lineage: Eukaryota > Metazoa > Chordata > Lepidosauria > Squamata > Agamidae > Phrynocephalus > Phrynocephalus forsythii. The sequence goes on along the minus strand of JAPFRF010000005.1, from coordinate 109,896,136 downwards.
TCAACTCCAAAGCGCAGAAGGGGAAGTGACGTGGCTTTTAAAAGGTCCATTCTTACCATGATCATAACTATCCAGAAGTGTTCTCAAACAAAGGAAGCAGGACTAATCCTTTCTCTGAGCTGGGGGGTGGTGGAGTCATACTAATTGTATTCCCCTGAGGAAGGTCAGCCTCAGCCATTTGAGTCTGGGTGTGATCCCAAGCAGACCTGCTGTGAGAGAGCCAAACAAACAGAAAAAAGTGAGCACTGGTAAGTTTCTGGGCTGTAGCAGTTGAACGAGGGCTGCTTTACTGGCCTCTTCTCTCTTATGAGCAAACAGGACAACTTGGGGCAGAGCTTTCCATTCATCTGGAAGAACCCATATAGTGACCATGACACTTAGATTACCAATCTGTTTAACACAGCTGTCCAGGGGTTCAGGCAGGATACTATCCTATGTCCTTCCAATATCGCATGAGGTTGTTGTGTTAAGATCAATATGAGGGTATAACAAGCTTGCAAATCCAATGTTCTGAGATCAATGGACCTTTTAAACTCAACTTAGAAAAGTTATGATGGTTATACTGGCTTTGGGAGCCTGAATTAATTGTCCTTTTAAAAAGGAACTGTTTCAAGCACTTTGGAAGTGTTGTTTATAGCAAAGATGGGGACTGTAAGAAAGAAGCCGCTCAACAGTTTCAAACGGGGCCTTGGATTCTTGTGTGAAATATTTGCTTGTTCACCTTCTCCACAGAATGGAGAGCCAACAAGGGGAGGGAGCTAGTAAAAGGCAGGAAAAATGGGTTTATATTAAAATCTCCTCTGCACTTAGGGCAGTAAATTACCCATGGATTCAAAATGGACCATAAATTGAGTATTCTAGTATAAGCGAAGTGGGTTCCAGGGCTCTAAAGTGAGTTTAAAGTATATTTCCCCCTTTTGTTCCTCTTAATCATCCAACTCTTCCAAAAAGCATTTCATCTACCTGACGGCATATTGTTGTTTGGGGAGGTAAAAGCACTCTCCATGTCTCTGTCTCTGTCTGTCTCTGTCTCTGTCTCTGTCTCTCTCTCTCTCTCTCTCTCTCTCTCTCTCTCTCTCTCTCTCTCTGTGTGTGTGTGTGTGTGTGTGTGTGAGAGAGAGAGAGAGAGATTGAGAGGGAGGTAGAAACACAAATTTGTCTTAGTCATCACTTGGAAAATAATATTGTAATATTTTAGAATTACCACCATGCAATAGCAAAGCTGTTGCTATTACGATTGCTCCAATGCTTTGAGTATGCCGTTTATTATTATTGATGTGCTAGAAAAATACCAGGAAATATGTTTTGGTTTCTCCCAATTGCCAGTTCTGATGTTGCACTCTAAAATAGTTAAGAGAAAAAAATCAACCTCCCCCCCCAAAAAAAATCCAGCAACTTCCTTGCATATGCATTTGCTGCTATTGGTTCCATATCTGCCCCAGAGAACTGGCCTCCTAAACCTTCCCCTCTTTCAATTGCTGAAGAATGGTTACCTCTAATGTGCAGAGAGAAAATTCCATTGTTATCACCCATCAGTTCTTATTTATCTCCGATCACTTATCACATTGCTGGATAGGAAAAGATTCCCTGCTTTTATCTCTGATTGGAGAGCTAGTTCCCTTTATCCCTGATCCCTGATCAAAAATATGACCATCCTTTTCTTATTTCTAATCAGAGATAAGAATATTCATTCCCAACTCTTCCGTTGCACTTAACAGTGACGGTTCCTTTCTCCTTGCTGCAAGGCGAAGCATTTTTCTGTTCTTCTGCCTGAACAGATTGAGAAGCTCCTATGACCCATGGCACGGTGGTTAAATACCTGTACTGCAGGTAAAACTGTGCTCACAACCTGGAGTTCAATCCCAGATAGCAGGCTCAAGGTTCACTCAGCCTTCCATCCTTCCGAGGTCGGAGGGGGGCAATGTGTAGCCTGCATAGTGTAATTAAAACTGCAAACTGCCGAGAGACTACTTGAAGTGGTATGGGGCAGTATATAAGCAGAACACTTTGCTTTGCTTTGCTTTCATGGATGGGATTCCGAAAAATGGAACTACAGTGGAACCTTGACTTGCAGCATATTTGACTTGCAGCAAGAAGGGGCCTGTTTGACTTGAGTCGCAGGCTTTGACTTACAGCTCGGAGCCCCGGCGCAAGGCCCCAGAATCGGGCGGCAGCCACGACCCAGCATCGCAGCTGCCGCCTCCAAACTGCTCCTGCCTTCTTCCTTTCCTCCGGCAGCGGCAGCGGCGGCTTCGGCGAGGCCAGCTCCGAGCACCTGGAGCTGGTCCTCGGCCTCGCCGAAGCCGCCGCTTCCGCCGGAGGAGAAGAAGGGCCGGGACCTCGGGGCTGGCCTCGTTGGTTAGACAGTCAGCTCAGTCTTGTAAAAAATCTGGCTGCAGAATTCTGTTCCACAATGAAAGCATTTTCGTTGGGGAGCTGTACAGTTGCGGGACTCTAATGGTAAGCATAGGGTTCTTCAGAACTTGGAACTTCAGGTTAAAAATCAGTAAAACTTAAATGTTAGACATTGTTGCTATGAACGTTAAAAAGTGGAGGTGTATAATTTGTGGACTATAATTCCACTGCCTCCTCCTCTCTTTGAAGAGACATTTCATTTACATCCCCTGAAGGAATCTCCTATCCCAGTCAAATTTGTGTTAAATTGCTGTTTTCGGGGGTCTTTTTCATCATCTGGAACAGATTAATCCACTTTCCCATTACTTTCTATGGGAAAAGTTTGTTTGACTTAAGGCATGTTTGACTTATGTCTAGACCTCCAGAATGGATTAATGACATAAGTCGAGGTTCCACTGTACCTCTTTAGATGAGTCATGCAATCCCCAGTGGCGAGCTGTTTCCATAACTAAAACATTTCTCCACCCCATGCTCACCTGCTTGGGTCTTCCAGTAGACAAATAAGTTGATATGGGAGGAAACAGCTATATACTTTGCAGGCAAGGTCCCACATTCAGATCTGCTTCAACATGGCAATGGCCTACGAAAAAGTAACTAAGGAATGTACACTACATGGACCTCAGCATAGGTACCTCTGGCCTCTGCGACTGGGTTAGTATTTATTACTGTACACCATCTAGGAAATTGACTGTGTCTTCTTTGGAAAGTGATCAAATTCCCATTGCTAAAGTTAACTCAAGTGTGCTAGACAAAAACCCTTGGACACATTCTTCAGGGACCCATCCTGCTTGGGAGATGAACTGGATGATCTAATGTTTCTTTTCTGTCTCAAGCTTTCTATGATGATTCATTGGCTATTCTTAACCGTCTCTCTGCACATAAGTGTTTTATTTTACCCATGGGAATCTTGCAAAACGAAAACAAAAAAAGCTCCTCTAAAATGCACACTTCAAAACTTTTGTGTTATATTAAATACCAGGACTTTTGCACTGAGTAGGATATTTGCTAACTACACATACCCATATTGGCCAAAATCCTGTTGCTTGGTACAGTAAAGTGCACTTGGGTAAGTTCATTCTGTAGGGATTTGGTGGGTCTAATGGTCCCCTGATTCAAGTGGCCCTACTTCAGCTGCAGCTTGCTATGCTAAAACAGGTTGAAGTGAAGTAGTAAGTAATCATGTGAGGTACAGTCCAGAATAGCTGGAGGGCCAAATGTTTCTAAAAGCAAAGCACAAGCAAAGTGTTCTGCTTATATTTATTTATTATTTATTTATTTGTTATATTTTTATACTGCCCATCTTCCGAAACGGAATATACCGCCCCATACCACTTCAAGTAATCTCTGGGTGGTTTACAGTTTAATTACAGTATGCAGGCTACACATTGCCCCCCCCCCTCAGCAAGCTGGGTACTCATTTTACCTTCCTTGGAAGGATGGACGGCTGAGTCAACCATGAGCCTGCTACCTGGGATTGAACCCCAGGTCATGAGCACAGTTTTATCAGTACAAGCATTTAAACACTGCGCCATGAGGCTAAGTACTCTAGCCTTATTGTGTTATTGGAAGCATATGGTGAAACATATGCTTTATGCATAGGCCGCAACTAAGACCTGTGCTATTTTGAGGGCCACAGTTTCTCAGATGTGATCTGTTGGCAATGGATGGCACTAATATAGAGTAGAGATGGGCACGAAATGAGCAATTTTTCATTTTTGTTTTTGTTTTTTCATTTCGTTACGTAAAAAACAAAAAACAAATTTTGTCTCCAAAATGAAACGAAACTAACCGAAACAACAGAAATTTTGTTGTGCGTTTTGTTTTCATTGCGGCAAATACATTGAACTGTAATGAATGCTAACGAAACAGCAATTTTTCATTTTCGTTTTTGTTTTTCGTTACGTTACGTAATGAAACGAAAATGATTTTTTTGCAAAAAATTCACGAAAAATGAAAACGGACCAAAACGGACCCCCTAAACGACAAACGACAAACGAAACACCATTTTTTTGAATCGTGCCCATCTCTAATATAGAGAGTGGCCATCTTCTGCTTGCTTTATTCAGCCCTTTTCTTCCTCTCTCTGCCCCTTTTTTCTCATTTGCCTAGCCTAGCGCTGTGCTCCGCCGGCAGCAGATCATCAGCCTCTGATGGTCCTGGGCTTGACCCCTGCCAAGATGCCCTGGCAACAGGCTTTGCTCTTCCTTACACCAAAAACTTCCATCAGCCCAAGGAAGTTTTTGTGTGGTGCCCTAGGCACAGTATTCAGGCACAGTGAATGAGATGTGCACAGCTTCCCTGATGCAGCCTCTAGGCCTCCCACACCAGGAGGTATCCTGCTAGGTATCTTTATTGAGAATATTGCCAAAGACCTGCGCGTGAGCCAGTTAAGAGTGCAACAAGAGCATGCCAGTAAGGCTGAAGTTTGTTCAACTTGGTAAAGCAGAAGTTGGTGGCTTGGTGGTCCATTTTTGTTTTTCCTTTTACTGTGATACATGGGAGCATGGTCCCTAATTATGAATTAAATGTAAGGATGGGAGACAGAATCTCAGGATGTATAAAAGTAGAAAATGACTATTATTCTTTGTAAAATCATTTTTTTAAAGCTCTGGCTCGACTTGTTTCGGCGGGGACTTCTTCAGAAGCTGAGCAATTAATTATGAATGCCAATTCTGAGAACTTACCTTGAGCTGCTTCTCCAGCTTGTACAGTCCTTTTATCAAAGACATCCTGGATTTTGGAATGCATGACATGTGATCTCACCACCACCACCACCATCACCCACATACATTTTTACAGCATTCAGTCCTCTAGCTCTCTGTAATGTGATCTTTTATCTGCCTGTCTGCCTGCCTGTCTGTCTTCTGGCTTACAAATGAATCTCTCTCTCTCTCTCTCTCTCTCTCTCTCTCTCTCTCTCTCTCTCTCTCTCTCTCTCTCTCTCTCTCTCCACAAGGAGATCCCAGAAAAGTTATTCAGCTCCCAAAATTCCGCAAGGCAGAAAATAATCAACAAGGGGATGTTCTGGAAAGATTGCCAATACTTGCCAATCTGTTGTAAATGCAGTACATTTGGTGGGCACAGAGGAACTTTTCCGTCAAGTGTTCCCATGCTCTGGAGCCAGGAGGCCCGCCTGGCCCCATCTTTGATGTCCTTCTGCAGACAGACAACAACCTTTTCTTTTTAGGCAGGCTTTCCCTTAGCAACTGGTTGCCTGAGACATTAAAAAAGGTGTGCATTGTTTTTAAATGTGTTTCCAGTATAGACATTATTTACAATTTTTAATATATTCAAAACCAAGGGTCCTCCTCATATTTTTTAAACAGGAGGCTGGTTCACTGTCCCTTAGACACTGTTGGGGGTTGGGCTATAGTTTGAAAAACATATGAGCTTTTATTAGTTCACTCAGCCTTGGAACTTGGAAATGTCGGGGGGGGGGAGATACTCTGTTGCAGGGAACCGTCAGCTGTCAAGGTGGCCATAGTATGTCACACTATTTTTTTCCATATCTTTAGGCTCATATTGCCTTGGCAACCGGTGGTACTGGCCAATCCACGATGAAGGAAAAGGGTGGAAGCCTGGGCACGTGACTTGGAGAGGGCTCCACCTTCCAATTGGAGGACCCAGGTCGCTGCTGCTGATCGGGGTGGCTGTTCCAGCTTCACACCTTTGGACCACCAGTGCCCCTCTCCGCCGAGCTGTTGTGCAAGGGGCAGCTGGTGATCGCACAAAGCCCACACCCACCCTAAAAGTCAGGCAGCCACTGGCCTACCCAACATGGGGGCCTTCCAAGGGGAGTATCACATGCCACACAACGTCCCATCACAGCAAGGCTGGGGGGGGGAATGACACCCTCCCCTGTGCGGTGAGTTTTCGGCTCAAGCGTGTGTGGGGTTTGCAATGGCTGGCAGGCCAGATTCAGGACCCTGGTGGTGGGCCGTAGCTTCAGGACCCCTGTTCAAAACGATAACAGATAGCCCATCAAATAAGACAGAGGTTTACAGAGGCATTGTGTGATCCCCTAGCCTAGTAAGACTCAGTGCATGAGGCACAATAAAAGTCTCCTCTGAAACCACCCTCAGTTATTGCTGGACCATGACAATTACTAGAAGGTAAAATCTGATCATGTCCTAGAGATGTCATTTCGGACCAATCCCAAAACAAAACAAGACTAAACTGCAGGAGGTTGTGAAAAGCTCCTGCTGTGACAATCAGATAGCCCCAGCTTATAAGGATCTGCATGTTTAAGGGATGCAGTGGTGCCTTGACTTAAGAACAATTTGACTTAAGAGCGGAAAACTGTTGGTGTTTTAACTTCCACCTTACAAATTTTAAATATTTTAAATATGGTCTGCTCGATTTATATATATATATTTGTAAGTCGAGCAGACCATATTTAAAATTTTATATATATATATATATATATATATGCATGTTAGGGTGGATTCGGGTTTCTTCCCGTGTAGAAATCTGGTTGTTTTGTCGACGTTTCGACGAGGTCTCACTCGTCATCTTCAGGCTGGTGTTCTGGCTTCTTTCTTCTTGAAGCAAAGTGTGGTCTCAGTTGAAGTCCTTCTATAAATACTGCTGGGGGGGTGTGGTTTGCTTGCTCTGTTGCTGATTGTAGGTTCCTTTGTTCCTTTGTTCTTTTGTGATCTGCTGTGTGGCTGAGGCGATCGTTAAGGGATTAACTGCTGATGGCTGTTTAGATGGCTGTTTACATGCTGGTGGGTTAGATGGCTGGTAGGTTCTGGCAGTATCCTGGGCTTTGGTGGAGTGGGGTCCTGTGTCTTGTGAATTCATTTTGGTCTGGCTACGTGTCTGTGGTCTCCCAATGTTTTTTTGGGGTGTGTGAGTGTGCTCCATGTGGTGACTGGAGTGGGGTGCCGCAGTAGATGGTGCAGTCGTGGTTTTGTTATTGGATGGTGGTTTCGTTTCATCTGTGGGAAGGGTCTGGGTTTGTGTTTGGTGTGGATGGAAGGTGGTGGCATCTTGTGTCCTTTTGGACCTGGTGTCAGTCTTTGTGACAGAGGCTCGTCTGTTGACCAGGGCTAGTTTCCAGATGTCAGGCAAGCGGGAGGTGTCATCACGTTTATTCATGTTGTTTGGGTGTTTCTCTATTTCAATGGCTTCCATGATTATTCGACTGTTGAAGTGTTCAGTTTTGGAGATGAGTTTGGTTCTTTCAAAGTCAATTTCATGACCTGTTGTTTTTATGTGCTGGAAGAGAGAGGAAGATTTTTCTTCTTTTTTGACTGCGTTTTTGTGTTCTGCGATGCGTGCGCTTATTCTCCTGTTTGTTTGTCCGATGTATGTGGCTGGACAGACTTTGCATGGTATTTCGTAGACTCCTTGGTTTTCTAGCTCAATCTTGTCTTTGGGGTTTCTTAAGATGTTGGCTATTTTTTGGTCGGTGCAAAAGGCTGTCTTGATATTGTGTTTGTGGAGAATTTTGCTGATTTTGTCTGTGGTGCCTTTGATGTAAGGGAGGAGGCGGTGCCGTTGTTCTCTTCTGTTTCTTGGTTCTTGGGGGTGTTTCCTTTTGGATTAGTTTGGTGATGGTGTTTTTTTGGAATCCGTTCGCAATTAAAACATTCGAGAGAGTGTGTAATTCAGTTTTTAGGTGGTCTTTGTCAGCGAGGCGTTTGGTTCTGGAGATGAGGGTTTTGCTACGGAGTTGATCTGTGCAGGGTGGTGGTGTGATTGTGCATTTAAGTAGCGGTTTGTATGTGTTTTTTTCTGGTAGATGGTATGTCCTAAGGAGCCGTCGGGTTTTTTGTAGATTAGGACGTCCAGGAAGGGAAGTTGGTTGTTGGCTTCTATTTCCATAGTGAATTGTATTTTGGGGTGTAGGCTGTTGAGATGTGTGAGGAAGTTGTTCAGTTTATCTTTCCCGTGTGGCCAGATAACAAAGGTGTCGTCAACATATCTGAGCCAGAGTTTGGGTTTATGTTCGGACTTCTGTAACGCGTTGGTTTCAAAGTGTTCCATATATAGGTTTGCGATGACCGGTGAGAGGGGTGATCCCATGGGTGCTCCTTCTATCTGTTTGTATCTTTGTCCATTGTGGATGAAGTATGTGTTGGTTAGGCAGTGGTTGGTCAGATCTAGGATGTGTTTGGGGGTTGTATTTGTTGTGGATAGCTGTCAAGGCTTCTTGAATGGGCACTTGTGTGAAGAGCGAAACAACATCGAAGCTCACGAGTAGGTCATTGGGTTGTAGGTCTTGTTTCTTTATAATTTCTATGAAGTGGAACGAGTTTTGTACGTATGAAGTGATGGATTCTGCATAGGGCTGGAGTTGTTTGGCAAGAAATTTGGCGAGGTTTTGTAGAGGTGAGCCTATGGAGCTGACTATGGGTCTGAGAGGTGTTCCTTCTTTGTGAATCTTGGGAGGCCGTAGAGCTTGGGGCATCTGGATGATTTCTCTCTGGGGATGATGCTTGGCTTGATTTCTTCACTTAAGGGAGAGGCTTTTATTTTGGCTTTGGTGGTTTTTTCCAGGTAGGTGGTGGGGTCTGTGTTCAAAGGTATGTAAGCAGGGTCTTGTAGTAGGTTGGATAATTTGGCTTGGTAGTCGGATGTGTTCATCACCACTGTGGCATTGCCTTTGTCTGCTGGGAGAATGATTATGTTGTTGTCTTTCCTCAGGTTGGAGAGGGCTTTTTGTTCTTCTTTGTGTAAATTGCTTCTGGGTGGTTTGCTGGAGCAGAGGACATTGGTGACTTGAGTCTGATTTTGTTGGCTTCATCTGGGTTGATTTTGGTTAGGCTGGCTTCCACTCCGCATATGATGTTTTCGGTGGGGATGTGTCTGGGGCGATTGCAAAGTTGAATCCTTTGGAAAGGACTTTGGTCTCTGCGATGGTGAGTGTCCTGTCTGATATGTTGTGAACTGTTTGTTTCATGGGCTGTTGTGTGGGGGTTGGGCTTCTGGCGTTTTCCAGTTTGTGGAGTTTGTTGGTGTGTGTGTCTGTCTTGTGGGAGGTCTCTGTTTCAGCTCTCCAGGCGGCCAGTTGCTTGGATTTGTTCCAGAGTGTTGGGTGGATTTTGTTGCTGAGTTTGAGGTGGAGAGTGAGTAGGTCTCTGTTGGTTTGATCTAGTAGGTATCTTTTCCTGTGTAGTTCGCTTCTGATTAGGGCTAGTTCTGTTCTTTTCAGCCATCTAACCCACCAGCATGTAAACAGCCATCTAAACAGCCATCAGCAGTTAATCCCTTAACGATCGCCTCAGCCACACAGCAGATCACAAAAGAACAAAGGAACAAAGGAACCTACAATCAGCAACAGAGCAAGCAAACCACACCCCCCCAGCAGTATTTATAGAAGGACTTCAACTGAGACCACACTTTGCTTCAAGAAGAAAGAAGCCAGAACACCAGCCTGAAGATGACGAGTGAGACCTCGTCGAAACGTCGCCAAAACAACCAGATTTCTACACGGGAAGAAACCCGAATCCACCCTAACATGCATACCTATACCCGTGAAAATCTACGAAAAACATATATATATATATATATATATATATATATATATATATATATATATATATATATATATATATATATATATATATATATATATATATATATATATATATATATATATATAAATTTTTTGACTTTTTTCAATTTTTAGATAGGTACCCCGACTTAAGAGTAGTTCAACTTAAGAGCATGCATTCGGAACTGATCAAATTCGTAAGTTGAGGTACCACTGTATTCATTTCTAACATGCAAGTTGACCCTGTTTCTCTTTCCTACCAAAACAAGCTTTGCTGTCCTGAGTTTTTCCTCAGCAAACCTGCAAAGATAAATACGTAGTTAAAAGATTTTAAGGGGGAAAGAATGTTCGCTGCAATGGCATTGATCCTAATACCGTGTTTCCCCGAAAGTAAGACACTGTCTTATATTTATTTTTCCCCAAGAAGATACACTAGGGCTTATTTTGGGGGTAGGTATTATTTTCGGGGAAACAGGAACTGTAAGTAAACATGCTATGAAGTACGGTAACTTTGGTGGCCCAAGCGAAGGGGGAAGGACCATGGATGGAAAGGGAGGGGCAACGTGTGTGTGTGTGTGTGTGTGTGTGTGTGTGTGTGTGTGTGTGTGTGTGTGTGTGTGTGTGTGTGTGTGTGTGTGTGTGTCTAGGCACAGCCACGCCCATCACTAGGTCTTAATATCAGGGTAGGGTTTATATTCAACAAATGCATAGAAATCCTGCTAGGGCTTATTTTGGGGGGAGGTCTTATTTTCGGGGAAACAGAGTATAATGAGAATTCCTTGGAAATTGCTGTCCTGCCTATTTCTCCTGTCTGTCTGTCTGGAGTTAGGAAATAAGAGAGAAGGGAAGGGGTGGTGGTGGTGGAAACCTTCACCTAAATTATTCCTTTCTGAGTATTGGCTTCTGCCAAAGAACTCCAGGATGTGAAGCATCACACAATTTGTTGGGAACATTAAGGGAAACGAGGGAGTGCTTAGGGAAACTAAGTGTTAAACAGGGCCATTTGTCTGAAGCAGAGCAGAGCAGAGGACAGTACTGTTGTCTCAATCATGGCTGGTTTATGGCCCACGATCCTTGAATTTGTGTGACAGCAAACCAGTGCCTTACATAGATTGCATCATAAATAACCCCAGGCCGCAGTGGTCAGGGAATCTAAATGAGAGAAAGGAAAGAGGTGTTGAAACACAGTGGGAGTAATAGAGAGGGGGAGAGTTACCTTGGCTTTTGAATTTCATGAAAGGAAGACAGGAGAGGAAGAAAAGGAATGAGTCAAACACATGGATGTCTGACGCGTTGCTTTGTTTTTATTTTATGTAAGGTTCTTCTTGGAGTTGGTGAACATGGTTAACACAGCAGGCAGGGTGGAGAAAATATAATTCAGTTCTGTCCTTCCATAAAGGGTGATATATGTCATGTTGTTTTTAATTATATCCCATCTTCAATTCTGCATGCAGTCCTGGAAACCATTGGGAGCAGGGACAAGTCAGCCATTATTAAAAGAAATAGTCTGACAGGGTGACATCGCATGCTCTGGGTCTTCCCGTTTCCTTGGGACAATAGTCCTGATTTGGAATCTGCTGTTATAGATTATAACTGTATTTTTTTTTTTTACAAAAATAGTTCTTTATACTGCTCACTTGCCTTGAAGACACTATTAGGTGTGTAGGAGCCTTGTGGTGCAGTGGTTAAATGCCTGTACTGCAGCTAAAACTGTGTTCACAACCTGGGGTTCAATCCCAGGTAGCAGGCTCAAGGTTCACTCAGGCTTCCATCCTTCCGAGATCGGTAAAATGAGTACCCAGCTTGCTGGGGGGGGGCAATGTGTAGCCTGCACACTGTAATTAAAAACTGTAAACTGCCCAGAGACTACTTTGCTTTGCTTTGTTGTAGGTTGGTTCTGATTTGATGGCACATGACACGCAAAGAAGAAGGGGGGGAGAAGCTTGGGTGAATGTTCAAGCATTGCCTATTTATACACGGTAGGAGATCAGACCCCCAACATATACTTCATTTATAAGCAAAAAGGAAAAGGAATCTCATCGCATGTGGCACATTTAACATAACATGGACTTTAGCTCTGGCAGAGACACAAGGAAAGAGAGAAATAAAGGTTCGGCTTGATAAGCCAATGGCATCTTAAGATACTATTTATTTCTCACTAGAAGGTGGGTGTGGCTCAGTCGGTGAGCCCTTCTGCTGAAGGTATGTGCTGCTCTGTGCTTATCTTGTATATTTATTAATAAATAAACAGACCTTTGATCCAGAATCCTTTGGTGATTTATACTGGCATAGAGTTGTTGAGTTGGAAGGGGCCTATAAGGTCATCAAAACCGACCCCTGCTCTGTGCAGGAATACAAGTCAGACCAGATCTGCCAGGTGGTTGTCCAATTTTCTCTTGAATGCCTCCAGTGCTGGAGCATTCACCACCTCCTCTGTATGACTTCCTTTAAGTATTAGAAAAGTACTGTCATATCACCCATCAGTCTTCTTTTCTCCAGGCGAGACATGTCCCATTCTTTGTCTTTCCTTACAGGGCTTGGTTCCCAGTCCCCTGGTCATCCTTGTTGCCCTTCTCTAAACAGAAGGATAATGGCATAACAAACCATACTGAATAGCCTCTAATTAATAAGTGGCAGTCAGCACCATGCAACACACCACCTCCAGCTTCTTGAGTGTGTTCTGACAAAAGCATGGCAAGGAAATGTACAAAATAATGCAGGACATCAGTCAAGTGGATACAGGGATGCTCGTCTCCCTCTCACAAAATACCAGAACTAGGGGACCTCCGCTCAAATTGAGGGCTGGGAGAGTGAGAACAGACAAGAGGAAAAAATTTACCCAGTGTGTTGTTAGTCTGAGGAACTCCCTGCCAAAGGAGGTGGTGATGGCATCTGGCCTGGATGCCTTCCAAAGGGGATTGGACAGATTCCTGGAGAAAAGTCCATCACAGGTTACAAACCATGATGGAGATGTGTAATCTCCAGGCTTAAAACCGGGGTCCTTCAAGGGCCAGATGCAGGGGATTGGTATCAGGAGGCAGATATCTAGTCTTGTGCGCTCCCAGACACATTTGTTGGGTCCACTGTGAGATACAGGAATGCTTTGTACTAGATAGACCTTTGACCTGATCCAGCATGGCTCTTCTTATGTTCTTATGTTCTTAAACATTTTACATTGCTCTTTTTGCTTTGTTTTGTAACGGGATTTCTTAACATCTACTTCAAGAGCTCATGTGGGATGGAGTGTTGACCAAAAGTCAGGAAACCTCGGTTCAAATCCTTGCACAGTCACAATGGTAAGGAGACAATGCACACTGGCAGGAGACAATGGTAAGGCACCTTGAACATCTCACATTCCTCAGAAGCTGCATAGGGGTCACAAAAATTGTAAGCGACAGGAGGATCAGAAAAAGAATTACAACGTCTGAGTCAACACGGGACAGACTATTACCCAACGTGGGCAAATAGCAGCAGCAAGGCAGCAAGGCTGAATGATCAGCATACTTTGAGTAGGCTCAGGCTGTGATTCTTGGAACAGGAGTAGGAGTGTTAAGCAGCATGTCCCTGCTTTCATCTGTGAAATCTAAGAGAGGATATTCCATTCATCTGCATACCCATGCTGGTGTGAGCTTTGTGTTTGCTAGCTTGCTTGCTTGCTTGAATGAATAGCTATTTGACCTAAACCAAGGATTTACATGAGAATCTCCTAGATCCAAGGGTTGCCCCATTCAAAGCAACCAAGTGTGCATATTTTTGTTAAATGGAGCAGCGACTCTTTCTGCTTCACTGAGTTGAATGCTTCACTTCTTTAGGCCAACTGCACCTTCCCTCCCACCCACCCCAAACAGGCAGGTGTCATGATAATTTTTGAATTGTAGATATTTATCAAGCAACCATTCCCCAAAGGAAGGTTGCAGAAATGCACACAACCTCATTTGATCCATGTCAACAAATTAGAACTAGCAATTTCTGAAAATAACTTGGACAGCCAGAGTCACTAAAGTGGCCCTATTAAGGCGTATGAATAAAAAGCTAGAAATTCTCAATACCATAACGAGAAGAAAATTACAATATTTTGGTCACATAATGCCCAATAACAAATACCATCTGGTGCAGGTTATCCTTCAAGGAAAAATAGATGGGAAGGGTGGCCCGGGGCATAGAAGAACATTCTGGCTTTATACTGGCATAGAAGAACTTAAGCCAGTGGTTTGCAGTGGGCACAGCTTCTCTATTTAGAATAGTTTTAGATAAAAAAACAGATCATGCTTCTGATTGCCAATGTTGTATGAGGACATGGCACTTGAAGTATTTCTGTAAAGCTACCGGGTCTCAGCCCCTATGTGTTGCAATGTATATATCAAAATTTGGATACTTAGGTCCATGGAAATTCTCCTGAGTAAACTGTGGTAAACGTTGAACATCACAAACACCCGAGAAAGCCTATCACAATCACTGGGAAAACTGAAAGTGACTTGATAATACTTAGGAAAATAGCAGGATGAAATTGGGCTGAATGGCAATTAAGGTTGAAGCCGAGATAAAAGAACTTTGGATCACATCAGAGACAACTCATAGCAACGTTGCTCAATCCTTCTGTTACTTCTGTTACTTAGGAAAATAATGTGCCTCACCCTTGTTCCCAGCTATTATGAGGAAAAGACTCAGGAAGCTTAAATGAGGGTGGAGATGATGGCATCGTATCTGCTAAGCAAAATATCTCGGCCTTTTGATCCTGTGAGCTATGGTTGAACCATTCCACTAGAGTGGCCTTCTTCTAAGAGTACCTCAGGATTGTGCCCTTGATCTGGAAGACATCCATTATGAAGACGCTTAATTGTTATCTTTTTTTTTTAAACCACATGAAAAAAAAATCACATCTGGATTTTTCCTTTGGTGTACACATCTTCTCCTGCAGTGGAAACTGGCGGGTATGTCATTTCTAAAGGCACAAGTGAGGAAATAGAAATAATGACACCAGAACGCATCTGTCTCCTCATGAGACTCATGTAGTGTCTGATCTAATGCTACCATTGTAGGAAATCCAAAATAATAAAAAATGTAGAATCAGACTTCTTAATGAAGTGAGAGGATTCCCCTTCTCATCTATCTCCAACAAAAGAGAGAGAACCACACACATACACAAGTATGCACAAATACACACAGAGGGAGACTGAGGGAGAAATCAATCCATCAAATGTCATTTCAGATTTATTAAGCCTGATTTAGAAAGACTTTTAACATCTTCAGAAAGCATAAAAAGAGCACTTCCGTTCAGTCTTGTGCTTTGAAAATCTAAATATATTTTTATCATATAAATAATTCTTTTCATGTTTTTAAGTGCATCTGGGTTCCCCCCCCCCCGGACTTAATTATTATTCCTTCTTCAAATTTCCATTTTCCGATTGGCCCAAACTGAAGTCTGCTTGACTGAAATGAAGCTATTTGCAAAGCTAATGATGTTGTGGAGCGTGTCCACGGCAAGCCGTATCAGCTAGATTTCAGAAAGGTAGTTCAATGAGGAAGGCATTAAAATGAGGGACAGCCTCCAGCAAAATCATAATTGAACACACCCAAGCCCTTAATGTCTGCAGTCAGATTTCCTGATGCAAATTACGATAGCTCTTCAAATCAGAACAATAACTGTGGTGAGAAGAAGATGCGGTGTTTTTCTTTTCCCCTCCTTTCCTTTTTTTCTTTTTTCTTTTTACGGGCCTGCCATAATGCAGAGATTTGCCATGTTTCTTGTTTGTTTGTTTTTTAAATGTAAATAAAACACACATGGAAACATTTTGTAATACAAATGAAGTGTTCAGAATTAAATGCATAGTTGATGTAACCCTCCTCCTTCTGAGCACAACTGTGAAAGATGGGCAATTTCTGTATTATTTTGAACTTTAATTACTACTGTAAAACTGGAACGGTCTTATTTCCAAATAGCCAGGTATATCTGAATATGCCTTTCCAAAATGGGGAGGAAAAAGTGTTTCAGGGGAGGGGAGTTCCCTGGAATGTGATGTAGTATTGGATGTGGCTATGTAGCTTTATCTAAGTCCAGTTAAATCTAAATATCAAACTCGTTGCATATTATGATCTCTAGAGAGCAAGAGATTGAAATCGGACACAAAAAGGCTTCTCCTTGCAATACCCATGGTGTTACATTTAATTGGGAAAAAAGGATTGTTCAGAAAGGGTCTTAGCCTAAATCTATTTAGGCCTGATTTAGTGACAGTGACAATAATTTGTTTTATGGGTAGACAGAACAACAGAGGCCACCATGCTATTAATTTTGAATATCTAGCAAATTGACTATCCTCATATCCTGGCTTCACATTTTCTGGGCTGTTGTTTTTCAGTCTTCCCCAGACTATTGCTGGAATTCAGTCAGGCACATTCAGTCTGAAGAACTCAAGGGAAGCCTACTCTAGAATAAGTGTGTGACTGATGGCCACCCTCCACCATGCAGCAAGTCGACGGGCGTATTTTAAAACCTCCTGGAGTCCAAAGCGATGAAATATTTATGCTTGGATTAGCCCAGTATCTGAATTTACCACTAGATGGTGCTCTATTCCTAAATGTCTGCAAAACTCTGGTTCAATTTTCTTTTCTTTTTTTTTTTAAACAAAAAATTCTTTTCCCCCTTATTTTAACTGTACGGACCATTCATAATCATCAAAAACCAAGTGAAACATGGTTTTGATTAAAACAGCCTGTTGGCTCAATAATCTTTGTAATTTTAAAAAACATTCTTAATGTGGAAGAACAGTCCCTACAAGGCAGCTGCAGCCTTGGGCCCATTAGAGCAGCCAGAAAATAAATAAGGAGGAGAAAAATATGAGGTCATGAAAACAAAATTAAGCTAATGTTTCAAATTTTGACAATTACGAATTGTTCTATGGAAAAGACTCCCCCCCCCGCCCACATTTTTTTTTAAAAGAAAAATAAATAAATAAATCCAGGCATTGTTAGATAAAGTAGAAAAAGGGCAATTGTACATGTATGACTTTCCTCAGGGAGGAATAAGCATGCCTTCAAAGCAAAACATGAGTGTCATTTTAGTATTATTATCGTTATCATTATTATTTTTCCTGTCTCCAGCCCAGGACTGATCTCATGCAAACGTAGACTTGTTTCCTTCCGTTGTTTCTCTGTAAACTTGATTTTAATTCCTTGTAGTGGAATTCAGAGATGATGAGCAAAGAAAATGACACCAGCATCAGTGACAATGGAAAGCGTAAGCAGAACGGTTTTGTGGGGTGTGGGTGTGACCCCCTTCCTTCCCTCCCTTCTTCTTTTTTTTAGGAAACAGAAGCAAGCAAATATAACAAAATTCTGTGTTCATTAACATGGCAATATAGTTAATTATATACAAATACGTACAGTATAAAAATGCATCAAAGGCTCCGATTTCCATCCGCTCAAGCTGCAGTGCACACAGAAAAACAGCTTGGTTTTCCTCATCCCTCTGTCCCAATGCTTCCACACACCCCTCCCCAAGCCACCCTCGACCCTTTGCCCCAAGTCTACAGGCAAGATATAATCTATACAGCATGCAACTTGTAACAAAAGCAGTGCATCGGATGCACCGAAACATTCTGACAGATACACTGGTTGTAGTTTCTTACGGAAATAAAAGGAACTTGGAACAGTGCTGTTTGTTTAAAAAGGAGGTCTGCTTGCTGCACCTGTATGTGTGCATGAAGTGGGGGGCAGGAGTGGGGCGGGGGGAGAGAGAAAAGAAGAGAACAAAATGTCCTGGACAGCTCACACACCTGGTTCAAGAGGGGGTACACTTGTGAAAACTTGCTCTTCACAGGTAATCTAGAACCACCGCCGAGAAATCAAGACCATGGCCCAGATACGCCGCCAATAACATATTGGCCAAGGACACAAACGGAATGTGATAAAGAATTACCCAGCCCTGAATTTGTTTTCTGATTGTGTCACCAGACAAAACCAATTCCATTTGCAAGTTGTCGAAGCTGCAAAATAAATCTCGAAGGTAATCAGATATCCTTTTCTTCTGAAGACAGCCCGGCTTCTAACTGTAGAGCTGCTCTTTCATCCGTTTCTGCACCGGAACTGCCCAGCTTACAAACAGCTGACCATTTTTGCTAGACTTCCCATAACCATGACTTGTTTGTATAAAACAGAAAACAATTTCTATTATCAATATCTTAACATGGGGAAGAAGACTGCCTGTGCATACTTGTCCTCAAGAATGAAACAGAAGAAGGAAGTCATGGTGCCTTACTATTCCCAGGGCGAAGTGTATGAATGTGTGAGTGATTGGGCATCGTAAGGGCATGAGATGCAAACTTTAAGGAGAATTTTGGAATCTCTTTCCATTACACCATGCTATTTGCTTATCTGTGCATTTAGAAAGGAGAGACATCTTTTCTGAACAAGCAAAAGGGAAGGCAATATTTTACCACATCTCAGTTAAAATTTGTGTATAAATTTGGAGACAGTACAGGGACCACCTATTCACTTATAAATATATCCCACCATGCATTAGGAATCACTGCTGGCCACATATTACATTACAGATAATGGCTAAAATCCTGTTGCATAGTTCTGGCATAGACTGGCAATGGGAATGGGACTGATAGCAACAGCAGTGTTAGCAGCAAATCAACTGTAATCAGGGCAAATCCCAGTTGATTAAAGGTGCTCACTACTCATGCACAATGCCGTGAAGTGGCATGTGTCCAGAGACTGCCAAGGGAGGCTTTTATTCAGCTGCCCTGCTGATGACATAATCCCTATTGCACTCAGAAAGCTATGCAACAGAATTTTAGACATGTAATTAGAAGAGAAATTCCTTAAGTGCTGAGGATTTCTGATTCTCACAGCAGATAGAAATCTCTAATGTAGTTTTCAAATCAGGATGATTTGTTTTGTGATAAGGTAACAAAGCACAAGATTTGTATGCCAGTTTGACCGGCCAAACATAAAGGTCGGCTGGAAACATGTGGGTGAAACACATGGGTGAAACACAAATGAGTGTCATTTTCCAGTGGCATCTTATCTGTAATGTGTAATTTGACCCCAAGTGAAAGAAAACCTGTCCAAGTAGATTTTTTGCAGTGAAGATTTAGCCAAGAAAAAGGAGAAGAAGAATCATGCCTGAATATCATTCCAGTTTGTTCTGGAATTAAATTCTTCTTTCCTTGTAATCAGTTCACTTGCTGTGCTATAAACATGATGGGGATTTAGTGGGAGATGAGATAATGTTACCTTAACCCTAAACAATTTTAATTGATTTCTATTCTGATGTTTTTATGATTTTTCCCCTTCCATTGTCCCCCAATATGACTAACAATAGTTAGCACGGATAAGAACATGAGGAAAAGCAAGACTAACAACACTGCTTAATTTGCTTTTCCAAGCAAACTCTCTTACAGGTGCTTGAGGATGAAGCCAAAACGAGCCTCTGACTTCAGTTCATAATTCTCCAGTAATGAATAGCTAAAATCCAATTTTGTTAATAGAAAGTTCTTCAGTAAGAATGGGCAGCATAGCGGTATGTTGAATGAAAAGCATTATACTTCTCTGCAGTCTCATTTGCACTGGGTACCTCCACTACCTATCCTTCATAAATGAAAGCCTAAATACAATAAATTAATTAATTAAAAAGAACATCAGCTGTTCAAATAGCCAATCAACATTAAAAGGTAGATTAGCGTGATATTTGGCAGAATCATGGAATATGTGGGCAAGAAGGGGTTACTGACTGCTCAGTTAGTTGATTTGATTTTTTCTTCTTCCCCTATTGGAATATGTTGCAATGAAGTGCCTTCTCCATAACGTCCTGCACAAAAATTTTGCAGAGATTCTAATAATTCAAATCCAGGGTGATGACCACTGTACCACTTCTCCCGGAGAATTCCCCTTCACTCTAGCTCTGGCCTTCACTTCAGTTGCATATACAGAAAACAAGTCTGGTTGCAAAGGAATTTGAAAGGAGCAATGCTGTATATGGGCCAGTGCCTAAAAATGTACCTTTTGGATTAGAGGCAAGGATTTGAAGAAATTTCATCAGTGTTTAGAGCTAAGATGGCTGTTTTAGATTTCTCCACCTCTTTTGAGAGATTTCATTTACAGCATGACACAACAATATGTACTTGGAGCATCTTTCCTGGCCTGCAAACTTAAAGGGATGCACAGCAAGCATGAAGAGGCAGGCTTACCTCTCACCGAGATAAGAAAAACCCATTCAATGCTTTTAACAGACCATGCAAAAAGGCAGGTTTCAAAGTTTCAAACCTCCCACATGCACAGAAATGTGCAAAAATCAATCTTGCACGTGAGCAAATTCTCTCTGATTGACAAAAAAAAAGCCCCTCATCTTATTGTCTAGTTGCAAGAAGAAGAATTTTTGTATGTTTTTCTTTACTGCGTTAGGATGAATCAAGTAGTGTAATACATCCTTAATTACAATCCCAGGCAATTCTGGTATTTGCAGTGTACAAAAGTAACTTTCCCAAGCTCTTGATGCTGGGTAGCTATATCCAGCTGCTGCTAAGAGGTGCTCACAGAAAGGGAAAACACTTGACGTCATTACCAGCAAACATGACAAGAAAATGTGGCAAGAAATACAGAGGACAATGGGTCACTGACATAAAATGAGTCTAGATGCCCTAAGCGCATCCAATCTCGCCTAATTTTGGAAGCTAAGCAGGGTCAGCCCTGGTTAGTACTTGGATGGGAGACCACCAGGGAATACCAGGTGCTGTAGGCACCTGGAGTAGGAACTGGCAAGCCACTCCAGTATCCCTGCCAAGAAAACTCCAAGGACATGGGGTCATGAAGAGTTGGTCATGATTGTAACGACATAACACAACACATGCACAGTAATGACTGAGCCATCTCCTGACTAAGGATAGCACCTGTTCCTATGGCTTATCTTGTTGCTCTCCTTCCCCGTTGGTGGAATTTACCACTCAGTGAGCCATTCCACAGAGACAGTTTGACAATACAGAAGCCATAAACCATGTGGGAAAACTCCCAAGGACTTTCATTTTTTTGAACTGGGAAAGACGCTCTTTGCTTGCTTGCTTGTTTAAAAGTCAAATCACAAGTTTAATTTTCATTGTATTGCTGTTTTTCTTCATCATTTTCCCCACTGCATGGCAAGTGACAAAGAGTCCCACCAGCCTTCCTGCCATCTGGATAGCATAGAAAAACAAAATAAGAACCTGTGACAATCACATACATATCAAAAGACAAATGCTTTGTATGGATGAGTCTTCATATACTGAACTGAACATTGGGTTTCTCCCTTATAACTGCTCTGTGTCCCACAATGAAGCATTCATTGGAGGGTAGAGGGGTAGAGGCCCACAACTAGCATCTGGGTCATCTGGGGCAAGCGTGGATTCTACACAGATGCCACAGCAAGGAGCATGCATAATAAAACAAATGATACTTTGTCATTTTGTTATCTCCCCCGCCCCCCAGCGTGGCACCTGGGGAACATGTCCTGCCTGTCCCCTTCCCCCTCCCCAGTTGAGGTCCTGGCAGTAGAGAAGCCTTGGTAGAGGGAGGTTGGCAGAGATGTGTGTAGCTTTGAAGAGTGATCATCAATAACAAATAATCATAGATCATTGTGGCTTCTAAACATTGATGTTCTTGGGCAGAAGGAGGCTTAATGTCACAGCTTTGAAATGTTGGCTATAACCGATATATTTTCAAACACGGAAGAGGTGATGCCTTGGTTCAGCTTGATGGTCCCCAACCTTGGGTAGCCCAGGTGTTCTTGGACTGCAGTTCCCAGAAGCTTTCATCACCAGTTGTGCTGTCAGGGGTTTCTGAGAGTTGCAGTCCCGAGAACACCTGCATTATCCAAGGTTAGGTAAAGGTTAAAGGTTCCCCCTGCACTTGCGTGCTAGTTATGTCCGACTCTAGGGGAGGTGCTCGTCTCTGTTTCCAAGCCAAAGAGCCAGTGTTGTGCAAGTCTGTGGCTGGCATGGCTGAACACATTTCTGTACACGGAACACTGTTTACCTTCCCACTTTTTAGGGTGGTACCTATTTATCTAGTTGCATTTACATGCTTTCAAACTGCTAGGCTGACAGGAGCTGGGGTTAACAGCAGGAGCTCACGCCACCATGTGGCACCCGGGATTTGAACCGGCGAGCTGCCGACTTTTCAGCCGACATTTCAGCGCTGTAGCCTGCTGAGCAACCACACCCCTTTATCCAAGGTTAGGGACCACCTTAAATAAAGGTATCACCTCTTTTACATTTGGATTGTGTAAAGGTGTCACCTCTTCTACATTTGGATGGACACACACATACACACAGAGAGAAAAGCTTTGTATTTTGTTACTGTTTCCTTATAGGGGGATAACAGGACAATTGGGAATTGGGAGTATGTATGGTGCCTATATTGGGGCCCATAGGTTTGGTTCTTGGACCTCAGGCCACAGTTCACCCATCTCTGCTCTACAGAAGAAATCTCTAGAGAAATAACCAGTAGACTCGATTTAAATTCATCTTGTTGCAACTGCTAATTTTGAGTTCACCAGAAGCGTGGAAGATTTTTTTCCCAAACAAAATTCCCAGAAACCATGCTGATGATTATTTTAACCAGTCTCCCTAGTACATATTAATTTCTGTTCCCCTATTGCCAGAAAATTACAGCTTGTTAGAGCTTTTGTTTTCTTTTTTAAAAAAATATACTCAATTTTTACCAGTCTGGAGAATTAAGGGGTCAGGCAAAAATTATTTGATGGCAATAAGGGCTGGAACTCTAAAAGGGTAAAAGGTTTATTACTATGCCAAAATGTAAACGGTCAACATGATGTGTCAATTTTTTAAAAAAATTGAAAATGTCCTTGCATCAACAAATGATGCGAGTTTTTACTTTTCAGTTTTAAAGAAGAGAAACAAGTTTTAAAGCAGATAGTTCATGACTTTACTTATGTCTACATTTGTCTTGTTGATGGATTTGTTTTTATCCCTTTGTGTGGGAAGGTGAAATTAACATTTGCTGTAAAAGTCTAATTCTGCTTAGTGTATTTATATCATGGTACATATGGTGCTTTATTTATTGTTAAGTAATAAAGAAAGAAGCTAGCACTCCGTCATTTATATTGTTGGAAGCATCTTTGACGAGAAGCATTCCCCTGCAAATGCTTTCGGAGAGGCATTAATATGTAACTTATTGATTTTTTGAATGTCCTTTAAGATTTCAAAGGAAACAAGATGAGTTAATCTCGAACAAGCATTTAATGCAAAGAGTACAGTCTCTTATAAGCAGAGCTTTGTATATTTTTGTAGCAGGCAAGACAGAACCTGATATCGGGTTTAGGGTTTAACAGGTTGAGGAGATATACAGAGGGAGGATGAAAGATGGTGCATTCAGATGTTCTGGCAAACGGTTGCTATTTTGGTTGAAAAGAACATATTCATACATGTATTTTATTGGAGACAGTAAATGGGATCAGAGAGTTAATGAGACTGGGTGCTCTTATTTTTTGAACAAAAGGGGGGGAAACTAGTGGACGGAACATGGGCAGAACCATATTACTTTTCTGTTCAAAAGTCACATGTGAGACGGACAAGGAGGTACAGTAGGATATTTCTGCTCCTACTGTGCAAAAGCCTGCATTGGCTTTAAAATGTATTTAAAATACATTTAAAATGGGCTGTTGCAGGAGTAGCCCTTGGTCTTGGGAGTAAAGTCAAATAAATAAATAAATAAATAAATAAATAAATTGGGCTGGCAGGCTTTTTGGAGTAAACGGATT
Organism: Phrynocephalus forsythii; assembly: GCA_029282475.1. Lineage (NCBI taxonomy): Eukaryota > Metazoa > Chordata > Lepidosauria > Squamata > Agamidae > Phrynocephalus > Phrynocephalus forsythii. The sequence continues at coordinate 109,872,464 of JAPFRF010000005.1, read as the reverse complement.
TGTTTGCTTTCTTTGGGTTTCCACTTTTCTTGGCTTTTTTGTTTCTGTGTCCCAAATCTTTTCCCCTTGTTTATGATGGTGTGGCTCATAATGGGCGTCAGCTGCTTTGTGTGTGTCAGCTGTGGCAGAACAGGAGGAAGAGCGTCTCTTGGGTATCCTAGGAGGCAATTTCCCTGCATGGCCTTGCGTTCAAGGAGGACACCTAATGGCCTGGCATTGGGAAGACCATACGCTGAATAAACCTGGGTCTTAGAGGAAGAGAGGCTGGAATGAAAGCCAAATCCTTCTAATCAGACAGTAGGAGTTCAGCTACACGTTTTCAGCCACTCCTATCAGCTGCCTTGGATCTCATTAAGGAGCAATTTTGGGATGCAGCTTATAGGACACAACTGGTCTCCTGCTGCCTGTCATTGAATCATAGAATCATAGAGTTGGAAGAGACCTTAAGGGCCATCCAGTACAACCCCCTGCCATGCAGGGACCCCCCCCCCCCACAGTGCTCCCGACAGATGGCCATCCAGTCTCTGCTTAAAAACCTCCAAAGAAGGAGACTCCACCACCCTCCGTGGCAGCCTATTCCATTGCCAAACAGCTCTGTCATGAAGTTCTTCCTAACGTTTAAATTTAATCTCCTTTCCTGTAGTTTGAGACCATTGCCCCGCGTCCTAGTCTCTGAAGCCATAGAAAACAAACCAGTCCCTTCTTCAATGTGACATCCTTTCAAATATTTAAACACAGCTATCATATCCCCTCTCAGCCTTCTTTTTGTAAGGCTAAACATTCCCATCTTTTCTCCAAAGTAAGGCATTTTCCTCTGCTGCCACTCCTCATCTTTCTTCTGGGTGTGTGTGTGATTCTGTTTCTTTCCCCTTCTGTGCCCTGAACTAGGAAACATTAATGTTGGTCTTTCAATCCCAATTCTTCTTCTTCTGATAAGGGGTAGGAAGGTGCCTCCCCAACCTACAGGGTGTCCAGCTGGTAGTGGGAGTAAGGCGACACATTGTTTGCCAGTGGAAGTATCAGGGAAACTCCGACCATCCCTGAGTATTGGAAGCACCATGGGCCTTTTCACACGACCCTTAAGATCCGCTGGCCACTTAAATTCAGACCAGAGATCTTAGGGGTTTGTCACTGTTCCTTCGTTCCCACCCCCTCCGCACTCCTGGCTGCTGGCTGCGTGAGGGGAGGGAGAAAAAACAGGAAGAAAAGAGACGTGGCTCACCTCCGTTCTGCCTCTCGCTCTTGCCGCGGCAACATTCCAGTCTCTTAAGTAGCTCTTAAAGGGGCGGGAGCCAAAAAACAACAAACAGAAGCGAGGAGAGCCCCGCACTCACTATCGTTACACCGCATCAAAGAATTTTCACCTACAGAGAGCAGGTACTTGAAAGGTGCGCTGGGATGCGCTAAAGTGGGTGTGGTCGCACTTAATTTCCTGTAAACTCCAGAGCTGGTGGGGAAACATTTTTAAGCTCTGGAGCTTAAAGCCATTTGCGGCGGAGTTTAGGGGTCATGTACAAAGAGCCTGTTGTTGTTGTTGTTCAGTCGTTCAGTCGTGTCCGACTCTTCGTGACCCCATGGACCAGAGCTCGCCAGGCCTTCCTATCCTCCACTGCCTCCCGGAGTTTTGTCAAATTCATTTTGGTTGCATCGATGACACTGTCCAACCATCTCATTCTCTGTCGCCCTCTTTTCCTTTTGCCTTCGATTTTTCCCAGCATCAGGGACTTTTCCAGGGAGTCCTCTCTTCTCATGAGGTGGCCAAAGTACTGGAGCCTCAGCTTCAAAATCTGTCCTTCCAGTGAACATTCGGGGTTGATTTCTTTCAGAATGGATAGGTTTGATCTCTTTGCAGTCCAGGGGACTCTCAAGACTCTCCTCCAGCACCACAGCTCAAAAGCATCAATTCTGCGGCGATCAGCCTTCTTTATAGTCCAGCTCTCACTTCCATACATCACTACTGGAAAAACCATAGCTTTAACCATCCTGACCTTAGTTGGCAAACTGATGTCTCTGCTCTTTAGTATGCTATCTAGGTTTGCCATTGCTTTCCTCCCAAGAAGCAGGCGTCTTTTTATTTCATTGCTGCAGTCGCCATCTGAAGTGATCAAGGAGCCCAAGAAAATAAACTCTGTCATTGCCTCCATTTCTTCCCCTTCTATTTGCCAGGAGGTGATGGGACCAGTGGCCATGATCTTAGTTTTTTTGATGTTGAGCTTCAGCCCATTTTTTTCACTCTCCTCTTTCACCCTCATTAAGAGGTTCTTTAATTCTTCCTCACTCTCTGCTATTAGAGTAGTATCATCTGAGAGCCTATGTCCCTATAAAATTAGTTTCTAGGGTGCATGAACAAGAGGTCACTGTTGGTCATGGCCATTGTGGAAGCAGAATGTTAAATTCAGATATCACCCACAGGACCATTTTGAAATATTCATGTCACACAAGCATCCATTTTAGCTTATCAAAGTCTAATTCAGTAGACAATATTCATCATCTTCCTTATATTTCAAGTAGGTGATTTTGGGGGATTCTACTTGCATTCTATCTATCTATCTATCTATCTATCTATCTATCTATCTATCTATCTATCTATCTATCTATCTATCTATCTATCTATCTATCTATCTATCTATCTATCTGAGCATGAAAATTTAAAATCGGCTCAAAATTGTTTCCCTGATTGTTTCTTTGGCCAACATTCACTACAAATCTGCAGAACTACTAGAGGGCATATATGTGATTGTTTTCTGAGTTATTCCAAAAAGAAAAGAAAGGGAAAAAAGAAAAGAAATGCTACATGTAAATGCAGTGCGGCAAGTGCCCTTTCAAACTGATCCAAATGCTCTATAAATGTTCCACAGATCTGCCTTTTTCCAAGTTATGGAGGAAGTATGTTTTTTTCTAGAGGAAACAGTAAACAGATGTTTGATGTAACCTTGCATCCATCCATCCATCAGTACTGGGTAGTTAGATCAGCTGATTTTGATACTATGAACAAAACATAGGCTGAGACACATGATCCCATGTAGCTGCAGTAACATCACATCCATGGTAAGCTGGTCAAGTGGAATGAGAAAACGGGGTGAAGGACATAATCTAAATCTTCCCTTTCCCATTTTTAAAAATGTTACTGTATATGCTGACAGGAAACAAAAAAGAAAGGAGCCCATGTTTCTGAGTAAATCTTTCCTAGCTGTAGGTGATGGTGACAATTTCTCTTGCTTTATTGCAGCATGAGAGTAAGGAGCTTAGAGGTATGGTATATCAATATGCCACCTGTTAATAAGGAGGGCTGCAAATCATAAATATTCAAAATCAAGGTGATAATACTGAGTGGAGGTGACACAGAAAAAAAACACCAATTGTATTTCCCCCCTTGATTTCCCCTGATTTATATGACAAATAAAGCATCAGCTAATCCAGGTTTATATCAAGAAAGAAAAGAAATGAGTGTGAATGAGAGGCAATATTTTTATTTTATTTTAAAGAACATATTGTTTCAAACAAGGCCACTTAATTCAAATGTGTATCTAAAATGCTCCCAGAGGAGAGCAAGTGCTGGCAAAACGACCAGGGTGTAATAAGGTGGCATTGTCAATTACGGGTAGATTTTCAATAGAAATTTAGAGTTTGATGCTGCTGATGCTTGTTCTTCTTAAAAGTTAGATGCAAGGTCAAGATTCTCACTGGATGTTCTAGCTGAGGGTGGATATAAATTAGCTGGGGCTATCAAGAGGCACTCAAAGGACAGTTAATTGACATGCTCACATTTTGTCAGAGTTTGGAAAAGTTGACTGGAGGGGGTTGTTGGAGAGTCAAATACAGGTCCCAGAATATCCAACCAGGTTGGCCACTAGTTATATTGAGGAACTGTGAGAGCAATGGTCCTAAAATGCTTTGCAAATTCTTTAATTCATTTCATCCAATTATTTAATAAATCCAGGGCAGCTGCTTAATACCTTGTGGCCTCATGACACAGTGGTTAAATGGCTGTACTGCAGCTGTAACTGTGCTCATGACCTGGGGTTCAATTCCAGGTAGCAGGCTCAAGGTTCACTCAGGCTTCCATCCTTCCAGTTTGCGGGGTTGGGGTGGGGAATGTGTAGCCTGCATAATTCCTTGTATACCGCCCAGATTGCTTTAAGCGCCATGGGGCGGTATATAAGCAGCACACTTTGCTTTTTTTTAAAAAAAATACCTTATTACAAAGTGGAATGCACTTTGTCAATCAAGAAGGACCAAAAAAAGACACAGTCACATAAAATATGCTGAATCTATGTAGTGGCATAATTTGCAAGGATTTTAACATGGGTTACAAAATTACACAACTTCTTGGCTGAGTGGGGCAGAAAATAATGGGGTGACTGAGATGAGGATTGTGGGAGCTGTAGTCCAAAAACAACAACTTTTCCATGCTTTGATTTTTTTAAAGAAATGTTCATGTGACGTTCTCAGTACTGAGCATGGGGAAGAGGAGGGGTTTCTCCCTAGCTACATCCCTTTCCAGTTAGGCTGTTAAAGTGCATTTAGGTGTGGCTTCTACCTCACCCTCTTTCTACCACACTAAAAAAGGTGTGTGAAACAATTATAGGAACTTAGGGTGCAAATTTAGGAATTTTACACTTTATGCATGGAGGCATGCACTGGTTCGAATTGACATCATAGCATCCTGAGAAAGGAGTTTTGATCCTTCCTTTCCACTATTTTATTTCCAGTTTAGTAGTTAAACATACAAAAACCTGGGGAAAGTGGGGACCACAGCTCCTGTTGGTGTCACTGAGGCTGTATTATTGGTTTGCTATCTGACTGGCGAGGTAAGATCTGGTGGTTGTAATCCAAGAGGAAAGAGGAAAGCCTACCCTCTTGGTATGTTGTGGTCCTGATTTGAAACCAGGTCTCTGCACACTTCTTTTTATATAAATAAAACAACACCTGTACATTGGATAGAACGCTTAGAGTCCTAAGTGAAGTATTATTATTCTTATATTTCAGAGGGCTAGCAAGTAGAGATGGGCACGAAACGAACAATTTTTTTGTTTCCGTGTTCGTTTTTTGTTTCGTTACGTAATGAAATGACAAACAAATTTTGTCTCTAAAATGAAACGAAACGAACAGAAACACTGGAAATTTTGTCGTGCATTTCATTTCCGTTACTGCAATATGAGTGAATTGCTTAAAATCCTTAAAAAATCACAAAAATGAAATAAATGGTAACGAAATGGTAACAAAACGAACAAAAACAAAAACGATTTTTTTGCAAAAATTCATGAAAAACGGAAACAAACCAAAATGGACCCTCCAAACGACAAACGACAAACGAAATGCCATTTTTTTATTTGTGCCCATCTCTACTAGCAAGGATCGAGAGACAGATATTATCCTATGGTTACTTACTAGTGAAGTCCTGATGCTTAATAGAGTAAGTCCCAGAAGAATAGGCCTGATGAATCAGTGGAGATTTGGTGAGTCAACTCTTCTGTAGGTTATCTGGTTATCTGTGCAGATTCTCAGTCATCCCAGTGAGATTATCTGGAAGCTGAGTCATGGCAACTGGACTTCTTTTCTTGATAGACTGAAATGTATTGCTACTCATTCAGGTAGCTTCTTCAGATTGGCAGCCTTGCTGCCAAGGAAAGTTTGTAGCCTCTCCTACCAACCTTCCTCAGAGTGAAGAAGCTACTTGGATGAGTAGTGAAATGAGTAGTGAAATAAGTCCAGTTGCCATGACTCAGCTTCAAGATCTTCTGTAGGTTCCATCCAGTTGTGCCTTCTTCCACTAAAATAAGTCACAGAGTAATCAATTTTGCACTTTGGTTTCCAACCACTTTTTCCCTATAGTCAAAGCGCCTTAAATTTCACATACCGCAGTTCCGATCGCTTTTTTAGCGGCGGCTCCTTGGCCACGCCCTTATTTTGCAGCTATATCGCTTTTTCTTGCGACAGCCACCGGGGTGTGTGTTTTCCTGAAGCGGTTTCTATACCACTTCATAAAGCAATTCACCTTCAACTGCAGACTCTGTGAATAGTTTTTTGTGGCTTAAGCTGCAGCGGTGGCAACCCAGCCGTCTTGGATCCCAGCCCCCTCTCCCCCCCATCATCACCACCACCACTTCCTCCTCTGTCTACTAAGGCCACTTCTGAGCCAGTTCCTCATGGGGCATTGAAGCCGGATGAGAAGGAACCAGGGTGGGGGGTGGGGGGAGAAGGGAACAAAGCTGGGTGGCTCTGGGAAACAGTTATATAGGGCTTCCTTGCACGTCCTTGGAAGGGTTAACGGGGTGTTTGTGTTTTTTGGGGGGTGTGATTTCTGACTTCCAGTCTCCTCTCTTCACGGTGGACAACGGGGCGGTTCCTGCCCTTCCCGCCTAGGTGTGTGCGTGTTCTTCAAAGGCTGATCCCCCTGTTAGAAAAGCCCATTGGCTCTGTGGGTGGAGGGGAGGGAGTTGGGGAGAGAGAGAGAGAGAGAGAGAGAGAAGGCAGGCTGACGAGGAAGGTTTTATCTTTCCCCTCACAGGATGTGCACTCTCCCCCCCTTTTCCCGCTGGTGAAAATAGAAACAAAAACCGGTTAAGCAAAGTGCGGATGGCCGAACCGATCCCTCGAAAAACGCCCAAGTGCGGAACACTCAGTCGCTTCAGTGACCACATGACCGGGGGAGGGCTAAAGCCAATTCAAATAAAAACGGTTGCTGGTGGAAGTGCGGTAGCAGCCAAAGGAGTCTCCTGAGAAGTCAGTTTACAAAATCCTCACTTATTCAATAGGCCTGTTCTAGTGCAATCTACTGTGCCGATAAACAGGATTTTAACCTTTCAGACAGTAGCAGAAGTGAAACTTGAAGGCCAAATTGCCAGTCTGTCTCTGAGCCTGTGGTCACACTGGCAATTTGAATCCATTTCTGTTCAGATTTTTTAACTATTAGGTTTAAGTCACACTGTATTTAAACCAGTGGCCATACTCAGAGGCACTGAATGGAAATGGGTTTATTTCTGGTGATATAGACTGGTTTTGTCATTTGCACTGCTGAAATCAACCCATTTCCAGAAAACCACATTGAATTGAATCGATTTTAGAAGAAAAATATTTTTAAAAGCCACTGCCAGCCAGTTGGGAAAACACACACACACACACACACACACACACACACACACACACACAATTGTTTTTCAGCCTGTATAAATAGATTTCACCCTTGCGTTGTGTGAACAATAAAATGTAAATCAATTTAAATGATGTGACCACAGTTAGCAACATAATTGTACGCCAAGATTATGTTAGATCATTCCCTAAGCTTGCAGATCTTTAAAAAGTCTGTCCTTGGTTTCAGAGAATTCCGTTTCTGGCTTCCGTTGATTCATTTGTTCTTTCTGCTGGGACAGATTCACAACCACTGAAAGCAATATAGGAGTTTCCCCCAAGGACTATGGCTTTCTGCATTGACAACACTCCAAATGGCATTACCTGGTGAGTTAATCAGTCTCCTGAAGGAACATTCTGCTGATGCCACACAGCATATAATTGACCAACATACCATAAAACACACCAGTTTGCGTATTTATGCTCTAGGACAGTGGTTCTCAACCTGTGGATCCGCAGATGTTCCTGGACTGCAATTCCCAGAATTCTTCATCACTAACTGAGCTAGGCATTTCAAGGCAAGGACAACTCAACCAGAGACCCCCGATGAGTCTCTTCACTGGAAAAGATGACAAAGATAGGGAAAAATTGAAGGTGTCAGGAGAAAAGGAAGACCAAATGTTAGATGGGTTGGCTCAGGAAAGGAAGGTGCAGCCTTGAGTTTGCAAGAGCATAACAAGGATAATTTGGAGATCACTCATTCATAGGGGTCACGGTAAGTCAGGAGCAACCTGATGGCACGTAATAACAGTGAACCACTCTGTCTCTCAGCTTCTATGCTGCATTAGCAGCCTTTACCAAGGCCCTTGTGCAAATCCAACTTCAATGGTCCTTCCCAGAGTGCCAAACTTTCACAATGAATTGGGCTCTGCAGTCTGCCCAATATGCCACATCTCTGTGATGTTAAGGCAGAAGAAAGTTCTCTCCCTGGCACAACCGAAAAGCAAACCCAACAATCCTTGCACAACGTATTTGTAGGTATAACATTTGCTTCTATAGCAGGGGTGTCCAAACTTTTTGTAAGGAGGGCCAGATTTGGTAAGGTGAAAATGGGGGGGGGCGACCATTCAGTCGCATTTGGCCCCCAGACCGGACTTTGGACAAGTCTCTATATTATGCAAGGAGGCAGGGAGGATGCTGCAGCAACGGAGCTGGGGGTGGGTATGCTGGACAGGTGGCTGGGGGTGGGTGGGCAGAGGCAGGGAGGGCAGGCAAACCATAAAACTGCAAGCTAACACCTCCATCAGGTATGGGGAGGGGCCAGCTGGCGGGGATGTGTGACAGGCTGAGCTGGTGGGGAGGAGAAGCCACGGGCCACTCAGAATTTGAAAATGGGCCACATTTGGCCCCAGGGCCTGACTTTGGACATGCCTGTTCTATAGAAAGGAAAGAGAGAGAGAGTACAAAATGGCTTTAAAAAACCCGCACTGAGAATCAACACCGTGTTTCTCCCAAGTGAAATGGGCTGCACTGACATCCCTCCCCCCTCCCCGCCGACTCACAGCTCATGCGGCAAAAATGTGTGTTACATAACTGCATTTAATCATCCCAGCCTTGGTGTGGTGCAATTTAACAGCTTCAGAGGAAACCCAGTGCTAATGCATTGATTTGGCTTTAATAGAATGCCTGTTGTCAATGGCCAGTGCCCCCCCCCACCGCATTCGCATGCCTGCTTCAATCTTAACCCATCCGAAGGTTCAGCTCCTTTCCAGTCGAGCTCCGTTTGTTTCCAGTTGAATAGGTTAAGCAAAGACAGACCTCGCTGTTCTCAATTCACTTTATGATCCTCCCATCATAAAAAATAATATCAGCACCTTGCTTTTCATGTCAGAACTACATTTGAGCTGTGATTCCCTATGCCCATGAGTAAATCCCATAAAAGCTGCCCCGTTGCACTGTCGCTATTTTTCCTTGTGGATGATTGATTGATGGATGAGTGCTGACACTTCAATGAAGCTATTTCGACTGCCATCTCAATCCGATGATGTGAGGGGTATACTTTCTGTCCATGCCTCATTACTTCAGAATGACATTCCTGGAACTTCATTTACTTTTCCCCTCCTTCCCTGAAGCGCCATATTTTTCCCCATCTAGGTTATGCATGCCATAAAAAAAGCAATTTGCTATTATATGTGGCATAAGGGCAACACTTTCCCTAGGAGGTAAATAAGGAGAAGATTCACGTGTCCCCCCCCTCCCCTGTGTGTGCCATGGTGAGTTTAGGGATCATATCAAAATTTCTTAGACCGTTCTGATGGAGGATTTTTCTCCTCTTGAAAAGTGGAAGAAATATGAAATAGATATGACCTTGTGTGTGTGTGTGTTTGTGAGTGTGTGTGTGCGCGCACACACACATGGATGTGCGCATACACACATACACACACACCATGTTTACATTTAATTTAGGCTTACTTTGTTCTTTATCTCCTCCTTTCTTCCAAAATAGTTTTTGCTTTACACCTTGCCTGCCTTAAATATGTCGTTTGTCTTTTGAGAAATATTTTATTACTTGATACAGCCTTATTTCTCCTTTAAGGCTAAGAGAACTTGTTCTATAAATTCACAACTGGCTTCAGCTTTATAGGGTGGCATTAGTGTACTGCAAATGGTTCACAGTGAAAAAAGGGCCCTGTACCTCATCCATACACACCACATTTGGTGATGGGAGATTTTCACTATCCAAATGTCTCAGAAGCTTTCTTAGGCTTAGAACCTGATTTTAATCTGCATAATACAGTATTCCTGTTAATAATAACATATAATTAAGACATCCGTTAAAAATCCATAACGTTAATTTAATGGAGAAAACCTAATACAGTTCTATTGGAATTTTTACGTTAAATTAACTTTAACGGGCTTTTAATGGATGTCTTAATTAGGTCTCATTATTAACGTGAATATTCCACAGATTAAAATTGGAAACCTAGAAGTTTTAATGGAGAAAAAAAGTTATAAGATCCATTTTTAAACAGAAACATGTCAGGACAACATAGCTCCCTTTAAAGCTAAGCTGGAACTTAAAAGTCAGAAGCAACTGCTTGTAAACCTAATGGCCTTATGGAGTTCAGTTCCAGAATAATTCTCTCAACAAAAGAGATGTGCAGTTTTAACTCTTACTTAACATGTTAAAAACACTTCATTTAGACACCCCCCTTTTGCTTGTTTGTTTGAAAACACTCTCCATTATATGCATATTAAAATACAGAGGTGTGGAGATTTTAAATTAAAAGAAAGGGAAAGATAATAAAGAATACAGCGAACATAAATGATTAGACCTGGAAAACAATCCATTTTTAAAAAATCTTTGGCAGCCACACATAACTATTTGAACAACTTGCTGGGAAGATTAACGCGGTTCTGAGTTTTTTTGGCTCTGAATCTGTTTTAACTTAATAATTCTTCTACTTACTGTGATGTATTGATCCCCAGTGCAATGAGTGGATTGGGCAAACCCAGGTGCATCAGTAATAGCTGCACTGAGTTGAAACATTTCCTTTAGACAAACTACCCCAAAGGGGTTATAAATAGGAAACAGACATTACCATGAAAAGCAAAGCTTCCAGTGTGACTGCATCTTGTGGAACACGCCTGGACATTAAACTATGAAGAATTATACTTCCCCACCCCCTTCCTGTCGAGTGTTACAAATTGACAAAATAAGTACATCAATGTTTTCAGTCATTATCCTACTTCAGGGGTACTTTGTTTTAGTGACAGCAAAAAGGGACAGTGGAGACTAGAAAGTCTCAGTGCAGTTTATCAATGAAAATCTAATATCGTCCATAAGCAGGGGAGTGGAAATCAATACTTCATTACCAAATTGTTAGTGAGTATGAAGAAGAATAGCTCGAGATTTTTATTATTCTTTTGGCAGTCTTCTCAGTCCGGGTTGTTGGAAGTTCAATGTCAGAAGCAGGTGAAGGGGGGGCTCAGAAGGTGCAGTCCATGGAGGAGAGCTGTGGGTTAAGGCATTTGTCCTACAATAAGAAAAATAATAATAATTATAACAGTGCAAAGACAATTTAATGGTTTTCTTTTCCTTTGTTTTAAGGCCATATTTTGACCTGAAATCTTCAAACTACACAATACTATTAAAAGCAAAACATTCCTCATGAGTTAGAAGAAGGTGTTTCTTCATCGTAGTGCTGAACTTTGCATATTCTCTTCCTTTTGTCTTGTACCTTATTGTAAAGGAAACACAGGCTTCAATTTCACATGTGATTGTACTGCCCTGGCATTTGTCTTTGGAGGGTAGTATATTATCGACTTTTAAATGTGATGTTGGGGTATTCTATACATCAGTTCTACATTTCTGAAGGATTGGAGATAATAAGAAAACAGGTCACAAACATATTTGTTATCTATTAAGCTCCGTGGCGCTCCGGAGTCTGACTAGATAGCTCTGTAAGGTGAAGGGGGTCACGGGTTTACCTGCCCACTGTGCCTTCTACAGCAACCAACCTCTGAGGGCTTTGGGCAATCTACATGGTCCCTAGAGGTAGGCCCTAGAGCAGTGATGGCGAACCTATGGCACAGGTGCCAAAGGTGGCACTCAGAGCCCTTTCTGTGGGCACCCAACATTGCCCCTTCACATCTGTATTCAAGTTAAATTGCTGTATTGACACTTTGTGAAAAAAATTAGTGGGTTTTGAATTGCAGTTTGGGCACTTGGTCTCTAAAAGGTTCGCCATCACTGCCCTAGAGGTAGGCAGTGACTACTTCTGAAAAGGTTTTTGGACATCACTTCTCAGAATTCTCAACGTATCAGGCCAAAGGCCCATCTAGTCCAGCTTCCTGTATCTCACAGTGGCCCCACGAAATGCATCTGGGAGCGCAGGAGACTAGATATCTGTCTCCTCATACCACTCCCCTGCATCTGGCCCTTTGAAGTACCCCAGTTTTAAGACTGGAGATTACACATCTCCATCATGGTTTGTAACTTGTGATTGACTTTTCCTGCAGGAATCTGTCCAATCCCCTTTTGAAGGCATCCGGGCCTGGTGCCATCACCACCTCCTGTGGCAGGGAATTCCACAGACTAACAACATGCTGGGTGAAAAAATATATTCTTTTGTCTGTTCTCACTCTCCCAACCCTCAATTTGAGTGTATGTCCCCTAGTTCTGGTATTTTTTGAGAGGGAGAAGAGCGTCCCTCTATCCACTTTACTCATGCCCTGCATTATTTTGTACGTCTCAATCATACCCCCCTCAGGCGCCTTTTTTTCCAGACTAAAGAGCCCCAAATGTTTTAACCTTTCCTCATAAGGGAGGTGTCCCAGCCCAGTAATCATTTTAGTTGCTCTCCTTTGCACATTTTCCAGTCCCACTATGTCTTTTTTGAGATTACATGCTGGAATTTCCACATGAAGGTCCCACACTACAGACACATCTTGTTATGAGAGGATTCTCCCAGAAAGCACAGGGGTACTTTCCTCTTTTGCCAGGAAGCAAGGCCATGAAGTCCTCCAGCTAGACCATTCTGTAGGCAAGCCATTTTTAGTTATCTGTAGGTGTGGGTCTGAAATCCCCTCAGTCTGAATGGCACATCTCTATTTCTGAGTACTTCATACCTAGAAAATCCTGAGGAGTTCCATATGTCAGTACTGAATAGACAAGAAACCATCAATTTTATTATTTATGCTTCTCAGAAAAGGACCTTGTTAACATTCCAAGTAGATATGGGCACGACCAGAAAAAATGACGTTTCGAGTTTTTGTTTGTCGGAATGGGCCCGTTTCGGGTCGTTTCCGTTTGTCGTGAAATTTTTCAAAAATTTGTCGTTTCGTTTGTCATTTGTCGTTTCCACTGCGATTTAGCGTGATTTGACTTCCCAGAGCATAGGGGCGTCCCGCAATCAGGGCCGGTGCTAGGTGTTTTTGCGCCCTAGGCAGGGGGCGGGCGGGGGGGGCGGGGAAGGTGCGGGCGGGCGGCGGTGGCTTGGGGCATGGGCGGGCGGCGGCCGCGGGTGGGGGCGAGTGGGCGGGCGGTGGCGCGGCCGCAGGCGGGTGGCGGCACAGGCGGATGGGCGAGTGGGCAGTTAGGATATCACTTAGGATAGAGGTTCTGTTCTTGGCTTGCACCCCAAATGTGTGTGTGTGCAAGCAAATTGAAGTTGGGAAAATAGAAAATAAATGGTAGTATATAATATATATTTAAAATAAATCCACACCTCCCACTCCCAGTCAAACCTCCCCCTTTATCCAATATCAGAAAAAAATCCTCACAAACTGCCAGAGAAGAAATAAAGAATAAACTACTATTCCCTTCAGCAGACAAAGCTGCAGGGAATCAAAGAAATTATTTTCTAAATTCAATTCCCTCCCTGCCTGCCTAACCTAAATCCTAAAGCCTCCAGCCTCCCTCCTCAATCTCGATCGGATCACACCAGCACCAGCAGCCAGCCCTCCTCCCTCAACCACATCCATACACCCAACTGCGATTTCTGGAAGGTACCTCGGCTTTTTATGCCCTCCGAGACATCCAGAAGTGTCAGTCAAAAACCTGGCAATGCCATTGGTGGAATGGTTCAAAAATTTGGATGGTCCCATCCCATGCCCAGCCTAAATGGGCAGGTCTAAAAAAATAAAAAATAAAATAAAATAAAATAAAATCAATACGACATTTTATTGCTATAAAAACCCACTGCTGCTACTATTAAAATTCAGGCATTTAAAATAAATAAATTTCACATGTTTCTGTGGTGATTTGGTGTGTTTTTTTACCACGATTTCAAAAGAAAAATTGTGGTCGCCATTTTGGATCCCCCCACCACATGGCATGGTGAGACGACGAGAATGATCCCCCAGCCTGGTGCAAGCAGCCCAGGACAGGAGAAGAGGGGGAGGCCGGGGACCCCCCAGAAACCACCCCTCTGGTAGGTGGCAAAGCTTCAGGCAGGCATATTTTCGCCTGCTTTTTTGGCTGGGAGTTGGGGTTTTTAAAAAAACTTTTAAAAACTTTTTCTGTGCTTCGCATTGCGTGATCGCCGCGATGCCATAAACAGAAACAAAAAACCCGACCAAAATTTTCTTTTTTCGGTTCGAGTTCGTGTTCTGAGAGCTTAATTATCGTTACCGTTTCCATTACGTAATGGAAACGATAACCGAAAACGGAAATGACAATTTTGCCGAGTCGTGCCCATGTGTAATTCCAAGCTCTGCTTCGGAGAAAAGGTAAGCCTTCTAAGATGTGTGCATGACCCTGACTGTGCATTATGGGTACAGACATCATCATTAATGAAGTTCTTCTAGTTGTCTACATCAAGCCTGTAGGTTCTGGACAATGATGGCATCCCATTGTCGGAAAGACCTCAACGTTGCTACATCTAGCACTGACATTTCAAGTCAAAACAGTTCGGGGCATTTTAATCCAATTATGCCTCAGGGTGGGGATTTCCCCCAACTTTTAAAACATGAATCTGGAATGTAAATAGAAATAAACACATTCAGGGTCAAACTAGATGTTACAGTAGTACATTACTGCAAGAGGAGATTCTCAGACAGTTGAAATGACTGATTATTGTATTGTTATGTACAGTGGAACCTTGACTTGAGTCATTAATCCGTTCCGGAGGTCTAGACATAAGTCAAACATGCTTTAAATCAAATGAACTTTTCCCATAGAAAGTAATGGGAAAGTGGATTAATCCATTCCAGATGATGAAAAAGACCCCCCGAAAACAGCAATTTAACACAAATTTGACTGGGATAGGAGATTCCTTCCGGGGATGTAAATGAAATGTCTCTTCAAAGAGAGGAGCAGGCAATGGAATTATAGTCCACAAGTTATATGCCTCCACTTTTTAATGTTCATAGCATGTCTAACATTTAAGTTTTACTGATTTTTAACCTGACGTTCCAAGTTCTGAACAACCCTACGCTTAGCATTAGAGTCCCAATACTGTACAGCTCCCCAACTAAAATGCTTCCATTGTGGATCAGAATTCTGCAGCCAGATTTTTTACAAGACTGAGCCGACTGTCTAACCAGCGAGGCTGGCCCCGAGCTCCTGGCCCTTCTTTTCCTCTGGCGGCAGCGGCAGCTTCGGCGAGGCCGAGGACCAGCTCCAGGTGCTCGGAGCTGGCCTCGCCGAAGCTGCCACTTCCTGAGGAGAGGAAGAAGGCAGGAGCAGTTTGGAGGCGGCAGCCGCGATGCTGGGTCATGGCTGCCTTCCGATTCCAGGGCCTTGCACCGGGGCTCCGAGCTGTAAGTAAGAGCCCACGGCGCAAATCAAACAGGCCCCTTCTTGCTGCAAGTCAAATATGCTTTAAGTCAAGCAGCATGTAAGTCAAGGTTCTACTGTATTGTTATTGGTATGATTGATTATTGTATTGTTTTATTTTTTAACATGTTTTTATTATTGGATTGTTTATTTATTGTGTGTTTTGATTGACATTTGTTCAACTTTGTAAACCGCCCAGAGTAGCCGTGCAGCTGGATGGAGCGGTATATAAATTTAATAAATAAATAAATAAATAATCACAACAGGAGATTTTCACAACTGCAAATATTTTCTTTGTGCCTGGTCATCAGGAAATAAGCACAGGGTGTATTTAGAAGGGCTGCCTGAACCACGTCTCTAGAAAACTAATCATACTTTCATTTCCATTGGTGTGCTACCTGCAGAGTTTGTATGCAACTACAAAAGCGAAAGCACAGTGGACTAACAATTGTATTTATTTATTTATTTATTTATTTATTTATTTATTTATTTTTAAACTTATAAACCGCAGCCTATTTCCCCACAGGGACTCAGTGGACAAAAAGAGATAAAAAATTGTATTTCAGTGTTGGTTTTTGCAAATTAAAGTCCAGTTTTGAAAAACACAGGCAACGTTCCTTCTAAATTTATCTCTGCTGTGCAATGATCTCTTTTGTCTACGTGTGGGTGGAGTTTCAGCCAAAACCTGGAAATAAATAGGTGTTAACCTCAGCTGCTGCTGTGTGGCACTGATGAGGCTCTGCATGTATGCACCTTGCAGGGAACATGGGAAACAGGCAGTACATTATGTGAATAAGAGGGATATAAACAAGGCACATGGTGTAGCCACAGAAGAGGGGCTGCATGGAACAGGAATGAGAAAAATGTATCTACATATTAATACTTGGTAGTGCACTTCCAATGGCATTATTATTAATAAAGTAATGACCATTCAAGATGTTGATAGCATTCATGTTATGGCCAACCTTGGAAGAGGTAGAAGGAGATGATTTGAACTTTATGTCACCAAGAGCCCCATGGTGCAGTGGTTAAAATGGCTGCACTGCAGGTAAAATTTTATTCACGACCTGGGGTTCAATCCCAGGTAGCCAGTTCATGGTTGACTCAGCCTTCCATCCTTCCGAGGGTGGTAAAATGAGTACCCATCTTGCGGGGGGTGGATGTGTAGCCTGCATTACTGTAATTAAAACTGTAAACCTCCCAGAGATTACTTCAAGTGGTATGGGGCAGTATGTAAGCAGAACACTTTGCTTTGCTTCAAGACTTGAATTTTCAGAAGTATGGTTTTCTTCTAATTCCATTGATATGGTGTGGAGATGGAAATGGGAAACTAGGAAGATGATAGCTGGTAATGAACATCTGGGAGGACTATGGCATGCTTAACACTGGCAGTGAATGTTGAAATGTTGATTATATTAACATCCTTGTAATCCTGCCTGTAGGCAGATGGAAAAGTATGTGAGTTTTCAACTATCTGGGATGCTTTTGCTGTAGATTTCCTAAATAACTGAGGGGTAATAAATGACCCAATGGATTCCTTCCAACTCATGAATTCTCTGATATTTTCAGCTGTACATAGTTATTTTCTTTTGTAAATTGCTTGGGCTTTTAAAACATAATAATAATAGCTAATCTCATTGTCTTTAGTAGGCATGTATTTTTGGTTTTATTGTAAAAGTGATGGAAATTTACCTATTTCCCCCCTTAGAGATATTCCATTTCCTCATAATCACTTAGCTGGAATCCTCCTTCCTCTAATGGGAAAAAATTCCTGTTCATGCAGGCTTAACGTCAAGATACACCCACATAAATGTGCCAGGCACCATGACCAGCATCAGGGCATTGGTCTATTTCAGTGATGGCGAACCTTTTGGAGACCGAGTGCCCAAACTGCAATTCAAAACCCTCTAATTTTTTTTGCAAAGTGCCAATTCAGTAATTTAACCTGTATACAGGTGGCTATGAAGGGGCGATGTCGGATGCCCACAGAAAGGGCTCCGAGTGCCACCTTTGGCACCCGTGCCATAAGTTCGCCATCACTGGTCTATTTGATTGCATCATTGGTTATGCAATGCCCACTGCAAAAGTGGAGCGACGTGCCAGGATTAGTGCTTTGTGGAGAGCACTTCTGCCTTGGCGCTGTTATAGCTACTGCTGGAATGTCATCCAGCAACTCTGCCAGATGCTATTGCCCCTTGTCCCCTCCCCCAAAAGTAACTTTCCTTCTCTGTGTTGCCTGAGAATGACTAACACAGAGACCAACCTTAGGTATTAAACTCTCCGACCTCTCTGTGACATTTCTGAGGAGTCCTCCTGATTACTATTTCTAAAATACTTTCTTTTCTCCTTCCTTTAATTCCCATTTCAATGAGTGATGACATCTAATGCACACAATTATGCAGTAATAATAGCAAGGATCACGTTCTAGTTCAGCTGGGTGAAATGATGACTGCCAGCCAGCTCTTCCAGAGAACTTCCTCACCAGGTGAACATACTGTACCTGTCAGTAATAACAATTAAGTAATGAGCTTTTGCACTTGAGAACTACGTGGAATGTAAATGAGCTCAAACGTAGTGGCTGGGGTAGTGAAGAGGAGGGTGAATTCAATTTGTACGCTTTCAAACGGTGGATGTGTCTTTCAGCTCAGTGCCATTTTGTTCGTCTTTGGAGGAGAAGCATCCAGACATAATTTCATATCAAATGCAACCTCATCCAGAATCCAGCTGCCCAAAGTCAGGACATATCCAGGTAAGGGAGGTTGGAAATGGTTCTTATATTTAGTGGGATTTCTTTTGCCTCTCACTTGAGCGATTCTTCCGTTCACATTGATTGGCATTCCTTCTCCTATAGGAAGGGTCCAGACAGGTATTTGGATCACCCCAATTTGTTCCCCATTTGATTAATGTCACTCCTCTTCCTGCCCCTTCCCCTGCCTTTCCCCCCACACCCTCTACTCAGCAGATCACAGTGACTTTCCTTTTTGTTGTTGTTAAATAAAATAAGCAAAAAAGCAGAAGAGCGATGCATCTACCTTGCATGGTACACATAATGGTCCAAACGTATCTTATCTAGAATAGCGCTACATCAAAAAAAAAATACTATTCTGGAAATAAATAGCTAAAGTAGATGAAAATAGAGGTGGGGGTCCTCCATGGTCCCTTTCAATGGCACAATCCACCAAATACACCATGGGAGTGTCACCGCTCAGATGACTCTGCCCACGGCTCCATTTTGCTGCCAACTAACCCTCCACACTGGCTACAGAGTGATCTAGCTAGGAGTGCTCCAAATCAGCCCCCAAAAAAGAGTGGCCCTTCTGCTGTGGAAAAAAAAGGAGCATGACTGCTCTTAAAAAGGGGCCCCGGATGGATTGCTCTAAGTCAAAAAACATGTGATAACCATAAACCAGACATTACCAAAAACGATTCCAATAGCATGCTATTCTGCTGCTCTTTTTTGAATGACAAAACCATCGGCCAATGGCTGTGCTGAGTGTATTATTCTGTGGACGGTAGTTCAAACAAGTAAGTTTTCTGAGCTCTGCATTTATGTCACAAATCCTTTGGTCAGAATCCTTTTACCTACCTGTGACAGCGTAAGTGATATGGCATAAACCACGGGGGCAAATTGTTGCTAGTTGAGGAGTTGACTCTTGTAGTCCATACTGTGCATCAAGACATGCACAATGAGAAATACAGCCATCGCCTCCTTCATTACTGGCAATTGCCCACTGAAATTTACACCATCTGATTCACACCGGTGTGCTAAGTAATAGGGTTCTGACCTTTAATTTTCTCTTTAGTTTTCAAATTTGATGACATTTCATCATTAGATCTGATTTTCTATTTTTAAATTATATGGCTAATTACTTCTAATTAATCAGTCAGATGTATTTTTATTGCAAAAATGTAACTATTATCAACACCTTACATGTTCAACACCTGTGCTTATTAAGGTTATTATCACCTTGGAAACTCATTACCAAGTGTGAACACTATGATCAATCCCATCTCAAGCTCTGTTCTTGGTTTTGCTCCCATAACAACAACATGTGTATTGCATATCATGGGGGGCAACACAAGGTTTGTGGGAACCAATTTGTTCCTGGGGTCAGAGTGTGTTTCCCAGAACTCCTGGCCTCATTTCATTTCATTTCATCATCATCATCTTTTTTAAAAATATTCAAGATGCCCCCTTCTGCTTTCTAACAGGTGTTGCAGGGGGATTCCCCATGTTGGAGGCCATATCTAAATACTCAGATTATTGGCCACTGGAAGGTGCAGGGCACTTATTTTCTCAATTCCTTCCCCACGTCATTAAAAAAGGAAATGGGTCTGTACACTAAATATCACATAAATCTTTTTAATTGGAGTGCTATGGGAGCAGGTGTGGCCATGGAAGGTCCAAATTGAAAGCATCCTACCCTCAGACACCCATTCCTGCAGTTTATCAAATCCTATGGCCCAGACGTGTGTTCAGTGGGACTGTGTACACAAAAAGATAAGAATGAAACAAGATTTTCATCACAAAACTGTTTTTCTTTCTCCTTCTGCTGTTGGCGAAGCAAACAAACACAGCAGTGGCCACACTTAAAACTCTCTTTGCTTGACTTGCTGGGCCAAAATAATCAGCATGATCCTGAAGTGTGGCATAGTTCCAAGGCTGAGGGTGACTCTGGTAAAATGCTTCCAGGTCAACCTTCTATGTCTGAGGGTTAGGTGAGCTTATCCAGTGGTGGTAGCTTCGTGGTGCAGTGATTAAATTGCAGTGTTGCAGTCAAAGCTCGGCCCATGATTTGACTTCAGTCCTGATGGGCTCAGATAGTTGATTCAAGGTTGGCTCAGCTTTTTTCAAGGTGGGTAATGGAGTACACAGCTTGCTGGGGGTGGGGGAGGTCCAGACTTCATAATTAAACTGCACACTGCCAAGAGAGTGCTTTAAGCACTGTGGTGTGGTATATAAGCAGCACACTTTGGTTTTGCTTTGTCCACATGGCTCAAGTCTGTAATCGATAGCGAGTAGTCCAAGGATGGGGAATCTTTGGCCCTCCAGCTATTTTGGCTCACAACCCCATCAGCCTCATCAGCATTAGAAACGCCTTTTCCTTAAAGACAAATTGCCTTAAAAATAACTGGCCACTTTTCAAATCACTTTTTCTGAAGAGCCCCCTTGGCCACGCCCATTTTGACCACTGTGTCTGTTTTTCTTGCAATGACCACTGGGGGTGGTGTTTTTTTAAATTGGTTCCTGCACCCCCCTTTAAAGCGATTTGGTTATATTATGCCGCCTTTTTTGGTTCCCCCCTGTTTCTGCCATTTCCCTGCCGTAGTTTAAAGCGGTTCAGCCAAGTACGAACAAGGAAGCCAATTGCTAAGCAACTGCTGAGGTGCGGACTGCCGAAGCGCTGTAGTGACCACGTGACCGCGGGAGGAGATAAGGCGATGCAAAATAAAAAGCGGCTGCTCAAGGAAGTGCAGTAGCGGCATTAGGCACAATGAAAATTGCTGTCTAAAACATCTGGAAGAACAAAAGGTTCCCCACCTGAGGAACACATCTGGCACACTCAAGCACCCATGTTCTTCTGTTGTGCTATGATTTTTCACACTGACAGTGCCTATTCTGTTTCTTTTCTTTAGCTGCCACACCTCTGGCCTCCTTACCTGTTGACTTTTGCCTCATAAGGCCTGTGATTCCTTAGCTTTCCAGCTTTTGTACATACAAGGTCTTCCTTAATAGATATTGTCTGCCCTGGAAAACTGGGCATTGCTCCCTTTTCCAGTATATGATTCATGTACAAACATGCTGTTTTTTGTTTTTTTCTGGGGGGTTTTATGGTTTCATTCCACCAGCAGGAATTCTGGGAACATCCCATGACATCACCCCCATGACACATATCCAATCAGTATCAAAGGCTTCACCACTGCTGTCACCAATGATCACAAGCAGAGTACAATATAGATGGGTATATTAAAGGAGCATGATGCTGAAAGAAATTAATTCTGTATAACCATAGACTTTTCTACCAAGAACTTTCCTGTATTAGGCTATATGAGGGGTCAGAAGTAGGCCAGGAGTATATAAAATGAATAAGTTTCCAATAGGCTTTTAAAAACTTTATTTTCCCTTCATTTCCTCCTTATGCTGCCATGAAATTTTCTTTGCTGATTGCTGACAAGTTTTTGAAATGAAACAACATGTCAACCCCTTTTTTTCTGGGAAAAAGGAGAAGATGGCACTGCTCAACATTTTGAAACACTAAATTAATCATGAAATTGGAAGAAAAAGATGCACTTCTGTTAACTTCACGCCCTGCGGGACTGCTCTCCTTTTAAATTGGGGACAGGGAGGTAATCTTGGGCAGCTAGCTTCCTGGTAATCAGTAAAAAAGCAAGAGTTTAAAAAGCATCCAAAATGAAACTTCAGAGCCTTTTGGTAAATCTAAATAACTTGGAATTTGGTTGTATGAACCCTGGGAACATAGCTGTATAAAAGTCAGAACAGAGATGGCCTGGAGTAGCTTCCTTAAGATGAAGTATGTCATATGCAACACAGATATTTAAACTAGCTTTAAGTATGCACACTGTAGAATACTATGCATTTTCTTGGTTGTGTTTGATGGCATGGACCAGCGGGCTGCAAAATGGCCTATTTTTTTTAAGCATACGTAACATAGATGCTAAGAATTTCATGTTGCTAAGAATTTTTGAAGGGTCAAGAGGTTGAACAACAAAGAAGTGTTAAAAAGTGTGCATGCAGATGAAGAAATCATAAAACACATGTAAAGCAGAAAGTTAGAATGCATTTATCATGTAATAAGAAACAGAAGAGTATATCTTGTTAGAATTGATTAAGCCAGATAAAATAAAAGGAAAAAAGAAGTGCAAGAAGAAAAGGACTGGCCGAAGAACCCTTGGATAGGACACAAGGCCCCTAGTCCATGTCCCTTTAAATGCAGATTAAATTTGTAGATAAACCATGTCTAAAAATGCTGTCCCCATGGCCACCTGGCTTTTTGAAAAAAAGAAAGAAAAGAAAACCTTGGTAATGCCCCATTAAGCGAGGTTTCCAATACTTACCGGAGAGGTAGGGAATTTTTTGCCTCACTTAAAAAATCCACCTTTTAAAGAAGCAGAGATCGTGGGGCCCAATAGATGATCCGGGTTTCTTTCTTCTGTTTTTCTCATAGCGCCGACCGACTATTCCTGGGGCCAATCGGTGCTGGCTTTTTATTTTTTTAATTTCCCCTCAGCCACCTAGCGACAGGCAGCTGGATTGGGGGCTGTTTGTTTTAACTTTCCCTACCCTCCTAGCACCAGCCAGCTGGTCCTTTTTAAAATCCTAGCACCACCTGCTGGCCATGCGGCTGAACTGCGCTTAAAAAAACATCTTTGTACGTGGGAACTGCTATCCCA
Source organism: Phrynocephalus forsythii (assembly GCA_029282475.1). NCBI lineage: Eukaryota > Metazoa > Chordata > Lepidosauria > Squamata > Agamidae > Phrynocephalus > Phrynocephalus forsythii. The sequence goes on along the minus strand of JAPFRF010000005.1, from coordinate 109,849,699 downwards.
CACCTTCAGTCACATGATGGGATGAAGAGGAAAAGCCGGACCTTCAGAAGATCAGGATCTTCCCCAGGTGAGATAGCAGCCATACACACCCAAAGTTAACATACCCTTGATCATGTCTAGTACAGATGGGCATGAATCAAATTAGGAACCAAGAGACTGCAAGAAACCAGGCTGGTTTGCAGTTCAGTTTGTGGTTCAGCTCATGGACTCCATTTAGCCAAAACACAAAGAAACACAAAACTTCTTTTCCGCTTGGCACTTTTTTTGCCATTCACCTGATGGGTGAGTGCATGCACAGAGACAGCAGACCCAGCCTCCTAGCAGTGAAGGAAGAGAAGAAGGCTGCAACACCAGGTAGAGAGGCAACAGCAGCAGTGGGAAGGGGGCAGGAGATTAGGTTTTCCTCCTCCCCAGACAGAAACAGGAAAAACAAATAACAATCTGATTCATTTTTCCACGTTTTGGAGATGTTTTGTGGTTCGTGCCCAGCTCTAATATCCAGTCTCAGGCAGGAGAGGAACAATATCAACAGGCAATCCCTAGCATTCTCGCCATACTGATTTCAAATTTTACCGTAAAGAGTGTGTGGCACAATTTATAAAAACAAAAAACAACCCCCCCCCCAGGATGAAATGGAAATTTGAGGGCACACCTTTCTATGTAACAAAGTATAAATAATTCCTCCCCTTGTTTTATTTACTTAAAACAAATATTTATCTGTTTATTCTGACAACCATAATCATAGTTCATAAAGCTATTCTCTCTGAATTCGGAAGGGAGTATAGATCACCAGTAAACCACTTGCTTTGTTTCCAGAATATTGCAGGATCAGTCTTTGATATCCATAGTTAAAAACACCCACCTTGGCTTCCCTGGTGGAAGGGAGATGAGGAATAAAGGTGACTAAATAAGCCATTGTATTAAGAGTATTAAGCCATTGATGTTGAGTTCTGTTAATACTCTAGGGTATGTATTACGTTGTTCTTATAAATGGTATGGGCGTACTCCCACGGAACTTCTTAAAATAGTGTCTGGCCATGAGATTTGGGACAACCAAGAGACACGAAAGCTATGTTGGGATCACAGGTTTCACTTCCGGTCCTCATACAGAGAGAGAGAGAGAGAGAGAGAGAGAGAGAACACTAAAGGCCTATAAGAAAACCTTCTGAGGAAATTAGGCTATGAAAAGGGTCTCTGCATCTTTTGAGTAATGAGACTGGGAAAATGGGAACGCATTTCCCACTTACTCATTTCTCACTGTACGGCATTCCGATTTCATGACACTCCATAATAAATCATTGCTTATCACTCACATGGGAGCGTAACATGGCTGAAGTTAAGATTCGTTAGCGATTATAAAGAAGAAACATGAATTGCTCTGTATCAGAGCTTTTTGATCATCTTCCGGCCTGCTGCAGGCACTCTTCTTCATTGTTATATTTACTGTAAGTTTTGTTTAAGGCATGAATAAAAAAAGAGGAGGAAAGCACGGGGAAATATGAATAATGTAAATATGTTTATTTGTCTTATTTATGCATCGATGTATAAGCATTTGGCAATTACTCTGCATAGTGGTTTGCATCTGGTATCAGAAAGAAAGAAGGGGAGCTGAAGAGAAAGGAAGGAAGAGATGGCAAAATAAAAGAAAATAAAAGAACAGGCAGATCTGATACTGGAAAGCTGTTAATAGCATTAAGTGCCTACAGATGAAGGCGGGAAGGAGGGCAAGGGCTACGGCTTTCAAGAAAAGGCTAATTTGCAGAAGCACTGGGAAATCCACCATTGACTGGGCCTCTAGACAGCTAAGTGTTTGCTAAACCAAGCACTGCTTCTACAATCACAGCTCTGGAGAAAGTAATCCAAAGTTCTTCATCCTTTACCTGCTCTCGGACCTGAAGGAATTGTTTTTTTTTTAAATGGGACAGTTGCCTCAGGCAGCAGAATTCGAAGGGCCTTGTATGGGGCCCTACGCAGTTCGTCGTCCTATGCTTCCTTTGACCGCCAACGAGGGAAGGCATGCATGGAGAATTTTATTGCCTCATATGCTGAAATGGAGAACCAGTGAGCTGTAGTGGTCAGTGTTGGGCTACGACTTCGGGAGTGTGGCTTCACATCCTCTTTTGGCCATAACATTCAGTGCGAAAGCTTGAACCAGTCATGCTTTCTTACTTTTGCCTACCTCTTAGGCTTATTGCAAGGATAGAGAGGGGGAAGCTATCCTTCCCAGAGCTTATGAGCTTACCAAAGCTCATAAGATGAATGAAATTACCAGAAGAAAGGTGAGCTATAAATGTAAAAGAAAAAAAAAGCAAAGTGTCCTGCAATTAAAGCACTTTCTGGGCAGTTTTACAATTTGTTTATGCAGCCAACCCACTGTGCCCCCACCCACCCACAAGCTGAGTACTCATTTTAGCAACCTCGGAAGGATGGAAAGCTGAGTCAACCATGAGCCGGCTATCTGGGATTGAACTCCAGGTCGTGAGCCCAGTTATAGATGCAGTACATCAATTTAACCACTGCGCCATAAGGGTCTTAAATGTAGGAAAGGGGAAGTATTAAAGTAGAATGGAGCTGCAATAAACAAACAAACCAACACATGAATAAATAAATATACAATCACTAGGCAATCACTAGGGTCTGTATAACTGGGTTTTTTTGTCTTGTTATTTGTACTTATCATTAGTTGTTCTATGCCTCTTGCCAATTATTATTTTTTTTATTTTTATTTTTTATTGTTCTGGGGCATTTTTGTCTTCTCAATTATTATTATTATCTTGTGGATTTCTTGTGTTTTTATGTGAACTGCCCAGAGTTCCCTCTGGGAAATTGGCGCGGTATATAAATATAAAAATAAATAAATAAATAAAATACAGTGGTACCTCTTAAGACGAATGCCCTATAAAATGAAAAACTCGTAAGATGAATGAAATTTCCTGGAATAGGCAAAACTCGTAAGATGAATTTTGCCTATGGGATGTCTCGTAAGATGAATTCAATGCATTACTATGGGAAATCATGTTAAACCACATTTCATAGGATGAAATTTTCATGAAACAAATTGACCCGTAGAACGAATTAAATTCATCTTAAGAGGTACCAATGTACAAAGAAAGAATTTGGTTCAGACTGGGTATTGGAGACTTTGGCTTTAATAGTGTAGCCAAATATCCTGGAATTTGCTCTGGGTATAAAACAGAATTCAATTTGGAAAAAACTGACCACACGACAAATACATTTAAATCAATCCTGCCTTTTTTGTGCCCTTCACACCACCACCACCACCACCACCACCACACTATTGTGAGCTTCTACTTTTTTTCAGGCCAGAATTATTCATGCAAATCATTTAGAGTTTTGGATATCTGAACATTCTGATATTTTTAAAATTCTAAATCCAAAGGGATGTGCTTCCAAATTCCTAATCCAAATTTTAGTGCTAACATTAGGAAGAACTTCATGATGGGTTAGAGGTGTTCGGCAGTGGAATATGCTGCCACAAAGGGTGGTGGAACCTCCTTTTTGGTGGTTTTTAAGCAGAGGCTGGATGGCCATCTGTCGGGAGTGCCATGATGGGGGTTCCTGCATGGCAGGGGGTTGGACTGGATGGCCCTTGAGTTCTCTTCCTACTCTATGATTCTATGATTCTACATTCCTCCTAGATTCAAATCTCCTGCAGCACTCACTGATTCGCTATTTCTTTGGAATGCCCAACTGATAGTGCCGGCTGGAGTAATAAAAGTGAATCAGTGGGAATTGCTCAGTGTTGACTCACCTTTCAGTGACTGATTCAATGGATCCCCTCCAACTGGCATTGCCAAACAGCCTATATAATTCATTGATAATAAAATAGGATTTGGTAAGTCTCTGTGTGTGTGTGTGCAAAAAGAAATGAATCACTTACTAGGCTAGGATTAGACAGTCTATTGCTAATTTTATCATAAAAGATGGCAGGCGGGCTATTGAAACAGGGGATAAATATTTGACAATGCTGTTAAGGCAACTTTGCTAACGATTTTTGAACAACCTCCAACTGAGGTCTAAATGTCTTCAATATCCATAAACAACTCTATGCTGTCCAATTAGGAAGACAAAGACGTAGAGGCATGTCAGGAAGATTTGCATGGTTAAGTGTCTGAGATCACAGAGATGATGAGGTATTGTTCGGGAGGGAATTTTCAGGGTGAGTACAGTGAATACCACATGGAATGGATGACGATCATTACAATATTACAAAGTCTTACACCTTCCCAATTACCAGCAGGTTTCATTAATTACAGAAGCATTTCCCTAATAGAGTCCCCCCCCGCCCCTTCGCCTTATCACATCATTCCCTCTGTCTACCTAAAATGCACAACTCAGCAGCTGATCACCTGTGAAAAACTGGGGCTGCCCAGTGGCCTGCTCGAAGGGAAATAAGAATGAATAAATGAAGAAATAAATAAACAAAGAAGCAACTGGATCTGAAACAAAGATGGAAGAAAATGGGATGGTGATTCAAACATGTAGGAGCTCCTGAAAGGGTACTGAGCAGCTACAATTGAGGGGGAAGATGATGGGAGCAATAGCAGGGGCATATGCAACCTGCCATGCTTAAAACCCGGGGGGGTATCCTTCCACCAACCCCCTGAAGGCAGAAACGAAGAAGCTGCATGGAAAAATGGCAGTCACTTAAGAAGTGCTAGATGGAGGTTTTGCTAGTCAAGTTGGGGGACTCTTACGAGCAGAGGACACATACAGACACTACCAATTCAGTTCCATTAACTATAATGTGGGAAGCATTTCCCCCTGCTGTCTTCGTGTTACTATCAGCAGCATTATCTGTATAAACTGCTTTTACAATTACGCTTAATGACTTGTCTAGCTACAAAGAGTCGGCGGGCAGCCTCCAAGCTCGTTTTCATTTTAAATACGCCAACGGGAGCGACGATCCTAACCCTTCAGCTGCTTGCCACTAACAAAGCAAAAATGAGACAAAAAAAGATGATGCAAATATTTTGAAATCATCACCAAGAGGGTTCTCCCAAGTCCCTCCTTTCCAGTCTCTGGGCAGCCAACAGTTCCCAGTGATTTCTACTACATTTTCTACCTATTATTTCATGTAATGGCATTCCTTAAATTTTAAATTAGCTCCGAAGAATAAAAATAATTGAATTCCTGCTGTTTTGTGTACATAGAGGGTGACAGGAGCTAATGTGATAATTTAAACTGTAAATGAGTCTTCACTTTGTGTTCATTAATTACAGCTAATTACTGAATTACAAACCTTCTTGGTTAGGCACTGTTATGTATTCATGTAGCATGTTAGACCTCCAGCTGGTAGAAAACTGTTTTATAGACTTACAAGCTGACATGCTAAGCTACTATGGGAACAATTACATTTGTTGGGGGGGTGGAATGGAGGAAGGAGTAGTAGAAAAACCAAAAACATATTAAAGATAGAATGTTTTGAGTATAATCAACTATGTCAAACTCAGCTCTGAGACAAGAAATTATTCTGCATAACAAACAGAATTTCCTGAACATTTCACTGCTTATTGACATCCACATTTTAAATAACAGGACTTCATTCCCATGTTCCAGCAGCTAAGAATACTTCATACTGTATTGCCTGTGTTTTCATTCCAGAGAAGTTCAAGAAAGACTAAATAGCTCCCTTTAGTCTCAATGCCAATTTTCTCTTCTAGGATGGTTACTTCACGTCCACTCTCATCCTGGGAGGAAATTTGTTGCGTGTTGATGTCGGTTGCGGTCACATGGTCTTCTTCCGGTTCTGTCCCTGTTCCCGTGTATGCACGTGTGTGATTGATGACTGTTTCTGCCCATCCTCGTTCCGTGATGAGATGTGAAATTCCATGCCTTTGTTCTCCTTTTTTTTTTTGGCCCGACCTTCCGTTTTTCGATGTTTCGATTCTCCGAAGCCTTGCCTTCAATGCGTTATGGAGCTAAGTTTGAGGCATTTGTCTTTTAATCTCTCTGCACTGTGTTGCTGACTCCATAGGGAATGTACTGGCGAATGGCACTTCACACTCCTTCCACTAGATGGAGAATGGCACATTGCGTGACGAGCCTTACCTCACGGGCACTCGTCTCGGAACGAGAAGCGAGACGAGGAGATTCCCGAGGCCAGGGAGGGGAATCTCTCATCCCGCTTAGATTGCAGTTCAGGAGGCGTGGTCAGGACGAACTCCCCTCGTCCTGCAATGGACGTCCGGTTAGATTTCTTCATACTGGTCCCCAGCAGGACCACGAACAGCGATGAGATGGATGTGAAGTATCAGCCTAGGTAAAGAGCCTCAAAATGGCACAGTGCATCAGCTAAAACTCTGCTCACAACCTGGGGTTCAATCCTAGGTAGCTGGCTCAAGGTTTGCTCAGCCTTCCAGACTTCTGAGGTTGGTAAACTGAGTACCCAAGTTGATTCTGTGTAACCTGCATAATTAAATTGTAAACCACCCAGAGAATGGTTTAAGCAGTGTGGGGCAGTATATAAGTAGCACACTTTGCTTGAGGTGAAGCACAAGCTGACACCACTCTAATGGTCCATGTACAGAGGCTGCTTGAATGGCTCTTCAGCTGCTGTCAATAGAATGACATTCTTTCTGAGGAAAGCAGAACAGGTTGGGGAGAGGATGCACTCATCATCACATAACTCCTATCGTGTAACAGAGGAAAATATCCATAAGGCTTAGAAAGAGTAACTATTTTTGCCCACAACGTATTTCCCTTCAGGCATATGCTTAATTTTACCTCAAGACATGGTAGTCCCACATCACATCATGCCCCAAATATTGCGGTCCAGCTATATTGCGGGATCTGCCATCCCCTCCTCTTTGGGGAGCAGCAACCTTTGCGGAGGCCTCCCGACTCAGCTGTAGCTGCAATGGAGGCTTCCGGGCCCCGGAAAGGCTTCCTGGCCCAGTTCTGGAAGCTTCCACTGTGGCCGCTGCTGGGACTGGAGGCCTCCACAGCCATGACCTCCACTGGAGGCCTCTGCAGGGAGGGGTGTACTGACAGACATAGGAGGAGAACCAGCCAGCCAACAGCAGCGAGAACCAGCCAGCCAACAGCAGCCACTGTCTGCCTTTCCCCTCACCCATCTGCTCACTCGTTGGCCAGCCCCTTCCCACATTCACTGGTTGGCTCCTTCCTTCAATGCTTCTTACTTTCCCAGCCATCCCACCGCACCAGAAAGCGGTCAAGTGGGTCGCTGGGGGTGGCATAGCTGAGAACAGATCCCTTTGGAGGAGCCTTTAGCTGGGGCAGCAGCAGCGGTGGCTTCTCCTCCATTTCCCCTCCTTCCCTCACCCTTCCATCTTTCACCTAAGCATGATTTTTCCTCCGCCTGCCCACTCAACAGCTTTCCGGCATGGCTGGGAACGGATGTCTGTCCCTCAGCCAGCTGAGGCAAAAGAAGGAAGGATGAGGGAAGGAGGGCCTCCAGACCCAGCCATGACCACAGTGGAGGCCTCTGGACCCCACCCAATATGCAGACACCATCACCGCAATGGTGTCCACATATTGCAGGTTTTCATTTATTGCGGGTGGTTAGAAAACGTAACGCCCACGATAAACAGGGGACTACTGTGTATCTTTGAATCCTAGATGTTAGGGATAAACAACCTTGGATGATGCCTCCCCTTATAGCTATCTGCTTACTAGCTTTTTGGAGGCACCTTGGCAAACAGGACAACCCAACAGGGCTCTTCTTATGTTGTTGTCATTTATCTCTTCTGCTTTGCTCTTATGACAGTGAAGAAAAGTACCAGCTATATCATGCATTAAGTATAATGTACCTTCCCTAATATGAGCGGATTATAGCTTGGGCTGGCTGAGAGTTATAGAACTTGCTGTGCAACTTACAGTATCTGGAGGCCATCTGCTTTGGGCAGGCTAGAGTAAATCATAGAATGAATGTATTTGTAAAAGCCTGCAAGGATCTTTCTCTGAACACACATTTTCTTCTATATTTGTCTCCTGGAGGACAGTAACTGAATTTTGACACTTTAGTGTTAAAAGAAACACACGTAGTGGTGGATCAAGGACAGAGTGGAGGAACCAAAATTTGGAGGGTGCTCAATCACAAGACACAGGCGACTATTTATGATCCTATTGAAATAAATTTCATTTAAAAGATAAATGGAATGTGGAATTGTGACCAACAGGTTATGTGCAATTATGGTGGTCAAAATCCTGTTGAGTAAATGATGGCTCTGTAAGGATGATGATGACATCACTAGTAAGGGGGATTTCAAGGAAGAGTTCCTGTTTTGATCTTTGAGAGGTCTCCTGACTTGTTCCCACTCACGTAATCATTATGATTGTGGGAGACCCAAGTCACCTTCTGTATCAAACCAGGGACTCTTTAATTACTGGCAACCTGCTGCTATCAGTAATGTCATCTATTCAAGAAACAGCTGGTAATGCAAGGATTCATGCTTCAGCTCAAAGGTTTATTTCGCCAAGTCACCAACATTGAGACTGATTGTGGCTGAACTGCAGGTTAGGTGGAGGAGATCAGAAACCGAGACAGGGAGTCCTTAATTATTAGCAGCCTTCCCATCCTGATGATATAATTTCTGGTAATCACTTGAAATAAGATTTTGGCCAGTATGCATCAGAAAACTGGGGTGGTTTATGGATTGCAGATTGCTATGCCACATCTATTACTTTCTAGTGTGAGAAATCTCAGCTAAATAAATCCACTGAAATCAGTGGGATTTATCTTGCTTGTGTCTAGGGATGGGGACTCACAACTCGTGACTTGCTTCAACTTGCATTTAAATCATAATCGTGACTTAAATTGGACTCTGGGTTTTCTGGGGTGACTTGCAACTGGACTTGCAGACCTTTCATAGGGATGCTCTAGCCTGCCATAGTCAGAGGGAAGGTCCTCTGATCCACCTCTTCCTGTGTCACTGCCCAGCAGATTGTGTGGGGAGCAGCAGCCTTGTCATCGAACAGAGGCATCAGCTTCATGTAGGATAATGATGAAGAGGTGAACAGTGGGAGGCCCGAGTCTTTTGTACCATGTCCTGCCCCCAAGCATCAGGGGGTGGGGCAAGTGATTTGTGACTCAGACTTTGGGCTTGGAACTTGGGGCATGGTACCAAAGAATTGGATTTGGGCTTGGACCCTGGTTCCCAAGATTCATACTTGGACTTGAAGCTTTGCATCAGATCCAATCTGCTGCCCGGAACCCGAGTGGGAAGTTCAAAGGTTGGCCGGCCAGGAGAGTCCACCACCACCACCACCGAGCGTTACTAGCTGGCCTGTGGCAGTGGTGGCGGTAGCAAGGAGGAGGAGGCAGACAGCATCAGCGGCAGTAAGTTTTAATTTTATTTTTTTACCCTCCTCGCTCCACCGCGATGGCATCCGCATATTGCAGGTTTTCATTTATTGTGGGTAGTTAGAAAATGTAACCCCCATGATAAACGGGGACTTTACAAGAGCTTTTTAGCAGCCGTAGGATAATCTGGCAGTTTCATTACTAAAACAAAAACACCCTCTTTGTTTATCTGTACAAAGAGAGAAGGAATAGGGGGGATAAGATGCTGAGTGAGGCTTCTGTTGATATTTTTTTCAAATTCCCCAATCAAGTTGCATCCCCCAAAAAAACACCTTCAAATCTAATTCAAACAGCTCAATAGGGCTTGAAAACTAGACTCAAAGCAAGATCACAAGATAGAGGATGAGAATGTATGGTAAGTACTACAGTAAATGTAGAAAACAGGCGTCTTTGTGGCTGAAGGCAGGAGATATGACTAGCCTATGTCCTAATCACAACATCAAAATGACTTACAGCTGGACAATATTCATGAGGACAAATTTCACCCTCAGCCATGTTCAGAGACTCATAAGCAAATCTAGATTTGATGGAAAGTTCTCCTTTTGCACAGACATGTCTTACACAAGATTGCATAAGGCACTTAGTCATTTACACTGTATCTGTTCCCTACTATTTTTTTTACCTCATACCTCTTTGTTAACCCCTTATAACCATGGAGTAACATTATTCATTCCCCTACCCAGAGAAAGATGAGGAATTATTCAATTATTTCTGGAGGACAGAGTTTCCTACTAGCAGGAAACTTTTTCCCTCTGCTATCTTGGCTTTTCAATCAAAAATGGTTGTTGCAACTGGCAGGTAGCAACAGAAGATGAAGCAGTGGTAGTAGTGGTGGCAGCTGTGCTGGTAACCTGGCTACCATTTTGAATCCTCCATGGTCCCTCAGACTGAGCATCATTCTTGTACAAGGCACTTCTATGCAAAAAGAAGTGGAGAATATTCAGATAATAGTGGCTTCCCCTTTCTAGGGAAATGAGCAGAATACAAATCTAATAATAACATCATTAATATTAATAATAATTACTAGAGATGGGCACGACTCATCAAAAATAATTTTAATTACACATTGCATTGAAAAGAATGCCAACGAAACAAAAATTTTTCGTTTTCGTTTTGTTTTTTGTTTTGTTTTGTAACGAAAACAAAAACGAAAAATGTGCAAAAAACCCCTGAAAAACGAAAATGAACTGAAACAGACCCCTAAACGAAAAACGAAAAAAAAATTTGAGTCGTGCCCATCTCTAATAATTACATGCAGTCAAGCTGATTCCAACTTATTGTAACTATTTTCAAGATTTTCTAGAGAATACACAGAAGTGGTTTACTGTTCCCTTCTTTTTGGCAGGGGGCATCCTGGCATATGCAACTTGCCAAGGCCTCACAGACTAGATCTACTCACAGGAGGCACAGTGGGGAATCGAACTCCTGACCTTTGGCTCCGCAACCAAGATACATAACCCACTGAGCCAGCTCCTAACATCTTTTAGAAAAGACATCTTCTGCAGAATTTCATCTCAGTTTTAGAAACTCAATAGAATGAGACAGGAATGAGTGAACTGTAGTTCACTCATGTAGCAACTGTTCTGTTGTGTCCTGAGTTCTGGGTCTGTGATCTGGACCACATCTGGAGCAAAGTGTGATGGAAGAAAGAGTTGGTTTGTCAACACCCCCAATATCTTTTCATAGGAAGAGGGGGAGGCTATGCAGATGAAAGGTGTGTGTGGGGGGGGGCAGGATAGAATCACACCTTCTCTTTTATTCACCAAGGTTTTGATTCCCTTTTTGAGCATGATCCGCCGATCCGTAATCAAGGGTTAATTTCACAGCTCGCTGCTTCATCTAGCATAATATCCATTCAGACTAATTAAATCTGTCTAATAATGTGAGTGTCTTTGTCTTTGTTCTTCCCATTCTTTGTTTTACACCCTTCACATCTCATCTCCAGAACTACACGCCATCACATCCTACACTGACAAGCAGAATCCATCCCTAAAATTAAAACATTCCTGACCTATCTGTGATGACAAGGCGAGCAAGCTTCACAGCGCTGCGGCCCATGAAGGGAGCTGACACATTTGTTTTTAATTTCAAAAGAGTAGAAAGTGAAGATCTGACCCTGTCAATCAGACCCCATGACAAGTTTAATCATTGCTGCCCCACAAAATCACGGCTAAATAGGAATGCAAATAATGTATCACAGGGCTCTTATAAATGCTAATCAAGGAGAAGTAATCAACTGACAATTTCACTGATCTCTTTTCTGAAGGAGTTAGTCAACGCACTGTCTCTGGGCCACAAAAAGAAGAAAAGACAAAAAAAAGGCAAAATATGCTGTTTCCTGTAGAAATGGGGTGAACCAACCACTTTCTCCTTTTAAGGAATAATAATAATAATAATAATAATAATAATAATAATAATAATAATAATAATAATAATAATAATAATAATAATAATAAACTCCCCATAAGCATGTGACCTTGTCATGGTGGATGCTTGCATGCTTCAAGGACACAGTGGACTATGCTATACAGGTTCAACCATAATAGACAGGCCACTGTCTATGGCTCTAGTTAAGAAAAGCAACACTGAAGAAAGACACTGAAGGACTGCTCATGGCAACTCAAGATCAAGCCTTAAGAACAAATGCAATCAAGGTGAAAATTGATAAATCACTGAAAGACAGTAAATGCCGATTGTGCAAAAAAAAAAAAGGATGAAACTGTAGATCACATAATCAGCTGTTGCCCCAAAATTGCTCAGACTGACTATTTAGCCCATGATGATGATGATGATGATGATGATGATGATGATGATGATGATGATGATGATAATAATAATAATAATAATAATAATAATAATAATAATAATAATAATAATAATAATAATAATAATAATAAAAGTACAAAGCTTTCTTTCAGAAACTTAGAATATTCTGTGGCAAGTGTAATTTATTAATCCTACTCAGAAAAGAAATACATGGGAAGTTCTGTTCAGAGTTGTCTTGCATCTGCAAAGGCCATCTTTGTGGGTGGGTGCTACCTTCCCCACAGACTTGAAAGTAGAGATGGGCACGAAACAGAAAAATGGCATTTCGGTTTTTCATTTGTCGTTGAGAGGTCTGTTTCAGTTCCTTTCCATTTGTTGGGAATGTTTTGAAAAATTTCATTACCGTTTTTCGTTTTTTTGTTTGTCGTTTCTACCCGCTTTTTGCGTGATTTTTAAAGCATTTCCGTGCGCAGGCATCCCCCAAAACCTCAGACCAGAGGGAAAACACTAAAAAAAATGGATGCCGGCAGAGACACAGTATAGACTAGGTATTAGAGATGGGCACGACTTGAAAAAAAATTTTTTTGAGTTGTCGTTAGTCGGGCCGGTTCCGTTTCGGGTTGTTTCTGTTTTTTGTGAAAATTTGCAAAAATTAGTCAGTTCGTTTTTTCGTTTTCATTAGTACTGGTTTTTTTGGGGGGGGAGTGGGCTCCTGGAGGCACCTCTGTGGGGTGCCTCCTATCCTCACGCACTAGGAAGGGGAGGCAGGCTCCAAGAGACCCCTCTACATGGGGGTCTCCCCTCCTCACCTGCTGCTGCTGCTGCAAAATGGTATGCAATAGCCATATGGATATTGCATACCAGTTGTGCAGACAGTGACTGTGAAGACTAGTGGATGGCACTGAACCCAGAGCCATAGGTGAGATGCCTAACTAAGGCTCTCGCACCACCATGTCTCACACAGAAGGGAATTGTACTTGCGTGTAGTGCAATGCAAGTACATCTGGCTTAGGGTTAAGGTGGGTTAGGGTTAGGGCTAGGGTTAGGCTAGTGACGGGTAAGGTTATGGTGGGCTAGTGGGTTGCACCTCTGGGTGCCTCTCTGACCCACTAAGAAGACAGTCTGTGACGTATGGGTACGGAGTCAAGGGTTAGGGTTAGGGTTAGGGGGCTAGGGCAGGTTTTAGGGGGCTTTTTGGTACATCCCAGAAGTCTCCATGGCCAAGTGGCCATGCGATTGGTGGGATGGCTCCAAAAATTTGCATGGTCGTCCACTCCCACATGGCTGGCCACTCGGCCAGCCCATCATTGCGCAGGTGTAAATAAAATAAAATTAAATTAAATTAACGGAGGACAGAGGAGGAGAGGAGACTCGAGAGACATTTTGTTGCAAGAAAAAACCCACTGCTACTGTGAAAAATCTGGCAGTTTATAAATTTTCGTGTGTTTCTGTTGTGCTTGTGTGTTTTTGGACCACGATTTCAAAAACAATATTGCGTTCGCTGCCCCATTTTGGATCCCCCGCCCGCACCGCATGGCATGGCGACTTGGGTCCGGCTGCCCAGGACGGGGGGGAGGCGGGACCCCCCCCCTCCAGAAACCACCCCTCCGGTAGGTGCCCTGCGCACTTAGTCAAGCAGGCATTTTTCTGCCTGCTTTTTTGGCCCGGGAATGGGTGGGGGGAGAGTTTAAAAGTTTTTTCCTGTGCCGTCCGTGCCGCTTGCTTGCGCTTTAATTGCGGTGGCCGGTGAGACTGGGCTTTTTGCTGGCTGCCTGCGAGCCTGCGGCGAGTCCCACTAGAGCAGCCCAGGATGGGGGATGGGGGGGGGAGCCCGGGGACCTCCAGAAACAACTCCTCTGGTAGGTGCCCTGAGGCACGGCAGGCATTTTTCCGCCTGCTTTTCGGCCGGGAACCGGGTTTTTTTAACTTTTAAACACTTTTTTTCTGTACGCGTGGCAATGATCACGCAATGCAAGGAACGAAAGCACGACAAATCAGAGTTCGTCAGTTCGAGCTCGAAGTCTGGCGGAGTAATTCCCGTTACCGTTTCCATAGAGTAACGGAAACGAGTAACAGAAACGGAAACGGGAATACCGCTAAGTCGTGCCCATCTCTACTAGGTATGCAGGGAAGCTGCAAAGGCAGCGGCTGGCGTTGCCCAGGGTGCAAGGCAGCCGCAGAGTGACTGCACTGCAGGGCAAGGGAGGGTACTCACCGAGAGGTATGCAGCACGCATGCACACAGGGAGGCTGCAGGACTGAAGCTAGAGTTGCAGCGGAGACAGCAATCCCATCCTAACTCCGCCAGAGACTTCAAGGAGGATGGGGGCTGCCAGAGCTTTTTATGCCCTCTGTGGCTGCCAGACCTGCCCGCCCAGTCTGCAACCAGGACATGCTATTGGTTGGACATGATCTCATCACATGGCTTGCCTCCATTTTGTGGCTGGTGGCGACATCCATTTTAAAGGGAAAAGAAAAATACATCGCTATGGGAGAAGACTAAAACAAATGTTTTAAGGATCCCAACCCCCCTGGTAGGTATTATCAGAAAATATAAATAATTATCGCTTCGTTTTTATGGATGTCCAGGGCGTTTTTTAACATTTAAAACAGCTCATTTCATTGCGCGTCGCCATTAATGGAAACAAAACGTAACTACCACAATTTTCGCGGTTCTGTTTGTTTCGTTTCATTTTCAGCACAATTTTTGTTTGTCCTTTTGTTGCGTAACGGAAACGACAAACGCAACGGAAACGAAAAAATGTTCGTTCCGTGCCCATCTCTACTTGAAAAGCATCAACTGTGATTTTTCTTTTTTCTTTTTTCTTTTTTAAAAATCACTGGAAAAAAGAGAGGGCAGGGAAGGAAAGGAAAGGCAATAACCTACAGGTAGCTATAGAAGTGTTTAATCGAGAAAACTGAATGCTTCCAAGAAGTTCTAAAACATACATTTATATTCATGCTTTGATATCTGGAAGGAACATGGGTTGCATTTCCTGAGGTCTGGACTTTCAACCATGTTTTCAGATATGAACTTTTGTGTGAGAATATGTGGAAGTCAAATTCTTCTCTCTGAAAGCTAAAGTTATGTAGAAACACTGCTCCCCACTTCCCCGGCCACCTTGCATCCTTATACCAATACTCGGAAGAATATCTGATTACTGAAGAGCAGCAATTGATAAATGTTTAGAGGGGGGTACAAAGAATCAACAACAAGCTACCACCCAAGCTTGTCTTCATTCAAAATGTTGCTAACACAGGAGGAGGTAAGGCTTGGTCGTTTCCCAGACTTTCGCCACACAGCTACACAGACTGATACCACTTTAGTGTGGCAGCTTCTTCTTAAGGAATAGTGAGAGCTGTAGTTTGGTGATGAACATTGCATTCTGCCCTAGAATTTTCTAGAGAATTCTGGCATTGTAGTTCCTCAAAATGAGCTTCGCAATTTTGGGTCCCCACTGGATATCCTTGAACTACAACTCCCAGAAATTCTGGCCAGCACTGCTAGTGGCAGAGGTTCCTGGAGTTTTAGTCCAAGAACACCTGGGGAACCAAAGCTGGGAATCTTTGCTCAGTCTAGTGGAAGGTTTTAAGTATCTCACCAAAATACAAATTCCAGGATCCCATGGGAAGCTCTCCAAGACAACAGCTGGTTCCAGGCTAAGTTCAATCAGTAGATATAATGCAGCTGGTCAGCTGAAGATAAGCAAGGCTCTGTCTGTTCACGGAAACATTTATTTATTTATTTATTTATTATTATATTTGTATCCCGCTTATCTTCTAAAATAGAACTCTAAGCGGCGAACAGAGGGCGAACCAAGCGCCAAACAAACAACAGTAAAATACAACAAAATCAAATGAGAAACAGTGTCAGTAAAACAGTATAAAACAAATAAAGGATATAAAATCCTAGTGCCTCCCAGCACCCCAGGAAGGCATAAGTCCTAACAATTAAAATTGGGAAGCACCAATGGTCAGCAATAAATCAGTAGTGATGGCAGAATAATAATAAAAAATTAAGTTAAATTAAAACTTGCCAAAGGCCTCTCTGAATAAAAAGGTTTTTAAGGCTTTCCGAAAGGCCTGCAGGGACTCTGCAGAGCGCACTTCGCTGGGGATGGAGTTCCATAAGGAAGGGGCTGCCACAGAGAAGGCCTGGTTCCAGGTGACCGTCTTCCGGGCCTCTCGTGGAGTGGCAACCCGCAGCAAGTGCGCTCGCACCTGCCGAACAGGACGGGCTGAGGTGGATCGCTGGACGATACGCTCTGTCAGGTAGTCTGGTCCCAAGCCATGGAGGGTTTTATAAACTAAAACCAAGACCTTAAATCTAATCCAGGCTGCAACGGGCAAACAGTGCAGGTGAACCAGGACTGGGGTGATGTGATCATAACAATGCACACCAGCCACCAGCCTGGCCGCTGCATTCTGTACCCGCTGCAGTCGCCGGAGAAGAGTTAAGGGCAACCCCATGTAGAGGGCGTTACAGTAGTCCAGCCTCGAGATCACCAGTGCTTGGACCACTGTTCTCAGAGAGTCAACATCCAGGTACGGGCGGATCTGGGCAATCTGGTGGAGATCGTAATAGGAGGCCCTGGTCACCGACGCCACCTGAGCCTCCATGGTCAGCACTGGATCCAGGACCACGCCCAGATTCCACACCCTCTCCACCAGCTGGAGGGAGACCCCCCCCAGACAAGGAAGAGGGCCACCGTACCCAGATGTTGAACTCCCAAAGAACATGACCTCCGTCTTCTTGGGGTTGAGCTTAAGCCTGTTCGCCCCGGTCCAAGTCAGCACGGCGTCCAGGCACTCATCAAGGATCCTCACAGCTTCCACTGCAGAGGTGGAAAAGGAGAGATAGAGCTGTGTGTCATCAGCATACTGGTGACAGCAGACTCCAAATCTCCTAATGACCCCAGCCAGCAGCCTTACGTAGATGTTAAACAGCAAAGGGGACAGCGACGACCCCTGTGGAACCCCACAAAGGAGTATCCAAGGAGCCGACAACTCCCCACCATGCAGAACGTACTGTGGACAGCACTCCAGGAAGGATCGGAGCCAACTGCGAGCAGTGCCTCCGATTCCAACCTCAGAGAGCCGATCCAACAGGATACCGTGGTTGACGGTATCAAAGGCCGCTGACAAATCCAGGAGAACCAACAGGGTAGAGCAACCCCTGTCGGCCGCCCGGATTAGGTCATCTTGCAGCGCGACCAAAGCTGTTTTGGTCCCTCGACGAGGCCTGAACCCGGACTGGCAAGGATCGAGGCACTGCCGATCCTCCAGGTACGACTGCAGCCGAACCGCCGCCACCCTCTCAATCACCTTGCCCATAAACGGGACATTAACAATAGCACGGTAATTTGCTAGATCGTCTGGAGAAAGGCCTGATTTTTTAAGAATGGGCTTTACCACCGTCTCCTTCAGACGAGATGGAAAAAACCCCTCACTGAAGGAGGCGGTGGCGATGACGGAAGCCCACTCGGCCATGGTCCCGCTGGCAGCTTTAATTAGCCAGGCTGGGCAGGGATCGAAAGGGGTGGACGCCGACCGGCAATGAGCCATAGCCTTGGAGGCCTCGACAGCAGAAACAGGCCCAAGCGCATCCAACCGAGGCGACAAAGGCAGACCAGCAACTGGGGATGCCGGGGCAGTGCCACTGCAACTGGAGTTGAAGCCGGCCCGGATGGCCTCTATTTTAGAATGAAAAAAGGCTGCAAAATTCTCGCTACTGAAATCAGTAGGAGGAGGCCTGGCCAGACTAGGATTGGTGAGGACTCGAACCACCTGGAAGAGCTCCGCCTGGCGGTTAGAGGCCTCACCAATTCTCAGGGAGAAAAAAGTTATTTGAGCCTCCCTGATCGCGATGAAATAGCGCCTAGTCTGGGAAACAACGGCAGCCTTATTAATAACCGTCCGGGTTCTTGTCCAGCTCCGCTCTAGTCTTCTCCTCAGCTGCTTCATTGCTCGGAGCTCAGTCGTGAACCATGGCGAGGGCCGAGCTCGGCACCGGAGAAGGCACTTAGGGGTGATCTGGTCGATGGTATGGGCAGCTGTATCAAACCAATGGTTGGCCACAACCTCAGCCGGCACGCCAGCCAGTTCTCCAGGAAGCGCCCCGAAGGCCTCCTGGAACCGAGAAGGGCCCATGAGTCTTCGGGGCGGGCCAAAACAGGAGGCCGATGGTCCCCGCGAGGAGGGGCCGGAATTGCCAGGGGGAAAGAGAGCAGGTGGTGGTCTGACCATGACACAGGTAGGGAGACGATGCCCCAACCTCCAGACTCGAAGTCCCCAGGAGTGCCCAGGGACTCATTTGTATACCATTTTGAATTCCATAATGCAGTGGTGGCCAAACTTTGGCCCTACAGATGTTTTGGACCACAACTCTCACAGTCCTTTGTCATTGGCAATACAGGCTTGGAATTCTGGGAGTTGTGGTCCAAAATATCTGGAGGGACAAAGTTTGGCCATGACTGCCATAATGGAAGAAAAGCCTGCTACTTTTCAGTGCTCCTAGAATTGTTCAGGAAGAATTATTAAATCCATTTTTATATGGTAGACAATTCCTAAAACATCTTTGAAATAAAGGAATCCCCAGAAAAATCAGGACCACTTCACCCTTCCACCAGGAAGGCCACTGAAAATGATCTATGTTTCATAGGTGTAGGAAGGGCTGAGGAGGTGTGACTTCCAAACACCCCTGGCCACAACAAGCCTATTCAGATCAGGATGAAGTAAAACCAATGTGGGAGTATAAACTGGAGGTCATGTGCCAACTTTCCTCAGAATAAAGAAGTTACTGAAGCAATGTTTTGCTTTAACAAGAAAACAAGAAAACAAGTCCAGTTGCTATCAAATAAAGAGATAAAGTATTTCTTTCCTAAGGTGTCTTGAAGCAAAAACAATGGACCTACATTTTACATTATCTTCAGTGGCTAGCAAACAACAGAAAAGAACCTTGAGAGAGGGCAAAAAAAAGAAGTTATCTCTCTATTTTAACTTCCACAACTCATTTTTGAATAATAAATAGTCTTTTTAAAACTTTACACAGCAAACTGTTACATAAAAGGAGGCATCCTCATGTTTATTATTATTTTCACTTATTTCTAACAGAACTTACTCTCTTGGTTCCTTTAGCATAAAGGAGCATTAATTCTGCCTCCCCTGAGATGCTTCTAGAAGACTACTGTGTCAATTGTAAAATGGGGAGGCTGTGTCTATGTGTATATATGATAATGGGTAATCTAAGCCAAACTTCTGGAAGAACCTATGCTTTCTACATGGGGCTGCCCTTGAGGCTGATGCGGAGACTTCAGCTGACCCAGAACACATCGGCCAGATTGCTGACTGGGAGTAGAAAATACGATCATATATCCCCAGCGCTGGCCGCCCTGCACTCGCTTCCAGTTCAGTTCCGCATCAACTTCAAGGTTTTAACTATGACATACAAAGCCCTAAACGGTTTAGGACCTCGCTACCTGTCAGACTGCCATCTCCCTTTGAAAACCGCCCATAATACCCGACCCTCCCAGGCTAGGTGTCTGAGGCAACTAACACCACGAGAGGCCCAAAAGGAAAAAACAAGAAATAGGGCCTTTTCTGCCATTGCCCCTCACCTGTGGAATAACCTTCCACCAGACATCTGCCTGGCCCCCTCTTTGACTGCCTTTAAAAAACTATTAAAAACTTGGTTATTTAAGCAGGCATTTTCCCCAAATATAATTCCAACTCAGTGTTCACCCATTAAATCTTGATTTTAACTGATTAGCCTGCCAATAATAATATATTGTTTTATTGTTTTATGTCACTTTAATATTATTTTTATTTTATTTTTGTTTTATTGTGTTACTATTTATGGTTTTATTGTATAAATTGTTTGAATGTATTAATTGTTGTAAACCGCCCAGAGTGACCTTGCTGCCAGATGGGGGGTATAAAAATCCAATAAATAAATAAATAAAATAAACCTGCTTTCGAAATGGAAACAAGCTCCTACTTCTAGTTGCTTGGTGGCGTATCTGAATTGCTTACATTCAAATACAGCAGTTGTGACAGTAGGTATTCAAATGTCCCCTGACTAGCTTCTGTGACAGAAGCTTTAAGTTTTCCCACTGCTGAGCAGCCAAGAAAGGCAAACTGAGTGATCCAGGCAGAGGACACATCCTATAATTTTAAGAGGTGTCCCTGGAGGAAACGACAGTATGTGTGAGGCTGCAGGAGCGACCTTGCATCGCTGTCCGCACAGTAGGCTCCTTTTGGCTTGCTCGCTCTGGCATGCTTGAGGATTCACATCAGAATCGCCCTCATGAAAGCTTCAGTATACCATACTGTGATTAAAGAGTCTGAAGTGGAATGAATGAAAAGGAACAGACAGATATAGGAGCCATTTGTTTCAAGGATGCACTGAGAAGGCAGTGTGCGCATGGGAGGAGAAGGCAGAACACACAACACTTTGAAATCATACTGTGGAAACGGTGGCCCATGGCATGTCACCCAAAAACAAGGACATGCATCACCAAAAAAGAGCAGAACAGATCTGTTTTTCTTACAGTTGCATACCCCAATTGACATGTACAAATGCAAAACTAGAAGTGCTTTTTATAATTCTAACAGAACACATCTCAAACCATTTGGGGAGGACCTTGACCAGGTGACACAAGCTTCTGTTACAGTGGTACCTTGTATGAAGGAATTAATTCATTCCAAATGAAATTATGTTAAGCAAATTTTCCTTTATACAAATTTCCCATAGGAGTGCATTGAAAGCAGAGTAATCCCTAATCGCAACCATTTTCATGTTGTATGGATTCGCCCCACAGGCAATTCTGTTAAGCAAATTTCCCCCATCTCTGGAATTTTTTATTTTGTACAGATTTTATGTTATATAAACCTTTTGTTATAGGAGGTTCCACTGTATTTCCAGGTGGAGCTGGTGCTGGGGGGGTTAGCCATGCTTACCGCGGCTTCACAAGAGGCATGGAAGGCGGCAGGCGGCCAATCCCCTACCACCCAGTCTCCAGTCCTGCTGCCCTGGTCCTGGGAATTGCCAGAGCCCGAGCTGCCCCCCACCCCCGGGAGGGAGGGAGGGAGGGTGGAGGGGCAGAGCCGCGGCAGCGGCGGTGGCAACAACAGCAGCAACAACCAGCGGATCTCCTCCCCTTTTGGCTGAGCGAGCAGGGTTTAAAGGGCCCGGCAGGTGGAGGAGGTACTGTATACACTCATTTGTTGTTGTTGTGAGTTTTTTCTGGCTGTTTGGCCGTGTTGTGGAAGTTTTATCTCCTGACATTTCGCCAGACTCTGTGGATTCATCTTCAGAAGAATTATCTCCAAGAAACAATCTTGGGACCTTGGGAACACTGGATCCGCAACATCAACCACGTGACTGCTGGGGTGTGTGTGATCTGGGTCAAAGATTGGTACGGATTGTAATGGTTGTGTGTAGCTGTCCATCCATGCACTATACATGAATTTACTGAGTCATGATTTTTTGGCTTGCATTACATTCAGGATGAGCCAATCCTCTGTCTAGTTTACACAAGATAGCGCTTAGAATAAGTTACTTTTTTGGACAAACACTCTGAAAAGCTGATGACTGGGAGATTTTAGGACCTGTTGTAGAACCCCAACAGCAACAACTTTCCTAAGCTCTGACATGAATGTAAATTGTCAGAAACCTCAAACAGAAAGGGTTGGTTCATAGACATACAGGACAGGCAGTATCTGTGTGCATGCAGAGCTCCCCTGGTCTATTAGACATGTTTGTATTCTTTCATAACTGATGATCAACTGATAGCTTGCATATGTGAACGATCCATCAAAGATTAGACAAGGAACAGAGCTTTCATATAATCTGATGCCAAGTCAAAAAGAGAGAGAAGGCTGGAGTATTTTCGTGCATTTTGTTAGGGATAATCAGGCTCAATATTTGGAAGACCAAATATCAGGTGGTTTGACTCCATAAGAAAGCCACAGCGTTATGTTTTCAAGAGCAAAGCAGAGCAGTTGAGAGAGGGCATTTTGGAGATCACTCATTCATAGGGTTCCCATAAGTTGGAGGTGACTTGGCATCACATAACAACAACAAATCAAAGGGAACCAGTAAGGACAGATACTGTTATGTATGTTTGTAAACTAGCCCCTAGAAGAGGTGAAGATTCTAGTACTGTATACTATGAATCCATGATAAATGTGTATGTACTCCTCTGTGTTGATGAAGTAATTGGAACTCACACCATCCCTAGCCCAAACAGCTCAGTATGGGAGTCACAGCGTAATGATCATTGAAGTGCTATAGTTGCAGGGGCGTATCTGGGGGGGGCAGAAGTGTACATCTGCCCCAGGCGCAGCAATCTGGGGGCGCCTGGAGGGAGAGCAGAAGGAGGAAGCCGTGCACTTTCCCGCCACCCAGCAGTCCTCCTTTCCCCTAAGACTTGGCGACGGCATCCCCTCCACCGCCACATGCCAGGCGAGCGGCGAAGCAGGCAGGCAGGCAGGACTGTGGTGGCTGCAGCGCCTTCCTCCTCCTCTTCCTTGCCTTGGTGGGGGAGGTATAAGGTGCACATGTGCCACCGTGTGTGCACACACAAACACATGTGCCTGTCTGCCCATGCGTACATGCATGCACGTACACCCACCACATGCCCACAAGGTTCGCCCCCCCCATTGCTGGGTGGGTGCAATGTGAGTGGGGCGGCAAGAAGGGTGCAAAAATGAACTTTGTCCCCAGGCGCTCCAAATCCTGGCTATGCCTCTGTATAGTTGCCCACCCCTGTGGCAGAAGGCGGGAAGGTCACTGTGGCCACAAGTTAAGTATGAGTCACAAGTTCAACACCCACACCCCACCCCAAAAAATCTATGAATTCGCCTTGATCTATGTGTAAAATGCTATCAAGTCACATCTGTCTTCTGACATCTCTAACAGGGTTTCCAAGATGTATGAGATGTTTTAAGAAGAAGTTGGTCTTTAGTGCCACGGCACCACCACCCCCGCCCAAGGCAGCATCCATGGCCAAGCTGGTATTTGAAACCAGCACTTTATCTGCTTCACTGCGCTAGTTCTTCTGTCTTTCTATTGTCTGGAGAAACCAGGCTCCAGTGCCTGCTTTGGTGAGATAATATAATCATGAGAATTGACCCTCAGTTCACAGCATTCTAAATTCCCATTTCACTTCAGAGTCACATTGTTTACCATTGCTTTAATTTTATTACAAAACACAGAGTAGAATATTTTAAAAGGCATGATTTTAGATCCATTCATTCTCCCTGTATGTTTACTAGTGGCACAACATTTTACAGTTGTTTATAGCTGATTAAAAGGAAAAAAATGGATAGGGAACACTTTACATCCTTCTCTAAAATAGAAACCAAGAGAAGAAAAGCAACAGGTGGGAAATAATTGTACAGCAAACACACTTCATTACTGCTTCGCTTTGAGAAGGTGGCTGCAGGTTTATTGGCAAAGCCTGCAGTTGGTCTTCAGTCATCATTCAATCCTGGTTTCATTCCAAGGGGGATCTCCATGAGATCTTAACATTTCCCACAATAGAATGCAGATGCAACATTAGGTCAAAGTGACCCAAGCTGCACAGTCATCCAGTGTATTAAGACAGCTAATTACAAGCAACCACAACATTGAAAGAGTTTCTATTCACTTAACAGAATAAGACTTCAGATCTCCTTCCATATATTGGGGGACACTTTGTTGGGTTCTCATCATACATGAGATGGGGCCAGGTTGCCGAATTGGCAGCCTTGCATTGCCCATGATTTCAAGGGCAGATTCTGAAATGGGCAGGCAGGTCCTTGTGACCTCACCGAGACAGGCCTTTGCACAGGGGTAGGTTACTTATAGAGGTGGACCAAGCATGTGGTTATGAAAACAAGTGGTCCATTCTGCCTTGCTCCAAATAGATGGATGAGCCCGACTGAATGCATCCGATGTCTGTCTCCCAAGTCAGTTCACCAACATCGTGCAAGTCCAACACACATACTGTATAAACACTTCCATGCTGAACCAATCAGCTCTGGTACCAGGGGGAAATATGTGGAGATGGGTATACCTCACCACCATCTCACCATAAAAAATAATAGCAAAAATAAATAAATAAATAAACACAACCTTCTTCTGCTCCTTTACTCATCCTGAGATTTGTTTCTCCACTGGAAGACCTGTAGAAACATACAATTACCCTGAGACTTTAGTTGGCACATCATGTGAAGAAACAGCTACAGTACTTCCTACTGCGCCACTAACTGACAGTTTGTGATGGAAGTCCATTCGGTCCACACAGAAATAATTTTATTTTTATTTACTTGTTTTCATTGGTGTGCTGCTTTTTTACAACGGAAGGACCAAAGGTGGTCCACAAGTTATTTTTAAAAATGACTACAAGCCCAATAAATTATTACACACAAAAATAATTCAACATAAAACAGTATTATTAACACTATGAGTTGGGATGGTTTAAAAACTCCTTAAAAACACACATGAATTTTAAAAAAAACAGTGTCCCGTGCACAGCATCAAAGACTGTCTGATTCATTAAAAGTCTAAATAAGATTGTTTTCACCTGTCATCAGAAGGACAAAAAGGAATGGGTAAAGCTAGCATCCTAGGGGAGGGCATTCAATAACCATAGAGCAGCCATAGAGAAGGCCTTCTCTCACATTCCCACCAGATGTCCCTTTGATGGTGGTGGCACAGAAGGAAGGGCATCCCCTGATGATATCCAGTTACTATAACTACTATAACTATTTATTTGTAAAATTACTCAAAGGTAACTGACCGATGGCATTTCACATCCTGAAATCAAGACTGATTCATTTCATTCACGTATGCCTACATTCTTATATGCCTTCATAAGAAAGATATATTGGAAGCCACTTTTTAAAAAAGCCTCCCTTCCTGCATTTTCTTCAAGTTCTGCAGAAACTGGCCTTCCAATGAGCAACTAAACAAAGACATGGGTGTGTTCCCCCCACTTCTTGTGAAGCGATAAAGCCTCCAGTGATTAATTAAAGGCACAATGCCAAAACAAGTGTCTTTGTTCAAAACACAGTGGACAAGACAGGCTTGTGAAAGTTGATGTCTTAAGTAGACACCGCAACATGTTTTTAATTATATTCAGGAAGAAGAACAAGAATGGGGATTACCAACTGTTTGGAAAGATAAGTTCCCCATCTCCCCCCCCCCAAAAAAAAATGAGAGAAAGATTAGGAACAAACAAACAAACACAGGAGCAAAGCGTTATTGATTTAACATAAATGCCATTTGTTGGGCCTTTTGTAATTTTCTTACTAATGTCGTTGTTCTGGAGTTCGTATGCTCCCTTCTGTTGGGGTGTTTGGCATGTAGTCAGTTTTAAGCAGCATGATACAGTAAACATGGAGAGAGTGCTCATATGAGCACACTGTCTCTGCCATTACTTGTACCAACAGGCAGGCAGCTTTATGTGCAAAGGGTAACTTTTTGATAGGAAGAAGTGAGGATCTCTCTCTCTCTCTCTCTCTCTCTCTCTCTCTCTCTCTCTCTCACACTCACACACACACACACACACACACACACACACACACACACACACACACACACACACACACACACACACACACACACACACACACACACACACACACACAAACAAAACGGCCTTGCTCTGGCCGGGAACTGTATAGCATAACTGTCAGTGGGAAACAAAGCTCAAGGTTCATGCAACATCAGTTCTCCACTGCTCCTTGTCAAGTACATTCTGACTTTTTGAAATAAAACAGACATAAACCAGAATCAATGGCAGTGAGTTTGTAGCATCACTCATTCTTGTTATTATTTGGGCAGCGCTGACGTGCTCCAGCCCTCCCTGCCCCCCAAAATCAGTCTGCAAGCCATACTGTTGAAAGCCGCCATTTCACATGTGGAGAACAGATGGTCTCTAAGCGGTACATCTCATGCTTTGCATACTAATGGGCCCAATCCTGGGCATCTCCTGTTTGAAGGATCGGGCAGTAGACCTCCTTTAGGAATCCTAGAAAGCTCTGCTCTTTAAAGTACCGGTACATCCGGGCCAAGGAACTTCAGACTTCAGACTGAGGTAACACTAGGGTACCCCAGGACGTCACACCCTTTGCCGTCATAGTGCTGATTTCTGGCCTTTGTATAGGGTTTCTCTCAGTTTAAGGCAGTGGTGTCCAAACTCTGGCCCTCCAGATGTTTTGGACCACAACTCCCATGGTCCTTTGTCATTGGCAATACAGGCTTAGAATTCTGGGAGTTGTGGTCTAAAACATCTGGAGGGCTAAAGTTTGGACACCCCTGGTTTAAGGCATCTCTGTTCTTCTTTTAAAAAACATTTTATCACAGGCTCTTCTGAGAGTCTGTAAGTCATGCCCTAAGCACATCCGATCTCGCCTGATTTTGGAAGCTAAGCAGAGTTGGCCCTGGTTAGTACTTGGATGGGAGACCACCAGGGAATACCAGGTGCTGTAGGAACTGACAAGCCACTCCAGTATTCCTGCCAATAATGTGCCATGGACATGGAGTCATGAAGAGTCGGTGCCAACTGTAATGACACAACACACGCACAGAAGTCATGTGATTCTGTGATAATGCAATATTTGTATGGGGGGATTAATTGTTGTTTGCTTTGTTTGTACACTGCCCAGAGTTCCCCTGGGAAAATCAATGTGGTTTTTAAATTTATTAAATAAATAAATAAATAAATAA
This sequence comes from Phrynocephalus forsythii, assembly GCA_029282475.1. Lineage (NCBI taxonomy): Eukaryota > Metazoa > Chordata > Lepidosauria > Squamata > Agamidae > Phrynocephalus > Phrynocephalus forsythii. Next base: position 109,822,872 of record JAPFRF010000005.1, on the reverse strand, counting down.
ATAAATAAATAAATAAATAAATAAATAAATAAATACGTGGAGGAGCCACTTAATAACTTTGCAAGAGGTTCGTTCTCCCTTTTGTTTTTGTACAGAAATGGCCTGTTTTCATCCACAGGAAAATAGGGGTGCAGCTGCTCCTCACTTTGTAGCACCAAAGCAGAGATTGTAATTAAAAGTGTGAGTTTGCCAGTCTCAGGCAAAAAGACACCGGCACCTCTGGATTGGAAGGGCAAACTTTCGGGGCTCTTTGGCTTTCGTCCCCACAGTTCTAAAGGGGCTATGCCACCATATCAGTGTTGTGTAATTATATGGCCAATACCAGAGGAATCAAAAGGGTTCCTGTGTCCTGCCCCCCCCCTACCATCACTTACTTTGGAATTTACAAACATGGCACCTATTAGCCTTAATGAGCGAGATCCATGTAAATCTCTTGGCTACAGCAGGGAGACTAGAACCTTAATGACATTTTTGTGCACATCCCTTGGTAATTGTGCTAGACATTATTGAGACGGTTCAAAGATTAATTATCAGTCAACATACAGATTTCATTATTTGTGTTTCTTGGTTGGACATTAACCAACGATTATGATTATCCTGCAAGACTATGATGTGTGTGTGTGTGTGTGTGTGTGTGTGTGTGTGTGTGTGTGTGTGTGTGTGTGTGTGTGTGTGTGTGTGTGTGTGTAAATGGGATGATTCATAGTAAAGCTACAAGAATGGTTCATGGGAACCTTATTAGCCATTTTATCAGAAGAGATCAGCAACTTTTCTCCATTGAAAGCCTGTCTGTTGGTGTCTCTGTTTTTGAAATAGGTTGATTTGGGGGGGGGGGGCAATGACCAGTGAACACTGGTCTGTTCAGAACCACAGCTGGGAAAGTTACTTTTAACTACGTCCTTAATTATACTCATGGAATATTTCAGTTTAATCTGTTGGTTTCGGAATTGCATTGCACAGAAAAGCAATAAATATGTCAAGTCACATGTCAATAATACAGATATTGTTTTTTTATTTTGTGGTAATGTGCTGCTAAGTTGCTCAGAACTCTACAAAAGAAGGATCTCCAAATACTCCTGTCATTAACAGCCCTGCCCTGGTCTTACAAAATCAAGACTTGATCAGGGAGTTCATGTGATCCTTTCAGCTAGAACTGTACTTGCCAACTTTTGCTTTTATGTTTTTCTGTGTAATCAGTTGATTCGTTCTTGCAAAGATGGTAGGTATGGCAAGTCCTTAAAGGAATGGTAGGTATGGCAAGTCCTTAAAGGAATGGGAGTGCCTGACCACCTTATCTGTCTCCTAAGAAATCTATATGTGGGACAAGCAGCAACCATCAGAACTGGATATGGAAGAACTGAATGGTTTAAAATTGGGAAAGGAGTGCGACAAGGCTGTATACTGTCACCTTGCCTGTTTAACTTATATGCAGAGTACATCATGTGAAAGGCAGGTCTGGATGAATCACAAGCCGGAATTAAGATTGCTGGAAGAAATATCAACAACCTCAGATAAGCAGATGATACTACTCTGATAGCAGAGAGTGAGGAGGAATTAAAGAACCTCTTAATGAGGGTGAAAGAGAGTGAAAAAAATGGGCTGAAGCTCAACATCAAAAAAGCTAAGATCATGGCCACCATTCCCATCACCTCCTGGCAAACAGAAGGGGAAGAAATGGAGGCAATGACAGAGTTTATTTTCTTGGGCTCCTTGATCACTGCAGATGGTGACTGCAGCAACGAAATAAAAAGACGCCTGCTTCTTGGGAGGAAAGCAATGGCAAACCTAGATAGCATCCTAAAGAGCAGAGACATCACTTTGCCAACTAAGGTCAGGATAGTCAAAGCTATGGTTTTTCCAGTAGTGATGTATGGAAGAGAGAGCTGGACTATAAAGAAGGCTGATTGCCGCAAAATCGATGCTTTTGAGCTGTGGTGCTGGAGGAGAGTCTTGAGAGTCCCCTGGACTGCAAGGAGATCAAACCTATCCATCCTGAAAGAAATCAACCCTGAACATTCACTGGAAGGACAGATTATGAAGCTGAGGCTCCAATACTTTGGCCACCTCATGAGGAGAGAGGGGTCCTTGGAAAAGTGCCTGATGTTGGGAAAGATTGAAGGCAAAAGGAAAAGAGGATGGCAGATAATGAGATGGTTGAACAGTGTCATCGATGCAACCAATATGGATTTGACCAAACTCCGGGAGGCAGAGGAAGATAAGAAGGCCTGGCGAGCTCTGGTCCATGGGGTCACAAAGAGTCAGACATGACTGAACGACTGAACAATGCCCATGGGTGGTGTTTCTGTTTTATTTATTTATTCAAATTAGGTTAATCCCACCTTTCTCCTCAAAAAGGACTGAAGGCAGTTTATGCCTGTCAGTAAAAGACAATATTTAATTGATAAAAAGAGTATTATACAGTAGTCCCCCATCACATTGCACCCCAAATATCACAGTCCCACTATATCGTGGGATCCACCATCCCTCCTCTTTGGTGATGGTGGCCACAGCGAAGGACTCCACACCCAACTGTAGCCTCAGACGATGTCCCCGGACCCGGCTGTGGTCACAGCAGAGGCCCCCCAACACAGCTGGGGAAGCCTCTGGCCCTCATCGAGGCCTCCAGACCCGATGGAGGTCCTGGCCACAGAGACTCCTGGACCCAGCTGTGGCCACAGTGGAGGCCTCTAGACCTGGCTGCAGCAGAGGCATCTAAATCTGGCCGTGGAAGCCTCTGCCCCCTGTGGAAGCCTTCGGACCTACCTGATTGAGGTCCTGTCCGCAGAGGCCTTAGGACCAGACTGCAGCTGCACCAGAGACCTTCACTGTGACCAGGACCTCCATCAGGTCCGGAGGCCTCCACAAGGGACAGAGGCGCCCATGGCTGGGTTTAGATGTCTCTGCTGTGTCTGCATCCAGGTCTGGAAGCCTCCGCAGCTTGGACCTCCACCGGGTCAAGAGGTCCCAGCCACAGTGTCCACATATCATGGATTTTCATTAATTGCAGGAGGTAAAAGAACCTAACCAACTTCCTACAGTACAGAAGTGGATTCATTTCTGTACTGCACTAACAATTACAAAGTTTTTCCTGATATTCAACTGAAATCTGGCTGCCTGTAACTTGAGCCTATTGTAGTGTGTCCTGCAGTCTGGTCAAGAACAGATCCTGCCCCTCCTCTGTATGGCAGCCTTTCAAGTATTTGAAAAGTGTTATCATCATATCTCCCCTTAGACTTTTTTTCTTAAAGCAAAGCAAAGCAAAGCAAAGCAAAGCAAAGCCTCAAGGCTAAACATGCTCAGCTCTTGCAGTCATTCCTCATGAGAATTGGTTTCCATTCCCCTAATCATCCTTGCTGCTGTCTTCTGAACTTGTTCCAATTTTTCAGCATCCTTCTTGAAGTGTAGTGTCCAGAACTGGACTCAGTACTCAAATTGAAACCTAACCTGTGCAAAACAGAGGTGAACCAGCACCTTGCAGGATCTTGATACTATTAATGCAGCCTAAAATAGCATTTGCATTTTTGTAGCCACATCACACTGTGGCTCATATTTAGCTTGTGATCTACAGTGACTGCTTGTACTGTTGCTGAGTCAGGTATCCCCCATCTTGGAACTACACTGTGTGCTTGGTTTCTTTTCCTTAGTTGCAGTACTTTTACATTTATCTCTGCCAGAGATGGGACCAGAGAAAGAAAGGAAAGAAGGGTGGACTTTGGTCTGAAATGTGAATCACACTGCATGGAGTGTGAATATTTGACTTCTAGATCAATCTGTATCTACTGTGTGGTCAGTCACGGTTAATTCAACCATAATAAAGGCTTTGAATCAAACAGGAGCCTTGTGGCACTAGGGTTAAATTGCTGTACAGCAGCCAAAACTGTGGTTGTGACCTGGGGTTCAATCCCAGGTAGACATCTTGAGGTTGACTCAGCCTTTCATCCTTCAGAGGTCAGTAAAATGAGTACCCAGCTAGCATGAGAGGTCCAAGGTGTAGCCTGCATACTTAACTTGAAAACTGCCCAAAGAGTGCATTACGTTCTATGGGGCGGTATATAAATTCATACTTTGCTCTGCTTTGCTTCAACAAGAAAGGTGAATTTGAGCAAACCAGTTTTCCAGTGTAGTGGCGGCATGAGAGGAAGTGTATCTGTGGTCAAAGTTACTCAATGAATGTCATGGCTTAGCAGAGACTTGAAACAGGATCTTCTAGTTCAACACTTCAACCAACATACCATTATGGTTTTAAATTTAAACCCCTAATGTACAGAAGCCTACCTTCCATGCAATGCAAAATTCAACTGGAAGAATACAGAACAACCCCTCTATATATTGGGGAGTGGGGGGGGAAGTATACAGTATCTTGTTAAAAGACTGCTTCAAAGATCAGATGTCTTTCTATTCAAGCAACTTTATGTTGCGTGGATCTGCTGTTAGCAGTTGCACTGTTCCATTATGGATAATGTGTGGCTGTTGCTTTCACTGTGCTCCATTAGACATTCCCAGTGTTTTGCTCAAGCTTTTGCAAATGGTCATGTTAAGAGGTTAAAGTGTAGGCTTTTTTGCACAGTTTGCCTGCCTTCGTGCATTTGTCAGTATGTTCCATACCGATCCAAGCATTCAAAACTGTATGTGTAAACTGTGTGCCAAGTTCACTTAAAAAAACAACAAGAGAGAGAGAGATGTTCTTTTTTGGACGGGCAGGCCACAGTACAGCTGCCAAACTCAGATTTAGTTGCAAGTATTTTCCACTGAATGCCATGAGTCTTCGTACTGAATGAACATGCATAGGATTACTAGGATGTCTTTGAATGCTGGCTGAAGTTCTGGAAGTTGCAGTCCAACTAAGCATTTTCCCCTCGTTTTCTGATAATAGATGAAAAAGAAAAGGCCTGTTAAAATGTTCTTTTATGTCCACAATTGTGATCTGGAACTAAGTTTCTCAGAACCTGTATGTCTGATCGCCAATGTTTTAGACCCTTTTCACCAAAGACACCTTCTTAGAATAAAAACTTGACAGTTTATTGCTAAAGGAAGTAAAATTATGACCAGAGAAGATATGTGTATTCAATGTGTGTATTGAAAACCCATCTCTCAATAGAGATGGGGGACTTCCATCAATCCCCAAACAAATCAGAAGCACTTCACACCTCCACCAGCAATGCCATAGATAACAACCCATAATTAATGGGTGTTGGGAAAGGTTGCATAGGTGGGACTTTCATGCACCCTAGGCCTTTGACCACTGAAGAAGCCTATTCAGATCATGGTCCACCTATGAAGCTATTCAGGCTATTGTCCACCTAGAAAGCCTATGCAGGCCATTGTTCATCTTATGAGCCTATTTCAGACCAGGGTGACAAGAGGTCAAAGCTAGCACTAGCTGTATTCAGACTGATGAAGCTGTTTGGATGAGCAGCGAAGCATTTCTATCTCTCAAGAAAAGAAGTCCGGTTCCCTTGACTCAGCTTCCAGATAAACTCACCTGGATGATGGAGAATCTTCACAGAAAGAGGAGAAAGAGGACAACAGGAGATACAGATGTGTATGCCATCGGCTAATTCATGTGCAGAGGGATCCATTTTAAAATCATTACTAGAATTGCAATAGATCAGATACGCATTTCTCCATACAGATGGGAAAAGTCTGTGATCAGCTAACCTTTGCCTGTTGTCCAGGTGCTCGCAATTGATGGACTACTTCGAGGCCTGTCCCTTCCCTTCCCCCAATTCCTTCTCTTTAAAGGAGACTTCAGGGGGACAAGCCTTCAGATGTCCTCTGAAAATCAGGCCATACGACCACTCTCGCCTTACTATAAAGCAAAGGCAGCCAGCCATCGTGTCTGACAGCTAATTATGAGTGATTTACTCTAATATTACTGTATTTTTATTGCCAGGGAGGAGGAAGTAAGCGGGACTAAGATGGCCAATATGCTCTGGCTAATTACCTCCTTGAAAATCTCAGAAACAACGGGCTTATTTCAGCTGCAGGAAGGGATTTTGCCTTGGCCTAGAAACCAGGTGAAGCTGGAAGTCGGTTCTACTGATCCCACCCACCCAACTAAGCTAAAATCTATACGATGGGAATATGGGAATGAAGGGGGTCTTGAGAAAAATGCCACCAAATCTTCCAGCTATCGTGGGCATTTTGCTGCTCTACCGCTTGTTTTTCCCTCATGTGCCAGCTTGGCTTTCTCTTGGCTAATCAAATAATTTATTTTCTCCACATAGTATATACTATTTTTCTTCTCTACTTCTCAGGTGGTAAGAAGGGTCAAAAGAGTTGGTTTCCCCTTCCATTCTCTCTTCCTTCTTTTCCAAACATGTTTTAAGGAGGCGGTTTGGCAAACTGGGTATCACAAAATGTTTGTGGAGATTCTCAGTCATCCAGGTGAGGTTATCTGGGAGTTGAGTCATGGCAAGTGGACTTCTTTTCTTGTGAGACTGAAACATATCACTACTCATCCAAGTAGCTTCTTCAGTCTGAGAAAAGTTGGTGGAAGGCTTCTAATTTTTAGTTTTAGCAGTTTTACCCCACTCTGGTCTGAATAAGCTTCATAGCTGCACAATGGCCTGGAGGGTGTGCAAGTCACACTTATAGAAACCTTCCCCAAGGCAAACTATAACTTGGAAGCTCCTGCCAGTTTTTCTCAAACTGAAGAAGCTACTTGGATGAGCAGTAAAACATTTTGATCCCTCAAGAAAAGAGGTCCTGTTGCTATGACTAATCTCCTGATTATCACAAAGTTTATCCTTTAAAGAAATAAATAAAAGTATGCCACTTATTGTATATACTGCCCCAATAGCACTTAAAGCTATCTATGGATGGTTTACAATTTAATCATGTGAGGCTATAACATTCCACACACATCCCAGCAAGCTGGGTACTCAGTTTACCAGTTTAGGAAGGATAAAAGGCTGAGTCAAAATTGAGCCAGCTACCTGAGGACTGGACTCAGGTTGTGAGCAGAGTCTGAACTGTCGTACTACAGTTTAACCACCAAGCCACATCACTAACGGAACACTCTGGAGGTAATCATCATATTTCTAATCTGCTCCTTTCATTATTACTCTGCCTCCCTTCCCCATTAACAGATGTTGCTTTTATCAGAAAAAAATTTAACAGAAGAGGCAGGCATCCTTTAAGACAAAGCTCCAGATGTGCCTGCCATCTGCACTTGCCAGAGAAACAGTTATTGCTTTGTATGCAGGCTGAGATGAGGGAAGGAGGTTTTATGGGAAAAGCCAGTCTTAATCCACTCTGGCTATTAAAGATGACTCGCACCACTTAATCTGCCACTTAATCTTACAGTGTGTTGTCGTTGGATGGTAAGACTACAGAGAAGGGGGAAATTCTAATGTCCTTAAGAGGAAAGGCTAAAACATTTGGGGCTCTTTAGTCTGGAAAAAAAAGCACCTGAGGGAGGATATGATTGAGATGTACAAAAATAATGCAGGGTACGAGTAAAGTGGATAGAGGGACGCTCTTCTCCCTCTCACAAAATACCAGAACTAGGTGACATACACTCAAATTGAGGGCTGGGAGAGTAAGAACAGACAAAAGAAAATATTTTTTCACCCAGCACATTGTTAGTCTGTGGAACTCCCTGCCACAGGATGTGGTGATGGCATTTGGCCTTGATGCCTTCAAAAGGGGATTGGACAGATTCCTGGAGGAAAAGTCCATCACAGGTTACAAACCATAATGGAGATGTGTAATCTCCAGGCTTAAAACCAGGGTACATCAAGGGCCAGATGAAGGGGTGGTATCAGGACATCTAGTCTTGTGCGCTCCCAGACGCACCTGGTGGGGCCTCTGTGAGATACAGGAAGCTGGACTAGATGGGCCTTTGGCCTGATCCAGCGTAGCTCTTCTTATGTTCTTACGTTCTTATGTCTCCAGAACTTCCTTGACTCCATTAAAGACAGGAAACTCATTTGTGTCCTTGGGCCAGTCACTGTTTCTCAGGTTGCCCTAGCTCAGTGGTGGTGAACCTTTGGCACACCAGATGTTTTGGACCAGAGCTCCCAGAATTCTAAGCCTGCATTGCCAATGATAAAGGACTGTGGGAGTTGTGGTCCAAACCTCTGGAGTGCCAAATGTTTGCCACCACTGCCCTAGCTCATATGGTTGTTGTGACTATCTGCTATGAGGAAGGAGAGCCATATTTGCCATCTTGAAATCACAGGTAGAAATGTGGGACAGAAATATAATAAGATTATAGTAACTGGATGAAAAACAAATAACTGATTTTCTATAAAGAAAATGGACACCACAATCTTCTTCCTGCTGTTTTCCATTCCAGTTCCTTTCACTTTAGCAGACAGAAGTCTGATAAATATCCTGGAGGATGTTCATTGCAGCTTACAGATTCAGGCATTCTGGGTCAAACTACAATGGTCTCACACGCGATTTGTCGGTTTTGGCAGGGAACCATTTGTCCAAGCCATGTTGTCAAGTTTCTATGGGTTCACCTCCATCCCCACCACCACTGGCCTACCTGCCACTGCCATCTTTAGAGGAAGCAAGACCTGCTTCTATTTGGAAGTTGGCTCACAGTCTCTGCTCATGTGCTGGCCTATCAGCTGGCAGGCATATGCATGGGTGGAGGCAGCTGCCTGACTCAGAAACAGAAGTCAGCCTGCAGTCTCTGAGTGTGCAGACTTGGGACTCGGACCTGAAGATTCATACTCTGACTTGGGACTTGGGTCCCAAGTCTTCCCAACATTTCTGGCTATTATAAAAGGGTTATTGTGACTCAAAAAAGATAGGGAAATGCTGATCTGCATTGATCCTCTAGTTATATATAAAATGATACCCCCATTTTCTCCCACAACCTGCTGCATCAGCAACAAAATCCTTAAGACCAGGGAACAGACTGTTTCCATAAATATGCCAGCACATTTGTTATGCATGTACAATTATACACCCCCTATCGCTGCCGGCATTTAGAAGGGCACTGAAGGCCTTGCTCTTTAGGGAATGTTTTGGGTCACCTTTGAGCACCCAGTGGCCTGTTATTAGTTTGTATGTCTGCTGGCTCCTGATGGGCCTTGACAGAGTTTGATTGTGTAGTTTGGCTGTTGATGCATTATGCATATTGTTATTTTTTAATTCATTCTTTTCTACGTTATCGCAACCATTATGTTTTTATTATTGTATTTGATCCACAATGTATGGTGTTTGTATGTTTGAGTAAGTTGTCTTTGCAACATGTTGTAAACCACCCAGAATTTCTTTGGGAAAATCGGACGGTTCAGAAATACAAGAAATAAATAAAATAAACACAAAACTAAGGTTTGTGTTTTGAAGCTCATACATGTACATTCTAAAAAGTTCAAGGATAAAGTGCGCAGAGCATGTCACAAAGCTCCCTCACTTTTTCTTACAATTTTCACATGTCTCAAACAACTGACTTTTCATTTTCACCTTTTGGCGAATATTAAGCTGCTGACAATGAAATTAGAAAGTAAAATTCTCGGCTCTAACTTTTTAAGGAACTTGTACATTTCTTCCTCCCATTGTCTCTTTCCTTATTTCCTACTTATGTTTTTAAATTATATCCTACCATTCCCTCCTGTCTATCAGCTGTGCCTATAATAGCTAAGCCAGGTTCTGAATATGGTCTTATAATACAATCTTACAATTATAATACGGTTAATCAACATAAGTGACCTGCCCCATGGATTTCAGTGGGTTTTCTCTAAACAGGGTTAGGTCTGCTTTCAACGACATAGTAAAATGTACTTGAATGAAGAATAAAATACAGCATATGAAATAGCACTTGCTAGTACAAAGTTGCATTGGCACTTATCCATAATACACAAAAGTCCAATGAGGGTGTCATTTCATATGCTGTATTTTACTGGTTTATGTCACATTATGACTGGGGAGATGCACATTCAATTCTCCACTTTCCATGAAGCTCACTAAGGCTGCTTTTACATAACCCCTAAAATCCGCTGCAAAATGCTCGCAGATGTGGAGCATAAAATTGTTTTCCCACCAGCAGGGGACTTTTAAAAAATAAAGTATGACCACACCCACTTAAGCGCGACCTAGCACATTTTACAAGTACCTGGTCTGGAGGAGGTAAAATCCTTGTTGCTATTTTAAAGCATTGCATGCCTGGTCCTCCTCCGCTTTTTGTTTGTTTTTGTTGGGTTCCCACCCCCCTTTTAACAGACAGGAATCCTAACGGGCTGGAACAATTAGCTGATGCCAACAGCAGGCGGAGGTGAGCCTGCATTTCTCTCTCTCCCCCCTCACCACAGACAGAAGCAATACAATCAGAGTGTGGGAGGTGGGAACACAGGAAGCAGAACAAAAACCACATTGGGGGCATCTGCATTTAAGTTGCCAGCAGATTTTAGGGGTTGTTTAAAAGCAACCTAAGTCACCAACTCACTAACTCTCAGAGAGTAGCCAAAATTCTATTGGTTGGTGTCTACAATTAAAGAACAATTAAAATAGCATTTTTGATAGAGGCAGGATGCTACTGAGTAAAAGCTTTCTTTTGCAGTTTAATGGTGCATCCAAAACAAAGGGTGTGACCACACTGGCAAAGAAGCAAGAAATGCTATGGATTTGGGGCAGGCTGACTGGTAACATAGAAGGGCTGGGTCTTTGCAAGTCATTCCTCTTTCTTTCTTTCTTTCTTTCTTTCTTTCTTTCTTTCTTTCTTTCTTTCTTTCTTTCTTTCTTTCTTTCTTTCTTTCTTTCTTTCTTTCTTTCTTTCTAAAACAGCTTGGTGCCAGAGTTGAGATGGAATAAAGAAGAAGAAATAGAGAATCAGAAAAGGGGGGAAAGGGAAAAGGAAAGTGAAAAAGCTTATTACAACTTACTAAGTAGTTCTTCTGAAGCTGTGCTACCTGTTGGGCTACAAGGGTTACCATGGCAAGCTGCAAACAAGGCGTTCCTCCTCTCTTTCTGTGTGGGCCAGTTAATGCGAAATGAACTGGAGAAACCTGCATTCTCTGGTCCAACTTCACAGCAAGTGAATTCAAATGAATTTACATTTGCTCTGCTGTATTGTTACACACTTTGTCATGCTTGGAGTAGACACACTGAAATCAGTGAGACTTTAGATAGCAATGAGAAATGTCTTCCATTTCTTCACTCTAATCTGGATAAATCTGGATTTAACCCAAAGTTATTTGGCTTTCAGCCATCATTTCTTCTTCTAATTAACACCTAGTGAGCTTTCATCTTCACCATGTTCATGTGCATATGGGCACAACAGAATATGTAATTTAAGTAGTCAAGTCACAGTCTTACAGGTTAAATCATCTGGAGGCACTGTGGGTCAAAGACTGAGCCACATGACGTGCCAGCCATATGACCATGGAAGTATGTAAATGGACAAACACTGGCTCTTTGGCTACTAATGGAGTTTAAAAAACAGACCCTATAGTGGAAAGGGACTGGATTTAATTATCAGGGGGAACCTCTGCCTTTACCAAATCACCCATAATCATTCCATACGAAAGATGATCAACCAAGATAGAAAACATAGGCAATGTGAATGCCTGTACCAAGGCTTCCAAGGAGACTTAACTTGCTATGAAACCCAGGAGTACTTTTGGATTTTTCTACAAAAGCCTGCCTGGGTTTTAAGATGTCCAAAAGAAACTCATCTTTCCATTCTTTCAGTCCCACTACCTTTAGAGGAGTACTTCCAAAAATCCTGGCCAGGAGAACTGGTGATGAAGACTTCTGGAAATTGTAGTTCAAGAACACCTGGGTTCCACAAGGTTGGGAATTACTGCTTTAGAAGCATGTTTTCTGAAGACACCTAAGAAGGTCCTTTGGGTGGCTCTTCCCAGTCTGGACCTCCCTGAAGATAGAAAGTTTCAGATGTCCTTCCATTTGCACACAAAGACCTTCCCTTCCTTTTAGGTAAGCTTTGGCTACCATCTGATTGCTAAGAACAGTAAAAAAATGATCATTCTTTATTGTTAATTGCATTTATTTATTTTAACAAATATGTTTTTAAGTGGTTTCTAGTGGCATAATGTTTCAAAATAACCAATTTAATTATCTTTTAATTATCTTTACAATGGATTCTTATTAATTGTATTTAGACATGGGCACGACTCGGCGAAATTGTCATTTCCATTTTTGGTTATCGTTTCCGTTACGTAACGGAAACGGTATCGATAATTAAGCCGTCAGAACTCGAACTGAAAAAAGAAAAATTTGGTCAGGTTTTTCGTTTCCGTTTGTGGCATCGTGGCGATCACGCAATGCGAAGCACAGAAAAAGTTTTTAAAGTTTTTTTAAAAAACCCGACTCCCGGCCAAAAAAGCAGATGAAAATATGCCTGCCTGAGGCTTTGCCACCTACCAGAGGGGTGGTTTCTGGGGGGCATAAAAAGCCGAGGCACCTTCCAGAAATCGCAGTCGGGTGTATGGATGTGGTTAATGGAGGAGGGCTGGCTGCTGGTGCTGGTGTGATCCGATCGAGATTGAGGAGGGAGGCTGGAGGCTTTAGGATTTAAGTTAGGCAGGCAGGGAGGGAATTGAATTTAGAAAATAATTTCTTTGATTCCCTGCAGCGTTGTCTGCTGAAGGGAATAGCAGTTTATTCTTTATTTTTTCTCTGCCAGTTTGTGAGGATTTTTTTCTGATATTGGATAAAGAGGGAGGTTCGACTGGGAGTGGGAGGTGTGGATTTATTTTAAAAATACATTATATACTACCATTTATTTTCTATTTTCCCAACTTCAATTTGCTTGCACACACACACATTTGGGGTGCAAGTCAAGAACAGAACCTCTATCCTAAGTGATATCCTAACTGCCCACTCGCCTGTCCGCCCGCGCCGCCACCTGCCTGCAGCCCACGCCGCCACCCGCCCACTCACCCCCCACGGCCTCCGCCCGCTCGCCCGCCCGCGCCTCCCCCCTGCCGCTGTCGCTGCCCGCCCACCCCCGCCACCGCCCCCAGCCCACCTCCCCCGCCACCCGCTCCCCCGGCTTTAAGTCCCAACATTGGGGAGAAGGGAGGATTATAAATAATCAAATAAATACATAGCAAATATCTTCTATCTCATCAAACATTCTGTCAAAGTGTATGAGACCCACCATGATATAGAATTATACCTTCCCCCAGGAAGGAAGGATTTACATTTTGGTAAATGTGCATTTGATAATATCTATTTTGATAATTTATGGTAAACTGGAAGCCAGTATTTTATGAGTTATTTTGCCAGTTTACTAGTAGCCTAAAGGTATCACCTAGTCTACTTTTGTATTTGGAAGCCAGTAGGAAAAGAGGATTAGGAGAAAAATGGGCAAAATCCTGTTGTATAGCTTTGCACCAGTATAAACTGGATTGGATACCGAAAACATTTAATTCAGATTCATGGCATGTTTCCTATCCCACCATGTTTCGAGTCTGAGGTTTCTTAAGGTTCCTTTTTGTCCAGAAATTTCATCATTGGATTGCCACTGGTGGTCCCAATCCCAGTGCAAGTAATCTGGCAGTGATTTACTGTTAAAGTATTCCCCTCCATGTCCTCCCAAAGGCTTTCTCTGGGCAAAAGGGAGCTCCAGACAATCTGTTGCAAAGAGGCTGCAGGATGGCATACTTGTCAGATACTTCTCTATGTTGAAACTTGAACCCTTACAGATGCTTAGGCAGGAAGCTGGAAGCATTTGCAATGTGGACATACAAATTCTGAAACTAGAAATTCTCAATACCATAAATAGAAGAACATAGCAATATTTTGGACACATATTGCGCAATAAGAAATACGATCTGCTGCAGGTTATCCTTCAAGGAAAAATAGATGGGAAGCGTGACCCAGGGCGTTGAAGAACAATGGTTTGCAGCCAATGGTTTGCAGTGGGCACAGCTTCTCTATTTAGAACAGCCTCATGGCTATTAGTTGTTAAAGGCTGGTACTGCAGCTAAAAGTGTGCTCATGACCTGGGGTTCAATCCCAGGTAGCAGGCTGATAGTTGACTCAGCCTTCCATCCTCCCAAGGTCGGTAAAATGAGTACCCAGCTTGCTAGGGGGACAATGTGTAGCCTGCATACTGTAATTAAAACTGTAAACCACCCAGATATTACTTGAAGTGGTATGGGGCAGTATATAAGCAGAACACTTTTTAAATGAAAAAAACCTGATTATGCTACTAATCAATGTCCTACAAGGACATGGCACTTAAAGAAGATACTTGTCACACACTGTGTCAATCAAGGGACAGAGAATTTTTAGCAATTTCTGGTAAAACCCAAGTCTCACTTCAGCTTCCACTCAAGGTCAATGTAGTACACGTCCCGCTGGCCAAAAACTGTTCTTCTAACCAACCAAGGCTGCAATCCTATACATGATTGCCTAGTCATAATCCCCATGGATCTCAATGTGGCTTCCTTCTGAGGACAAACATATAGGCTGAAATCCTGTTGCGCTGCATAGTATTGTGGCTAGAGAAGGTCCACTGAATCCATAGAACGTACAGAGTAGTTATGTATTTATTTTTGCATTTCTAGACTGCATTGATTTCCAAAAAGGACTCTGGGTGGTTGACTCAAAAAATCTCCACAGATCCTGTGGACCTCCTCTAGTTGTAACTTACTACACCATGCAAGTGGACTTCAGTCACAGGGTTGCAACTGCAACTCTCCCTGAATGATGGACTACCATGTGTATTTTATATGAATCTATGGGTTTGCATAGACTTTATGTTTATGGCTACTTATAACCATGTTGCTTTAATGTAATGGTGTCTATTAATGCTGTAAGATGTCCCTCAATACCTTGTTCTCAAATACTTCAACATGTCTTAATTGTACTGGACTGTATATTATCCCTCATGACTGTAAGCCGCCTTGGGTCGTCCTCCAAGGAGAAAGGTGGGGTAAAAAATATTCTAAAATAAATAAAATAAATAAACAAAAGCCTTCACTGCCATATCCTAAAGGAGTAAAACAAACCAGATCCAATTTGTGATTTATTTTTGCAAAACTAAACCCATTTCATTTGAGGCACTGAAAGGGCAGTGGAGTTTGGGCTTAACATGGTTGTTATTCTCCATCTTATGGGGGGGGGCAAATTCTATTTTGTTTGTCACAGTAAAGAAGGTAAGGATGGCGGAGCGAAGGGGGGAGGGGAGAAATCCTTCCATCTAGCCGTTGGCTGTAAACATCCCACTGCCTTCTGGGAACAGGCCTGTGTTTCCCCATCCTGTACAAAAGCCATTTTCTAATACTAATGTTTTATACACACATCTCAGATACAATACGAACTCCCCCAACCCCAAAGGCAACAGGGCATTCGTTTATAGTAAATCAGAAGTGTCACCCTTGGCAACCCACAGCACTGAAACATTTATTCGGCTTCACGTTGCTGGCACTTAGAATTATTTCTTTCATGCCTGATCGCCAAATTACAATATGGCAGGTTTCCCTGGAGCCTCTGGATCATTAGTGCCAGCTCACAACATACTTTCAACTGATATGGCATCTCATGTACAGCTGCCAATCAAAAAAATAGGAAATGCAAATGAAGGTGGGCCCATTGGTGTTCAATTACTGTACAGTAAGCTCCTTACAGCTTCGCTTAATGACTGGCAGTCATTTTGCTGAGTGGAAGGAAGAAGAGAGGAACATACCAGAGAATTTCCCCTGGGGAAGCCAGTTATGAGCGCAAGAAGTTTTTACATTTGATTTCCATATTTATTCATTTTGAACCCCAACCACACACACATACACACACACACACAAACCCCTGTGTGTTTCTAAACACCAGGCGCGGGGTGGTGGTGGTGCTTAGCGTGGCTTGTTATACAAATGCATGAGCTTGTCAGCTGAGTCGGCAGTCAAAGCCACATCACCTAAGAAGATGCAGGTGTGTTTGTTTGTCTGCCATTGTTTCTTCCTCAGGAAGTACAAAGTTTCAGAGTTAGCCAAAGGAACCTTTCCATTAACCTTCTCCAACCTCCCTACCTGTGTGTGTGTTGTGTCGTTACAGTCGTGATCGACTCTTCGTGACCCCATGTCCATGGAGTTTTCTTGGCAGGAATACTGGAGTGGCTTGCCAGTTCCTACTCCAGGCGCCTACAATGCCTGGTATTCCCTGGTGGTCTCCCATCCAAGTACTAACCAGGGCTGACCCTGCTTAGCTTCCGAAATCAGGCGGCATCAGATGTGCTTAGGGCATCTAGGCAGCTCTCTTCCTACCTGTGCGTGAGATAAATAGACGGCCTCTTCCGCCCAGATGTGCTGAAGGGTCATAGTGGCTTTGTCATAACTGTACCTGCCGTGGAAAAAACAAGCTATTGTTTGGTCGAACAAACCCAACGAAAGGCTTATCTCTTTGGCTGCAGTTGTGGCATGAGCTAATTAATTATTTTCCCCTGTCTTCCAAGCGTTTGCGGAAAGGTAGTTAATGCATATTAAAGATAAATAGCAAGCACTGCTCCGTGTGTACAAGCACTGCTGTAATCTGTAAATTAATATATAGGCTTAATAATCTTTATTTTGAATTTTAAATTTGGAAATAATTAAAGGTAGAAGTGACAGTCAATTTTGGGCTTCTGTTTACTCACCCCCTTTCTTTAGAGAAGCTGTTAATGGTGTGTTTTATGCAAATGTGATGTCATTATCCAAACAGAAATGCAAAAAGGGGACTATTTAGTACATACGGCATCATCATTTAGATGCCACCAAGTTGAGCCTTACTTTCACATTCCATGTTACTCAAAGATAAAAGTCATTTCCTTCTTAAAAAACCTTCCTGCATACCTGCTCATTATAAAACTTTGTGTAAACCTTATTAGTAGGAACACATTAAATGCAGGATAGACACAGCAGGAGTCAAATCTTGAAGCACTTAACCACATACTTTAGTTGAGAGAATTGCCTATACAAAGCTGGTAGATCTTGAAAGCTGACCCCAGGAAGAAAGATAGCAAATAGTTTCTTTTAAAAAACAACACTTAAAATTAACAATATTCAGCTCTTCTTGTAATTGCACAGTTTTCACACCCTCTGCAGTCAGGTTCATAGGAATGGATTTATCACTGGCCCCTTTTTCATTTCTATTACCGTGATTCTCATATGAATACATCAGCTTTTAAAAAAACCAGCTTGTTGAACAATGAATAAATTTAAAAGTTTATTGTGTTTTGTTCTGTACCAATAGTCTCATAGCAACACAGCAATAGATGTTCAGTTTACAAAGAGAAGGTACAGCCCATTATGTTTTTGTCATCTTCTTTAATGTATCTGGCAAAAAGAGGTTGCAGGTTGGGATATTTAAGAAAGAATTCACCAGGTCGAAGGAACATAAAGATGGGACAGCAAGTTCGTGCCCATGCATTGCTTTAGCAACCAGGGCTGGTGTGGTGGAATGTTCTTGTCTATTTCCAAGACCCATCCCCTCCCCATGCCAAGGATATCCTGGTGCCCTCGGGTTTGCTGGTCTCCCCCCCCCTTTACGGCTGCTGCTTGTCTACCTCCTTTCCCACAGCAAATGAGAGACAAAGCCGTCAGAGGAGTGCAAATAATTTCCACATGCTTCACCATTTCCTTATGGATAGCTCAACCGGTTGGCCCAGAAAGTGATGAAAGACAATGGCCAATTGCCACGACATTTAGCACTGGAAGGGATTTCTGAGAAAGGAAGTGCAGAAGGAATATCTTGACCGAGGGCCCTCAGAAACTTCTCATGGGATGCAGGGCTATAACATCAGGCAGAGGAGCAACTGATGGACCCCAAGACATAAGTTGCCCTTTAAACTTATGCTTGTGCTTTAAAGACATAAGAACATAAGAGCCATGCTGGATCAGGCCCAAGGCCCATCTAGTCTAGCTTCCTGTATCTCACAGTGGCCCCACCAGATGTGTCTGGGAGCGCACGAGAGTAGATATCTGTCTCCTGATACCACTCCCCTGCATCTGGCCCTTGAAGTATGCCGGTTTTAAGCCTGGATATGATACATCTCCATCATGGTTTGTAATCTGTGATGGACTTTTCCTCCAGGAATCTGTCCAATCCCCTTTTGAAGGCCTCCAGGCCAGATGCCATCACCACATCCTGTGGCAGGGAGTTCCACAGACTAACAACGCACTGGGTGAAAAAATATTTTCTTTCCTCATAAGGGAGGTCCCCCAGCCCAGTATGTTTGCACACTCTGCAGTTAAGGGCTTCCTTCTTCTAGTGATGGATTATCAATAATGTCTCTTTCTGCCCCACATTGTTTTATCAATGGGAACTGAAGTCCCTCAAGCACCTCTCCTCATCTTTGGCAGAATTCTCTCTCTCTCTATATATATATATATATATATATATATATATATATATATATATATATATATATATATATATATATATATATGCATGTTAGGGTGGATTCGGGTTTCTTCCCGTGTAGAAATCTGGTTTCCAGAGGTCTCACTCGTCATCTTCAGGCTGGTGTTCTGGCTTCTTTCTTCTTGAAGCAAAGCGTGATCTCAGTTGAAGTCCTTCTATAAATACTGCTGGGGTGTGTGGTTTGCTTCCTCTGTTGCTGATTGTAGGTTCCTTTGTTCTTTTGTGATCTGCTGTGTGGCTGAGGCGATCGTTAAGGGATTAACTGCTGGTGGGTTAGATGGCTGTTTAGAGACATCCTGTGTGGGTGAGGTGCTGGATGTGTGTCTATCAGCCTTTTGTTTCTTAACGACCTTGGTGGTGGGCGATCTGGCAGCATCCTGGGCTTTGGTGGAGTGGGGTCCTGTGTCTTGTGAATTCATTTTGGTCTGGCTACGTGTCTGTGGTCTCCCAATGTTTTTTTGGCATGTGTAAGTGTGCTCCATGTGGTGACCCGCAGTAGATGGTGCAGTCGTGGTTTTGTTATTGGATGGTGGTTTCGTTTCATCTGTGGGAAGGGTCTGGGTTTGTGTTTGGTGTGGATGGAAGGTGGTGGCATCTTGTGTCCTTTTGGACCTGGTGTCAGTCTTTGTGACAGAGGCTCGTCTGTTGACCAGGGCTAGTTTCCAGATGTCAGGCAAGCGGGAGGTGGAGATGAGTTTGGTTCTTTCAAAATCAATTTCATGACCTGTTGTTTTTATGTGCTGGAAGAGAGAGGAAGATTTTTCTTCTTTTTTGACTGCGTTCTTGTGTTCTGCGATGCGTGCGCTTATTCTCCTGTTTGTCTGTCCGATGTATGTGGCTGGGCAGACTTTGCATGGTATTTCGTAGACTCCTTGGTTTTCTAGCTCAATCTTGTCTTTGGGGTTTCTTAAAATGTTGGCTATTTTTTGGTCGGTGCAAAAGGCTGTCTTGATATTGTGTTTGTGTTTGACTTTGAAAGAACCAAACTCATCTCCAAAACTGAACACTTCAACAGTCGAATAATCATGGAAGCCATTGAAATAGAGAAACACCCAAACAACATGAATAAACGTGATGACACCTCCCGCTTGCCTGACATCTGGAAACTAGCCCTGGTCAACAGACGAGCCTCTGTCACAAAGACTGACACCAGGTCCAAAAGGACACAAGATGCCACCACCTTCCATCCACACCAAACACAAACCCAGACCCTTCCCACAGATGAAACGAAACCACCATCCAATAACAAAACCACGACTGCACCATCTCCTGCGGCACCCCACTCCAGTCACCACATGGAGCACACTTACACACGCCAAAAAAACATTGGGAGACCACAGACACGTAGCCAGACCAAAATGAATTCACAAGACACAGGACCCCACTCCACCAAAGCCCAGGATGCTGCCAGAACGCCCACCACCAAGGTCGTTAAGAAACAAAAGGCTGATAGACACACATCCAGCACCTCACCCACACAGGATGTCTCTAAACAGCCATCTAACCCACCAGCAGTTAATCCCTTAATGATCGCCTCAGCCACACAGCAGATCACAAAAGAACAAAGGAACCTACAATCAGCAACAGAGCAAGCAAACCACACACCCCCAGCAGTATTTATAGAAGGACTTCAACTGAGATCACGCTTTGCTTCAAGAAGAAAGAAGCCAGAACACCAGCCTGAAGATGGATTACGTCGCCAAAACAACCAGATTTAATCTCTCTTTCTGCCCCACATGTTTTCGTGAGATTTTCGGGTATAGGTATCATTCTGGTTTCTTCCCGTGTAGAAATCTGGTTACTGAAGTCGAGGTCTCACAAGCATCTTCAGGCTGGTGTTCTGGCTTCTTTCTTCTTGAAGCAAAGCGTGATCTCAGTTGAAGTCCTTTTGGGGTGTGTGGTTTGCTTGCTCTGTTGCCAAAACAATATATATATATATATATATATACACACACACACACACACACATATATACATACATACATACAGATTAACAGGTTGATGCCCTGCCGTAGTATCATAGAATATTTGAGTTGGAAGGGGCCTACAAGGCCATCAAGTTCAACCACTTGCTCAATGCAGGGACAATCATCTGATCTGACATTCTCTCTTGATTGCCTCCACCACTGGATTGCTCACCACTCCTTGAGGACATATGTTCCAATATACTGTCCTAACAGTTTTTCTTGATATTCAGCCGAAATCTGCCTTCCTATAGACTGAGATCCTTACTCCATGTCCTGCAGTCTGGGATGATCAAGAACAGGTCCTGCTTTCCCCTATATGAAAACCTTTCAAGTAAGTGCTATCCTATCTCCCCTCATTCTTCTTTTCCCAAAGCTACACCTGTCCCATTCATTCAGTCTTTCCTCATAGGGCTTGGTTTCCAATCCCCTCCTCATCTTTGTTTCCCCTCTGCTGAAGTCGTCCCAGTTTGCTGGAATTGTTCTTAAGTGCGGTATCCAGAACGGGACACAGTATTCAAGATGAGATCAAACCAGTAACGAATAGATGGGAAGTAGTACCTAATGGGATCTGAACACTATAATTCTGTCAATGCACCCTAAAATAGCATTTGCCTTTTTTTTCTAGCCACATCTCATTGTTGGCTCATATTCAGCTTGTGATCTACAAATATTCCCGATCCTTCTTGTTCAAAGTGAAACTGAGACTAGTATTCTCTCTCTTGTAACTGTGCATTTGCTTCCCCCCCCCTCTTGGTGTGTAGAACATTGCGCTTATCCCTGTTAAATTTCATGCTGTTACTACTTATAAAAGCTAGAAACCAAGCCACTGCTTCATTCCACTCAGTGGCAGGGCTGCCTCTGATTAGCAAAGCCCAAATAATCATCTTGGCCATCATGGACCCTGCTCTTTTTTCTGCATCCCAGTCCATCCATTCATTAGTCGGGAAGAGCTCATTTGACAGTGGTATTCACCTGACAGTTTAGCATGGCAGGGTGGACTTGCCCCATTGCCAGCCACCAGCTGCTACTGTCACTGTGTTGGCACCAGTTGTTCTGTGCACCGTTGCGGCTGCGTCTATTGCTAGTTTGAGGTGCCAGGTTGCAAAAATTGGCAGCTCCAGGTTCAGTGGTGTTTTTTTGTTTAATTGATAGGAAAATGGCAAAGGAACTGAAAATACCACAGTCTTAACATAAGTCTTAACATAAAGAATTCTCAGTTCCTCACTGGCTGCAAGGAATGGTCAGAAAGGAGCATCATGGGTAAAGAAAAAACCAAAAAGTGTGAACTTTTTCAATTGAAACAGTATTGACCTTTAATGAGACCAACCTGTTCCAACCAGAGGAAAAGCACTGTGTGTATTTGTGTGTCATTTCTGGCTAGGACTGATGAGAACTGTAGAACAAAAAAGAATCTAGAAGGCCACAGTGCCTTCCCACCATATACAACATCTGCAGCTCTTGGAAAGGCAACTTTTAAAGATATCTGGTCCAAGAATCTTCTAGACAACCTGTCTGCTCCATCCAGACTCACTATAGGATACTCCAGAGTAAATTACTCTTTCCGCTTATCACCTTGGTAGCACTATGACTCCCATCAAATAAGTCTAACTTTCCACATAAACACAAAATGGAGAGGAAGATTGCTAAACAGAAAATCGGCTTAAAGGAAAAAAATTCTGGAGATAGGGGGAGATCTCTTAACAGACTCACCTATGGGGCAAATCTGTACAACAGAAAAACAGTCACAATTAGGGATTAATCCGTTTTCAATGCATTGCTATGGGAAATTTGTATAAAGGAAAATTTGCTTAACATAATTTCATTTGGAATGAATTAATTCCTTTATACAAGGTACAACATGTATATTGCTTTGGAAATCACTTTGGCCGGAATGCAACACTCTTGGAAGCTATTAGTATCAGGGTCAGCCCTAGCATTGGGCAGAGGGACACATTTTTATCTGGGAACATCTCTGCCAAGCTTCTAAATGTCCCTCTCTTTTAGAGGACTGAACTATTAGATGAGGTGGGAGGGCATTTTTATTCTTTCGCTTAGGCAGGAAGATGTCTCAGGAGAGCACTCACCATTGCATGGTATAAGGAGCAGCACAACCAAGAAATATATATTACTGACATATAATAAAGAACTTCGAATAGCATTTATGCTCTTTATACTGACTAAACCTCTGTATATAGTAATAATACTATTTAAATTTATTTATTTATTTATTAATTCAATCATTCATTCATTCATTCATTCATTCATTTAATAATAAATAAATACTGCACCATCTGGCAACAAATGCCACTCTGGGCAGTTTACCATTAAATATAATAATATATTAAAAATTTACAGGTATGTAAAAAAGTTATGTACAATTGGTCCTACCAAAGCTCAAAGCCCATAAACACTTGAAACCTGTCATGAATGTTAAGGGGATCTGTCCGTCTAAAATGAGTCTCCTCCCACCACTTCATCTGGCTTCTCCTGCCATCACCCTGTCTTCTGTTATACCTGCAGTTTGAGAACATTCCATTTTTAGCTGGATGTTGCTATGGAATTCTCCTTGCAGTCTTCAGAAGACATAGGATAATATTGAAAAACATGTAAAAATAAGTGATGGTGAAAATAACAACAAAAACCTGTTGGTGATATATCTTTTTTTTAAAAAAAGACTATGACACAAAATATAATGTTTCTAATCTAAACTAATCTGTGCTTCTTATGGTCATTTGGGTAATTGCTGCTTTCGATACCCATGCTGAAGATAAAAATAAGATGCAAATAAAATTGCAAATAAGAGGCAAATAAATTTTTTTAGGACCACTGAAAAACCACCATTGGTGGCTTGTCAGCAACTGGCTATATGTAGACTGCAGTCAATCAGCTCTGGGTGTCCCTCCTTTACTACTTGCTTCTGTTCTGGTGTCAGTATTATTTGTCTTATTTTGGGGACTCAGTCGTGTGCAACAATAAAACACTCCTGAATTCTAAATATGCGATGCTAGCCCTACTGCCTGTGACCCATTCACCTGGAGAAGTCTGCTCACCTATTGCTTAATGAACTGCTTGCCGCCTATCCTGTGCTACAAAAACCAATCTGGCCCTTGCTGAAGTTTTTTAATGGCAAACTCTGATTACAAAAATATATTTTCTCTTTTCTGTGAATCCTCAAAGAAACATGCAAAACCCTAGCAGGACCACTTTTAGTGTGGCATTTGATTGATTGTTTTTTTTTAAATGTGTTAATGTACTATTTTTAGCTTTTAAATATTGTATTTTAATGATGTAAGTTGCCTTGGGTCCCTTTTAAAGAGAAAGGAAGGGTAAAGTATTTTAAATAAATATGGAAAAAAGAAAGATAAAGAGGAAAATAAATAAAACATGCTCAGCTGGATGGGAGGCTAGGTATTTATTTATTTATTTATTTATTTATTTATTTATTTATTTATTTATATTTTAGAGTATTTTTACCCCACCTATCTCCTGGGAAAAGGACTCAAGGTGGCTTAGAGTAATGAGGGATAATATACAGTCCAGTACAATTAAGACATGTTCATGTATTGAGAACAGGGAATTGAGGGACATCTTACAGCATTAATAGACAACATTACATTAAAGCTACAAGAAAACACACACCATTAAAAAGAGAGTAAAGTTACATGTAAAAGTTATGAATGCTGGAAACTAACATCGAAAAAATAGTGTCAGTGTAAACACATAAGGTTATAAATAGTTATAACCACAAAGTCCATGTGATCATATTCATTTACATAAAAGATACATAATGGGTAGTCCATCATTCAGGGAAAGCTTGCCTGAAGAGAAAGGTCTTTGCCTGTATCCGGAATGACAACAGAGATGAAGCACTCCTGGCCTCTAGTGGGAGGGAGTTCCAGAGTCTGGGTGCAGCAGCCGAGAAGGCCCTTTCATGGGTTCCCACGAGACGTACCTCTGAGGATGGCGGTACAGAGTTGAGTCCATTAAAAAAAAAAAAAGTTAAGCCTGAGCCAAGTCCACCAGTGTGAGTTAAGTCTGACTTCACAGTGAGTCCTATGACTCAAGTTTCCATCTCTGGCATGTAGGGTTGCCCCATCAGCAGTACTCTTTCCTGAGATTTCAGAATCAAAGTCTTTAACTGTGTAATGTCTCAGAAAAAAAGGGAAGGCAAGACTTTTAGAAGTTGGGTAGAACTGCTTCTGGCCCAGCTGACTGCAGAGATGTGTACAAGGGAATCCAGGTAAAGGGTCCTTAAAATCTGGGCAAATCCTAGCTTATCAAATAATATGGGCAGGAAGGAAAAAGTCTTTTTAGTGGCAGGGCAAAAAGCAAAATGTGCCCTGGGGTCAGGAGAAAAATACAGTGGTCCCCTGCCCATTTGCGGTTCATATACTGCGGACCCGCTATATTGTGGGACCACAGTATATGAAAAAAGACCCCCTGGGATAAGGGGGTAAAGGCCTGGGGGGGGGGGGGGCTGTCGGAGGCCTCAGAAATGACTTCCGGTTTGCAGGGAGGTCCTTTTGGGGCCTCCAAAAGACCCAGAAAGGCCCTTGCAGTCCTGTTTGGGGCAGTGCCAGGCTGGGGGTAAGTACAAGAGCCCCCAGCTGCCTAGATGCCCTAAGCACATCCAATCTCACCTGATCTCGGAAGCTAAGCAGGGTCGGCCCTGGTTAGTACTTGGATGGGAGACCACCAGGGAATACCAGGTGCTGTAGGCCCCTGGAGTAGGAACTGGCAAAACCACTCCCGTATTCCTGCCAAGAAAACTCCATGGACATGGAGTCACAGAGAGACAGTAACGACACTAACGAAACAACACACACACACACACACACACACACACACACACACACACACACACACACACACACACACACACACACACACACACACAACACACACACACAAGAGCCCCCAGCTAGGCGCCCCAGGCCCCACCCGACCTGCATCTGCATATCACAGATTTTCAATTATCGCAGGTCGGGTTGGGTCCCTAACCCCCGCGATACGTGGGGATCACTGTAGTAGAGATGGGTGTTTAGGGCTGTTAAAATCACCATATGTAAACAAATCCTTCTTTCCCAGAACTGCTCACTGTGTGATCCATCTACTTCTCTCTCTCTCTCTCTCTCTCTCTCTCTCTCTCTCTCTCTCTCTCTCTCTCTCTCTCTCTCTCTCTCTGTGTGTGTGTGTGTGTGTGTGTGTGTGTGTGTGTGTGTGTGTGTGTGTGTGTGTGTGTGTGTGTGTGTATCCTTTAGAAATACAGCATACTGGGATAGGGGTATTACTTGTCTCATGTTATGAGTGATAGCCATGGCAACCATGAGTGGACTTATTGCTACAGTTTTGCATGGCAGACATGATACACTAGTCAAGGGATATGCAAAAGCACTATGTGTGTCATCTTCAGCCTTTGAAATACAACACTCAGAGTATTTGGGATGGCATCTGGGTAGAGACAAAAAAGCAGTCAGAAAGGAACCTTGCCAATGGTAACTGAGTACAGTTTTTTAAAAACGGGGACTAGGGAGTAGTGTTCTCTAGGCAAGAATAGAAATAGAAACCAAGGGTCTCAATCAGTGGAATACCATAGTGGCTGCAGCACTGTGTTATGGCCCTCTACACTTTTCATGCAGGGCTGGCCCTATCATTAGGCACAGTGAGGCAGCTGTCATAAAAATCAGTACCAGAAAAAAAGACAGTAAAGTACTACTTGCTTTATTGTTGTTGCATCTTCACCTATGAGATTTTCTGCCACAGATGCCAACATGACTTGGCTGGTATAGCAACCACTCAAGTGACCTAACTAACGACACTACTGAACCAGAAGCATTGTCTCCAAGCCATTCTTCTGGAACCTAACACAGAATTGTTTTGCAGTCTTCACAACTACAGTCTACATTTCTTCTAGTGCACTAGTTTCGCTCTAGCCATTTCTGGGGCTCAGATTTTTACACAACCTGATGTGTAAAGGACACCATTATTCTACAGAGCTCACTTTCTTCTAAAGGAAATTAAAATCAACCCTACTTATTGCTTGGGGAAGTGGAGAGTGATGGCCACTATAATCAGATTATAGTAAAGGCCTTAATTTGTTTCCTTTCCTTCATCTTACTGCCAACAGAACTGTGGGGAAAGGAGCACAAAGA
This sequence comes from Phrynocephalus forsythii, assembly GCA_029282475.1. Lineage (NCBI taxonomy): Eukaryota > Metazoa > Chordata > Lepidosauria > Squamata > Agamidae > Phrynocephalus > Phrynocephalus forsythii. Next base: position 109,796,435 of record JAPFRF010000005.1, on the reverse strand, counting down.
GCTAAAATCCCATCAAAAGCAAACATTCACACATTTAAGTGGACTAGATGAGAGTTGCTCTTTCCTGTCTGAAGACTTTAGAGAAACAGAATGGGTAACAATGAGGAAACCACCATTCCTTTATCAACATGGGCCAAACAAAAACCCCTTGGGAAATTTTCCTCTGGAAGACTTGTTTATAATGCAGACACAAATGTTGTTGCATTATACCAGTTCTTGTCCATCTAGCAGAGAACTGATGGTGGCTCAGATCCTGGGAAATTATTTCTGGGGATAACAACACCCAGAATTCTCCAGCCAGCTTGAGCATGAGCCATGCTGGCAGGGGGATTTTATGTGTCGTCATTAGAGATGGGCACGACCAGGAAAAATGACGTTTTGAGTTTTCGATTGTCGGGACGGGTCCGTTTCGGCTCGTTTCCGTTTGTCGAGGAAATTTTCAAAAATTTGTCGTTTCTGTTTGTCGTTTGTCGTTTGGGTTGGGGTTGGGGTTGGGGTAAGTGGGCTCTGGGAGGCACCTCTCTGGGTGCTTCTCTGACGTCTGACCCACTAAGAAGGGAAGCAGGGGAAGCGTTTCGCGGAGCCGCCACATACCATACATTTACATTACATTATGTTAGGGTGGGGTGTCAGAGGCACCTCTCTGGGTGCCTCTGACTCAGTAAGAAGGGAAGCATACTAGCGTACTGCCGTACAGGTTAGGGAATGGGATAGGGGATAGTGGGCTGTGGGAGGCACCTCTCTGGGGGCCTCTGACTCGGAGGTTGGGGTTAAGAGGCTTAGGGTTACGGTTAAGGTTAGGGTGGGTTAGTGGGCTGCACCTCTGGGTGCCTCTGACCCACTAAGAAGGACAGTGTACTGGCGTACAGGTTAGGGGTTGGGTTAGGGTTAGGGTTAGGAGGGTTAGGGTTTGTGGGGCTGTGAACAGAGGCATCAGTGGGGACTCTTTGTTGGGTGCCTGGGACCCACTCTGAGCTGCTGAAAAAGGAAGAGACTGTACTTTCTGAGAGTGCTCAGAAAGAATAACATCACTCAGAGACTATTGGTGATCTAGAAAGTGTACTGACATACTGCATATGTGTGTGGTTGCCAGTTGGGTGGCTCAGAGGAAATCACTCCAGCGGGTTATCAATATGGCAGAAGATCATCGGATGCCCACTCCTCACATTGGAGGTTAGCTGTCTTGCTCAGAATATTGTGGGATATTTCTCATCCTGGTCACCTCTGTTTGTACCACTACCATCAGGCAGAAGGTATAGATCTATTAGAACAAGGACGGAAAGATTCAAAAATAGTTTTTGGGTATCCATGCTAAAGGGTTGACAGGTAATAGGGTTGAATGGTTAGGGTATATATAGGGTTTGTGGGCTGTTGTTGTTTTTAAAATGCCCTCTGTAGGAACACCCAGAGGGAGTCTCAGTCAAATTTTATGTCAGTTTTAAATGATTGATGTTTTGGCATGAATGGATGGTTTGTTTTCAAAAGATTTTTGCATGGTCCTGATCCCATATTTATACAATGACAGCCCTATTCCTATTCCGCGATGGAATAGGCAGGTGTAAAAATATAAAAATAAAAATAAAAATAAAAATAAAAATAAAAATAAAATCAATGGAGACATTTTATTGCAAGAAAAACCCACTGCTGCTACTATAAAAAATCAGGCATTTAAAACCTAATTTTCAAATGTTTCTGTGGTGCTTTGGTGGGTTTTTGGACCACGATTTAAAAATAAATATTGCGGTCGCCATTTTGGATCCCCCCACTGCATGGCAAATGGAGACGACGAGGATGGCCCCCCAGCCTGGTACCAGCAGCCCAGGACAGGAGAGGGGGGAAAGGCTGGGGACCCCCCCCCCAGAAACCACCCCTCAGTAGGTGCCCTCACTGAAGCAGGCATATTTTCACCTGCTTTTATGGCCGGGAATCGGGGGGGGGTTTAACCTTTTTTTCTGTGCTGCTTGGCATCGCGCGATCGCCGCGATGCCATGAACGACAATGAAAAATCCGACCCAATTTTTCTTTTTCGGTTCGAGTTCGAGTTGGAGCGGAGTAATTCTCGTTACCGTTACCTGTTACGTAACGAGAACGAGAACCGAAAACGGAAACGAGAATTTCGCCTAGTCGTGCCCATGTCTAGTCGTCATTCCTCTCCATATACCACCCCAAAAGGGCAACTTTTCCAACTTCTGTGCTGTTCTTCTGGATCTTGGACTGAGAATTTTTCAAGGTGTAGTGTGCAACCCTTCAGTTATAGATGCAAGACACAAGTGACCTCATGTGTGCAAATTTACATATGTTTTCCCAATGAATTACAGATCTCCCCATTGTGATCTTGCATTCTTTTGCACTCTACAAGGTGATCCTGCACCATTTGTTTTTAGTGGCTGTTTGCATATTTTAGCTTCCTTCCCATATAATGTACTTTGCCTGTGTTTTGAGTTTACTTTATACCATCCCAAAGAGTTCAGCCCATAACAGCTGTGGAGTTTTACCTGCACAGAGATATTATGAAACAAACTTCATCCTATATCAGATATGTCCAAAGTCAGGCCCGGGGGCCAAATGTGGCCCGTTTTCAAATTTTGAGCAGCCTGCAGCCTCTTCTCCCCACCTGCTCAGCCTGTCATGCATCCCCGCCAGCTGGCCCCTCCCCATACTGGGGAAATTTGCAGATTTATGGTTTGCCTGCCCTCCCTGCCTCTGTCCATTCCCCCAGCCACCTGCCTACCCTACCCGCCCCCGGTTCCGTTGCTGCAGAGTCCTCCCCGCCTCCTTGCAAGTCCTAGAGGTTTGCCCATAGTCTGGCCCAGGGGCCAAATGCAGCTGGATGGTCGGCCCCCACACATTTTCACTTCACCAAATCTGGCCTTCCTTGCAAAAAACGTGGACACCCCTGTCCTATATGATCCTCCTATTCCTAGCCCTTATAATCCAACCAATGTATCTAAAATGGCATTTTTAACATCCTCCCAAAGTGAAATTGCTTCAGTTTCATTCAGGATCTGCATTCATTTCACACATAGGGCCAATTTGGGGTGGGGTGGGGGATCCTCCTTCATTTCCATTCAGCAAGGTCCACGGATCCTCTGTGTGACACCTTCGAGGATCTAAGAGGCATTCCTAAGGGCAAGGAGAAAGCGGCAACAAGGTCTGTTTCACTTGCTCAGTTACATGGGCTTAAATCTGCATCGGGATGAAGGAGAGGAGAAATCAGTGTCAAGAAAAATCTGTAGACGGTTGGGGAAGAAAGAACACTGAGAAAAATTGCCTCAAATGAAAAGAAACAAAGTGAAAGGGAGTGGGGGGGTGCAGTTGAGAGGAAAAATATCCCTAAGCTTTATAGAAAGGAACAGAAAGAACACTAGCATCAGTTCTCTCCCAAAGGAGACAGCCAACTGGAGTGGTGTCATTCTTGCTTGACCCATCGTCTCAACTCAAACTTGCCAGCAAAATGGTAGCAGAGTTAGCATATCATCTGGGGGAGTGCAACAGTGCAGAAGATTCTGACAGCCTTAAGGATGACTTCTCTTTTTAACCAACTTGCCAACGGTTGACAGTGTTGTGAAGGGGCCAGTAAACACAGCAGTGCCTCCAATTTTAGGGCACTCTTCTTGGTGAGAGGAGGCCAAAGACTTCTTTGATAGCGAGACTGAGGTCAGTTTTGCTCATGTCTACTTTGCCCAGAGGCACCAATGGAATAAATCCCTATCAGAGAAAGCAGGGGCTGGCAACAGAGCAGCCTTCTTTTTTTGTGTGTGAGCATCTAACGGTCAGAGGCACTGCTAAGTGGATAGAGGTTTGGCCCTGGAATTCCTGTCGAGCCACCCAGCAGGCAGGCCTTATGCTTGTTTCTTTTGCTCAGCCACAGTCTGCCTGCCTTCAAAATGGGACTGGTAGGGATTAGAGATGGGGATGAATAATCAGTTCAGGCAGGGGATACCTGATTGGTGTTCCGTGGTTCATCAACGTGCCCCCTCTGGTGGACACCCACTCAGAAGGAGAGGAAACAGGACAGGGAATACAATTTACGGTTTCTGAGTGGGCTTCCACCAGAAGGAGTGGGATGCCAACTTTCAGAACATCTGTTTGTCTCTTTGATGAACCATCATGAGCCACCGAATCAGTGGTTTCTGCCCATCTTTAGTAGGAATCGGTCTGGTCCCTGAGCTGCAGCAGAAATTTAAGTTCTCATTCCAGATGCATCTGCAAAATCGGAGGACATGTCCCTGTGCTTTCCAGGACTTCAATAAGATTCATACTCCCCGTTTGTCACCCATGCTCTGCACAGTCACTACACACTGAGCCACTTGTACTGCTGACAAAAACAAAGACAAAACATGTGGTACCTTAAAGACTAACTTTCATATTTTAATGTAACGTTCCGTGGGCATGTCCACTTCTTCAGACATATAGCAGCAGAATGAAGTGTGCTGGTTCTTATATTTTATCAGAGGCAACTATCCCCAAACTTTCCCAGTATTTGGAGTTGCCTTTATTCATTTTGTCTTCCAGCTGGTGCCATCTTGACCCTACCAGTTTTCATTAAAATAACACAAAACCTCTGACCATTGGCTTATTCCATTTCTTAATGAAGAACCACCTGGATGAAATGGTTGCTTAAATCACCAGCATAGCCTGCTGGCACACAAGTGTAATGACCTGTTTGACAGCTATGTTAAAATGCATTAAAACTAATTCAAAAATAATGAGGAGGAGAGCTGAACAAAAACTAGAGGCATTTGTTTCAAAATAACACATAGATAGGGAGATGGGAAAAGCCAAGTGTATGGGTAAATATGCACAAACAAAATAGCCTTCAACTTTATCTTTGTACAGCATGCAAACCAGTCTCAACTACTCAAAATGCAAGTGCCTCAAAACAAAATTCTTTAAGTGAACTACTACTTCCCACTGATCTCCTTTATTCATTCTCAGCAACCAATCAGCATTTAGCACCATACATGACTGTTCTAATGCTCAGCTGTCAATCAGTCCACTGCTCTTCCCATACTTTCAATCCTAACATGCAAACATGCATAAAAACAACAACACACCAATATTACAAATGACCCCCACACACAATACCTACACATATTGCCACATAATATTCCAGCATTCCCATAGGTATTCCTACAACAATTAAGGGTTGCTGTTCTTTCCTATGGATGTTATCTGCTGGCGTGATAGTGAACCCAGACATTCATCCTTAAGTCTGTTTTGAAAGAAATGTAACAGTTTTCCTGGTAAAGAGTTCCAGGTTATTTCTCTGAACATAGCAGTAGAGTTCTCTGACAGAGACTTCTAAGTACTTCACTGAGTGACAGTATCAAACTGCTATAACTGTGTCCTCTCTCTATAACTGGCCCTCCCTGTCAGAGCTCCCATGGGCTTTCAGAGTATCTACACTACACACAGGTATACCAGTTTGATACCAGTTTTTCTGTCATCATGAGTCTATCCTCTGGAATACTGAAATTTGTTGTCTGACAAACAATTTTCTGTTGTAGTTCAGTAGAATGCACTGCAGCTCTCCAGTAGAGATGGGCACGAATCAAAAAAATGGCGTTTTGGTTTTTCGTTTTTCGTTGAGGGATCCGTTTCGGTTTGTTTTTGTTTTTTTCATGAATTTTTGAAATAAATTCATTTTCATTTATTTGTTTTTTGTTTTCATTTTTACCCGCTTTTTGCATGATTTTTAAAGCATTTCCGTGTGTGGGTGTCCCCCAACGCCTCAGACCAGAGGGAAAACACTAAAAAAAAATTGATGCTGGCAGAGACACAGTATAGACTAGGTATGCAGGGAGGCTGCAAGGCAGCGGTGGGCATTGGCCAGGATGCAAGGCAGCCGCAGAGTGACTGCACTGCAGGGCAAGGGAGGGTACTCACCGAGAGGTACACATGCACACTGGGAGGTTGCAAGACTGAAGCTAGAGAGAAATCTCTTCTTTCTCTCCCCTAAGAGCCAGGCTGCAGCCGGCAGGAACACACAGACACACATCTGCCTGGCTGGCCTAAAGTGAAAATAACAAGTCGCAGAGACAGCAATCCCACCCTAACTCCCACCGGAGACTGCAAGGAGGATGGGGGCTGCCAGAGCTTTTTATGCCCTCTGTGGCTGCCAGACCTGCCCAGTCTGCAACTTGGGCATGCTATTGGTTGAAGTTGTCCAAGAATTTACATGATCCCATCACATGGCTTGCCTCCATTTTGTGGCTGGCGACATCCATTTTGTCATCCTTAAAAGGAAAAGAAAAATACATTGTGATGGGAGAAGACAAAAACAAAACATTTTAAGGACCCCAACCCCCCAGTAGGTATTATCAGACAGTATAAATAATTATCGCTGCATTTTTTTTGGATGTCCAGGGCATGTTTTAACATTTAAAACAGCTCATTTCATTGCACGTCGCCATTAACGAAAAACGAAATGTAACGAACCTAATTTTCATGGTTCTGTTCAGTTTGTTCCAATTTCATCACAATGTTCGTTATTCATTTCGTTACGTAATGAAACGAATAATGAATAACGGAAACGAAAAAGTTCATTTTGTGCCCATCTCTACTCTCTAGTAAAAGTAAGAAATACCTCACCAAGTTAAGTCTCAGGATCCCACCGGTTGGAGCCTTGTGTCAAACTGCTATAAATATCTAGTGCTGATAGACCCAGTATATTTCTGTTTGCAGGTTAGGCTCAACCAGAAGTCAACACATAGTCACAGCCACATCCCCCCCTCCCCGCCGCCCAAAATAAAGTATTGACATTTGCTGATAAAGACCAGAAGTAGGGCTCTGCTATTCTTTTTTGCTTTTAATGTCAATCTTTTGTAACCTTCCCACTTTTTACAGTGCTACCTATTTATCTACTTGCATTTACATGCTTTCGAACTGCTAGGTTGGCAGGAGCTGGGGTTAACCACCGAGCTGCCAACTTTGCAGCCAACAGTTTTCAGAGCCTTAGTCTGCTGCATACCCTCCCTTTAATACTTCACCAAACCTGCATCTCCTTCCATGGCTGGGCAAAATATTCTGACCATTTTCTTTGCTGCTTTCTCCAAACCTTGGTCTGTTTGGTTAAGCATCCCAAGAATTGTTATGTATAAGCAAACTCTTTATTGGGTTTTTTTTTGGGGGGGGGTGGATGGGTGGAGAACAGCTTCAAAACATGGTTTCTGAAGCTGGCTTGTTCAGCTAACTGGGGTTTGTTGTAAGGCACAATTCCTGCTCTGGATGACATGATAAACTGGCGGAGGGGAGATGAAACTGAAAACAGCTGAAGTCTTCTTTCCAGTAGTATAAAAGTAAGAGATGGGAATAGAGGAGGCAAGCCTGAGTCTTGTGACAGCTCTTTCCCTCTCAAGCTTGTCTCACTGAACTGTAGTTGAGTGTGACGTGAACACAGAACAAGAATTTAAATCTCACAACTTGTCAACTGAGAAGGTGGTTCTAGCAGTAAATCCAAGTATGTAAGTCAAGTTTTTTCCTAGGTGTGCAGACTTAATTGAACTGAAATAAAATAAAAGCTCTCAAGTAGGGGTGACAAACATGAAATTGAGGTTTTCTGTTTTAGATTGTTCAAAGACATGCAGATGACTGTTGAGATGAGAAGAAAAAAGACTTATTTTTTTCTGGAGTTCTATTATCTTATCTTTGATTAAATATTCTGTTCACAGGGAATGTGGCTCTGTGCACCCTGACAGACTCTGCTTCTAAAATAAATGTTTTAGACTTACGCACTTTGCTAATAAAAGATGAGGTTTGGATTGTCCAGCTATTATTCTCTATCAATGATTTATCATTAGGAGGGATAACTAATAACAAGTGTCCCTTATCTCTTTATATCCAAACTGACCGTTAGGAAGTGGTGTTACTGATGAGCTTCACCTCCTTTGAGGACTTATAAACTTCTCTGTCAAAATGCCTCTTAAAAGTACATTTTGCAACTTAAGTGGATTACAAATGGCACCAAAAATTAATTTTGTAACTACCCATTGCTTTTTTTTTACATGTAACTTGTTTGCATTCCATCAGCCAAATGTAATATGTTATAGGGAGCTATGAAGTAACTTGTAACTAGTTACTTGATGCCCTCATGAGGCCTACCTACCACATGTGGCCTTCATGACTCTTGAAGTAGGGTAGAGGAGACGGAGTGGGCAAAGAGAGTGGTGATTGCCTGACTGCAACAAGGCACTGTTCTAACTTACCTAAAAGAGGAAGTGGTAACTAGGCCTCAGCTGAAAAAGCCCTCCCTGAACCTCTTCATATTGGAACGCTTCCAGCTAGTCTCAAATATTCCATTCTTGGACAAAGTGGCAAACACCAGCTGCTCAAGGCATTAAAAAACACTGAATGTTTGGAGCAGCTGGTGCTTTTCAAAGGTGGGGGGGGTTGAGGGTGGGAGAACAAGCTCAGTGAAGACAGCAAAGCTGAGGAAGTGGAGGAAGGGCTGCTGGCTCCAGAGGAGAGGAGACCAAGTAGCTGGCCAGTGAGCAAGTGGAAGAAGCAAAGGTGAAGGCAGCAGCAGTGATGGCAAACTGAGGGAGAGAAGATGGACGAGGGAGATAAGCTATTACCATCCCCTGACCAAGCATGCCAATTAGGGATGGGCATTTCGTTTTGGAGCCAGTAGGTTACAAAATGAACCATGTGAGCCCAGGTGGTCCTCGGAACCAGCTGATACACACAGATCCAATTGCTTTATCTTTCTCTGTCTTGCGTAGGGTTAAAATCCAACTAGGAAGCATGCTGTGATGTCATCTGTGCTAGATCTGTGATGCTGGCCAATCAGGAGCTGTGCAGGGACAGGCATCATCCCACCTCCCTCTCCGATTGGCCAGCAGCATGAAGCAGGAAAGATGACATTGCAGTGTGCCTCCTTGCTGGATTTTAACCCTGTGTGAGACAGAAAGGTAAAGCAATTGGATCTGTGTGTATCAGCTGGTTCTGAGGACCACCTGGGCTCACGTGGTTCGTTTCGCAACTTATTGGTTCCAAAATGAAATGCCCATCCCTAATGCCAATGTGAGAAATGGAGCAGCAACAGCCAATCAAGGCAGGCTAGGGAGAACGCTAGTGGGGTGTAGTGAATAGATTATGACTCAGGGGAACTGAATACAATTCCCTGTTCAGTCACAGAAACTCATTGGGAAGTAGCAATGGTAAGCCCCTCCTTGAACATCCCACAGGATTCAGAAACTCTACCAGGGTGCCATACATTAGAAGCAAACAACCAGGGAAGATGACAACAAATATCTCCTCAGCTGCAAAGCTTGAAAGGTGCTAGGCCTATATCCTCCTGTGCTTCCTATTCAGAGGTAAAACTCTCAGCTTGCACTGGGACAGGAATGGAAAGCTTAGGCAAAGGTAGGCCTGGTTTGACCGCATAGCTTTCCAGCTAAGGCCTTTCTTTCAGGAGAAGCACTTTTTGATGTTAGTCTATCTCATGTTTGTTGGTTGGTTCGTTCATTCATTCGTTCATCCATTCATTCAATAGTTTTACCCCCCTCTTTCTCTTCAAAAGGATCCATAGTCCCAGGAATCCAAAAATCACACCCTTAGTAAAAAGAGCAGAACCAACAGCAACAACAGGGAGGGAGTCATAGAATCAGAGATTCATAGAATCATAGAGTTGGAAGAGACCTCAAGGGCCATCCAGTCCAACCCCCTGCCATGCAGGAACCCCCATCACAGGACTCCCAACAGATGCCCATCCACCCTCTGCTTAAAAACCTCCAAAGAAGGAGACTGCACCACCCTCCGTGGCAGCATATTCCACTGCCGAACAGCTCTAACTGTCATGAAGTTCTTCCGAATGTTCAAATGGAATCTCTTTTCCTGCAGTTTGAAACCACTGCCCCGAGTCCTACTCTCTGAAGCCAATCAAGACAGGGGAAGGTGGATCCGTAGTCCCAGGGAGTTGCAGCAATAGCATCAGGGGATCTTTTGGTTGGGCAAAGAAGCTTTACTCAGGTTAATGGTAAAGACTATTCTGCACAGAACAATATGTTAGAATGTTTTCCCCCTGCACATTTTGCTGTATCCCACTCATTCTACAAGGGTTAGAGGATTCCTTTTTAAAAGAAGAAGAAAGCCCACCTTTATTCTCTCATCTGAATCAACATGCACTATGAGCTCCTTTCCCCATTTCAAAAAGAAAGAGATCTTCATACAGTTGCAATAATAATGTGTACCTTCAAGTCAATTCTGACTTAAGAGAACCCTCTCCAGGATTTACTAGGCAGAGAGTACAAAGAAGTGATTTACTGTTCCCTGCTTCTAGGGGTGCCCTGGGACTGTGCAGCTTGCCCAAGGCCACACAGGCTGGCTGTTCTCCTTGGAGAGACAGTGGGGGAAATCAACCCCCCAGCTCTGCAGCCTGAAACCTATTCATATAATTTGTGCTCACAGTGCTTTAAGTCATGTAATGCTCAACAACCTCCTTTTTCAATTGCAAGCAGCATGAGCGGGTGTGTGTGTGTGTGTTAGAAATATTTCTGAAGCAACCATCAATTGTTGGAATATTCACCACCGATTGCCTTGACTTCCTATTTTTGTTGTTGCTTCAGCATTCCTTTTTGGCTCTCGGTTGCCTTCTGCTCTTCCCTTTTGTCCTGTTGTTTCCCGGGACAGCATGCTGCTACACAAACCTCTTTGCCACACGAAAATGTGAGAGAATGCGTATAAAAAAAGCTCCCAGTTGTGTGAAATTGCTAGTACTGTATCCTTGATAAATAGGGAGGAAGCTGTTGATTCTTCAGCACAAAGACATTTGCAATTCATCCAAATTCTCTTACATACTCTCCTAGCTTGTTGCTTTTGAGTTTTGTTTATACTCAGCATTTCCGCCACTAATTTTCACTTTCCCTTCTGTAGAAACCTTGATAAGAAAAACCACCTTACTGAATATTCAATCATTTAAATTAATAGCCATTTGCTTGGAAGGCTCTCTCTCTCTCTCTCTCTCTCTCTCTCTCTCTCTCTCTCTCTCTCTCTCTCTCTCTGTTTCTCTCATACCTACATGAATATGTGTGTGCGTGTGTGTGCATGCATGCATGCATTTTAGGACACACACACATATTTCCAGCCTTGGTGAATCCAGAAGGATAAGAACTTCTCAGATTTATTCTGCTGCAATTTGTATATCAGCCTCAAAGTGTGGCATGTCGTGTTTCTGTTCTAATTGGACAATGGTTGAAATGATATACTCTTGGGTTTTGTTTTTTTGTCATTTTTGCCAACGGTTCACGCAACATTATTGCCAGAACTTATGAGAACATAATTTCCTAACTGCTTTATTACTTGCTTGTTGTCGTATCAAAAGTGTCCAGGATTTCACTGAAGTGAGCTGCTCTAATGAAAAAAAAAGTTTGATAAACCAGGGGGACAGCAAATCCATCTCCACTAGTCCTCATTGTTCCATTTGGCAGCAGCAGGAAAATAGCAGCAGCCATCCAAATGACCACTAAAGGAAGTGCCCTGAAAAGATCTCTTTGATATCACACACCACAACGATCCAGGCCAATTCCGAGCCCAATTGTGATCTAGAATCGCCAAGATACCTCTATGATCCAGACCAATTTCAAACCACTCCATTTCCTGCCAAGAAAACTCCATGGACATGGGGTCACAAAGAGTCGGTCACAACTGTAATGACACAACACATATACACACACATTCATAGTTTAGAAGAGCAAGGAATGAAACCTATACATGGCAAGGGATGTATGTGTACAGCTAATTTTTGTTGGACTGTTAAAATGAAAAACAAAATACAGGGCTACAAGAGGGCTTTTCAGTGGCAGACCCTTATTTACAGAAAAGTCTTTATAAATAAGTGAGACAGATGCCAACAATGTCATTGTTTTCTACAGGATTATAGCTCGTTTTGATACAAGATTATAGCTTTTCTATTCTTCAAGGCATTTGGTAGTTGTCTGATGTTGGAACTTTGCTTTTTAGCCTTGTTGCTTTTATTATTTTATTATTTTGGCTATCTTTCTTTCTTTTCTTGTTTAGTGGGCTTTTCCAGAAGCCTAGTGTAAAGATGGGCAAACGCTAAACGAACACTCATTTATTTCAATACAAATGACCCATTAAAGAACAATAGAAGCTCCTCCTTTTTAATTTTTTGTTTTGTTTTGCAGGGGGCAGGCACAAAATTGCATAGCGATATGTTAGAACGATTGATGTTCCTGGTGAGCATCTCTGCAAACACAGTGTGTGTCAAGTGTACATTAAAATAAGGGACATATTTAAAATTTGGGGAGATCACTGCCCCGCCCCACCTCTGGAGACACCCATGGGGTCAAACTAGTGGGAGTAAAATATCACTATCATTTGAAGCTGTGTGTTGTTGGGATATTCACTTGAGATAGATACTTGGAAAAATTCTAGAAAAAATCATTACATAGTCAGTTTATGAGCATTTCGAAAATGTGGTGATTACTAAGAACCAGCATGGATTTTTCAGAAACAATCTGACCTGGTCATTTTTTTTTTTTTTTATCAAGTAGGAAGCTTGGTAAATGAAAGGAATGCTGCGTGGGGATAATACACCTTCCTATTAACAAGGATTTTGACAAGGTCTTTCACAGTATTTTTGCAGACAAATAAGGTAGATATTATTTGTTTGGTGAGCCTACTGAAAGAATGTTCTCAAAGGGTTCCTCCTAAAAGTGTCAAATGGGGGTGGCAGGGGATTCTCTGCTAGGCCCAACACTGTTCAGCGTCTTTTACATCACTTGGATGAGCACATGGAGGGGATGCTTCTCATAGGTGCAGAGGACATCCACATGGGTCTTGCTTAATATGTCAGAAGATAGGATTCAAGGTTGACTCTAACAGACTGGACAACAGAATCAGAACAAACAAAATGAGTTTCAAAGGTGACAGTTAATGTGACAGTAGCATATGTGAAAAGGATCTAGGGATCTTTGTTGACCACAAGTGTCAACAGATTTGATGTGGCAGTGAAAATTCCAATACAAGTGTGGCAAAAAAGACTTAAAATAAGTATGAATATTTATTTATTTATTTATTTATTTATTTATTTATTTATTTATTTATTTAGCTTGTATGCCGCCCACTACCCAAAGGTCTCTGATTTGAATAGCCAATCACCAAGCAGGTGGGAGTGGCTAAGAATGTTATATATAGGAATAGAGATGGGCACGACCAGGAGAAATGACGTTTTGAGTTGTTGTTTGTCGGGACGGGTCCGTTTCGGGTCGTTTCCGTTTGTCGCGGAAATTTTCAAAAATTTGTCATTTCCGTTTGTCGTTTGTCGTTTGTCTTGGGGTTGGGGTTGGGGTAAGTGGGCTCTGGGAGGCACCTCTCTGGGTGCCTCTGATGTCTGACCCACTAAGAAGGGAAGGGAAGGGAAGGGAAGCGTTTCGCGTAGCCGCCGCATACCATATCAAAAGAAAATATTTTTTCACCCAGCGCGTTGTAAGTCTATGGAACTCCCTGCCACAGGATGTGGTGATGGCATCTGGCCTGGATGCCTTCAAAAGGGGATTGGACAGATTCCTAGAGGAAAAGTCCATCACGGGTTACAAACCATGATGGAGATGTGTAATCTCTAGGCTTTAAACCAGGGTACTTCAAGGGCCAGATGCAGGGGAGTGGTATCAGGAGACAGATATCTAGTCTCATGCGCTCCCAAACGCATCTGGTGGGGCCGCTGTGAGATACAGGAAGCTGGACTAGATGGGCCTTTGGCCTGATCCAGCATGGCTCTTCTTATGTTCTTATGTTCTTATGTTCATATATTACATTATGTTAGAGTTGGGGGGTAAGTGGCAGAGGGACCTCTCTGGGTGCCTCTGACTCACTAAGAAGGAAAGCATACTGGCGTACTGGCATACAGGTTAGGGATAGGGGTAGTGGGCTCTGGCTGGGAGGCACCTCTCTGGGTGCCTGTGACCCACTAAGAAGGGAAGCGTACTTGCATATGGATCTGGGTTAGGGTTGGGGTCAGGGTAAGGGCTAGACTTAGGGTTACGGTTAAGGTTAGGGTGGGTTAGTGGGCTGCACCTCTGGGTGCCTCTGACCCACTAAGAAGGACAGTGTACTGGCGTACGGGTTAGGGTTAGGGTTAGGGTGAGGGTTTAGGGTTAGGGTTAGTGGGCTTTTTATGCCCTCTGGCACATCCAGAAGTCTCAGTCAAAACCTGGCCATGCAATTGGTGGAATGGGTCCAAAAATTTGCATGGTCCCATCCCATGGCCAGCCCATCGTTGCGCAGGTGTAAAAAAATAAAATAAAAATAAAATAAAATAAAATAAATGGAGACATTTTATTGCAAGAAAAACCCACTGCTGCTACTATAAAAAATCAGGCATTTAAAATACCTAATTTTCAAATGTATCTGTGGTTCTTTGGTGGTTTTTTGGACCACGATTTAAAAATAAATATTGCGGTCGCCATTTTGGATCCCCCCTACCGCATGGCAAATGGAGACGATGAGAATGGCCCCCCCAGCCTGGTACCAGCAGCCCAGGACAGGAGAGGGGGGAAGGCCGGGGACCCCCCCCCCCAGAAACCACCCCTCTCTGGTAGGTGCCCTCACTGAGGCAGGCATATTTTCGCCTGCTTTTTTGGCCGGGAATGGGGTTTTTTATTTTTAAAACTTTTTTCTGTGTGCTACTTGGCACCGCGCGATCGCCGCGATGCCATGAACGACAAAAAAAAATCAGACCCAATTTTTCTTTTTCGGTTTGGGTTCGATCTGGAGCGGAGTAATTCTCGTTACCGTTACCCATTACGTAACTATAACGAGAACCGAAAATGGAAATGAGAATTTCGCCGCTCCGTGCCCATGTCTATATGGGAACCTAATGGGGGATGTTCAGTTCAGTTTGAATTCAGTTCAGTTAAGTTCAGTTCAGGTTAGAGCTGAGAGTAGTTCAGTTAAGAGAACTGAGAGTCAGTTGGTCAGGTGGGAGATCCTGCCACTGAAAAGGGTCTGGTTTAGAAAGGAAACACTTTATTATAAGATTACACGTATGCAACTTCAAGTGGCACGTCACAGCAACAACACCAGTTTTTTTCAGTGAAACAATTACGATGAAGGTACATTTCTGTCTAGAAGCCCCAGGTAAAACCCTTGACTGTAAAGAAACACTTATTAGGAAAATAGGTTTATTGAAGGAATAAGTTTTTTTTTTCTAGTGAAAGCCTTTTCTCCCAGGGAGATTTGTGGGTTAAATTCTGGGGTTAATCAACTCTTCCTACTTGTCTAAGCTCTAGTTATGGCTCCAGCAGCTCAGCTGTATAAACGTCAGCCTGGGATTGTAAATTTGTTGGAGAATAGATATGGGCACGAAACAAACAAATGGTGTTTCGGTTTTTTGTTTGTCGTTGAGAGGTCTGTTTCGGTTCCTTTCCGTTTGTCGTAAAATTTTGGAAAAAATTTGTTACCGTTTTTCGTTTTTTCATTTGTCATTTCTACCCGCTTTTTGCGTGATTTTTAAAGCATTTCCGTGCGCAGGCATCCCCCAATGCCCCAGACCAGAGGGAAAACACTAAAAAAATGGATGCTGGCAGAGACACAGTATAGACTAGGTACGCAGGGAGGCTGCAAAGGCAGCGGCAGGCATTGCCCAGGCTGAAGGCAGCCGCAGAGTGACTGCACTGTGGGGCAAGGGAGGGTACTCACTGAGAGGTACGCAGCATGCACGCACACAGGGAGGCTGCAGGACTGAAGCTAGAGTTGCAGAGACAGCAATCCCACCCTAACTCCCACCGGAGACTGCAAGGAGGACGGGGGCTGCCAGACGTTTTTATGCCCTCTGTGGCTGCCAGACCTTCCCTGCCAGTCTGCAACCTGGGCATGCTATTGGTTGAACATGATCCCATCACATGGCTTGCCTCCATTTTGTGGCTGGTGGGACATCCATTTTAAAGGGAAAAGAAAAATACATCACGATGGGAGAAGACAAAAACAAACATTTTAAGGACCCCAACCCCCCTGGTAGGTATTATCAGACAATATAAATAATTATCGCTGCGTTTTCACGGATGACCAGGGCGTTTTTTAACATTTAAAACAGCTCATTCCATTGCACGTCGCCATTAACGGAAATGAAACGTAACGACCACAATTTTCGTGGTTCTGTTCGTTTTGTTGCATTTTCATCACAATTTTCATTTGTCGTTTCGTTACGTAACGGAAATGACAAACGGTAACGGAAACGAAAAAAAATTTGTTCCGTGCCCATCTGTATTGGAGAAGGCATCTCTTCTGGCTAAAGTTCACACTGGCCAGTAGCCATATATCCTGCCTGCTCATTGCTATTGATTTCTGGTTGTGTATGGATTTTGGAATGCCTTGAATATTCTTGCTGGACTCTCCCTGTTTCCTTGTTGGTTGTTACTAGTAGACTGACTTGACTTTGGACTGTTTTCAAGTCTGGGATTTCCTGTAGCTGATTAACCTGATTCTGTGGTACGCTCTTGCTTGCTAGACCTCTGCTTGGCCTCTTTACTCTGATTCTGGACTCCCATGGCTGGATCTTTCACATGTCTAGAATGTAAACCACACCTATTCATATGGTTTCCTAAATTATAACAACACTAGATCATTCATTCATTCATTCATTCATTCATTCATTCATTCATTCATTCATTCATTCATTCATTCATGTAAAAACTATTTTAGCTTATGCCAATTTTAGGTATGTGGTTTTTCCTCTTAAGACAACATGTACCGTACACTGAGGCGTGCATTGTAATATGTGAATCTCAAAACACCCACTTTTCTGAAAAAGCACAGTTCTCATACAGAACAAGAATATTATTCATTTGAACAACTTATTCTACATTCAGGTTAGGCTAAAACAAAAGAAAGATAAAAAAATAAAGAACACAAAAATGTTGCAGCACCTTAAAAACTAAGTGCTAAATTTTAATGTGAGTTTTCATGGACATTTCCACTTAGTCAGACATCTAATTCTACTTTCAGTGGTCCTGGGGCACCATAAAATTATGGTCCAGTGTTACTCTGAACACTACTTAGATCTGTTCTGAAATCTCATACTGTAATGCACATTCATAAGTAACTTCTTTTTCTTGGGGACTAGAAACTTTGCTTCATTACTTGTTTGGAAGCACAAAGGAGAGCTGACTTTCCCAAAAGATATTGTTCTACTGTAGAATCCAAAATCTACACCGGTCCCTTGAGAATATACACATTTATCCTCAAGCAAGTGCACTGACATATTTAAACTTATGTTTAAAATGAATATATCCTGTCTCTTTGGAAACAGAAGGAACAAAATGCCATTCTAAAACAAAACAAGTTATATATAAATGACTCCTTCCAAAAATCACTTTCAGTGCTGTGTGTTTTACAAAGGAGAGAAAGACATTATATTTGGTGCCCAGGTCCTTTTTTAAAAAAAAGAAGTTCCTCTCAACACAATAGAAAGCCCTTGATGACTGAGATCCACTAAAATGCTTTCAACTCTACATATATTTTACAGTTATGCCAGCAATGTTCTCTGCCACATCGTATCAGAGAATACACGTAGCGTACTAGCAAGATATCTGAATCAATAAGGCACGAGGCAAGAAAGTGAAGTGAAAGTAAAGCCCACAAGAAGGACTGAGGCAATTTAACACTGATTTCCTCTTGATCTGGTTGGTTTTGTTCACCAGCAGCCTATGGAGTTTCCCGGAGAACAAAAAGAAAACAAAACTAGCCACCCAACAGAGAAGCCCTCAGAAGACGGAAGACGTTTGCCTTTCAAAAGATTCAGAGGCACAATATGATATTTACAGTATTTATTTATTTATTTTTTAATCGAGATCAAACCTGTACACGGGTGTCACATTTCTCAAATTCCATCAGAGGATCAGACAAGCAGTCTCTGGAAAGAGGACATTACCGCCGGAAAGTTCAGCGCATACAGGCTTGGCGGGCCATTCCCGTTCCATTTTCTGTCATGAACTCTGAGCCTTTGTTGTCTCCGCAGTGCTGATAAATCAATCCATCAAAAAAAATTTTTTTTCCCCCTCAGTGAAACTCAATCAAGAAAGGTCATGTCAGCGGGAGAGGAACAGATTAAATTAGCATCAAATTAGACATGGAAAGTGAGTTCTGTCAAAATCATCACAGCGCTCAGCACAATTAGAATATGTTAATTATGCATTTCATTAAGGTAGTGCTCTTTGAATGTGAGATGAAATGTCAGTGGTGTAGGCATCCGAAAAAAGGAAGATTGCCAGGCACAACTTTCTCTAGACAATGTGTGACACCTTCATTAACATCAAGAATCACAAGTCTGTCTTGACTTTTTTTGTAAAGTATTAAACCATTAACTGTTTGCTGGCTTTCAACTCTTCTCTTCTGCCTCCCATGGGCTCTCCGTCTTTTGACCAACTATATGTCTTTAAAAGACGATGGTCTGGATAGTTTTTGTGACTGTCCACTAAGTGCCAAAAAAAGAGAGCAATCCAGAGGCCTGTTCAACCCAGCTCTGGATATTTCTTGGGAGGATATGACAATGCAGATGAGCAAAAAAGCTGAACATGGAAATAGACTTAGATGTGAGCTTCTGAAGGAACGAAGGCTGGAGAAAACAAAGGAGGAGGAGGAAGAGGAGGAGGTAAAAGAGGAGGAAAGACTGGATCAGTATTATTTTGGCTGTAGTTGGAAGGTATAATCTACTTTGGAGGGTAATGGGTAAGAGTGATTAGATTAATCATACCCACATTTGACAAACCCTAATGTGAGGGAATTATTCTGCATATCAAAATGCACATATTTGACACCTTTTTACAAGTCCCTTTCAAAGAATGAAAAACGGCTCATCTCGAAACATAAGAATAAGATATGCATAGCAAGCCTTGTGTGTGCACGTGCAGACTCCTGTCTGTCTATCTCATTATCAGTCACTGTGCCTGTCTGATTATCTGAAGAGCTGCTTGTTGCATTTAAAGGTATTTAGAACTCCCTGCCACTAGATGGAAACAGAACTCCCTGTACTGAACTCAACCTTCTGTTTCTCAGCAACTACTAATACTAATACAGTAGATGATATGTATCTATATATCTATATATCTATATATCTATAGATAGATAGATAGATAGATAGATAGATAGATAGATAGATCTTAATGAATTTAGATCAGTAGTTTATCTAGTGATTTATTTGCAATTCGTTAGGAAATTAAGCAAAGGTCCATTCCATTCTTAATTTATTAGGCATGTTAAATGGAAAATCCTGGCATTGTCCACATACCCCACAACTCTTAAAAACACGGGGACAAAGGACTAAAGAACTGTGCATTTGAAAGTGAAACACCCCTAACCATTTTAAAGAGCTGTCCAGATGAAGTTTGTTTTAATGATTAAACACATTGTAAGAAGGAAGATCAGAGGCCTTGATGTTTCCCATCCATTGTTAGGAATTAACCACCACCCATTCTCAGCACCCTTAGAGCAGATTAAGCAACCAGCTTTAGAATGCTTCCCAAAGCGAGTGGTCTAAAAGGAAGAGGTGAACAGGCAGATAGGAGACTTGATTGTGTTCTCCTTTGTCTTTACTAGATCTAGAGAGAGATCAGAATTTTTAGGCCTCCTCTCTTCCTTTGAGCCAGTTCTTCCTCCTGCCTCTTCATCCCTCAGAGCTAGACAGAGGAGCAGATGTGGTAGCATCTAGGAGCTTCTGTGAAAAGTTTTAGAAATTCTTTCTACCAGTCTTTTAAGAGGACCTTTGAGTTAAATAAGCAGTGAATTCCCTCTCTTTTTGGCCGTAATACAGTGGTACCTTGTATAAAGGAATTAATTCATTCCAAATGAAATTATGTTAAGCAAATTTTCCTTTATACAAATTCCCATAGGAATGCATTGAAAATGGAGTACTCCCAATTTTTATGTTGTACGGATTCTCCCCATAGGCAATTATGGTAAGCAAATTTCCCCTATCTTCGGAATTTTTTATGTTGTACAGATTTTATGTTATACAAACTGTTTGTTATACAAGGGTCCACTGTACTAGATTCAAGAATACTGTACATTCTCTTTTATGGTTGTAGGCTCAACACAGGTTCACAGCATTCTTTAAATTACTACAACAAACAGTCCCAATTAGAGATGGGCACGACTTAGCGGTATTCCCGTTTCCGTTTCCGTTACTCGTATCCGTTACTCTACGGAAACGGTAATGGGAATTACTCTGCCAGAATTCGAGCTCGAACCGACGAACGAACAATTTGGTCTGATTTGTCGTGCTCGTTACTTGCACGCGGCGATTGCGCAATGCCAAGCGGCACAAAAAAAAGTTTTTAAAAGTTAAAAAAAACCCCGATTCCCGGCCCTAAAAGCAGGTGAAAACTGTCTGAGGGCACCTACCAGGCCAGAAGGTTTTTTTTGGGGGGGGGGTCCCCGCCCCCCTTTCCTTGGCTAGTGCTACTGCTGCGCTGCGCTGGTACCAGGCCGGGGGGGGCATCGTCTCGTCTGCCTTTGCCATGTGGTGTGCGGGGGGGGGGTCCAAAATGGCGACCGCAATTTTTTTTTTTAAATCCTTGCCCAAAACCCCACCAAAGCACCACAGAAACATGCGAAAGTTACCTATTTTAAATGCTTGATTTTTTACAGTAGCAGCAGTGGGTTTGTCTTGATTTTATTTTATTGTTTTCTTAATTTATTTTTTTTACACCTGCGCAACGATGGGCTGGCCATGGGACGGGACCATGCAAATTTTCGGAGCCATTCCACCAATCGCATGGACAGGTTTTGACTGACACTTCTGGATGTGCCAGAGGGCATAAAAAGCCGAGGCAGTTCCAGTCCGTCACAGTCTGGGCTTGGATCTTGTGGAGGGTGGTCAGGGCTCGATTGCTGCACTCAGTCTAGTTTCGATTTCGCGGTCGCGGTCTCGGTCTCGCTAGGCAGGGAGGGAATTGAATTGATTTTAATTCGCAAAACATAATAATTTCTTTTATTCCCTGTGGGGAATAGCAACGCAGTGTTTATTCTTTTTTGTTTTCTGCATTTTTGAGGAAGAGTTCCATTTTTTATTTGCTTATATTTGCTTCAAGGGGGAGGGAAGATTTGAATGGGAGCGGTAGGGGAGGGGAGGTGCTGCGGATTTATTTTGAAAATATATTATTTTACACTACCATACCATTTCTTTTGTATCCCAATTTCCCACCAAGTTCATTTACTTGGCCAAGGTCCTGTTACCCTGCGCCTACAGCTTTTTTGCTGCTGTTGCGATTGGGGTTTTGGAAGGGAATCCAGCAACCCTATCCTACCCTAGTAGCAGCTTATAGTTTTATTCCATTTATTTTCTATTCTACAGTTTATTAGCAAGTGGCAAGCAACAGCCAAGGTCCAGTACTAGTGCTTAGAAGGGGAGGTTGGAGGCTGTGGATTAAATTATGTTAAAAATATTATACAGAGTACAGACTGGGTAGGCAGAGTCTCCCTCGCCAACCAGTGCACTCACATTTGTTGGCAACAAGGCTAGGGCACCTTCCTCTATAGACCATTTTACAATTTCATTTTACTTAACACTTATAGATATTCTTTCACTTGTCCAACACCTCATTCATTTTTTTGCAGTCAGGCACTCAAACAAACATTTGTTGAAGGGCAGGCACCCAGCCACCTCTATAGAACTTTTTCTTCAATTACATCTTTGAAGAAGTTACATTTATCTTAGTTACTGTGCATTATTTGTGAAAGTTGGGTGCTGCCAGATTTTGCAAACCCCTTGCTTCTATTAGCTTGGTTTTTGTGCAGTTGTAACTTACATCTGTGAAGAAGTTAAGTTACAGTTCTCCTAATTACACTTGCCCTGTGCATTGTGAAACTTGTTTGCCAGGATTGGCAAACCCCTTGCTTCTACTAGCTTGGTTTTGTGCTGTTTTTGTGAGTCAACCTCACTCATTTACTCGCCAGTTTGCCACCAGTCTACATACACAATTACATTTTTGAAGAAGTTACATTTCTCTTTGTTACACTTGCCCTGTGCTGTGCATTGAGAGACTTGGGTGCCAGGATTGGCAAACCCCTTGCTCCTATTACCTTGTTTGTTGTGCTGCTGTAACTTGTGAGTCCATCTCACTCATTTACTTGCCACCACAGTCTACATACACAATCCGATTACAACTGTGAAGAAGTTACAGTTCTCTTTGTTACACTTGCCCTGTGCAGGGCATTGAGAGACTTGTTTGCCAGGATTGGCAAACCCCTTGCTCCTATTACCTTGTTTGTTGTGTTGCTGTTGTGTGAGTCCATCTCACTAATTTACTTGCCCCCACAGTCTACATACACAATCCAATTACAACTGTGAAGAAGTTACAGTTCTCTTTGTTACACTTGCCCTGTGCATGGCATTGATAGACTTGTTTGCCAGGATTGGCAAACCCCTTGCTCCTATTACCTTGTTTGTTGTGTTGCTGTTGTGTGAGTCCATCTCACTCATTTACTTGCCACCACAGTCTACATACACAATCCAATTACAACTGTGAAGAAGTTACAGTTCTCTTTGTTACACTTGCCCTGTGTAGGGCATAGAGAGACTTGGGTGCCAGGATTGGCAAGCCCCTTGCTCCTATTACCTTGTTTTGTTGAGTTGCTGTTGTGAGTCCATCTCACTCATTTACTTACAGTCTACATACACAATCCAATTACAACTGTGAAGAAGTTACAGTTCTCTTTGTTACACTTGCCCTGTGCAGGGCATTGAGAGACTTGTTTGCCAGGATTGGCAAACCCCTAGCTCCTATTACCATGTTTGTTGTGTTGCTGTTGTGTGAGTCCATCTCACTCATTTACTTGCACAGTTCCTTGGTGCTTTTCTTTACTATCACATTATACATTCCCTGGTCTGAGCCACAAGAAGTGAGAAAAATGAGGAGGGGTCGCACAGCTAGAGGGCAGGGGAGGGGGACCCCTACTAAGATAAATAGGGGCACGTTTCTGAGGGAAGGGACAGGAAGTAGTGCAGAAAGTGATACTGGTGCAACTCCCTCCCCGAGTAGCAGTGCCAGTGGCACAAGCAGCACTGTGCCATCATCTGTCACCGAGGGAAGCATGGATGAGGTGTACCAAATCCCATCTCCGTTACCTGACAGCCCCACCCTGAATCAGCAAGAAGACAAGGGCTCTGATTCTGAAATGGCATCAGAATCAGAATCGGGTTCCTTGTATCTAAACATGCCAGATTCTGAGGACCTGTTGGCAGGGACAGACTTAAGGCAGGCTCCAGGCAGTGACGGAAGGAGCAGCCCTCTTTCCACCCAGAGTACCACCAGTGAGAGCAGTAGTACTACTCTACTTTCCTGGCAGGGCAGAGGCCACACCAGCACCACAGCAGCGGCAGCGGCAGGAAATAACAGAGGGGGCGTTACTTTCTGTAAGCCACGAGGGTGTCTCTGGGAGCATTTTGAGAACAGCCCCCAAGACGCAAGGATGGTGGTGTGCAAGATATGTGGGGTGGTCTTGCGCAGAGGGAATGACCCCAAACACCTCTCCTCAAGTGGGTTGCGCAGCCACCTGATGAGGAAGCAACCTGGGACTCTTCCTGGAACCCTGTCAGGCCCTTGCTCTTCAGGGAGGAAGAGAGGGGAAGAAGGGTTAGAGAAAGAAAAACACAGCTCCGCTAGTGAGAGTGGGAAGAGGCAGGCCACTCTGCAGGAAGTGGGGCTGTTGGGTGGGACTTTTGTCAGCCCGCGAAATAGGGCCAAAGCACAGGAGACCACCACTCGAGTGGTGGGTGAAATGGTGGCCATGAACGGGTTGCCCCTCTCCTTTGTGGAGTCATCAGGCTTCAGGCACCTGATGAAGCACGTGGCACCATGGTACAAGACTCCATCCCGGCGTACCTTCAGCAGGCGGGTGATTCCCTCCCTTTATGAGTCTGTCAGGGACAGGATCCGGGCCCTGCTGCAGGCGGCCAGAGGGAGGAAGATCCACTTCACTTCCGACCTCTGGACCGGTGGGCACCACGGATACCTCTCACTGACGGCTCATTGGTGGCAACCCAAGGAGGTCCTGGAGCCCCGGTCAGCCCATGAGCAGCTGCAGGGGGAGGCACAAGGCAGCACCCCAAGAGGGTATAGGGTGGTGCTTCTCCAGGCACAAAGCATGGAGGACAACGCCACAGGGATCAACATTGCTGACGTTCTCAAGACAGCAATGCGAGAGTGGGGATTGGGGACAGAGGGACAGGTCAATCGTGGAGTCATGGTTACAGACGTGGGCCGTAACATGACCAACGCGGTTCTTGGGGCAGGGTTCCAGGGCATCGTGTGCGCAGCACACAAACTGCATCTAGTGGTGGGCGATGCCATTGGCCTGGGTGCACCAAAGGACTCCTGTAGTTAGGGGACCAGGGAGACCAGGGCCTTGCTGGACAAGTGTCGGAAGATCGTGGGGCACTTCGCTCGCAGCGTCAAGGCAGCCAGGATGATGCGTGAGAGGCAGGCGGAGGCAAGCCGACCGGAGCACGTCCTGATCCAGGACGTGACCACCCGGTGGAACTCCACCCACGAAATGGTCAAGCGTCTGGTGGAGCAGAAGGAAGTGGTGGAATACATCATGTCAACCACCCCAGTCCTGCATGAGGGGAGGGAATTGGACCTTGGTGCTACCGAGTGGCTCACCCTCTCCCAGATGGCGGGTATCCTGCAGCCTTTTGAGGAGACCACCCACGTCCTCAGCAGCTACAATGCCAGCCTGGGCCACGTTCTCCCCCTGGTCAATGCCCTTCGCCAATGCCTAGAGACCAGTATCCGGGAAGAAGGCAATCTTCTCCCTAAGAGCAGGGCATTGGCAGACAGTCTGTTGACCGTCGTGGATACCCGCCTTGGCCCACTAAGAAGGGAAAACGTGTACCAGATGGCCTGCCTGTGCGACCCTCGCGTCAAGGGTTCCCTGGCGGCCAGCACTGCTGAACTGAAATCCTGGAAGACGGAGCTATGCCGTTAAGTCAGGGCTCTCTCCGATGAGGGCCAGGCGTTTCAGAGGGCGCACGGAAGCCAGAGCAATGCTGAGGAGGAGTCCTCACAAGGATCCACATCCCTCTGTACTCCAGGAGCGTTCACCCAGAGACCAGGTTCCGTTCCAGCAGCCAACTACCTGGCCTCTGCCCTAGCCATGGCAGTTTCCTCCTCAGTGGAGGCAAGGGAGGAAGAAGTAGCAGACCCCGCTCAGACCATGGTGAAGGAGTACATGGCCGAGCCCCTCCAACCCCTCAGCTTGGACCCACTGCACTACTGGGCCAGAAAGGCAGACCTCTGGCCCGCTCTTTCAACTCTGGCGTTGGACCTCTTGTCTATCCCACCCACCAGTGTCCAGAGTGAGCGTGTCTTCTCCCACATGGGAGATGTCCTGAGGCCGCGCCGCTGTCGCCTGGACCCGGAGACGGTGGAAAGGTTGACTTTCATCCGCTTCAACCTTTCCACCTTGGGATTACCCCAGCACTCCAAGAACGCTGCCTGCCTGGTTTCATCATGGCGGCACCCGGCGCTTCCCTGGCGGCGCCTCCCCCTGCGAGCCCGCCGGCAAGGATCTGTGGGTGCTACTTTGGCCGGCGTCCTCGTTCTTACAACTCGGGCGGCAGGTCGGCCGTCGGCGAAATGCCGCCGGTGTATTGCCGCTCGTTTCCTCGGGCGGCGGGGCGGCCGCCGGTGGACTGCCGCTGATTTTCCATCTCTGGTGGCAGGGCGGCCGCCGGTGCGCTGCCGCTGGTTACTAACTCGGGCGGCAGACCGGCCGCCAGTGCACGGCCGCTGTCGGCCATCTTCGGCCGACTTTCCTTCTCTGGCGGCAGGTCGGCCGCCGGCTGGTCCACTGCCGCCGCTACCATCTCGGGCAGCAGGGCGGCCACCGGTGTATGGCCGCCTTACAGTTTTCCATCCATGCTGCCGATTTCCTCGTCGGGCGGCAGGGCGGCCGTCGGTGAGCTGCTGCCTTTGCCAACCTGGGCGGTGGCTCGCCCACCGGTTTGTCATCTCGGGCGGCAGGTCGGCCGTCGGTATACCGCCGCCTTCATCAACCTGAATGGCAAGACGGGCACCCCCCCTTTTTCCCTTCTCCTTGGCTTCCCTATGTTCCTGTCCATCCAGCTCCCTGCTCCATCTCTCCCCTGTCTAGTTTCCCTGTTGGTTCCACTCTCTCTCTGGTGGATGCATTTAGTTGTATACTTTTTACTGTATTTTGTAATTCTTACTGCTTATTTTGATTCGTATAGTTTCACTGTAAATTTGCTGTGGTATAGTGGGTTGTGATTGTTAAGAGGGTTTACACTGTGTTGTATAGTATTGTGTTGAATAGTATTTTTTTTACTGTATTGGGTTTTTTTTCTTTTTTCTATTTCTTTTTTTCCCCTCTTTTCCCCCGCCATGTTCGCAGGGACTCACATACCAACTGTGACGGGCCGTGGGCAGTACGCTAGTAGCCGTGGGGTTCGTCAGATCAGAAGAATGTGGGTCAGGCATCTTGTGCCTGTCCCACGTTCTGACCCCTCGGCTAGCTGCCACGTGTCCGGGAGTCACTTCCCCAGCGCCTCCAACCTTTCCTGCATTCTGTTGAACGCCAGGTCACTCCATAACAAAATCCCCATCATATACGATTCCATTCAAGATGGGCGGGCTGACCAGGCCTTCATCACCGAGACCTGGGTGGGTGCAGAGGGGGGGGCTTCTCTCTCCCTCCTGTGCCCGCCCAGATATCTGGTTCAGGGTGCGGGAAGGTTGGAGGGTCAGAAGGGAGGAGGGGTCGCAATCGTTCATCGGGATTCTCTTTTTGTCTGCAGGGCCTCGACATTGGTCAGCCAGGGGTTAGAGTGCCTTCACCTGCTGGTGGGACAGCGGGACAGATTTGGCATTGTGCTGGGCTACCGAGCTCCCCGCAACCCAGCACAATCCCTGCCAGAGCTCTCCGAGTTCATCGCGGCGGCGCTGTTGAGGTCCCCGCGCCTTTTGGTGGCGGGTGACTTCAATGTGCACGCCGGCGGTGAACTTTCCGGTGTAGCTCTGGAGTTCATGGAATCCATGGCTTCCATGGGTCTGTCCCAGCATGTTGTATGCCCCACTCAGAGGTCTGGCCATACCCTGGATCTGGTTTTTTCCTCCATGTCGGGGAATTTGAGTCTGGAGGTAGGGGGCATTGTCTCCCTGCCTGTGTCATGGTCAGACCACCACCTGCTTTCTTTCCCCCTGGCGATCCCGGCCCCTCCTCGCGGGGACCACCGGCCTCTTGTTTTGGCCCGTCCCCGGGGACTTATGGACCCTTCCCGGTTCCAGGAGGTCTTCGGGGCGTTTCCTGGAGAACTGACTGGCGCGCCGGCCGAGGTTGTGGCTAACCATTGGTTTGATACAGCTGCCCATACCATCGACCGGATCGCTCCTAAGTGTCTTCTCCGGGGCCGAGCTCGGTCCTCACCGTGGTTCACGCCTGAGCTCCGAGCAATGAACCAGGTGAGGAGAAGACTAGAGCGCAGCTGGAGAAGAACCCAGACGGCAATTAATAAGGCTGTTGTTGTATCCCAGTCTAGTCGCTATACCACCGCGATCAGGGAGGCTCAAAGATCTTTTTTCTCCCTGAGAATTGGTGAGGCCTCGAACCGCCAGGCAGAGCTCTTCCGGGTGGTTTGGGACCTCACCAATCCTAGTCTGGCTAGGCCTCCTCCTACTGATTTCAGTAGTGAGAATTTTGCAGCCTTTTTTCGTTCTAAGATTGAGGCCATCCAGGCCGGCTTCGACTCCGGTTGCAGTGGCACTGCCCCGGCACCCCTGGTTGCTGGTCCGCCTTCGTCGCCCTGGCTGGATGCGCTTGGGCCTGTTTCTGCTGTCGAGGCCTCTAAGGCTATGGCTTGCTGTCGGCCGGCGTCCACTCCTTTCGATCCCTGCCCTGCCTGGCTTATAAAAGCTGCCAGCGGGACTATGGCCGAATGGGCTTCGGTTATCGCCACCGCCTCCTGAAGGAGACAGTGGTAAAGCCCATTCTTAAAAAACCTGGCCTTTGTCCGGACGACTTAGTCAACTATCGTCCCATAGCTAACGTCCCATTCATGGGTAAGGTGATCGAGAGGGTGGCGGCGGTCCGACTGCAGTCGTACCTGGAGGATCGGCAGTGCCTCGATCCTTGCCAGTCCGGGTTCAAGCCTCGTCGGGGGACCGAAACAGCTTTGGTCGCGCTGCAAGATGGCCTAATCCGGGCGGCCGACAGGGGTTGCTCTACCCTGTTGGTTCTCCTGGATTTGTCAGCGGCCTTTGATACCGTCGACCACGGTATCCTGTTGGACCGGCTCTCTGAGGTTGGAATCGGAGGCACTGCTCGCAGTTGGCTCCGATCCTTTGTGGAGGGCCGTCCTCAGTACGTTCAGCATGGGGGGGAGTTGTCGGCTCCTTGGATACTCCCTTGTGGGGTTCCACAGGGGTCGTCGCTGTCCCCTTTGCTGTTTAACATCTACGTAAGGCCGTTGGCTGGGGTCATTAGGAGATTTGGAGTCTGCTGTCATCAGTACGCTGATGACACGCAGCTCTATCTCTCCTTTTCCACCTCTGCAGTGGAAGCTGTGAGGATCCTTGATGAGTGCCTGGACGCCGTCCTGGTTTGGACCGGGGCGAACAGGCTTAGGCTCAACCCCGGGAAGATGGAGGTCATGTTCTTTGGGAGCTCACCATCTGGGTACGGTGGCCCTCTTCCCTGTCTGGGGGGGGGGGTTTCCCTCCAGCCGGTGGAGAGGGCGCGGAATCTGGGCGTGGTCCTGGACCCGGCGGTGACCATGGAGGCGCAGGTGGCGTCGGTTACCAGGGCCGCCTATTACCATCTTCGTCAGATCGCCCAGATCCGCCCATACCTGGATGTTGACTCTCTGAGAACAGTGGTCCAGGCACTGGTGATCTTGAGGCTGTACTACTGCAACGCGCTCTACATGGGGCTGCCCTTGACTCTTCTCCGGCGTCTGCAGCGGGTCCAGAATGCGGTGGCCAGACTGGTGGTTGGTGCGCGTCGTTATGACCGCATCACCCCAGTTCTGGCTCGTCTGCACTGGTTGCCCGTTGCAGCCCGGATTAGATTCAAGGTCTTGGTTTTAGTTTATAAAACCCTCCATGGCTTGGGCCCGGACTACCTGACAGAGCGTATCGTCCAGCAATCCACCTCGGCCCGCCCTGTTCGGCAGGTGCGAGCGCACTCGCTGCGGGTTGCCACTCCTCGAGAGGCCCGGAAGACGATCACTCGGAACCGGGCCTTCTCAGTGGCAGCCCCCTCCTTATGGAATGCCATCCCCAGCGAAGTGCGCTCTGCAGAGTCCCTGCAGGCCTTTCAGAAAGCTTTAAAAACTTTTCTGTTCCGAGAGGCCTTTGGCGATCTCAGTTAGGTTTTTTTTCCCCCCGCCATCGCTACTGTTTTAAATTAGTCAGCCTATTCGGTGTGCCTAATTTTAACCTGTTAGGATCTGTCCCTCCGCATGCTGGGATGTAGGAGGATTTTACATGTTATGTTGTTTTATTGTTTTATGTTGTTTTGCTTTATATTTGACGTATCTTATTGTTGTTGATTTTGCATTCATTGCTTGTTAGCCGCTTAGAGTACTACTCGTAGTAGATAAGCGGGATATAAATACAAGAATAAATAAATAAATAAATAAAATAAACTAAGTTGCTGCCTGTAACCTAACCTCCTGCCTGCAATCCTCCATGCCCGCCTGCAAGCCTGCCTGCCTCCCCTTGGCCCTACGAGCCTGCCTGCCTGCCTGCCTGCCTGGCCCTGTGACTACCTGCTGACTCCAGTGCCTAATGCCTGCAAAACTCCCTGCTTGACTGCCTGCCTGCCTGCCTGCCTACCTGTATTCTCTCACACACACAATTGAAGGGTACTATTAGTGGCCCAATTTTTCTAGCCCTGGCCTGTCTCCAAACCAGGCAGGGCCACTCAAAGTGTCATTGGAAAGGGTCTGTCTGTATTGGCCCAATGTTTCCCCTTTTGCCATGGCTGGTCTGGGAGAGACCCTAATACCTGCCTTCCTTGGTGCTTCACACCGTTCCCTGGGGTTTAGGCACCAATCTGCTAACAAAGTGGTGAAGAAGCACTTTACAACAACCTACCTCAAAGACTGAGTATCAGGGGGCAAGCTCCCCTCCTTACAGTCTTAAATAAATAGACCCACCCAGTTCTCCTGCTTCCACTCTGTCTCCTTGGTTGCCAAAACCCGGTCTCCTGGGGTGGCGATAGAAACTCTGCCTGCCAAGGCGGAAACAATCCTCCCTACTGGCACTTTGGCTTAGTGCCTTCCCAATCCCTAGCCTTGGAGGATGGTATCCTCTAAGCATGCGCCTAGGCTACACACACATACCTGTAAGCCAGACTAGATGCTTCCCTGCCTGCCCGGCCCTCTGCCAACCTGCCTGCCTGTCAGACTCCACCAGTCCCGGCTTTGAGCATGCCTTCAAGTTGCTTCTCATCCAACCTCCTCCAGTCTGCCCTTCTGGCCTCCCAGTCCCATACTTTGTCGTCTGGTCTGGTCTGTGAACCACTAAGAAGGGCTGTGGAAAGGGAAAGACAGGAGCTCCGCTTCTAGTGGGAAGAGGCAGGCCTCTCTGCAGGAAGTGTTGCCGCTGTGTGGGAGTTTTGTCCGCCTCCGCTACCGCTAATTTTCACTCTCAGCTGCAGTGCACTGTGAAGGGAGGGACAAGGAAGCCTCCATGTTTGGTTCTTGGTGGATACTCTGACGCACACTGACTGTGTGAGTCTGTAATTCACACAGACCTAGCTCTGTCTCCTCTGCCACTCTTTCCACTGGGCTGCCAGCTGTGGCTCATAAAGAAGGGAAAAATATACTAGTTGCGTGGTGGTGGCACTCTGTCACCATTTACAAATGGAAGAGTTTCCCGAAAGTTCCAGGCTTGGCTCTTGGAGTTGTGGAACTGCTGTGATTCACTACGAAGGGCATGGTAGTGGATTGCCGGCACGGCAGTTAGGAGCAGTCTACCAGCACACAGCTGGGAAAGAAAGTCAGAAAGCTTGGCTTGCTGTCCTTTTGGAAGCCTGTGTGGTCAAAGACTCAGACTCACTCTAGCTCTGTGTCTTCTCCCTGCCTGCCTGTCAGGCTCCCCCCACTTCTGGCTTAGAGGAGGCCTTCCAGCCGCTTCTCTTTCACCCTAACAGCATGGTCCAGTTAGTGCTTCAAGTTCAGCCCTGTCGCCACTGCCCTCAACTTCCCCATGCAGCAACCACGGCTGCGCCCGCCTCTTGGTGGAAAACCACTTGAAGACCAACTGTAACAGTGCATTCACTCATCAACTATTTTGTTTAGAAGAACTGGTGGACTCTGTCATCCCACATTGGGGGGGGGTTCTTCACGCAGTCTAGGTTGAGAAATCCCTTGGCTGAGGGAGGTGCGATTCAGTGGTTCTCCTTCAACCCCCTCTAGTCTGGCCTTCTGGCCTCCCCTACCCTTCACTCTGGGTTACACACACTGTGCCTCACAGAGAAGGGCATTGTGCTTGTGTGCTAGAAAACAGCCGTGGGGTGGGCCCGTGATTAGGCAGAACTCTGCCTTGCTCTCCTCAAGGTGGTTGCACAGCCACCTCATGCGAAAGCACCCTTGGACTCTGCCTGGGACAGTGACAGGACTCTGCAGGAAGGAGTGCCGCAGTGTGGGAGTGTTGTCAGCCTCCGGACCGCCAATTAGTCTTCAGTGGGTTGCCATTGCCATACACTGTGGCTCACAAAGAAGGACAACTTACTGCCGTGCTGGTGGCCCTCTGTCACCGTTATAAATAGGACAGTTTATCAGAAAGTTCAAGGCTTGGCTCTTAGAGTTGTGGGGAATGTGATTCACTACGAAGGGCATGCCACTGGGATGCAATGCACTGACTGTGGCTCTCTGTGAAGGGAGGGAGCAAGGAAGCCTCCAGGCTTGGTTCTGTGTGGGTACTCTGACTCACACAGACAGTGAGCCTGTGGTTCTCAGACCTACTGTCTTCCGTGGGCTGGGCTGAAAAGCTATGTCACTCACTGAGAACGGAACATGGATGGGCTGGGAGTTTACCAGGAAACCAGCACATAGCTGGGGAGGAAGACCCTCTGGCTTGCAGTCCTTTTTCAGAGTGGTCTCAGGCCTCAGAGTCAGACACCATGTGGACTCTGCTTTTCCACTGGGCTGCCAACTGTGGCTCACGAAGAAGGGAAGCCTGCGAGGCGTACATAACAGATTGTCGGAAAGGTGCAGCCTGGCCCTTGTTGGTGGATGGATACTTGGAGTCACTGACTGTGAGTCTGTGAGGGAAGGGCGACTGTGTTCCATTTGCTGCAACCCACTGTGGCTCACGAAGAAGGGCATTTTCCTGGCGTCCTCCTCAGGCCATTCAGCTACGCTGGGAGCTGGAGCTTCCTGGCAATGATCCTCCCCACGGAGGCCCTGTGGCCTCAGACTCAGGCTATGTGGCCTCCTCCAGCCACTCTTTCCTCTTGGATGCAAAACACTGTGGCTCACTAAGAAGGGAAGAGTAGTTGTGTGCAGCACGCACTCCAGTAGTTTATCGGACAGTTCCAGGCTTGGTTCTTGGAGTTGTGTTGGAGCTGGGATTCACTACGAAGGGCATGGTAGTAGTTTGCGGGGAGTTTCTAATTCACACAGACCTAGCTCTGTCTCCTCCACCACTCTTTCCACTGGGCTGCCAGCTGTGGCTCATAAAGAAGGGAAAAAATGTACCAGTTGCATGGTGGTGGCACCACCATTTATAAATAGAACAGTTTTCCGAAAGTTCACGGCTGGGCTTTTGGAGTTGTAGGAGCTGGGATTCACAACGAAGGCCATGGTCGTGGATTGCTGGCCCAGCATTCAATTACTCCAGCTTGTGGCCTCCGCCACTCTTTCCTCTGGGATGCAAGACACTGTGCCTCACAAGGAAGGGAAGAGGAGTTGGGTGCCAGCACTCCATTAGTTTATTGCAAAGTTGCAGGCTTGGCTCTTGGAGTTGTGTGGGAACCAACTGTGATTCACAAAGAAGGGCATGGTAGTAGACTGCCAGGCCGGCAGTTAGCAAGTCTACCAGCACACAGCTGGGGACTTGGGGAGGAAGAGTCAGACTCAGAATGTGGCTTGCTGTCCTTT
Organism: Phrynocephalus forsythii; assembly: GCA_029282475.1. Taxonomy (NCBI): domain Eukaryota; kingdom Metazoa; phylum Chordata; class Lepidosauria; order Squamata; family Agamidae; genus Phrynocephalus; species Phrynocephalus forsythii. The sequence goes on along the minus strand of JAPFRF010000005.1, from coordinate 109,763,353 downwards.
TTGCAGCCTGTGTGGTGCCAGACCAAACTCAAGGTGATTGGCCTCCTCCGCCAGTCTTTCCTCTGGGCTGCAAGACGCCGTGTTTCACACAGAAGGGGGTTCCTGATTTGAACAGCGTTCGTACGTATAGCACCATCAAGACTTAGTCAAAAAGTGACATGTGGTGGACGGTGGTGCATCGCAGCCTGTGTGGTGCCAGACCAAACTCAAGGTGATTGGCCTCCTCCTCCAGTCTTTCCTCTGGGCTGCAAGATGCCGTGTTTCACACAGAAGGGGGGTACTGATTTGAACAGCGTTCGTACTACGTACAGCACCACCCAAGAGTTTGTCAGAAAGTGCCATGTGGTGCATCGCAGGCAGTGTGGTGCCAGACCAGACTCAAGGTGATTGGCCTCCTCCGCAACTCAGTCCTCTGGGCTGCAAGACACTGTGACCCAAGGCCAGTGGCATTTAAATTCCTGTCATGCCATTCAGCTCCATCCTTTTTATACTGGAGCTGGCAATGAGCCTGCCGCACTCTGGCTCTGTGCTGTGGTGCTCTCATACTCTGCCTTGTGGCCTGGCCGGAGTGGCCGCCCTTACTCTGGCCTTATGGACGCGTCGACCAGAGATAGTCCTCCTCCTTGTATAGCCTAGTGGGCTGGGCTGTGGGCTGTAAAACTTAAGTCAGAGCAACCCAGAGCCCTATCCCATTCCCATCCCTACCAAAACTATTCCTGGCTGTAGCTACTAGCTAGGTACGTAGCTTAACCACCTCAGGCTCTAACTGCTAATGTTTTTGTTGACCATGACCAAAAGCAGGGTTGCATTGGCTTTGGCTTTATTGCTTGTCCTTTAAGTGTGTGTGACTTTGACTGTGAATGTGAAGTGAAGGCAGAAGGACCTTGGTGATGGGGGGCCAATTTGAGAGGAGTAGAGTAGTAGACCCCTCATCCAGATTTGGGGAGGAACGGAATGTCTGTTTCTCCTGCTGCCTCTGAGAGAGGTGGAGGGGAGATGGGATGGATTCAAAACCAAACAACAAAAAAGTACAACAAACAGGCACGTCAGCCAGACCAAGTAGGGTGGCTGGCTGGTTCAGCATCAGCAGATTCAGCACAGCAGACCAAGAGAAAAAAAAGAAATGCAAATTTGTTTCTGCCCCACTTTGTTTGCTTAGGATGCACTAGCCTTGTTGTGCAGCAGCAAGTCCATCACCCAGGCAGGTTTAAACTGTATTTCGCCTGCTCATTTGCGGGACCCGCACCCACCCGCCCGCCCGCGCGCTAGCCACTCCCCCTGCCGCTGCCGCTGCCGCCGCCCACGCATGTACCCCCGCACCGCCGCCGCCCGGGCTGCGCCCGCAAGCCGCAAGTCTCGGTCGGACGTCAAAATGCGCGAAATCGTGGCAGAAACAGAAACGAAAAAATGAAAAAACGAACCGACTAATTTTTGTGAATTTTCACGAAAAACGGAGACGACCCGAAACGGAACTGGCCCGACTAACGACAACTCGAAATTTTTTTTTTTCAAGTCGTGCCCATCTCTAGTCCCAATATACTGTACATATACTGATTTTATTCGGGAGAATAGGCAATAGGCAATGCCTGTACAGGCCACTCGTTATTATTATTTTTTAAAATCCCTCAGTATGAGAAATTTTCATGGGTAAACTTGCACTTCTTCAAAGCAAGGACCAGAAGTCCAAACATGGAAAGATGAGGTTTGCCAAGATGTTAATCTTAGATGTAAGTTTATTGGCAAGATGAATGCCACCAGGCATGGTCTTAAATGAGGCAGGAAGTGGCGAGGTGGTTGTTTTAAAGCTGTGGCCGAAGCAGTTTAGGTTTAAATTCCGCACCCCAGTCCATTAATTCCAGTTTATGCAGAGATCGAGAGCATAACTCAAAACCTCCTTTGTCCCTTTCCAACCCCTCCCTTCTCCTATAACACGAGTACCACAATGATATTCAGAGCAGCAGAAAAGTGGGCAGCAGTTATGATAGACAAGAAAATCCCAGCTTCTGTAATGGTCTTTTCTTTGGTTTATCATAGCTTTGGGTAAATCCATGCCTGAAAACACAGCATAGGCAAATGTTGCTCCTTAAAGCCAAAGAACAAAGCCTGCCATACCCTTAGGATCCCCTTTTAGCTCAACAGATTCCAGTAAAGTTAGAGGGAGGCCAGCAAGGAAGAGAGCCAGAGCTGGCTCCAGTACACATGGCTAGCCTTGTGGCTCCGTGAAATCCCTTGTCACCAGAACTGCGGGGCTAGGGGACAGGAGCAGATCGGAAAGGGGAAACAAGTCCTTAATTCACAGAGCAAACGTGTTTACCCTTTGGTTGGTTCAGCCAGTTGCCGCAAGGCCTAGAAGGCTTATTGATAAACCAGAATGATATGCAAGCTTTGTAAAGGCAGCATAGGGGCCATATTGCCTGGGCATTAGATTGCAGAAACCTTTCTTTCATCTGGGAGTTGCACTCCCTTCGAAGGGTTTTCTGAGAGTGTGAGGCATCTGTCCACTGCCTGTTGAATTTCTTTCATTTTGACTACAGCTCTCAGAATGCCCTGGCTCGGAAGACTGAGTTTGCTAACAATTATCCTAATATTCTGGAGAGTTCAAGGACTCCTAGAGCAGTGATGGCGAACCTTTTAGAGACCGAGTGCCCAAACTGCAATTCAAAATCCAGTAATTTTTCACTAAGTGCCAATACAGCCACTTAACCTGCATACAGGTGGCTTTGAAGGGGCAGTGTTGGGTGCCCACAGAAAAGGCTCCGAGTGCCACCATTGGCACCCATGCCATAGGTTCACCAACACTGTCCTAGATGAATGGGGCCAGTCTCTCACTCCCCTCCTTTCTCTTTCTTTTGGTATTGGGAAGAAGGTCTTAGCATGGAGGTATCTAATGCTGTGTTTATAGTAGGTATGGTTAGGGATGAAAAAGCACAGACATGGTGTGTTGGGATGGAGGAGACTGAAGAGACAATCAGACTACTACAAAGGCAAGTGCCTGATCAAATTGGAAAGGTTAGCCTGATTGGAAGTCATCACCCTTACTATGACCCTTCTGTCTTGCTGGGAAGCTGTGGCAGCTGAGTGCCCCAAAACAGACCGGAACACATTTCTCAGTACAGTGTGTGATCACCAAGAAACAGATTGCACCCAGACCACTCCACAGGCACTACGAATTGAGATCTGTTTCCCCATGTGATCACATCCCAAGTTAGGTGGAAGTTTCCAAACCAGTTGGAAAGATTTCCTAGGTAAAGGTGTGTATGTGTGTCACCCATTAGAAATTTAGCACTTGCTTGTTTTACTCACATTCCTAAATAACGCCTGAGCAGAGCTTCGTTCTCTTCCGTCTTAAACTCTTCCACCTTGCTACATTGTTTCATTTTGCTCTTAGTGTCATGCCTGTATCATTTCCGTAAATATTTTCAAATTGGTATCCCGCCCACTGAGCTTCCAAGCCCTCAATAGTTTGAAATAATGTATAATCAAAGGTGCAATTTCTTTCAAACAATAAGTGAAAAAAAAGTCAACAGCATAATTCAACACACTAAAACGAGATGAGAGGAGCCCTGGGGGGGTGATTTTCCTTCTCTGCCAGTGGTCCAACTAGAAGTTAGGTAGCCACTGCATGGGCAAATATTCATGAGTTCATTGTGGGTGTAAAATGGATGGATTCACTTTTATTTCACAGATCACAAAATGCAAAGGCCAGTTTGAATCAGTCCAGCCCTTTTGGTCCTGATGCAGAGGGTTTTTTCCCTACTTTTTTCAAGCCAGAATGATTTGAGTTTTCCACGCATGATCAGTTGTTTCTTCTTCCAAAAGGACACGAGGGAGGGGGAGTAGGCAGGCATGAGTATGGCTGGTATTCTGGTGACATGCTAAGCTGGGTGCTTTGGACATTAGGAATGCCCACTCTTGCAACTACTCCAAATAATTTTTTTAACGAGCTGCCCTGTAATTGTGTATTAATTCTCTGTTGAGATGACGGTAATTTTGTGAGAGGGTTATGTAAATGCAGCCCTCAGTGGCATTTTGAGGCCCCCAGAGTCACCCCAGAGCCTCCCAGTTCATTTTGGGGTAGCCAGAAAAGCTCTCATGAGTAGCAGTTTACTTCTCCTCGGCCTTTTGTGTCCTGAGAATCCATCCATCCAAGCACCTTTGATTTGGTTTCTTTTATAGCCATTTTGAAACTTAGCCATCTCACAGACTTGGGTTTAGTCCCGAGAGCCTCAGGTAATCTCGTTTGGAAAGCTAGGCATGGTTGAGTCTGCTTAGGTCTTTAGATGGGAGACCACTAAGAAATACCATGTAAGGTTGAGAAGAAATCGCACCTGGACTTCTGGAGTCAGTTTTGACAGGAATGGGCTAGACAGACCTGTGGTCTCACTCAGCTTTCTGTGCTTTTATACTTGGGTGGCTAAAGAACATATCTGCATAGCTCCTGGCCCTTGAAGCAATGGTGGTTTGGCCAAAATACTTGGAGAACTGACCACAAATGTCCATGATGTTCCCTGAAAGTCGCATGGCTAAGTTGTCCAACTCCCCTGAAATATGCTGACAAAAAGGCATAATCACATAAACCAGGCATGTCCAAACTTCGGCCCTCCTGATGTTTTGGATCACAACTTCCAGAATTCCAAGCCTGTATTGCCAATGACAAAGGACTGTGGGAGTTGTGGTCCAAAACATCTGGAGGACCAAAGTTTGGACATGCATGCCCTAGAGCAGTGGTGGCCAAACTTAGGCCCTCCAGAAGTTTTGGACCACAACTCCCACAGTCCTTTGTCATTAGCAATCTAGGCTCGGAATTCTGGGAGTTGTGGTCCAAAACATCTAGAGGGCCAAAGTTTGGCCACTACTGACGTAAATGGTAATTTAACTTTTCTCATAATGTGGATGTTACAGACTTGGAGTTCTATAGCACATGCTTGGATGTTGAAAGTGGGGTCAAGGATCCGATCAGATGGGGAGATGGTGACTCAACTTTCTACGAATGAGACACTCAGGCTTAATGGATGCTGGAGCAAAAGTTTGTTTCTGAGGAAAATATTATAGAGATTAAAACCCAAAACCTATTAATAACCTGATTAGGCATAGCAAGGCAATTGCACATCCTCTTAACTAACAGAATTGGTCACTTTTTTGGCCTACTGTCTAAGGGCTCTATCACATGGTCTTTAAAATCTGGATCTAATTTGCTGATAGAGATGGGCACGACCAGGAAAAATTACGTTTCGAGTTGTCGTGTGTCGGAGCTGGCCTGTTTCGGCTTGTTTCCATTTTTCGCGAAATTTTCCAAAAATTTGTTGTTTCGTTTGTCATTTTTTTGTCTGTTGTTAGTACTGGTTTTGGGGGGGAGCGGGCTCCTGGAGGCACCTCTCTGGGGTGGGTGCCTCCTCTGGCCCACCATGAAGGCAAAGCGGGCTCCTGGAGGCACCTCTCTGGGGTGGGTGCCTCCTCTGGCCCGCCATGAAGGGAAAGCGGGCTCCTGGAGGCCCTCTCTGGGGTGGGTGCCTCCTCTGGCCCGCTACAAAATGGCATGCATAGCCAATTGGATATGCATACCAAGTTGCAGTAGCAGGTAGAGGCACCTCTCTTTCGGGTGCCTCTGTGACTCACTGCCTGCCGGCATACGGTGCACTTGGGCTGGGGATTGGGGAACAAAGTGAGAGAGGACCCCTACGGGCACCCTGTGACTCACTAAGAAGGGAAGTGTACTTGCTGTAGTGCAATGCGAGTACACATCTGGCTTACTGGTTGGGGTAGCGCAAGGGCTAGGCTTAGGGTTACGGGTAAGGTTAGGGTGAGTTAGTGGGCTGCACCTCTGGGTGCCTCTCTGACCCAATAAGAAGGACAGTGTACTGGCGTATAGGTTAGGGTTCGGGTTAGGGTTCGGGCTAGGGTTAGGGCTTTTTATGCCCGACTGGCACATCCCAGAAGTCTCGGTCAAAACCTGGCCAAGTGGCCATGCAATTGGTGGAATGGCTCCAAAAATTTGCATGGTCCACTCCCATGGCCAGCCCATCATTGCGCAGGTGTAAAAAAATAAAAATAACAATAAAATAAAATAAAATTGGAGACGTTTTGTTGCAAGAAAAACCCACTGCTGCTACTGAAAAAATTCAGGCAGTTTTAAAATAGCTATTTTCGCATGTTTCTGTGGTGCTTTGGTGTGTTTTTGGACCATGATTTCAAAATAAATATTGTGGTCGCCCCATTTTGGATCCCCCGCCCGCACTGCATGGCATGGCGAGTTGGCGAGACGACGAGGATGCCCCCCACCAGAGCAGCCCAGGAGAGGAGAGGGGGGGAGGCCGGTGACCCCCCCAGAAACCACCCCTCTGGTAGGTGCCCTCACTCAGGCAGGCATATTTTCGCCTGCTTTTTTGGCTGGGAATCGGTTTTTTTAAAACTTTTTTTCTGTGCCGCGCCGCTTGGTGAGTTGGTGAGACAACGAGGATGCGCACTTTGCGCAACCCAGGAGAGGAGGGGGAGAGGCCGGGGGACCCCCCCCCAGAAACCACCCCTCTGGTAGGTGCCCTCAGGCATGCATATTTTCGCCTGCTTTTTTGGCCGGGAATCGGGGTTTTTTATTTTTAAAACTTTTCCTGTGCTGCTTGGCCTCGCGCGATCGTTGCGATGCTGCCAGGAATGACCATGACAAATCAGACCCAATTTTTCTTTAGTCGGTTCGAGTTCAAGTTCTGGCGGAGTAATTGTCGTTACCGTTTCCGTTACGTAACGGAAACGAGGAACGGAAACGGAAACGAGGATTTCGCCGAGTCGTGCCCATGTCTATTTACTGATAAACCAGCCCCAAAAATGTGCCCCCAGCAGGTTTATTTTTCAAAACCTGGTCATGCCCACTTAATCAGGTTCCAGCGACTTTTCCAAGACCCAAGGTGGAGGGTGGGTATTTTTTAATCAGGTTCAAAATATGCATTTTTACAAGAGGCAAACATTAGTGGGGGCGCAGAAAACCCATTCCCCCCTTTTGTTGTCAGTTTACTGTTTATGTGGGTCGGCAACATTCTCTCTTGCTATTTCCCGCGACTGCTGTCTCTCTGACGCTCACCTGGGGGTCAAGGATGAAAAGGACAAGTCACCTCTTCTGAGGACAACCAGCAGCTGCCATGGGCTCCCAGCAAGGGCCTGAGCCTGGAGAGGTGAAAGCCAGGCACTGACAGGCTTTCCCTCGAGGGCCATCAACAAGGAAGCCCTTCATTGGCGGCTGCCTCAGGTGAGGCAAAGGAGGGCTCGGTGGCGGCACCAGGTTGAGAGCCAGCACAGAAGCGAAGGGCACTCTCACACATGCGCCATTGTGTGCGTGGACACACACACACACATTCCCACCTTGTTTCTCAATGGTAGCAGCCTTGGTTCCACTCCCTTGTATCTCCCCACCACCACCACCCCACCCCATGCCTTCCCCATTCTTTCGCTGGGAACGCGTGCAGACTCTCCATCTTTCTCTCCAATGGCAATTAGCACCTGCTGCCACCATGTCATGCCACCTCCTTCCCCTCCTTGGGTGCTCCTCTAAGCCCATGCCATGCTGCTGCTGCTCCCCCTCAGAGCTTCTAGATGTGGATTAAGGACATGGGGACATATAAAATGTAGCTACTTAAACCACGTCCATGGCAATGCAAGACTTGCTTGTTTGAATTGAAAATAAAGCAGCCAACATTATAGTGCCATTATACGAAACAATAGTAAGGCCGCACCTGGAGTATTGTGTACAATTCTGGTCACCGCATCTCAAGAAAGACATAGTGGAACTGGAAAAGGTGCAGAAGAGAGTGACTAAAATGATTACTGGGCTGGGGCACCTCCCGTATGAGGAAAGGCTAAAACATTTGGGGCTCTTTAGTCTGGGAGGGGTATATGATTGAGACGTACAAAATAATGCAGGGTAGAGATGGGCACAACCAGAAAAAATTACGTTTCGAGTTGTCGTTTGTTGGGACGGGCCCGTTTCGGGTAGTTTCTGTTTGTCGCGAAATTTTTCAAAAATTGTCGTTTCCGTTTGTCGTCTGTCATTTGTACAGTGGTTTAGGGAGCGTAACGTGTAGCCGCTGTTATACATTATGTTGGGGTTGTTAGTGTGACAGGAAACCTTGTCGGCACTTCTCTGTCTCACTAAGAACATTATGTTAGGGTGGGGGTTAGTGTGTCAGAGGAACCTCGTTGGCGCTTCTCTGACTCACTAAGAAGGAAAGCATACTGGCGTACTGCCGTACAGGTTACGATTAGGGAGGGAGGGAGTGGGTCTCTGGAGTTGAAGGCACCTCTCTGGGTGCATCACTCTGACCCACTAAGAAGGGAAGTGTACCTGCATACGAATCTGTGTTAGGGTTGGGGTTAGGGTAAGGGCTAGGCTTAGGGTAACGGTTCAGGTTAGGGTTAGGGTTAGGGTTAGGGTTAGGGTTAGAGTTAGGGTTAGGGTTAGGGATGGGTTAGGGTTAGGGTTAAGGTTAGGGTTAGGGTTAGGGTTAGGGTTGGTGGGCTTTTTATGCCCTCTCTGGCACATCCAGAAGTCTCAGCAAAACCTGGCCATGCGATTGGTGGAATGGGTCCAAAAATTTGCATGGTCCCATCCCATGGCCAGCCCATCATTGCGCATGTGCAGGTGTAAAAAAATAAAATAAAATAAAATAAAATAAAATAAAATAAAATCAATACGATGTTTTATTGCTATAAAAAAACCACTGCTGCTACTATAAAAATTCAGGCATTTAAAATACCTAATTTTCACATGTTTCTGTGGTGCTTTGGTGGGTTTTTGGACCATGATTTCAAAAGAAAAATTGTGGTCGCCATTTTGGATCCCCCCCACCGCATGGCAAATGGAGACGACGAGGATGACCCCCCCAGCCTGGTGCAAGCAGCCCAGGAAAGGAGAGGGGGGAGGCCGGGGACCCTCCCCCCAGAAACCACCCCTCGGTAGGTGCCCTCACTGAGGCAGGCATATTTTCGCCTGCTTTTATCGCCGGGAATCTGTTTTTTTTTTTAATTTTTAAAACTTTTTTTCTGTGCTGCTTGGCATCGCGTGATCGCCGCGATGCCATCAACGACAACGAAAAATCAGACCCAATTTTTCTTTTTCGGTTCGGGTTCGAGCTGGAGCGGAGTAATTCTCGTTACCGTTACCTGTTACGTAACGATAACGAGAACCGAAAACGGAAACGACAATTTCGCCTAGTCGTGCCCATGTCTAATGCAGGGCATGAGTAAAGTGGATAGAGGGAAGCTCTTCTCCTTCTCACAAAATACCAGAACTAGGGGTCATACACTCAAAGTGAGGGCTGGGAGAGTAAGAACAGACAAAAGAAAATATTTTTTCACCCAGCGCATTATTAGTCTATGGAACTCCCTGCCACAGGATGTGGTGATGGCATCTGGCCTGGATGCCTTCAAAAGGGGATTGGACAGATTCCTGGAGGAAAAGTCCATCACAGGTTACAAACCATGATAGAGATGTGTAATCTCCAGGCTTAAAACCGGGGTTCTTCAAGGGCCAGATGCAGTGGAGTGCTATCAGGAGACAGATATTTATTTATTTATTTGTTTATTTGTTTATTTTTGGATTTATACCCCGCTTATCTTCAACGAACTCTAAGCGGCTTACAAAGGCTATATTAGCCACACAAAGTTACAGAGGTAAACATACAACAATACAACAGTAAATTTTAAAACAGTTAAAAACAGTTAAACCTATAAGCACCTCAATAATTAAAGCATAACGCATGACGATGGCGGGGGGGAGGCAAAGTTATGAATCGCCAAAGGCCTCCCGGAAAAGGAAGGTTTTTAGAGCCTTCCGGAAGGCCAGCAGGGACTCTGCAGAGCGCACTTCAACAGGGATGGAATTCCAAAGGCTAGGGGCCGCCACTGAGAATGCCCGGGCCCGAGTACTCGTCTTCCGGGCTTCTCGGGGAGTGGTGACCCGCAGCAAGTGCGCTCGCGCCTGCCGAACGGGGCGGGCCGAGGTGGATCGCTGAGCGATACGCTCTGCCAGGTAGTCCGGTCCCAAGCCATGGAGGGTTTTATAAACTAAACCAGGACCTTGAATCTAATCTGGGCTGCAACGGGCAACCAATGCAGGCGGGCCAGGACCGGTGTGATGTGTTCATGGCGACGCACACCAGCCACCAGCCTGGCCGCTGCGTTCTGTACCCGCTGCAGATGCCGGAGAAGAGTCCAAGGGCAACCCCATGTAGAGGGTTCAGCCTCGAGATCACCAGTGCTTGGACCACTGTTCTCAGAGAGTTCGCGTCCAGGTACGGGCGGATCTGGGCGATCCGACGGAGATGGAAATAGGCGGACCTGGTCACCGACGCCACCTGGGACTCCAGGGAGAGCGACGGGTCCAGGAGCACACCCAGATTCCGCACCCTCTCCGCGAGCTGGAGGGAAACTCCCCCCAGACAGGGGAGGGGGCCACCGTACCCCGACGGCGAGCTCCCAAAGAACATAACCTCCGTCTTCTCGGGGTTGAGCTTAAGCCTGTTCGCCCCGGTCCAAGCCAGTACGGCCTCCAGGCACTCGTCGAGGATCCTCACAGCTTCCACTGCAGAGGTGGAAAAGGAGAGATAGAGCTGCGTGTCATCAGCGTACTGATGACAGCAGACTCCAAAACTCCTGATAACCCCCGCCACTGTGAGATACAGGAAGCTGGACTAGATGGGCCTTTGGCCTGATCCAGCATGGCTCTTCTTATGTTCTTATGTTCTAACTGCATTTCCAGTCACGTGATGACTTCAGAAAGAAACTCAGCTTTTATTATTAACCACACCTTTCGCCTGAGTGGTAGGGCCCTAAGAGAAGTGGTATTAAAAAAAAGGACATTTGCAGGGTTGTTACAAATGATAGAAAGGATGGAGCAGGCAGTGATTAATCTTCCATTAGCAAATATCAGTAATTCGCCAAATATAAATATTTTCTTCCTACAATGGTTGTCTTCTGAAATGCAACATTATTGGAATGACGTCTCGTTTCTAGCTCAAAACCCAGACACCAGATATAGCCTTTCAAATTCTCCAGGTGAAATTGGGAGACCATTGCTGCTGCTCCTTATATTTGTTCTCTTCTTGGAGCAAAGCATTCACTCAGTTCACTCAACCTGGTGTGAAGAGACAGCATTTTTATGTTTTCTGCCCTATTGACTCCAAACAGAGGGAGAAACAAAGAGCCATTGATTTAGGTTGTATGGATGCACCTGGTCACTTCCAGCAGGTCTCAATGCAAAGGTAACATTACCTTGGAACTTTTCCCCTCCACATGGATATAAAATCATAATGGTTGAAGCACCCCTTTTAAAAATGTTAGAAAATGTAATTGTGCAACTCTGCATGTATATATGGGTTTGTGCATGTATAGGAATGATTGAGATGTGTTCTATTATGTGTTACATAATAGAACATTGTAACCAATCAGATTCTGTCAGGAAGTAGTGTTTTTCTGTTATGCTGTCTGCTATTTGTATGTTATTAAGGAAAACTGTTATGAAACTGTTATAAGTCTGTCAAGCATACATCTATACAAAGTAAAAATGTTCAGGTACTATTTGTGAATTCTTAAAGTTTTTCCATGGTGAAATGAAAATTATTGCAATTCACATATGTGTACTTAGGAAGAATCTATTCACGAGCTATGTGTTTTTAAAATGTATATTTTATGCTTGATCCACTGTGTGTGCGAAGTCTCAGAAATTTCAACAAAAATATCTTTAAACATTAGTTACAGTTACTAATTCATTCAATTATTAAAAAATTAGATTCAATGATATAGTTAAGGAACAGAAAACACAGCACTAAGAAAGAATAGTTCTATTGTTGTTAACCGCATGGAGTTCCTCTGGGAAGATGGATGATATATCAATAAATCAATAAATCAATAGTAAGGGAGGGGGGAAATGGAACAGAAGTGGGCTCAAAATATAGGGCAAAATCTCACTATGAAAAAATGGGAATTGATATGGAAATATTGATAAAAGCTTACCAAATCAACAAATTGTAAAGAAAAAAATACATAAAATGTTCTACAGGTGGTATGTGACCCCAACTAAATTAGCAAAAATGAATCAGAATTTATCCAAAGAATGTTGGAAATGTAAGATTAATAAGGTCTCATTTTATCATATGTGGTGGTCATGTGAAAAGGCACAAATGTACTGGAAAATGGTGATGGGTCTAACACAAGAAATAATGGTATGTAAAATTCGACTTAAAGCAGAATTATTCTTACTTAATATTACTCTAGATACCATAGAAAAGATCTAGATTCCATAGAAAAGGTAAATAGTTATTTAGTTATTATGATTTTAATGGCTGACAGAATTCTCTATACCAAATACTGGAAAATTTTTGAAATCCCAACAATGGAAGAATTGACGGAAAAATAACAAATATAGCAGAAATAGATAAACTCTCAGATGCATTTTAACAAAACACAAACCAAATGCAAAATGAGAAATGGAAATTGTTTTACATGTGGATCCAAATGAATACATAAAATTTAGAATAAACAAAATGCTCTGCAAACATGTTAAAGACATTTACTGTAATATTTATTTATTTATTTATTTATTTTTATTTATTATTCAAACTTGTATACCGCCCTATTCCCACAAAGGGGACTATGTATGGATGTTGATGTATGGATGTTGATGCATTAACTGGAAAGAATGGTTTGATAAAAAAGAGTAGTATGTAATAGTAGTGAATATAGTGTCTGGTTAACTCTATACCTCAAACTATTTATTATCTGTTACAATTCATTACATTTTTAAAGCTACCAATTGTCAAATTATGTTGGGCCAATTTATAAGACACTTTCCGGGGGGGGGTCCATTTTGTGGGTGTATAACTCAGTTATCTGGAAATCCCAGGAAAATTCAAAATTTGATTCAAAATTTGATCGTGGAAACAAAGGAATTCAGTCCTTAAATGGACACTGCTTTCCTTGGAATGTTTTTCAGAGAGAATATTCAGAAGTAGACATGGGCATGACCAGAAAAAATGATGTTTCGAGTTTTCGTTTGTCAGAACGGGTCCGTTTCAGGTCGTTTCCATTTGTCGCGAAATTTTTCAAAAATTTGTCATTTCCGTTTGTCGTTTGTTGTTTGTCGTTTCCACTGCGATTTAGCATGATTTGACTTCCCAGAGCATAGGAGCATCCCGCAATCAGGGCCAGTGTTTTTGCACCCTAGGCGACGGGTGGGGGGCGGACGGCGGGGGGAGGTGCGGGCAGGCGGCGGTGGCGGGGGGCCATGGGCAGGTGGTGGTCACGGGTGGGCGAGTGGGCGGGCGGCGGCGCGGGCCGCAGGCGGGTGGCGGCGTGGGCGGACAGGTGAGTGGGCAGTTAGGATATCACTTAGGATAGAGGTTCTGTGGTTGGCTTGCACCCAAAATGTGTGTGTGTGCAAGCAAATTGAAGTTGGGAAAATAGAAAATAAATGGTAGTATATAATATATTTTTAAAATAAATCCACACCTCCCACTCCCAGTCGAACCTCCCCCTTTATCCAATATCAGAAAAAAATCCTCACAAACTGCCAGAGAAGAAATAAAGAATAAACTGCTATTCCCTTCAGCAGACAAAGCTGCAGGGAATCAAAGAAATTATTTTCTAAATTCAATTCCCTCCCTGCCTGCCTAACTTAAATCCTAAAGCCTCCAGCCTCCCTTCTCAATCTCAATCGGATCACACCAGCACCAGCAGCCAGCCCTCCTCCCTCTACCACATCCATACACCCGACTGCGATTTCTGGAAGGTTCCTCGGCTTTTTATGCCCTCCGAGACGTCCAGAAGTGTCAGTCAAAAACCATTGGTGGAATGGTTCAAAAATTTTGCATGGTCCCATCCCATGCCCAGCTCAAATGGGCAGGTCTAAAAAAATAAAAAATAAAATAAAATAAAATAAAATCAATACGACATTTTATTGCTATAAAAAACCCACTGCTGCTACTATAAAAATTCAGGCATTTAAAATAAATAAATTTCACATGTTTCTGTGGTGATTTGGTGTGTTTTTTTACCACGATTTCAAAAGAAAAATTGTGGTCACCATTTTGGATCCCCCCCCCACCGCATGGCATGCAGCGAGACAGACGACGAGGATGACCCCCCCCCAGCCTGGTGCAAGCAGCCCATTCAAGAGGGGGGAAAGGCCGGGGACCCCCCAGAAACCACCCCTCTGGTAGGTGGCAAAGCCTCAGGCAGGCATATTTTCGCCTGCTTTTTTGGCCGGGAGTTGGTGTTTTTTAAAAAAAAACTTTTAAAAACTTTTTCTATGCTTCGCATTGCGTGATCGCCGCGATGCCACAAACGGAAACGAAAAACCCGACCAAATTTTTTTTTTTTTTTGGTTCGAGTTTGAGTTCTGACGGCTTAATTATCGTTTCCGTTTCCGTTATGTAACGGAAACGATAACTGAAAACGGAAACAACAATTTCGCCGAGTCGTGCCCATGTCTATTCAGAAGTGGTGATGCCACTCAAGACATCATTTAAAAATTTCTTTTAATTCATTCCTGTTATCCAGTAGAGCATTCAAAAAGTGATCCTTTGTGGTATGGCCTGTTTCAGTCTTGGATAAATTGCCTATTATGGTACTTGCTGCCCTACTCATTAGTTTCCTGTTCCTTCTTGTTTCATTGTTTTCTTAAAACTAGCACTGATAAGAGAAAGGCATAAACTTTGAAAAATTCCTTCCAGTCTTCATCTATAAATGTATTTAAATGGCCTTAAAAGATAATGTTTGAAAATAAGTAGATATTACTATTACACCCATATTGCAACTCTGTTTTTACTTGTTGCTTTATTTTTCAGTGATTCCCTTGCTACTGTTTTGTTCATCTTTACATTGATAAAGGTAATTAGACACAGCTAAAGATAGGTACAAATCTGAAAAACGATGTCACGATCAGTGTAGATGGGGAAATAGTTTTTCCTCAAATGCTAAGATGTGGTGAAGCACCATTTTAGGTGACAGGCAGGCCAAGGCTATGTATTAATTGCCAAGGAGCACCCACAAATGGGTATTAGTCCATTCATATGCTTTTATGCTTCCCAGAGGCAACTGGTTGGATTCCCTGAGAACAAAAAAGCTGGTCCAAATTTTGTTATTTTGTTAGCAATATTTATATTCCACTTTTCCTCTCAAGACACCCATGTGGCATTCAAGGTTCTCCTCCTTTCCTGCTTTATCTTCATACCAGCCCAATGAAGTTGGCCTGGTTGACAGAGAGTAAGGGCCTTGGCATCCCCAGTGCATTTCATGGCTCTAGGAATGGGCCAACATCTTTCAATTGACCACTACGGCAATGTATGGTTGGATCCTGAGGAAAAGTACAAACATCCTATCTTGATGACAAGAATTTTTTTTTATGTCTGAGTGTAGTGGTGGTAGTTTTTCACCTGTGCCCTGGCCTGCAGTGGCTTGATTTGTTTCTTAATTGGCCCTAAGGAGGTCAGCACCAGCTTCATTTGCAAGTCTGATTGTTCGGCAATAAAGACCAGTTGGAATTGTGTCTCTGGAGCAGTGACGATGACAGGATATCTGTAGCATATAGTGTGACCCATACTGGTTCTATCTAGACAGTTTTTGGCCTGATCCACCACATTGCATCTTAGATCTGAAAACAGTGTTGCATCTTCACAGAAGGCGATTGATCCCTTTCAATTCCAGTCTTTCCACAGTGTTTGAGGAAATGTGTTAGAATTTAACATCATTGAGTTACAGCTCCCATTTTAATTCAATTTCAGCTGCCAATCTTCACCCTGTCTCTGCTGTCAACAATCACAAAGCCTTTGTTTAGAAAAAGCAGGCCTTCTGGATGCTGGCTCAGGCCTATTCAAAGAGGTAGCAATCTTACATTGTTCTATCAGAGGTATGGGCTTTTATGAGTCTCTGCCTTTAGACCTTTAAGCACTCAAAGGCCAATGCAGATCTCTCAATTGTATTAAAGAGTACAATTGCTTTTGGAAGGTTTTTCCAGGCTCATTTATTGCAAGTCCGCTCTGCCCCACAAAACATCCATTTGCTACAAGGGGAGCAAATTGCAGTGTTATTGTTACTATGCAAGCTTTCCCCACTCTTTCCATTCTCTCAAAAGGTAATCTTTGGATATTTTACAAAGTAGGATTAAATCAACACCAGCGCCTGCAGAAGTGAATGCCTGACTGGTCTGCAGACAGAGCTGACAAACAAGCATATAGTTGATCTATATTAAAAGAGAGGTGAGCAGGTGGGGAAATTCAACAAGCACAATGCATTTGCAAATAACTGCTGATGAACATACACGGTGAATGAAAAATATTGCTTTGTTTACTTTATTTTATTTTATTTGCTAATTTCACTGCCCAATGGCACTGCTGTCAAATATTCCTGCCATGCACAAGCATTGCCATTATGTGGAATGCATAATGCAACAATGTTTATGTATCCCAACACTGAAAAAGGCAAGGGAGTCCTGTAAATCTAATTACCCTACAAGACTCTGGAGTTTAAAGTCTGCAAAAGTCACTCTTTTGTATTATAACTCCCCAACCATGGTGGCTGGAGAATTCTGAGTGCTGTAGTACAAAATTGTGTTTTTTCCATCCAAACATCTTTGAAGCTCAATGCAGAAAGAATGATAAGGGAATTTTTAAAAGCCGGCACATGAAAACTATATATTTATGGATTTTCTTTAAAAAAATTAAATGCAATGCAATGCAGTATTCCTCTAGGATGCCCTATGAAGCCAAAGCAGCTTTTTCTCATTTTTGAGGCTCCAGATGTTGGACTACAACTTCCGTCATGCATGAATCATGCATTGGGAAGACAGGAATTAGATTCCAGCCATATTAGGGCATCAGAGGCTGAGGAAGACTAGGGCAGTCAATCAGTTAAGAGTAACAGCCATTGCTCACCTGAGAACTGCACTGAAAATTCTTAAGAGGGAAAGGTAGGATAAATATGTTTAAAAATAAGTAAATATAATCACTATTGCAAAGTTGTGATGGCTCACACTTTGATGGTTCTCCATCCAGGCTAATTGTGCCAGAGAGCACTGTCCTAAAGGTGTTAAAGGAAGAGGACACTGTCAGTAGACTTGTTTTAGATGGATACTAGAGCCTTTTCTGGGACCTACCGAAATCCTTGGGTCTTACTTCTGAACAGCGGTACAATGCTAAATCTTGAAATGCAGGCACTCATGATGGCAGTCATAGCCCCATGATAGAAGATGCAGATGGTTGTTTTGATGCATGTTTTATTCTTTGACTGTTTCTCAAAACAGTCCTCCTTTTTTTGAGATGGGGTAGGGTGGAGAGGAGAATTTCTCCAGCTGCATATGTATATGGTTACAAAGGGGGGGAGGGAACAGTATGCAGTATGGGCCTTTTCACATGACCCCTAAGATCCGCTGGTCCCTTAAAGTCGGACCAGAGATCTTGGGGGTTCGTTTCTGTTCCTCCATCCCCACCCCTCAGCACTTCCTGCTCTTGTCGGTGTGAGGGGGAGGGGGAAAAGGACAAAAGAAGCCTTTACTAACCTGCCGGTGCCGGTTGAACTTGCCATGAGCCCCGTTACTTCCTGGTTCTGTCTCAAGGAGCTCTTAAAGGGGCGGGAGGCAAAAAAACAACAGACAAGCCAGGAGAGCCCGGCACTCTTATCCGCATCAAATTTTTTTCACCTGCAGAGAGCAGGTACATGAAAAATGCGCTGGGTCACGCTAAAGTGGGCGGGGTCACACTTAATTGTCTCCAAACTCTGGAGCTGGTGGGAAAACATTTCTAAGCTCCGGAGCTGGGAGCCATTTGCAGCGCAGCTTAGGGGTCGTGTTATAAACGCCCTTTGTCTCATCTTCCCCCCACCCCCTCTCTCTTTGTCTGTAAAAGCTGACAACTGCAACATTCCATCTGGTGGACAGTCTTTTCCAGTACAATTTCAACCATTCACGGAGAACCTTAAATGATCACTCTACAGATGCTTGAGTTTGAGCATGTGAGAAATCTTTTGATCCAACAGGTCAGTTTCAGCTTTGCTGAGCTGCTAATTTTTTTTTTCAAGCCAAAGTCAACTCAGTCCCTTTAACAAGTGGGTTGATATTTTCCAGAGGCCCAAGTGCAGCACTAGTTCTATTTTAATTTTTAATTGATTTTTTTAACAGACTAAAGTGCCATGATGCCCTCCAGTGGTCACATTTTTTAAATTACTTTTTTTTAAAAAAGGATAGGTGGCAGGGATGTTGGAAGGGCCCTTGAAGACCATAAGAAGGCCTTTGAGATTAAGTGCCTGTTCAAAAGGGCATTTGTCCCAGCATTCCCAGTGCATTATGGTTTGGTTATCTCTTTTTTTTTCCCAGTGACCACACAACATAATAAGTAGAGTGGACCAAATTGCCCCAGAGAACCCCACCTACAGCTTTTTGAGTCTCTCTCAGGTGCTTCTATTTTATTAGTACATGTTGATGAACTCTAATTTAATCCATTGCAAGTGTACACTCATCCCTGGGAATGGACTAAACATGAGCTTTGAAGCTGTCAAAGCTGCCAATGCTCTTTCTGGTTTCATTTTCTGGTGTCATGAAATGGCTTAATAAGTGGAGGGACAGGAGAAGTAAAATTATTATTTTTTAATTCTGCTAGACCATCACTGCTGTGCTGAATCACCTAATTTTTTATTTGCCTTTGTGTTGAAATGTGTCTGTGGGCACAAGGCAAACTATGTTTTGTTTTTGTGTTTTGGAATTCAATCTAAATGACTCAGCTAGTCTAGTCCAACCAAAATTATAATTTCACTCTCCTTGCCCTTCTGTGCAGGAGCACATGGAGTGTTCATTTGATCACAGAAGGACCTGGAGAGTCATTTGAGAAGGACATGCCATTTGAACCATGCCAAATGGCATGTTGTTTTTCTGCCCTGTTACCAGCCTGCACCAAAAATTCCATATTGAACATGCCCTGATTTTCTTTTTTTTAAAATGGGAGACTGTGCTTCCCCAAGGTGTGTGCTGGGAGGATACATAGGAATTGGGAGAGCTGCATTTGTTAATGCTTGATCTAATACAGTAGAACATCCTTATATGTGGGGGATAGTTCCCAAGCTCTCCAGCAGATGGCTGAAACTGCAGATAGTAGCAAACCTATTAAAGTAGCAAACTCCTTTTTTTAAAAGAGGAGGGAAGTGCAAGAGGAAGAGGGAAGTGTGCATATGTAGTGTAGGCTGGGTTGCACCAGCAGCAACCATGGATAACTGGAACCACAGATACTAACTCTGTAGATATGGCAATCTGACACAGCAGCCTTTTTTTCTACTAGAAGTCTCCACAATATTTTTAGAAATATATTTCCGCACATTTCCCCCCAAACTGATTTTGATATGTGATTTTGTAAAGTATACATGAAGTTGCAAGCAAATCCTCCTAATATAATGCATCGTTCTATGCTGCATTAATTGTCACACGCATCTTTGTCCCCACTTGCCTTTAAGATCTGCACTTGGTACAAATATGCAACAACGGCAAAAATCAGAGACCTGTTTTGTAACAAATGGGGAAATGTGAACATTAAAAAATAACTTTGACATAGTTTGTTTATTGTTCTGGGTATTGTGGATTAGGAAAGTCTGCGTTTAAATGTAACTGATCTGTTCATTTCCTCTCCCCAGGAAGGATCACCTGGTGCCTAAATAATTTTCTAAATACTGTTTATAAGAGAAAACTATTTTATCCCTTTAAACCTCTCATGGTGTGGTTATTCTGTTACATATATTTTGTGCTGTATCTGCTACTGTTTCTACTATTGTTTGTGTGTGTTTGTGTGTAGAAGCCACGCATACACATTCTTTTTTGTGCATGTACTGAATTTTGTATTTTCACTTACTCTCAAGTTGCCCTAGAAAAGCGGTGGGATGCAAATGACACCAATTAAATGAATGCAAATAAATACCTTATCTTTTACAATTGGGAAAGGGCCTCCTTTATGTATCCCCCAAAAATAAGAGATGCACCACCCTCCCTCTGCCACCTGCAAAAAGACAGGACAAAACAGGGCTTGTATAAAGTTTGCACATGTTAATTTATATGTTGAGATGCAAGTTAAGAAACCAGTGCTATAATTAAACTTGATGATGGGGAAGACTGTGATCAATTAACCTATGTCCATGTTCAGTTTCTTTCCAGGTACTAACCACTGATGAGCAACTCCGAGGTCCCAGTTCTCCTTTCTTCTGATTCACTATCTTTATACCAGACCAGGGCTCCACCGGACAGACCTTCAGATATGTTGTATATTTGGGTTGTGTCCATCTTTGTTTATACTTTTCAGAGAAAGGGCTGTCCTCTACTAGAAGGTTGACTTTTTAAAAGCAGGACACACGGACAGGCTGGCATTTGCCTTCCAAATATGGGCTACTACACCACTACATATGTGGTGGTTGGTGCTGCTTGTGGACTGGAAGGCAGAGTTGCCAATGGTGGGCAAAACAGGTATTCAGTCAGTTACACAGACACAGACACAGACACACACACACACACACACACACACACACACACACACACACACACACACACACAAGTAAACAAGTAATTCTTCCTCTCTTTCACAACACGACTCTGGCACTGTAGTTAAATTGCTGTACTGCAGCTAAAACTGTGCTCATCACCTGGGGTTGAATTATAGATAGCAGGCTCAAGGTTCACTTAGCCTTCCATCCTTCCGAGGTCAGTAAAATGAGTACCCAGCTCGTTTGTGTCTGAGTGTGTGTGGGGGTTTATGTGTATCCTGCATAATTAAATTGTTAAAAAAACAAAAAGTGATTTAAGCACTATGGGAGAGAGATATAAGCAGAACACTTTTGCTTTTTTGCTAATGGACATTCTCCACTGGACTGCAGGGCAGGGCTATAACAAGGAAAACACAGCTAGGGCCTTATTCCAGGGTGCCAGAATTTACAGCATGCTGAAATCTAGATGTGGGCCTACTGGTGAGTGTTAAGGAAAATAAATGATAACTAAAAAATAATAACTATTTTTAAAAGTTTTTTTAAAGCATAGATTTTTCACTTCTTTTTAAGGGGCATCACATTCGCCTTTTTCTTGGTGGCAGGCATACACATGCCTCAAAATAGAGTGGGCCTGCTTGCTAGTTACAGCCCTGCCACTGGATTAAATAAAGTAGGCACATATGCCTGAATTCTAGTAGAAAATAAGATCTACCAATTCTCCTGAGTTCCCTCTCTCTCTCTCTCTCTCTCTCTCTCTCTCTCTCACACACACACACACACACACACACACACACACACACACACACACACACACACACACACACACACACACACACACACACACACACACACGTGCATATGGGGGAAAGGAGGAATGTTTTATCTTAACATATCAGATTCTGCCCAACACAGTACTACTAAGTAGAGATGGGCACGGAACAAACATTTTTTCGTTTCCATTACCGTTTGTCGTTTCCGTTACATAATGAAACGACAAATGAAAATTGTGATGAAAATGCAACGAAACGAACAGAACCATGAAAATTGTGGTCGTTACGTTTAATTTCCGTTAATGGCGATGCGCAATGAAATGAGCTGTTTTAAATGTTAAAAAACGCCCTGGACATCCGTAAAAACGCAGCCATAATTATTTATATTGTCTGATAATACCTACCAGGAGGGTTGGGGTCCTTAAAACGTTTGTTTTTGTCTTCTCCCATCGCGATGCATTTTTCTTTTCCCTTTAAAATGGATGTCGCACCAGCCACAAAATGGAGGCAAGCCATGTGATGGGATCATGTTCAACCAATAGCATGCCCAGGTTGCAGACTGGGTGGGCAGGTCTGGCAGCCACAGAGGGCATAAAAAGCTCTGGCAGCCCCCGTTCTCCTTTCAGTCTCTGGTGGGAGTTAGGGTGGCATTGCTGTCTCTGCGACTCTAGCTTCAGTCCTGCAGCCTCCCTGTGTGCGTGCATGCTGCGTACCTCTCGGTGAGTACCCTCCCTTGCCCCGCAGTGCAGTCACTCTGTGGCTGCCTTGCACCCTGGGCAACACCAGCTGCTGCCTTTGCAGCCTCTCTGCATACCTAGTCTATACTGTGTCTCTGCCAGCATCCTTTTTTTTAGTGTTTTCCCTCTGGTCTGAGGCATTGGGGGATGCCTGCACACGGAAATGCTTTAAAAATCGCGCAAAAAATGGGTAGAAACAACAAACAAAAAAACAAAAAACAGTAACAAAATTTTTCAAAAATTTCCCGACACATGGAAACGAACCAAAACAGACCTCTCAATGACAAACAAAAAACCGAAACACCATTTTTTTGTTTCGTGCCCATCTCTACTACTAAGCAATAGCTGAGAACCAAACACTCCGAATGATGGTCTAGTAGAATAAAGAGAATCCTATTTGCTTCGCGGCAGAGACATGATTAAATTCACTTTCCATATGTTCCTGCCGTGAAAAATCCACCCAGTGCCAGGTAATACAAAAGTACCACTTGAACATGTATGTATGCGCTCTCTGTAAAGGATGGCTCCTTGAAGCTGAGCTCCTGGGCTGTGTTTCTCCCCTGCCTCCGCCTTGGTTCTGCTCCTCCACGCTACCAGCAGATTAGAGCTCATTCGCCTCTTTTCCTTCCTTCTCTTCAGATCGTTACACATGACAAAACAACTGTCCTAATTACAGCAAGTGTTCCCAGCTCTGTCACAGTGACAATTACTGCGAGGAGGGCTCAATATCTGCAGCCGACAGTAAAGTATGACTGCAGTTGGGCTTGATAGTGCTCCAGCGTGCCCCAAGAGAATTCTTCCACACTGCTTTATTATTTTTATTTTTATTTTATATTTTTCAGTGGGGGCGGAAGGGTGGGAGCATTGGTATGAGGGGGGGTGCTGGTGGCAGAAGGAGTGGGCCTCTCCTTCCAGTTCCACACACACCCCCAATACACTATTTTCCTCTCCCCCCCTCCCCAGTTTTCTCCACAGGCCTGCCTGAGCCACAAACACACACTTGCTGACAGGGTTCAAAAGTTTAAGGCAGCAGTGGCGATGTCAGAGGAAGTGCTACTTGAAATGTGGAGCTCATTTTTTAAAAGGGAAGGCCGTTTGTTGACATTAGGCGAGACATTTTTCTGTCTGAAGAGTGCTCCGTCTCTCTTGCTCTCTCTCTCTCTCTCTCTCTCTCTCTCTCTCTCTCTCTCTCTCCACCCACCGCTTCCTCTCCTCTTTCTTTCGGCCTTTCTCTCCACCAGAAACGGAGTTGAGCTGCAGTGGTTATAAACTGACCATTTATTACCCCAGAAAGGAGAAGGGGGCGGTTTGGAAACCAAAGCTGCAGTCTGGGATTAAAATCCCTGATGATGGATAGGGTTGCTACGGCTTGCCACCAAGGAAAACTACCACCACCACCACCCTCCCTATCTTTTAATATCCTGATTGTGTAGATACACATAACTGGGACAAAGCATTTGGAGGCTTTGTCACAACTCAGCAAGGAGGAGGGGACAGGTTTACTCTGACTACTTTGGATGCAAACTTCTTGCAGGCGGGTGTGCCTGCTGCGTAACTTGTAGTCACCGGGATCAACCTGTCTCCCCAAGGAAAAGAAATATTTAAGAAACCAAGAGACAAAGCTGGAGGGCAGAACTAAAGACAGTTGTGTCTGACTCAGGATAATTGAGACCGAGCCCACAAGGGAGGTTTATAAACTAGCATAGTGCTGCCAGCACACTTCTGTATTGTATCAAGCCCCAATGCCTGCAAAATAAGGATGTAAAGATTCCCGCCCCCCCAGTCTTCTCATCCTCTACGAGAAAAGGTGTCTCAGTGTGCTGATGAAAAAATGGACAACCGCTGTGAGGTTCTTCGCTCCTACATAAGAATAAAAAGACTAGCACATTTTTTTTTGTCAGCCACAGCATTTGCAAAAAAGAAAGAAAGAAAACAAAACATGTATTTTGAATTTAAAGGCTTGTGTTTTGCATGAAACACACTGTTTTCCACACAAAGTATTGCAAAAAAAGTTTAGCATTTCCCCCAGAAACAAAAATGCCATGCTCACAAATTTGATACCAAAAAAGAGAGAGAGAGTACAAAACCTCTTGTAATCTTGTCCAGGGCTGAGAAAGCTTCTCATTATTTTTGCTCTCACCTATAAGAATAAAATAAGAATGACATCCCACCAAGTGAAACCTTACTAGGCCTTCCCACCCCCACCCCCCCATCATGACCTGAGATGGAAACATATCTGTAGTGGGGGAAATCTGGGGCCCAAACCTCACCCCAAAATTTAAGACACAAGCATTCTCTCTTCTCTAGCTGCTAAGTGTACATTGCAGCAATTCAAAGACTGAGAATGGGAACGCATACCAGACATTCGTCCAGAGACTGTTAAGAACATAAGAACATAAGAAGAGCCCTGCTGGATCAGGCCAAAGGCCCATCTAGTCCAGCTTCCTGTCTCTCACAGTGGCCCCACCAAATGCATCTGGGAGTGCATGAGACTAGGTAACTGTCTCCTGATACCACTCCTTTGCATCTGGCCCTTGAAATACCCTGGTTTTAAGACTGGAGATTATACATCTCCCTCATGGTTTATAACCTGTGATGGACTTTTCCTCCAGGAATCTGTCCAATCCCCTTTGGAAGGCATCCAGGCCAGATGCCATCACCACATCCTGTGGCAGGGAATTCCACAGACTAACAACATAAGAACATAAGAACATAAGAAGAGCCATGCTGGATCAGGCCAAAGGCCCATCTAGTCCAGCTTCCTGTATCTCACAGCGGCCCCACCAGATGCGTTTGGGAGCGCATGAGACTAGATATCTGTCTCCTGATACCACTCCCCTGCATCTGGCCCTTGAACTACCCTGGTTTAAAGCCTAGAGATTACATATCTCCATCATGGTTTGTAACCCGTGATGGACTTTTCCTCTAGGAATCTGTCCAATCCCCTTTTGACGGCATCCAGGCCAGATGCCATCACCACATCCTGTGGCAGGGAGTTCCATAGACTTACAACGCGCTGGGTGAAAAAATATTTTCTTTTGCCAGTTCTTACTCTCCCAGCACTCAATTTGAGTGTATGTCCCCTAGTTCTGGTATTTTGAGAGAGGGAGAAGAGCTTCCCTCTATCCACTTTACTCATACCCTGCATTATTTTGTATGTCTCAATCATATCCCCCTCAAGCGCCTTTTTCCAGACTAAAGAGGCCCAATTGTTTTAGCCTTTCTTCATAAGGGAGGTGCCCCAGCCCAGTAATCATTTTAGTCGCTCTCTTCTGCACCTTTTCCAGTTCCACTATGTCTTTCTTGAGATGCGGTGACCAGAATTGTACACAATACTCCAGGTGGGGCCTTACTATTGTTTTTATAACGGCATTATAATGTTGGCTGTTTTATTTTCAATCCCCTTTTGATAATCCCTAGCATGGAATTGACCTTCTTCACTGCTGCCACACATTGGGTAGACACCTTCATGGAGCTGTCCACCAACACACCAAGATCTCTTTCCTGATCCGTCACGGATAACTCAGAGCCCATGAGTTGATAGATGAAGTTTGGATTTTTGCCCCAATATGCATTACTTTACATTTGGTTACATTAAAACGCATTTGCCATTTCTCAGCCCACTCCCCCAGTTTGGAGAGATCCTTCTGGAGCTCTTCACAATCTTCTCTGGTTTTTACCACACGGAAAAGTTTTGTGTCATCTGCAAACTTGGCCACCTCACTGTTTATCCCTGTCTCCAGGTCATTTATGAACAGATTGAAAAGCACCGGTCCCAGGACCGAGCCCTGGGGCACACCGCTTTTCACTTCTCTCCATTGTGAAAATTTCCCATTGACACCTACTCTTTGTTTCCGGGATCTCAACCAGTTCTCAATCCATAAGAGGACCTGCCCTCTTATCCCCTGACTATGCAATTTTCTCAGCAGCCTTTGGTAAGGACTGTGTCAAAAGCCTTTTGAAAATCCAGATAGACTATATCCACCGGTTCACCCAAATCCACATGCCTGTTGACCTTTTCAAAAAATTCTAAAAGGTTTGTAAGACAAGATTTACCCTTACAGAAGCCATGCTGATTTTCTCTCAGCAAGGTTTGTTCTTTTATGTGTTTTAAGATTTTCTCTTGGATGAGGCCTTCCACCATCTTCCCTGGGACAGATGTAAGGCTAACCGGCCTGTAGTTTCCTGGGTCCCCCTCCTTCCTTTTTAAAAATTGGTGTGACATCTGCTATCCTCCAGTCCTCTGGCACTGTGGCCGTTTTAAGAGACAAGTTGCATATAACCGTTAAGAGATCTGCAATTTCTCAGTTCCCTAATAACCCTTGGGTGGATGCCATCTGGGCCCGGTGACTTGTTAATCCTCAATTTATCAATTAGTCCTAAAACCTCCTCTCTTTTAACCTGTATTTGATTTAATTCTTTAGTCAAGAGGGGCGGCTCAGGCAGCGGAATCCGCTCAAGGTCCTCTGTCGTGAAGACAGACGCAAAGAACTCATTCAATTTCTCTGCAATGTCCAAGTCCTCCTTAACCTCCCCTTTTCCTCCCTCACCATCCAGAGGCCCAATTGGTTCTCTGGCAGGTTTTCTACTTCTAACATATTTAAAGAAGCTTTTATTATTACCCTTTATATTGCTAGCCATGCGTTCCTCAAAGTCTTTCTTTGCCTCCCTTATCATCTTTTTACATTTCTTTTGCCAGAGTTTGTGTTCCTTTTTATTTTCCTCATTTGGGGAGGATTTCCATTTACAGAAGGACCTCTCCTTGTGCTTTAGAGCCTCTCTAACTCCACTCGTTAACCATGCTGGTGTCCTCTTGGACTTAAATGAGCTCTTCTTTCTTTGTGGTATGCACTTGTGCTGGGCCTCTATTATTGTTTTAAACAGGCTCCATGCACTCTGAAGAGATTGGATTCTTCTAACCCTCCCCTTCAGTTTCTCTCTAACTAGTTTCCTCATCTGAGGGAAGTTTGCCCTTCGAAAATCAAGGGTTTTTATGTCTGATTTGGTTGACACTCTTCCTCCGACATGCATGGCAAAGGTAATTGCAGCATGGTCACTGTTCCCCAGAGGCTCAGTGACATTCACATCCCTGACGAGGTCCTGAGTATCACACAATATTAGATCTAGAGTTGCCTGTTCTCGGGTGGGCTCCATGACAAGTTGCTCTAAGGCACAGTCATTCAGCAAGTCGAGAAACCCAGTTTCTCTTTCTTGCCCAGAGCTCGCATTGGCCCAGTCAATGTGGGGATAATTAAAGTCCCCCATGATTACTATCCTATCCCTCTTAGCCACCTCCATGATTTCTCTCCTCATTTCAAGGTCCCCCTCAAGTTTTTGATCTGGTGGACGATAGAATACTCCAACTATCACATCACTCTTTGGACCTGGTAGTTTAACCCACAGTGATTCTATGATGGAGTCAGACCCTCTGTCAATCTCCATTCTGCTGGATTTTATGCCTTCTTTGACATAGATGGCCACTCCTCCTCCAACCCGCCCCTCTCTATCCCTTCTATAGAGTTTATAGCCTGGGATTGCTGTGTCCCACTGGTTCTCCACATTCCACCAGGTTTCTGTTATGGCTATTATATCAATGTTATCCCTAGCTGCCAGATGTTCAAGTTCTCCCATCTTTGCTCGGAGGCTTCGAGCATTGGCGTAGAAGCACTTGTACAGTGGGTCCCGCAACAGCTGCTGCCTTGTTCTTCTCCCCCCACAGCTTTTATTTTCAGTAGACGAACTGTCACATTCCGCTATTCTGCCAGTGTTAATACTTGCTATGTCATCTCTATGTGATTCTCTACCCTCTCCAACCTCATTCCCGAGGATGAGGTGTTCAACTCGGATGCCACACAGCTCCTGTCGACTTTCCCCCAGTTATCAGTTTAAAAGCTGCTCTGCTGCCTTTTTGAGGTTGAGTGCCAGCAATCTGGTCCCATCATGATTCAAGTGCAACCCATCCCTCCTGAAGAGGTTTGGCTTGTCCCAAAATGTTCTCCAGTTCCTGACAAATCTAAAGCCCTCCTCTCGACACCATCGCCTCATCCATGCATTGAGGCTTCTGAGTTCTGCCTGCCTGGCGCGACCTGCACGAGGAACAGGTAGCACTTCTGAAAATGCTACCTTGGAAGCCCGGGACTTCAATCTTCTACCAAGCAACCTGAATTTGGCTTCCAAGACTGACCGCTTGGCCTTCCCGACATCATTGGTACCGACGTGTACCATGACCACTGGCTCCTTCCCAGTTCTCTCTAACAAGCTATCTATATTTCTGGTGATGTCTGCAACCTTTGCACCCGGCAGGCAAGTGACCATCCGGTTATCATGCTCCTCACAAATCCATCCCTCCGTATTTCTAATGATAGAATCCCCTAGCAGAATGAGCTTCTCTCCTGCAGCCTGCTCATCAACATGTACCTGATATTGTATCTCATCAATAGTGATGAGGGAGAGATCCTCTGGTGGAACCACTTCCTCTATGTGTGCCTTATGAGGTGTGCTGAGGGAAAGAGCTTCAAATTGATTGTGCAAGATGAGACTCTCTGAGCGATGCCTTGGCCTTCTATTCCTTTGAGTCACATTCCTCCACCCATCCACCTCCTGAGTTGGCGGAGTGACTTCCTCCTCTGAAGTGTGCCCTGTCTCTTCTTGGACCTGGATAGTCTCTTCCGCTCTGTCCAGGAACTGCTCAAGCTCCTTAATATGTTGCTGGTCCACTATGCAAGCCTCTAGCTGCTGGACCTTCTCTTCCAATAGCGCTACCAGCTTGCACTTGCAGCAGATGTAGTTCTGCACACGCTCTGTCAAGATAACAAACATGGCACAAGTACTGCAGGTAACTACAGCTGCTCCCTCCAACTCCATTTTAACTATTACAATAAAATGTATTCAAGGTCTCAAAAATGTAAACTTGCACTTTTTTTTAATCTAGTAAGACTCTTTACTTCTTTTATTGTTTAGTCAAAATCTAACAGTGTAGGGGCCGCTAAAGCACCTCTACTCCAACTGCAAGCACGTCAGGAAGTGTAGGACCTCCTGAGGAGTTGCTTGGCTTGGGAACTCAATTAAACCCAGATTTATTTATTTATTTTTTAGTTTGCACGCGCCGTAAGGTGCGTGCTGCTGGTAGCAGCTATTTAAAGCTAAAACTCCGCCCCTTGCTCCTGCAAAAAGAAGAAGTTAGCTCTGCTCTTTGGCCGTGTGCTCCTCTGACCAGCTCCTTCCTCTCTGCTGCTCTGCCAGAAAAGGACTGAGGGACTACTGGTAGCAGCTATTTAAAGCTAAAACTCCGCCCCTTGCTCCTGCAAAAAGAAGTTAGCTCGGCCCTTTGGCCGTGTGCTCCTCTGACCAGCTCCTTCCTCTCTGCTGCTCTGCCAGAAGAGGACTGAGAGACTGCTGGTAGCAGCTATTTAAAGCTAAAACTCCGCCCCTTGCTCCTGCAAAAAGAAGAAGTTAGCTCTGCCCTTTGGCCGTGTGCTCCTCTGACCAGCTCCTTCCTCTCTGCTGCTCTGCCAGAAGAGGACTGAGAGACTGCTGGTAGCAGCTATTTAAAGCTAAAACTCCGCCCCTTGCTCCTGCAAAAAGAAGAAGTTAGCTCTGCCCTTTGGCCATGTGCTCCTCTGACCAGCTCCTTCCTCTCTGCTGCTCTGCCAGAAGAGGACTGAGAGACTGCTGGTAGCAGCTATTTAAATCTAAAACTCCGCCCCTTGCTCCTGCAAAAAGAAGAAGTTAGCTCTGCCCTTTGGCCGTGTGCTCCTCTGACCAGCTCCTTCCTCTCTGCTGCTCTGCCAGAAGAGGACTGAGAGACTGCTGGTAGCAGCTATTTAAAGCTAAAACTCCGCCCCTTGCTCCTGCAAAAAGAAGAAGTTAGCTCTGCCCTTTGGCTGTGTGCTCCTCTGACCAGCTCCTTCCTCTCTGCTGCTCTGCCAGAAAAGGACTGAGGGACTGCTGGTAGCAGCTATTTAAAGCTAAAACTCCGCCCCTTGCTCCTGCAAAAAGAAGAAGTTAGCTCTGCTCTTTGGCCGTGTGCTCCTCTGACCAGCTCCTTCCTCTCTGCTGCTCTGCCAGAAAAGGACTGAGGGACTGCTGGTAGCAGCTATTTAAAGCTAAAACTCCGCCCCTTGCTCCTGCAAAAAGAAGTTAGCTCTGCCCTTTGGCCGTGTGCTCCTCTGACCAGCTCCTTCCTCTCTGCTGCTCTGCCAGAAGAGGACTGAGAGCCTGCTGGTAGCAGCTATTTAAAGCTAAAACTCCGCCCCTTGCTCCTGCAAAAAGAAGAAGTTAGCTCTGCCCTTTGGCCGTGTGCTCCTCTGACCAGCTCCTTCCTCTCTGCTGCTCTGCCAGAAGAGGACTGAGAGACTGCTGGTAGCAGCTATTTAAAGCTAAAACTCCGCCCCTTGCTCCTGCAAAAAGAAGAAGTTAGCTCTGCCCTTTGGCCGTGTGCTCCTCTGACCAGCTCCTTCCTCTCTGCTGCTCTGCCAGAAAAGGACTGAGGGACTGCTGGGAGCAGCTATTTAAAGCTAAAACTCCGCCCCTTGCTCCTGCAAAAAGAAGAAGTTAGCTCTGCCCTTTGGCCGTGTGCTCCTCTGACCAGCTCCTTCCTCTCTGCTGCTCTGCCAGAAGAGGACCTGGGTAAAAAAAAAAAATAGTTTCTTTTTTTCTGTTCTCACTCTCCCATCCCTCAATTTTAGTGGATGTCCCCTATTTCTGGTATTTTGTGAGAGCTCTGGTTATTATCACCGGTACCCGAACATGACTTCACCCCAATGTTCTATGCTTCTGAGGTGTCTAAGACCACAGGAGCATATATGTCATTCTATGAAGATGCATGAATTATGGCCATTGCAAGAAATTCTGAATGGAAAAACAAAGCTCGTCTAATTGCACATCTCCTTTCCCAATCATTCTGCTTTCTATTCCAACTCTCCTTTGCCTGTCTGGACAATAAAAGATTGAACAGGACCAATACAATGGCTATATTGGATTTTGTGGATATTGCTCTGATAAAGTTGTCCATTAACTACTGTATATTTAGATAAAGCCAAAATCCAAAAACAGGCAATATGTGTATTAGGACCAACTAAAATTCATAGTTAATAGGAGCCCACAACAAATGCAGTGGTACCTTGTATAAAGGAATTAATTAGTTCCAAATAAAATTATGTTTTATTTATACAAATTTCCCATAGGAATGCATTGAAAACAGAGTAATCCCTAATCATGACCATTTTAATGCTGTACGGATTTGCCCCATAGACGATTCTGTTAAGCAAATTTCCCCTATCTCCGGATTTTTGTCATACAGATTTTGTGTTATACAAACTGTTTGTTATACGACGGTCCACTATCTGCCAATTGTGTGGACTTCCTAAACACACACACACACCATCACACTTTCAATGCAGTCTGCTCTGAAGAAATCTAAAGCATGCAGTCTTTTGTGGGAGTTTTTAGACAATCCTAATAAAGGAAATGCTAGCTTCTAGGTTTTTGGTTGCATTCTGTTCTGGTGGACCAATGCATCCCTCTTTTATTTATACACCTCACAAATAATTCTTATACAGCTTTATACTTTTTTTACACAAGTGCAGGCTATATTTTTGCCATATATGCTGTTTTATGTCTATGTCAAAGGTAATAGTAAATGGCACATTTTTAAAAAAATGCAGCCTATTAATAGGAAATGATGGTTTGACTTTGAAATGCAACAGAATAGTCAATATGAATAATATATGTGGTACAAAGTATACAAATGATCCAAATAATATTGACACAATAAAAAAGCTTTTGGAGTGCCCTAGAGGTACAGTAAAATACATGATATTTTCAACCCAGGAGATTTTAAGTGGTTTCATTGTTTCAAAATGGGCATCTCTGAGTAACCTAAAGGCTACTGGATATATATTAGATATAGATCATTTTCTAAGAGTTGATGGCCTCCTTTTTGTGAGTATAACATCAATTTCCCCCTTTATTTTGTGTCACCTTCCCTATCAACAGACCAAGGTAGTGTTCTGAAGGGTGCATACTTTATCTGGCTGAATCCAAATATGTCTGAAGCTGATCTTCAAGGAAAACTAGACAGAAAATGGTATAATAAAATTTGAGAAATAGCAGTCAATGATAGGTTGACATGGGATGTAGCATTTAAAAAGGGATTGCTAAGAGTAAGGCTGCTTTCAAACAACCCCTAAAATCCACTGGCAACTTAAATTCGGATTGCCCCAGCCAGATATCATGTGGGTTTTTTCCCTCTTCCTGTGTTCCCAGCCTTCCGCACTCTGTTGCATCTGTCTGTGGTGAGGGGACAAAGAAAAAAAGGGAGAAAAAATGCAGGCTCACGTCCGCCTGCCATTGAGCAGCCCCATAAGGATTCCAGTCTGTTAAAGGGGTGGCAGGGACAACAAAAACAAACAGAAGGTGGAGAAGAGCCCTGCACCCACAGCTTTACAATCCGCATCAGCATTTTTTTTACCTCCGGAGACCAGGTATTTGTAAAGTGTGCTGGGGCGCACTTAAGTGGGCGTGGGCGTACTTTAATTTTTTTAAAGTCTGCTGTTGGTGGGGAAACAATTTTATGCTCCTGATCTGCAAGTGTTTGCAGCAGATTTTAGGGGTCGTTTGAAAGCAGCCTAACTTGGTAGAAATATGGCAAGATTTCTTGAAATTTGTATTCTTGAAAGGTGGAGGCTGTTAACTGAAACAAGATATAATGTTATTTTGGAAGGGTTTGGGGGTATCATAATCAACCTTTGGAAAAAAATATCTCTGTCCCATCCATCTCTAATTACCAATCTTCTGTATGTGGAACAGAATAGGAAATTTTTGGCAGTACCTTCAAAACTATCTAAATTAAGAGTACTTTCTTTCACTTATTGGTTTATTAGCCAAATTTATATCTGATCAAAGATGCTGCGATGGACCTCCAGCCTCATGTGAAAGGATCATGTGCACAATGGTGACATCAAGAGACCATTTATGATCCCTCCTTCCCTTATCTTCACAACAACCCTACAGATGTCAAATCTGGATGCGTGCCTAAGGCCATCCCCTGTGTTCTGTCTGTAGCATACTGTGCCCAGGACCCAGATTTCCTTCGGCTCCAGCCCATGACCCTTCTAGATGGAGAAGAAGGGTCAAAATGTTGTGTGTAGGTTGCATGCATGAAATAGTCACCAGCCAGGGGAGATTATTTGGTAATTAAAGAATTTTTTTCTTCCATTTTGCAGCTCCTGCACAATAAGACCAATTAGTTATGAGTTGAACAAGCTCATGGGGTAGAAGAATGAAGGTTGTGATTCCTTAAAATATCCCCCTGCCTGTGACATCACCACCTTTCTGCAGATTTAATTTGGTGCAAGAGGATTTTAGTCAAATGGGTTTTGCACCGTGGACTAGCACTGTGTGTAAAAGGAGAAAAGTTCATCATGGTGGTGAGTTACATAATACAATGAAAGCAGAACTGATTCCCTTGACCACTAGAGTAGACCAGTGAGACAGGATACAGACTAGTGAGACGGGAGGCCCTTCCTACACTGTATTCCCGTCATAACTGGAGAAGTTCAGTTGTGAGGGAGTGGCACAATCAATTTTCTCAAAATATTTTTAAGATGATCAAATATGAGTACCCATCAGTCTGTGCTCTACAGCCTGGATGGGATAGTCCATGCCAAACAAAAAATAAAAGAGGCATCCCCTTAGCTATCAAGGTCAGGGACCCACCATGAAGGGGTGTGGACTTGTGGCTACTCAGTGTTTCAAGACTTCATTTCTAATAGTCCTAGAGGTGGGGAAACTTAACTTTTTTGCACTACAACCCCCAGAATCTTCAAATTAATATGGGCAGTGGCCATGATGACTGGAAGATTCTGGAAGCATGGCAGTCCTCCAACAAATAATTAATAATAATAGTATGCCATCAAGTCAATTCTGACTAATTCATTTTCTAGGTAGTAAATACACTGAGGTGATGCCTTTCTTCTAGGGGCATCCTGGGGTTGTGCTGCTTGCCCAGAACCACACAGGCTGCCTCTAATCATAGGAGGCACAATGGGGATTTGAACTCACAACCTTTGGTTCTCCAGCCTGATGTCTAAACCTCTGAGTGATCCAGCCAGATAAAATAACAAGCTGCTTATAAGTTAGAGGGAAATGCTTATTAGATGTCTAGAACAGAGCCATTACAAAATCTATCATTCACAATACATTATATACAATATATGTCAATATGATATACGACATATTTTCCTAACCATATGTATATGGAAACATGTCCCATTTATTTCCCTGGAACATATTTATATGTAATTGTGCTTAGCACAGCAGTGTTAGTTAGACAATCTTTATCATGTAATTAAATATAGTCAGTTAGAATCAGAAAAACCTAGAGGTTTAAACCAATTGATTGCAAACCCATGGAATTAGCAAATATTGGCTGAAATTCTGTTGCACAGTTACAGTATGTAAATAGAATAACTTTTGGAAGCAAGCTGTCATAAGTCAGGAAACAGACATCATCTGTTCATGCTGAGCAATTCACATACAACAGATAATGCCGATGCAAATTTCTTAATTTCTTAAGTTCTGGTAGCCGCATCTCAAAAAAGACAAAGTGGAACTGGAAAAGGTGCAGAGAGAGTGACTATGATTACTGGGCTGGGGCACCTCCCTTATGAGGAAAGGTTACAGTATTTGGAGCTCTTTAGTCTGGAAAAATGGTTAATACACCTCAAAAAAGGCTATAGTTACCCTGAGTATATGAGGAGAAAGAAATATATGTTCTTCCATCTCACCACCCTTTAAATCTTCACTAGTTCACTGAGGTTCGGAAAGCTGAAAATCATTAGGAATAGCTGGGGGTTGCTAACCAGTTCAGCTGGAACATCCCTCATGCTCTTATGCTGAATACATAAGGGCCCAGAGCTTCCTTCCACATGGGGCAAAAACAATGGTAATGGGGCTCCCATATTCAGGCCTGGGACAGACCCTACCATTAGAAAAGAATGAGCCAGTTACAGAAGATTTATTGTTCTCATAAAACGGAAGAAAATTCAGACCAGGGTGACAAGAGGTCAAAGGTGACTGACTATAAGATGGAGGACTCACACTAGCTGTATTCAGACTGATGAAGCTGTTTGGATAAGCAGCAAAACATTTCTATCTCTCAAAAAAGAAGTCCAGTAGCCATGACTCAACTTCCAGATAAACTCACCTGGATGACTGAGACTCTTCACAGACATTTTAAAATTTTATATCTTCATTGCCGGGGAGAGGGAGAGAATACACTGAAAAAGAATTTCTGCCTCAGGTACCAAGATAAGCTTTTCAGCGCCCAGAGTACATTAGCCATTTTGGCTGCTGGCCACGGTGAGAGAACTGTTGTCCAGAAAGTAAATTTATCCAGAGTGAGCGAGGTACTCTGGGAGCTATAGTTCAAAAAAAGAATTGTGTCCATCTCTGGGACTTGATATGAAAGGGACCATTGGCTGCTTGGGCCCACAAATTCACAGTCTAATTGGGGCAGAAACTGGCACGAACCCATTGGCCAAAATCCTATTGCACAGCTCCACCAGCACAACAGAAATGATGTCTGTCGGTGGTAGTTTGCCACTAATGTTAAACTTTATTATTCACATGCAATGAGAGGAAATCATCCTGAAACATGAAGAGGAAGCATCGTTCCTACTGCACAAATGGACTATACCAGGCATGTCCAAACTTCATCCCTCCTGATGTTTTGGATTACAACTCCCAGAATTCTAAGCTTAGATTGCCAACGGCAAAGGACTGTGGGAGTTGTGGTCCAAAACATCTGGAGGGCCGAAGTTTGGACATGCCTGGACTACACCAATAAGGATTTCGGCCAGCATATGTATATGGGACTGATGTGGGGTCATTGACTCTATTTATATTAAAAGTGTGTGCTACAAATTGTGTAAATAAGGAGATTAAATAATTTAAGTATGAACTATGCCTTGCTGGAGTTGTGTATTAAGGTTTCTGCAGTTGCACATGGGGTCCTAGGACTTGAGCCTAAATCATGTGGGATGAGTAGGTTTCTCTTCTGTTCCCAAAATGAACCCCCACAAGTAATTCTACCAATTCCTGAAGATTAATATTAATATTGTTAACATTCTATTGTACGAGTTTCAGTAATATATGGAGAATTTCTCTTTCTATCATTTTCTTGTTAATTTCTGTTGAAGCTGATTGAGATTCAAATACAGGAAAACAAGCTCGGTACAATTAAAAGATAGGAATTTTTAGATGTTTGTCTAACTGAAAAAAATGCAGTTCTAATTAGGCAATTAAGACTCAACAAGGTAGACATTATTATCCAGCAAAGGTCATTTCAAATGAGGAGAGGATGCAAATACTGCTGTTAGAGCTTACCAATTATCTTACAAGGGTTGATGGCTGCATGTCTGGGAGCGATGTTAGAGGTACTAGGTGCTGCAATCACAATGTCATAAAGGAGACATCTTAACAAAGGAACAGATCCCATTCCCATGAGATTTCCTGGATGTGGATGACAAAATATCACCGACAATGGTGCCTCGGCTCTGCCCTTCCAGCTAGACATAATGTCAAAAGGACATCGGAATGTAAAAAGAAGAGAGACTGGCACTTCAGATAGGCACTAAGGGTCAAAATAGCTGATACACATTCAGTATCTAAAAGTGGAACAGGTGAGATCTTTAGGGTACTAGAAAATTAACAAAAACATTGCTAATATTTTGAAGGCAAAACACCCTTCCTCAGAGCAGTACAAATAGTTTATAACATGACAAAAGATGGATTTGCCAGGAGTTATTTCTTAGATGTAAGGTCCTTGGCAAGATGGGGGTGGGGGCAGGCATTTTCTTAGTTGAGGCTCAGAACTTGGATGTTCTCAGGCTGCATTCGAAATGAAGGGAGGGAGGTGTTTTTATTGTCCCAATCCTTCCAAAGACATGTCACGGCTCACGTACACAAATTCACATCTCTCCTCAATGTGGCTCATTGAGGCCAATGGCCCCTGCTTTGCCAGCGAAGGGGTAGGGGAATAGGGGCAGAAGGCCCGTGCATTTCATTTGGAGATTGGGTTAAAATTAGGAAAAAAATCCCTGGGTATAGCCAATTGGATCAAATAAAAAGGAAAGAGATTCCCCAGTGTTGCAGTCTTGTAATGCCTCTGTTGATGGTCCATTTGCCTCTTCCTTGGCATGTATTGGGCGGGGGGGGCGAGGTCTGCCTGTCATAGGATGCAGTTTTCATCACCTACACATCTTGCATTTAGCATACTTTGTTTTAATTGGTCATTGGAAAGTTAACATGGGCATAATTTACATATCTGACTGCCCAGGCATATAATCTCTGATATATTGTGGATGAAAAATAAACAGATCATAGGGAACAAGAATTTCTTTTCACTTCTAGCTTGACCTAGACCAGTGTTGGCGAACCTATGGCACGGGTGCCAAAGGTGGCACTCAGAGCCCTTTCTGTGGGCACCCAACATCGCCCCTTCACAACCACCTGAATTCAGGTTAAATTGCTGTATTGGCACTTTTCGAAAAAAATGTGGGTTTTGAATCACAGTTTGGGCACTCAGTCTCTAAAAGGTTTGCTATCACTGACCTAGACACACTGAAAAGGAACTGTGTAGTTTATGGTTTTGGCTCTATATCAGAACCATAAAGTGTCTGCTGGAGTATGATAGTGGGGTAGCGTTTTTGATTTGTTCTAGCAAAAACAACAAAGATTCATGTTGTTATTGTTGTCAAGTTGTCTCCAACAAATGGCAACCCTATGGATGTCCTGCCCTCAACTGCCCTACTCAGCTCTGCAAACTTAAGCCTATGGTTTCCTTTTGGGAGTCAGTACATCAGATACTGTATTTGGTCTTCTTCTTTTCCTGCTACTTTCCGACATTACAAGCAGTATTGTTTTTTCCAGAGAATCTTGCCTTCTCTGGAAAATCTTGTGCCTAAAGTAGGACAGTCTCAGTGTCAACATTTTGGCTTCTATAGATAGTTGAGGTTGG
The DNA here is from genome assembly GCA_029282475.1 of Phrynocephalus forsythii. Taxonomy (NCBI): domain Eukaryota; kingdom Metazoa; phylum Chordata; class Lepidosauria; order Squamata; family Agamidae; genus Phrynocephalus; species Phrynocephalus forsythii. The sequence goes on along the minus strand of JAPFRF010000005.1, from coordinate 109,725,335 downwards.
ATGTAATCTAGGACCCAATTGTTTGTCTTTCTGGCCGTCCAGGATATTTGTAAAACTCTCCTCCAACATGTCAAAGCTTCCTTACTTGTCCAGCTTTCACACCCATACATGGCAATTAGAAATACATCGTAAGATTTATATGGCACCTTAGAGACGTTTTTTTTTTTCATTTGGCATATATTTTTGTGGAGTACAATCCACTGTGCCAAGTTAAGAGTGAAAACATAAAGTCTAATGAGAAAAAAACAAAGAACATTGGGCATCGGTTGGAGTATTTAATAATATACCTTCACCTCTTGGCAAAATGTACCGTATGTTTGTGAAGAAACACATATATCACTGAAGTTTCCAGTGGTCTTACATGAAAGAAAACTGATTCAAACAAAAGGGCTATATTTCCAGCTCTTATTGCTACGTGGAGAACTGGAATTAGTTACCATCCTGCACTCACTGATAACCGATTCTTGCATGTATTATGTGCTTATTTGCTTATTTTACTTGTTTGTTCTACTGTTTATTTAATTTGGATTGTTGTTTGTTTCTTATTTGCATTTATGTAAACCACCCAGAGTCCCTTCTGGGAAATCGGTGTGGTATAAAAAAGCAATAAATAAATAAATAACTTTATAGCACTATGATTGACTTGAATTGGGGTTCTCTGTTTCTGGACTCCATTCTGTACCAGCGTCAGCAAAGAAAATGGGGCAGCTGATACAAGACTTGTAAGTATGGAAATACTTAGCTGTGAAAGTTTCTTTGTGGCTGAATTGCTCATTGTCTCAATTATAGAACTCGTAACTCAAAACACCACCTCCAGCGCTGCTGCATTCAGAGCCCCAGATTGCTGGCTGACGAACCCTGCACATAAAAATCTTGCCATATGAATGCCATATGAGTAATGGTACACCAGGGGATATTGAACCCCATTTTGCATAAAATTTATTCTCTACTAATGAACATGATGTGGCTTGGAAGAACACAGCCCTGTTCAGTCATTACCTACCCCATGGTTATGAATACACTTGAAGAGGAGCAGTTAGCCAGACTTTGCAAGGTGTCATAGGACTATTCCCTGAGACATTCCCCAGTGGACCTTCCAGGGACATGCCCTTATTCCTCCAAGGCAAGGGGAACTTTGGAAAGCATCCTAGGATTTGAAATTGACTATAAGAAATAAAGCAAAGCAATAAAATGGAAAATCCACCTGGGAAAGCCAGAAGTTGGATGGATGTAAAGTTTTGGGAAACAGTAACAAATCAAAGAACAAGCTTCTGGGAAAATTAGTAAAATTTTGCAAAAAGGCAAACAGTGAACCTCAAGCAAGATAACAGCACACTAGTAAAACAATAAAACTAATCTGTCACAAGGGTTGAAATCAAATCTTTCTCATTCCCTAGTCTAGTGATGGCGAACCTTTTAGAGACTGAATGCCCAAACTGCAATTAAAAACCCACTTATTTTTTGCAACGTGCCAACATGCCAATTTCAACTGATCACAGTGGTACTGTGGGTTAAAAATGCTTTGAGTTACAAAAACAACAACAAACAAATAAAAATAAAACCTCGGGTTACAAAAAGAAATTATTGGAAATGAGGATGCCTCTGGTTAAGAAAATTATCACTTAAATTTTTTTCTGCATTGCAAAATAAAAAGTGTACCCAGGATACATTGTGCCCCCATAGTTTGTGGATGTGTGGAAGGCGTTAAACTTGCATCATTAAAAGGGCACTATTTAACAATTAAAAATAGGAAACAGTCTAAACTGTTATTCATATGGGGGTATATTGTTGTTTCCCCTTTTTCACATTTAATTTTTATATCCAAATTTTATAGTGTATATTTGTATACTGGGTTTTTTATTTTATCTAATCTCTATTATCTATTTTTTTCTTTCTCACTTTACACTTTTTGTGCACCTACCCTTCTTGCTTGTTCTTTATGTTGAGAGCTGTGTAACAAGTAAATTTCCTCGATGTGGGATTAATAAAGATCTATCTTATCTTGTCTTGTCTTACCTTACCTTACCTTATCTTCTTTATTTATTTATTTACAAAAAAAATTAGCCACCCCACTACCAAAAGGTCTCTGGGTGGCATACAACAATGTATCTTATCTTATCTTAAATATATGAATTTTTAAAATAATTAAGCAAATGCTGTATTAAAATGGTAAATGAAAAGAAAACTAAAACAATCTATCAAGACTAAAATATAAAATGTGTATGTGATTTTTGGAAAAATATTTGAATTCTCACACATTTTAAATACTCTCTGCACACCCAGACTGAGGTGGTATTCTGTGTGGGCCTTAAATTTTTCAGAAAAGAATGTGTTTTGGTCTTGCTTATGCTCATTGGCATGTATTCATTGATCCTTTTAACATTGGCTCCAGTGATGGCAACATAAAGCCTCATTGGCTGATGGAGAGCAGATGGAAATTTAAAATGCCTCGCCTCGCCCCCCCTTCAATGTTTTCCTTACAACTGGCAGCGCATGAGTGGGTGTTTTCTGTTTGTTTGCTTTTAATCTGTTTTGGTGGGTCTGGTAAATGGGGTGGGTCTGTGTTTTGTGTGGTTCTCTTTAAATACGCTTTGTTTGTTTGGGTATTTTTTCTTTGCTATTTCAAAATATGCTTGGTTGTTTGGGTAAGCTTTTTTTAAAAAAATGCTTTGTGGAAATGTTTTTTTCAAATATGCTTGGTTGTCTGGGTTTGGTTTATGTTTGTTTATGGATCAGCTGTCCTTAGCAAGCTTGAAACCTTCTGCCCCCCTCACCCTCCTAAAGATTGGCAAGAGGGTTTGTTTGTTTTTTAATCGGCGACCAGCCTTTGGAGGCTAAGAGGGGCGCAATGAAGCCAATTCTTAAAGAAACCATATTCCCGACTTCTTCAGAGACCCACCTTTAAGTTTTCTGAAGTCTTTCTTATCATGCTTCAATGATTCAGAAGACATACAAATATTTTGAGTCAATAGATGCCCTAAGCCAGGCCTGCCCAAAGTCCGCCCCGGGGGCCAAATCCGGCCCGTCAGGCCATTCTGAGTGGCCCGCTGCTGGCTGGCCCGCCCCTCCCTCCCCCTCCTTCGCCCCAGTTTTTTTTAATCTTCTGCCAACACTGACACCGCTGGGAATCTTGGGCAGCTGGGCGGATGGGCGTTCTGCCGCCACCGGCACTGCAGGGGAATGTGTGGGGGTGGGCAGGCCAGTGGGCCTCTGCCACCACCAAGGAGCTTTGGGGTGGGCTGGTGGGCGAGCCGTCACCACCGCTGGGGAGTTTGGGGGGGTGCAAGGTCACACAGATCACCTCTTTCAAGGGGCAACCTGTGGCCACGGCTCCCTGTGCTCCCTTTGTTCCCCACCTTCCTTCCTTTTCCCCACCCTCCCTTGGTCCCCACCTCCCTCCCTCCCTTGGTCCCCGCCTTCCTTCCTGCGGGTGGGGTTGCAAGGGGTCAGTGGGGGGGCTTATGGGTCAGTGGGTGGGGCTTGCAGTGGGGTGGCAGGGTTGGGGAGCAACTGGCCCCTGACACATTCTCAGCCACCAAATCTGGCCCTCCTTACAAAAAGTTTGGGCACCCCTGCCCTAAGCACATCCGATCTCGCCTGATTTCGGAAGCTAAGCAAGGTCGGCCCTGGTTAGAACTTGGCTGGGAGACCACCAGGGAATACCAGGTGCTGTTAGGAACCTGGAGTAGGAACTGGCAAGCCACTCCAGTATTCCTGCCAAGAAAACTCCATGGACATGGGGTCACAAAGGGTCGGTTACGATTGTAACGACACAACACACACACACACACACACATCAAGGTGTCATTTGTTCCCTTGGGCTGTTGTAGCCAGTTCAACCCTCTCAATTGTTAACTTGGCTTGCCACAATTAACATACCACAAAGGCCTTGCTTCCAGGGTTACAGGCCTAGAGTCATAGAATCATAGAATCATAGAGTTGGAAGAGACCTCAAGGGCCATCTAGTCCAACCCCCTGCCATGCAGGAACCCCCATCACAGGACTCCCGACAGATGGCCATCCAGCCTCTGCTTAAAAACCTCCAAAGAAGGAGAGTCCATCATCCTCCGTGGCAGCATATTCCACTGCCGAACAGCTTTAACTGTCAAGAAATTCTTCCTAAGGTTTAAATTGAATCTATTTTCCTGTAGTTTGAGAACACTGCCCCGCGTCCTAGTCTCTGAAGCCATGGAAAACAAACCAGTCCCTTCTTCAATGTGGCATCCTTTCAAATATTTAAACATAGATATCCTATCCCCCCTCAGTCTTCTTTTTGAAAGACTAAACATTCCCAGCTCCCTAAGCCACTCCTCGTAAGACATTTCTTCCAGACCCTCAATCCTCTTGGTCACCTTACTCTGGACCTGTTCAAGATTGGTCAAGATTTTTCCCCATGGAAACTAAACCCAACTTAAGTCACTATCATTAATAAAAGGAATCAAGATTATATCAGAGTGTCATCTCCTCAGTCCATCTACGCAAACTCTTGCATGTGTGGAGAGTCTGCATGTGAGCAGGGATTCCTCCTCTCAAGTTCCTCTTTGAACTGGTGGAAGTAACCTATTAAGTTCAGGTCTAATAGTTCTTCTGCAACGTTGATAACAAGCCAGCCATTAACAAAGGAATAGGGTATAAATATCCAAAGATATATAAGCAATGGTGCTAACTAGTACAATTATAATTCACAGTGAAACCAATTCCTATATGCTGTAATGTGTCATAAGCATATACAGTGGACTCTTGTATAACAAACAGTTTGTATAACATAAAATTTATACAACATAAAAAATTCCAGAGATAGGGGAAATTGGTTTAACATAATTGTCTATGGGGCAAATCCATACAACATAAAATTATTTGTGATTAGGGATTACTCTGTTTTCAATGCCTTCCCATGGGAAATTTGTATAAAGGAAAATTTGCTTAACATAATTTCATTTGGAACGAATTAATTCCTTTATACAAGGTGCCACCGTATAATGTGAAATAAAGAATGAACTGCAATGCCTGAATGTATGCAAGCAGGTTTACCTGGGCTTCAGGTGATCATTAATGCCCACTTTGGGAAGGGAAGCGGATGCGTAAGAATACATTTCCGTCTTTGTTCTAAGCTTTTGTAACAGCGAATATTTTATATTGTGCTGCTTGTGGTTTCGGTAATGAGTTTAGGCTCTGCATAGCAGGAAGCGGAATTAGCATTGTTTACATAAGGTGACACTAGCTACTTGAAAAATCACATTTCAGCTTGCAAGTACAGGGTCTGCTGTTGTTGTAAGCTGACTCCCTAAGGTTACCGTGTCTAAAATAAATGCAAAAAGGCTGACAAATAGAGGTCTCATTCATACTCACTCTCAGGGTCTTCCTCTTTTTTAAAATCATATGTATGGAAGATACAGGAAACAGCCGTTCTATCTGAAAGACCCAGTATGAGTCACATTTCTATTATAGATTTCTGAAGAAAAAAATTAGGGATATCCAAGAATTTTTCATGTATAACATTATACATGGATGTAAGGCAGATAGGTAGATTAATATGTACAGTATTTTATTGACAAAGAGCATGTAGGCATCTGTTTTTTGACTTGCAAGAGCTGTTCACCCATTGCAATAACATCCTCTCAGCCCATACTCGCACACACATATATCAATATAGGGTTGCTCTCCATATAAATGCTTACTTGGATGCACATCATTATTCCATCCAATTCACATTTGCTTCTAACGTATCTCATGTGAAGTGGCTGCGAGTGCATTGATGAATATTTCCAGAAATGCATTCAACATTTCCAATTTGTGGAGCATTATTTTTCCTGATAGAGTAAGGGACCTCTTGCTTTTGTTACTTTCAAATTACCCATTCTAACTCACGAGTCCTGTGTCATGGGCAGAAAATTTGGAGAAGTGAGGGGAAATGAGCTGGTCATTGGGCTGTATTGATACATTTAGAAATGGTGAGCAAAATTCTTCATGCTTTCTGAACTCTCCTAACTCAATGGGAACCTCCAAGGAACTGGCCAGTGTCTTCATTCATGCGATGCTGAGCTGAGAAACATAAAGAGTATTATTCTGTTTCGAAATGAAGAGAAGGTATGGGTGAACAATACATAATGAGTGGATAGGGTCATTCTATAGCTCATTCACTAGGTGGCACTCAGAGCTTTGAAACTTTACTAACCCCGATTGCTTGATGAAGGATTGTGGGCTTTTTGTGTTGTCCTGTTCTCCAGCCAAATGGACACAACCATCTACCATGGATTTTTGGGACTCATTTATAATATCTTTTCTGCACTGTCCACAAGACATCAGTACATGGCCTGAGAAAGTAGACTTGCCCATGAAACCTTGCTGATTGATTGATTTTTAGTGGTCTAATAAAGGCATCATCTCTTTTTGCATTTGCACAGTGCAAGGACCACAGGTTCTTCTTTGTTTTCCCCCTTACTATTATGGGCTATAATTCCTTGACCTCCCCAAAAAAACCATCATGGTCTGGCTGGGGATTTGAAGATTTGAAAAAAATGCTTCTGAGGTCTAGTGAGATTTAATTTAGTACCAGTATCTGGGTGGAAATGGATTTAATATTGTTCTCCAATTCTTGTTGGATTTCAACAGTACAGTGGTACTTCGGTTTATGAGTACCTTGGTTTCTGAGTATTTTCATCAATGAGCAAAAATCTCTGATTATTTTTGCCTTGCTCAACAAGCAATGTCTTGATATATGAGCATCAGGGTCACTAGCAGCTGGCTGCTAGGTCAGGCAGCCGGATTCTGGCCACTGCGGCCCCAGGACTGAAGCCGCAGCTCTGCTGCTCCAGAACCCACCATTTAGTCCCTCACTAGGATGGGCCCGCTGGCTTTTCATGTGTTGATCCATTGGCACCCACCCCAACATCAGTCCTCCCCCACCCCCGTGGCAATGGGCACCCTGGAGGAGCTGGACTTGGATGGTAAAAAGCCACTACGACCAAAACAGGGAAAAGGCTTATCCATGCTTTGGTGGGGTCAGCCTTTTGCCGTTTAAGTCCAACTCCTCCAGAGTGCCCAGCAGGGAAAAGGTGGTGTTGGGACAGGCACCCAAAAGCCAACCACCCCAAAGTGGGGGCAACCCTGCCCCAAAACCACCTTTTCCCTGCTGGGCATGCTGGAGGAGCTTGACGTGGATAGCAAAAAGCCTCAGGCCCTCATCACAGGTCCTGTCTGCTGCGGCTGCTGGGGCTCCCTGCCAACGCAAATTTCTCCATAGGAAATAATGGAAATGGGCCCCCAAAATGAATAATCTAAGTTTCCATTACTTCCTGTGGGGAAATTTGCTTTGATTTACAAGTGTTTTGATTTATGAGCATGCTTCTGGAATGGATTATGCTTGTAAACCAAGGTGCCACTGTAAAATGCAGCAGCCAGACTACTGACTGGGGTGGGCTACAGAGATCACATAGTGTGTGTGTGTTGCGTCATTACAGTCGTGACCGACTCTTTGTGACCCCATGTCCATGGAGTTTTCTTGGCAGGAATAACAGAGTGGTTTGCCAGTTCCTATTCCAGGTGCCTACAGCACCTGGTGTTCCCTGGTAGTCGCCCATCCAAGTAGTAACCAGGGCTGACCCTGTTTAGCTTCCAAAATCAGACGATATCAGCAAGCAGCTCCATTGGCTGCCAATCAACTATCAGGCACAATTCAAGGTGATGACCTTGACCTACAAAGCCCTGTACGACCTGGGTCCTAGCTACCTCCAAGATCGAATCTCCCAGTATGAACTGACTCGGGTGTTAAGGTCATCAGGAGAAACCCTTACCTCCATCCCGCCACTCTCACAAGTACGCCTCGTGGGATCCTATGAAAGGGCCTTCTTGGCTGTTGCACCCAGACTCTGGAACTCCCTCCCACTAGAGGCCAGGATTGCCACATCTCTGTTGTCTTTCCAGAAAGAGGCAAAGACCTTTCTCTTCAGGCAAGCTTTCCCTGAATGATGGACTACCTATTATGTGTCTTTTATATGAATCTATACAATCACATTGGCTTTGTGTTTATAACTACTTATAATCTTATGTGATTACATTGACACTATGTTTTCAATCACTCATAACTTTACATGGAACTTTGCTCTCATTTTAACTGCTTACATTCTCTTGTAGCTTTAATATAATGTTGTCTATTAATGCTGTAAGATGATCCTCAATTCCCTGTTCTCAATACTTGAACATGTCTTAGTTGCACTGGACTGTATATTATCCCTCATTACTGTACACCACCTTGGGTCCTTTTCCAAGGAGAAAGATGGGGTAAAATACTCTAAAATAAATAAATAAATAAATACTAACATTGTTCAGCTGAGCGTGCCCATGAGTCCCTGGGATTACATAAAAATACATTTGTCGCCCAATGGTGGTGAAGATCTGTTTTATACACATGGGTGTTTTAGAGGTGCTCAAACTAGGCTAATATCAAACATAGTTTATGGCTTATTTTCTGTCATGTGCCAGAAGCATTTAGAACCAGTAGAGCATACCACTGCCTCTGGAATTCCCAAATCATGATGGAGTCTCTGTTATTTTCTGATTGCATTAGATGTCCCTACTACAGTGTGGGAATGTGGTTTTTTCAAACTACATCTCCAAGAATCTGCCAATCTTGTGTCTGTTTGTTTAAGTTTGGTAGTTCTCTTGTGATTTTGGTCAGGAGCTGTGCTTTTGGTCTTAATGGTCTCCAGCCACCCTTAGAAATAGTTTCAGGCAAACATTCCAAAAAATGACAATGCATTGTGAAAATCAGAGATGTTGCAGGCTGAATAAGAGAGAGAGGGAAAAATTCAAAATAGGTTTTAACCAGAAATGGTTAGGAGATGTATGTTCAGGCTTGTTTGAGACATCTTCTTGGGATCTAGTTAGAAGATGCCAAAGTGAAGGTTCTTTGGAAGATATAAAGAACATAAACAGAAAAAATGGCTTGGGGATGTTCTGAGGTGCCTACATGTACACTAGCTTCTCCATGATTTGCTTCTTTACACTTAAGTTTTGCATTAATGTAAGGCCATTGTTAAAATGACCATCATTTCTGCTTTGTCTCACATGAAGGAGAACAGGTGAGTCTGGTCTTATGACTGAGCCACACCACAGACAGATCAAATTAAGAAGGAAGAAATTAATTAAAATATTCCAAGAGAGCCCCACTAGAGCCACTGAGCAATGATCATCACCATGGTAACTAAACTCCCTGTGGCCTCTGTCTGCTCAATTTGTGGTGGCCCTCTCAGTTCGCCCTCCCTTTCTTACATATTTTCATTAAAAAAAACCCTGACTTAATATTAAGATATTTTAATTGCTGACTTCTGAGTAAGATACATGTACCTATCTTAGTATGGATGGATGTCTTTCTCCAACGATTTTGCTCTACTCAGCCAACTATGACATGAGTATTTTGCTGCTGAAACCTGATATAAATCTAATGTAAACAGGCAGTTGGTTTTTCTTTGCCATGGTGGCAGTAGAGTTTGAATAGTTTCAGGGGCACTCCTAAAGAAAAAGGGAAAATACTGTCAAGCAGAACTGTCATTTTCTATGAGCTGATAGTAAGCCCACTGTTCGATTGAACAGAGTGGGACTCCAGTTTTGGTGGACACATCTAGGAATTGTACACCTCATTCTGCTACTATGTGTCTGAAGAAGTGGGGGTGTCCATGAAAGCTTACATTAAAATTTAATAGTTGGTCTTTAAAGTGCTGCATATTTTCATCCTTTATTTTGTTTTGTTTTGATTTTTGCCTGGAATTCTTGCTCCAACTAACACGGCTACCTCTCACAAATCTACATCTGGGAATGAACTCATTTTCTGGAGGCATGACCTTATTTGCTGCAAGGCTGTCACAACAGCAATGCATTTTTGTTTTTGTTTTTTGTTTTTGCAGTTATATTGGTGGCTACATGTTCCAGCTACTCCAAGCTGGAACTTGGAGTAGCTGGAGCACTTGACTAGCCAGAGCAGACCTGTTTCTGTTTCTGCTTCTTCTGCTTCTTCTGTGGCTATTCTCAATGGAGCAATTTGCCAACATTCAAACAGAGCTTGAACTGTCTTGTCAGGTTTATTTATCCTTGAACACATGTGCAAATTCAGTTGTGTTCCATTTACAGTTCTGGTTACTGTACTGCCAATTACACAATCTAAACAGCCTTATATCTTAGCCACTAGTGAGCTAGAGGGATCATTGGCATAGCTTTGTGTAACATACCCTATAAAGAGCAGCAGTGTATCTAATCTATCATTGCCTTCTTGATGGTCCTCAGTGTTCTGTAATCTTTTCCAAAGGCCCTTCTACATCATTGTTTTACTACTACTACTACTACTACTACTACTACTACTACTACTACTACTACTACTACTACTACTACTGTGCCATCTTTCTGCCCATAGGGGACTAGAGGCAGTTCGATCTTTGAGGAGGTTTTTTACACTCCTAAACGGAGGTATAGAATTGAAGCTGGGACCTTCTTCTAAACATTAAAGTATATGATGAGTGCATACGTTAATACTATGCTTGTTTTCTCAGAATGTTTTCAGTGTATGTATGAGCATCTTCTAGGTCTTTAAAATGCTGTTGCACAGTCAATTTAACAGTGAAGTTATGCGGCATATCAATTAAAATAAACATAGAGAGGCCTGTATTGAAGTCCAAGTGTTTTTGGACATCAGTTTCCCTTAGTCCCAGCCAGCATGGCTAATACTTAAGATGATGTGAGTATCATCTGGAAGGCCTCAGGATCTGTACTCCTGAAGTAGCGTTTCTAGCATCTATGACCAGGACTAGTCAATGACATCTGTGGAAATTTGTTATGCTGAGTAACCATAGGCACAGTTATACTGTATGCTTTCATTCATAAAACTCTCGGGATCAGAATTCCAGAATAAATTCCTACAGAGATTCAATTGATTCCAGGGAAGGTGATAACTTACAACTTTCCCAGGGTGAGAAGGTGGAAATTTGAATTTGAATTCAGTTCAAGGTTTCAATTTCAATTCCTGCAGCCTAGACTGCTGGTTTATCTGTTAACACGTGGGAAACATTTTTCAAGCATGCTTGCCCATAAGCAAAACTAATACATGCAAAACCAAAGCAGATCCCACACTGGGCAGGAGAAAGGAATTACATGATCCCATGATACAAAGGAAAAAGTAGATGTGTGTGTTTAAAGAAAATAAGATATACAACAGGTGACAGTAGAATAAGGATCTTAGCTCTCATCATCATTTGTAAACTAAGATAATCTGCAATGCATTTTCTGCACTAGCTCATTGCCCAAGAATGATTGCATCACCTTATGCCTTCCACAGGCACTGAACCTCCTATATGTGTCTTACAGTGAAGAAAGAGTTTAGAAAGGCTGTTGATGTTGTTACTATTATATCATACTTCTTATTTCTCAGCATTGGTGGTGAATGGGGGTGAACCAAAGGGTCAAAGCTTAAATTTATTTTATTAATATATTTAAAATATTTTGAACCCACTTTTCTCCTTAAAAAGGACTCAAGGCAGCTTATGATAATTAAAAGGCAGTGTTTAAGATTAGTAACAAGAAGCATACAACATTAAAAGGATAAATGAACATGGTACAAAAATTAAAAACCCAATAAGCAACTCCAAAACAGACCCAGTAAGTACAACAAACCATTTTTTTAAAAAATTCCTATCGGAAAAATTTCTAAAGTCAGGGAGCAGCAACTGAGAAGTCCACCTCTCATGTACACACCAAATACACAAGAACATAAGAAAAGCCTTGCTGGAACAGCCCACAGCCCATCCAGTCCAGCATTCTGTCACATAGCAGGTCACCATTTGCTTCAGGGTATTCCCAAGCAGATGTCTTCACCTGCTTATGATTCCCTGCGAATGGCATCCATAATGATAGCCATTGGTACCGTTGTTGTCCATGAACTTGTCCAATCCTTTCTTAAAGCTGTCAAGGCTGACGGCTGTCACCACTTCTGGCAGCTGTGAAGGAGGTGGGATTGAGAGGAAGGCAATTAGAAAATTTCCGAGTCAAGATCTAAAAATCAGAAGGTGAATTTTGAGTTTTAGGAAGCATATTAGCAGCTATTAGCAATTGTTTGAAAATGGTAATCAAAGATTCTGGAGCAACGCCAGTGGCTGAAGTTATTATTATGAGGAGGATGACCTGATCTTGTTCACATCTTATTCAAATTTTCTTGCCCTAATGAGTGATACTTATCCATTTTTCTACATATGCATTTTTCCCTACAGGAACACTAGCCACAACAATGGGATTATAATTTGCAGACCCAGACCCTTGCTGCTCAGTCCAAAAAGTAGGATTTTTAACGGATAGCAGTGTTCATTCTGATTTCGTTTTCCCTCTTAGCTAATGGAGTTTAAGGACAAATTATCCCTTTTTGGTGGAGAATTGAAAACAGTTTTGGTTTTGAAAGGGGGAATAAATGTTGGTGTGTTTGTTAATGAGAATACAAAAAGCAAAGTGTTCTGCTTTATACACTCTTAGCACTTAATCCAATCTCTGGGTGGTTTACAATTTAATTCTGCAGGCTACACATTGCTGCCCCCAAGCAAGCTGGGTACTAATTTTATCAGCCTCAGAAGGATGGAAGGCAGAGTGAACCTTGATCCTGCTACCTGAGGATTGAACCCCAGGTCGTGAGGACAGTTTCAGCTGCAGTACAGCCGTTTAACCACTGTGCCACAAAACATAAATGAGAAGAGTAGTTCCAAAAGAGTATTTTGTTTCTTTGCGATCAGTCAGCCTGCCCTGTTGCCTGCCTGCCTGCATCTGTTTGTGCTTAGCTTGCCAAGGGAAGAAGATTTTGTTTTACATAGAAATCAGTTTTTATATATATATATATATATATATATATATATATATATATATATATATATATATATATATATATATATATATATATATATATATATATATATATATATATATATATATATATATATAATAGTTTTTCGTAGATTTTCACGAGGGTATAAAAATAGGTATGCATGTTAGGTGGATTCGGGTTTCTTCCCGTGTAGAAAAACGAGGTCTCACCGTCATCTTCAGGCTGGTGTTCTGGCTTCTTTCTTCTTGAAGCAAAGTGTGATCTCAGTTGAAGTCCTTCTATAAATATGCTCTGTTGCTGACTGAGGTTCCTTTGTTCTTTTGTGGTCTGCTGTGTGGCTGACCGTTAAGGGATTAACTGCTGGTGGGTTAGATGGCTGTTTAGAGACAACCTGTGTGGGTGAGGTGCTGGATGTGTGTCTATCAGCCTTTTGTTTCTTAACGACCTTGGTGATGGGCGTTCTGGCAGCATTCTGGGCTTTGGTGGAGTGGGTTCCTGTGTCTTGTGAGTTCATTTTGGTCTGGCTACGTGTCTGTGGTCTCCCAGTGTTTTTTTTTTTACAAGAATTAAAATAAAAAAGGATAAAAAGGGGGATTTGGCATTTCAGTCTTCCATCAGAGATAAAATCTCTTGAGTGGCTTTCTGGATGTTCCTAATGCAGTCTTAAATTTCTGGCAGACGGAAGACACTATAACTAGTAGACATGGGCACGACTTGGCGAAATTGTCGTTTCTTGCTGCATGACGAACTCGAACCGAAAAAAGAAAAATTTGGTCGGGTGTTTCGTTTCTGTTTGTGGCGAAGCACAGAAAAAGTTTTAAAAGTTTTTTTAAAAAAAACCCAATTCCCGGCCAAAAAAGCAGGCGAAAATATGCCTGCCTGAGGCTTTGCCACCTACCAGAGGGGTGATTTCTGGGGGGTCCCTGGCCTTTCCCCCCCTCTTCTCCTGTCCTGGGCTGCTTGCACCAGGCTGGGGGGGTCAACCTCGTCGTCTGTCTCGCTGCATGACATGCGGTGGGGGGGATCCAAAATGGCGACCACAATTTTTCTTTTGAAATTGTGGTAAAAAAACACACCAAATAACCACAGAAACATGTGAAATTTATTTATTTTAAATGCCTGAATTTTTATAGTAGCAGCAGTGGGTTTTTTATAGCAATAAAACGTTGTATTGATTTTATTTTATTTTATTTTTATTTTTATTTTTTTAGACCTGCCCATTTGGGCTGGGCATGGGATGGGACCATGCAATTTTTTTGAACCATTCCACCAATGGCATCGCCAGGTTTTTGACTGACACTTCTGGATGCCGGCACCTTCCAGAAATTGCAGTCGGGTGTATGGATGTGGTTGAGGGAGGAGGGCTGGCTGCTGGTGCTGGTGTGATCCGATCGAGATTGAGGAGGGAGGCTGGAGGTTTTAGGATTTAAGTTAGGCAGGCAGGGAGGGAATTGAATTTAGAAAATAATTTCTTTGATTCCCTGCAGCTTTGTCTGCTGAAGGGAATAGCAGTTTATTCTTTATTTCTTCTCTGGCAGTTTGTGAGGATTTTTTTCTGATATTGGATAAAGGGGGAGGTTCAACTGGGAGTGGGAGGTGTGGATTTATTTTAAAAATTTATTATATACTACCATTTATTTTCTATTTTCCCAACTTCAATTTGCTTGCACACACACACATTTGGGGTGCAAGCCAAGAACAGAACCTCTATCCTTCCTAAGTGATATCCTAACTGCCCACTCGCCCATCCGCCCGCACCGCCACCTGCCCACTCGCCTGCCCATGGCCGCCGCCCACCCATGGCCCACCGCCACCCGCCCGCACCTCCCCCCGCCCCCGCCCCGCCCGCCACCTAGGGCGCAAAAACACCTAGCGCCGGCCCTGATTGCGGGACTCCGCTATGCTCTGGGAAGTCAAATCGCGCCAAATCGTGGTGGAAATGACAAACGACAAATGGAAACGACAAATTTTTGGAAAATTTTGCGACAAATGGAAACGAGCCGAAACGGACCCATTCCGACAAACGAAAACTCGAAACGTCATTTTTTCTGGTCATGCCCATGTCTAATAACTAGTAGTCAACATCTTGCTGCTGCTGCTTCTTTTTTAAACAAGCACGAGTAAGTGCAGCAATATACAGTAGTTATATAGGGCAGAATTAAGTGTAGGCCACGAGTAGGCACTGCACTTCACAAATTAAAATGCAAACTGGAAAAGTTTATTCCTTGGTACTTCCAGGTCTCAAAATTTTGCAACCCGATTCTCTAGACAGAAAGTCCTCACATATCCCTAAAAGGACTTACCAAAGGAAAGGAAAGCCAAGCAAAGTGTTTGCTGACTCTATGAAAAAATGGCTCGCTAAACAATACAATAATTATACATCTGCCAGATACCTCCGTGGCAAAGCCCGAAGCTGGAAGTTTGATTCCCCATTGTGCCACCTTGACAAGTTGGACTCAACGAACCAAATGGTCCCTTCTATCTCAGTAAAACTAGCTTGATAATGAACTTTGGCAAGATAGGGGGCAAAAAGGAGTATGCATATGAATTGTCATGTGAAAAGAACTTGCGGACTGAAGTGGAACACTGGGAACTTCAGTCGGGACAAACTAAGATGAGTGTGTGTAGAATGAGCATCTCTAAGAGAATCCATCAAGCCTCTCACTCTTTATGTCTCAAGGTGGGAGAAACACTCTTGGGAGCTCAGTGCTACTGGCAAGAGAAGCATTCCCTGCTTCCCATCTCCTATTTTCGATCAAGTAAGCACAGAGAGTGACAGACAAGAGGAAGTTGGCTGAACAATTCAGCCCCACCCCAACTGTTCTTACCCATCAGTAGACCACTTGAGTGGGATGGGACAAAGGAAGCAACTCTGGACACCTTACCCTTCATCTCTGCAATCCTCTCTGTGGCTGAAAATGGGAAAATCTCAACCGACCAGAGCTTCGATCACCTTTGCGCTTCAGGTGGTCATGCCGAGGGAGGCCTGTAGGGTATCCCACCTGTAACAGGGTCTTCTCAGTGGCCACCCAGGCACTTTGGAATAAGTTGCCACCGGAGATTAGGCTGGCAGAGTCTCTGCCGGCCTTTAGGAAAGCCTTAAAGACCGGGGTTTTTTGTAGGAACCTTTGGTGATTGCTGCGCGTAAGACCATGAGTTGTTGTTGGTTGTATTATTTTGTCCCTGCCCTTCTTCTTGCTGGATTCTTTGTTGCCATACTATTTAGTTGTTATTGTTTTTAGTATATATATGTTTTGTTTATGATGGGGTTGAGTTTGGGTTTGGTGCACAGTGCCGTGTTCCCAAGGGAAAGTCGGGCAGTTAACAAACAAACAAACAAATAAATAAATAAATAAATGCCCATTTGGACATATAGGTCTCCAGCTAAACCGCTTAAACAACCAGAATTAGGTCTCCATGGAAGTTATGCCCACAAAAGCAACACAGATGAAACTTCTACATTGGAAAAAACCCTGAAAGCTAACACAGTAGGAAATGGAAGAAGAGAAAAGTGAGGTGGTTTTCTGCCACTATTTAGCCTAAAGGCATTTTGTGCACAGAAGAAGCATTCAAAACTGCACTTTCACCTGCCTTTTGAGATGGTCTAATCTGCTGGGACATAGCATGATGTTCATGCGCAAATGAGATTTTAGTCTCTTGCCTTATTCTCTCCCCCCCCCCGCTTCCTTTCTTGACTCGATCTGATTTCTCTCTTGACCCAAAATAGTCAAACTTGACTTCTTTGACTCTGACTCAGTAGACAGTGGTTGAGATCAGAGTTTGGGAACCTTACAGTCCTCCCCTGCAACTTTTGGGAGCTGTAGTGTCAAACCCCATTAGTCTTTATGACCTTTGGTTATGATCCAGGTAGACCCTGCCATATTCTCAAAGGTGAGTGGAACTCCATTGCCCACCGAGCAACACTGTTGAGTCAGAATCGGTCTATTTGCTTTTCAGTCATTGAGAAAGTTGCCTGTCAGAGTGGAACAGAAATTAAGGGCAGTGTGTGGGCTGCTTGTGTGTGGTCCAGTGGCGGGGCCAACGGGGACAAGGGAGATATGTAATAGGACCAAAGCCTATACTTACATTGTGCAAGACATGTTTTTTTAAATGGTTGGCCATCATCAGTGCAGACTCAAATGTGCCATGAAAGAAAGGGGGCCTGGTTGGGGGGAGCTTACTGTGCCATTATGAGGGCGGTTGGTTGTCATTTTTAAAATCAAGCTTAATACATATGGTGAAAACATATTGATGAACTACTTGCCATTCCCAAAATCTGAAAGCGCTCCAAAGCCTACATTAAAGGCAGACTGAAATATGGTCACAAGAATCGCTCTCGGGAGAGCAGGAGTGGGAGGTACAACAGCAGAAGCTCACTGCTACAACTTACAGCGTCTCCCCCTCTCTTCCCCACCCCTCCTGCAGCTTATTTATTTATTTATTTATTTATTTATTTATTTATTTATTTATTTATTTATTTATTTATTTGTTTGTTTGTTTGTTAAGCTTTTATCCTGCCCATCTTCCCAGGAGGAAGATAAGAGCACTCAGCATAAGAGCACTTAATGGTCACAACGTGGGCAACTGTATCAACATTTTCAAGGAATATTAAGGAATTGCTCCATTTGTCATGAAGGAAGACAAACTCCACGGACTTTGGGGGAAATCCAATGAATGAACGTCACAGAATTTGCTATCTCACCATCACCAACAGGAGCAGGTATGCTTGCAAAGCTAAAAACACAACTCTTCTAATGGTGCTTTTCATAGAGAGACAAGGGATCCTAAGTGATATTCCATCCCACTGGGGAGCAAGCTGTAATCCCTGGATTGACACACTTGGAGACAGTCATGGTAGCACTGCATACACTGTAGTATTCATGGCTACCACAGTTGACTAGATGACATTGGGCAGATACAAGGAGCCATTTTGCCACATAACTTGATTGATATAGCTGTGTATCTATCCCTGATGTGTGACATTGTCCTCTTTCTCTCTTGTGAGGATCAGATAGAGGATAACATTATCCTGGGTTAAGTGGTTTCTACCTGGGGTGGTGTAATTTTCTGTATGGACTTCCAGTAACACACTTACCATGGGGGTACATTCATACTGTGGTAAATTAACACTTGTTGAATGGTCATCTGTATCCATCCATCCTTGGAACACTACGGAATAATAAACGTGATAAGCACAATGGCACTACCCAGGTGTATCTTCTTGTAAAGAAAATCCTGTTTCTGCCCAGAACAATGTTTTCAGTATTGACTAGGGATGTGAAATGCTGAATGCTTCCTCAACCATGTTTTTAAAACTTGCTTTGTTTCTTGTTTCAGCCATTGCAACAAAGAGGAACCTATGGTTATGAACAGGGCCAGCACTAGGTTTTTTTGCGCCCTAGGCGAGGGGCGTGGGGCGGCAGCAGGGGGGGCAGGTGGAGGTGGCGGGGGCGGGGGCGGGAGGTGGTGGGGGGTCAGGCGGTGGCGGGCAGGGGTCCAGGGCAGGCAGCGGGGCAGGGGTCCAGGGGCGGTGGGGTGGGGGGGCGGCAGTCGCGTCGCGGCGGCGGCAGGGTCGGGTGGTGGAGGGGGGTTGGGCAGTGGCGGCGGCAGCAGCGGGGGGTGTCAGGCGGCAGCAGGCGGGGGTCCGGGGCGGTGGGGGCAGCGGCGGGGGCGGGCAGCAGCGGCGGGCAGGGGGGATGGGTGGCAGGGGGCAGCAGGCTGGGCAGCGCCCCTGTCCATTTTGGCGCCCTAGGCAACTGCCTAGTTCGCCTTAATGGACGCACCGGCCGTGGTTATGAAGATAGTAAAGGCAGAGATTTTTCTCACCTGAGTTTGTTTTCAGGTGATTGATTCCATGCTGAATGATCTTGTACATTCACACACTCAACTATAAACAGCATAGCTGTTCCTCTAATAGTGACACCAAGACGTGTGAATGGCAAAACAGCAGCACAAATCTTATTTGGAGATGCTTTTAGAGTGGTAATCTGCAGAGTTAAGGTCCATATTTACTTCAGATTTCCACAAGGAGGCTCATTTCCTAAATCTTTACCACATCTTGATATGGTGGTAAGAGTTTTGTGCCATCTTAGCCTAGACCAAGGCAAGCCGGCTGCCTGAGGTAAAAGGCAGCACAGTCGGCTCTGTTCTACGTATGGTAAATGACAAAACTGACAGTTGAAGCCTACTTCAACAATAGCCATGGCAACACATTCACTGAGGTATCTGACAGGTTGGATGAGTGGCCCCACAGCAAACTTGCTTATGGGGCTCAGAAGAAATGGCGGGAGGGAACCTAGAACTGCCCCCGTTATTTGGTATGTATGGCAATCTTCTCAGTGGGACTAAGGCTGAGGTCAGTCATGATTGCAACTCACCAGCTAAATGACAAGATGTTAGACTACCGAGGAGAAAATGGGCTCTTTGTGAATCTGGCATTTGGAATTATCTTTGAATGAAAATGTGTGTGATTCACCTCCTCCATATGTAAAACCAGTAGCCAAAGCCAGCCATACAACAGACTCTCAGAACCCAAGATCGCTTCCTCCCTTGCCTTTCATATCATTGAACTGAAACCATCACTCCTGTCAAAAAGTCAGGCCTGCAGGATGAAAGGCCAGTGCATTAAGACAGCACGTAATTGTCAGCCTCCCGAGTTTCTGACATTAATCGTTTCACTCAAAGAAAGACAGTGGAGTGATTTTCAACCCCCTCTATACACATTTCTTTGAAATGCACTGCTAACACGTTGCAGTTAGCCTGGATTAAAGCAAAACAAATAAAATACCACTAATAATAACTCATGGTTTGCTAATTAAAAGTAATATGTTTTCCCAATTTTTGGCAATTTGATAACATAAAACACTTAGTTGGGGGGCCACAGGGGGAAACAAGCTAAGATGGATAAAAAATGCTTTGTGTTCACCCAAGCAAGACTATGTTAATGCACATTATCCCATTAATGCACATCAACATCGGGAATAAGCGTACCAATGCAAGCAAGAAGCATACACTTATCATCATTTGATAACATGTTTAATGACAGATTGACGGTTGATTTGCAAATGTGAACTGGCATCAATGTTGCTAACTTCAGCTTCTGCCGCCTCCTCTGCTATGCCAGCATATTTATGTGCATAATTTGATTTTGCAGCCGCACTGTTAGTACATTTTTAATATTAACTATGCAAGAACAGACAGCCGAACTTAAGTTGCACTGATGGTTTGAGTTCATTAGATTGAAAAAGATGGGCCAGCGATGACAAAGATGGAGATGGCAGGGAAACATCAAAGAGGCAACACTTAAACGCACTCGGTTGTGAACAAACCGAATGAACACATTTCACATTGTTGGCTCGAACTGGAGCCTTTACAAACCACAAAAGAAGATTTTCTATATAGCTGTTTTGTGTACGTGTGTCTGTCTGTCTGTCTGTCTCTGTCTGTGTCTCTGTGTCTGTGAGTTTATTTATACATGTATATATGTATACACATGTGAATGTGTATATGTGCTGGCCGTGACACACTTGCAGTATGGTAAAACGAACAAACTCTTGGTTACACAACTGCAAGTTGTTTGTTCTTCTGAAGCATGTAAAGACAGGCATGTATCAAAGCATACACCCTGGCACACACAAGTACAGAAGGTTCTTCCCGCAACTATTTCCATTGTCTATGGTTTAGGGATGGACCCATTCATGTATTTTTACCTAGTGTCTGGTATCTTATGTCCCCCCCCCCCGGATAAATATTTTCCATTTCTTCATAAATCAGATCTCCTTTTAAATAAATGGTGAAAATTCACATATAAATACATATTCAAATAGGAATTTTCTGAGCATGCGTCCTTAGAAAATGCTAATTTTAAATAAAATTGATCTTAAAAGCAGCTCCTTTCAGAATGTAATTGAGCTGGGCTCAATGATCCATAAGTTCCCTTCTACCTCTGCTGTCCTAAGATATGAAAGGTGACTCCCCTATACATTATTCATGCATCAAGGAAAGACCCTTTTATTTGCCCATAGCTGTGGCTCCCCATATGTGGCTAGCAATAGAAAAATGCCAGAGCCTGCAGTTACTTTACTCAGCCTTAAGCATGCTTGCATGGGCTTTGAATTCCTTAAGCTTTACACTTTACATACACAAGCAACCATTTTGTATTATGTCCTGCCATTGTTCTGGAGAGCTGCTGCTGCTCTAGGTAACTTTTTAGAGTAGCCTGCTTCAACAGGAAGAAGAGTACCCCTCACAGGTACGGCCAGTGTGTCCATTAAGGCAAACTAGGCAGTTGCCTAGGGCGCCAAAATAGAGAGGGTGCGCTGGCCAGCCTGCTGCCCCCCTGCCGCTGGCCACCACCATCCGTCCCCCGGCCGCCCGTTGCCCCCCCCGCCGCCCCCTGTGCCCATCACTGCCCACCCCCGTGCCCGTCAGTGTCCGCCCCTCATGCCCACCACCGTCCCCCCCCCGCCTGCCGCCCCACCCCCACCCCTCACCTAGGGCACAAAAAAACCTACCACCGGCCCTGCTCATAGGTATGTCTCATGGGAACACATGAAAGGGCCTTCTCGCCTGCTACACCCAGTCTCTGGAACTCCCTCCCACTAGAGGCCAGGACTGCCTCATCTCTGATGTCTTTATAGAAACAGGCAAAGACCCTTCTCTTCAAGAAAGCTTTCCATGAATGATGGACTGCCTATTATGCATCTTTTATATGAATCTACCATACATGATCACATAGACTTTGTGTTTATAGGAAGGGAGCTTGTGATGATGAATTGTTGCAGGGAATACTTCATTCTGGGCTCTTATTAGTGTTGAGGTATTTGTTGCATCCTACATGAATTCTCCTCTAGTGTGTCATGATAAAATTGAGGCAAAATTATCATTTCAGATGTTGTATAAACCTTTTGCCTTCCCCAGCTGGTTGGCAAACCAAAGCAAGGCTTGATGGTGGTGGTCATGAGGATAATGTGTGTGGATTATAGCGGTGTAGTGGTGAATTCTGAAGTGCAGACACTCCATCACAGCAATCTTCATTGCCTATGACTCTCACCCCAGGAGAATCCAAAAGTGGATTGTGACATTGCAGTGTTCATTGCTGCCTGTTGGATGCACACATTTCTTTCTTGAATACTCCTCGTCATAATTTTTAAACTGCAGAGCTGGAAGGGACCTTAGGGGTTATTGAGCCCAACTCATATCAAAGAAGCATAGTGGGAAATTGCATTTCCATCCTTTGGCTCTGCAGCCAGATGCCTTAACCATTGCACTATCCAGCAATGAACCACTTTAAAAGTTTGTCCTTTGAAATTAGGAGAATTTTTGTGCATTTACAGAAACATTTTTCTTTAAAAAGTGCATTTTACGCATCCTCCTTTTAGGGTAGTAAAGGTAAAGCCCTCCCCTCAGCACCTGTGTGTTAGTCATGTCCAATGGTGCTAATTTCTGTTTCTAAGCCAAAGAGCCAGTGTTGTGCCATGTGGCTGGCATGGGCGAATGCAGTTCTGCACATGGAACCTGTTGCTTAAATGCAGGGGAAATTATGTACGCTTTCCTCTCCCACTGCACCAGATGCCTGTTGCATGACCCTTCTTGCACTGGTAATGCAATAGGTAGCCTGGTGGAGCAGACGGAAGGCTTAAAAGATTTCCCTTCTGCACTACATCTACATACAGGATACTATATGTTAACCTGTGCTTTATGCCAAATACAAGGGGCTGTGTACAAAACCATGTCTTTGTTTGTTTTCCAAATGCTATCAGTAATTTTAAAAGTACTAGCCTTTTTGTTATCATTTAGAAGCAATAAATAAATAAATAAATAAAAATAAAAATAAAAGCACCCCAGCACAAGAAAATTGGTATTTGTCGTATCTTTATCTACTAGGAGCACTTGCTGTCTAAACCTAGTGGGTCAAGTTTTCCATTAATCTGACATCAATCTACTAGAAAATGGCAACTGACAATACATTGTTTGGGAAAAATCTATTCTCTAACCACTGAACAAACTGGCTGAAATCCTGCCTAGTAATTTGCTTCTGCCCTCCCACTAGTGGTGAATTTTGTAATTAAAGACTTCTCTTGATTAGCAGATCAAAGAAGTTTTTAACTGCATGGCCCCAGACAGCTTCCTGAGGATGAAAGGAACTCCAGGGGAGATTCAGAGAACTGAAAATGTTTGATTTTTTTGGGGTTTACTGTAGCTACTGACTTTATCAGCCTTACTAGACATGACTTATGGAACAGGGTTCCAGCCACCATGAGAATGACATCTATATTAAGAAGTAACATAAAAGCCCAAGGAGAATGTCTGATCAACATCTATACCAGCAAAGGTTCTAGAACGAATCATTGCACAGTTAGGTAGTGAGTATGGGCTCTATCACACGTCCTTTAAAATGCTGATTAAATTTCAAGATAAAGTGTTTCCAAAAATCTTGTCCCCACGGCCACCGGGCTTTGAAAAAACAACCCAGTTATATCCCCTTTAGCGAGTTTTCCAAGACGTACCGGAAAAGGCGGGAATTTTTTGCTCCAGTAAAAAATGCAAGCCAGAAAGAAGTCTGTGGGAACTCACATATGATCTGGTTTTCTGTCCCCCCCGAGCCCCGACCCAGTTCATCCTGGGGCCGTCGTCACTTTTTTAAAAAAAAAAAAATCCCTCCCCCGCAGCGCTGATCAGCTGGCCTTCAGGCTCTCAGTGCTGTTTTTTATTTTTTTCTAGTGCCATCTGCTGGCCCTGGGGCTGGTCTGCATTTTTTTTATAAATTCTTGTACGTGGGAATAGAGATCACGTGACCAAGAAAGAAGAAAAGCAGTACTTTCACAAAATCCTGATCTTCCCCCCAGGTAAGACAGCGACCTACGTAGACAAGAATATTTTGATTTCCAATACCCAGAATAGGTTTCTCAAAAGCAGTCTTATTTCATATTTTGATAGAGTCACGATCATGGTAGATGAGGGAAAGCAGTGGATATCCTGTAATTTGATTTCAGGAAGGCCATAACAAAGTCCTTCATGGTATTCTAGTAGCCAAATCGGTAAAAGATGAGTCAGACAATGCAACTGTTAGATCAGGCATGTCCAAACTTTGGCCCTCCAGATGTTTTGGATCACAACTCCCACAGTCCTTTGCCATTGGAAATACAGGCTTGTAATTCTGGGAGTTGTGGTCCAAAACATCAGGAGGGCCGAAGTTTGGTCATGCCTGTGTTAGATGAATCTGTAGTTGGCTGCTAGGCTATACTAAAATAGTACTCACCAATGATTCCTTATTATTATGGAGAGAAGTGGCAAGCCGGATGCCACAGAATCCTGTCTTGGGTCCTGTGTGGCTCAACATCTTTAAAATGACTCCACTCAGAGTGTGGTAAGAATGCTCACCACATTCGCAAATGGCATAAAGCTGGAAGGGGTAGTTAATGTTCCACAAGACAGAATCAGAATTCAAGATGACAGATTGGAGAACTGGGTCAAAACAAGAAAGTGAGTTTCAGCAGGGAGAAATGTAAAGTTCTACATGTAGGCGGGAGAAATGCAATGCACAAATGAAAGATGGATGACAGCTGGCCTGGAAGTAACACATGTTAAATGTCCTAGTAGACCATGAGCTTAATATGAGTCAACAGTGAGATGCAGAGGTCTAGAAAAAAAGCCAATACCTGGTTACATCAACATAAGTATAGTGTCCAGATCAAGAGAAGCAATAGTACCACTCTGTTCTGTTCTGCTCTGTTCTACAGTATTTTTGTAACTGTTCTAGAAACTCCAATACAGCATCTGAGTTAGGGATATATCAATAATGCCTTTGGTACTCCAGATATTTTGAACTAGAATCCCCATGCTCTCATTTCACTGGCTACTGCTTCTACGTTTAAAACATCTGGAATTAGAAAGGTGCCCCAAAACTGGCTTTTTAAAAATTCTTATTTAAAGGAAGGGAGTTCTGGGATTCAGACTGCATGCAAGAACAACACATCGTTTATGGAAAATAATATCATTCCTTCATAATATGATCTATGATCTTCCTTCTCTTCCTTCACCCCTTCCTACAGTTCAGGCATAGCTCAGGCATGCAAGCAGAATTCAGAAGCCTTCCATGTACAATCAAACTTCCATGTACTCCAGAACAGCCAAATGGAAGGATAGGTTAAGATGGATTGAGCCTATGAAGAGTTTGCTTATCACACTTTTTAAAATCCCACATTTTGGTCCCAAGGTATTGTTGGACTACAAACCACAACTAGCTTGACCAGTGCTTAGAGAATGTGGGAGTAGAGATGGGCACAAATAAAAAAATGGCGTTTAGGTTTTTCGTTTGTCGTTGAGAGGTCCATTTCATTTTGTTTCCTTTTTTGCGAATTTTTGGAAAAAATCTGTTTTTGTTTTTTGTTTTTTCGTTTTTTGTTTCTACCCACTTTTTGCACAATTTTTAAAGCATTTCCGTGCGGGAGCGTCCCCCAACGCCCCAGACCAGAGGGAAAACACTAAAAAAATTGATGCTGGCAGAGAGACAGTATAGACTAGGTATGCAGGGAGGCTGCAAAGGCAGCAGCGGGCATTGCCCAGGGTGAAGGCAGCCGCAGAGTGACTGCACTGCGGGGCAGGGGAGGGTACTCACTGAGAGGTACGCACACACACACACAGGGAGGCTGCAGGACTGAAGCTAGAGTTGCAGAGACAGCAATCCCACCCTAACTCCCACCAGGGACTGCAAGGAGGACGGGGGCTGCCAGAGCTTTTTATGCCATTTGTGGCTGCCAGACCTGCCCAGTCTGCAACCTGGGCATGCTATTGGTTGAATTTGTCCAAGAATTTACATGATCCCATCACATGGCTTGCCTCCCTGTTGTGGCTGGAGTGGCGACATCCATTTTGTCATCCTTAAAGGGAAAAGAAAAATACATCGTGATGGGAGAAGACAAAAACAAACGTTTTAAGGACCCCTGGTAGGTAATAATTTCAAATAATTATTGCATTATCGCTGCATTTTTATGGTTGTCCAGGGCGTTTTAATACCCAATAAATCAATATTAGGCATCTGGGAGCCATTTTGGGTCAATGTCTCCTAACTCCCCTTAAAGGAAAAAAATACAGTGATCTGAGAAAAGACATAAATTCATGTTTTAAGGACACCAACCCCCCCTGGTAGGTATTATCAGACAGTATAAATAATTATAGCTGCGTTTTTATGGATGTCCAGGGCGTTTTTTAACATTTAAAACAGCTCATTTCATTGCGTGTCGCCATTAACAAAAACAAAACGTAACGAACACAATTTTCGTGGTTCTGTTTGTTTTGTTCCATTTTCATCACAATTTTCGTTTGTCATTTCGTTACATAACAAAACGAATAACGGAAACAAAAATGTTCGTTTCGTGCCCATCTCTATGTGGGAGCT
Organism: Phrynocephalus forsythii; assembly: GCA_029282475.1. Classification (NCBI taxonomy): domain Eukaryota; kingdom Metazoa; phylum Chordata; class Lepidosauria; order Squamata; family Agamidae; genus Phrynocephalus; species Phrynocephalus forsythii. The sequence goes on along the minus strand of JAPFRF010000005.1, from coordinate 109,699,086 downwards.
GTTCTAGCAACATCCAGAACATTGGGAACCAATGTTTTAATACATTTAAACCATGGCTGTAGTGTAAACTGTTTTACAATGTCCTTATACAAAACTATCTATATTTTCTTATTGTATTGTAATATAGCAATCCAATGGAAGCTTTGCAAAACAAACTTTTCAAAATGATCATCTCCTGTGATTTTTGATATATTGTTGCAACTGATAAATATTTGGGTTGAATCCATGATTTATGTATGCACCACTGCACTCTGTTTAACCCCAGATTACCTTGGCACCAACTTGCATTATGTTTATGGATTTCAAATTTATTGACATTTGACATCTGTATGGGTTTTCACCTGACCAACAGGAGCCTCTGCCACCAGAGGGAATAGTCATGGAGAATTTCAACTGCCATGGGAACGACAAAAAAGTCATTAAATCATGTTGGAAAAACAATGTGCTCATACATTCTAGTCTTGCCAGTAAATCTTGCATTTGAGGTCTGGACCACCTAGTGGGGAATATTCATAGGCTGAGGAGACAGAGAGAATTAGAGAAATGAATTAAAGTGAACCAAAGCTGAGCATGGTGGGATCCTTACTGTTTAAATCCAAAACAAGAAAAAATCACGAGTCAACTTTATTGGAGTTAAATTCCCCACGGGATATGCATGACTTGATTTATAAGCGCAATGAGGAAGAGAACGTGCACAGTCTCAGATTATTGCACACAATTTGTATGTGGGAGGTGGAAGATACTAAAAACATATGGAACAATTTTTATTTTCGATTTTCACAGGCTGTGCTTTCACACAATTTTTTCATCGTGTAATTAATTGTCTTGATTTTTTTTTGAAAGCAGGAAATATGGATTTGCAAATATTTCACCCCAAACTTTTGGATGAGGTATTTTTGAAAGAGAGTTTATTTTAGCTTCTCTTATTTAGATACCGAAACCATAGACCCTGCAAGTATAAACAAGATTTTTAAAGACACGGTGGCCCTTTGGGGTGAATGTCAGCGTTAAAGAACTTTCATCCCAGCTAAAAGAGAAATAATACTTTCAGTACATTCGTCTCTGAGATACAAAATCCTACAGAACAAAACATTCCTCCCCCCCCTTTTCTTTTGCTATGTACACTAAAGTACAAGCAGTTGGGGCTCTTTGATGCTACAGACTTTGTTCCTGAACAAACCCTCAAACATTGCACTGTAGGAAAGGCTATAGATTCTTCCAGGCAAACTACAAGGCAAAGTAAGCAAAGACATCACAGTGCATCTCGTTCTTTTAGTCTAAGCAAATATCCTAAGAATGCAATCCAGTACATATCTACTCAAAGTGCGGCCCTCTGAGTTAGATGGAACGTACTTCCTGGTATGCGGGTATATGTTTGCAGTCTGAATAAAACAGTGAAGTAAAATATGGATTAGGTAAAAATCTCCAGGAAGCTTTGTGGCTGAATAAAATATTTCAGAGGTCTTGTGACTGTGGGTGTGAGGATTTGAATGCACTGCAGAGCACAAAAGAGAGGAGGGAGGTTATCAGCCAGTATTACTCCTTTAACTGGCAGCTGAAGAGACAAGAAGACACTTGAGCACTTTTTGGTTGCATAGCGATCTAGCAGAAATGGAAAGCAAAAGCAAATTTTGATAGGTAAATCTGAATCTTCTCAAGCACCATATTGAGAGCGAAAATTGGATATAGCTGCAAGGACTCTCTGCGAAGGAGAAAACATGGAGACTGTGACGGATTTAAAGCCCGTCGCAAAAATGCATACATTTTGAAGATAGTCATGGAAACAGAGTTGTGTACAGGAATGCTAAGTTAGTAAGGGCCATAGCAGATATGGTGATAATTGTGTGCTCTCAATAAATATGCAAAGCTATTGCTTTTTGTTTGTTTTTTTGTTTATTTAATTACCAGCAACTAGGAACCCTGAATAATTTTTCACTGAGAACGTTCCTTACTAGAGAAAATGGGGTCTCGTAGTTAGTCTTGGAGGTGGCACATTTTTCTCCTTTTGTCTCCCCACCCCCACCCCGGATTTTACCTGAAACTGTTGTTTGCCAATGAATGGCCCCATAGGCCACCACTGATATCTTAGATGGAGCATAGAACCCTTTGTTGGCAATCTGTAGCCAGATTTAGCCCAGTGGCTACGCTGGTGGCATTTAACCAATTTCCGCAACCACATCATCCCCTTCTCCAATCTATTGATTGCACCGCTGTGATGAGAATTTGTGTGCTTGTATTTAAAGGTATCCCACAATCATTATGTACATCCCCATTCACTGGAAGGAAGTGGACTCCCATTGCTGCCATGATGGGCAATGTGTATAGCTGTAAATATTGTAGGGTGACAGCTCCCTAGCTCATGGTGAGAGAAGATGTGAGTTGTACCCCAGGAACATCATTGAATCATTGTAAATTTATAGTTTAAAAGAGTCTGTGAGCGTAACACACACAAAAAAGAAAGTGAAGAGCATAACTATCAATAGCTCTAATCTACTTGGGAAAGAAGTACACACTCCAAATGAGTATTTCCCCTTAATTCAAACTCTCGTCTTGTTCAACAAATCATTTTATAGCCTAGTTCACTCAATGAGCCTTCATATCCTGGGGAATGTCATTTGATACTGAGCATGCTGTTTCTTGGCAGACGTACCATGGGAAGTGAAAGCTTAGAAGGATGAAAGGCAGATGTAGGAGCTTCAACATTTTGAACAAGTGAGGTAACTTGGACCTTACCTTTCACCTTCTCTCATTGTGTTACATCTACCCAGCTGTTAGAGAGAGAATCTGGAGACATACTGTTTGACTTCCTTAATTCCCCCTCCCCGTGTCCCACAGTCCTTTGCCAGCAGCGTCAACGTGCAGACAGAAAGCATGGAGGGAGCAGAAGCAAGGCAAAGCGTTGAGCCAAGAACACACCCACACATTAAAGAGGGAGGGATGTGACATCAGCAGGTGGTGGCAAGGTTTGCCAAGAAGAGTTAGCTCTGTGTTGCGTCTTTACGAGTGCATATCCATGAAAGAAAGTGGTTGGGTTCATTTTTCAGGCAGTAACACACACATACAGTACATGCCACCCACCAATGATACATTTTGCATCCAAACTGCACCATTTGGATAGCTGACCATGTTATGTCACAGGATTGGTTCCAATTAAGAGGTTGACTACACTGTGATTTGCCCCATGGTTTGTTCTCCGTATATTATGGTTACATTCAAAGTATTTTTCATCTACAAGACACACAGCTAATTGCCTAGAAACCTGCTCAAAATACACAGCCATTGTATTTTGGTCAGTTGGCAGTAGCTAATATATTATTTTATTCTGCAATAATTCTGATTACATTGTTTCTTGATAGGGAGGAATGCCTATATGGGTTCAAAATATATGTGGGGCATATGTCCCAAGTGATATTGTAGGTGATATATGTACTGTGGTGTGGCAGCACACTGGTCACATACCCTTCCACTAAGTGCCTCTGGTCCTTAGAATTTTTATATATAGTATATTCTAATATGTATATAATAAAAAAACAACATTCTATGTACTACATCACACAGGACTGAAGTATTTCCTTGCTAAATCCCCTGGGACTTGCAGTAGTACATTTTTGCTATTCCTGTTGCTGCCAGTGCCACCATATTTAAAGCATGTTACTGTTATGACCCAGGGAAATGTGTTGGCGGATTGTGATTATGAAGGACTCCCCCACATCCCTGCTGTACCTCACCCCACTGCACCTCACGAGCAGTGAAGGAATGAGTTGTTTGAGGTACCAGTGCGTACAGAAGAGAGGAGGGAGAAAGGGTTCAATCCCCCCTCCCCCAAATCCTTGTGCTTGGTGTATGGTGGGACTCACTGGCTATCCATTTCTTGACCTCTCTCCCTCCCCACAAGCTAATATAATCCTGAATGAGGCAGAAGCACCCTCGGAACTGAAACAAGTTAGAAGAGGAGGAGGAATGGGAGGAGGGAAACTGAGGAGAAATGAAAAGTTTAGTCAACATCACCCTGTTTCTGACAGAGGGTCATTTTCGGCACTATATCAGCTGTCAACATTTTTCAAAAAGGAAGACATCCACGTAGCAGATGGAAGACAGATGAAGGGGAGAGATGACGAAGGAGAAGAAGGAAGTGAGGAGAGTGGGAGGTTTGATCCAGGTGAGAATTTCATGATCTCAGGTTCATGGACTCTTGTAATGCTGTTTCCTGGATTAACTGAAAACTACTCTGAGAACAACACATGCAATGGCAGCACCGGAAGCTGACAGTGTTGTGGTATATAAAACTCTGGATCGATTTGAAACAACCTTCCTGTGTTGTTGAAGCCTAAAACAGGGAGTGGAAGACTTCTTCATTAGAGCAGAAGTTTTTGTGGGTGGGTTGTTAGTGGCATGTGATTCCATTACAACCGTCAGGTTTAAACACTCTCATCCTGAACAGATCTGAAACGATCACCTGAATCTATTCCTTGATTTATGTTTCATGGGCCAACCGGAGGCAAGGTCATATAACTATAGTGAAGTCCTCAGTATACCATAACCCTAATGATGGGTTCAGGTTATATGACATCCTATCACCCAGCCTTAGCCATAACAGGGAACAGAGAATCATACAGACTAATAATGGGCCCACTTAAAGCAACAGGCCAGAAAAGATCAAATGGTAGTTCCTGCCACTCAGAACAGCTTGCGGAACAGTTGTGCTCCGTATTTTGAGGCTCAAGAAAACTCCTTTGCTGCTTTTTCTTTGAAAGGTTCCTTTCTCTATGAGCTGACTCTAGTGTATATTCACTTGTAGAAATTACACACACATAAAGCTAATCTAAAGGGAGGCTATTCAGAGATGAGTCATAATAAAACTGTTAGGTGTGACATGCACAGAGGAGCGAGATGGGAACGGTTAACTTGGTCCACTCCAGATGTTGAAAATGCAACCACACATCAATTTGGTCCAGGAGATGTATGCCTTGTATTTGCACAAGTCCTTGCTGCAAGTCCTACCAACCCAACAAAATAGCCTAATAAATTTAGAGGATGCAGTTTATTTTGTAGTAGCAACTCAGCTGTGGCATTTGCTCCCAAGGGACGTCAGCCTAGTTTCCTCCCAGTGAGCAGCTAGCGGGCAGACAACCCCCTATTATTTTCCTGGGCCTTTGACTTTCAAATCATTTGTTTTTAGTTTGTGTTCAGAGAATGTTCCATCCTTACACTGCAATTTCAGTGTGCTTTCATGGGGAGGAGGCTTGTGAGCAGTTACGGTAATAACTCCTGGCAATTGCCCATACGATAAGGCACCAGATTGTTGTAAGTAGATGCTATCAAAAGAAAAAGAGAAATAAATTGAACACTGAGCAAACCTCACCCCCATACAGGGCTGGTCTATGGCATCTTGCCATCGGAGGCAAATGACAACAATATGATGCCCCTTCTTGTCCCATTCCACGTAGGAAAGCTGGCTGGAAGAGTGACAAAAGTACTGTACAGCATTCCTCATTGCACCTCAATGTAGCAGTCTGGTTTAGTGAAGGAAGACATGCACGTCGCTCTCCAAGTTCTCTTCTTTTATGAAGGACAGAGCCTGAAAATATGCTAATGCTAATATTAAAACTGTTACTTTTAAGTTGAACAGGAGGACAGGCAAACTGCTTCAGCTAATGTTTAAAAGCTAACATATTGAAAGTGATGTTTCAGCAGTACGCTCAAAACGTTATTTTAAGAAGATAGATACATCAGTTTCCCATTGCTTTTAAATGTGTTTTTTAAGCATTGATCGTTTTAAATATGCTTCTTAAATTCTTTTTTAATGTATGTATACTCACCATTTTTAGCTATTCAGCATTATCTCTTAATTGTTGTAAGCTGCCTTGGGTCCTTTAAGGAGAAAGGCGAAGTTTAAAAAATAATAATTCAGTTCACTCATCCTCCTGTTGCAAAAATAACTTTTGCAAGATTAGTGCTTTAAATCTAATGCATATGCTGTCGGAGGGAAATAGCCAGGAGTTTCAAGAACAACAAAAGCTGCTACTACTTTTGTCCCTCATTGGATGAATGAGGCAATTGCTTCACTCTGCACAACAGAAGGGCCGGCCCCAAATCAATAATGGAGCTCCTCCCATGAACATCCTAATTCAACTCATCTCAAAGACCTCTCTCTTTGATGTCTCATCTGTAGCCTTTCCCATCTGGAAGGCAGGGGAACAGAAGGTGACAAACAGAAAGCAATTTGGGGAAAATAAGCCCACCCCAAAGCTCTACCCTTTTTATTTAGGTCTACTTAACACATGCAGTTATTGGCGTGTCCTATAGATCATTTAACAAATTGCTTTGCAATCCTTCCAGGGCGTGGTACGAATGACTGATTTAAAACCTCTGCATTGTTCGAGCTGCATTGTTCTTCATCAAGTTGAGTCATTTTTATGTGAAGTGTCAAGCTCTTCTAACAAATAACTGCTGCCAGACAAATCAAGATCCTCAATCTTAAAGCTATGGCTAAATAGTTTATAGCTTTAATCTGCTCACTGAGGTGTGCAGTCTATGACAGTAATTATAAATGCAAGGAGAAATTATAGCTGAATGCTTTAACTGCATTAGGAGGCATTTGATGAACATCCATGATTGCCTGCTCATTTTCAACAATAGAGGGCACGTTAGTGTCAATGCATTAGAGGATGTGCAGTTTTGTTCGGCTCTTTCTTCCATTTACCACTGAATTGTCAGTTGTCTCCTATAAAGTGTGTGTTGTGGTGGTGGGGAGAGAGAAGCACCACAGATTCTTTAAACTTGATGGGTTTAAAAAAAAGAGAAAGACAAAAGAAGAAATAGAGGGAAAACATCCCTGTTTATCATTATGCATCTACTCTCCCCCCCTTCCCCCACTATGCCATCCTTATTTTCAAGTTGATTCTTTTCAGCGAGCTGTCTGTTTACTTATCACAGACTTTAGGAAAGCAGTCTGCTTCAAATAGCATAAAATTTGGGCCAGGATTAAATTTTAAACTCACTTCTAAATGTCGGAGCGTGGTTTGTAGCCATCTAGAAAGAGTGCATTGGAACATCCATTGCATGTTTTTCCCCATTGCCAAGTAACAATAAGCAGAAGCTCACGGATGTTCTTCTAACTGCAATCCTGGAATCCTTCCCATGGGTTCAAATATTCTGAAACTAAGGATTCTTCCAGATGTTTTCCCACTTGATTCTGGACATACATACCGTTTAATAGGTTTCATATCCAAAGGCACCTCTCTTCCCTTTAAGAAAGATGTCTCCCTTTAAAAAGCATCGAAGAAAAATTAAATACATCCACTGCCCTGTTAAAACTGCTTCATTTTTATTCTGTCTTGTTTTTCTATTGAACAATAAGTGGATGGTTTGGGCTAGGAATCTCTTCGGTAGGAATGGAACTTGCAGTGGAAACGGCCATAGTGCAAAATGCTGCCCCAAAAGGGAGGTTTAAAATAAATCTTGCTCACAGAGGAGCTCAAAAGACACAGAGAAGTCGCCAAAAGAACAATAAAGTAGGAGAAACAACCTTTGCATCACTTGGATGGCTGGACAGATGTTGCCAAACCAAGTGCTTTAATTTGAACAAATGCTCCGTGTGTACAACTCTGATATTCTGTGATAGAATTCCCTTAAACGTCCAAAAGGTTTCATAGAAAATATCCTTCCCACTTGCAAACCATAGGCTTTCTGCAATGCAAATGGATTTAATGAATATAAATATGCTGAAACCATGGATAACTGAGCAATAGTTGGATGATGCTCTGGGACCCAGAGAAGTATCTCACGGTACCTGTGGACTGCAGTTGCCAGAATCCTCTGCTAACATGAACAGTAGGAAAAATAGCTGGCAGTGCCGCATCATAGGCAGATTCAAGGAAATGTAGTCTAAAGGATTGCTTCCCCCCCCCCAAGTTCATCATCATCCCATCATTTGCTAGTTATGTATGCCTTCACCAACTCACTATATGCATGTATTTTAAATGTGCCTTCCATACTATAGATGTAACCCTGCCCTACTTAGATGGCACATATCAGATACTACAAAACTTAATTAGCTATTTATATTTAATTTTTGTAGAATAAACATATACTATGTAGTATAAAACATATACTATAAACATATACTAATTTTCTGTAGTATAAACATATACTCTACAGTGGTACCCCGACTTAAAAGCAGCTCGACGTAAGAGCAATTTGACTTAAGAGCGGAAAACTGTTGGCGTTTTAACTACCGCCTTACAAATTTTAGATATGGCCTGCTCGACTTAAAAATATTTTTGTCATTCTTTTGAGTTTTTTAACTAATTTTTTTCAATTTTTAGATCGGTACTTTGACTTAAGAATAGTTCGGCTTAAGAGCATGCATTCAGAACGGATTAAATTCATAAACTGAGGCACCACTGTATAAATTGAGGCACACACACACACACACACACACACTGTGTGTGCACATACATGCACCTGCATGCACATGCCTGTGGTCTAATTATATATCAGTACATATAGCAGCCTAATGCTAAGGCATAGTCAAAAAATGCACAAAAAGGCATAGGGAAATTAGATTTTTCTATTCATATAGATTTTGAAAAATATATTTAAAGTTACAAATCAGCATGCCAAAACATACTCATTATATCATCTATCTCATGTTCAAAGCCTTCAGGGGATGACAAAATATGTTGTTGGTTAAAAGTAAGAAGGTGATTATTTTTGTATGATTGACTTAAATCCTTACATCTAATGTAATTTTCTATTATTCTAGAAAATGCAAATGTATATGAGAAACCCAAGGGAAAGGGAAAGTTTAGATTAAATGAGAAACAAATATATGCATCTGCATCAGAATACCCAATAGAATTGCATCTGAAATCAGAGGTGGTGGGCTCCGGCATAGTCTATCTGCTACTTATCAGGCTGTGCTTTCCAAAGTCCCCAGCAAATCAAAAAGCCTTCACCACCAAGGCCATAGCTAACGACCCATTCTTGATAGGTTTCAGCACCTTAGGCCATTGTTCACCTTAAGGCCAAGGATACTATTGTCTCCCTAACGAGCCTATTTAGGCCACTGTTCATCTTATGAGCCTAATTCAGGCCAGGGTGACAAGAGGTCAAAGCTGCCTATAAGATGGAGAATTTGCACTAGCTGTATTCAGACCGATGAAGCTGTTTGGATGAACAGCAAAACATTTCTATCTCTCAAAAAAGAAGTCCAGTAGCCATGACTCAACTTCCAGATAAACTCATCTGGATGACTGAGAATCTTCACAGACATCTGAAATCACTATTCTATCATCCATCTACTCTTTAATCTGTTCAATACATTTCCAGAAGGCACCATATTTTGCCTTTTTATGGGGAAAAAATCTCTATAAATTTCTGTGTTCAGTTTTCAAACATGGATTTAATATTGTTTTTTTCAGTATCTAGAAATTTTGATTTCCCCTCTGTTTCAGACGAATTTGCTAATTCTAAATTTGTCAATATTCTAAAAAGACCATATGTATTAACTATGTGAGACTTACCAATATTTTTGCAGACATACTAAGCTGTTTCTACTAAAAGCAAACCAATTATAGGATAAGAATAGCACGTGTAATGTTTTAGAAAAGACTTAGCCCTTTTTTGGATTTTGTATGATGTATTTCCAACTGCCATGATAAGATTGTCAGGAAAGTCTGTACTTTACCTCTTCTTTTTTTAAAGCAGGAAAGCTCTAAAGAATTCGGTCAAGCTTTAGCGTTTAAAAGGCAAAAGTTATAAAGTCTGCAGTGTAATTCAAAACAGCATTAATTTCACACAATTTTGTGCTTTCATGCATACAAATGAACATTACAGGTAACTCCCCATCTATATTCACATTACAGTTTAAGTAAGATAGCAGCTACTCACAGGCATTTGGAAAGAAAAATAGTTGGAGGGGGAAATGGATCAGTTTTTCAGCCATCTCAAATTCCAGAATGTGCAGGAACAGACTTTTAACATTCAAAAAACAAAAGGTGAAAAATGCCATAATTTCTTGCACATGCTATCTCTATCATTAGGTATACTTTTGTCAAAAGTACTGAAGGTTAGCAATCTCTATGTAAAGTACAGATCTTTGGGTGTTTTTTTTTAACATCTTGATTCTCTAATTCTAAACATGCTTATTTGGGAATAAAATTTAACAGGAGTTTTCTCTGGGGATTGAATACACACTCCCAATATCATGTTGTTGAACCTGAAAGTGTGCTAACGTTCCAGTGACTAGATTTCCTCTGAGCTTCACACCTGAGGAGGAATATGATTGAGACGTAAAAAATAATGCAGGGCATGAGTCAAGTGGATAGAGGGACACTCTTCTCCCTCTCACAAAATACCAGAACTAGGTGACATCCATTCAAATTGAGGGTTCGGAGAGTAAGAGCAGACAAAAGAAAATATTTTTTCACCCAGCGCGTTGTTGGTCTGTGGAACTCCCTGCCACAGGATGTGGTGATGGCATCTGGCCTGGATGGCTTCAAAAGGGAATTGGACAGAAAAAGTCCATCACAGGTTACAAACCATGATGGAGATGTGTAATCTCGAGGGTTAAAACTGGGGTACTTCAAAGGCCAGGACAGATATCTAGTTTCATGTGCTCCCAGACACATCTGGTGGGGCCACTGTGAGATACAGGAAGCTGGACTAGATGGGCCTTTGGCCTGATCCGCATGGCTCTTCTGATGTTCTTATGTTCTTAATCAAACTTGTGCTTACCTTCCTATGACCAATCCGAAAACAAAGCAAGCATACTTGCAAGCTACATGAAGAGAGCAAGGCTCATGGGATGACAAACACCTATCTTGTAGCTGCATCTATCAGTGGACTGCAATAGTTCCCAGGTATCCACTGATTTAGTTATCTGCAGTTGGCCTCCAAAAATAATTAAATAATTTGCTATCACAAATAGGTGGCACAGAGCAAGTTCCTGTCACAAATAGAAGTTGCTGTTGATTTTTTTTGGGGGGGGTGCTGACAAAATGTTTGCTCTTATCAACAGACTTTGGTATCCATGGGGAGGCCCAGAACTAATTCCCAGTGGGTATGGGGGTACTACTATATCTGTATCATCTAGTGCAGTGGTCTTGAACGTTACATCACCAGACATTCTTGGACTGCAACTCCCAGAAGCCTTTGCCAGCACAGCACATTTCAGGACTCCACGTGGGGAGCTGCCAGCCTAGTGCAAAAGACCAGCCTTCCTGCCAAAGCTTTTATTTTGCAACATCATTGCCTCATCATGGAAATTTACAAGAGATATGGACATCATCATTTTCTATTTGAAGTGTTTCGTATTCTCCCATTGTTTCTTGCATCACCGTTTCTTATCAGAGAGAATGTATTAGTCAAAAATGATGATATAGTTACAGGATGCCTTTCAGGATGTGAACAGCAAGGGCCATGTAGCATACATATATAAGCCTTTTATTAGAATGAAATTTCCAGGAACATTGTTACTCTGAAGAGAATAATATATCTTCTCTAATTAAACCATCTGTTTGGGATTGAGGTGAAAGAAATACTTAGTAGTCAAAAAGTGAAATTTCCAGCATTTTTTAAAATGTTCTCTTTCTATATTCAAGCAGATGTCTTTCTCTAGAAAGCCCTTGTTAGTTGGCACTATACATACAGTAAAACTAGTGTATATACACATAAAATAAAATAAAATAACCCTATTGATGACTTTGAGATAATGCCACATTTTTCCCTTAATATTTTTTCCTGTCCTTTCTACTTTTAATATGTACACTGCCTTTCAGATTATAGCATGATAAGCTTAAACCAGTCCCTATGAGAGAAATAATGGACCTTTCTGAATTTTAAAAGACAATTGATATAATAATGCAGCACCAATTCTCCAAACAGTTTGTCCGGAAATCAACTATTCAAAATGAATTCACTTGGAGTGTTTTTTAGTGCCTTTTTCATTGGCTTTTTAATGACTGTGCTTTACTGGATAACTGTCCAGAGAGAGCATCATTACCTTTGTACTAAGGGACTATTGTGCAGCTGTGTGTTGTAATTTGGATACCCTCAACAGCACTAGAACTATAATTGTTTCACTTAGCCAAACCATGAAATCAGCTTATTATTAAAAACCCCGCACACTTATAGCTTTCAAACATGCCACTGCCATGAGGGGCGCAATCTCCATGCGTCTGTTTTCGCACCAGGGTTGCCAACGATTTTAACAGCTCCTGCGCCTGAGATTTCAACTCTGACAAGTGGCGGCGGCAAAATTCTTCATAGCATGAAAAGCTTCAGGTAGTGATGCTGCTTTTATTTATTTATTTTAAACAGGAAAAAGTCAACCCCGCTGTTTGTCTGGTCACAGCCTTGCATCTGCACACAATCAGCATTCTGAATCATGATGTTGATCACTCCCCAAACATGTTCCGGGCTGTGATACCCATGGCAGTAACAAGGAATCGGTGCAAATTGTTACGATGAGTTTGGGAGGCAATGTTATTATCCCATTAAGGAAGCAAGCCCATTGGAGCAGGGAATACGCCTCTTTAACACTTCCTGAGTTGGACCGTTTATCTCTAAGGATTATTCAGTACTTTTACTGGCAGGAAACAGTGGCCTAGTGCTGAGCCTATGGCCATTGCCAAAAATAAGTCATCCTCCCGAGCTAAAAAGAAAAGGATAGAAAAAGAAAACCCAATTATATTAACTCAGGAAATCCATTTGGCTATAGCAGGCCTGCCCAACAGGTAGACCGTGGGCTACCGGTAGCCCGTGAAGTGTTCAAAAGTAGCCCGCCAGCCATCAATTAAACAAAGTGAGGAGATAAGTTCTCCACCCCTCCCTCCCCCATCCCAAGGACCACCACTGCCCCAGCAAAGTTCTGGGTCAGCCAGCCCACTGTCTCAGCCATGCAGGGCAGTTTCAAGGGCCATGGCACATTGAAATCTGTTCCCTCCATAATGGATTGATTGGTTTTCAATGCATTCCTATGGGAAACTGCTGCTATACTTACAAATATTTTTACTTATGAGCATGTGCGCGGAACGGATAAAATTTATAAGTAGAGTTTTTAGTGTAGGTGCCCTCAGGCACTTTGACCGGAAAAAGTAGACCTTGGCCTGTTCAAAGATGAATAGCCCTGGGCTATAGTACAGGAGGGAAAAGGACTCTAAAATTTGTTACAGAATCTGTAGAATCGATTTTCTTGCTAGCTGATCAGCCTTTCTCTGTGTAGCTAAGATAAGAGGAACAGGAAGAATCTGGAAGTGGTTTCAGAGAAAGGACAAGGAAATGCCACAATGTACATGTAGGTTTAGAAAGAATGAACAGGGAAACTATCCAAGCTTCTCTTTTTTTGTTCATTACTCTCACCAATAAATTCGAGCTATTCCATTTAATTTACTACGACCTTAGCCTGACAATTTCTGCACTGTCGCCACACCAGGTGGTGATGCATTGAATATCATCTTGTGGGGCTTGTCACCAATGCAGATCAGTGTTGTCCCAGTTTTGCAATAATGCCTCTGAACATTTACCAGAGTTGTCTGCACAAGCAATGATAATAAAAGCAAAAATGTAATTTAATAAGCTTTTTTTTTTGGTTGGGGGACAGAAGAGGGCAAGCAAAGGTGCCAGTTGAGCCCTAAAATTGATATCACAGAATTGTGGAATTGTAGGGGAATTGTAGTGGAATTGGAGGGTCATCTAGTCCAACTGCGAGCCAACATGGGAATCCATTATGAGAGTATCCCTGATGGAAGGCCGTCCAACCTCATTTTAAGCACATCAAAAGAAGGAATGGCTCACCACCTTCCAAGACCATCGATTCAATTGTCCAGCAGTCCGTTCTTATGGTCTGGTTGTTTTTGTTCACTGGTGGAACACAACTGTCATGTTTCAAGGGGATGATTCTCCTTGGATAGAAATGATTCTGTTACCAGCAGTCCATTTACTGGGGAATAAATTTAATTCAATGTGATGAAATTTTCTTCTTGCATAAAGTCTGTTTGCATATGCAGGTGGTCCATTCCTTAATAATTTAAAAGCAACAGATGGGGTATTAGAGTTAAGTACGTTTTAAGCTAATGGACTAGTATGTTTCTAAATACTAACTGTAGCTTTACTCTTCAGTTAATTTTCCCTGTACTTCTGGATTAAAATGAACAACATCTGCATAATCAGGTGGAAAGAACTATGTTCCCTGAACTCAACTTGGAATAGAACATAATATGTATTCGAGGAGCAATGTAGCTGTGCTCACCATCATCAAAGCCAACCCATTAATTTTGTCCCTTGAAATGAACGCTCATCACATAGATTGACACTGGCTCCATAGATGCAAACAAGACCTCAGATATATAAACACAGGTTATAAATCGGATCAGTAAATATAGAACTGGGTCCATCTGCAGAAGCTGCCTAGATGTCCTAAGCACATCCAATCTCGCCTGATTTCAGAAGCTAAGCAGGGTCGGCCCTGGTTAGTACTTGGATGGGAGACCACCAGGGAATACCAGGTTCTGTGTAGGCGCCTGGAGTAGGAACTGGCAAACCACTCCAGTATTCCTGCCAAGAAAACTCCATGGACATGGAGTCACAAAGAGTCGGTCATGACTGTAATGACACACACACACACACACACACACACACACACACACACACACACACACACACACACACACACAGAGCAGAGTAAATCCATATAATTACAAGTGGAATATATAGAATAATAACTGTATAAAAGACTTTTGTACTGAACAACATTCTGACACTTTTGTATCCAATTAGAAAGGAAGGAAGTGGGTAAATGTTCAAAGGACAGCAAGATTAACAAAAATAATAATAATAAGTGAGACATCTACATATGTTTATATTTGACAAAGGAGTTTATTATTACACAAATGAGCTATGATGCCATATGTTTATCTAGAATAATCACTAAATAACCAATGTATTTGGAATACAGGCGTTCAGTGTATCGTATAGAGACTTTGGCTTACTCAACAGTTCCATTTGCCTCTGGATATAGAGAATGCAGATGCTGGAAATTATGAAAATCCAAGTCACAGCCAGTCAAAAACTTCAGACAGAGTTTGCTTTCTCTCAGCCCCAGGATATGAACAGGAATGTGGGTGACAAAAGCTAAATAGCCATGAGAGAGGAGGCCACAACCCCTTAAGGTATAATTATACTAGCAGGATTAGGATCTTTGGCCTTCCAGGTATTCTTTACATCAACTTCCCTAGTGAGTATGGGAAAAAGCCAAAGGTGATATAAATTGTCTAATACTGAAATCTGAGGGCCACATATTTCTCAGCCCCAGAATACCAGCTGCCTGCCCTATCTTTTGAGAGATCCTAGGCTCTTAAACTTAAAAACTAGTAAATAATTCCAGCTGTAATCGATCACTGAATCAACTGCTAAATGATGCGTCCACCCTCTGGTTTCAGCCTGTAATCAGCACTTGGGCTAGAGAGGTCATCGCCTCAAGTGCAGGGCAAGCTGGGACACTGAATCCTATAGGAAGCCATTTTGGATGTTTCAAAGAAGCAGCAGTAAAGCACTTCCTCATCTTGCACAGAGAAGGGAAAAAATGTGGAAAATATGTGTCTTTCCACCAAAGATAATATCCTAAGAATGAAATGGAAAGCTATTTCTGTTCCTTACTAATTACAATATTTTACCTCTTTATTTTGGTTGTTTTCATGGTACAGGAAACTGTTGAAGATGTAGAAAAGCAGTTTTAAAAAAATTCCAAATCAAATAATGTTTCCCTTCTTTGGAATATCTGGAATAGTTTTTAAGGCATCCCATTTCCTTTGCCTGCTGTCATCTCAAATTGGAACAGGTTCTCTTCAACTTTGATGTTTAATTGTGGACTATAAAGAATTTGCTTCTGAAAAGGTGAAGATTTTCCCCTCCTTGCTTGTCCCTTAAAATGCTTTATTTATGATACCTTTGGGCACTCTAACAGAGGAGAGTCTACTTTAACTGCAATGACTTCAGATATTTTTGACTAAAATCCTCACGGTCCCTTACCACAAGTGGCATATGGAGAAAGCTACAATTGGGGAAAGCTAATCTTCTATGAAAGTCAAACTGATGTCAAGGCAAATGTGCATCCCCTACATTTTCCTTCCAGTGGTGGGGCTTCCTCAGAGCTACTTTTCTCAAGAATCATGCTTGCAGATTAAACTTACTTCTTATGGCAAGCCATAAGCAAAACACAATAAATGCCAGTTGCACAGATAAAGATAAGGTCATGCTATGACCAAACCAACCCTCACTACTTGAGGAAGCATGCCATATGAAAATAGGCTGAAGGTTCTGCATATTCCATGAAGACATGGAGCGGCAGTAGCTCTCCACAGTACATCTGGTTTGTCCACCTAGTTTGACTTTATTTCACACTAGGTTTTCAGAAGAGGTGTTCCCTCAAGTGGTAAAAGTTATCCATTTGTCACTTAATTTCGTTTGCTTTGTTTCCTGATTGATCATGGGAAGCTAAAATACAGGATAGATCTGCAAGTCTGATTTCTGAGGCAGGTATCTGAGGAAATTCCACCATAAGAGACTAGGTTCCTTATTGGTAATAGGCATTCAGCTTAATGTCTAGTTTGACCCTGAGGCACTGAAGCAGGAATAGACAATAGAATGAATTACGTGTATTTTCAATTATTGAACTCTGGCCCTTCCTTGTAACATTATATCCAAAAAAGGTAGAATATTGTGGAGTTTCTCTTGGCCTGTAGGATACGGATAGCATTCTCAAACTAATGCATTCTCCAATGAGGGCAATAAAGGCAGAAGTAACTAACATTTAACTCTTTGAAACTAAGAAAATTTTGATCAGAGAAATCCCATATCTGAAATAGGACACTGAAACACATGGCAATGTCATCCAGTTTCCCTTGACTTCTGCTGTTATGTTCAGATGAGAGACAGAAGGGTGACACACAGAGGCTTAAAGTAGTGCAAGCAAATGCAGTTTCAAGAGAAGTCATTAGAGTGAAATGTTCAGCATGCTTTCCTTCTAAATGCAAGGTTAATGGTTTGGTTAGCTAATTGGAACATGGTGTCAACAGCAAGTAAAGTTGCCAGATCTTTTCATGGCAAAGGTTCCTGTGCCTTTAACAGCAGCCTGGAAGAACAAGATGGAGGAAAACAAAGCTTTGGCCCATCATAGAAGTAGAGTGATGGGAGCAGTCCTGCTTGCTAATTTCTCTCAAGCAGCAGTTAACAGACAGAGGAACCAGTGCCTAGAAAGAAACGGACACCCTTGAACATAATAGATTTAAGAAAGCAGAAGGGCTTTAAGAGCCCTTCTTTGAGAAACATAGCATTAAAACAAATTTTGCAGTTAAGGCATGCATACCTCAGGAATTATTCTTCATCCACTTCTGCTACAAACTGTGAATGATGTTCTGGTGACTTGCTGTGTGTTTTGCTTAGATGAAGTTTTACTGCATGTTTGCTCACAAATGTCCGAGAGCACAACTTACATTTGAACTTAGAGTCTGTGTCCTCTTCTCCAGCTATTGTCTCGGGAGACCTTTGAACTGAAATTCTGGAGAGTTCTTGTTCTACCTTGTTTTGCTGCTCCACAGCCAACTTGTTCATGTCTTTCATTTGGAAACCTAGATGGGATTCTAAATGGCTGATGTATGTAGATGGGGTCCGAAACTGAGATGCACAGTCACTGCAGTAAAAGATGGGGTGGCCTTTATCCATGTTTTTCAAAAACTTTGTCCCTCCAGTTTTTCTCAGTTGGTACTTGACATTGGCCAACCAGTGGCTGATGGTGGTCATGGACAGTCCTGTAAACTTGGAGATCTGCATACGTTCTTGAGGGCCCAGGTCTGACAACAAATATTTCCCTTCTGAAGTTTGGAAGAGACTGGAAGCAAACTGAGCTTGCAAAATAAGGAGATGCTGAGGGTTCCAGTTGGATTGCCTTCCCTTTCTTTTGTGCAAGGTGGAAACCTCGGTGGAAACGTCTTCAAAACGCCGGACATCCATTTCCAGTTTCATGGATGGGACTCTAGAGGAAACAGCTGGTTTTGGTGTAGTAGCTTTGGGAAGAACTTTGACCATGTCTGCAATGTCAGACAATGCATGTTTCTGAGGTGGGGAAGTACAAGATTGGGCTTGGACGGATTCCCCTTTCTTACTTTTAGATTTGGTCAGATCTATTGGCTGGTCATTGTTTTCGAACACATAACGCCTGGATGTCACACTGGCAGGTTTTGGAGGCGCTGGAGCAGGAGACAAAACCGGCTTATCCATCATATTTAAATTGGTTTTGTGAAAAACAGAAACAGAACTTGCGCTGGGACTGGAATTTGACTGTGGTCTCAGAGGTTCGTTCGCTTTGCCCAAGTGGTTATTGAGCACAGACTGCAAGGCGCTCAGGGGGTTTAGAGAAGGCAACTCTGAAGCATGGTTAGAAGCAGCAGCACCTCCATTGCTGAGAGATGGTGATGACGATGACGATGATGATGATGATGCAGACTCCTTTATTTTTGTCTTTTCTTTTTCATCATCTTCCTTTGACTTCCTTTCCTCTTTCAGTGGACTTGGTTCTGATTTGTTTGCCTCTATGTACACCTCGGCCTTAGGAGTGGGTTCACTTTCCTTTTGACAAGTAGGGGTAGCCTCAGTTTTGCTTCCTTCTTTGACACAGTCCTTTTGTATTTCTTTCTTGGTGTCTCCTTCCTTCTTCACTTGAGTACATTGAGCCACATTTGCTGAGACAGGAACCAGGGGCATAACTTTCCACTTTGGAGCAATAGGCCTCAATTTATTGGTAACTGTTGGCCTCACTTGTAGAACTTGTGATCCCACCGGTAAGGAAGGTTTGGCACCTTCTGAGAGTTGGTAGGCTGCATGGATACTCGGATATGCACTCCAGCTGGGGGCACCATTTTGAGCTTTATTGATGGCTGTGGTGACAGTGTTTTCCAAAGACTTCAAAATGTCTCCGCCCCCCTTTGAGGCATCTTCCAAGTCTTCCTCCCTAAGGTATTGGTATTTCATTGTAGGGTCAAGTGGTTTCGGCAGAGTATCTTCATAATCTTCATTCTTCACCACTTTCTCATCTTTATTTAGCTCCTCTGATTTATTTTGCTTACTTTCTTTCTTCAGCTCTGATTGAGGAGCTGTAGAATCTGTCGAGGCATTGCTGGAGGGTTTCGAATGCGGGCTGTCACTGGCTGGAGCCTCAGAAAGCGACTGCATTTTCTCTACAGCGAGTGGATCCAAAACAAGTTGTTTTCCTTTCTTGGAGGCCGAGCTTGTGACTTTCAAGAAATGACCCGTGACCATCATGTGAGTGGTGAGTTGTTGCAGGGTGTCATGGGAGCTGCCACACTCCATGCACTTGAGGATCTGTGACTTGCACGCTTCAAACTGCCAGGTGTAGCTGGCACCGTTCTGGTAGCCATAGCGGTTGTTCGACGAGAGCTGTAGGCTTGCATTCTTCTGGGAGGAGAAAGTGTCAGCGAACGACCCAGTGGTCGAGTCCGGAGAGCAAGGCCTGTTCAGGTCAAACACCCGCTTCTTGGCTGGAGTTACCATTTTGGAAGAAATGGTAGGGACTGGCTCCTTCAAAGGCACTTTTTGGTAGTGTTTTGTCTTTATCATATGAACACTTAGATCTTGAAGGGAATCAAAGGAGTCACCACAGAACATACATTTCAAAACTTTCTGGGCATCTTCTTTATCCATGTCCTGAAAGGCCCTTTTCCGGGGTTTGGAGTAGCTGGTCGGCCGGTGCTTGTCTTTTTTATGGTTGTCATCTTGGTAGTGACCGCTCTCATTCATATGGACAGTGAGTTCTACCAAGGTATCATAGGCAGCACTGCACTGCCTGCACCGAAACCTACTCGCGCCCGTGAATACCGTTCCACACATTTTGCTGCTTTGTCGGTACAGCTGAACGGAGCTGAAAAGGTTTGGTTTGGAGACGGGCCTAGCGGGTAAGCTCTGTTGTAGGCTTTTGGTCAAGGCATCCTGATGCCAATCAAAGTCACTTTTGCTCGCTCCATTTCTGCTCTCACACCCCCTCTTATCGGAATTCGACAGCTTGAGCCCTAGCCCTAAGCCTGTCCAATAAGAGTCCGAAAGGATGTTGGCGTACACGGCTGTCATTTTATCCATGCAGCTGTGTGCTTCGCTTGGAGGTTTAGGATGGATGTGAGCTTTGGAGTCCTGCGCCTCCTTGGAGCTAAGGCATTTAATGTCAGCCACCTGGTCACTAGCATCGCTTAGGAGAGATTCATTTTCTGCATCCTGGTTGGAGATATGACTTATTGGAGAATTCTGGTAGCTAAAGCTGCCTTTCGGACCAGAGCCAGCGTCATGTTCTTCATCCGTCCCGGGATCGTTGCTACCTGGGAGATGAGCGGTCGAGTCGCTCTCATTGTCATCCTCTTCTTCCTCTTTTATGTCTTCATCCTCTTTTAGTTCATCGTCTTGGACATAACCTGGAAAGAAACATTGATATGAGAAAGATCAATGCATGTAAGAACACTACACATTTGTTTCTGTGGTAGTGGCATTTACTTTTCCTGCTTGGATTTTGGTTTGCCCTTCTAACTTCATAGACTGTTAGTGCAAGACTTTTTTTTAAAAAAAAGGGGAAAGTTGGCAAGGGTTGCTAGTTTTTATTGGCAGACAATCATAATTCCTTGTAACTTCTAGGGGGTTTGAGTTAATAATTTTCCTGTTCCAGTAGTAAAGCTCTAACGGTTCCTTAATGGAACCAGTTAGAGAATTAATATATGAGATCATTTGAAGTTCCATTAAAACGATGTGGTCAGATGGATATTACTCCAGGCCAGAAAACGACAAATGGGCAAAAAGCAGAATTCAAGATTCCTGGAAACAAAGAATAACACAATTCTGAGCAGTTTTACTGGGGGAATATTGCCCTTCCAAAACTCCCTCTACGGACCTTATCACCACCATCACCACCACCACCACCACCACTTAATCATTGCCATTTTTGTAAACTCATGATTTGGGGAGAGGTTTATGGGAAAGTCAGAGAGCCTTAAGGATTGTGGGAGCTTGTAAAAACGGTCGCCTGGGCCACATTTTAGCTTCCCCCTGTTAAATGCACAAAGCTGGGAATCGGGATACATTTGGAATTTGTTTGGACAGAATCTCCCTGGCTGCTACAGACAACATCCCCAGTGGCTATGTTCAAAAAGCAAACATTTCCCATCTCTTGTCTGTGTAAAAATTTACCCATATTTTCCAGTCTATACAATGCCCCCAGGTGTAAAAGAGCCACCACTTTTCCAACGCAAAATTAAAATTTCCGAACCATGTGCTTCTCTCCTAAGCTTATTTCAATGTATAAGACAACCCTCTATTTTCAGTCTAACAATTTTAGAAAAAAATATAGTCCTATACATGGGGAAATAAAGTACATATCATTAGCTGAGCAATCATGAGAAATGAAATTTCCGCCCAGGATGTTTCTCTACCACGTCACCTTGTGGACAAAGATGGGGGCTGTGGGGGAGGTGTTCCCCTGGTTTAGTCAGGAGCCACCCTTACTTTTCACATGGGGGGATGGAAGAAACAGGAAAGAAGAATGTGATCTTGTGTCCTCACTTTCTGCATGTTTTTAGTCAACCTGCAGTTAGAACATTTGAATTGTTGTTCCATTCAGCTTTGCATTCATTTATATGTTTGTTTATGAAATCACTGGGACCCTGCCTTCCTAAAGGCGTTTCCCAGGGCATCTCCCTGCAACACAAAAAAGCACTAAATTATAGCCATAAGAAAAGAGTAGTGCTCTAACAGCAGTCAATACCAAATAAGAAGCAATAAATCCAACAAAACAGCTGACAGCAATAAAAAACAGAAGAAACTCTTTTCACGTGGCACCCAGATATCAATACAGTAATACCTTGGTTTACAAGTACCTTGGTCTACCAGAATTTTGCAAAACACGCAAACATTTCTGATAGATTTTGCCTTGATCAATGCAGTGTCTCTATACGAGAACTGAAACAGGTCACATAATCACAAGTGAGCCAATGGTGGCTCTCTCTTTCTCCTCCTGCTGGATTGTGGGTGATTGTCTGGAATGTCCCATCTCAGGCAAGCCTCAAAAGCATAGGGAGGAGAGAGGAACAGAGGTCTCCCTTGCACCAGCCATAGAGGTTGCAAAGGGGAGTACAGGTTAGGGTTTTATTTTTCTTCATAGTTTGGTTTAATTTGTTTTCAACACCCTTTCCTATTTTTCCAAACCATTTCTAGTCGTGGGGCAGCTAGTCAAGTGTGTCTATGGCTACAAATGGTACTTTAGTATTGTCACATTAAAACACAGAGCAAAATCCAGTTGTTAATTCCAAGCAGGGCAGATTCCACAGTCATGTACCTAAACCATAGTGCTAACTTATTTTGCGGGTTTTGTCATTTTGTGTTTAGAATATGTGGTCTATGGGCTCTAGAATGAATAATCTCAGTTTCTATGCTATACTATATACTATTTATTTATTTAAAATATTTCTATCTTACTTTTGTCCCTTCAATATTTAAAAGATACTTAGATTTTTGGTTAAGACATGTATCTGTAATTCTAGTCAATGTTTTTGTAATCATGAACAACTATGTTTGGTATTGTTAAGCAACAACTCACACTCAGTGGGCTAGAGTGCTGCAATGTTGACTGCGAAATCAGCACCTTGGTAGTTTGAATCCTGGGTGCCAGACAGTGGAGTGAGCTCCCACTGTTGACACCAGCTCCTGCCAACCTAGGTGTTCAAAAGCATGCAAATGCAAGTAGAAAAATAGGTACCACAGTAAGAAATAGGAAGGTAAACACTGTCCCATGTGCAGAAATGCATTCAGCCATGCCGGCCACAAGCTGGGTACTCGTTTTACCGACCTTGGAAGGATGGAAGGCTGAGTGAACCTTGAGCCTGCTACCAGGGATTGAACCCAGGTTGTGAGCACAGTTTTACCTGCAGTGCAGGCAATTAACCACTGTGCCATGAGGCTCTGTCTTGTTTGGAGATTGCTCGTTTGTTAGCATGGTGCAAAAACATGATCTAAAGGAACTGGGAAGGAAACAGATTGGAAAGCTTCAAAACTGGTAACATTTGACTGATGCTTTTAAATGCCAATAACCTTTTTTGAATTTAAAATCCTGTACATATAATCTTGCACCTTCTCTAGGTCATTAATTGGCTTTGGGCATTTTATGTAAGGCATCCAAAGTCTTTTAAAATGCAGACACTTGGGGTGTTTTAATGAACATACAAGGCATCCTCCCTATGATTGGCTTAAGACAGTTTAACCATATGTAAATCATTATATAAATTGAAAAACAAGGGCTTAATTCATCAAAATGCTTGATTAGCAGAAGAGATTCCGATAAAAGCAACATACCTTTTTAAAATAAAATCTAAATAAGCTTGCAACCTTCAAGTAACAAATCAAGGCATTCTGCAGAACCAGTTTATTGCACAAATATATCCAGTCTGTGACAGCCGTGAAGAAGGCCAATTCCATGCTAGGGTTTATCAAAAGGGGGATTGAAAATAAAACAGCCAACATTATAATGCCATTGTACAAGATGATAGTAAGGCCCCACCTGGAGTATTGTGTACAATTCTGGTCACCGCATCTCAAGAAAGACATAGTGGAACTGGAAAAGGTGCAGAAGAGAGCGACTAAAATGATTACTGGGCTGGGGCACCTCCCTTATGAGGAAAGGCTAAAACATTTGGGGCTCTTTAGTCTGAAAAAAAGGGGGGATATGACTGAGACATACAAAATAATGCAGGGCATGAGTAAAGTGGATAGAGAGATGCTTGTCTCCCTCTCACAAAATGCCAGAACTACGGGACATCCACTCAAACCGAGGGTTGGGAGAGTGAGAACAGAAAAAAGAAAAATATTTTTTACCCAGCATGTTGTTAGTCTGTGGAACTCCCTGCCACAGGATGTGGTGATGGCATCTGGTCTGGATGCTTTCAAAAGGGGATTGGACAGATTCCTGGAGGAAAAGTCCATCACAGGTTACAAACCATGATGGAGATGTGTAATCTACAGGCTTAAAACCAGTGTACTTCAAGGCCCAGATGCAGGGGAGCGGTATCAGGAGACAGATATCTAGTTTTGTGCGCTCCCAGACGCATTTGGTTGGGCCACTGTGAGATACAGGAAGCGGGACTAGATGGGCCTTTGGCCTGATCCAGCATGGCTCTTTTTATGTTCTTATGTTCTTATCTTTATTAAACTAGGGTAATCTGGATATGGAAAGCAATTTTCCTATGTAGGTCACCCTTAGGGACTTGCTACGGGCTGGGATTCAGTGGTATCCTTTTGTTTTTAAAAAATCCTAGTGTACAGAGCTTGAAAACAATTATTTCCTTGCACCACAATTAGAAGAATTCCATATCTTGCACAGTAGCCATATGGGCTAGAAGACCCTGGCAGTGTTGTCTAAAGTGTCCCAACCTCTTGACATTCTTAAACCTCTTCCATGAAAACAAAGGCTGATCTGCTTACCCAGTTCCCTGGGGGTCCATGGACCACATGGAGAATGGATGGGATCCAAATATTAGCTGCTGGCATTAGGTTTCCCTGTGATGATATAAAGTATATGGTCCTCTATGGGGAGCAGCAGCTTTCTGTCCACAGGACCTTCTGAGGCCTCCATAGGATCCCATTCAGCTCTGCAGTTCTAAGATTACTATTATTCAGAAACAAATAAAAGCAAAAGTGATCTGCCAATTGGAGACAGGAGGTCATCTTTTGCACTTTTCATAGAAAATGCACCTGATAGTTGCTAGGCTTGAATGTGTCACAGGAGTAAAGAAAGGCACGAATCATCAGTTCAGTGGTTCATCCTAGTTCATTCAGCCCTTCAAAGGCCCACTTTCTTTTGGAGGTGTCCACTAGGAGGCAGCACCCTGGCTCCTCTGAGTGCTCCCTTGGAGTGGGGATCTGCTGGAAGATATAGGGCAGGGGTGGCGAACACGTGGCTCTCGAGCCGCATGCGGCTCCCGGCCAAAATGAATGCGGCTCTTCGGGGAGGGAAGAAAAGGACAAGCGCCAGCGGGGAGAGAGAGCAAAGCGAGCAGGTGGGCGTGCAGGCGAGCTGTTGCTGCTGCTCCTGGAGACGGCAGAGGAAGCTCCGGCGCGCCCCGGGGAGGGGACGGCTCCACGCTGCCCGGGGAAAGCAGCAGCAGCAGCCCCGACGGGCTCTTTGTTCACCCGGCCACCGGAGCGAGCGGGGAGGGAAGAAAAGGACAAGTGCCAGGGGGAGAGAGAGAGAGAGCAAAGCGAGCAGACGGGCGCTCCTGGAGACGGCGGAGGAAGCTCCGGCGCGCCCCAGGGAGTGCGTCAGGCGGACACTCGCGGTGCGCGGGGGCCTGAAGGATGGCCGCGGTGACAAGGGCAAGGCCATGACGCCCATGGGGACGAGGGGTGCAGGGAAGGGCTCGGTGGGCCGCGCCGGGGCCCACTGAAAGAGGGGGCGCCATTACCGCCTGCAGCGGGTCAATGCCCGCCCGCCCTGAGCCTGACAGACAGCAGCTCGGAGCCGAGGCGGAAGTGACGGCCGCTTCACCTGCTGGGCTCTGAGGAGGAGGAGGTGGGGTGACACGCAGGGAGGAGGAGGAGGTTGAGGACAGAGGGCAGACTATCAGTCAGTGTCCATTGGGAAATTCGCCCGGGGAGGAGTCGCCCCCCCCTCGCCGGTTGGCTGCTGTCTCCCTCTCCGGCTGTGCCAACTGAAAAATACCAGTGTGTAAAAAGAGCCGCTCTCAAGCTGCTGTCTATGTTCTCGTCAACATACGTCTGTGAGAAGCTGTTTTCTACTTTGAAACACGTGAAATCAAAGCAGGTCCATTCTGACTGACACTCATGTAAAGGAACTGCTCCCAGTGGCTATAACTGAATACAAACCTGATTTGCAGATTACTGAAAACAAAAGATGCCAGAAATCCCACTGAGATTATCATCCCATCACTCCAACAAGGTAACAAAAAACACCTGAGTGAGCATGTTATATTATGTGTTTAATATATTATTGTTAAAATTATATGCTTTTGTGTGAGTGTTTGTCTCTTTTGGCAGGTCACTGCGTGGTGTGGCTCTCTGACTCTCACAGTTTAAAATTTTGGCTCTTTTTGTCGAACTTGTTCGCCACCCCTGATATAGGGGTTTGAGGCAATGAACACCGTTTTAGCCAATAAATGAACCGGCACAATAATTGAACCAGTTTGTGCCCATCTCTACAAAGAACCTATGCAATTCTTCTAAATAAGGACCCTAGGTACACATGAAGAGCAATAATCTTGGTTGTAGACATGGGCACGACTTGGCGAAATTGTCGTTTCCGTTTTCGGATATCATTTCCGTTACGTAACGGAAACGGTAACGACAATTAAGCTGTCAGAACTCGAACTCGAACCGAAAAAAGAAAAATTGGGTCTGATTTGTCGTTGTCGTTCCTGGCATCGCGCGGCGATCGCACGATGCCAAGCGGCACAGAAAAAAAGTTTTAAAAATACCCCCCCGATTCCCGGCCAAAAAAGCAGGCGAAAATATGCCTGCCTGAGGGCACCTACCAGAAGGGTGGTTTCTGGGGGGGGGTCCCCAGCCTCCCCCCTCCTGTCCTGGGCTGCTGGTACCGGGCTGGGAGGGGGCATCCTCAGCGTCTCCATTTGCCATGCGGTGCGGGGGGATCCAAAATGGCATCCGCAATATTTTTTTTGAAATCGTGGTCCAAAAAACCACCAAAGCACCACAGAAACATGCGAAAATTAGCTATTTTAAATGCTTGAATTTTTACAGTAGCAGCAGTGGGTTTTTTATAGCAGTAAAAGGTCCCACTGATTTTATTTTATTTTATTTTTATTTTTATTTTTTTACATGTGCGCAATGATGGGCTGGCCATGGGATGGGACCATGCAAATTTTTGGACCCATTCTACCAATCGCATGGCCAGGTTTTGACTGACACTTCTGGATGTGCAAGAGGGCATAAAAAGCCGAGGCACTCCCAGAAGAGTTGCAGTCCGGGATTGGATGTGGGTGGGAGAGGGCTGTGTGTAGCTGGCTGCTGTGCTAGACTAGTTTCGATTTCGCGGAGCCTTTAGATTTCAGTTAGACAGGCAGGGAGGGAATTGATTCAATTGAATGTTTAGGAAATAATAATAATTCCTTTCATTCTCTGTCTGCTGTGGGGAATAGCAACACAGTTTATTCTTTTTTATTCTCCTGCAGTTTGTTAGGATTTCTTTTCTGATAGTGCTTCAAAGGGGGGAGGTTGAGTGGGAGGGGAGGTGTGGATTTATTTTAAAAATTTCATTTGCTTGGTGGCAAGCCAAGGTCCTTTCATACCCTGCCTGCAGCTCTGCTGTGGGTGCACTGCCCACTTTGTTTGCAAAAATTGCAATTGCTTTATTCAATGCAGTCTTGTGCAGCAAGTCAGTTTAAAGTGTTTTCCGCCTGCTCTGGGTCATTGCGGGACCTGTGCCTGCTGCCCGCGCCCGCGCGTCCGCCCCTCCCCCCTGCCGCTGCCGCCACCCGCCCATGCCACCCTGCCACCCCGCCTGCCGCCTAGGGCGCAAAAACACCTAGCACCGGTGGGACGCCACTCGCTGGGACGTCAAATCACACGAAATCGCGGCGGCAGTAACGACAAACGACAAACGACACGACGAAACAACAAATTTTTTAAAAATTTCGTGCAAAAATGGAAACGACCCGAAACAGACCCGTCCCGAAAAACAATAACTCAAAAAAATTTTTTTCTGGTTGTGCCCATCTCTACTTGGTTGTATTAAATTGTATTAAATTGGGGTGTGTGTCAAATTTGACATTGAAATGGAATACACTGGAATACACCTGACCTGGTTAATAGCTGCCTCCTCTGACAATAAGATGTATTCCTCAGCAAACAGAGTTGAGAATTCAGCTTATGTCTATCTTTCCGTGATCAACTAAAAAATAAAGCACACTCAGTACATGATAGGGAGATCAAGAAAAGCAAGTTCTATGAGAAATAGACATCTTTTATCACTTCTGGCGACATTCTTCTACATGTGTGCTAAATAATTGTCTACCTTGACCTCAAATGGAATTTTCAAACAAGTTTTAGTGGTCTAAAGATGTTACCTAGTAAAATTCTTTTTCTTTTTCTTTTATTGGTGGCAAAAGAACAAGAAGGCTCATTGTCTGACTGGCTGAATTTAATATCAATATTTATACCTCACTCTCTTTTTTTCTAGAATTGATAGGTCCAAAGTTGATCACACCAATTCAGCTGAGGCAGCATATTTTTTTAAAAAAATAGGAACAATATCTGAAATGTATCAGAACAGCAAAATCACAGCATATAACGAATCTTGTTTTTTAAAAAGCTAAACATGATGCAGAAGAACAGAACTAAAATAAAAACCTATTGAAAGCAGCTGAGCCATTCAAAACATGCTGAAAAATTTCCAAATAACAACAGAGAGGAAGACAAACAGACCTCACACTGCAATGGACTCCACATGTTGGATGCCACTGCACAAAAGCCCCTTCCCTACACAGGTATTAGGAAAAATTCAGAAGGCAGCAGCATGCAAAGAAGGGCCTCCAAAGAGATCTTAGTGATGGCAGTCCATTTGCCCACCAGACCTCAAGTTGCTTAGGGCATAAAAGTCATGGTTTACAACTTAGAGCAACAAAAACCATAGAACTGTAACCTGTTTGGTGGTGATTGGGATTCAGGTCACTTCTATGCTCTACTTAGCCCATTGGCTGCCTCTGGGCATTAAAAGTAATGTAGACCACCCCTTTATTGATGCAGAAAATTCACAGTTAAAGCATCCCCCAACAGACGACTGTACTTTCAAATCTCTGTTCAAAATCCCACAAAGAGTTTTAATATTTAAACTAGGGCACAATATTGAAAACTTTAAAGTTAAAAAAAAAAGTTAACTTGAGCGGTACTTGGAATGACACTGGCAATCAGAGCTTAGGAATGTTTCTTTTGGGGTGATAACTAGAGATGGGCACAAAATGAATGTTTAATTCATTTTGTTATTTGTTATTCATTATGGAATGAAATGAATAATGAACAGACCCATCAAAGAAAAACAAAACAAAACAAAATGGAAATTTCTGTTTTGTCCTCTTTGTTTTTTGTTTTAAATGTTCACTGGAAGAACAGATGAACAGATTTTGAAGCTGAGGCTCCAGTACTTTGGCCACCTCATGAGGAGAGAGGACTCCTTGGAAAAGTCCCTGATGTTGGGAAAGATGGAAGGCAAAAGGAAAAGGGGATGGCAGAGAATGAGATGGTTGGACAGGGCCATCGATGCAACCAATATGGATTTGACCAAACTCCGGGAGGCAGTGGAAGATAGGAAGGCCTGGTGAGCTCTGGTCCATGGGATCACGAAGAGTCGGACACGACTGAATGACTGAACAACAAATAGGACTGCATCAAAGCAATGCATTCCTATGGGAAAAAGCCAGTGGTCCCCCGGCTCCCCCCTCCCCTGCCGAAGCCACCGCTGATCAGTTCTAGTGCAGGGCTTTGGTGGGAGAAAAAGTTTTTAAAGCCCGCACTTTCCCCCAAACAATTGGGTGCAATCAGGTGGGGGATAAAAATAATAATAAAAAAGCACCGACCAGGCCTGCAGGCCAGCTGGCTGGCACGAGTTTATTATTATTATTTTTTTAAAGTGCCGACCCAGCCTATGGGCCAGCTGGTCAGTGTGAGTTTTTAAAAAGGGGAAAAAAACCCACACCGACTCAGCCCATGGGCCAGGGGTCAGCACAAACAAACAAACAAACAAACAAAAATAAACAAACAAATAAATAAATAAATAAATAAATAAATAAATAAATAAATAAATAAATGTGTTGACCCGGCCTGCAGGCCTGCTTGTCAGCACAAGTAAAAAAATTACAAATAAAATAAAATAAAATAAAATGTGCTGACCTGGCCTGCGGGTCAGCTGTTCGGGGCGAGTAAAAAAAGAAAAGAAAAGAAAAATATTTAAAAATGTGCCGACCTGGCCCGCAGGCCAGCTGGTTGGCATGAGTAAAAAATAAAATGAAATGAAATGAAAAAAAAAACGCACAGACCCGCCTGCGGTGCAGCTGGTTGGCACGCGTGAATTTTTTTAAAAAATTAAAAACCCATTTTTTTTAAAAAAAATCATTTTGTTTTAAACAAAACAAAAACAATTTTAAAAAATGAAAAATGAAATGAAACGCCATTTTGGCATTTCGTGCCCATCTCTAGTGATAACTTCCAGAATCCCTTCATTAGCTTGGCCTATAGGTATAGTAACTAAACAATTATGGGAGTTGTAGTCCAAAAAGTACCTTCAGCAAGCTCAGTTGAGAACCAGCATAATTGATATCATACTAGGATATTATAATCCATAACACAGCATAAGTCAAGATTCAGACAGAACTATTTGAATCCTTTTTATTGGCCAAGTGTGGTTGGACACACCCAGAATTTGTTTTGGTAAAAAATGCTCTCCATATAGAAAAGGAAATATAAGAATCATATATTCAACAATAAAAACACAGTACAACAATACAATATAACCTATTATTACAAAAGGAAGTACAGAAGTAAAAATTAATTATTCAACAGTTTGATAGCACTTGGAAAGAAACTATCTTTATATCTAGTTGTCCTAGTGTGCAATGCCCTAAAACGTCGCCCTGAGGGTAACAATTGAAACAGGTTATGTCCAGGATGTGTGGAATTTGTATATATTTTTATCGCCCTCTTTTTAGCTCGTGTGGGATACAATTCCACAACTGATGGCAAATTAGTAACAATAATTTTTTCTGCAGTTCCAATTATCCTTTGAAGTCTAAACCAGTTATAGAGGAACAGATGATAGATTCAATAACACCTCTATAGAATTGAATCAACATTTCTTTTGGCAGTTTAAACCTCCTAAGTTGATGCAGAAAAAACATTCTTTGTTGTGCTTTTTAAATAATACTTTTAATATTAGATGACCATTTTAAATCTTGAGATATAATAGTACCTAAAAATTTAAAGGACTCCACTATTGACACTAAGTTATTTGATATCATAAGAGGTGGTTGTATAGAACTACCTCTTATGCTTGCTATTAATTGAAATGTCTGAACCGTCTTCAAGGGCAGTCCCACACTGAGAACGTTATAGTAATCCAGCCTAAAAATAAACTATATCTCAGATGGTAGCATTATTTGTATCTTGTCTGAATTACTGTACCCTAGTTTACATTTTATCTATCCCCTTGAAACCAGCTGGTTACTACGAATAGCTCACTTTTCACATATTCCAAATTGTCCTTTCATCCTATATTTCTTTGTCATATCCAGGCCACTTATCTTAGACAAAACAGCTTACAACAGCAAACTGTATACATCAGTATAAAACAAAGCGTTTAAGTGTACACCACATCACTAGTTAAACTAGGCTATATGATTTCAGTATATAATGACTCATTTCTGCTGTTTAATGCATTGCCTTTTTCTTTTCCCCATTTTTTTTAAACACTGAACTTTTTCTACAAGGTTTTCCACCAGTAGAGCTTTTTTAAAGTCAAAGAGTCCTTTTTCCACTTATAGCAAGATTTCCTAAAAATATATTCATACATGGATTTCCTTCAAGTTTGGAAATGTTAGTTTTGGCCAAGGAAAGGGACAGTGAATCATTGTCCTCTAGAATAATGCCGGTAATCCACACAAGGCCCATATGCCAACTCCATTTTTTTTTCATTCCTGTATCCCAGTTCCCATTTTTAAAAAGAAGAAAAATGAAAAACACAGCTCTGAAAGCAATCTCACAGTACCGGGACGTGAGCATGTTTCCTTTGCTTCTGGTACGAATATCCTTTGTTTTTCTATTTTTGGCTTTAGACTGTTTTCTTTCTTTAAAATATTCCATGCAGATAATGGATAATGACCACTTCTCATTGCTTTCTCTTGAAAATGTCTAACTGCATTAGCTAACCAAAGGCAGAACCTAACCTGGCTCACTGTCTTACTTTGTGTTTGCAGATTTATCATGTTCCTTCGTCGTTTTTTAAAAAAAAGCAGAAGGGGGGGGATAAAATAAACTAGGTTTGGCAGAAAAATCCATTTTAACTCCACTTGGCCCTGTAGACTTTTGCCTAAGAGTAAATTGCACTGAGTAAACACATTCCCCCTTCTAATGTACCTAGTTCACAACTCCTGTTAAAAAAACTCACTGCAAATGAGGCTGTGCCGTAGCAGCCGTTTTGCTTTCTGTTTTGAGAACTTTGGAGGGTCTTAAGAAATGTTGTAAAGAAATAAACTGAGTGCTGATTTGGACTTCTGAAACCGGGCAAAGTGCATCGCATGGACTGCATTTAATATTCAGAGGCATTTTTGTAGCCTCTGCCCCCTCAGCACCACCCCAGAGCCTGGCAGGCTCAAAACACCTTCCGTTTTTGGGTTATATGTGTTTCTCTTTGGATGGGGGAAAGTGCCTCTAGATGCATTCTGGAGTAGAGATGGCCATGAATCTTGGTTTGGAAGTCTGTGCCAGTTCATACACACTCACCACAAGCGCTACACATTCCTGTCCCCTGCCTCCCTGGCTGGATCCCCTCACTCACCAGCTGGTGTGCATCAGCTGTTCTATCCATCTCCATCAGGATCATGGGCTCCCCTGCCCCACTTCCTTGGCTAATCTCCCACAGGACGATCAGGAGGCAGGGCAGGCAAACCCGTGCTCCTTTCAGGGACTGGGTGAACAGCCGAAGAGGAGGAGCCAAGGAGCATGCACCGGCTGGTGAGTAGGTCATTGGCCAAGGAGGTAGGGGAAGGGAAAACGTGACACTTGTGGTTCAGTGCATATGAAATAGCATAAATCTCCGTTTCATGGAGTGTATTTTTATATGGTATTTTGTTTGCACTCCTTTACATTCTAGTGAGTAAAACAAATTCCTGGGTGCATAATTCATTAATTCTATGTCAATGTTTTTGTACCTGACAACAGGTGTCAGATCTTGAAGTTCCAGTAAAATGCAAAATGGTGCAAAATGGATCCCACCATGCTGAAATCTACATAAACTGAATTTAGACTCTGTTAAAGCTGGCTTCCCTAGAAACTATGGTATCCATTGGTCCTGGGTTTTTGTGGTGGTGGTGGTGGTGGCAGTGGTGGTTTTTGCTTTGTCTTGGGTTATTTGGCCTTTCCTCTCCTTGTTCTTCAAGAAATGTCCTCCCTGCTGTGGAATGTGCAGTGCAAAGTGTTCTGAGTGTCTGCTCATACCAGATCACAAACATTCACCACCAGAAAGATGAGTTTCCAGGTAGAAGCAGAGAGTCAGAGACCATGTGGAGATGCCTTTGAAAGTTCCTTGGTGAACAGGATGGCACCTGTCTCAATGAAAGCTTACACCAACAGAGTTATTCCTAGAATATTCTCTGTAGGTATTCTGGAAGGTATTCTGTAGGTATTCTCTGTAATTTTTCTGGAATATTCTCTGTAGGTATTCTGGAAGCAATTATCTTGCAAAAACAATAGAATAACTTCATTTTTGCAAGCTCTCCTCAAGGTTTCCCTAATTTGTAGAAACTCTTTATGTACAAAATGAGGATCCTTTTGCCTTTGAGGAGCAAAACACACAAAGCCAGTTATTCACATTAAGCATGAAACAACCAGCTGATTGCTTTAAACAACCTCTCCAACTCCACAAATGTCCATATAATATCATTGCTGCCATCAACAGGTGGCATCATTTCGCACAAAATCAAACTTTTAGCACTAAAGTGTAATTTGTGCCAAATTTGCAAAATTTATACAAAAACTGCCATTCCCAACCCCTGTCTTGTTAAAAGCACCAGAGGCACCTTAGAGAATAATTGCATGGCTTGGTGTTCTTGTGTGTGAGGATGAGACCTTTAAAGACTCATAGAGATGGGCATGAATCACCAGTTTTGCTCTTCACGCTGGTTCATTGAGTAACCAGAGATGTGTTTTGTACTTCCCAGTAGAGATGAGCATGACCAGAAAAATTTTTTTCGAGTTGTCGTTTTTCGGGACGGGTCCGTTTCGGGTCGTTTCCGTTTCTCGCGAAATTTTTTAAAAAATTGTCATTTTGTCGTGTCATTTGTCATTTGTCGTTACCGCCGCCGCGATTTCGCACGATTTGACGTCCCAGCGAGTGGCGCCCCGCCAGCGCTAGGTGTTTTTGCACCCTAGGCGGCAGGCGGGGTGGCGGGGGGGCATGGGTCGGGCGGCGGCAGCGGCAGGGGGGAGGGGCGGGCGGGCGGGCGGCGGGCGCGGGTCCCACAATGACCCAGAGCAGGTGGAAAACACTTTAAACTGACTTACTGCACAAGACTGCATCGAATAAAGCAATTGCAATTTTTGCAAACAAAGTGGGCAGTGCACCCACAGCAGAGCTGCAGGCAGGGTATGAAAGGACCTTGGCTTGCCACCAAGCAAATGAAATTTTTAAAATAAATCCACACCTCCCCTCCCACTCAAACCTCCCCCCCCTTTGAAGTACTATCAGAAAAGAAATCCTAACAAACTGCAGGAGAATAAAAAAGTATAAACTGCGTTGCTATCCCCACAAGACTGAATTATTATTATTTCCTAAAAATTCAATTGAATCAATTCTCTCCCTGCCTGTCAGACTAAAGAGAATGAAACAGTAGGGTGGCTAAATTTTTAAATAGTGGTTTTGAATGTTTACACCCAAGTTTTCTCTAGCAAAAAGTCCAGTACATTTGTAGCAGAATCAACTTCCCCCTTCTTCCTACCTCCCTGCCTGCAACTCATGCTAAGCGAGATGTTTAATGAGGGATCTCTAATTATTGTGATATTTGGTTCCTTTGCTGCTCTTGTTTTGTGCAATCCTTGCACCAGTACTGAGTGGTTATGATTGTAAGAAACTGTAACTACAAGATTGTAAGGAATGAGCTGTCTGTTTGAAATTAAACTTTGACTGAAGTTAATACACTTGAAACTAGTCTAGCACAGCAGCCAGCTACACACAGCCCTCTCCCACCTACATCCAAGCCCAGACTGCGACTCTTTTGGGAGTGCCTCGGTTTTTTATGCCCTCTTGCACATCCAGAATTGTCAGTCAAAATCTGGCCATGCAATTGGTGGAATGGCTCCAAAAATTTGCATGGTCCACTCCCACGGCCAGCCCATCATTGTGCAGGTGTAAAAAAATAAAAATAAAAATGAAATAAAATAAAATCAATGGAGACGTTTTGTTGCAAGAAAAACCCACTGCTGCTACTGAAAAAAATCAGGCAGTTTTAAAATAGCTATTTTCGCATGTTTTTGTGGTGCTTTGGTGTGTTTTTGGACCACGCGATTTCAAAATAAATATTGCGGTCGCCCCATTTTGGATCCCCCGCCAGCACCGCATGGCATGGCGAGTTGGCGAGACGACGAGGATGCGCAGCCCAGGAGAGGAGAGGGGGGAGGCCGGGGACCCCCCCCCCAGAAAACACCCCTCTGGTAGTGCCCTCAGGCAGGCATATTTTCGCCTGCTTTTTTGGCCGGGAATCGGGGTTTTTATTTATTTTTAAAACTTTTTTTCTGTGCCGCACCGCTTGGTGAGTTGGCGACTCGACGAGAATGCGCACTTTGCGCAGCCCAGGAGAGGAGAGGGGGGAGGCTGGGGACCCCCCCAGAAAACACCCCTCTGGTAGGTGCCCTCAGACAGGCATATTTTTGCCTGCTTTTTTGGCTGGGAATCGGGGTTTTTTATTTTTAAAACTTTTTTCCTGTGCCACTTGGCATCACGCGATCGCTGCGATGCCAGGAATGACAACAATAATTCAGACCCAATTTTTCTTTAGTCGGTTCGAGTTCGAGTTCTGGCGGAGTAATTGTCGTTACTGTTTCCGTTACGTAACGGAAACGAGAAACGGAAACGGAAACGAGAATTTCGCCAAGTCGTGCCCATGTCTTATAGTGATCAGAAACACAAGAGCGTGGATGACCTTGAACATGGCCTCTAGTGTCACAACCGTAGACATGATCTTTTCTCTACCCTTCATTGCTACCTTTCCTAGTCTCAGCCTTCTGATTTCTTGGCTGGAATCTCCATTGGTCTGTTTGTGGCTAAGATAGGATATCAACTGACTCTCTCTACCTCATACCTTAGCATAAAACCCAGCTCTATTACTATTTAAGTAGATTTTTTTTAAAAAAACTAATAATTAGGATTATGAATGATGATGATAATAAACTTAAAAGCTATTGTGGAAGTGACACTAACTAAGAGAAACTGTGTGACATAGACCATATGTAAGTGTTTTAATATAATTGCACCAAAGGTCAGCAACACTTATTTTCCTCAGGTGAGTAATGCAGTGTTAGGTAGAGATCTAATTTTAGAATAGGAAATGTGCTGTATGCAGAATTATTGACTCTGATAAAAGAGTTTTAGGAAGAAAATGCTGATCCTACACTGTTGTTCTTCAATAGATTTTTATTTTTCAAAGTACAGTATGTAGTCCCTCCTCCACAACTACCACCGTAGCTTTTATATATATAAATTCCAAAACCAGGTGAAACATGCGGTGAAGTGAGTTGGCTTTAACTCTTCCACACATATATGCAGGGAGAGGCACACACTGAGGCAGTGTTTCAAGGTTTTCA
Organism: Phrynocephalus forsythii; assembly: GCA_029282475.1. Lineage (NCBI taxonomy): Eukaryota > Metazoa > Chordata > Lepidosauria > Squamata > Agamidae > Phrynocephalus > Phrynocephalus forsythii. The sequence goes on along the minus strand of JAPFRF010000005.1, from coordinate 109,662,447 downwards.
CTCCGCAGGATGAAAACGCTTAAATGTCCATAGCTGTCCCCCTCAGCTTTTTCCTGTTTAACGTCTAAATGCATTTCATTGCCAGCCAGCCAGTTTTGCAGCCGTACAATAGCAAACAAAATTCTTCAGAAGCATCTTTAATTATTCATTTGTCTCTGTACTATTTTCGTGTTACTTCTCATAAATGTTAATCTTTATTATTGCCTTAGCGGGAGCCAAAGTAGAAAAGGAAAGAGGGAGGGAGGGAGGGAGGGAAGAAGAAAATAACCATAAAGAAATACCTGTTTTTAACATGACCTATCATCCTGACACGGATAAGTGTTGGTAGCTATTTGTTTTCCCATCTGCAGTTTTTTTATATGGTTTCTATCAAACTGAAAGGTATTTTTTTTAGTAGCTGCTTATTTTAAATGTACAAAACCCTTGTGTGTAATTCCATTAGCTGCCCTACAGCATTGCAATCTACAATTTCCCTGAGGCTGTTTTGAAATATTGATGAAATCCTTGCTACTGTGGCTTCCTCTGATACACTAAACAGTTGTCTGATGTTAGTTGAACTTGAATGGATCTGTTCAGAGCTATATCAGCAGTGACTTCAAAGGCTTGTAAGGCTGTTATGCGTGTGTTTTTTTTTTAACAAACTGAAGTTTCAAAGCATTACCATGTGGCACTTTAAAAATACCAAGTTCATATCAAGAAAACTATATAATGGCAGGAATCATTATTACACAAACACACACACATCTCCCTGTATTGACATGCAGATTAACATTTTTTTAAAATGGAAACCTTTTACATTTATAATTGGAGCTCAGTATTAGGACAGAAAATAAGTTTTGAACTGCACCTAAACAAAAGGATTGAATGTCACCAACTTCAATGGTTCTTTGTATATTAGATAGCTCCTTCTGTAGGCTTTCGTGGATAGAGAGTAAGGATATATCCAATATGTTCACATGTTCTTGTTCTCAACAGAAAAAAGTATGCTGACACATTAAGACAACCTGGTTTTTTTTTGGGGGGGGGGCTTGGGGACTTAAAACCATTTTTGCCTTATACACCAGAGCAAAAAGACCAATGACAGCATTCGCAATAATAAAATAAAATATAAAAGCTAGCGAATAAATGTGATGATTGGGACAAAATGCATATATTTTTGCAGGGTGGAAATCAATGATTTTTTAAAAGCGCTCAATTTTAAATCATGATTTAAGTTTTAAAAAATTATTTTTAAAATAATTAGTCATCAAAAAGTCAGTTTTTAAATTTAAATCACAATTTAATTTAGTTTGATTTAAATCAAACACACCCTGAAGTTTTGCATTTAATGCCTTGTATTTTTCAAATACAAGTTTTCCTTAGCAAAGCAGAGAGGGGTTGTGCAAAAACCACCTATGCCCATATTTTGTGGAGAGGGGGAGCCAAAAAAAGAACACAAAATCTGACTGAATCTCATCCAGAGAGGAGAAGGACATGTATCGTGTTTTGTCCTTGCGTTTGACGAGTAGCTAAAGAATGCAGTTGGTGGTGTGTAGCAACATTTAGATCACTCATGTAATAACTGTAGAAAGGCAGATCTTTAAAGGCAGGCACAGCCAACTTCAGAGGGGCCTGGAGGATAACTTTTCCAACCGCAATTTGCCAACAAATACAAAACTGACAAACATGTCCTCCCCCTCCCCCACCCCATCCCCGGATACACTGTTCTGCCAGGGTGCTGGGCTGAGGGTCTCCTTCTCTTTCAGAAAAGTAACAAAGGAATATGGGGTTCGCCTTTTGTCCAAGAGGAGGAGGAGGAGATGAAATAAGTCTGCTACAGCAAAAAAATAAAATAAAAATAAAAAAACCAACCTTTGTTGTCTATTAAAGACCAGCAAGTTTTATTTTGCAGAAGGTTTTCTGGGCTGCGACTCACTCTGTCTGAGGTGTCTGAAGATTGGTTTAGTGTTTTTCTGCAGCAGCAGCAATTTTTGGCATGTGACTAAAGTGTGTTTTGAAAATGTGTAACAAAATTGCTCTCTTTGTGACATTCTCTCTCTCTCTCTCTCTCTCTCTCTCTCTCTCTCTCTCTCTCTCTCTCACACACACACACACACACACACACACACACACACACACACACACACACACACACTTTTTGCCCCCCCCTCCCTGGTTTGGTATAAAGCATCCCCAGGCCATTTAATGCAGCACAGCTATTCAGTTCTAACTAAAGTTAAAACTCTACTAGCTCCATCATTCTGTATGAATCATGTAAGGATCTAGAGATAGGCTTGAACAGCTGTTTTGTTTTGTTTTGTTTTTAGGTGGGTGGGTCTCTCTCTCTCTCTCTCTCTCTCTCTCTCTCTCTCTCTCTCTCTGTGTGTGTGTGTGTGTGTGTGTGTGTGTGTGTGTGTGTGTGTGTGTGTGTGTGTGTGTGTTCAGCTGTTCCCAGCCATGCCTGTTCCCAGCCATGGCTCTCACTCAATGGCTCTCACTCAATGGCAATGCTCATCTCCTCTGCTCCACCTCCTCCAGGCACTGTTTCTCAGTGGGTGCCTGCCAGAGGTGGCAGGACTGGGAAGTAGACATGGGCATGACTTGACGAAATTGTCGTTTCCATTTTCGGATATCGTTTCTGTAAGCTGTCAGAACTCAAACTCGAACTGAAAAAAGAAAAATTGGGTCTGATTTGTCGTTGTTGTTCTTGGCATCACGCGGCGATCGCGCGATGCCAAGCGGCACAGAAAAAAAGTTTTAAAAATAAAAAAAACCCGATTCCCGGCCAAAAAAGCAGGCGAAAATATGCCTGCCTGAGGGCACCTACCAGAGGGGTGGTTTCTGGGGAGGGGGGTCCCCAGCCTTCCCCCCTCCTGTCCTGGGCTGCTGGTACCAGGCTGGGAGGGGGCATCCTCGGCATCTCCATTTGCCATGCGGTGCGGGGGGGATCCAAAATGGCGTCCACAACATTTTTTTTTGAAATCGTGGTCCAAAAAACCACCAAAGCACCACAGAAACATGCGAAAATTAGCTATTTTAAATGCTTGAATTTTTACAGTAGCAGCAGTGGGTTTTTTATAGCAGTAAAAGGTCGCACTGATTTTATTTTATTTTATTTTTATTTTTATTTTTTTACACCTGCGCAATGATGGGCTGGCCATGGGATGGGACCACGCAAACTTCTGGGATGTGCCAGTTGGGCATAAAAAGCCACTAACCCTAGCCCGAACCCGAACCCTAACCCTAACCCTAACCCATACGCCAGTACACTGTCCTTCTTAGTGGGTCAGAGAGGCACCCAGAGGTGCACCCCAGTAACTCACCCTAACCCTACCAGTAACCCTAAGCCTAGCCCTTGCACTAACCCCTAACCCCAAGCCAGATTTGTGTACTCGCATTGCACTACAGCAAGTACACTTCCCTTCTTAGTGAGTCACAGCGGGTGCCCGTAGGGGTCCTCTCTCACTTTGTTCCCCAGCCCAAGTGCACCGCAGGCACTGAGTCACAGAGGCACCCGAAAGAGAGGTGCCTCTGCCTGCTGCAACTGCAACTTAATTGTATGTATATCCAATTGGCTATGCATGCCATTTTGTAGCGGGCCAGAGGAGGCACCCACCCCAGAGAGGTGCCTCCAGGAGCCCGCTTTCACTTCATGGCAGGCCAGAGGAGGCACCCACCCCAGAGAGGTGCCTCCAGGAGCCTCCCCAAAACCAGTACTAACGACAGACGAAAAACCGACAAACGAAATGACAATTTTTTGGAAAATTTCGTGAAAAACGGAAACGAGCCGAAACGGGCCGGCTCCGACACACGACAACTCGAAATGTAATTTTTCCTGGTCGTGCCCATCTCTAATCACTATGTATGTATGTGAAAGCTGGACAGCTAAGAGAGCTGACATTTGTTTGAAATGGGATGCAGGAGAAGAGCTTTATAGATACACTGGACTGTCAGAAGGAAAAACAACTGAGTCCTAGATCAAATCAAACCTGAGCTTTCTCTGGAAGCAAAAATGATAAAACTGAGTTTTTCCAACTTTGGGCATATCATGAGAAAACAACATATTCTGGAAAAGGCAATAAGGCTGGCAAAGGCTGAAGGAAGCTGAACAAGAAGAAAACCAAATACGAGATTGATTCTCCAAGAAGCCACATAACTGGGTCTCTAAGAGCTGATTAGGTCTGTGGAGAAGAGGACATTCTGGCAATCTTTCGTTCACAGGATTGTCATAGATTGGACGTAACTTGGTGGCATACAACAGGGTCTGCACTACAATTTCCAAAAACTCTAATAAGCATCATCAAAGTGGACAGATATCAGAGTTGCACTCCATCTTTGTGTTTACTAAATCTGGTGCAATTTTTTTTCCAGGAAAAGAAAAGTCGTTCTTCTTTGTGACATCAAGTGTGTGTGCATGCACAGAGAAACACAAACAGAGACACACAGAAAGAGAGACTTGCAAAAACACAAAAGGCCAGGCTGGCCTAAATTAAACACAATAAAGGACATGCAAACAACTACCAACCAATAGGCTTTGTCATATTAAGGCTGCAGTTACTCCAGTTACTGAAGTATTGGATTTTGAGAAATAAGGTGCTGAAAATGTGCGAAAGCTCACTGAGACACTGTTTCCTCCACCTCACCATCTTTCAACATCTTTTTGGATCAAGGAAAGACAAAGCAAGTAAGAATCCACGTGGTCATGGCTGGTCTGAAACTCCAGGAGAACTCCTGAGTGGGGAAGACCAGTATAAATTAAACAGTTACTTGATAGGATAAGAAGATAATATATATTATTTACTTCTGGGTATATTTCCAATAGACGCTACTGTAGGTGTATCTCCACCCTAAAAACCTTGACAAAGTATTCAACAGAGCTTGGGAAAAGTTCATTTTTTGGCCCATGAATCAAGGACACTTTTCATTTTATTTTATTTTATTTGTTTTTATACTTATTGGCCGCCCAACTTTCCCACAGGGAACTCTGGGCAGTGTACAACAAATCCCTAAATAAACAATATGCCCCCAAACAAATAAAACTCAAACAAATAAAATCAGGTAAATAATAAAAACAGAACCACAACCAAAAAAGAACAAAAACAACTACGGCAAGAAAGGACTGGGACTGACAAACAAACAACTAACAACAAACCATTGTGCACTCAGCGACCACCAAAAACTTTTCCTGAAGAGCCAGGTCTTTAATGCCCTCCTGAAGGCCGGCAGAGAATCCGCCAGCCTGATCTCAATTTGGCAGTTAATTCCATAATGCCGGAGCAGTCACTGAGAAGGCCAAATTCTGATCGCTCGGGACGAAGCTGACCTCTGGGAGATCCAGTCTGCCAGATATTTGTCACTTCCCAAAAACTCTTTGGCCATGGTTAAGATAATCAATCATCAATGCTTGCACATTTTGCTTGGTTTTACTCCACATCTCCTTCCTATACCTAACCTATGTATAGAAGCAATGTTCCATGCATCCAATGCCAATTAAAACAAGCTAGTCTTTAATGTGCCACTGTTACATTTGTTCTTGTGGCAACAGAGACTAACAAGCCTTTCCTCCAGCCCAGAAAAGAAAGCGAGCAGAGGCAACTGTGGAAGTCAACATGCCATGATAAGCAAATCCATTCTTCCGTTGGCCCTGCAGTGAACATCCACAGCAAATGTCAGGAGAGTGTTCTATTGGTGTAAGCCACATCACTTCTTTTAAAGATGGCACTTGGAGAAGGGTCCTAGGTCATTTCAGAGCATAAGGTCAGAATGATCATAAGGCATCAGCCGGTTTTCATGAACAGGACCAGTTCCAAAATGTTTGTTACTTGAGGCAAACAATAAGATGGCACCCCAGTTGCCCGTTTTTGTGCAGAAGCCAATCCAAAAGGGCATTGACATTTACTTTATTACCAGAGAAAGGATAATGTCTTCCATGCCATACAATAAACCTTGTTCTCCAACATCTTACCATTGTTACTCAACCCTCAGCATCCTGCTGGCTCCTGAACCTTGTCTCACAATAGGGCTCACCCTGTTTTTCAGGAATTTGGATGCCATGGCATTTTAGACTTTAAAGTCAAGTGCCAGCACTCTTAATTAGATGTGGATGCAAACAACCCATCCTTGTTGTTGTTTTTTAAACTGGTGCTGGCTCAGTGGACTAAGGCTTCTGAAAACTGTCGGCTGCAAAGTCGGCAGATCAGCGGTTTGAATCCCGAGTGCTACGCAGCGGAGCAAGCTCCCGCTGATAACCCCAGCTCCTGCTAACCTAGAGTTAGAAAGCATGCAAATGCAAGTACAGTGGTGCCTTGTATAAAGGAATTAATTTGTTCCAAATGAAATTATGTTAAGCAAACATTCCTTTATACAAATTCCCATGAGAATGCATTGAAAATGGAGTGATCCCATTTTTATGTGGTACGGATTTCCCCCATAGGCAATTATGTTAAGCAAATTTCCCCTATCTCCGGAATTTTTATGTTGTACAAATTGTATGTTATACAAGCTCTTTGTTATACAAGGGTCCACAGTAGATAAATAGGTACCGCTGTAAAAAGTGGGAAGGTAAAACAGTGTTTCCTTGCAGCCATTCTGGCCACGTGGCCATGGACTTGCACAGCACTGGCTCTTCGGCTTGAATACAGAGATGACCACCTCCCCTAAGAGTCGGACATGACTAGCACGCATGTGCGGGTGGAACCTTTGCCTTTAATATGAAAAAACCTGGCTGAACCCCCTTGCCTGCTATCTTTATTTATTTATATTTATGTTTTTAATGGTTCCCTGCTCTTTACATAGGAACATACGGGAATGAGGACTTTCTCATTTCCTACTGAACATTACAGCTGGCAAATGCTGCCTTTTGACCATTAGGCTTCTACCATTATATGCATCTAGTTATCCAACCACGAAACCAGCATGAAGGTCATTAGGCTGCCCAAGGTTTTCCTTCAACTAACTCCTCAGATGTGTAAGCAATAAGCAGTTGTGAGAGATTGATATGATACTTGGTGAGTAATTTGGATGAACTATAACACCAGCTTGGTAAAGTATTATAATTTTAAATGTGTCCAGAAAATAATTGAAATTCTGGTTTAAGCTTCCTCCTTAATGCACAGCACTGGGCATATTTAACAGCTGACTAGTTTAGTGTGAGCATTGCTTTACAAATGAGGTCATATTGTTTTTAAGAAACAATATTGCTATCAAACACGTTTAAGGGAAAATGCGAGAGATTAGGGGAAGACTTTTTAACTTTTCTGTCTCTTTCTATCTCTGTTGACTGTGTGCAATTTAGGTTTTCGGGATTCTTTGAAGACAAACAGGGGAGGGTGCCAGCATTCAAGAAGGGCTAGGAATAATGAGCAACTGGCAGGCATATTCTCTCTTATTATTACTCTGTCAGAAAATCTTTGTTCTACATCACTCCATCTTTGAAACACCAGCCAGAGATGAGAAAAGGTCAGAAAACATTTCTTTCCAACATATAGTCTCTATGTCTACAGTGTCAGTCTTTCAGACACATGGAAGAGTGCTGTGCAACTTGTCTTATTCACATTATATGTGTTAATTTGCTTAACGTTCCTCAATTATTCCTGTTTTCATCTTTTGTCGATAGGACAACACCCTCCCACTCCCCACATCCTTGCCTTCTAGAAGAATAATTCTGTAATTCCTTGGCTGATTTACAACCTGTAGATTTACAACCACAAGCTGATGATTTTTTTTTTTTGCTTTAAAATGAACCTGGAAACTATAATAGCAATTCTAGGAAATCGGTCCAGCTTTAATGACTGTGTAATGTGGGAAAAAATAACTTGATGTGAATGAATGAATGAATGAATGAATGAATGAATGAATGATTTATTGATGTTTTGCCCACTACAGGGGGTTCTGCATGGCAGGGGGTTGAACTGGATGGCCTCTGAGGTCTCTTCCAACTCTATGATTCTATGATTCTATGGTCACTCAGCTTCCACCAGAATAAAACTTAAGTACAAATCAAGGTGTGCACATGAGCACAGTGTCATCTTAACAAACACAGTGCCCTGGGATTAACAAGTACAAATACAAATAGCACATTCACCAAACTGCTGGGTTAAAAACAAAGTACAAAATGATTTAAATGCACACACAATTTCAATTCAACAAAAGTCGTTTCAATTCACATGGGTATTCAGATACCCTCTCTTTAGCATGATGTCATCTTTCCTTCTTGAGCTAATGGCTGCTGAGAGATAACTCTGAGAAAAGAGATATTTTGAAAAGCCTAATATGACGGGCAAGCATCATACAGAAGCAGGTTCTAAGAACGGGCATGCCATACCAGCTTGCTTTTCAAGCTGCTGACAAGACTCGTGTGCCCTTTGGCAATGCAGTTTTGTAGCCAAAACTGCAACAACCAAACTTTTCCAGCACAATTGCAGGCCATCCGATTTGTGCATTTTAAAAAAAATCAGAAAAAAATGTGCATTTGTTCCTTTTTCTAAAGCATGAAAATTTATGTGGGGGAGATCACTTTCCCTAATAAAACACAGCCTAAATACAAGATGTATTTGTTTGTATGCAAGTTTTGAACCAAACATTTGGAAATCTGCACAATCCTGAACGAATATTCTTCACATTGGTACCTGAAGTATGAATTAGGGTGGGTACCAAAGAGGATGATGATCATCATTATCACCATTACATGCCATCAAGTAAGTTCTGACTTATGGCAACTGTTTTCCAGCACAATGGGGATTTGAACTCCCAAACTCTGGTTCCAAAGCAAATACTGAAGCTGCTACAATGCTTTATTGCCAGTAATAGCAACAGTCATTTGAATGTTGCAGAGCAGCTTTATCTGAAGACACTTTTTCAAAAGACCAACATGAAAACATATTGCATTCTGTCCCATTTCAAACTGACCCCAACTTTTGTTATTTAGTATTTTGTATCAAGGTATAAATTGCAGATGCTTTGGTGATCTCTCTCTCTCTCTCTCTCTCTCTCTCTGATAACTCAGCCAGGGGAAACAAATAAAAAGAATATTATCTTTGTAACAAGGGGAAAAAATCAATAACAAGAAAGGTCACTGAATGACAGAAGAGCAATCCAAAGCCAGCTGAATTCAATGGCTGATCACCCACTGCTTGTGGCCACCAAGAGACATTTCATTTGTGCATCTGCCCCCTTCGGTACCTTCCTGCTGTGGTTCCTCTGTTATCTACAGGTTTTTGTAAGGCACAAGTTCAATAGGTGGCATGCTCATGCCAGGGGGAAAACTGCATCCAACTTCTGTATGCATTCATCATTCAAAGGAAACCAAAGCCGAGTGTAGCCACACACTTATGTTGAACTTTAAAAAAAAGCCAACTTTAATAACCTCAGAACACCGCCTCAGAACAAAGAGAAAGTGAAGTCCCATGGCAGCAGATCCTAACAAAATAATGGGCACGAAGGGTGGGGCTATCTATCTATCTATCTATCTATCTATCTATCTATCTATCTATCTATCTATCTATCTATCTATCATCTATCTAAAGCTCAACTACAATCACTTCAAATAAGAAAAAGAGATGAGAAACAGCAAAAAAAGACCCAAGTGGCTACACAAAAAGCTCAGGGCTGGGGTGGGAGGACAAGAAAACAAAGACATGTACAGGAAGTGGAACGACAGAACTTCTATTTTTACTGAAGATGCCATGTAGATTACAATTACATGCGGTTTTTGTTATGGATAATGATCGTTGTTTTTCTCATATGTGATTACTTACTATATTTCTTATTATATAAATATACATTAATACCTTGGCTTACAGGCCTGCTGTAATTCATTCTGGAAACATGCATGTAAACCAAAACACTCTTATATCAAAGCAAATTCCCCCATAAGAAATAATGGAAATTCAGATGATTCGTTCTCGGGCCCCATACTGTACACACAAAATGCCAAAACTCACACAAGAAGTTGGCTAGAAGTCCAGGTCCACTTCTGGACTTCACTACTTTGCTGGGGAATCTGCTCTGCTTGGGACTAACAACTGGATTTTACACTGTATTTTTAATGTGAGAATAATAAAGTACAATTTGTAGCCCTATACACACTTGACTAGCTGCCCCATGACTAGAGTTGGTTTGAAAAATAAGAAAGAATGTTGAAAATAAATTTAAAAATATAAATATAAAGAAAAATAAAACCCTAACCTGCATGTTCCTGTCTGGCACAAGGGAGACCTCCGTTCCTCTCTCCTCCCTCTGCTTTGAAGGCTGACTGAGATTGGATGTTCCAGATAATCATCCACAATCCAGCATGGTGAGGGAGGAAAGAAGAACCACCATTGGCTCTCTTGTAGCCATGTGACCTGCTCCAGTATTTGTACATCAAGACATTGGTTGTTGATCAAGGCAAAATTTAGAAGAATGTTTGCTTGTCTTGCAAAATGCTCTTAAACCAAGTTATTCTTAAACCAAGGTATTACTGTAATGTTTTAGCTTTTTAATTTTAAACTAATATAAAAGCCTTGTGCTTTAATGTATATTGTATTGCATAGTATTATACCCTGTACCTTGCAAAGGCCTTTGTGCTAAACAATAAACTTGATGTGTATTGTGTGTGTGTGGAAAGATGGCCAGGCAATCAAGGAAGAGTACAGACAAACAGAAAGGAAATTCAGTGATGGCATTAGGAGAGCAAAAGCAGAGAATGAACTGAGATTAGCTACAGATACTAAAAGCAATTTAAAAACATATTTCAGATTTGTGTGAACAAAAGAGAAAGAAACAGTGGCATGGCTCCTCAATGGAAATGGAAAACTGTAACAGATGGCAAAGGAACAGGTATCTTAACTGTACTGGACTGTATATTATCCCTCATTACTGTAAGCCACCTTGGGTCCTTTTCCAAGGAGAAAGGTGGAGTAAAAATACTCAAAATGAAATAAATAAATAAATAAATTATTGGAACACTCACTTGCAGACCTATGTGGTACAGGTAACCTAATACAGGTATATGCTATCCACTTCATCTGGTGTTTGTAAGAATGAGAACACATATTGACATCACATACGCCCTGGCATGCATACAAGCCCTTGCAGTTAGAAGGAGATTCAGTTTTTTCTTTGGTAGACCAAGGCAGAGTGTCTAATCCATGAAATATGCCAGAGTGGGCGAATAATGCAGAACGTAATGAGGCTGCACATGCATTATCTGAAGCCAAAACAAACAAATCTGTGATTGATTGAGGGATGCTTGAGCAACATTCTCAATGTCTGAACACAAGAAGAAAACAGCAGAAACAGACTTTGTTTGAAGTTCTTTAAGGAAATATAAAATATATTAAGTGGAATCTATTCCTGTGAAACTGAAAGTCATGCAAATTTTCATCTATCATTAAATGTTCATTAAAGGATATCAGTGTTTCCTACTTCTTTTCTTCTCTCTCAGTTCTGCCCCTGCCATGCTATTGTGAATCTTGGCTTTCAAGCACTATGCCTTTTTGAAATGCACCCAGGATGTTGTTTATTAAGGCATCCTTATATATCTGTGATGGTATCATTTATAACCTGCAAAAGAGACCATGCCAGGTCAAGAGCAACAGTTTGAAGGACCCATTCATCAGGATTGAGGCAGGTGGCAGGGGTGGTATAAGAAATCACTCCTAAAGAGCATGAACTGAAATTGATGGAAGTATGAAAGTAATAAGAAAGTGATCAGTGAAAGTATAAACAACAGCCAATAAATCAAAGGAAGCCAACCTCGGAGAGGAAATGAAATAAATAAATAAATAAATAGCAAAGGATGCTCTTTCAATGAGGACTGAGGCTGCACATTCCACAGAGAGAGCTTTCACTTATTCTGCATATCATCTTTTGTTCATGAATTCTTGTTGTAATCCACAAGGAATGGCAAAATGACCAAGCACAAAACAATGCCAGAAGAATCCTGTAATGACATCGATCAAAATGATGGAATGTTCACTGGAGCAACTAGTAGCTGTAAAGAGAAGTCCAGAAAAGGGAAAAAAATGTGTGCTGGTGAAAGCAGTGCAATGCCCATGTAAGATGTCAAATGGGAAAAGACTCTATATAGGCCAGTATTGAAAAAACAACCTCATAGGACATGGTATCATCATCACATACTGTACAACTGACAGACCAGGTGCAATCTCATCCTATCATGCTGCACCTGAAATTTCCTGCTTAAATGTAGCACTTCACATCTATCCCTGTTGAAATTAAATTTGGTTTGGCCCACTTCTGCAAAGTGATGTGTCCTACCACTTAGCAATGATCTGTCCCTCACTATTAACAATTTGTGGTGAAGCAAAAATCAATAAGTCACTTTCCAAAGGTCTTCTTGAACAAAGGATGGACTTTGCCTAAGGCAGTGTTGGCGAACCTATGGCACGGGTGCCAAAGGTGGCACTCAGAGCCCTTTCTGTGGGCACCCAACATTGCCCCTTCACAGCCACCTGTATTCAGGTTAAATTACTGTATTGGCACTTTGCGAAAATTAGTGGGTTCTGAATTGCAGTTTGGACACTCGGTCTCTAAAAGGTTCGCCATCACTGACCTAAGGCAACTTCCTCTCAGTCCCATATTTCCCTGGGGCAAATTCTTGTCTCAATTCCTTTTCAGACATCACTCCCCTCATCTTATATTTCTGTGTCAGTAAGTAGAAAAGTTTTGGTCCAGATGTTGCTGTTTCCTGCTCCCCTATGTCTATCATCCTTGGGCCATAGTATGATACAGTTATCACAACATTCATAGCATGTGGGCATGATAAAAGACACCTGACTCCTCCCCTCCACATTTTGCATGGTGTCATTTTTGTGATTGGTATTTGATATGTGAACATTAATTTCATTTAGAGGTTTGACCATGCACTGAAGCAACTTCTATGGCTTCAGGGAAAATAGCGTAATAGGAAGAAATACTAATTTCCCTTAATTTCTGATTTGAACTTAAGAGAAGAGTACAGAAAGGTGGAAAAAAGGAGAGCTATAACAGCCAAGGAAATTCTTTGGGGTCATAAATCTAGAGCCATAAGAACTATGAAGGGAGTCTTTAAGGAGTGACTTGAGAAGAAAAGCAGATCCTTGTCCACATGGCACGAAGCCGAGAAATTTCATTTTCTGAGACTACGGTGGTTACTTCACGTCCGTTTTGTCTCTGCAAGTGTTGCGCTTTGGACCGGTACAAAATAATATTACTTCACATCCGTCACACAACAGCTGAAATTTGTCTTGACCACGCCCCCGGAGCAGGATCAGAGCATGACAATACTGTACCTGGTGCTGGGTTGGGGTAGTCTTTTGTCACGGTTTGTTCTGGTTCCTCTTCCGAGACAAGGGACCATGTGGTAACAACTATCACGCAACAACCAGCGTCCACCTAGTGGTCAGCGGCTGAAGTGGTATTCGACATTAGTTTCCCTATGGAAACACCATGCAGCGCAAATGTTTATTAAAGAAAGTACTGAAAATTCTGTAGTTATGACGTATAAATCCTGGAAGACCAATAAAATGAAATATTGAAAAAGTTTTATTTATGATATTTTAAAAAAGGGTTAAGAAAGCAAGATAAATTCAGAATTAGTCACGGAACAAGACCGTGAAGTAACAGCTGTCACGAGACAAGTTATCACTACCATGAGAAAATGGAAACAGGGTCTAAACAGGGACAAAGCCACGTGATTGCAACCAACGCTGTCATGGTACAAAACTAGTCGTGGAACAAGGAAGGATGTGAAGTAACCACCTCCATCTCCCAGGATAACACAACCAGCATGAGATTCTGAGACTTGTTATCCAGACATGATGTTTCCAAGCTTTTATAAGATCCCTCTCTGATCATAGCTTAATCCTGTCTATTCCATTTCACCTTAAGGTGTGACCAGATGGTGACACAGGTCATGAGTTGGGCCACTCAACACATGGTCTAATTTGAGCTATTTTCTGGTGATAACACAATGTACACCCAATCCTGAACCTTGCTTTATGCCCCGCCTGAACCTTTCTGGGTTCTCTCTTTTTCCCAATTGCTGGGATGGAGGGATAAGAACTGGATTGCATGTGTATGGAAAGGTCACATTGAAAGAGATCATACCTCACACAATCCAAGATGACCCAGCTTCACCGTCAGATTGCACCCTTACATTCAAGATCTGGAAATGCATGAATTGTTACTCTGGGCTGCTTGATTTATGGTGAATCCGAAATGTGGTGGTATTCATGACAAGTGGATTATTGGAGAATTGTAAATATGGGGCGGGGGCCTCTACCCTGTTAAAAAAAGGGGGGGGAGTGAAAAGCTTCCAAAAAGTGTCTAGGAAGAGGTAGCTCATAACCTGAAGCAATACCACTATGTGTGGCACTGAAGCATGCCAAACATTGTAGACTGAAACAAGCTGAACCTCAGCCAACCTTAAACCGTACCTCCCCCTTCATCCCAGTCTCTAGCTCATAACAAATCAAATGATGTATTTAAAGGTAATCACTACCATAGCTGCTGATGATCCACAAGTAGGTAATGGGAACTTAGAGGGAATGAAGGCTCTGTTTCTAGAACTGAAGGTTTCTTTTGTATTTTATTTCAATGTCAGCTTGGAGCCCCATCCTTTAAAAGCTTGAAACTTGGAAGAAAATACGATGGACTCTGTTTATTATTTCAGTTGATTCACTAAGTGCAGGAAAATCCCTGGAAGATTTTTGCAAAGTATGATGGATTGGAAGACCGTAGAATTAAAATATAGGCATTTCCCACCAACACAAAGCCAAAAGAAGCTAGTAAGACCAAAAATGAAGGGGGGAAGAGCCAGAAGTGGCATTAACAGCCACATCATCAATTCTCAAAAGGAACCGAAGACCTTCTGCAGTTTTAAAATTAAGACACCACACTGTCTTCTGTATGCAAAAGAAGAAATTGTAATTAAAGACACCATGAGTTTGGATAAATGGAGGTATCAAGCAGTGTCAAGTGACTTTCCTTCCTCAAAGAGACAAGGGCGTTTGATATAAGCCTCCCTTTGCTTGTTTTACCCTTTACAGTAATACCTTGGTTTACGAGTATAATCTGTTCTGGAAACATGCTTGTAAACCAAAACATTCTTACATCAAAGCAAATTTCCCCATAAGAAATAATGGAAACTCAGATTATTTGTTCTGGAGTATCATAGACCACATATGTACACACAAAATGTCAAAAACTCACACAAGAAGTTGGCTAGAAGTCCAGGTCCACACCATGCTTTAGGTACCTGACTGTGGAATCTGTTCTGCCTGGGACTAACAACTGGATTTTATTCCATGTTTTTAATGTGACAATAATAAAATGCAGTTTGTAGCCCTATGCACACTTTACTAGCTGACCAATGACTAGAACTGGTTTGAAAAATAAGAAAGGGTATTGAAAATAAGTGAAAAAAATATAAATAGAAAGAAAAATAAAACCCTAACTTGCACTCCCTTTTGAAAATGTTCCTGGCTGGTGCAAGGAAGACCTCTATTTCTCTCTCCTCCCTCTGCTTTGGAGGCTGTCTGAAACTGAAAGTTCCAGACAATCATGCAAAATCCACCAGGGGGAGGGAGGGAGAGAGAGCCACTGTTGGCTCACTTGCAGTCTTGTGACCTGCTCCAGTGCTTATATTGCAAGACATTGTTTGTTGATCAAGGCAAAATTTAGAAAAAAAATTCTCTTGCAAAATGCTCTCTTAGACTAAATTACTCTTAAACCAAGGTATTACTGTAGCATGAAACCAAGTGGCGCAGCATCTTTTCATGGCCTGGAATTTGGCTTCCGGACAAACAGCTTAAAAGTAGAACCTGCACAGTTCTCCTGATTACCACCCCACCCTCAAAGATACCTATGGGAATTTCCTTTCTGGGGCTCACAGCACTGGGACTATGGTAAGGGAAGACACATGCACCATAGTCTCACTAAAAATTTTCTCAGTTGCTAATCATTATTTTAAAAATAATCACTAAAGGCAATGCACTTATTATCAAATTTGGTTTGGGCCTGAGATGAGTATTCACTGCCGAAAAGAGAACATCACAATAATAAGGAAACTAAGTATGAAAGTATGCTCATTTAAGCTGGGAAGGGAGATATGAATTATATTGGGCTCAAATGTTGGGGGAAAACTGTGATTGAAGCGGTAACACAACAGGAGACAAGCAATATGTTTGTTTTATGTAATTTATTGTAGAAAATAAATAAAAATGTAAAAAAGGACATCACAGGAATTTCAAACAGGTTTTCTTTCATGCCAGTTCACTTGTATTTACAGTTCCTACTGGCAACCCAAAACTTACAAACATTCTCAGTTATGAGAACAATGCCACATCAGTTAAGGCTAGAATAGAAAAATCAGCTGAGTCCCCCACATGTAGACTCTGCAAAGAGGCAGATGAAACTATCAACCATATATTGAGCTGTTGCAAGAAAATTGCTCAAACTGATTACAAACAGCATCACAATGTAGTAGCTCAAATGCTCCACTGGAATTTGTGTCAGAACTATCATCTGCCCGTAGTAAAGAACTGGTGGGGTCATAAGCCTGAAAAAGTGACTGAAAATGAGCATGCAAAATTACTTTGGGACTTCCAAATACAGACAGACAGGGTTTTGGAGCATAATACCACGGATATTGTGATTGTGGAGAAGAAAAAAGTGTGGATCATTGATGATGCTATACAAGGTGATAGTAGAGTCACCAAGAAACAACTTGAAAAAATTGCCCAATATCAGGATCTGAAAATTGAACTGCCCCGGAAAACGAATTTTTCGGATAATGACTTCAAATTTCCGGGTATAGGACTGCCTCGGATAACGAATTTTCCCTATGGGCTGCCTCGGATAACGAATTTCCAGCATGCATGAGTAAAAAAGAGTTATCCCAGGTGGCATTGCATCTGTACCTTTAAAGTGCATTTTATAAAGAGTTTTGAGCAAAAAACCAGGTGTCTGTGCCTTTTTCCTAGGCTCCGGAATGGATTAATAGGTTTCCCATTCATTCTTATGGGAAACTGCGTTTCAGATAACGACGTGTTTCGGATAATGAATTAAAGTCGTTATCCGAGGTACCACTGTACAAGCAAATATAAGCAGGCACTGAATCCTTGTTGACCGCCATGTTTCACATGTTTCATTAGGTTATGAGCCACCCCAACTAATACTGCTTATGAGAAACCAGGTGGCCGCTAGCCCTGCCCCTTGTCATCTGCACATACAATGCCAGTATCAGCACAGAGTGTTCCACGGCGTGTAGAGCTGAGTGAAGGAGATGTTTGTGCTACAAATATGGATGCTGAGGGCATGTAGTTAGCAGCACATGCTGCATCAGGGGCAGGGTGTTCATTGGAAGCCCACCCAGAGGTTCTTTTGAAGTCTTCTTTCAGTGACTGACACTGAGAAAAGACTACCAAGTATTGCATATCTGCCAGTGACTGACTGTATGTGGGATGGTAAAAACAGCTGTGAACAGCTGCATCTCTCCTGATTTCAGTGCAGCTCTACCAGTTTGCCACATGGGATACTCAGGGCAATATTTGTGCAGCAGCTAAGTAAGCCTGCTGGATATAGCTCAGTGGTTTAGGTATCTGGCTCTGTACCCAGATGTTGGGAGTTTGACACACACCCATGTGCCTCCTTGGGAGGAGCTGGGCGAGATGAGCCATAAGTAAGTTAAAATTTCAGATTATTTAGGTACATATACACCAGGCCTGCCCAACAGGTAGAACGCAGGCTACTGGTAGCCCGTGAAGGGTTCAAAAGTAGCTCGCCAGCCATCAATAAAAAAGTGAGGGGATAAGTTCTCCACCCCTCCCTCCCCATCCCAAGGACCACCACTGCCCCAGCAAAGTTCTGGGTCTGCCAGCCCACTGTCTCAGCTAAGCGGGGCAGTTCAAGGGCCATGACACATTGAAATCTGTTCCCTCCAGAACAGATTAATTGGTTTTCAATGCATTCCTATGGGAAACCACTGCTCTCCTTCCAAAAGCTTTTACTTATGAGCATGTGCTTGGAATGGATAAAATTTGTAAGTAGAGGTTTTAGTGTAGTAGCCCTCAGGCACTGTGGGCCAGAAAAAGTAGATGTTGGCCTGTTCAAAGTTGAACAGCCCTGATATACACAATGCCAAGCTTTTCCATAAGTTTTTGAATGATGCCTCTTTTTGGTAATGCAATGAGGCCTGTTAACCTTGAGGCAGCCCATGGTTTCAGCAGGTCTTAACCTGGCCTTGGCAGTCATACTCTGGAAGGAGTTCATTTTATCCTCACAACAGCGGCATGAGGTAGGGCAGGTAAGGGAGATTTATTGTCATTTACTGTGAGCTTCATAGTCATGCAGTGCTCTGACGCGGGGGTTTCTCGGGTTTACATCCAACTTCTCATCTGTTGCGCAGCTCTCTCGCCTACTAACTCTATCATAATTACCCCGGCTCACACAAACCTTTATGTTCTTCAAGTCATTATGGACTTCTTCCACTCCATATACTTTCACATTGAGTCAGCTGGCACACATTTTTGGCACTCGGCTTCGCTCTCTTTTGCCCCTCTCTCTTTACTTTGTAAATCTTTGGCACTTAATGTGACTCGCATTAGTTGGAGGCATTGGGCCATATGCCACCGTCATTCTGTCACCAGCACCGAGCGTGAGTAAAACCAGAGCAAAATCCACACCGGAGCTCCTTCCGTGACATTCCTTCCATGGCAGCAAATGCAACGCGATAGCCTCTTTCTAACTCTTTCATGGTCACTAGCCAAAACAAAATGAGCAGGCGACTATGGCCACTGGTCTCCTTGCTGCCATATGGTAGATGTATGTCAACCCATATGCTCTTTTACACCTCACTCACCTCTGCAAAATCTCCTGCCCCACCCCAATGGAGGGGGGACATGCACAAGGCAGCCAAAAATATCTCCAGTTCCTTCAGAGATGCCAAGCAGCCAAAGATACTCTCACCTCTGAGGTACCACCTGCTCTCCTTCCTTCTGTGAATAATCACACTTTATTTTTCTTTCCCTTTGACACTGGATAAAACTGCCGGTTTTATAAGAAAGAGCCAATTAAAGGTCAAAAATTCACATTCAAACCCCCCACCCCCATATGTTCCACCCTGTATAAATGTGCTTCTGTCAAAGAAAAGCAATCATGCCTAAAAATGCACTTTACAGGGACTGAGAGAAGAAGAGGAGACAGGATCTGTTTCTTGACTTAAACGATGTAACATTTATATATATAATATTATATATTGTATATATAAACAAAACCCAACAACTTTTGTTTCCTAATGAGGGAGCCACTGAAGAGGGGAGAAATGAATTATATGCTTGATGTAGACTGAAGGATTGGAAAATTAAGACCATTTCCCATGGTGTGAATGCACTGATTTCAGTTTGTGAGAGTAAATTAAACCTTTGGGAGAATTTGTCTTCCATTAAATTGAACAGCTAAACAGACACAGAAGATTTTAATGTCACCACCAAGAAGCCCCAAAGGTTACACATAGAAAACAACAACATCCAAAATGTATGGGGCTCCCCTCCCCCAGAGGACATTTCTTTTCAGCCTTGACAAAGATAAAAACAAAGCAACAAGAAGGACTGAAAATGTATTGAGGGAAGACTGAGGCAAGTCTTGAAGGATCATAATTCCATTGCTATACCATATGCTATTAATGTCTGTCAACACTGTTTAACCAGCAACTGCTGACAGAACCATATTTGCTATCTAAATACATCATAAATAAATCAGTAATGAACTGCGTTAGTAAACCTTCTGCACTGATTGGAAATACAGATCGAGTAAACAAACTCAGTGAAGGGTGCTTTGCAACACGGGAAAGATCTACAACGATTAAACGTACATGTTAAAGACACCCACAACTCTTTCTTTCCTGCGTGGTAAAATATGGGTGGGTGAGGAAATATCTTGATGGCAAAAGCATTTAATTGGTGGTAGAAAAATGTATCTGATACATGTGACAGTGAGATATTCACTGGGATCAGTCACAGGTGTGCTAATGAGACAAGAGTCTATTATTTAACCTCTACAAGATGTGTATCCTTGAAACAGACTGGAGGATGTCATCTTTACTGAAAGAACAAACTAACCCCAAACACTCTGGAAATACATTCTAGGTCCAGTGTGTGCGTTCAAGGAAAGGGTGGGCAGAGCACAAGCATAAGTTTAAAGGGCAACTTATGTGTTCCACATTGCAATTCTGGAGCAAAAGAATACGGAGGTGTATTTATTTATTTATTTAACCCCCTATCTATTGGCATAGGCCAGTGTTGGGGAACCTATGGCATGGGTGCCAAAGGTGGCACTCGGAGCCCTTTCTGTGTGGACAACCGATATCGCCCCTTCACAGCCACCCCTATTCAGGTTAAATTGCTGTATTAGCACTTTGGGAAAAAAATTAGTGGGTTTTGAATCACAGTTTGGGCACTCGGTCTCTCAAAGGTTTGTCATCACTGGCATAGGCAGTTGTGTCTTCCAGTGGGAGGAAACAGTGAGGGGAATAAAGGAGGTTGCCTCTGCCACCTGCCTGTATCTGCTTTCTGCTGCATCTACCTCACTTTAGTCATTCTATGACTGGAATAACTGACTTGTAAATCTGGAGTGGACTCTAAGGACCATCTAAGCCAGTGGTAGCCAATATTGAGTGCCCAGATGTTCTTGGACTGCAAGTCCTAGAAATTCTGGCCAACTCAGCTAGTAGTGAAGACCTCTAGGAGTTTTAGACCATGAACACCTGGGGACCCAAGGATGGGAACCACTGATCTAGGGCAGACTCTGGTGAACACAGGGAATCTACAGTTAAAGCATTCCAGAAATAAAAAAAGACATCTAACTTCTGTGTAAAATTATGCATTTAAGGAAGGTCAACCACTCCCTAAGCCAGGGGTGGGCAACTGTTGGCCCTCCAGATGTTTTGGACCACAACTCCCACAGTCCTTTGTCATCTAGGCTCGGAATTCTGGGATGTGGTCCAAAACATCTGGAGGGCTGACAGTTGCCCATCCCTGCCCTAAAGTAATCCATTCCACTGTCTCATGGCTCTCATCATTTGCACGCCCTTCCCCTCATTCATTTGGAAGCTCCTTTCTTGTAATTTGAACCCACTGCCTCAGCTCTGCCTCTGGAAGATGCTTGCTCCAGGTGCCCTGTGGCAGCCCTTCAAATATCTGAAGATGTCTCTCACATCACATTTTGGTCTTTTCTTCTCCAGACTCAACATACCCATAACTGGTTTCATAAGAACACTAGTGTTCTCTATGTTGCTTTTCACCCCTCATAATGGATTTTTCTTTTCTTCTTGCATATTCTTTGTAGCTCTAATGTTACCTTTTTTCAATGTTTTAAGATGCCTTTTCAAATTCCCTGTTCTTAACTTGAATATGTCTTAAATGTCCTGGGTAGAGATGGGCACGAAACGAGCGATTTTTCGTTTTTGTTTTTGTTTTTTTGTTTTGTTACGCAATGAAAATGAAACAAAATTTTTTAAAAAAACAAAACGAAAACGAAACGACCAAATTTGCCATGTTTTTCATTTTCGTTGCAGCAGATGCATTGAACTAAAAAGAATGCTAACGAAACAGCAATTTTTGTTTTTGTTTTTGTTTTTTCGTTTCGTTACCTAATGAAACGAAAATGAAATTTTTTGCAAAAAACGTCACAAAACGAAAACGAACCGAAACGGACCCCTAAACGACCAAACAACAAACGAAACACCTTTTTTTTGAGTCGTGCCCATCTCTAGTCCTGGGCTGTATATTGTCCCTCATTATTGTAGGCCACCTTGGGTCCTTTTCCAAGGAGAAAGGTGGGGTAAAAATATTACAAATAAATAAATAAATAAATCTTTCAACCAATCTTTGTATGACTTGGTTTAATGGCAGGACTAGCCCCACAACTTACAAAAATTACTTTTTGGATACCCTTTGTGGCAGTGGAATATGCTGCCACAAAGGGTGGTGGAGTCTCCTTCTTTGGAGGTTTTTAAGCAGAGGCTGGATGGCCATCTGTCGAAAATATTGTGATGGGCTTCCTGCATGGCAGGGGGCTGGACTAGATGGCCCTTGAGGTCTCTTCCAACTCTATGAATCTATGATTCTATGATCCCCTATAGTAGCTGGGGGATTCTGGGAAACTAGCCTACATTTCCAAGCCTTGCTTATGATTATCAGAGGCATGGAGAATTACAAGGAGTACTACTTTCATGTTTATTCCCTGGGTCTTTGTGGAAAATAGGTGTACCTGGGTCTTTCCTGGCATGATACTGCAACTTTCCCACTGCAGCCCTCTTGAGCCACACTATCTCAAGTTAGGTTTCATGAGCCCCATAGCCTCCTCTTCCTCACTTCCTACTGCCTTGAAGTACATGCCCTTGGGTCTAAAGTTCCTAGCTGGAATGAGTAATGATGGGACAGGCTGCTGACTGCATTATACCTTGATTGATGATTCTGCAGTACAGTTTCCACATGGCTTTGATGCTAAAGCAAGTGATGCTAGTTTGAGCAGGACTCGCTTTGGCAGGCTGACTTCCTCCAGACCCATTTTCTTACAGAGAAACTAGCTTGGGGTGGAGGTCCTTGAGAACACTGCTAATACCAACAGTATATAGAGGAACGGAATATGTAGGCATTAAAGTCTTCAAGGTCAACCCTTCCTCCCGCCCCCAAACATGCATGGATCGGTGACTCTCTTTAGTGAGAAGAAATTGCAAGGACTAAATGCCATTTATTCAATAAGAGAAAGAAAGCTTTAAAAGTCATATAGCACGCTCCACTTGCACAGGGTGCATCAATTCAAACTCGTTTTGTCCAACATGAGAGATGGATAGTCGAAGGAATAGCTTGGCGGCTTAGCTTTACAGCTTGCAGCGTGTTATTTCAGGGCTGTTACCCTGAGGTAACAGCTCCTCTTTGCACACAATGGATGCAGTGGTATTTTAGCTACACTTCCCCCAACTTGGTGACTTGGCCTGTGTCAGTGGGTGGGTTAACCTATAACTCACACCCTCCTGGATCCCGGATTCAAATGCATGATGTTCACACACCCGTTCCCATGCAGCTGGGAGAAAGCCCAAATTAAGGGGGAACTGTCTGCTTCACTGATCCACCAGAAGGAGTTGGGGGGAAAAGGATTGGAGGTGACACCACTGTCAGAGCATTGTTTTTGGATGTTCAGGAGCTCAAAGGGGGACAGGTATGAACGACAACCAGGATTTTTGCTGCTTCCTTGACTTTTGACACCCAAGCGTGGCTTTCTGAAACCAGAGCCAGCCAAGACTACTCAGAGCACAATAATCCTCCTAAACTACATGGCCTTAAATTAAAAGTGACCCTGCTCTAGCACTGTATTTGAAAAATACAGGTCTAAGCTGTTGAACTCATACATATGCTTTTTTTACAAGTCCAAATTAAAGGTGATTGCCTCAGTGTGTCAATTAGGCGACACCACTTTATATTGGAGGAATATACCTTAATTAAGATCTTGTGGAGATGACGGGCTATAATTTATTCCCAATCTTATTTTAGTACCACAGTAATTTCCTCCACCCCCATTCCCAACTGGCTAGAGGAATTTAGGATGGAATAAAACGGGCATTAATTTATAACTGTACCTGAGATGGACGATATTTAAGAAAAAATGAGAGTGATCTCACACAAGGACAATTAAAGTAGTTCTCTATGTCTTCTATTAATCCCTTTAGATGCATAACTCTTTATTCCGTTTCTGTTCACATTAGAGAGAAAATATCTCCTCTCCCTCCCTCCCTCCCTCCCTTACCACCACCATCTTTTATAAGCTATTTTTATTCACTAGGTTCACAGAGGGCTGGTAGGTGGAGCCCTCTGTTTAAGAAACTAGTCCTTTTACACAAAGGGTTATATGCTTTGAATCTGTGATATCACCCATTTATTCTGCCCTAGTCAGCAGGGCAGCCTATCTGCGCTCAGCAGAAAAAAAATAAGAGAGAGAATAGAATAAATCATTTTGAATGAGTGTGTTAATCTGTTGACCCTGCATTTGCAAGTCACCTGGAGTTAGGTGCCTAAATGCTAAAATATAGGAGAAGCCAAACACGATGGGTGGGTCTACTGGCAGAGCAAAGAGGATTCAATATGATCTCGCTGAGTGATATATAAATATAGATTATGAAGATCTCGCTCTCTCTTTCTCTTTTGACAAAAAGCAAAAGGTAGATGCAAAAAGAATACACAATCAGGCCCGTCTCCCCGAGGTTCCATTTGTTCCCCTGACAAGCCACAGAGATGGGTGGAAAAGGATTGCCAGGGAGCTATATGAAAAATTACATGGAAAAAAGAAACCGAGGCAAAACATGACCATACAGAAAATGGTCACAAATTGCAGGTGGAATCACAAAAGACCCAGTGGTTTTCACCTATAACTATAGACAGCTGAGACATACATTCCTAGGCTTTACCTCCTCTGACCCGGAACCCCCTGCCTCTTAATCTTAAATGTGTGCAGGAGTGGAAGGGGGGGTCTATGATTTCTAAGGGGTAAAGGGAATTACATATTCAGCGGATAGCCGCTACATCTTCGCAACATGCTAATCTCCAGAGGACATCAAGACAGGGAAGATCACCACCATTCCAACCTGAACGCACCAATCTTAGTGGATATCATACACTAAGCAGGGTTGGTCCTGTTTAATATTTGGAGGAGACACCCCTACAGAATACCAAGGATGTTCAGATAGAGCTGGGATAGGAAAGAATCCTTCCTGAAACCCCTGAAGTGCTGCTGCAGTCAATACTGGAATAAATGGACTTAAGGCACCTTCCTATTTTCCCCTATAGGATTCTAGGGCCCAGAGGCCAGCATTATGGAAGCTGAGGAGGCTAGTTTTTCCTAGCCTAGTATAATGTTCTAAACTCTGAATATAGGACTGAAGCCTTGGTTATCTTTTTTTATAAGGGTTTTTCTGCATCCTCTCTTTAGAGGACCGCCCAGAGATTAAATTTATATATTTATACCGCCCAGATGGGTGGTATAAAATCCAATAAATAAATAAATAAATAAATACCCTTTATGGACTAAAATGTGCATTTACCCAACCTTTTCTATCCCAAATCTTGATACCAGCCCACATGAATCAAAGACTGAGATCACACACTCAGATTTAGATTAGACACACTTTAGATTGTAATTAACATTGTCTTTTGTATTTCGCAACTTTAAATTAATTTATATATTGTTTTGTGTTCTTTATGTTTGGTTATTGTTGTTAGCTTATAAATTTATACACTCTTTATTACTGTAAACCATCCAGAGTAGCCTTCGGGCTAGATGGTGCTGTTTAGGCTGGTTACGGCCCCATCCCTCTGCAGAGGCGGGGGACCGTATTCCATACTCTGCCCCCAGAGGCTAATGGATCCAGATGGTTTCCTGAGGGCTTTGGGGGATTTTCCAGCTGCAACACAGCCAACTCATCCATGGCCCTGGTTGACCTCTGGAATGGCAAAATGGCAAGGGCAGTGGCTGAGATTGCGCCTGAGCGCCCCCTGCCTTGTCGCAGACTCAGAGTGGCTCCTTGGTTTACCGAGGAGCGCGACTGGTGAAGCGGCAGGGCAGATGTCTAGAGCAATGATTGTGGAAAACTTGTGATGAATCTAACCGAGCACAGTGTAGAGTTCATTACAGAGGCTATTCCGTGGCCGTGGTAGCAGCAAATACATCTTTCTTCTCTGCTACTATTGCATCTGCTGGGAACCAACTGGTGGGATTGTTTTGTGTGGTGCGGGGCCTATTCCATCCAGCCCTCCCAGTGGATCGAGAAGCACACATGGTCTCCCACTGTACTGAGTTCATCAAACACTTCGGTGATAAAATCGATCGGATTTGCCATGACTTGGATGCCACGTTGCCATTTATGTCTGTTGATGTCCGCCTGGCAACTGTCCAGTTTTGTGGGATTCTTTTCATCTTGTACAGCCTGAGGATGTGGACAGGATTCTTTGGAGTGTGAGGCTGTCTGCCTGCCGGCTGGACCTTTACCCAGCCTTGCTTATTAGAGCTTCTCAGGCGGGACTGGCTGAGTGGACAGGGAGGGTGATTAATTCCTCCTTGATGGAGGTTCTCCCACCTGCTTTGAAGCAAGCAGTGGTTCGACTCTTCCTAAAAAAGCCCTCCCTGGATCCCACAGTATTAGATAATTATTGGCCAGTCTCTAACATCCCGTTTTTGGGCAAGGTGATTGAGACGGTGGTGGCATCTCAACTCCAAGGGGGTTTGCATGAAGTGGATTATCTTGATCATTTTCAATCAGGATTCAGACCAGGCTATGGGACAGAAACCATCTTGGAATATGACACCCAAAGTCATTTCTGCACTTCAAACGGGTGTCTTCCCCTCTCCCTTTGTTCTGAAGTGACAATCACTAGTGCTTCTCTCTGCCAAGAAAAAGGAGAACATGTCCCAAAAAAGGAGAAAGGAACAGTCAAAACCAAATGGGGAAAAATGTTGACCTACAGTGCAGGAGAAGCAGGTAGCCAACTGGCCTAAGGTGTCTATGGCTTTTCAGGCTGGGCCATCTCCCACACTGCTTACTCATTTCATTTTTCTTGCTGTCTTCCTGTCCACAAAAAGAAAAGGCAACAAAGAGAGGATGAAAGAACTGCTAATTTATAAGGCCTGAAATAGCAGATGCTAATGGCTTTTGCACTAGTCCTGTAGCTACCGCAAGGTCAGTCAGAGAACTAGCCTGCCTTTGATTTTAAAACACAACTTCATTTTTTCACATCTGTAATTGACATTTATTCAAAACATACACCCAAGAGGAGTTTGCAAGAGAAAGCCAAAAGAGTGACAGTGTCATGCATTTTGTGGCTCAATTCTGTCCTGATCAATCATTATCTCAGCTTTGCCAATGCTAGAAGATACGGGGAAACGTCTTTTAAACATTGTATTAAAATACAGACATGTACTCGTGTTAGCTTTCTTCCTGATCTTTTGCCCTATTCTTTTATCTTATTAGAAGGTAAGGTGGCAAGCATAGATTTATTTATTTATTTATTTATTTATTTATTTATTTATTTATTTATTTGACATATACCACACCATCCAGCAACAAGGCCACTCTGGGCAGTGTACAGCTAATTCAGCAAAGAAAACAAGAACAGTGCACAATATGTAAATACAGCTAATAAACAAAATGAATATAACTAAATCAACAATGAAATCATAACAATCACTCAAAAATGGAGGAATAACTAAAAACAAAAAGGGAAGATTAGGATCAGCGAATCAAGAAAAAAATGATTAATGAGGCACTTATGATACACTGAACACAACTAAAAAGACAATGTAATCATATGTGGCTCACATCTGCTTAGAAATAAATAGAAATAAATGATACTGAATTTGGTGGAAATTTATTTTTTGGACGGTAATTATTTGGGTCCTCTTTCCCCCCTTTTGAAGATGGGGACATTAGCCCTCCTCCAATCGATGGGGACTTCCCCTGTTCTCCAGGACTTCTCAAAGATTATTGCCAATGGTTCTGAAATTAATTCTGCCAGTTCTTTTAATATCCTTGTGTGTAATTCATCTGGCCCAGGAGACTTAAATTCATTTAATGTTTCCAGGTGTTCCTGTACCAGCTCTCTACCTATTCTATGTTGCAATTCCCATCCTACCTCATCTAGTCTTTGTCCCAGCGGATCTCTTTCTTCCTTTTTGGAGAAAACGGAGGCAAAGAAGGTGTTGAGTAGTTCTGCTTTTCCTTGTCTCCTGTTAGTAACTGGTTATCCTCTCCACGCAGAGAGCCTATTGTGTCCTTATTTTTCCTTTTACTGCGGACATAACTAAAGAAACCCTTTTTACTATCTTTAACCTCTCTGGCAAGTCTAAGTTCATTTTGCACTTTAGCTTTTTTTACCATCCCCCTGCATATATTAGCTGTTTGCTTATATTCCTCTTTGGTGCATTTCCCATTTTTCCATTCCTTGTACTTGTTTTTCTTTATAGTTAGCTGAGTTGAAAGTTCTTTAGTAAACCATTGCGGTTTCTTTAGACTTCTGCCATTTTTTCTTCTTGTTGGAACAGTTTTATATTGTGCCTTTAATATCTCGCTTTTAAGAAACTCCCATCCATCTTGGACTCCCTTCTCTTTCAGTGTTTCAGTCCATGGAATCACAGCCAATAATTCCCTAAGTTTACAAAAATTGGCTTTCTTAAAGTCCAGAATTCTTGTCTGACTATGCTTAGCTTCACCTTCCAACTGTATAACAAATTCCAAAAGGGCATGGTCACTTTTATCTAATGATCCCACCACTCCGACCCCATTTACAAGGTCCTTCTTATTGGTTAAGACGAGATCTAAAATGGTTTTGCCTCTTGTTGCCTCCTCTACCTTCTGGACCATGAAATTGTCTGCAAGGGCAGTAAGGAATTTGTTAGACCTTGCATTCCTAGCTGAGTAGGACTGCCAGGATATATCAGGGGGTAGTTAAAATCTCCCATTAGTACTACATCTCTCCCTTTTGACTGTGTGGCCATCTGTTCACAGAAGGCATCATCCCACTCCTCCAGCTGGCTTGGGGGTCTATAATATACCCACACAGTGACATCCCTCCTAGTTTTTTTCAAATGACAGTGCTGTCATTTAGATTCCTTTCAACAAGACTAGCAGGTAAATCAAACTGTATTTTTGTCCTACCAGTCAGCCACTGGCCTGAGCAACTCCAAAGTGGAATATATTCAAAACAGTGGACTGTTGCATAGTTTTAGTCGTTCTGCGCTATTTGGGTCCTCCTATGTGAAGGAAGTTGGTGTACTATATAAACACAACATAATAATAAGAGCAGTCATAATCTGATTGCCTAAAAAATAAGGATTAAAATACTAAACAGATTCTACATTCCCTATGTGATGTTCTTTAAAGGTGTAATCAGCAGCAGGGGGGAGCCCTGGGCCAGTCTAAAGGTCTAACTAGACATTAAGGGAAACCTGTTTTCACTGCAATTAAAATGTTCTTGCTCCAACAACAGGATTTCCTCAGATGTCCAATGCCTTAGCAAATGGATTTGAAAATTAAACCTATGCTTACCTTCAAATAACAAATCGCACTTCAATACACAGCTAAGAAGAAGAAGAAGAAGGAAGGAAGGAAGGAAGGAAGGAAGGAAGGAAGGAAGGAAGGAAGGAAGGAAGCATTTGAAATGTGGATTTAATACAGAATGCTAAGAATTTCTAGGATTAAGGTGCTGACCAATGAAGAAGTTCAGAAGCAAATGAATAAAAACCAAACATCTCAATTGCCAGAAAGACAAATACAGTAAATGGCTTCTAAACCAATACAGCCTAAATCAGGTATGTCCAAACTTCGGCCCTCCAAATGTTTTGGACAGCAACTCCCACAGTCCTTTGCCATTGACAATCTAAGCTTAGAATTCTGGGAGTTGTGGTCCAAAACATCAGGAGGGCCAAAGTTTGGACATGCCTGGCCTAAATGCATAGTAGCAGCTAAAATGATTAAACTGAAACTTTTATACTTTGGATATATCATGAGAAGGGAAGACTCTCTGCAAATGGTAATGATACTAGGGAAAAATGAAAGTAACAGGAAAAGAGGAAGACCTAACAAGAGATGTATTTAATCTATAAAGGAAGCCACAGTTTTGTGGTTTCAAGGACTGAGTTGAGCTTTTAACGACGGGACCTTTTCGAGTGAGCAGCTCATAGGGCTACCCTAAGTCAAAAACTATTTGATGATAAATAAGCATAATCAAATACATAAGTCATCCAGGTGAGGTTACCCAGGAGTTGAGTCATGGCAACTGGAATACTTTTGGTCCCCTTTGTGGGATCGAAATGTTTTGCTACTTGGATGAGTAGTGAATCATTTTGATTCTACAAGAAGTCCAGGTGCCATGATTCAACTCCCAGATAAGAACAATAGCATATTTTGGTGGTATACAAAAAAGTACAGATTGTTACAAGTGATAATTGAGAATAAAGAAAAAGTAGAGAAAGGAAAACAACTTACTAGCTGTATGAAACAGACTTGGGGACTGGAGAGGATACAACAGAGCACTATTCTTTATATGAAATGGAATGGAATTTATTGTCATTGTATAAATACGAGATTAAAAGTGCCATCCAGTCAGTCATTCACACAACCCAGCATAAAAATCCAAGACGTAAAATCTACAATTTAAGAACAAACCATCTATACACATACTCCAACATTCACACGCCGAACATCACTTACACTCATTTAAAACTGACATAAAAACCAAACATACACACACAGCCCTACACTCTTTCACCTGACAACATTCATATCCAATCCATAAAAACTACAATTTAAAAACAACAACAGCCATACACAATCCCCCATACAATATATGTGTAACACATTCAACACTAATATTACCCGTCAACTTAATTTTTAACAGAATTTAGCATGGTTACTGCTATTGGGTAAAAACTATTTCTGAATCTTTCTGTCCTTGTTCTAATAGATCTATACCTTCTACCTGATGGTAATGGTACAAACAGACAGTGTCCAGGATGAGAAATATCTCCTACAATATTCTGAGCTTTCTTAAGACAGCAGGAGCTGTGTAATTCCTCCAATGTGAGGAGTGGGCATCCGATGATCTTCTGTGCCATATTGATAACCCTCTGGAGTGATTTCCTCTGAGTCACTGTGCAACTGGCATACCACACACATATGCAGTACGTCTGTACACTTTCTACTACACAACGATAAAATAGCAGTTGCACCCAGACTCACATTTTGATGTCTAATCTCAAGTTGCAGAGGAACCCCCAAAAGGTCAATTGTTATAAATCTGGATTTGGTTAATTGAGATAATTTTTGGATCAGTCTCAGGGATATTCTGTGCATGTTCAAGATTGGGTTTGAAGTGTTTTAGGAAGAGGCAATTAATGGGAGCACTGTTACAAAAGTCTAGTAAGTCACAATATTAGAGGGGAGAAAAATATGTGTGCGCACGTGTGCTTAGTTTTGTGAAAAGCAAAGCAAAGTAAACACATTTGAGCATTGGCAGGAAATTCTGTGCAAATTCTATTTTGTGCAAATTGTGAACATTTTGCGCTCATGCCCCCCCCCCAATATGGCATCTTAGACTCAATCGCAGGTGAAACGCCTTAAAGTGGCTGAAAAATCCTCTACAGCAGGCCTGCACGACAGGTAGACTGTGGGCTACTGGTAGCACGCGAAGGATTCAAAAGTAGCCCGCTGACTATCAATAGAAAAGTGAGGGGGTAAGTTCTCAAACCCTCCCTTCCCCATCCCAAGGAACACCACTGCCCCAGCAAAATTCTGGGTCTGCCACTGTCTCAGCAGAGTAGGGAAGTTCAAGGGCCATGACTCAGTCCCCTGCTCCCCCCGCCAGCCAGATGATCAGCACGCCACTATCTTGTGACCATATGAGTCACTGGTGTGGAGTGAAAGGAGAGGAGGGGAGGGGAGGGGAGGGTGACGTCTCCTCTCTTCTCCCCCTGGAGAATTCCTTCCTCCCACCCTTCCCTCCTCCTCCTCCTCCCACCCCCATGACTGCCTAGCCTGCTGCCACCACTGCTCCTTCCACTCTCCTTCTGAGCCATTCCCTCCTCCTTGTGCCACCGTGGTGATGTGATTGCCCTACTGTTGGCTCAGCCCACCCAAGGTGCGTGGCGAACATGGCAGAGGTGAGAGCCGTGGGGGGCAGCGGCAGTGACAGCAGTAATGGATCTGGAAGGGAGGAGGAGGAAAAGAGGAAGAGGAGGAGGCCAGAGGGGGAGGAGAGTAGAGTCAGGTCCATGGGCAAGTTGGGAGGAAAAGCACAACTTTAAAAAAAAAAATGTCTTCCAGTAGCCCAGGCAAGCGGTGGTGGCGGATCTGCCACTACCACTTGCCCGGGCTGCTCACAAGCATGCACATTCCTCCCTTGCACCCCCTCAAGCCGGGTACAAGGGAGCCATGTGCATGGTCATGTGGGTTGCCCCTTGGAAGGGGAAATCTGTGCAAGCAAGCACGTGCCTCCCTTGCACCCACCCACACTAGCTCGAGCAGGTGCAAGGGAAGCGTGTGCATGGTCAGCCTTCCCATAGCAAATGCATTTAAATCTGTTCCCTCCAGAACAGATTAATTGATTTTCAATGCATTCCTGTGGGAAACCACTGCTCTACTTACATTTTTAAAAACTTATGAGCATGTGCTCAGAACAGATAAAATCCGTAAGCAGAGGTTTTAGTGTAGTAGCCCTCAGGCACTTTGGGCTGGAAAATGTAGACCTCGGCCTGTTCAAAGTTAGACAGCCCTGCTCCACTGCAGTGGCTCCCAAACTTGGGGACCATGTACTGTATTCTTGGACAACAACTCCCAGAAGCTTTCGTTGCCAGCTGTGCTGGCTAGGGTTTCTGGGAGTGGCAGTCCAAAAACATCTGGGTTACCCAAAGCTGGGAACCAC
This sequence comes from Phrynocephalus forsythii, assembly GCA_029282475.1. Lineage (NCBI taxonomy): Eukaryota > Metazoa > Chordata > Lepidosauria > Squamata > Agamidae > Phrynocephalus > Phrynocephalus forsythii. Next base: position 109,630,024 of record JAPFRF010000005.1, on the reverse strand, counting down.
TGGGCTGCCTTATCATTCTAGGACTGCCAGTCTCAACTAGCACATCAATAGTGTTATTTCTGTGGTATGCAAAGTTGCCCAGGTTTTTCTGTCTGAAATGTTAAACATATGCATTTTCTAGGACCTTCTCTCCCTCTCAGTCCTGGAAAATAAGGAAGGTGGAGCTAGGCCTAATTAACTTCTGATTGCCCTCCGTATTAATTATTGTATTCCTTAACAAAATTAATTGCTGAAATGATGGGAACTCCATCCATGTTCCTGGCTGCAATGAAAGGCGTTGTGTTTTGTCCCGCAGAAGGATTGGCCCTTTACCTTCCCCCCCCATCTGCCTCCCCAACCCAGCCCTGCCCTGTTCTGAGGGGGTTAATCGAGATGAGTGACAGCCTTTCTGCATGATTTACAACTTGGAACCCTGTAGTGGAACCAGCGCTTGATGGATGATCCTGAAAGACGGGGACTAACCATAAATCATGTCTTTGAATCATTGACAAAGATAAAGGAGAGGAAGAAAAAGCACTGGCATTGACATTCATTCTCCCAATAATGTACATTGACTAGTTACAATACAGAACCTTAATTAAAAAAAAGACGACTCTGGAGTCGTCACCTTGGTGTGCAGGGAATACTGCCATGGACTCGTTTGCTGCAGCTGCAAATAAAAGTTCAAGCTTCACCCCAAAGTCTGCAACATTTGTCAAACGGAAATAGAAAATGTAATCTATAGAGTATAAGGAGCAACCAATGAGTGTTCTGTAACCTATATCTATCTCTGCCTGTTTATCAGTAAGGACTGTGCCCACGTGGATGACTTAACCAGCAAGAAACACTGGCATGGGGACACTTTTGGTCTAATCAGTGGGTACTCCTTGCAATATTAAATCAGAGGAAACACTTTCTTTCATTAATTCAGAGTTGATTGGAAAGTTCTCTTTCATTGTGCATGAGGATCTAGCTGGTCACGTTAGAAAATTTGCTTTCAGTGAGGCTTTTAGTATGTACATTGCTGTTTTTGATGGTGCCACTTCTAGCCTACACATGAGAGGATCACTCTAGTAGAAGCTTTTGCAATGATACATCTTGAGCACCTACTCATGATACGTTGAGGTAGGAGATACAGGACCATCCCAAGGATGCAAGATAATAAGAGTTCACAAGTGCAGTACATGGGAATAAAGGTTCACTTTGTTCCTTAGTCCATCCCTTTTCTGACTATGTATAATTTAAATTAATGGCATGTCATGTGTTTGCGTTGCATCGTTACAGTCGTGACCGACCCTTTGTGACCCCACGTCTATGGAGTTTTCTTGGCATGAATACTGGAGTGGCTTGCCAGTTCCTCCTCCAGGCGCCTACAGCACCTGGTATTCCCTGGTGGTCTCCCATCCAAGTACTAACCAGGGCTGACCCTGCTTAGCTTCCAAAATCAGGCGAGATTGGATGTGCTTAGGGCATCTAGGCAGCATAGATAAGGACTATAAGACCTTGGGCCCAAATCTGAGCTGTCCAGCCCTCTGCATTTTTTCCATGTGGCTTCACTCCTTTCTTCAAAACACCTTCATTGGCTTTTATACATTATGTCTCCCACCCCCAATGCTAAATTCTTCTAAGGGTTAGCTGCATGTGTGTGTTGTGTTGTTACAGTGTGAATGACTCTTCGTAACCCCATGTCCATGGAGTGTTCTTAGCAGCAATATTGGAGTGGCTTGCCAGTTCCTACTCTAGGCAGCTACAACACCTGGCATTCCCTGCATGGTTGTCCATCCAAGTACTAGCCAGGCCTGGCCCAGCTTAGCTTCCAAAATCAGGTGAGATCAGATGTGTTTAGGGGACTTTGCTGTCATTTAGATTCCTTTCAACAAGACTAGCAGGTAAATCAAACTGGTATTTTTGTCCTACCAGTCAGCCACTGGCCTGAGCAACTCCAAAGTGGAATATATTCAAAACAGTGGACTGTTGCATATTTTTTGTTCTGCGCTATTTGGGTCCTCCTATGTGAAGGAAGTTGGCGTACTATATAAACACAACATAATAATAAGAGCAGTCATAATCTGATTGCCTAAAAAAATAAGGATTAAAATACCAAGCAGATTCTACATTCCCTGTGTGATGTTCTTTAAAGGAGTAATCAGCGTGGTGGGGGGAGCCCTGGGACAGTCTAAAGGTCTAACTAGACATCAAGGGAAACCTGTTTTCACTGCAATTAAAATTTTCTTGCTCCAACAACAGGATTTCCTCAGATGTCCAATGCCTTAGCAATCGGATTTGAAAATTAAAACCATGCTTACCTTCAAATAACAAATCGCACAGCAATACACAGCTAAATGCAATGGACTTAGAAAAGCAGATTCTATGGCAGATATCTTTGACCACTTGAAGGATCACAGTTTCTAAGTATGCATTGGATATAGGGACAGATTTGAATCTAACTGAACAACATATGTAGACAGCTTACCCCCCAAAGCCGCTTGTTTTGGTTGAAATCCAATTCTTAGTCCTAATGCGAGCAGACCCACTGAATTAATAGAACTTGTATGGGTTTTTATTGAACAAGTTCCAGTTGTTTAATAATATTCATATACAGTGGACCCTCGTATAACAAATGGATTGTATAACATAAAATCTGTACAACATAAAAAATTCCAGAGAGAGGGGAAATTTGCTTAACAGAATTGCCTATGGGTCGAATTAGTACAACATAAAAATGGTTGCGATTAGGGGTTACTCTGTTTTCAATGCATTCCTATAGGAAAGTTGTATAAAGGAAAATTTGCTTAACATAATTTCATTTGGAATGAATTAATTCCTTTATACAAGGTACCATTGTCATTGAAATTCTCAAGTTTGTTCTGGAAATGGAGAAATTGTTTCTTTCCTACTAGCCAGCTTGAGCTCAACAGCTGCCCTTCAGTTATAACCACAGAAGCCTTGAGAGACAATCCTAGCAATCCTCGCTGAAATTATTTTACCTACTTATTTGCATAAATTATATCCCACCCATGTAAATGGAGCTGATGACCAAACATATTGGGTTCATCCTAGGTTTATTATGACCATGCCTTCTTCAGTCGCCCTCAGGAAGGAACAGCAAGATTGGGTGGAGCAAGGCTTTTTCTTGCAGGTGAGAGAAATACACACGTGTGTAAATCAGTCTGGCTGGATAGTTTAGTAGATGAAGTAGGTGGAGTCTCCTTCTTTGGAGGTTTTTAAGCAGAGTTTGGATGGCCATCTGTCGGAAATATTGTGATGCATCGCAGGAGGTTGGACTAGATGGCCCTTGAGGTCTCTTCCAACTCTATGATTCTATGATTCTAAGTATCTGGTTGTGCAGTCAGAGGCTGGGAGTTTGATTTCCCATGGTACCTCCTGTGAGTCGAGCCGGCCTGTGTGGCCATGAGCAAGCTGTGCAGTTAACCACAGAAGAAGAGAATGGTAAACCACTTCTGAGTATTCTTTACCTGGAAAACCCTGAAAAGAATTGACCTGATGGCTCATTGTTGTTGTTGTTGTCGTCATTGTCATTGTCATCGTCGTCGTCAGGTAGAACTCCCACAATAGACAATTATAGGATTTGAAGTCTAAGATATCAAAAAGATCTCATCCCGAACCACTGGGTTTCTTTCCAAGGTAAGTAAGGATTCTTTTTTGTTGAACGTACTGAGAATTCCTTGTTGATACTCTAACTGTTCTCACAGAGAGTCTGCAAGCAAAATGATTAAATTAGTTTAAACTTGCAGTGTATGCGAGATTTATAGCATGGGCCACACAGTACTGGTGCTGCAAAGGAGTCTGTATGTTGGAATGGAAGACAGGAAGTTGCTTTGTACAGAATTATACTATGGATTCATCAGGCCGAGTACTATCAATTTTAACTGGCAGTGACTCTCCAGGATTGCTGCCAGCTGGTCTCCCACCAAAGCATTAGCCAGACTTAGCTTGGCTTGGCTTGTGAAAACAGAAACAACTACTCTGAATGTGTCCATGCATCAGGTAACGATTCCATGTAGTTAACATGTTCCCTCTGATGTGCTCCTAAGATGTTAAAACAAACCCAGTTGTAAAAGCACAACACATACGAAGAGAGATTTACTGAACATTCCGGAGGTTCTTCATGTTTAGAGTACAGAACATACCATTTTTAAAGAAGCAATTGTGTCATCTATCACTTCTCGGTGACCAGGTTGTCATTGTCACTGTTGTTGCTCTGGCCAAACAAGTAGTTTGCTGCATTCTACATTACTAATTCATTATGCAGCTATTACTACTAACAGGCCAGAAAAGTTTCTGGTTCCCTATAGTGGCCAGTTATGATATTGTGCCTTGAAAATATTTATAAAGATACAAAATGGAAAACTCAGATTGCTTCCCTTGCCACTTAGGACTAGAGATGGGCACAACCAGGAAAAATTACGTTTTGAGTTGTCGTGTGTGGGAGCCGGCCTGTTTCGGCTCGTTTCCGTTTGTCGCGAAATACTTCAAAAATTTGTCGTTTCGTTTGTTGGTTTTTCGTCTGTTGTTAGTACTGGGTTTTTTTGGGGGAGTGGGCTCCTGGAGGCACCTCTCTGGGTGGGTGCCTCCTCTGGCCCGCCATGAAGGGAAAGCGGGCTCCTGGAGGCACCTCTCTGGGGTGGGTGCCTCCTCTGGCCCGCTACAAAATGGCATGCATAGCCAATTGGATATGCATACCAAGTTGCAGTAGCAGGCAGAGGCACCTCTCTTTCGGGTGCCTCTGTGACTCACTGCCTGCCGGCATACGGTGCACTTGGGCTGGGGAACAAAGTGAGAGAGGACCCCTACTGGCGCCCTGTGACTCACTAAGAAGGGAAGTGTACTTGCTGTAGTGCAATGCGAGTACACATCTGGCTTACTGGTTGGGGTTAGCGCAAGGGCTAGGTTTAGGGTTACGGGTAAGGTTAGGGTGAGTTAGTGGGCTGCACCTCTGGGTGCCTCTCTGACCCACTAAGAAGGACAGTGTACTGGCGTATGGGTTAGGGTTCGGGTTCGGGTTTGGGTTTGGGCTAGGGTTAGTGGGCTTTTTATGCCCGACTGGCACATCCCAGAAGTCTCGGTCAAAACCTGGCCAAGTGGCCATGCAATTGGTGGAATGGCTCCAAAAATAAAATAAAATAAAATAAAATCAATGGAGACGTTTTGCCCATCAAAACCCACTGGTGCTAAAAAATTCAAAGTTTTAAAATAAAATAAAATAAAATAAATGGAGGTGTTTTTTTGACCACAATTTCAAAATAAATATTGCGGTTGCCCCATTTTGAAAAATTCAGGCAGTTTTAAAATAGCGAGGATGCCCCCACCAGAGCAGCCCAGGACAGGAGTGGGGGAGGTGTGTTTTTGAAACCACCCCTCTGGTAGGTCAAAATAAATATTTTCGCCTGCTTTTTGGCCGGGAATCGGTTTTTTTAATTTTTAAAACTTTTTTTTGTGTGCCATGGCATGGCGAGTTGGCGAGACGACGAGGATGCGCAGCCCAGGAGAGGAGGGGGGAGGCCGGGGACCCCCCCCCCAGAAACCACCCCTCTGGTAGGTGCCCTCAGGCAGGCATATTTTCGCCTGCTTTTTTGGCCGGGAATCGGGTTTTTATTTTATTTTTAAAACTTTTTTTCTGTGCCACGCCGCTTGGCGAGTTGGCAAGACGATGAGGATGCACAGCCCAGGAGAGGAGGGGGGAGGCCGGGGACCCCCCCCCCAGAAACCACCCCTCTGGTAGGTGCCCTCAGGCAGGCATATTTTTGCCTGCTTTTTTGGCCGGGAATCGGGTTTTTTTATTTTTAAAACTTTTTTCCTATGCCGCTTGGAATCGCGCGATCGCTGCGATGCCACCAAAAACGACAATGACAAATCAGACCCAATTTTTCTTTAGTTGGTTCGAGTTCGAGTTCTGGCGGAGTAATTGTCATTACCATTTCCGTTACGTAACGGAAATGAGGAACGGAAATGGAAACGAGGATTTTGCCGAGTTGTGCCCATGTCTACTTAGGACAAATAAAAATTAGAAAACTTCCTATAAACATGCTTATGAAAGGTCCTTGAAAATAGTTTATAAAAATAAACAGGAGTTAGTTGTCACCCTTGAAAAGTAAACATTAGTTATATTAATTATACAAAAGGAAGTAGCTATAGATAGCTACTTTAGTTTTAATTAGTTACTTCTGGGTTCTGTTCCTGTCCCACTCAACAATCTTGAACTCAACAAGAGGTATTGACTGGCAAGGAAAGAGAGGTATAAAGGGAAAGGTTTAGTATTCAACGTTTAAAAACATTGGCCTTTCCACATTCATAATAAAATCACATCCGTTTAAGTTGAATGTACTTGGTTTGGACAATCTTATTAATATTTCCATTCCAATATTGTAATTTGTCTCCAGAGCTAAGTGGGGAATCCCATGGGGGGGGACAAGAGCAGGCTCCTTTTTTCTTTCTACCCTTTCATTTTCTCACTCATTCTACACTCCTTCTAAATTCTTTCTTTTAGAAGGAAAGACTGGAGCACTTTAGCAGATCTAGTGTTTGGCAAATCGCATACACATGATGCCCGCACCCAGCTATGCAGTGTTGGACCCGAATCATCTATCAATCTCTCTGTTCCATGTCGTTTATGAAAGCCTACCGAGTATTGTTTTCATCTTGCCATACAGCAAAGGGGTAGGCTCTCATGAATACTGAAGAGCTCACTAAACACAGCACGTATTTAGACCCTATAGACTCAGACAGTGTGGAATGGCACAATTTTGCTGCTGGAAAATGCATTTTCCAAGGGGCAATTCTTTGCCACTTGCCCCACCCAGTTTCCTGGGTAGAAGCAGCCCTGCATTTTGATGTCACTTGTGTGGCACTGCCTCCCCAAATGCTCCCTGGTCAGGTTATTAATATATGCATGCAGTAGTGTTTCAAGTATGTCATGATTACGATTATGATTATTCAGACTCCCCCTCGATAAAAAAGCCATCTGTTGATTTCGGAAGCATCATTTGAGAGAGCCAGGAAGGGTTAGTGTTTAGAGTGTTAGGTTCGGATGTAGGACGTCCAGCTTCTACTGCACATTGAGCTATGAAACTCACTGGGTGTTATTGACCCAATCACCTTCTCTCTTGTTAGTGTATCATACGGGGTTCTTAATAATAATAATTAGAGATGGGCACAAAATGAATTTTTTATTCATTTTGTTATTTGTTATTCATTTTGTCACATAATGAAACAAATAACGAACCTAGGAGTAAAATCTAAACGAAACAAATCAAACTGGGAAAAATTGGTTCATTATGTTTCGTTTCGTTAATGGTGACACACAAAGAAATGAGCTGTTTTTAAACCCTTTAAACAGATGAGAAACACTTCAAAAATATCGTAAATATTTTTATGCTTGATTATAGCTATTAGGTTGAAGCCAGTGATGTAAAACATCTAAAAATGTGTTTTTTATAGAGATCATTTTTAAAAGGGGGCAAAATGGCTGCCACATACTTTTGTTAATGGCGGCGAATCTGTGCAGAATGGCAATTTTAAGGTATTAAAATGTCCTGAATACACTTAAAAACCCAGCAAAAATTATTTTTTCTGCCTGATAATACCTAGTAGGGGGTGAGGAGTGCTTAAAATGTACATGTGTGTTTTCTCAGATCGCTTTTTTAATTTTTTAAAAAATGTTTTCCATCTGATCTGGGGCATTGGGACGCCCGTGTGTGGTCAAATGCATTAAATTGTGCAAAGCCGGTAAAAACGATTAACAAATTAATGAACCAACAAAATGATTTTTTTGAAAAAAATCATTAAAAATGAAACAAAACGAAACAAAGCCTTAAATGAAACAAAACGAAACAAATTGCCATTTTTTCAGCTCGTGCCCATCTCTAATAATAATAGCCTTGGATCTGCAGAGTTGGAAGGGATCCTATGGATCACAGAGCCCAACACCTCTCAAGGAGGCACAGTGGGGAACTGAACTCCCAACCCAATCCAAAGAGCCATCCAGCGGTTTGTAAAGATAAAGTAGGGAGGAAAGCGATGGACACTACAGTGGTACCTTGTATAAAGGAAATAATTTGTTCCAAATGAAATTCTGTTAAGCAAATTTTCCTTTATACCAATTTCCCACAGGAATGCATTGAAAACGGAGTAATCCCTAATCGCGACCATTTTTATCTTGTACGGATTCACCCCATAGGTGATTCTGTTAAGCAAATTTCCCCTATCTCCGGATTTTTTTATGTTGTACAGATTTTATGTTATACAAATCATTTGTTATGCGAGGGTGCACTGTATTTTAAGCTGAATGGAGGGACAGTTGGATATAAACGTGGCACATTTTAATTTTCTCCACATTCATATTTTTCTATTTGTTATCTTGCAATTATCAGTATTTTCTACGTACTGTATTTTTAAATTAATGAGGATTCTCCTCTGCATATATATCGAAGTGCATCCTATATAAAGCATAAAAATATTGTTTTGTAATGGGGGAAAAGTAAGGAACCTTGCCATATACTGGTTCTGATAATGGGCTGTGTACTCAGCTTTGCCAGAATAAAACTGACCACCCACGGGCGGTTCCCTGAAGGTCCAACATGACAAAATCAAAGCTGGTAATTAAAAGTTGATAGTCTGCCAATAAGACAATTTGTGCAGGAGTAATTGGACTTGCAAATGAAGCCCATGTTTGCTTCCAATGACCAATCAGGAAACACCATAAGCTAAATGAAAGATGGGGAAAATGTGTGCAAGGTTTATTAGACATTGTTTAGAACTTCAGTGGTCACTGCTTCTAAATAGAGTGACAACCAACTTGTTTAGTTTGACCTCATGATGCTTTAACCATAGATGGTAGGGTTGATCTAGGGTGCCAACACGAAAGTCCAACAGCTCTCAAGAAACAGGCAATTCTTATCACCATATCTCTTCCTTAATGGTTTGAGTATTCCAAACCAAGACAAGTGGAATGAAGCATATCACTTGTTCTGTCTTTGGAATATTTCCAAGGAAATGCAACTGCATACTTATCCAACAGCCATCAAGAACACTTCTCTTTTCCTTATGCAACATGAACACAATATTCTGGTTGCATAAAGAAGAATGCTAGATTTAAAATATGTGGCAAACTACAGAGGTATTCTTTTAGCGGATGAAGGGGAATGGGCCTGAGCAGTTGGGAAACTATGTCTTGACTGTATTATTTACTGGTACTAGCTTTGTATGACATTTGTAAGAGTCTTTTCCATTCTAAAAATGCCTACAAAGCTGAGCAGGAGGTAAAACAGAATGACAATAATAATAAAACAACCACTTTCACACTTGCTCTGGAGACAATCCGGAATAAATCATTAATTTAAAAAAAAACAGCTCATTGTGAGGTTGCAATTAATGGTGGCAAGCCAATGGGCTCAGAGGTATAACACGAGCAACACCATCCAGTAAATAAAACTATCTGCCAAATTATGTAAAACCCTCTGGTCTAAAAATCCAGCTGAGAAATATCCTGGCAATGTGCAGTCTTTCCTCTGCATCCAACATTTTGTTTTAGAAGGATAAAGGTCCAAAGAATTTCAATACTAAAAAGATCGCTTCAGTTGCATCCCCGCCCCCGCCCCCGCAAATAACAAAATCAGAAGGAGTAGAGAAAAATGAACCAAGTCCTGCCAACAGCTGAGTTTTGGCTTGTAGGAAGGCAGTGTGTCAAAAGACACAGAAAATGGAGAGGGTTATTCTTTTCAGCAAGCAAAATATGTTTTGGCAACTACTCTGAAACTACTAGATTAAGGCTATAGTATAATATCTTGAACTCAGTTGGGGTTTGATCTAGGTAGACACACATAGGATTGTACTACAAGAGGTGAAATGTGGAAGGAAACAACACCTTTTTATCAATGAGAACCCTATTTGCAATCCAACAATCTACTTGTGTTGCCAGCTAAACCTGCATACTGAATCTGTGCTTCGTTTGTGGTCCAAATTTAAGCTGATGCCCTCCTCAACTCTTGTAAACTCAAGCCTGAACATAAGAACAGCTCTGCTGGATCAGGCCAAAGGGCCCATCTAATCCAGTTTCTTTTATCTCATCGTGGTCCCACCAGATGCCTCTAGGAGCACATGAGACAACTAGATAGTTGTTTCCTGATACCACTCACCTGTGTCTGGCATCTTGAGGTACCCTCCTTTTAAGCCTGGAGATAACACATATCCCCATCATGGCATGTAACCTGTAATGGACCTTTCCTCCAGAATCCAGTCCAATCCCCCTTTAAAGGCAAAAGGGCCAGATGCCAACACCAAATCCTGCTGCAAGGAGTTCCACAGAGTAACAACACAGTGGTTGAAGAAATATATTCTTTGTGTCCTCACTCTCCCAACCCTCAATTTGAGTGGATGACCCCGGCATCTGGTATTGCATGAGAGGGAAAAGAGCTTCCCTCTAGCCGCAAGTCTGTTTGCAGCTCATTAATAATGCACAATTATTATGTATTATTATTACAGAAGCAGTAATAACAAGAAGGCCGTGCTGGCTGCCATACAGTAATGAGTTACACGGGAAGTTCGTTTCGATAAAAGTAACGCTCTGAGCGCTGGCAGAAAGCTGTTTTAACGTCCTTCTTTTCAGGGCCTATGTACACCAGCAGAGAACATTAACAGAAATGTATAAATAAATAAAGATAAATATATTTATAGAAATGTATAAATAAATAAATAACATACCAGTGTTTTTCAAAGGCTTGACAGATGCACAAAAGTGAGTAGCTTAAATGCACCAAGAAAGGGAAATTTCTGCCAACGATATTCTGGATATTTACACTGAGCAAAGGTGCATCTCCATTCAGGGGGAGAAAGAAAAACATTCCTCTTGACAGGCTCAGGAATGGGGGAGTCCTCACAAAACTAATCTATGACTGCCACTCCAGCAGCACCGATGATTCAAGTTTTGGCTGAACAAATGCTATATTAGGTTGTACGTGAAGTCAGGAACGGCCCTACCATTAGACAGGATGAAGAAACCAGATCAGGTGGCAGATGAAGAGGGTGGCAACAGGGGTAGAAGTTACATTTTTTTTCCAACTGCAGCTCCCAGTAGGCCCCATCAGGGGTTTGTGTTTCCCATCTGTGGGAATGTTTCCCATCTGTGTTTGTGTGTATGTGTGCGTGCGTATGTATGATAGATGGTGTGTGTGTGTGTGTTGGAGGAATGGTGTGTAAGTGGATGGGGTAACTCTGATTTATTTGTACATTGACAGCTAATAGTTACCAATGTCTATTTTGTTCTGAAAAGCAATATACAATGCAGTTAAATGGTACAGTTAAAAGGGGAAATGGGGAAGATTTTGAAAGTCAAAGGCCTGATGAAATAAATAATGTAGTTTTGATTGCTAGCAAATTGCTGTATGAGACTAGTGTGAGTCTGATATTCCTTGGAAAGTGATGCCAGGGTCAGGGTGCTGTTACAGGAGGAAAAAGCTCTGCTTTGGATACTGTTGTGAACTTTACCCCTTGGAAGGGCGGGACACACAAAAAGGATTTTACTTGCCCTCCTTCTCTGTCATCCCCTTTTCTAAGAAACAGCAGCATGTTTGTAGAGGGAAAAAAATCCTGCTTACATGTAGTTTCCCCCATGAACCCTGGGGGGTGGGGGTGGGGAGGGAATCAGGGTTCCCATTCATAGAATCATAGAGCTGGAAGAGACCTCAAGGGCCATCTAGTCCAACCCCCTGCCATGCAGGAACCCCGAACACAGCACTCCCTACAGATGGCCATCCAGCCTCTGCTTAAAAACCTCCAAAGAAGGAGACTCCACCACCCTCCGTGGCAGCCTATTCCACTGCCAAACAGCTCTGTCATGAATTTCTTCTAATGTTTAAAATGAATCTCTTTTCCTGTAGTTTGAAACCATTCCCCCATGTCGTAGTCTCTGAAGCCATGGAAAACAAACCAGTCCCTTCTTCAATGTGCTATCCTTTCAGTCTAATTAGTGACTGAATATAGCTATTACTTCTAGTACACCTTGGACGAAAGCAAAAGCAAAGAATAATGTGTGCTGCTTATATAATGCCCAATACTGATTAAATCTCTCTCTGGGTCATTTATAGGTTAATCACAGAGGATATATTGCCCCACTCCCTGTAAGCTGGGTGTTCAATTTACCGACTTCACAAGGGTGGAAGGTTTAGTCAACCTCCAGCTGGCTACCTAAACCCAGAATTGAACTCAGGTTGTGAACAGAATCTTTAACCACAGCAGCATAAGCTTTTCCCTACTGTTGATACAGAGAATTCAGTTTCTCGGCTTAAGAGTAATTTGACTCTCAGGCTCAGACGTTGTTCATTCGCATAGCAGAACCTCTACCCGCTAAATACCATTAGTTTTGCCCCCTCGCATTATATTTTCCATGTCAGCCTTCAATCCTGGTCACCACTATCTTTAACTTGAGTGGGTAAGGCCTAAACCTCCTCCTCCTCTTGATTTCCAGCTGGAATTCGTTATCAGCCAATTATTTGTGTTAATACATTCGCCCAGAGTGTTATCTGTTGAACCTTCAGTACTGATACAGGTACTACGGAGATTTTGTTATAGTACCATAATAGCTTTATGAAGCAAGGCTGTATGCATATAACTCCCTAGCAGTGTTCTAAAGCTATACCTACTGTAATGTTTCTGCTAATTTAAGGGAAAAGAGCAGGCACTTATGTTATATTCAAGCAGACAGGGCAGAACTAATTGTAGTTTCCCGGATGTAATCACACCCAAATGAGTAGCAGAGTTGGGCCCTCTAATATTTTAAAGAAAGTAGGGAGAGGAGCAAACTTTGAAGTTCTACAGAGCCTTATATTTGCTGTAAAATGTATTTTGTAAATCTCAGCAGAAGAAAGAGGGCTGAAGTATACAACTACTTGCCTCAGCTATTTTTTTTTTTACAAAAATGTTCTGATGACCCAAGAATAAGTGTTACCCAACTTTGCATTTTCTTCCTGATCACACAGCTAATCCCACCCATCTTTTAAACTAAACAGCGGGCGATTGCAGAATTTCATTATAGGCCCGTTCTAATAGTACAGACTTTTTGCTTTAAGGACATCAATCATTTTAAATTTAGGCTGGCACAGATACACACAAACAAACAAAAATCCGCACCCACTGTAACCAAATAAACAACGACAAAACCTTTTAAACCAGCAAGTATTTTTAAAAATCCAATCTGGAAAGTAAGTATGGGTTGGAATCACTCAAGATATGAAAAGAAGGAAGGAGTTGCGTGGAAAGGGGGGTTAGATCTCAAGAAAGCTGTTGTTTGCTTGAAATGGAAGGCAAGATGGTCCTTTAAAAAAAAGTCCTTATAAACACAAACAGAAAACACCCCCAGCATGCTGTGAGTGGCATGAAAATGTGAGCATTTTAGCTGTTGAAGGCCCTTTTGTGATTTCTGAGGAAGAATCTGTAGGCTCAATCTGCTGCTATTTGTCCTGACAGTTTAACTGCTGAGACAAAACTCAGTGCCAGAATTTCTGTGTACTTTTGCCGATCGGAAACAAGGAACAGAGAGTCTTCTCAGAGTGTATTCATTTGCACAATATTAATTGGAATCATTAATAAGGGCGAGCAGAACCAGTTGGTTCTGTTCCAGAATGTTTTGGCGGGAAAAGGGAATGCTCCATTCAGCAGTGCCAAAGTGGTGGAGATGATTACGGAAACCAGAATGGATTCTCTTAGCATGGGCTGTACTGAACCTTTACTCTACCAGCTCCACGCCTCTGGGTTGATGTTTCAGTGTCTGTCTCCTTGCCATCCTGGGAAGCTACCGTGCCGTGGGGTTGCCAAGTGTTAAGGCAAAAGCTGGAGCCTCAGGGAAATGCTATAGGTCCCAGGGAGAGGGGAAATAAAAAGCAAAAAGCAAAAAAAAAAAAAAAAAGCAAAGTGTTCTGCTTATATACCACCCCATACCACTTCAAGCAGTCTCTGGATGGTTTACAGTTTTAATTACAGTCATGCAGGCTACACATTGCCCCCCATCAAGCAAGCAAGCTGGGTACTCATTTTATTGACCTCGGAAAGATGGAAGGCTGAGTCAACCATGAGCCTGCGACCAGGGATTGAACCCCAGGTCATGTGAGCACAGTTTTACCTGCAATTCAGGCATTTAACCACTGCGCCACGGGATCAAGGATGACAATCAAGGATGACCATGCTTGATGTTTATGTGTTTGAGCTACTCTCCTGACTCATTCCCATTTGGTGCAAGGACACAGCACAAAGACGTTTGTGTGTATGACATGTTTGCACTCATACCAATCCTTGCCTGTGACATGAACAGGAGAATTAATGCCTGTTCCCTCCATTTTTGGCTTTGAAATCTCAGAGAAGGGGCTGCTACACAGCTGTCGACACTAATATTCTCTAGTGGTCAAAGTACTGGGTTCAGACTTGGGAGTAAAAAGAAAAGGTAAAGCTTCTCTCCCCCTTCCCCCCCACACATGTGTGCTATTCATGTCCAACTCTAGGGGCAGTGCTCATCTCCGTTTTCAAGCCAAAGAGCCAGTGTTGTGCAAGTCCATGGCCATGTGGCTGGCATGGCTGCAAGGTAACTCTGTTTTTGTTGTTGTGTCGTTACAGTCGTGACCGACTCTTCGTGACTCCATGTCCATGGAGTTTTCTTGGCAGGAGTACTAGAGTGGCTTGCCAGTTTCTACTCCAGGCGCCTACAGCACCTGGTATTTCCTGGTGGTCACCCATCCAAATACTAACCAAGGCCGACCCTGCTTAGCTTCCGAAATCAAGCGAGCTCGGATGTGCTTAGGGCATCTCCTTCCCGCTTTGTATGGCAGTACCTATTTATCGACTTGCATTTACATGCTTTTGAACTGCTAGGTTGGCAGGAGACCTGGGATCAAACCCCACTCAGTCATTAAAATTACAAGGTGGCATCAATTTCACTTCTATGATATTCCTGACCTAAGGCATCTCTTGCTAGTAGCTTGTTCTTAGCCCAGTCCATCCCATGGTAGTTGCCAGATAAATGTGGGGAGAAGAGACCCATGTTCAATTCCTGGAGCTCACTGGAGAAAAGGTAGGATAGAAAGGTAAAAAATAAAACAAATTACAGCAGTCTGGAGAAGCGAGAAGCACTTTCAGCAGCGTAAAAGATGGAATTGAGGTAAGATGGGTGGAGCCTGGCCTTTTATAAGGGGAGGTTGTCCCTTTTTACATGTTAGACCTAGAAGACTCCGAGAAGTTACTGTGCATGCGCACATTAACCAATGTGTGCAATAACAGAGGATCATGAAGAAGAAAAAACAAATTACAGCTAAGATATAACTATGGTGAATACATATGGAGGCTGGGGCAATTAATACCCAGATGGATGTAGGTGTCCCCTTCACCCTAAAAGGAGGAGGAGAATGTTGCCTATCCCTCTAAGAGGAGAAACAGTGGTTAGACTGCAGCCAAGCTCTGCTCATGACCTGGAGTTCAGTCCCAGGTAGCTGGCTCAGAGATTGATCAGTCTTTTATCCTTCAAAGGTCAGTAAAATGAGTACCCAGCTTGCTGGAGGGGTGGGGGATAAAGTGTAGCCAGCATAATTAACTTGTTTACAAGTTGCACTCACAGAATGTTTTAAATGACATGCTTTGCTTTTGCTTTGTGTGTTGCTTTCTGCCTTCAGAAAAATAAATAGAGTTAGGAGTTGTTATTACTGTTCATTTCCCTAAGATTCACCAGTAGGTTCACCCATAAACCTGAAAAACCTGGGAAGGATTTGCAAATATCATGCAAATATGCACTCACATTGTGCTCTCTTTTTGTTCAAATATTTCCTGGCAATGTATTAAGTACCATACTAGCTAACAGCAAGGTTTCCAGCCAAGTCCTCTGGAGTGGACTTCTATGGCCATGTTAAGTTCTGCACAAACTTGAAAGAACACCTGAAGGCCATAAATCTATAGCAAATTCAAGACCTCAGTACTCGCTTAATCGACCCAGACTCATCTGGTCTGCAGGAAGGCAATTTAAAGGGCAGCCTTTTAACATTCAAAAACACAGACATCTATCAAATGCATTAACTCAGAACATGCTGAAAGTTCTAGTTCACACCATAGATGATATTCTGTTTGTAGAGCTTCTATTACATAGGCAATGACTGTACGGTTAGACTCACATCAGCAGCAGAGTGGTGACCGGAATCATGACATAGCATCACCGGGGCCTCATGCATGAAGTGAGATAGAGGCACTGTAGGAAAGTTAGTCTTAAGAGAACATAAGAACATAAACATAAGAACATAAGAAGAGCCATGCTGGATCAGGCCAACGGCCCATCTAGTCCAGCTTCCTGTATCTCACAGTAGCCCCACCAGATGCGTTTGGGAGCGCATGAGACTAGATATCTGTCTCCTAGAACCTCTCCCCTGAATCTGGCCCTTGACATACCCTGGTTTTAAGCCTGGAGATTACACATCTCCATCATGGTTTGTAACCTGTAATGGACTTTTCCTCCAGGAATCTGTCCAATCCCCCTTTGAAGGCATCCAGGCCAGATGCCATCACCACATCCTGTGGTAGGGAGTTCCATAGACTAACAATACACTGCTGAAAAAATATTTTCTTTTGTCTGTTCTTACTCTCCCAGGCCTCAATTTGAGTGGATGTCCCCTAGTTCTGGTATTTTGTGAGAGGGAGAAGAGCTTCCATCTATCCACTTTACTCATGCCCTGCATTATTTTGTACGTTTCAATCATATCCCCCCTCAGGCGCCTTTTTTTCCAGACTAAAGAGGCCCAAATGTTTTAGCCTTTCCTCATAAGGGAGGTGCCCCAGCCCAGTAATCATTTTAGTCGCTCTCTTCTGCACCTTTTCCAGTTCCACTATGTCTTTCTTGAGATGCGGTGACCAGAATTGTACACAATACTCCAGGTGCGGCCTTATTATTGTTTTGTATAATGGCATTATAATGTTGGCAGTTTTATTTCAAATCCCCTTTTTGATAATCCCTAGCATGGAATTGGCCTTCTTCACTGCTGCCACACATTGGGGAGACACCTTCATGGAGCTGTCCACCAACACACCAAGATCGCTTTCCTGATCCGTCATGGATAACTCAGAGCCCATGAGTTGATAGATAAAGTTTTGATTTTTTTGCCCCAATATGCATTACTTTACATTTGGCTACATTAAAATGCATTTGCCATTTCGTAGCCCATTCCCCCAGTTTGGAGAGATCCTTCTGGAGATCTTCTCTGGTTTTTACCACACAGAAAAGTTTTGTGTCATCTGAAAACTTGGCCACCTCACTGTTTATCCCTGTCTCCAGGTCATTTATGAACAGATTGAAAAGCACCGGTCCCAGGACAGAGCCCTGGGGCACACCACTTTTTCACTTCTCTCCATTGTGGAAATTTCCCATTGACACCTAGTCTTTGTTTCCTGGATCTCAACCAGTTCTCAATCCATAAGAGGACCTGCCCTCTTATCCCCTGACTGTGCAATTTTGTCAGTAGCCTCTGGTGAGGGACTGTGTCAAAAGCCTTTTAAAAATTCAGATAGACTATAACCACTGGTTTACCCAAATCCCCATGCCTGTTGACCTTTTCAAAAAATTCTAAAAGATTTGTCAGATAAGACTTGACCTTACAGAAGCCATGCTGATTTTCTCTCAGCAAGGTTTGTTCTATGTGTTTTAAGATTTTCTCTTGGATGAGGCTTTCCACCATCTTCCCTGGGACAGATGTAAGGCTAACTGGCCTGTAGTTTCCTGGATCTCCCCTCCTTCCTTTTTAAAAAGTTGGTGTGACATCCGCTATCCTCCAGTCCTCAAGCACTGTGGCCGTTTTAAGAGACAAGTTGCATATTACCGTTAAGAGATCTGCAATTTCATTTCTCAGTTCCCTAATAACCCTTGGGTGGATGCCATCTGGACCCAATGACTTGTTAATCTTCAATTTATCAATTAGTCCTAAAACATCCTCTCTTTTAACCTGTATTCGATTTAATTCTTTAGTCAAGAGGGGCCATTCAGGCAGCGGAATCTGCTCAAGGTCTTCTGTCGTGAAGACAGATGCAAAGAACTCATTTAATTTCTCTGCAATTTCCAAGTCCTCCTTAATCTCCACTTTTCCTCCCTCACCATCCAGAGGGCCAACTGGTTCTCTGGAAGGTTTTCTACTTCTAACATATTTAAAGAAGCTTTTATTATTACCCTTTATATTGCTAGCCATGCATTCCTCAAAATCTTTCTTTGCCTCTCTTATCATCTTCTTACATTTCTTTTGCCAGAGTTTGTGTTCCTTTTTATTTTCCTCATTTGGGGAGGATTTCCATTTACAGAAAGACCTCCCTTTGCACTTTAGAGTCTCTCTAACTCTACTCGTTAACCATGCCAGTGCCTTCTTGGACTTAAATGAGCTCTTCTTTCATTTTGGTATACACTTGTGCTAGGCCTGTGTTATCATTGTTTTAAACAGGCTCCATGCACTCTGAAGAGATTGGATTCTTCCAACCTTCCCCTTCAATTTCTTTCTAACTAGTTTCCTCATCTGAGGGAAGTTTGCCCTTCGAAAATCAAAGGTTTTTATGTCTGATTTGCTTGACACTCTTCCTCCAACATGCATGGCAAAGGAAATTGCAGCATGGTCACTGTTCCCCAGAACCTCAGTGACATTCACATCCCTGACCAGGTCCTGAGTATCACACAGTATTAGATCCAGAGTTGCTGTTCTCGGGTGGGCTCCATGACAAGTTGCTCTAAGGCACAGTCATTCAGCAAGTCGAGAAACCTGGTTTCTCTTTCTTGCCCGGAGCTCGCATTGGCCCAGTCAATGTGGGGATAATTGAAGTCCCCCATGATTACTATCCTATCCCTCTTAGCCACCTCCATAATTTCTCTCCTCATTTCAAGGTCCCCCTCAAGTTTTTGATCTGGTGGATGATAGAATACCCCAACTATCACATCACTCCTTGGGCCTAGTAGTTTAACCCACAGTGATTCTATGGTGGAGTCAGACCCTCTGTCAATCTCCATTCTGCTGGATTTTACCCCTTCTTTGGCATAGATGGCCAGTCCCCCTCCAACCCACCCCTCTCTAACCCTTTTATAGAGTTTATAGCCTGGGATTGCTCTATCCCACTGGTTCTCTACATTCCACCAGGTTTCTGTTATGGCTATTATATCTATGTTATCCCTAGCTGCCAAATGTTCAAGTTCTCCCATTTTTTGTCGGAGGCTTCGAGCATTGGCATAGAAGCACCTGTACAGTGGGTCCTGCAACAGCTGCTGCCTTGTTATTTCCCCCACAGCTATTATTTTCAGTAGACAAACTATCACATTCCATTATTCTCCCAGTGCTAATACCTGCTATGTCATATCCATGTGATTCTCTACCCTTTCCAACCTCATTCCCCGCGGATGAGGTGTTCCAAACCAGATGCCACTCAGCTCCTGTTGGCTTTCCCCCATTTATCACTTTAAAAGCTGCTCTGCAGTCTTTTTGAGGTTGAGTGCCAGCAATCTGGTCCCATCATGGTTCAAGTTCAACCCATCCCTCCTGAACAGGTTTGGCTTGTCCCAAAATGTTTTCCAGTTCCTGACAAATCTAAAGCCCTCTTCTCGACACCATTGCCTCATCCATGCATTGAGTCTTCTCAGCTCTGCCTGCCTGGCGGGTCCTGCATGAGGAACAGGTAGCACTTCTGAAAATGCTACCTTGGAAGTCTGGGACTTCAATCTTCTTCCTAACAACCTGAACATGGCTTCCAAGACTGACCACTTGGCTTTTCCGACATCATTGGTACCAACGTGTACCATGACCACTGCTCTAACAAGCTATCTAGATTTCTCATGATGTCTGCAACCTTTGCACCTGGCAGGCAAGTGACCATATGGTCATCATGCTCATCACAAATCCATCCCTCTGTATTTCTAATTATAGAATCCCCTAGCAGAAGGAGCTTCTCTCCTGCAGCCTGTTCATCTACATGTACCTGATCCTGTATCTCATCAATTGTGATGAGGGAGACATCCTCAGGTGGAACCAGTTGTTCCTCTGTGTGTGCCTCATGCAGCCTGTTCATCTACATGTACCTGATCCTGTATCTCATCAATTGTGATGAGGGAGAGATCCTCAGGTGGAACCAGTTGTTCCTCTGTGTGAGCCTCAAATTGATTGTGCAATATGAGACTCTCTGAGCGATCCCTTGGCCTCCTACTCCTTTGAGTCACATTCCTCCATACATCTACCTCCTGAGTTGGGGAAGTGACTTCATCCTCAGAAGTGTGCCCTGTCTCTTCTTGGACCTGGATAGTCTGTTCCGCTCTGTCCAAGAACTGCTCAAGCTCCTTAATATGTTGCTGGTTCAATATGCGGGCCTCTAGCTCCTGGACCTTCTCTTTTAATAGTGCAACCAGCTTGCACTTGCAGCAAGTATAGCTCTCTGTGTGCTTTGTCAAGATGACAAACATGGCACAAGTGTTACAGGTAACTACAGCCGTTGTTCCTCAAGAAAAATGTTTTCCTTCTAGGCACACAATTTCCTCAAAACTCTGTGCCTGTGTGAACAAACTTGCAAATCAGCCCAGTGTTTAGCTACAGAAGACCAAATAAAAAATAAAATCCAAGCTAACTTGCAACATGATAAAATGCAGAAAGGTTGAGCAAAAGGAACCTAATTAACAGCAGCATGTGGAAAGCTCTTCCTAAAATAGCCAATGTCTCTTTACCTCTTAAGGGAGCTCTATTTCTAATGACGTGATACCTGGTTAAACAACTGAGACATTGTAAGAACAAATGAAATAGATTGCTAGTGATGGGCACCTCTGCACGTCTGGTAGATGCAGAGCTCTAAAGACAACACCATGTGGGAAAATGAACCAGAAAAATGGTGGTTTGTCATAATTCGTGGCTTGTCACTATTCACGAACCATGAACATTCACAAACTTTCTGACAAAAATGAACTGTTTTGTGGTTTGTCGAATTTGAGACTTCAGGGAGTGTTAGAATAGACCCCGCATTACTTACAGATGCCAAACTCGCAGCAAATCTTCAACTGACTCTCCATCCCATCAACGGGATCAACAGGATTGACTCTCCACTTGATAACCTTTTGATTCTATATGTTCTCAATTAAATTGCCTCATTGTAAACCCAACTCTTCACTCCACCTTAGGTCCCAAAGCAATACAAAAGAACTAAAATAAATGATAAGAATGGGAGATAATTTATTTATTTATTTATTATTTAAACCCAACATTCTTCAAAACTGCGAACCACCAGTGACCAAAAATAATTTGGCGGGATAAGGTCCCAAAGCAATACAAAAGAACTAAAATAAATGATAAGAATGGGAGATAAGGCTCTTGCCAGAGTGAATGGAAGCCTTTTCTAGCCTCTGGTAGTTAATGGTAGGTACATGTAGAAGAAAAACAACTGCTGTTTTTTGTATGCTATGAATTAAAAACTCAGGGCAGCAGGAAGGAAATATTGTAGTTGGGGATTTTCAATAATAATAATAATAATAATAATAATAATAATAATAATAATAATAATAATAATAATAATAATAATAATAATAATAATAATAAATAAATAAATAAATAATTTTAGAACTGCAAAGCTGAAAGGTATCCTTTGGTATCATTGAGTCCAGCCCTTGTCAAGGATGCACACTGGGGAATCGAACACCCAGCATCTGGCTCTGTAGCCAGATACTTAAACTACTGAGGTATCCAGTAGCAGGGCTAGTAATTTTTCTGTGGAAGGCCAGCCTGCAATGAAAATGCAGTTTAAAAAAACCCCAAACCCTTGGTTGCCTTAATTTTAAATCAAGGCTGAATCATGGCACCCCCCTATAGTTAAATGCAGTTATTTTTCCACAAGTAATAATAAGCAGGGTACAGTGGTACCCCGACTTAAGATCAATTTGACTTAAGAGCGGAAAACTGTTGCCATTTTAACTGCTGCCTTACAAATTTTAGATATGGTCTGCTCAACTTACATTTTTCCAGTTTTTTATTTTTTAACTTTTCCCCAATTTTTTAGATAGGTACTAGAGATGGGCACGAAATGAGCGATTTTTCATTTTTGTTTTTGTTTTTTCGTTTCATTATGCAACAAAAATGAAACATATTTTTTAAAACAAAACGAAAATGAAAACGAAGCGACCAAATTTGCTGTGTTTTTCGTTTTCATTGCAGCAGATGCATTGAACTAAAAAGAATGCTAACGAAACAGCAATTTTTCGTTTTCATTTTTGTTTTTTCATTTTGTTACCTAATGAAATGAAAATGATTTTTTTGCGAAAAACATCACAAAAACAAAAATGAACTGAAACGGACCCCTAAACGACAAAACGACAAACAAAACAAAATTTTTTTGAGTCATGCCCATCTCTAATAGGTACTACTTAGGAATAGTTCGACTTAAGAGCATGCATTCGGAATGGATTAAATTCGTAAGTTGAGGTACCACTGTTTGTGCAGATGTTAACATGTATTTATTTTTTTGTTACTGTGAGATAGTGAGGGTTGTTGGTTATAATTTGGTATAACCCTCCTTCCGTGTGGTGCTTGCACTCATGGTGCAATGTATAAATTGAATGAATGAATGGATGGATGGATGGATGGATGGATGAATTTGTTCAAAATCACCACCACCTTCAGATTCATCTTTGATTTGATCCAACGGGGCTCTGCTTAGCTTCTCATGACGGATAAGAATTGAAATAGTGGTTGAGGAATAAAAAAAAAGACTGAGTTCTCCCTCACTACACTCTTCTTGCTTTCAGTCACAACCTCTGAGACCGCTATTCATCATTAAAAAGAAACCACAATGACTGCATATGACACATACCATGACTCCATATTCATGCCTTCCTCATATGCACCCATCTTCGTATTTTACCTTTGCTCCTCTGCACCTTTGGTGCAGACACACACACACACACACACACACACACACACACACACACACACACACACACACACACACACACACACACACACACACACACACACACACACACATTTTCTCTCTTTCTCTCACACAGGCATCCCTTTCATCATTTCTTCTCCTCTCATCTTAAAAACAGTCTGGAGCAGACTTCAAGCAAAGGTAGCCATGTGGAGCCGGAGCTGTTTCCAGATTTACACAGGGCCTTTGCTCGCATCCTGTCGAGTCCCTCCGCTGCTTTGTAAGGACCACCCGGCTAGTTCTGAACCACATCTGACAAAATGATACTGTTCACTTCCAGAACCCATCACACAGTTATTCTTGGATAAAAGGTAAAGCAAATAGCAGCCAACTGCTCACTGCTGCAGAAACAAAGGCCATCGAGCTATTTATCAAAGTGCCAGACAACCCGTTTGCTCTAAGCCCATCCACCTCTCCTATTACAGCTTTAAAACGATAACACACTATAATATCGCCAATGACAAATGAAACCAGGGGTGGGGGATAACCTATACACGATCAATATCTGCTCCGAAATAAGAACCATCTTTAAAGTATTGACCAAAAAGGAGAGAGGGAGAGACAGAAGGAGAGCAACAATACATATAAAACAGCACTTCTTGCGTCGTCTGTTTGGTATGGCCACTGTTAACGTTCGTTTGCTCACGACAGTTCCCTTTCTGATAATATGTTTGCTTGTTTGTAGTGTATATTTTGCAATGATCTGTCCATTATGCAATAAATAGTCTATCTTCCCTTTTCCTTTTATTAAATAGAAATGAAGAAACCTTGGAGTGTTTTAAGTTTTGAGGGACTGTTACTATTACTGCCTGGCATCTGCTCCTCATTGGAAAGCAAGTAGAAAGCATTAGTGCTTCAACAATTCCTTCGCCGGTGCATTATTGGTGCAGGATCGTCTCGCATAATTATTGCAACTCTTGATGTTTTCTAGTTTTACATATTTCCCATGAAAGCTTTGTGGGAAGGGAGGGAGGAAGCAGTCTCGCCAATGCTTCCCTTTTTGCACCTGTGTATTCATGCCATTTTATGGGAGCTTCACTGGCGTCGGTTTAAAAAACACACGCAAGACTGCTCATCATAATTCTGCTTCCATGCTCCCCGCCCATCAAGGTTCGCAGAACTGTTACAATGATGTCAGCACACAGGACAGATAAGCATGGCTCGCTGAGGACCATGCCAATTCTGAGGATACACTGGCCTCGCTCTGAATGGTCTTAACAGAAGGAGAGGTTCAAATGCTTTTGTCTCACCTCTAGTTATAGCTTATCAATATTCCTTTTAGTCAGTTTCTTGACTCAGATGGCAATGGGAGAATATTCAACAATAGCTACAGCAAATTGTTTGATGTGATCGAGATATTTCCTGAACATATTTTCATTTTATGGATACTCACCTTTCCCCCATTCTGCTTTAGTACCATTGTCTCCCTAGGCAGCTGCTCTCCATTTTTAAATCTGGTACCTGGACCAGTTGCATGGATACCATCCATCACAGATCATACAGTAAATGAAATGACATCACAAATCAGAAATGGCCATGAGATGACATCTTGGCGGGCAAGTGAAAGTGACAGCACGATAAAAACAAACTTTTGCACAAAGAGTAACTGAAAAACTGCAAGAAAACAAAAGCAAAACTCTAGACCAGAGGTGGCAAACCTTTGGCACTCCAGATGTTTTGGACCACAACTCCCAGGATTCCAAGCTTGGATTGCCAATAGCAAAGGGCTGCAGGTGTTGTGGTCCAAAACATCTGGAGTGCTGAAGATTTACCACCACTGCTCTAGACTGATTGTAGCAAAACCTGTACACAGTATATTAAGTGTTTGGCATGGCTGAGAAACCTTCCCACAACATCCATAGTACTGTGCATTTTTAAAACAATCAAATGATTTGCATGTGATTTTTTCTACACATTTAAATTATACAGATGGATTGATTTTTTTTTTAATGAGGTTGCTAGTGAAGGTTGTACCTTTGGTGCTAATCAGAACTAAAATATATGATCTTTGATTGCTGGGACCCAAGCAGCTGCTCAAGTCTAGATGATCCTATTTGCAAGGTTTTATGGCCACAGCACATTCTTCGCTCATTGCACACATTGCTGACACCTGGAAGTCTTCACCTGCATTGAATTTGCCTTGATTTCTTTGCCTAGTTCACCTTATGGCACCTTTAGATCCACTTGAACCTCACCACTTTCTGTGAGCAAAGAGAGGTAGTCATCCTGTGTATAGACCAGTTGATAGTCATTTATCTTGATATTTGGAACATCCATATTATGAGTAGAATATCTTTATAATTTTTGCCATGAACACATCAGTACCCACTAAGTGGACCTTTGCATGACCATGCTTGCCAGTTTTGGAAGTAGACAGTTTCACAATCTTACAGGGGCACCCCTTCCACACCAGAAAACCATTCTTGCAGAGAGCAGAACATTGCATTGGGTAGGTGGCAGAAGCACCAGCATGTCCAGTAGTGAAATCAACTTCATCCGTCATAGCATGAAATAGGTTCTTTGGCAGCACAGCATTGGGAGTGTCACAGTATTTAAAGCTAAGGAAATCTTATGGGGTATTAAAAGAAGAAATAGCAGAAGAAGACATTACATACATACATACATACATACATACATACATACATACATACATACATACATACATACATACATACATACATACATACATACATACATACATACATACATAGTCACAAACTAGCTCCAGTTGTATCTTTATTAACTTACTATAATCAAAATGCAGGTGGGATTTGCTAAAACTGTATATACTATTACCTTGATAATCATGTACCATCAAGTCAATTCCAACTTATGACAACCTTTTTCAGGGGGTTTCCAGGTAGAGAATACCCATAAAAATTTTACCCTTCTCCTTTTCTGGCATTTGTATGATCCCCGGGACTGTGCAACTTACCCAAAACCACACAGGCTGGCTCCACTCTCGGGAGGCATAACAGGGAATTAAACTCCTAACCTTTGTCTTCTCAGACCGATATTTAATCCACTGAACTACCCAGTCAGCGATGTATATATCTATCAATCCAAAATTAGAACTGATAGTTATGATTTCAACAGAACTGCCATAATTTCATTCTGCAACGAAGACAAATGAGCAGGTGGCTTTTGTCTGCTAGCCAGAGGCTGGGAGTTGTGGATAGGCAATTTCAAGGTTTGTTGTGGATCGTTATCTAGTATATTAATCATGTTTGGACTGGACAGTAATTCAGATGGGAAAGAGATTCAAATCAAACCCTGCATTCCAGAAACCCTTAAAATCATAGAATCATAGAATCACAGAGTTGGAAGAGACCTCAAGGGCCATCCAGTCCATCCCCCTGCCATGCAGGAACCCCCATCACAGGACTCCCGACAGATGACCACCCAGCCTCTGCTTAAAAACCTCCAAAGAAGGAGACTTTTTATAGAGGAGTGTCCTCTATAAAAGAGGACCAGTGGCCACCCTCACTTTTCCCAGCAACTTATGGATTTCTTAAGGTGTGCTTAAGCTTACTAACTTAGATGCCTTTCCAAGGAAGTTTGAGGAATCTGTAGAGGAACAATTTTGAAAGTTATCAGTTATTACGGTTATATGCAAGCTGCGGGTTTAGGGTTACATCCCTCTGAGTTTTGGGGGGACGTGAATGAGATTTTTGTGCCACGCTTGTAGACCTGGGGGAGCATAGGAATCTTCTCAGGCTCAACTGGTGCTCTGGCAAACCTATCTTCAGAGCCCCTCTGTGTCAAATCAGACCCTACTGATAAGTATATGTGTCCAGGATGCATGTTCGGAAACAAGTTCCCATGTATAGAATCAAATAACTACTTTTCAGGACAGCATAAGAACTCCTGTGCATAACCGAGAGCACTTCCTACAGAGTGCTCTGGGGAAAGACCTTGACTGTTAGCAATTTCCTCCCCTTAAATTTAATAATAGTCCATTGTATAGCAAGGAGGGTTATTCTGAGGTGTTCAGCGGGCAGCAGGCTCAGTATACATCAGTCATTCGAGCAGCTTTTTGGAAAAGAAAAAAAAAGCCCTAATGCAATTAATTATCCTAACTGAGACACAGCCAAATTAACAACTTGCCAACAACAACAGAGAAAGCCAACACAAGTAATAAGAACAGAAACCAGATGGAGCGCCCATCTCTGTCACTCTACTGGAAACATATTTTCCCCATGCTTTTAAAAGGCCTTTTGCTTGACAAAAGATGTTTGAGGTTGGCCAATGCTGTGTGCTGTTCCGGATCATATTCCATGTGCATTTCACAGGGCACCAGAGCATCTACGGCAGGTGAGGAGGTGGTCATCTGAATGAATGCTAAGGCACAGAAACTAAAATGAGCACTGGCCTGGCATTAGCATTGTTATTCCTTGATCCAAATCTCCTATGTTTAGCTGGATATGACTCTTTCCCACTGACTTTTGGATTAAATGACAACTCTATAAGGACTCTGTCTCTGTCTCTGTCTGTCCATCTCTCTCTCTCTCTCTCTCTCTCTCTCTCTCTCTCTCTCTCTCTGTGTGTGTGTGTGTGTGTGTGTGTGTGTGTGTGTGTGTGTGTGTGTGTGTGTGTGTGTGTGTGAGAGAGAGAGAGAGAGAGAGAGAGAGAGAGAGAGAGAGAGAGATCATATAGAATCTGTACAATAATATATCAGGGGCAGACAATATAGAGTGGGAAACACAGAAAGCGGTAGAGGTGTGAATAAGACCTGCATGGTTATTTTTTGGTAAACTATGCAAAATCCCTAAGAACTAGTACATTTCTCTAAAATTAAGACTATCAGTTATAATCAATACGTATTGCCAGTACTACATACACTGGAAAGATCTCTTAACAAAATCCATAATGGAAATGTTCAAAAAACTCAACCAATGGAAAAACATATGTTAAATATCAGACTAATGGACAAGTAAGAAACCAGGCTACTTGACAAAAAGACAAAAATAATAGGCATAAATCATTAAAAGGACACACCACAAGACAAGTAGATGTGTGATGCAATAAAGAAATATGTCAGTGGTGACCTTAGATCGGGAGGAACAGAGGAAGGCTGAAAACTAGATGGATAGTTGATATTAAAAAATCAGTGGGGCTTGCATGGATTTGGATAACATAAAACAAATGTGTGGATTCAAAAAGGGAGCTCGCTATCCAACACTGGACATCAATTATCTTCTTAAAGAAGAGGTAGAAGTTTGCTTGTGCATTTTCAGGAAAACTCTTGAAGGAATGTATGTTCCTCATTTCCCCTGGAGTGGTTGTCTCATTGTGGCAAATTAAGGAAGTGCCCATGGAATAAAGATAAAGGAATGCTTGGTAAAATATTGAGAGCTTAAAGAAAAAGAAAAGAAGGGACTGGTTTGTTTTCCATGGCTTTAGAGATTAAAACGCGGGGTAATGGCTTCAAACTAAAGGAAAAGAGATTCAATTTAAACATTAGAAAGAACGTCATGACAGTTAGAGCTGTTCGTCAGTGGAATATGCTGCCACTGAGGGTGGTGGAGCCTCCTTCTTTGGAGGTTTTTAAGCAAAGGCTGGATGGCCATCTGTCAGGAGTCCTGTGATGGGGGTTCCTGCATGGCAGGGGGTTGTACTAGATGGCCCTTGAGGTCTCTTCAAACTCTATTTGCTTAACATAATTGTCTATGGGGCAAATCTGTACAGCATAAAAATGGGATTACTCTGTTTTCAATGCATTCCTATGGGAAATTTGTATAAAGGAAAATTTGCTTAACATAATTTAATTTGGAACAAATTAATTCCTTTATACAAGGTACCACTGTATAAGTCCTAGGTAAGCTGAAAGCCATCACCTGCTTCAGGCATTCAAACAGTGTATCTTTTGTTTTTTACCGTGTGATAAGGAGATGTCACATATCGCAAAGTATTACTTAGTTACAATTCCTTTGAATTAACATGTTCTACATGTGACTGCCTCTGAAGGGAGTTTGGAAACTCCAGCTGGTCAAAACCACTATGATGAATTGAAAATGTTGACTGAGACCTATTACAGGCATTGTACAAATCCTGATACAACTGATCCAATAGTTACTGCTCTACATCCAGAATAAGTTTGAACTACTGGTTAATTCAAAACCCTATATAACATGGAATCAGGCTGTTTGTATTATCCATGCAAGGTTTCATCAGTTGAGATATGCAGAGGAAGTCCTTTTCTCCATTCTGCCACCTTCAGCAGCTGATATGATAAGGATAAAATGAAGGACTTCTTGATGGCTGTCTCCTGACTTTGAAGTTCCTTGAATTTGGAACACTAGGTTGATCCTTTTGCTGTTGTCATTCCACTAGCAAGCTAACTGGGCAGTGTTCTCTTGTGTAGGTGTGGTGGTGGTGGTGGTGGTGGTGGTGGTGGTGGAGGAGGTGCGGCAGCATACTTTATCATTACAAATAAAAGAGTTCCTTTTTCAGTTTCAAGGTGCACATAACTCGTGGGAAATGATACAAACTTGTGCACAGATTAAATAATAATTACAGAAAGAGAAAACATTTTAATTAGAGGCAATCTACCCCTGCCAGTGATGCTCCCACTGCACAGATGGAGCTAAGACCCTGCACACCCTCAGACCCTGAGCACTGTGTTTTAACATTTGCTTGCTTGCTTGTTTATAATCTATTATTATTTTAGAAATTATATACATGCACATAAACACACACACACAATGAGAGAGAGAGAGAGAGAGAGAGAGAGAGAGAGACAGAGAGACACAGAGAGGGGGGGGCTTTTTACACGACCCTTAAGATCCACTGGTCCCTTAAATTTGGACCAGAGATCTTGAGGGTTTGTCGCTCTCCCTGCGTTCCCACCCCCTCCGCACTTCCTTGTTCTGTCTGTGTGAGGGGAGGGAGAAAAAAAGGGAGAAAAGAATGCACTCTTACCTCCGACCCCCCCGTCACTTCCTGGTTCCTCTTAACAAAAAGAAGCGAGGAGAGCCCGGCACTCTCCACATCAAAATTTTTCACTCTCCCAGAGCAGGTACTTGAAAGGCGTGCTGGGTCGCGCTTAGGTGGGCGGGGTCGCACTTAATTTTCTGTTAGCTCCGGAGCTGGTGGGGAAACATTTTTAAGCTCCGGAGCTGGGAGCCATTTGCAGCGGAGCTTAGGGGTCGTGTATTAATGCCCAGAGACAGAGACAGAGACAGAGACAGACAGAGACAGAGACAGAGACAGAGACAGAGACATTATATATCCCCTCATTTTCCCAGACATGGGAAAAGGCAACCTATAAAAATAAATAAGTAAATGTGGTTAATGTCATCAGGATTCTTGGCAGAAATGGGCATCTATGACTTTATTTTAGGTTTAAATTGTATAACTGGCACCACAATCATATTGTGATCTTCACCTCAACCAGACAGGGGTGGATCCACAGCTTCCTAGTAAAGCCATGCTCTGTATATTGAAGTTTCAACTCTTTCTGATTGCTGGTTGTATGCATGCCTTTCAATGCCTTGCTTTGGCCGAGGCAAGTTCTGTGCCTAAGGCCATGGAGACCCGGCACCACTGAACAAAGAACACAATGGGAATAGATCACTCAGTATGAAACACCTTCTCCTTTCCATAGTGCAATGGGTTGGGAGGAATCCCAGTGGAAGAGCAGCATGCTTTTCCTCTGTCTAAACCCTATTTTTCTCAAAGACTTCCTCGCTGCCATCCCCATATATCACTGTGGCTGCACACAAGCAAGATCCTCTTTTGGAGGCAGCCACATTTGCTCTTCAGTGCCATCAATAGCAATTGAAATTGATGAGGCTGTTGGGCACGGCCAGTTCGTCAATCTCAAGCAAGACAAGTGGAGGTAGGTCACCATTTGTAGAGAAAGGAAGTTAAACATACAGTTTTCAGTAAGGGATTTGGCTGAAAAATGACTCTGGAAGTCAGGGCTCATGTGTCTTCTACAAGTCTGAAAATGCCTGCAGGTAGAAGTCTCTGTCAGGACAATCTTGTGTAAGCATTCGTGATGGGGAAATCCCATTTAGGTTCATCCTGACCAATTAGGAATGGGAAATTCTGGCACTTCTGTGTTACATCTTCTTTGCTTTTTTTTCAACACACCTAGTTCATTCTGTCTGCAAATGCTGGTAAATGCTTGAAAAATTAAATAAAATGATTTCTCTCTGTCTTCCATTTGAAGAAGTCAAGCACAATTGGTACACCAATTTAACCACAGACAGAACTAGTCTTGTACAAGCCACTGGTAAAGATCAGGATCCTCTCAGAAATAAGAGAGAGAGAGAGAGAGAGAGAGAGAGAGAGAGAGAGAGAGAGAGAGAGAGAGAGAGATGGTTCAGCGTGCAGAGACCCAAACCTAGATTTTTAACAATCAAGCACTTAATACTAAATATTCTTGAGATTGGATGGGATAAATCCAGCATTTTGGTGTCTCCTACAATCAGACTGCATTAATCTCAAATTGTTCCCACACAAAATATTACAAAGGATGCGACATGCTATGCTCCCTGCACCTAACACTAGAAATGTATTCTTGATTTGACACTTTCTTCACCAAATTTTCAATGCTGGCTGTGGGATTTGGGGGAAATATTGTTAGAAAAAGAGACCTTTCACATCTCTGGTTAGATAGGTACCAACTAGAGATGGACATGAAACAAACCATGATGTAAAAATATTCCCAGAAATTGGTACATTTTGTGGTTTGTTTCCAGGTCCTTTGGGGAAATACACCTTCTCGTATTTAAACAAAATGCTGTGTTTAAATACAGTGTGCAGCAAGATGGTTGACTCAGCCTTCCATCCTTCCAAGGTCAGTAAAATGAGTACCCTGCTTGCTGGGGTAGGAGGGCAATTTGTAGCCTGCATACTGTAATGAAAAACTGTAAACTGACCAGAGATTATTTGAAGTGGTATTGTTCGGTATATAAGCAGAAACACTTTGCTTTGAACTACTATCAGCACCTGTGCAATATGGAACTTCTGGGAGGGGTAGAGATCCTAAACTCGCAATGACCCCTCCCCAACCCCTCTAAATTTGTGGAAGACTGGATTCGGGATGCCCAAATTATACCCTTCAAAGCAGGTCCCATCAGGAAAGTGTTCTTTAGCAGCTGGCTTGTAGGAAAAGATCATCTGTTTACGGAAGGGCAATAAAGATGGAGGCAGACTAGCCTTCTGTGTGAGGGAGTTCCACAATCTGGAAGTAGTAAAAAAGAAGACCCACAGACATACCTGTAGTTTTTCATCTATAAGACACCCCCATGTATAAGACGACCCCCAATTTTCCAGGTCAAAATAAAAGGTTCTTTAAAAGCAATGTGTTCTGCTTATATACCACCCCATAGTGCTTAAGCACTCTCTGGGCAGTTTTCAATTTA
Organism: Phrynocephalus forsythii; assembly: GCA_029282475.1. NCBI lineage: Eukaryota > Metazoa > Chordata > Lepidosauria > Squamata > Agamidae > Phrynocephalus > Phrynocephalus forsythii. The sequence continues at coordinate 109,597,709 of JAPFRF010000005.1, read as the reverse complement.
ATTATGCAGGCTACACATTGCCCCCCCCCCAACAAGCTGGGTACTCATTTTACCAGCCTCAGAAGGATGGAAGGCTGAGTCAACCATGAGCCAGCTACCAGGGATTGAACCCCAGGTCATGAGCCCAGTTTTAGCTGCAGTACAGGCATTTAACCACTGCGCCACGAGGATCGTTTTCTCTCATTGGCTTACTTCCGTGTATAAGTTGACCCTAAATTTACAGAAAAGATTCAGGCTATTTTACGGGGGATAAGAGAGGTAAAATTGGAAAAAATTAAGGATATGCAACTGAAGGTATTGCATAAATGGTATTATACCCCACAGAAATTAAATAGAATAAATAATAACATATCACAATATTGTTGGCATTGTAAAAAAGAAAAAGGCACTTTTGCACACATGATATGGAAATGTGAGAAAATACGAACATATTGGAAGAAAGTAGAAAATTGGTTATCAGAAATTACAAAGAAAAGGATTGAGCTAAAAATAGATCATATTTTTTTAGGGTTAGTAGATAGAGAAAAACAATGGAAAAGCGTAAAAAAGATTGTGTACTACAGAATAGCAGCAGCTATAATGGTATTAACGGGTGGATGGAAGGATCAAGAAAAATGGAAATATGATAAATGGAAAGATTATATGCATCAATTTTTTCAAAATAATTGGATACAAATTATGCAAGAAGGAAACACAAAAGGGAAACATAGATTTTTAAAGGAGTGGGAGATATATATAAATTGGATTAAAGGGAAGCCTGAGAACGAGAAATGGGCTAGACTATTCCATCATGCCTTAATAATGTTCAACATGAAAGGGTAGTGAATTTCTGCTTGCTGGGGGGGGAGGGTTAATGAGGAAGGGACCAAAGGATGATGTAATGTTTTGGAAACTTGTAAAGACTGGAAATATATGCTGTCACTTCCTCAATTAAAAAAAAAAAAAAAAAAAAGATGACCCTAAATTTTTAGTCTAACCATTCTAGTAAAAATACAGTGGACCCTTGTATAACAAACAGCTTGTATAACATAAAATTTGTACAACATAAAAAATTCCAGAGATAGGGGAAAGTTGCTTAACATAATTGTCTATGAAGAAAATCCGTACAACATAAAAATGGGATTACTCCATTTTCAATGCATTCCTATGGGAATTTGTATAAAGGAAAATTTGCTTAACATAATTTCATTTGGAACGAATTAATTCCTTTATACAAGGTACCACTATATAGTCTTATACATCAAAAAAATACAGTATGTGGAGTACTTGCAGCCACTCCACACACAGAGAAGTTAACTGGCACTCATTTGGCTGGGGTTTTTCTCATTCAGCTAAGTCTTTCTCCCAATAAAGTAATAGCAGTTTACTGGCTGAAAGTCTGTAGCAAGTAATGACTAGAGATGGGCACAAATTTAAAAAATGGTGGTTCATGTCAATTTGTGACTCATTCAGGTTGATGAATCATGAAAAACACATTTATGGAGTTTTTTAAATAATCGAATTTATTTGTTGATTTGTTTTCTTCACATTTTGTTGTTCAGTCGTTCAGTCGTGTCCGACTCTTCGTGACCCCATGGACCAGAGCTCGCCAGGCCTTCCTATCCTCCACTGCCTCCCGGAGTTTTGTCAAATTCATTTTGGTTGCATCGATGACACCGTCCAACCATCTCATTCTCTGTCGTCCTCTTTTCCTTTTGCCTTCGATTTTTCCCAGCATCAGGGACTTTTCCAGGGAGTCCTCTCTTCTCATGAGGTGGCTAAAGTACTGGAGCCTCAGCTTCAAAATCTGTCCTTCCAGTGAACATTTGGGGTTGATTTCTTTCAGAATGGATAGGTTTGATCTTTTTGCAGTCCAGGGGACTCTCAAGACTCCCCTCCAGCACCACAGCTCAAAAGCATCAATTCTGCGGCGATCAGCCTTCTTTATAGTCCAGCTCTCTCTTCCATACATCACTACTGAAAACCATAGCTTTGACTATCTTGACTTTAGTTGGCAAAGTGATGTCTCTGCTCTTTAGGATGCTATCTAGGTTTGCCATTGCTTTCCTCCCAAGAAGCAGGCATCTTTTTATTTCATTGCTGCAGTCGCCATCTGCAGTGATCAAGGAGCCCAAGAAAATAAACTCTGGCATTGCCTCCATTTCTTCCCCTTCTATTTGCCAGGAGGTGATGGGACCAGTGGCCCATTTTTTCACTCTCCTCTTTCACCCTCATTAAGAGGTTCTTTAATTCCTCCTCACTCTCTGCTATTAGAGTAGTATCATCTGCATATCTGAGGTTGTTGATATTTCTTCCAGCAATCTTAATTCTGGCTTGTGATTCATCCAGACCTGCCTTTCTCATGATGTACTCTGCATATAAGTTAAATAGGCAAGGTGACAGTATACAGCCTTGTCGTACTCCTTTCCCAATTCTAAACCAGTCAGTTGTTCCATATCCAGTTCTGACGGTTGCTGCTTGTCCCACATATAGATTTCTTAGGAGACAGATAAGGTGGTCAGGCACTCCCATTCCTTTAAGGACTTGCCATAGTTTGTTGTGGTCCACACAGTCAAAGGCTTTGGCATAGTCAATGAAGCAGAAGTAGATGTTTTTCTGGAACTCTCTGGCTTTCTCCATAATCCAGCGCATGTTGACGATTTGATCTCTAGTTCCTCTGCCCTTCTGAAATCCAGCTTGTACTTCTGAAATTTCTCTTTCCACATACTGCTGAAGCCTGCCTTGTAGAATTTTGAGCATAACCTTGCTAGCGTGTGAAATGAGTGCAATTGTGCGATAATTGGAGCATTCTTTGGCGTTTCCTTTCTTTGGGATTGGGATGTAGACTGATCTTTTCCAGTCCTCTGGCCATTGCTGGGTTTTCCAAATTTGCTGGCATATCATATGCTGCACCTTTACAGCATCCTCTTTTAAGATTTTAAAGAGTTCAATTGGAATGTCCACTTGACTTCACTTTCCAGGATGTCTGGCTCCAGGTCAGCAACTACACTATCTTGGTTATCAGGGACATCCAGATCTTTCTGATATGTAAATGTCCCCACAAGTACTTAGAGACACCAAAATTGGAGGGAAGCTTTGACTGACAGTCATCTACAAGCCTAACATGTTTGGTGAATATTGGGTTCCAGATGGCTCAGTTGTGCACCCCCAAAGAGATCCCCTCAGGAAAGACCCCCTAGCACCCAGAGACACCAACTTTGCAGGGATGTTTCTTCCAACTCCCCTCTACAATCTTTCTAAGTTTGGTGAAGATTGGGTGGTTTTATATGTCAGTTTCAGATGTCTTGAGTTAGATACCCGCAGAGTGCATCCCCTTGGAAAGTCCCTTTATCAATTGGCTTGGGGAAACCCAACCATCACCACATTTGGAGGGAGTGTAGAGGAGAGTCAAAGGAAATTTATCTTCTAGTTTGGTTCTCTGGGAGGCATTTTATAGCCCAACAAATCAACAAATAAAAAAATAACTAAAAATGCATTGATTTTTATTTGTCATGGTTACGCATTTGTATGCATACAAATAGATGAATTAACAGTTTTTAAAATAACTTTGCTATCCATTTTTAAATTTGTGCTCATCTCTAGCCATGGCTAAAATAGGCCTACTCTAGTTGCAGCTTACTACTGGATATCAGTCACAATGGTTTTTTTCCCTTACATATTGCTGAAGTTTCATGCCATTTTTCTTTTAGGTTTTAACTCTTTGTGGCTTATACTGTATATGATTTTATCTTTCATGCCAGTGTTTTCTTATCCCCATTGTATGCTGACCTGATAGTTTTACTGAAGGTTGGCTGAAAATCATGTAAAAGAGAAAACAGGATAAACAGATGTATTGCATGGCTTAAATCTTTTGTGGGTCAGAGCCTACTTCACAGGCTGTAGTCTGTGGACGTTTATGTCATAATAAATTTGTTAGCTTTTAAGGTGCTTTGATGTTTTGCCGCAACAGTCGAACACAGATATTCCTCTTGTAGTCTCATACTGTCTGACAGAGACTTTAAAAAAATGCTCCTGACCCAGTTCTAAGAACTCCATAGGAATAATGCAGTGTGTGAAGACAAGGAAGAGGAGGAGAACAGAATTAGGAATAAAACAGTGAATCAATACTAGTGGGATAATGGATATGGAAAACATCACAGTTTAATGATGAAACAGTACATACTGTAGCTGTGGATTACAGGTTGCTAGTAGAGTGTGATTTTGGGAAAAGTAGTCGAAAATCAGTTTGAGGGTGTAGATAAATATCTAGATTTATATTTCTTGAAGTTCCAAGTTTCTTTACAACAATTACCCTAATCTGAAGACTATTTTCTCTCTCTTTGTGTGTGTATTTGCAAAATCAAGGACAATAATTTATGCTAACATTCAAAAGCAAAGTGCCCTGATTATATACCATCTCATTAGCACTTAAGGTACTCTCTGGGAAGTTTACAATTTGATTATGCAGACTACACATTACCTCCCCCCCCACCCCCGTGAGCTGGATATTCAATAACCAACCTTGGAAGGAAATAAACTTGAGCCAACCTCAAGCCATCTACCTGAGCCCAGAACTGAACTCTGGTTGTGAGCTGAACTTCAGAGAGTTGAGGCTCTGCAGCATAGAATATGTGGCAGTTGCTTCGGTAACTAATACAGCAGTGTGTTGTAAAAATGAATACAAAAATAAACATGGTTGCAAACTGCAAAGCAGTCCGCTCTGACCAATACTGTATAGAGATTTTGATGGGCTCCAATGGCAGCTGTACAAAATAGAAAAAAGGTAACTGTGGTCAGAGATACGAAGAGTGAAGTCACACGTGCCAAGGAATCCCAGTTATATCAATTCTCTTTTTATTTAAGTTGTCTTATAAATTTCCATTCACGCAATACACATGTAACGTTGATTCATTTTGCCAGCCAATCAGGTTTTCCTCATCTGGCTAACATGGTCTTTTAAAAATGATCCAGTCCCTATGTTGCTACAGTCCTTATAGTTATGGTGTGAGTGAGCACTGCTAACACATTGTGAACGGGTCAGGTTTTGGGCGCCATGGCCACTGTACTTGTACCATCTTCTTTTTTTGGGGTGGGGATTTTTAAAAATATACTTAGAAATAAATTGCTTCCTATTCACAGGAAGTTGTTGCAGCAGCAGCAGCAGATGCAAGAATTACACAATTTACATTGTTTTGAAGACGATAGCTGTATCCCCTCCCCCTGTACTGGGTTTGAAAGAGGAAGGAAAGGAGGAAGGGCTGCAGGTGACATGTCCCACCAGGTGGCACATTGACTAACGGATGGAATTGACAGGAAAAGAGTAATATATCACAAAGTTGTTTTTTTAATAAAGTTTTAAGTCAGCGGGGATAAATTTCTACGAGGTGGGATGTGTAGCTTACAGAACTGGTACAAACAGCAAGAAATGTACTAATTGAATTGTGAACAGGTCCAGCACTATATATACAGTGTGCCTATGAATGCAAATATATCAATATATTAAAAATGAGGAAAAAGAAATAATTCATATGGTCCATGTGATTAGACCCTAAGGCAGCGCTTCCCAACATTGAGTCCCCAGATGTTCTTGTAGTACACCTCCTGGAAATCCTAGCCAGCAAAGTTAGTAGAGAAGGGAGTTTCTGTCCAAGAACATTTAGGAATTTAAGGATGGGAACCGCTACACTAAGGGCTCTGGAGACGCAGCAGGAAGAGACCGGTTCTTGCAAAAACCTCAGAGCTAAAGAAGGCTTAGAAGTTATATTTTCTGCTCCACTAAAGCTGATTGCTTACTTCGTTCCTAAGGATGGCCAACAGATATGGGAAAGCCAATGAGATTCTTGGTTGCATCAACAGAACTGTAGTGTCTAGACTCTAGATGAAGGGAAGTGATAGTGCCACTCTATTCTGCTCTGGTCAAACCCCACCTGGAGTACTGTGACCAGTTTTGTGTGCCTCAATTTAAAAAGGATGTTGACAACCTTGAGTGGGTACAGTGGAGGGTGACCAGGATGACTGAGGGTCTGGAAGAAATCTCTTATGATGAATGGCTTAGGGAGCTGGGAATGTTTAGCCTTTCAAAAAGAAGGCTGAGGGGGAATATGATAGCTATGTTTAAATATCTGAAAGGATGTCATATTGAAGAGGGAACAGATTTGTTTTCCATGGCTTCAGAGACTAGGACTTGCGGCAATGGTTTCAAACTACAGGAAAATAGATTCCATTTGAACATTAGGAAGAACTTCATGACGGTGAGAGCTGTTCGGCAGTGGAATATGGTGCCACGGAGGATGGTGGAGTCTCCTTCTTTGGAGGTTTTACTGTGAAGGGGGTTCCTACGTGACAGGGGTTGGACTGGATGGCCCTTGAGGTCCCTTCCAACTCTATGATTCTATGATTTTAAGAATTAAGAAACTTGTTGATTTGGATTCAAATCAAAATTTGTCGATTTGGATTAATCATGAATAAATTTCACCAACAAATATATATTGACAAATCTGCAATTTTTGATCTGTTCCTCCGTCGGCCCATAAAATGGCCCCCAAGCTCCTAGAGACAATGTATGCCAATTTGCTTAAAGATTTTGTGGCTGTTTTTATGGACCTAGCTGGCTGGATAGTCCAAAGGGTCATGTAACTGGCTGCAGAGCCAGAGACTGGGAGTTCGATCCCTCATGGTACATCAAAGAAGAACCATCCTTTGTGGTCTCGAGCAAGCTACACAGTCTCAGAACGCCCTTAAATGAAGAGAATGGTAAACTACTTTGGGTTTTTTCTATACACAGAAAACTGAAAAGTGTCAATGTACGCTGAATTTACCTGAAGACACACATTTATTATTACGGCATACAATGCAAAATATTTGCAAACACAAATATTCAGTCTTCTGGAATTCTTCAGGAAATAGGCACTTTGGACAATTTATATTACTATTGCAAAGCCGCTCAGTTCTAAAACTGAAGGCAGATTATAACATGGAACTCAATTCTATATTTTGGAGGTGGGGGGTTGGTGCATACCACAGTGTTCGCTTAGAAACATATTCCCTCATGTTTTAACAGTGCTTAGCTCTGTATTAGTGGTGAGATAGCAGTTGCCTTCAAACAGCACCAATCGAAAGCCCAATGGAGACCCAGAAATGATTACATGCATCTTTGGATCGAAACCAATGTGTTCATGTGGACTCAAGCCGTCCACATTCTAATCTTTATCCAGTGAAGTCAAAAATATTATTGGAGTGCATGAGAGTGATATTGCAGCGGCTGATTCAACACGATATATCCTGCCAATATCCAAACAGCCAGATGGCTTTAATTTCTTATCTTGTTAATTTGTTATGTCCTTCTCTGGTGAAATTAGTCATAATGGGAGTTCTCATTGTTCCAAGTCAGATGACGCTTGCTTTTGCTTATTGCATTTTAATTGGTTGCATTTTAAAATTATTGTAAACCAGCCTGGAATCAATTTTGATAAAGGAGTCTACAAAAATATTTGGGAAGTAAAATAGACAAAACTGCCTTCTATGGAGTCATACTGCTGATACTGCCAGCTCCTTAGGATGGAAGGAGCTGTCCAAAAATCACAGAATCAAGCTGTGCTACTTAATATGGGGTTGGATCCCGGCTTAGTTCACAGAGTAGTCCACTGAAAGCAGTGAGCTGTCATTTGGGTGTTTGTGTGACAGCATCAGCCATTTACCCTACAGTTTGTATCAGAGTGAGCACAGATTAATTAGAATTAAAACTTTGCGGTTGTAAAGCACAGTGTAGGGAAGCCTGTTTGTAGGATCATCTCTCTTGAGTGGAGAACTGTCTTTTTAATTCAGCTGCCAGGGGTGGTTTAAATATGTTCTGATGTATGTACAGCAATAGAAAGGGATGCAGACAGATGGACAGGATGAACTGGATCATGGAATACAGTGGGCCTTCAGAAGTGTGCACCTAATTGATGTGCGTAGGTAACAAGTGTAGTACCACAAGGCTTAGTCTTTGCAGTAAAAAGGAGTTTTGAGCCGTGCAGCCATTAAAACAAACAAACAAAAATTAAAACTAGACTATGGGTGATACCTTCATAGGCTGCTGGTAGAAAAATCAAAGAAGTTGCTGAACTTTCGAGAGCACAAGCCCTCTTTTTCAAAGCAGGTATAAAAGTCCAAACATGGCAAGGGATGTAATTTGCCAGGAGAGAGTTCTTAAAAGTTCACTTGGCAAGATGGAGGCCAGGCTTCTTCTTGGAGGGCTCTGAGCAGCATGGCCCGTTAGGGCTGAACTTCACAGGATTCAAACAAGAGGGAGATGCTCATACCATGCAGCTCTTTGTTTGAATCCTGTGAAGTCCAGCCCTATTGGACCATGCTGCAAATGCAATAAAATCTGTGCACATGCTCTAAGCACTGGTGGTGAACCTTTGGCACTCCAGATGTTTTGGACCACAACTCCCACAGTCCTTTGTCATTGGCAATACAGGCTTGGAATTCTGGGAGTTTTGGCCCCAAACATCTAGAGGGCCAAAGTTTGGACACCCCTGGATCAGAAGGACAGAGAGCAGATGTGTAGGCCCAGAGATGGGGGAGTGAAAAATATGAAAAGGAGCTACAATTTCCATTTTAATCCAATTTGGAGAAAACCTCAAGGTTCACCGTGTTCACAAGTCTTGAATTCTTGAAAGGAAGTGGCTGGTCTTTACAAACACAACATAGCAAACGGGCCAGGATGAAAAACAAGGACAAAATGATCTTCTTCTGATTTAGCACCTGATTAAAGAGGAAAAAGCTGTATTGAAGCTCTTGTTCTTGAAGAAGCTATATTGTGAAGTCCAATAGTAGTGTGGCAAGACTTCAGAGGTCCTCAGCTTCTGAAAAAAATAGTTCATGGCAAATTTGGAGCCACAATTGAATTCTAGGATGGGATGGGAAAATGTTATTGTAGCTTGTAATTACAGCCAAAAAAACCCCTCACACATGGCAATATTATCATTAATATTACTATTATTATTTAGGAAAGCGAGATTTTTGTGAACAGATCTGTCGATGCACATTTACAGTTTTCCATTCCAAAATCCATCAAGGTCCTGTTAAAAATATGTGTCTAAATATCAGAATTTCTCCTCTCCATTTTTCACCTCAGAGTGAGTGTAGTAATGACTTGGCTCCTGGCAAGCTTTATGATGCCTTATGTTTATGGAACATTGGGATATTATCAAGGTATGCTTTTCTTATGTTGTTTTTCTGGCACATATACATTTCACAGGGAGCTCAAATTCAATTAATTTAAATTAATCATTTGTATAAACAGTCTAGCACAATTTTAAAGGGTATTAAACACCCTGTTTTATAAACATAACACTTAATTTGGCAGGGGGGTAGAATTTAGAAGGTAATGCATTTAGGATAAGTGCACAACACATGAAAATAATAAATGAAATTTTCCCAGTTTAGAAAATGAATGTAATTAATTAACATTTAAATTACATTTTTAATTGCAATCATGCCCTCCCAGGGGACTCATAAGGGACCATAATTGCAATTAAAAGCATGTGGATTAGATAATAAAACAATGCACACTGTCTGAAATGTGCGATTTAAAATGGAAAGCAGACATTGTTATCGGCACATCTAACTTAATTGTAGCCATAAAGCAAATGTGCTGTACAAAATAAAATTCACATACGGGAACATTTAATTCTTGAATCTCTTAAAGGGGACACGCTTCAGAGCACATTTTATGACAGGTTCTGTTTGAAAGAGGCCTTTAAGGCTTTCAGATTCCAGCCTGGTGCTTTAATGTTTTTGCATTAATAAAAGCATCACTGAATGTTCCCTATTAAAGTACACAGATACATTTAAGTAAGAGATGGGAGTAAGTGCCTAAAATTTAAGTTGCATAATTAGGGAAGGGTGCATGTCTCTGTACTGTGGATCCTTTGTAAGCTGCCTTTTTCTTTAAAACATCATACTTTATAACATTGGTTCTCAACAGGGGTGGTACAGCCCCCCCATGGGCAGTAGGAGGATGCTGAGGGGTGGTGAACTTGTTTTGGGTGGTAAGGAGGCGGTGGGGATGTTTTGGTCTTATACGTTTTCACCATTGAAAAGAAGAATACAATTACCTTCCAGGGTAAAAGTATTGAGTTAAATCAAACAAATTTGGTAAATACTTCAAATTACTTAAAATTTTTGTCTTTTATAATTCAGTAACCCCCCTTTTCCATACCCTAAATTCGTGAGGATTTTCACAAAGGGGGGGGCTTGAAAATATGTCTGCATCATAGGGGGGTGGCAGCTTCAAGAAGGTTGAGAATCACTGCTTTATAAGAACTCTTGCTTTCCACACTTCAAAGCCTGGCAGGGTGGTAAACATCATACTTTATAACAGTGGCTGTTGAAGAGGGGGCATGGGAAAGCTATTATTTTTAATTTAGGTATTTACTCAGCTGCAAATGTGTTCCTCTTTTCCCTTGATCACCCCCTCCAGATTCTGGAACTCCCCCCCTCCTTAATTATCATATTGACAATCTGCTTTTCTTCAATGTGATGCCACTGCTTTTTTGATAAATACCAAAAAGGGTTCGCCCTTAGTGCTATTAATTGCCCACCATTCAGTCACTTCCTTTTCCATCAGAACTTCCAGCAGTGAAAAAAGACCCACAAGCCTGAGAAGATTGGGTGCACTTGAAAAGGACTCTATGGAGACCATATGTTCAAGGGTGGCATAAGCCGTCTTTTCAGACTTACAAGCACCTTTAAAAGCAAACAGGTATGAAACAGAAGGGACAGAGCTGAAAAGGTCATTCTCATTTATCAGGAGGATACTCATCATGGAACATGGATGGTGGTGGGGGCAGAGAAAGAAAGAAAACGGCTGGCTTCAAAGGGCAAAAGACTATTACTAAGTGTATGCAGTCAATCTGGTCTGCAGCCACATCTTTGCCAGCATCTAATGATGGACACGTCAGTGTGTTTCTGGACTGTGTCACTTCCAGATGTGTTTGCTTGGGCTGACTATACAGGGCTAGAAGAAACAGAGCTTGGGAAATGTAAGGTTGTTATTTGGTGTTGTTGTTTTTAAATTTAACTAACAGAATCCCCAGCCTGGAGGATTCTGGACACTGTCAAGCAAAGCAAAGCAGAGCAGAGCAGATAAACTTAAGTTCTATGATGAGCCAATGGAGATCTCCAGTTTTCCAGGACTCTTGTTCACATGGAGACCTGCATGCAAGCAGATATGTTCCTCTCCAGATGCGGAAAACAATGGCTGAAAAAGAATTTAGGCTAGATGCCCACCTTCTTTGTTTGAGGGAAAGAGATGTTTAAGTAATGCCTGCAAATAGGGCCCTTGACAAGGCTTCACAGTTGTGTTTGACTATTTCCCTTGCCGAACTCAGAGACAACAAAACCTTGTGTCAAAGTCTGAGAACTGGCATCCCCAACTAAATGTGAATAGCTCTCCATCTCATACATCTATAGTCATATAAAAGCAGGCTTCATTCAAGTTCTCTTCCATGCTCCTGGAAGGTTACTTTGAACCGTAAAGACACAGCAGCCATGCTGGATCAAATGAGCATACTATCTAGATCAGGCATTTCCAAAGTCAGACACGGGGGCCAAATGTGGCCCGTTTTCAAATTTCGAGCAGCCCGCAGTCTCTTCTCCCTGCCGGCTCAGCCTGTCATGCATCCCTGCCAGCTGGCCCCTCCCCATACCGGATGGAGATGTCAACTTGCAAATTTACAGTTTGCCTGCCCTCCCTGCCTCCCTCTGTCCCCCCAGTCACCTGTCCACCCTACCCACCCCCGGCTCCGTTGCTGCAGTATCCTCTTCACTTCCTTGCATGTCCTAGGCTTGTCCAAAGTCCAGCCCAGAAGCCAAATGCAGCTGGATGATCGGCCCCACACATTTTCACCTCACCAAATTGGTCCTTCTTGCAAAAACTTTGGACACCCCTGATCTAGATCAAGATTTTGTTCACTCATGCTGGACAACTGGATCCTTATGGGGAGTCCACAAGCAGGACTGTAGTACAACAACCCCTTCCCCAGCTATGCCTACAGAAAGGCAGATAGCCTCCAGTACTGAATGGATCCCTGGGGCTTTTTAAATACAAATAATGTGCTTTAAAACTTAGCTACTTATAGCATGTCCTCCATAGTGGAACTGGAAAAGGTGCAGAAGAGAGCGACTAAAATGATTACTGGGCTGGGGCATCTCCCTTATGAGGAAAGGCTAAAACATCTGGGGCTCTTTAGCCTGGAAAAAAGGCACATGAGGGGGGATATGATTGAGATGTACAAAATAATGCAGGATATGAGCAAAGTGGATAGAGCGGCACTCTTCTCCCTCTCACAAAATAACAGAACTAGGGGACATACACTCAAATTGAGGGATGGCAGAGTGAGAACAGACAAAAGAATTTTTTTTTTTGTGTTGTTAGTCTGTGGAACTCCCTGCCTCAAGATGTGGTGATGGCATTTGGCCTGGATGACTTCAAAAGGGGATTGGACAGATTCCTGGAGGAAAAGTCCATCACAGGTAACAAACCATGATGGAGATGTGTAATCACCAGGCTTAAAACCGGGGTACTTCAAGGGCCAGATGTAGGGGAGTGGTATCAGGAGACAGAGATCTAGTCTCGTGCACTCTCAGAGGCATCTGGTGGGGCCACTGTGAGATACAGGAAGCTGGACTAGATGAGCCTTTGGCCTGATCCAGCATGACTCTTCTTATGTTCTTATGTTCTTTTCTAATTTGTTGAAAGCCATTTTGTACCACCTTTCTCTAAACCACTTAGGCAATGTACCACAGCCCATAAGAACAAACACAATAGCCTAAACATTAAAACCAGCAATAAAAATACCATCAGTTTATGATGATGATCATTTGATGTGAAACAAGAGGAGAAATTCCCCCAGACATTGAAGGCATCTTTGGAAAGAGTTTGATTAATCTTTACTTTTCCGGCCATCCTGTTGCTCAATGTCTTCTGAGGAATGAATGAAATGATTGTAACAAAAGACTGTTTTGGTTTCTTCCCACCCACCCACCCACCCGCCCCCACAGCTGATTTTGAATGACAGGCAACTTCAACTTTTCCCTCAATTTGGAGCAGAAGATGCAGTTTTAATGAGTGCAGGAGATGCATTAGCCTGTCATAAAAATGTTTCCTTATAGGTTAAGTCCCAGTGAGTTCAATGAGGTTTCCTTCCAAGACAGTGTGCACAGGATTGCGGCCTTTACTCCTCCCATCCCCTTGACATCTGGAGACTCACTAAAAAAAGAGAGAGAGACCAAAAATCTCTCATCTAGAACTCATGCCTTCTGGCTCTGCATCGCTTTGCCCACTCAAACCAGAGTCAAGCACGGGGTGGGGTGGGGTGGGGAGTCAGGCACTTCCTTCTACCCTGTGAGCCCTACTTTTCAAAAATGATTGGAAGACCTTGAAGTTCCACCATGCAGTCTTTCTCGCTAGCTCTTGCTACAGTAATTGGACAGCACGATATATATATCGTCTAATAAATAGTGATTGGTTTTGAAGGCAATGAGGGACACCATATTTCTTAAGGGTTAGAAAAGTTACTGGGAGTGTGAAACGATGCTGAAAGCTGAATATCACGATTGGAGGCAACTTTTTTCACCCAAGGCTAATATTTTGCAGAGCTCAAGGAAAAAGTTACCGTTTACTTGCAATCATTTTTCTCCAAAGGAGAATCAAGAGTAGTATTAATGACATACACAGAGTCCATGAAAAGGGGATAGATGTGTAGCTTTTGCCATTTTGAAAGCCTGGGCAATCGCGTCCTATTCAGCACTTCTAATCTACTGGGTGATTTAGGAGACTCACAATGAGGCAAATTAATAAGAGGAATAAGAAAAATAATGACAGTACACTGACTAAGAATTTTAAGTCATGTCCACACAACTGATCAAAAGGGTAAAGGCAAACACATATGTGTTATCAAAATCATGATATATCACTTTTTTTTGAAGATGCTTAAGTGGTATTGTGGTGATTTAGTAAACAGGGATAGCACTCATTTTTAAAGAGGGAAATTAAATCTGGTCTATTGCTCATGCTCTATTACAAGATATGAAATCTCAAATAACTGCAAAACACAAAAAATACCGTAATCTGCAACATTAGTTATTAAGACCTGTGTTTACAATTCGAATTGCAGGACATCAAGCAGCTGACAAAAGCTATGCATTGTGGAATCTGATTGGGAATGCTTGGAACCCATCCTCGTTCAGTTCAATGGGATTTATCTAATTAATCTATATTGCATTGAATTTGTAACACAGAGACCTCTGGCCCTGATTGAGTGAACACCCCACCTCTAAAACAGCAAAACAAAAGACCATTTCTCTATTTAATAAAAAGGATAGGATTCAAAGATCACACAGGCCCCAGAGAGAGAGACAGTTTTGTGTTGCAGGTTGAAGTATGGACATTAGTCTCAGATTTAAGGATTCCAGGCAAAATCCAAAGAAAAACAATACAAAACAAAAGACATGTGGCACCTTAAAGACTAACTTTCATATTTTAATGTAACATTTCGTGGACACGTCCACTTCTTCAGATATATAGCAGCAGAATGAGTTGTGCAATATAATAAGTAATGGAATATATATATTTCAAATCAAATATTCATTGGGTGTTGTATGTAGGTATATTTGCATACAAGTTCTGTTGTATAAATTCCTGAAGAGACAGAAACCAGATCTGTGTGAGGATGGGTATGAGAGAGGGAAGAGGGGGGTTCATTATTGGTCAGGGGAGTGGGTTGGTTTAAGATATGATGGGAAGAAAGGGAGTTGCAGGCAGATTTTGCCTAGGGTCTTGTGGTGGAAGCTGGGTTTGTTGCTGATGGAGAAAAGAAAGAGTAGTATGGAAGTATTATATAGAAAGGGCTGTTGGATGTAGTCATATTAGTGGTATGGTTGGTGTAGTTTTAGGGCTCTGTAGTAACAATTCCTCGAGAGACCATAAACAGACACCAGATCAGGGTGAGGTGGGGTCAGGGATGGTGCGTCCATTAAGGCGAACTAGGCAGTTGCCTAGGGTGCCAAAATGGACAGGGGGCGCCACCCCCACTGCCACCGCTGGCTAGCCTGCTGCCCACCCACCACCACCCCTGCCGCCGCCGTGCCCCCCGCCCCCCACGGCCCCCTGCTGCCACCACCGCCACCTCCCCCTGCCCACCACCTAGGGCACAAGAAACCCTAGCGCCGGCTCTGGGTGAGGTGGAAGAGAATGGGAGACAGGGTCATTAGGGAGTGAGAGAATGGGAAACTTTAGATTAGATTTTTTTTTTACCTTAGAGTCTTTTGGGGCATCCAGAATTGATTGTGGGTGGCACAAGAGAGAAAGAGACAGAGTGAAAAGTAGAAGGATAGGAAAAGGAGGACTCTAGAGCAGTGTTTTTCAACCTTTTTTGGGCAAAGGCACACTTGTTTCATGAAAAAAATCACAAGGCACACCACCATTAGAAAATGTTAAAAAAAATTAACTCTGTGCCTATATTGACTATATATAAATTAATTCTCTTGAATAGGAATCAAACACAAAGAAAGTATTTTATAATTAGTTTATTATGAAATAGTAAGTAAACAGAAATATGAAAAATTATAAAATACTTTATTCAGTGCGCAACCTGGGCCTGTTTGGCTGAACACAAAGCTGATATTCTTCAGCTTTTCCAACGGCACACCAGGCAACATCTCGCGGCACACTAGTGTGCCACGGAACAGTGGTTGAAAAACACTGCTCTAGAGGAAAGCTCTGAAGAGCTGAGTAAATGAGACAAAAGATGTATTTATCCTATAGTTAAAACATTTGATACCATTTGGCCATGGTTCCATCCTACATAATTTTGCAGTATGTAATTTGGTGAAGTATTTAGAAATCTCAGCTAGAAATCAACACTGCATTTCCCTGCATTAAAGACTTCCACCTTCCATTTTACAGTTCCCACGGCTTTCATTTGATGAAAGGGATTACATGGGAACTGTGGGAGCTAAAGCACAGACGTGGAAAGTGTTTAATTTCTGAAACTCACCTCTTGCTTTTCTTCTTAAAATATCTGCAATGGTTCTCAGCCACTTTGAAGTGGCTGCTCATTGTCTCTGTGATGTGTTATGGTGGAGAGGCTGTTCTTCTGCTCTGGACTTGAGCTATCTATCTATGCTATCGTAGATACCATATTATAGTAGAAGACGGGATATAAATTTCATTTTCTACAAAAAACAAAAACAAAAAACTCGTGTGAAGCCAGAGGTTGAGGGTAGACATGGGCACGACCAGAAAAAATGACGTTTCGAGTTTTCATTTGTCGGAACGGGTCTGTTTCGGGTCGTTTCTGTTTGTCGCAAAATTTTTCAAAAATTTATCATTTCCGTTTGTTGTTTGTCGTTTCCACCGCGATTTAGCGCGATTTGACTTCCCAGAGCATAGGGGTGTCCCACAATCATGGCCGGTGCTAGGTGTTTTTGCGCCCTAGGCGGCGGGTGGGGCGGGGGTGGGCGACGGGGAGGTGGGGCGGGCAGCGGTGGCGGGGGGCCATGGGCGGGCGGCGGCTGCGGGCGGGGGAGTGGGCGGGCGGTGGTGCGGGCCGCAGGCGGGTGGCGGGGCAGGCGGACGGGCGAGTGGGCAGTTAGGATATCAGTTAGGATAGAGGTTCTGTTCTTGGCTTGCACCCCAAATGTGTGTGTGTGCAAGCAAATTGAAGTTGGGAAAATAGAAAATAAATGGTAGTATATAATATATATTTAAAATAAATCCACACCTCCCACTCCCAGTCGAACCTCCCCCTTTATCCAATATCAGAAAAAAATCCTCAAACTGCCAGAGAAGAAATAAAGAATAAACTGCTATTCCCTTCAGCAGACAATGCTACAGGGAATCAAAGAAATTATTTTCTAAATTCAATTCCCTCCCTGCCTGCCTAACTTAAATCCTAAAGCCTTCAGCCTCCCTCCTCAATCTCGATCGGATCGCACCAGCAGCCAGCCCTCCTCCCTCAACCACATCCATACACCCGACTGCGATTTCTGGAAGGTGCCTCAGCTTTTTATGCCCTCCGAGACATCCAGAAGTGACAGTCAAAAACCTGGCGATGCCATTGGTGGAATGGTTCAAAAAAATTGCATGGTCCCATCCCATGCCCAGCCCAAATGGGCAGGTCTAAAAAAATAAAAAATAAAATCAAATAAAATAAAATCAATAAGACATTTTATTGCTATAAAAAACCCACTGCTGCTACTATAAAAATTCAGGCATTTAAAATAAATAAATTTCACATGTTTCTGTGGCAATTTGGTGTGTTTTTTTACCACGATTTCAAAAAAAAAAAAATTTGTGGTCGCCATTTTGGATCCCCACCACCACATGGCATACAGCAAGACAGATGATGAGGATGACCCACCCACCCCAGCCTGGTGCAAGCCAGGACAAGAGATGAGGGGGGGAAAGGCTGGGGACCCCCCAGAAACCACCCCTCTGGTAGGTGGCAAAGCCTCAGGCAGGCATATTTTCACCTGCTTTTTTGGCCGGGAGTTGGGGTTTTTTAAAAAAACTTTTAAAAACTTTTTCTGTGCTTCGCATCGCGCAATCGCCGCGATGTCACAAATGGAAACGAAAAACCCGACCAAATTTTTCTTTTTTGGTTGAAGTTCGAGTTCTGACGGCTTAATTATCGTTTCCGTTTCCGTTACATAATGGAAACGATAACCGAAAACGGAAACGACAATTTCGCCGAGTCGTGCCCATGTCTAGTTGAGGGTTCTATTCTACACTGTGCCTCCTGCAAGGACAGCCAGCCTGTGTAGACTTGGGGAAGCTGCACAGTGCCAGGGCTACTCCCCCACTCCCCAAGAAGAAAGGAATGCTTGAGTACATCTGATTGCTCTTTATCTGAAAAACCTTGAAACAGGTTGCTGTAAATCAGAATTGACTTGACAACACATGATTACTACAACATTCAAAATGATTTTAAAATTAAACCATTTGAAACACGCCAGACAATTTAAGCAGTTGAAAACTATTTTAAACACTTAAAACTATACACATGACAAAAAAAAATCACTTAACGGAGGTAGTTTAATAGAAGTGCTGCGCTTTTCGATTTATCATCATTGCTATTTTAATTGAGATGCTTTTAAACTGTCTTAATTCTGTTCTGTTTAAATGTCCAAACTTGCTTAATTCGTATTTTATCTTACTAGCCAAAGTCCTGTTAAACTGGTGGAAGGGTCCTGGCATATCTCACTGTGGCGAATTACTGATAATTAACTAGCCCTTTGGATTCCTGGTCATGGGCCAAATCATCCAGCTGACAAGCAATGAGGATTGCATACAGGGACACTCTAATTAGAGGCACTTTGCCACTGCCATTGCATAAGTATAAGCAGGATTTTGGCCTTTGGGTGTTTCATCTGTCTTTGTTTTGTTAATTGAGAAGTGACAGGCAAGAAAAGGAACAAAGGAATAAAGAAACCCAGACACTTAGAGAAGCATGAGGTTTGACTGCTACTGCTACTGAAAATCTTACATGCAATGCCTGATGAGACCACAAGTCTAGTGCCTCATTTTCACTGTGGTTGATCAGAGGCCACTGGAAAGATCACAAACAGAACAAGAGCACATCCTTAACCCACCCCTCACCCCCAGCAACTGGTTTTAAGCATCACCGCCCTTGTGACTGTGATCCCTGTGGAAACTCAGTTGGTCTCTGCAGAACTGCTATGGAGCATTGCTTTGCAGGTGTTATGTCCCATACAACCACTGAAATGTGCCTTGGATTTTTTTAAGGAGAATGGCAGTGTGAAAATATTTTAAATAAATACAATGATTTTGTTATAGTGGAATAATGATTATATGACAACAGCCACAATCTGAGGGTTTGTGTTTGGGAATTACAAGTATTTTTCCATGTATAAAACTGTATTTTCATCTAAAATTGTTAGACCAAAAATTGAAGGTCTTCTTATACACAGAAGTAAGCAAAGGAGTGAACTGCATGGTTGTGAAACTGTCATTTTGGGTTGGAAAAGTGGGGTTGACTTATACATGGGGCGTCTTATAGATGGAAAATATGGTAAATAGAAAATAAAACTAAGAAGAAAACTGTAGCAGAGATGGACAGGGCCACATTTAGGAACACAGTTATGATGTGGTGTTTATTCATTTATTTGCACTCTGTCTTCTTCTCAAAGTGGCTAATGTGGCCTTCTTCTACTCACTTTATTCTGACAACAACCCAGTGAAGTAGAGCTTAAACTGAGCCAGAATGACTGATCCAATATCATCAACTAAACTACCTGACTCAATGAAGACTAGAACCTGGATCCATCACATCCCAGTTCATCACTGCTACTCAAAATAAATCTGCTAGCTAGCATTTATCTCTCACTGCTCTGTCCATTTTAGTAATCTGGAGACAGAAATCTCTACTTATGCTTTTAACCATTTCTTAGAACACCTTTGGTATTTACTAGAAAGGACCTTCACAATTTCATTCCTCTACCCACTTTTATTCTCTGGATATCGAGAGATATGAAAATTTTGCAACTTTTCAAAAAGGACCAAAGCTGAGATACACATGAACAAATAGACTAGGAGCCATTTTGGAAATGTATACTGTTCCATGTTGAAATCACAGGGCCTCAGGGATGAATCAGGCTGCACAGTCTTTGTATGAAAGTTAACTCACTCAGCATTATTGCACCATGAATGTTTGTTGACAGCTAGAGGTGAATTGTTGAGTTGTCTCTGACGTTAGAGAAGGGAAAACTCCCCATTGGCCTTCCTCACAGTGTGCTTTGCTGAAGGTTCTGTGATATGTGTATGGGTCTCCAAATCATCAAACCCCTACTCACCATCTTGATATGAGGTTTAATTTCATATCTTCATGCCTTAAACCACCTAGCCAAATGTTTGAACTTCTACCCACTTCACCTCTATTTTTCACCCCAATCATCTAACAAGATGATTCCTAATCTTGGGTCACCAGAGGTTCTTGGAGTACAATTCCCAGAACATTCTGGTTGGCATACCTAGTGGTGAAGGCTTCTGGGAGTTATAATCCAAGAATATATGGGGAATCAAAGAACTAATCTAGCCTGATGAAGATTGTTGAAGAACTAGAACGTTGCACATGTTGTGAAGAAAATCGCCCAGAGTGGCATTTCTGACAGATGGTGTGATATAGAAATCAAATAAATAAATAAATAAATAAATAAATAAATAAATAAATAAATAAATAAATAATTGATCCTAATAAAAGTATTTCCCACCTGTGGATTTTAAATTTTGTTCCTTTGTTGGACTGTGACTTATCCATAATTTATACCTATGAAGCATTTATCCTTTTAGGTACCACGGGAAGCCTAAATGTACAGTATGAGAGCATCACAACAGTGATTAACTGGACCTGTTTTGGTTCTGGGTTTAGTAATCAAATATTAACGCTGCTTCACCTTCTAGAGCAGGGGTGCCCAAACTTTTTGAAAGGAGGGCCAGACTTGGTGGCTGAGAATGTGTCAGGGGCCGGTTGCTCCCCGCGGCCCGCCTCAATTACTGCCCCGCGCGTGCACCCAACCTCACAATGTTCCTGGCTATGCCGGTGACGGCGGCCCGTGCCTAGCTTCACAAGGTTCCCGGTGATGCCGGTGGCGGCGGCTCGTCCACGCGCTACCCCCATGCGTGCCCACAGCCCCACAAGCTTCCCGGCGGTGCTGCTGCTGGTGGCCCACCCCCTCACCTGCCCACCCAGCCCCACAAGCTTCTGCTCACCAGCCAGCTGGCCCGCCCAGCCCCTCAAGTTTCCCGGCGGTGTCAGTGTTGGCGGAAGATTTTTTTAAAAAAAAAAACATGGGGTGAAGGAGGGGGAGGGAGGGGCGTGCCAGCCAGCCACGGGCCACTCAGAATGGCCTGATGGGCCGGATTTGGCCCCCAGGCCGGACTTTGGGCAGGCCTGTTCTAGAGTCTCAGACACACAAATTCACTTCTTTCCAAAAGTAGTATTCCAAGCCCACAGGCTAGAATCTGGTTTACAAGAATGGAGCATAATTGCTCCGCAGAGCTCTGCCACCCATCTGGGGACCTCTGCCTCACCATTAGATAAGCTAGTGATGATCCAACAAGAGCAACAGGGCTTACATACACACAAGGTGATAATGATTATTTTCTAGTGCAGGCCTGCCCAACAGGTAGACCACGGGCTACAGGTAGCCCGCGAAGGTTTCAAAAGTAGCCCACTGGCCATCAATTTAAAAAGTGAAGGGATAAGTTCTCCATCCCTCCTTCCCCTATCCCAAGGACCTCCACTGCCCCAGCAAAGTTCTGGGTCTGCCAGCCCACTGTCTCAGCCGAGCGGGGCAGTTCAAGGGCCATGGCACACTGAAATCTGTTCCCTCCAGAACAGATTAATTGGTTTTCAATGCATTCTTATGGGAAACTGCTGCTCTACTTACAAAAGTTTTTACTTATGAGCATGTCCTTGGAACGGATAAAATTCGTAAGTAGAGGTTTTAGTGTAGTAGCCCTCAGGCACTTTGGGCCAGAAAAAGTAGACCTTGGCCTGTTCAACTGCCATAAAAAGATAGCCCTATGTGTGATATCCCTTTGCACGGGTGGCGATAAATAAGATTGAGGTCACTATGTTTGCAGGCCATCCTGCTTTTTCTGCACAATGAGGGCACAAACATTTGTTCTAGTCTTGCTAAGGGTGCTATAATACCACCCTCGATGCACTTGTATCACAGCCCAAATGAGTATGGGGCAGCAGTTAATGAAATCCACATGGTCTACTCTGACTAGCGTGGCCAGATGCCAATTTTTATGGAAGGTCAAGCCTCCATCTGAAAGGCTGCCAAATTATAATCTTCTTTTTGAACCCTCTCTCTTTGAAGTTCCTTCTATATATGATTTAAAGATAAAGGCAAATTAGAGACCTGGAAGTTGCCTGTCCAGAGTTATTAGACCCTGGGCATGCAGGTCAACCGGTCACAAATATTCCCCCACTTGGGTCTAATCTGACAGGATGGGAGAGAGAGGGTATTTTAGGTTGTGCACAGCACTGCCCCTCTCTGGCCAAAAGGAGTAACTGAAGTGGACCAGCAAGACCACCCCTTCTACAAGGAGGCTAACTGGAAAACAGTGCTGTAGATTTCTGGGTCTTGCTCCACAACCAGCCTAAGCAATAAGGTGACTTGCCTGGGTTATCTGAACATTTGCCTCTTTGCTTGCACTGCAGCCAAACCAGACAGCAGGTAAATGCTTTCTGTGCATTTGGTTAAAGCAGACTTGAAATCAGGCTTTAGTTAAGATAAGCCTTTCCTGACTTCTCTGGATAGTTGAGGGGATGAGTGTGTCGAAGACTGCAGTGCCGCAGTCAGACGCGACACCGACAG
The DNA here is from genome assembly GCA_029282475.1 of Phrynocephalus forsythii. NCBI lineage: Eukaryota > Metazoa > Chordata > Lepidosauria > Squamata > Agamidae > Phrynocephalus > Phrynocephalus forsythii. The sequence goes on along the minus strand of JAPFRF010000005.1, from coordinate 109,575,329 downwards.
AACCAACATCTCCAAGTCAATTGTCAGGCAAATGAACTCCCCTCCCTGTTCTATTCTTCCAGTGGAACAAATTTGGGACACAAGGTACTCCTTAACTGTGGTAGACGTAACTTCTGCTGATCCCATTAGTTGCCCAATTGGGCAAAACACAATTTTAATTGCATGCCAGGAGCTGAATTTTTCTTGCCCCAGGCAAATAGTTAACCACATTAGTACCTTTCTTGCATTAAAAATGTGCAAGTCCTAGAAAGTACAGTAACCACAGAATAGCTTGCCTGCTGCACTCTGTTCGATTCAATTTAATTTTGACTGTCAGAAAATAAGGGCAGCTGTCAGTTTCCAGGTAACAGAGGGATGTTCTTTCAAGCATCGTTTTCTACCTGTGGGGAGGAAAGACTCCCTTTTTCTTACACTTAAAAAAACCCCCACACACCACAGAGAGATCCTGACAAGGTGGGACTCAGGCATCGCACTACACCAGGCCACAGTGGCTTACATTGGTTCATGTCTTGTCATATGACAATATAACATGACACAAGGCTATATGTACATTACATCAGAGATTTGTGAAACAAAGCTTTCTGTACTCAGAGGTGGAGAGGCCCGTCTCATGAAACGATGGGGTAGATTTTAGAAGATGGCGAGAGCCGAGTCACAGACGCAGCCCATAAAATATGCAGATCCAGTCTGTGAATGCAGGCACGAACAAATGCATCAAGGAGGAGCACAACTCTTCATTCCAGCCAGGATTTCGAGTAATGGAAAGGAACTTTGTAACCTTGTGCTTTGATTTTGTTTCTTAATTAATTTCAGGGATGCTGAGAAAATGGTAAACAGAAAACATAGGGTAAGAAGAGGGGGCATGAAAGAGAGAGAGAGAGAGAGAGAGAGAGAGAGAGAGAGAGAGAGAGAGAGAAGGCAGAGGAAAATGAATTCTTAATTATTTATTAGATGGTTCATTCGCTCACACCTGCATTACTAAATTACTGTTTTAACCCCCAAGGTTTGTTCCACAAGCTTGACCTGGGTTGCCGCATTAGACGCTTTCTTTTGCTTTTGTCATCCCTCATTAATTTCATCTGCTGGGTTTGAAAAATAAAGGACTCAAAGGTAGGAACGATTAAATGCATCAAGATGCGGGCTGCTCCATCTCCTGGGAAACTCCTTTCCTGACAATCAAAGAAAACCATAAGCAAGCAGCCCCACAACTGAGATAGCCATAATTGTATACCACTCACCTTGAAGCAAGTAAAAAAGGCGGGAAGAGAATGACTCACTGAAGGCCTGATCCGTGGAGAACCCCATGATGTCACAACCCTCAGGAAAGTTAAGGGACATTTCTCTCGGTCCATTTTCTTGAGAACCTTGGTGGACTGTCTCACAGCTTCCCCCAGGAATTCATAGAATCATAGAATTGGAAGAAACCTCAAGGGCCATCTAGTCCAACCCCCTGCCATGCAGGAACCCCCATCACAGGATTCTTGACAGATGACAACCCAGCCTCTGCTTAAAAGCCTTCAAAGAAGGAGACCCCACCACCCTCCGTGGCAGCATATTCCATCGCCGAACAGCTCTAATTGTCATGAAGTTCTTCCTAATGTTTAAATGGAATCTCTTTTCCTGTAGTTTGAAACCATTGCCCCGTGTTCTAATCTCTGAAGCCATGGAAAACAAACCAGTCCCTTTTTCAATGTGACATCCTTTCAAATATTTAAGCATAGCTATCATATCCCCTCTCAGGCTTCTTTTTGTAAGGCTAAACATTCCCAGCTCCCTAAGCCGCTCCTCGTAAGACGTAAGACATTTCTTCCAGACCCTCAATCATCCTGGTCGCCCTCCTCTGCACCCGTTCAAAATCCCCCGCTTATGCAGAGCCTGGAAAAAGCTTATCAGCCGAAATCCAAAGGGGAGGGGGGGGACAACAACAAAGAAAAAAATGTGGCAGCTTAAAGACTGTTATATTTTAATGCGAGGTTTCATGGATCAACTCCACTTCTTAAGATATATGGAATAAAATGAAACACAGATTGAAATACAGAATTCACAGGTATGTCCGTGAAGATTCTCAGTCATCCTGGTGAGTTTATCTGGAAGTTTAGTCGTGGCTACTGGACTTCTTTTTTGAGAGATAGAAACATTTCACTGCTCATCCAAACAGCTGTACCCATGACTCAACTTCCAGAGAATTCACAAGTATTCAAAACATTCATTGGCTTCTAGAGTCTTGGGTGTATGGTTACATCTCACATGCAGTAATTTATGACCTATGTTTGTGTTCAGTTCTATTGTAAACACTCCCACAGAAGACAGAAAAGAGATAACAAGGAAGAGAACAGACTCTTAAACCCAACAAATGTTTTACTTCTGAATTCTGTATTTCATTATTTCATTTTATTCTATATGTCTGAAGAAATGGACTGGATCCAGACAAGCTCACACTAAAATATTTATGTTAGTTGCTACATGTTTTTGTGTGTGACTTTTTGTTTTCCTTGGATTTTGCCTGACATGGCTACCTCTTCTAAAACTGGAAATAGTTTGTTAACTTTAAAAGCAGTACATTTGCATTAAGTGGGCAAACATTATGTTCAAAGTATATTTTTTAGAATATGAGCTACATTGGTTTGTTGGTTTTCTTGTTTAACACACCCACCCACTCCAGTGATTTTACTGTTAATGTGTTATTTCGTCCATTTCACTTTTTTCTGCATTCAGATTCTCGAATGAATATGAATTTGTGAATATCAGTAAGTTTGTGACTGAAGCAAAATGCTCTTTCATTGGCAGTGATAAGGTGATAAAGCCATTGTTCCAGTGATGCATTTTCACGTTATTCCTTGCATGATTAACATGCAAACAAAGCCTGTTGTTTACATCCCATTGATTAACCATACAAATCCTAGGTAATTTGCAACTTGTGAACCTATGGAACCATGCCAGAAGAAAAGCAGATGTCCTTTATTTCTTAAGATAGCTATGCTTCAAACTGCAAAACTTCTCTCACATCTCTTTCTCTCCACTTCTAAAAAGGCAAGGCTTGCCGTTTCAGTCTTGCACTAAAATGGTTGAATATGCACAGTGATTCTAACTCGGAGTTTAACTGTTAAGCATTCCAAGTCCTGTGCTTGAAAAGCCAAAACTGCCTGAATTTGCTTTGTCCCCCTCCCCCCATTCCAAATATAGAGAAATCTGTTAGTTTTGCAAAATTCTTAGCAAAACCAAAATGAAACCAATTTCATTTAGATAAGCTGTTTTGTTTTTAAAAGGACCAGGAACCCAGAATCATCAGATGAGCATATCCAGGTGTGCCGGGAGTTGTAATTTTGATTCCCACTTATCCTTAAACGCAACATACCATTCTCTGTTGCTGTGGTTCCCAACATTAGTTCCCCAGATATTCTTAGATTAAAATTTCCAAGAGCCTTTGTCGCTAGCTGTGCTGGCCAGGGTTTCTTGGATCTGGAGCCCAAGAAAATCTGCAGACCAAGATTGGGAACCACTGCTCTACTGACCATCCAGATGTTTGAGCAAGATATCAACAGAGGGGAGCAAAGCTGATAGCAAAGATGTAGAACAACTGAAAACAGCTCCCTATTCCTTTACCCATATAACTAAAACAAAATAACTGAAGGACCGCCTCCTTCTATACGGACCTACCGGCAATTAAGATCGAGCCAGGGGGCCCTCTTGAAAGAGCCATCCCTCAAGGAGGTGAGAGGGATGGCTTGCAGACACAGCGCCTTCTCGGCAGCTGCCCCCAAGCTATGGAATGCCCTCCCGAGTGAGGACCGACTGGCGCCAACATTGATGACATTTCAGCGCCAGGTAAAAACCTTCCTGTTCCAGAAGTTTTTTAATTGATACAATATAGATCAGGCAGGTCCGAACTTTGGCCCTCCAGATGTTTTGGACCACAACTCCCACTGTCCTTTGCCATTGAAAATACAGGTTTGAATTCTGGGAGTTGTGGTCCAAAACATCAGGAGGGCCAAAGTTTGGACATGCGTGATATAGATTGTGGGGTCCTCTGATGGCAACTTTAGTATAATGATGTTAGTGTAAGGTTTTTTATTATTGTTTTCATTATTTATTGATATTTTATGATTTAACTGTTTTTAATTCTTTAATTCTTTTGATTGTAAGCCACCCAGAGACCTTTGGGTAGTGGGCGGCATATAAGTTGTAAAAATAAATAAAATAAATAAATAAAGTATACTGAACACAGAGAAATTGGGGAAATGCATAGTACAGATCAGTAAAAAATGTTTTGCAGCTGCCTCCCTAGCCAAACCCTGGACCATGCCGGCACTTGACATATGTTTCCAGTGACCCTGAATTATGCTGACTCCATTCTTCATGCTTTTCTCCCGCAGAATCAAAACCGTTAAGAGAACTCTGGCATCTGCACTTAGCTCTTTTTAAAAATGATTTCTTCGCATTTAATCTACAACAGGGGGAAGGCGGTAGGGGAGGGGGGGCGCTGGATGGGAAGCCCAGAAAAAAGAATGTGTCTCTTCTTTTCTTTCCCACCCCCGTGGTGATTTATTATGTATTTTCTAAGCAAAACTCTTTTATCTGAAAGTGTAGGTCAGACAAAGGAATAATGTAATCAAAGAGACAGTTTCCGAAACATTATAAATACTGCACTATACACAGGGAGAGAAGGGCTTCAGGTTGTCAGAAATGACTAGCTGCGCATGAATGTTGAAATGCGTCAGATTTTGGCAGAGCAAAAACTGCAGTAAGACTGGCAGAAGGGAGAGGAATTACTCCCCTCTCTTTCTCAACTTCTAGATATCTGATTTTTCTTTTTCTTCCTTTTTACTTTACAGAAAAGAAAGATCATCCCAGGAGGCTTTATTAGAGAAGATGCATTCTTTATTCTGAGAATTCTCTCCCCCCCTTCTCTTTCTCTGGCTTCAAATTACCAAGTCATGCTAGCTAGAGAAGGAGCTTCACCATAAGGCAAGTGGTTACTCCCAAGCCATCCTTGTACTGTTTCTGTACCCAAAGGGAAATTTGGATTTCAGCAGAGAAGGAGGAGGAAACCACCCCTGCCCCTCAGAGGACAATGCGGTTTACCGGGTGAACAATAAATAACATCCTTGATAGCTCTGTGGGAAAAGACCTACAATGTAGGAAGCGGGTGATGGGAGATCCAAGTCCTGTCATAGGAAAAAAGATAAAACTGGGGAGGAGGGAAATATCAATAACATCTCCTCTTACAGCAAACAGATCTAACAACCACCACCTTAACCTTTGACCTGCAGAGCTGGAAGGGACCCTATGGAACATAGAGTCCCTCTCAAGAAGGCACTGTAGGAGCCCCATGGCACAGTGGTTAAATGTCTGTACTGCATGTTGAACTGTGCTCACGAACTGGGATTCAATCCCAGGTAGAAGGCTCATGGTTGACTCAGTCTTCCATCCTTCCGAGGTTAGTAAAATGAGTACCCAGCTTGCTGGGGGTGGGGGGCAATGTGTATCCTGCATAATTAAATTGTAAACCACCCAGAGATTGCTTGAAGTGCTATGGGCCGGTATATAAGCAGAACACTTTGCTGTTGCTTTGCTTTGTAGCCAGAGATTTAAGTTACTGAGGTATTCCAAATGCTAGTTGCAACAACAATAGAATCAGTGGGAACGTTGAAACACTAACGTGTACCGAAGGCTGCTATCCCACGACCACTAAAAACCACTTCAAACTGCTTGAAGATGAGGTTAATAAAATTGTGTCCCCATGACCAGCAGACTTTAAAGGGGTAAAAATGCAACCACACCCACTTAAGTGTGACCCGGCGAGTCTTGCAAGTACTGGGTCTCGAGGTGGTACAAAGCCTGTCTCAGTTCCGATGCGGATTTTTAACAGGTATTTGAGTCCGTGGGGACTCGGAAAATCCACATCAAAACCTTTTCGTTTCACTGTGTTGTGGTTCCCGCTTGTAGGAACACAAAAGATGTGGTTCTTTAAACTACACCCACCGGGCCAAAGGAGCAGTGTTTTCTACTACATGACAGTTCCATGGGGAAATACGCATTTTACTTTGATCCGGATTTTCTGGCCGTAGGATAGCAGCCTAAGTTTCCATGAGATACCCAGTGCGGTGTAGCAGATAGAGCGATAGACTAGGACTCAGGACGCCTGGTTCAAATCCCCATTCAGCTATGGAAGCTCACTTTCGGCTAAGAACTGGTAAAGCCACTTATCACCTATTAGGTTGGCTATACATCTGCTCCAACTTGACAGCACATAACAATGGAGTTTCATTGAGTCTATTCTAGTCAGGATTAACAATTAGATTTCGGCATATGTGTTTCCAGCGCCTTTTCTAAAACAAGTACTGTATCACAGGCTATCTGGCCCGATAGGGATCTCAGTTAGACCACAAAGCATCAGCATATATTTAAAATGGGGCAAGAACAGGGCACACAAGAATGCCTATGGGAATCAGCAAGTCTTTATGAAGTCCACCGCAGAGCTGTTTTTTTTTTTTTTTGCAGAAAACCTTTATTGGGATCTGAAAAGCCATTACAATGCATATTCTGCTGCTACCTTGTGTCATCCAAGGAGTGATGTGATAGTTGGGGTATTATATCGTCCACCAGATCAAAAACTTGAGGGGGACCTTGAAATGAGGAGAGAAATCATGGAGGTGGCTAAGAGGGATAGGATAGTAATCATGGGGGACTTCAATTATCCCCACATTGACTGGGCCAATGCGAGCTCTGGGCAAGAAAGAGAAACCAGGTTTCTCGACTTGCTGAATGACTGTGCCTTAGAGCAACTTGTCATGGAGCCCACCCGAGAACAGGCAACTCTGGATCTAATACTGTGTCATACTCAGGACCTGGTCAGGGATGTGAATGTCACTGAGCCTCTGGGGAACAGTGACCATGCTGCAATCTCCTTTGCCATGCATGTTGGAGGAAGAGTGTCAAGCAAATCAGACATAAAAACTCTTGATTTCTGAAGGGCAAACTTCCCTCAGATGAGGAAACTAGTTAGAAAGAAATTGAAGGGGAAGGTTAGAAGAATCCAACCTCTTCAGAGTGCATGGAGCCTGTTTAAAACAACAATAATAGAGGCCCAGCACAAGTGCATACCACAAATAAAGAAGAGCTCCTCTAAGTCCAAGAGGGCACCAGCATGGTTAACAAGTGGAGTTAGAGAGGCTCTAAAGCGCAAGGGGAGGTCTTTCTATAAATGGAAATCCTCCCCAGATGAGGAAAATAAAAAGGAACACAAACTCTGGCAAAAGAAATGTAAGAAGATGATAATAGAGGCAAAGAAAGATTTTGAGGAACGCATGGCTAGCAATATAAAGGGTAATAATAAAAGCTTCTTTAAATATGTTAGAAGTAGAAAACCTGCCAGAGAACCAGTTGGCCCTCTGGATGGTGAGGAAGGAAAAGGGGAGGTTAAGGAGGACTTCGAAATTGCAGAGAAATTAAATGAATTCTTTGCATCTGTCTTCATGACAGAGGACTGTGAGCAGTTTCCGCTGCCTGAATGGCCCCTCTTGACTAAAGAATTAAATCGAATACAGGTCAAAAGAGAGGATGTTTTAGGACTAATTGATAAATTGAAGATTAACAAGTCACCGGGCCCAGATGGCATCCACCCAAGGGTTATTAGGGAACTGAGAAATGAAATTGCAGATCTCTTACCGGTAATATGTGACTTGTCTCTTAAAACGGCCACAGTGCCGGAGGACTGGAGGATAGCAGATGTCACACCAATTTTTAAAAAAGGAAGGAGGGGGGACCCGGGAAACTACAGGCCAGTTAGTCTTACATCTGTCCCAGGGAAGATGGTGGAAAGCCTCATCCAAGAGAAAATCTTGAAACACATAGACGAACAAACCTTGCTCAGAGAAAATCAGCATGGCTTCTGTAAGGGTAAGTCTTGTCTGACAAATCTTTTAGAATTTTTTGAAAAGGTCAACAGGCATGTGGAGTTGGGTGAACCGGTAGATATAGTCTATCTGGATTTTCAAAAGGCTTTTGACACAGTCCCTCATCAAAGGCTGCTGAGAAAATTGCACAGTCAGGGGATAAGAGGGCAGGTCCTCTTCTGGATTGAGAACTGGTTGAGATCCAGGAAACAAAGAGTAGGTGTCAACGGGAAATTTTCACAATGGAGAGAAGTGAAAAGCGGTGTGCCCCAGGGCTCTGTCCTGGGACCGGTGTTCTTCAATCTGTTCATAAATGACCTGGAGACAGGGATAAGCAGTGAGGTGGCCAAGTTTGCAGATGACACAAAACTTTTCCGTGTGGTAAAAACCAGAGAAGATTGTGAAGAGCTCCAGAAGGATCTCTCCAAACTGGGGGAATGGGCTGCAAAATGGCAAATGCGATTTAATGCAGCCAAATGTAAAGTAATGCATATTGGGGCAAAAAATCCAAACTTCATCTATCAACTCATGGGCTCTTAGTTATCCGTGACACATCAGGAAAGAGATCTTGGTGTGTTGGTGGACAGCTCCATGGAGGTGTCTACCCAATGTATGGCAGTGGTGAAGAAGGCCAATTCCATGCTAGGGATTATAAAAAAGGGGATTGAAAATAAAACAGCCAACATTATAATGCCATTATACAAAACAATAGTAAGGCCCCACCTGGAGTATTGTGTACAATTCTGGTCACCGCATCTCAAGAAAGACATAGTGGAACTGGAAAAGGTGCAGAAGAGAGCGACTAAAATGATTACTGGGCTGGGGCATCTCCCTTATGAGGAAAGGCTAAAACATTTGGGCCTCTTTAGTCTGGAAAAAAGGCGCCTGAGGGGGATATGATTGAGACGTAGAAAATAATGCAGGGCATGAGTAAAGTGGATAGAGGGAAGCTCTTCTCCCTCTCACAAAATACCAGAACTAGGGGACATCCACTCAAACTGAGGGCTGGGAGAGTAAGAACAGACAAAAGAAAATATTTTTTCACCCAGCGCGTTGTTAGTCTGTGGAACTCCCTGCCACAGGATGTGGTGATGGCATCTGGCCTGGATGCCTTCAAAAGGGGATTGGACAGATTCCTGGAGGAAAAGTCCATCACAGGTTACAAACCATGATGGAGATGTGTAATCTCCAGGGTTGAAACCAGGGTACTTCAAGGGCCAGATGCAGGGGAGTGGTATCAGGAGACAGATATCTAGTCTCGTGCGCTCCCAGACGCATCTGATGGGGCCACTGTGAGATACAGGAAGCTGGACTAGATGGGCCGTTGGCCTGATCCAGCATGGCTCTTCTTATGTTCTTATGTTCTTATGTACCTTCTGTGCAGAAGTCAATACTTCCACCTGGTTTAGGAGGTGTCAGTTCAGCAGTAGCCCAAATTTGAGATTTCAAGTCCTTCGCCGTCTCCTCCAGTAGCTGACCACCCATGGGCTATATATGGATAAAATCCCCATCTAACCTCCTTGTCTGAGTGGTCGGCTGCTGGGGGGCGGTGCGTGATGAAGGGTGAGTAGGTGGCAAATCACAGTATCTGTGGCACTCTTCTGACAGCTTCGTACAAGTTCCATCTTTATTTACCATACTAAGCCACACAATTTTGGCCAATGTAAGTTGCATAGTGCCCTGCAAAGGAGAAAGTCTTACAGTACAGTAGGACCCTGGTATCTGCTGGGGGTTGGTTCCAGGCCTTCCCGGGGATAAGAGAGAACACCTGCCCAAACAAACTGCTGTTTCCTGATAGTAGCTTGCTTTATGACTGCTGTTTTGAGACAGTAGCTTGTTTTACAGATGCTATTTGTGAGCATGGCTTGCTTTACCACTGCTGTTTGTGACAATAGCTTGCTTTGTGGCTGCTGAATTATTTAATTTTTCCTCTGCCAACTGTGGATAACTGAATCAGTGGATAATGAATCAGTGGATATGGGGGGTCCTACTGTATATAAATAACAAAATGCAAAAAGATAGGAGGTCCAGTGATACATGTACCTCTAAATTACCCAAGGATTGATTTGAGCTCATTTTAACAGTGTCAACCCTGACACTTCATTCAGTATAGAGATCATGGCTCTGAGTTAAAACACTGGAGTGTACAGACAAAGTATGCGTAATGCAACTGAAGTATTTTTTTTAAAAAAACCCACAAGCTTCAAAAGGAAAAACTAAAAAAAGTACTGTATGGCCCAATGCCAAAAATATAAGAGAGGTGCTTAAAAGAGAAATCATTTTAAAACTTTGAAAAGAAGCCATTATTGCTTTTATTCTCTGATATTTATTTATTCACCGGTTTCTTGGAACTGTATATGTGTGTATGTGTGTGCTCACACACAGTGGCACACAAAAAATAACTGAGCAACCACTGTTAATGATAATCTAGAATAGTGAATACTAAAATAAGAAATCCACCCCCCTTTGAGAGCCAGAAAGACACACACACACACACACACACACACACACACACACACACACACACACACACACACACACACACACACACACACACACACACACACACACAGGATGCAATATATATAACAAAGTCTTGGCATAATAACACACTCTATTTCCTCTCTTAGTGGAATATAAAAGTGAATGTGAACCTATAACAAAAACTTAATGCAAGTCAGATACGAAATAAATAAAATCCACAATGCTTCAGATGAATTTGAACTATCTAGGCTTCATCAAAACATATTGGAAAAACCTGTGATAGGAGCAGGGAAATCTTTGCATATAAATTAGAGCCATGAAAAGATTTGCAACTTCAAACAAAATACGCAGAGGAAACTTCCACACAGAAGGGGGGAAAGTCTATGTGTATACTAATACAAACACACACCTACTGCAAGTAATAATCTACATTTAAATAGCCCTTTATGTTTCAAAATATACCAGTGCTCTTGAAAGAAAGAAAGAAAGAAAGAAAAAGATAAAATTCATTTTAATGGAACAGGCCTGCACAATTCCAGCAATGCTGCTTAAATTTTGGAGAATAAAGAGAGAAAGGAAGTTACAGAGTTAGACATGTCCCCTTCATGGATGGTACAAATCATGTCTTAAAATAATACCCGAATGCCCCATGCCTATGGAGCTGAAGGGATATAACTTATATTTACAACAGCTGCAGTCAAAATGAGCCATGGTTCGGAAAAGGATGCTGAGGACCCATGTCCTCACACGAAGCTGTGAAATATGGGAACCATGAGAAAGCGCTATACCTGGCAGGCCTGTGGGAAGTTATCTTAAGCAACTAGTTGCAGTTATAGTTCTAAGGCAATAAAGAGTACTGTAGCGAGTTATTTTCAATAGTAATTAGTTACACATTAGTTTTTAATAGCAAATCTTCATATCCCCATTTCTGAAAAGGAAATAACATGGCCGCCGTCACCCATAAAAAGGGGGGGGGCTGAATGCTACAAAGGTGGTGCTTTAAAGTAGGAAACATATTCTTCTATACCCTTATTACTTAAAGATACACAACAGAATATCGACAGCATAGTATCAACAGCACAATTTAACGGGAACAGGGCCGGCACATAAGAACATAAGAACATAAGAAGAGCCATGCTGGATCAGGCCAAAGGCCCATCTAGTCCAGCTTCCTGTATCTCACAGCGGCCCCTCCAGATGCGTTTGGGAGCGCATGAGACTAGATATCTGTCTCCTGATACCACTCCCCTGCATCTGGCCCTTGAAGTACCCTGGTTTAAAGCCTAGAGATTACATATCTCCATCATGGTTTGTAACCCGTGATGGACTTTTCCTCCAGGAATCTGTCCAATCCCCTTTTGAAGGCATCCAGGCCAGATGCCATCACCACATCCTGTGGCAGGGAGTTCCATAGACTTACAACGCGCTGGGTGAAAAAATATTTTCTTTTGTCAGTTCTTACTCTCCCAGCACTCAATTTGAGTGTATGTCCCCTAGTTCTGGTATTTTGAGAGAGGGAGAAGAGCTTCCCTCTATCCACTTTACTCATACCCTGCATTATTTTGTATGTCTCAATCATATCCCCCTTCAAGCGCCTTTTTTCCAGACTGAAGAGGCCCAATTGTTTTAGCCTTTCTTCATAAGGGAGGTGCCCCAGCCCAGTAATCATTTTAGTCGCTCTCTTCTGCATCTTTTCCAGTTCCACTATGTCTTTCTTGAGATGCGGTGACCAGAATTGTACACAATACTCCAGGTGGGGCCTTACTATTGTTTTGTATAACGGCATTATAATGTTGGCTGTTTTATTTTCCATCCCCTTTTGATAATCCCTAGCATGGAATTGGCCTTCTTCACTGCTGCCACACATTGGGGAGACACCTTCATGGAGCTGTCCACCAACACACCAAGATCTCTTTCCTGATCCGTCACGGATAACTCAGAGCCCATGAGTTGATAGATGAAGTTTGGATTTTTTGCCCCAATATGCATTACTTTACATTTGGTTACATTAAAACGCATTTGCCATTTCTCAGCCCACTCCCCAGTTTGGAGAGATCCTTCTGGAGCTCTTCACAATCTTCTCTGGTTTTTACCACATGGAAAAGTTTTGTGTCATCTGCAAACTTGGCCACCACACTGTTTATCCCTGTCTCCAGGTCATTTATGAACAGATTGAAAAGCACCGGTCCCAGGACCGAGCCCTGGGGCACACCGCTTTTCACTTCTCTCCATTGTGAAAATTTCCCATTGACACCTACTCTTTGTTTCCGGGATCTCAACCAGTTCTCAATCCATAAGAGGACCTGCCCTCTTATCCCCTGACTATGCAATTTTCTCAGCAGCCTTTGGTGAGGGACTGTGTCAAAGCCTTTTGAAAATCCAGATAGACTATATCCACCGGTTCACCCAAATCCACGTGCCTGTTGACCTTTTCAAAAAATTCTAAAAGGTTTGTAAGACAAGATTTACCCTTACAGAAGCCATGCTGATTTTCTCTCAGCAAGTTTTGTTCTTTTATGTGTTTTAAGATTTTCTCTTGGATGAGGCCTTCCACCATCTTCCCTGGGACAGATGTAAGGCTAACCAGCCTGTAGTTTCCTGGGTCCCCCTCCTTCCTTTTTAAAAATTGGTGTGACATCCGCTATCCTCCAGTCCTCCGGCACTGTGGCCGTTTGAAGAGACAAGTTGCATATTACCGTTAAGAGATCTGCAATTTCATTTCTCAGTTCCCTAATAACCCTTGGGTGGATGCCATCTGGGCCCGGTGACTTGTTAATCCTCAATTTATCAATTAGTCCTAAAACCTCCTCTCTTTTAACCTGTATTTGATTTAATTCTTTAGTCAAGAGGGGCGGCTCAGGCAGAGGAATCCGCTCAAGGTCCTCTGTCGTGAAGACAGACGCAAAGAACTCGTTCAATTTCTCTGCAATGTCCAAGTCCTCCTTAACCTCCCCTTTTCCTCTCTCACCATCCAGAGGCCCAATTGGTTCTCTGGCAGGTTTTCTACTTCTAACATATTTAAAGATGCTTTTATTATTACGCTTTATATTGCTAGCCATGCGTTCCTCAAAGTCTTTCTTTGCCTCCCTTATCATCTTTTTACATTTCTTTTGCCAGAGTTTGTGTTCCTTTTTATTTTCCTCATTTGGGGAGGATTTCCATTTACAGAAGGACCTCTCCTTGTGCTTTAGAGCCTCTCTAACTCCACTCGTTAACCATGCCGGTGTCCTCTTGGACTTAAATGAGCTCTTCTTTCTTTGTGGTATGCACTTGTGCTGGGCCTCTATTATTGTTGTTTTAAACAGGCTCCATGCACTCTGAAGAGATTGGATTCTTCTAACCCTCCCCTTCAGTTTCTCTCTAACTAGTTTCCTCATCTGAGGGAAGTTTGCCCTTCGAAAATCAAGGGTTTTTATGTCTGATTTGGTTGACACTCTTCCTCCGACATGCATGGCAAAGGTAATTGCAGCATGGTCACTGTTCCCCAGAGGCTCAGTGACATTCACATCCCTGACGAGGTCCTGAGTATCACACAATATTAGATCTAGAGTTGCCTGTTCTCGGGTGGGCTCCATGACAAGTTGCTCTAAGGCACAGTCATTCAGCAAGTCGAGAAACCCAGTTTCTCTTTCTTGCCCGGAGCTCGCATTGGCCCAGTCAATGTGGGGATAATTAAAGCCCCCCATGATTACTATCCTATCCCTCTTAGCCACCTCCATGATTTCTTTCCTCATTTCAAGGTCCCCCTCAAGTTTTTGATCTGGTGGACGATAGAATACTCCAACGATCACATCACTCTTTGGACCTGGTAGTTTAACCCACAGTGATTCTATGGCGGAGTCAGACCCTCTGTCAATCTCCATTCTGCTGGATTTTATGCCTTCTTTGACATAGATGGCCACTCCTCCTCCAACCCGCCCCTCTCTATCCCTTCTATAGAGTTTATAGCCTGGGATTGCTGTGTCCCACTGGTTCTCCACATTCCACCAGGTTTCTGTTATGGCTATTATATCAATGTTATCCCTAGCTGCCAGATGTTCAAGTTCTCCCATCTTTGCTCGGAGGCTTCGAGCATTGGCGTAGAAGCACTTGTACAGTGGGTGCCGCAACAGCTGCTGCCTTGTTCTTCTCCCCCCACAGCTTTTATTTTCAGTAGACGAACTGTCACATTCCGCTGTTCTGCCAGTGTTAATACTTGCTATGTCATGTCTATGTGATTCTCTACCCTCTCCAACCTCATTCCCCGAGGATGAGGTGTTCCGAACCGGATGCCACACAGCTCCTGTCGGCTTTCCCCCAGTTATCAGTTTAAAAGCTGCTCTGCTGCCTTTTTGAGGTTGAGTGCCAGCAATCTGGTCCCATCATGATTCAAGTGCAACCCATCCCTCCTGAAGAGGTTTGGCTTGTCCCAAAATGTTCTCCAGTTCCTGACAAATCTAAAGCCCTCCTCTCGACACCATCGCCTCATCCACGCATTGAGGCTTCTGAGTTCTGCCTGCCTGGCGGGACCTGCACGAGGAACAGGTAGCACTTCTGAAAATGCTACCTTGGAAGCCCGGGACTTCAATCTTCTACCTAGCAACCTGAATTTGGCTTCCAAGACTGACCGCTTGGCCTTCCCAACATCATTGGTACCGACGTGTACCATGACCACTGGCTCCTTCCCAGTTCTCTCTAACAAGCTATCTATATTTCTGGTGATGTCTGCAACCTTTGCACATCCATTAAGGCGAACTAGGCAGTTGCCTAGGGTGCCAAAATGGAGAGGGCGCTGGCCAGCCTGCTATCCCCCCGCCACTGACCACCACCGTCCGCCCCCACCACCCACCCCCCTGCTGCCGCCGCCGCCCCCCTGCCCACCACCACCGCCACCACCACCGCCTCCACCTGCTGCCCCGCCCCTGCCCCGCCCCCGCCCCCTGCCCTGACCCCCCACACCTCGCCTAGGGTGCAAAAAAACCTAGTGCCGGCCCTGAAAGGGAATATACCCATAGAAAAGTAACTAAAAGTTATGGTTACATGGTGCAAGTAATAATGTTACCCTTTACATTACAATTATGTTGTAACCTACGTATACTTTGCAGTGGCCAAAGGAATTACCGTAGTGCCAATTGGCTACTTATTACAAAGCTCCAGGGCAATCTGTCTGTTATTTTAATCTTATACAGTGGTACCTTGTACAAAGGAATTAATTTGTTCCAAATGAAATTATGTTAAGCAAATTTTCTTTTATACCAGTTTCCCATAGGAATGCATTGAAAATGGAGTAATCCCTAATCACAACCATGTTTATGTTGTACGGATTTGCTCTATAGACAATTTTGTTAAGCAAATTTCCCCTATCTCCGGAATTTTTTATGTTGTACAGATTTTATGTTATACAAACCGTTTGTTATACGAGCCACTGTATTTAGTACTCGATCTGGCAGCTACATTTCATGGTCTCAGGAAGAGGTAATGTATTTCTCTGTTTATAAGACACCTCCATGTGTCTTATAAAGGGCAACCACCACTTTTCCAACCCAAAATTACAGTCTTGCAACCGAGCAGTTCTCTCCTTGGCTTACTTCCATGTATAAGACGACCACCAATTTTAATCTAATAATTTTTGACCAAAATATAGTCATACACGGGGAAATTCTGATAGAGCATTGTATTGAAAACCACAGTATTTTCTATGTAACATCAGGTTTGCCGGTCTGGACTCTAATTGCACTGATCTACCCCCAAGTATGGCTGGTGCTGCGCCCGCTCGGTCTCCTGGATTTGTTGAGTTTGGGCCTGTGACTCAAGCTGAACATTCGGTAGAACTTCATGACAGTTAGAGCTCTTTGGCAGTGGAATATGCTGCCACGGAGGGTGGTGGAGTCTCCTCCTTTGGAGGTTTTTAAGCAGAGGCTGGATGGCCATCTGTCGGAAATATTGTGATGGGGTTCCTGCATGGCAGGGGGTGGACTGGATGGCCCTTGAGGTCTCTTCCGACTCTATGATTCTATGATTCTATAAGTACTGTCCAAGAACTGACCCCAGTTACTGGTCTAATTAGGTCCAGGCGAATCAAGTCCCTTAGGTTTGTGAAAGTGAAGCTCGGTTCTTCTTGTAGCCTCAGCTGGCATACCTGGGCCTATTCATGCGGTTCTTCAGAGAAGCAGAACACAACACATGATTTTTCTAGAGTGGTTGCTTCCAACCTTGGGTCCCGAGGTGTTCTTGGACCGCAGCTCCGGGAAATCCTAGCCATCACTGCCCGTGGAGAAGGCTCCTGGAAGTTTTTATTGAAGAACATCTGGGGACCCAAAGTTGGCAAACTTAAATTTTAACAAGCAAGCCAGCGAACAAGCAAGCAAGCTACTTTTGCCAGTGATGATGAGATCTAGGAAACCATGGAAAGGATAGTCTGTCTTTTCATAGTCAGTTACGTAAGGTACTCGATTGTTGGGGAACTTCATCATCAAGGAAGAAAATGAAAAGAGAGAGAGTGCCATGAATGTTTTATATCTCAGTTTATACCTGTAATTTCGAAAACAAATGACTACAAATTTAGTAATAAACTTATAGCACAGATTTAGTAAGAAGCGTATCTTTTAAATATCATGTTTAAATATCATGTTTGTGTTGTTATATGCTGCCAAGTATTTGACGTGTAGCAACCTTAATAGGGCTTTCAAGGTAAGTGAGACCTGGAAAGAGTGGTGTTACCAGTTATGGCCACCCTGCCAGTGAGATTTCATGGCCAAGTGAGGAATTGAACTCAGGTCATCTGCATCCTAGTCCATCATCCTGCCCATTGCACTATACTGCATGCCTTCAGTCTGCATAGACACCAGAAATTAGGTGTAATCAGTCCTCACTGCAAATAAGGACAGACTTTATGATTCTTTCCTGACAAGTTTACTCCTTCAGTACATTCTTTATAAACCTGATGGGATTGCACAGGCCTCGGACATGAATATTCAAGAAACATCCTCCTTCCAGACCCCCTCCCCCCAAAAAAACAAACCCCTTCAATTAGGGTAATCTAGCATATGCCCCAGAAGCATTAAGTCTCCTATATCAGTTCTATAGCGTCTTCCTAATGTGATGTAAGGATGGTGTGATAGTAAATTTTTAAATGTAGGGGCTCATCTCAATAGTCTTCATAGCTACCTACTCACAAAAATAAAAAAATAAAAAAATACAGGCAGCAAGGATCAGTCCATGTAAAAACATGAGAAACTGGTCTTTTATTAAGTTTGTGGCTCTTAGGTACCCATTCAATACCAAACCCCTTGGTAGTACAACAGGAAACAGTTTCCCAGCACCTGGGGGGGGAAGCTAAACTCAAAGGTACCATAGACATCTGAGTGGGGTGGCAGGTTTATAAAGACCTGTTGTTTAAAAAGGACACTATTCTGCATGTCTTGGTTCCACTCCCCGACTGCATTTAGTCTCTGGACAGCAGACTGAGCAATCACACAGATCAGCTGGACCCAGTCTTTCTCATTATATATGGTGAGATGCAATGCAGTTTTATTTAAAAGACTAAAGCAAATAATTTATGATGTTGCATCTGTGCATTTACATTCACACATGCAGTTCTTAAGCATGTATTTCCTTGTTTGTCCCCTTTTCTGTATGTAAGGGTTATTTGGCAGGAGAGACAGGACAGGATTGCACTTATTCCTGAACACATGGGACCTCTAGCATGATCAGTGAAGCGAACAGTCCCTCATTCCTGCCAAAAAAAACTACAATGTGGTGTAGGGGTGTCCAGACTTTTTGCAAGGAGGGCCAGAACTGGTGAAGTGAAAATGTGTGGGGGCCAACCATTCAGCTGCATTTGGCCCCCGGGCCGGACTTTTCACAAACCTCTAGGACAGCAGTGGCGTGTCTTTGGCACTCCAGATGTTTTGGACCACCACCCCCAGAATTCCAAGCCTATGCTGCCAATGACAAAGGACTGTGGGAGTGGTGTTCCAAAACATCTGGAGCGCCAAAGGTCCGCCAGCACTGCTCTAGGACATGCAAGGAGGCGGGGAGGACATTGCAGCAACGGAGCCGTGGGCAGGTAGGCTGGGCAGGTGGCTAGAGGGGGCAGATTTAGGCAGGGAGGGCAGGCAAACCATAAAAGTGCAAGTTGACATCTCCATCTGGTATGGGGAGGGGCCAGCTGGTGGGGATGCATGACAGGCTGTGGCAGCGGGGAGAAGAGGCTGTGGGCCCCAGGCCTGACTTTGGACATGTCTGATGTACAGGAAACAAGAAGCTGCTGAATACCAGAACTTTTTCTGATGTGTCCACAACATCTGTATAATCTTTATAATGCAGAGCTAGAAGGAACCTATGGATCATCAAACCAAGCCCTGGTCAAGAAGGCACAGTGGAGAATCAGGCTCCCGACTTTTGGCTGCACAGCTCAGGATGCCTGAACTCTCCTGATGAGGCCACCAACTAACTTTTTCTTTTAAATAACTTGAGCAGTGTGGGCGCCTGCAGTGAAACCTTGGTTCTGTGCATCTTTTTCATATGCTAAAGGCAGCAAGGGAATTTTAATGGCTTAAATTCTGAACAAGCACCTTCTAACATGGATGGTATTAGGTTTAAAAATGGACTACTCTGCAAGGGACAGAAAAAAAACCCACCACTCATCATCATCAGCAAACTTAAAATATTAAGATCTATGGAGTTAAATAATTAACATACCGGTAATTGAAATAAAACCAACCCCCAGACTAAATCTCTTGAGCAAGTACATTTTTGGCAAAGCTTATCTTGCATCAGCAGGAATTGTCTTGAGTATATAAGAACATAAGAACATAAGAACAGCCTTGCTGGAACAGGCCACAGCCCATCCAGTCCAGAATTCTGTCTCACTCAGTGGCTCACCATTTGCTTCAGGGTATACCCAAGCAGATGTCTTCACCTGCTTACGATTCCCCGCAAATGGCATCTCCAACCTGGTGTTTGTCCTTAGGTATCCAATGATAGCCATTGATACCCTTGTTCTCCATGAACTTGTCTAATCCTTTCTTAAAGCTGTCAAGGCTGAAAGCTGTCACCACTTCTGGCAGGGAGTTCCAGAGACCAATGATCCTCTGGGTGAAAAACTACTTTCTCTTATTTGTTTGAGATCTAGCACCCAAAGTTTCATGGAGTGCACCCTATATCTAGTGTTGTGCTATAGGGAAAACAGTTTTTCCTTATCTACTTTGTCCATACCATGTATGATTTTATAAACTTCAATCAGGTCACCTCTTAGACGCCGTCATTCAAGAGTGAAGAGGCCCAGCCGTTGCAGCCTCAGATGGTAAGGAAGGTGTTCCAGTCCCCAAATCATTCTACTTGCCCTCCTCTGCACTTTTTCCATTTCCGTAATATACTTCTGGAGGTATGGTGAGCAGAACTGTAAACAGTCCCAAACAAGCAGGAGGTTTTGGAACCTAGGGGTGGGGGTGCTATGTAACTATCAGAACTGTCAAAAATATCCAAATTCTTTATATTGTAAAGAATACTGATTTAAATCAGAGAGGAAATGCTAAGAAAAAATACTCTGTTGTGAAACAGGGTTGATAGTGCTCTGAGAATCCTGCAGCAAACAACAACAATATTTTTAGCAGTTGGCTACATCTTATGGGTTGATCGCATTTCTCCCTCCATATAATAAATTCTCACCACCTCGGCTTTTAAGGGAAAAAAATAAAACTGGAACAAACAAGTTGTCAGGGGTAAATCAGTTGATTTTTCAGTAAGCCAGGAATTATACTTATGGATAAACAATAAAGAAAAACATTACCTTATAAAAGTTGGAGTTCCATCAACAAGTAACCTCAAAAGTACCATAAGAATAAAGATTACAAAGCACCAAACATTAAGGCAATAAATTAAAAGAACATGAAAGCAAGACAAGGGCATCCACTTCCCCATAATCATTCCTGCAACTGGAGTCACTCCAAAAATCTTTGGTTGCCAATTTAAAACAATTGCCAACAGCTGCTAACTTATGTCTTGCAAATTTAAAAAAAAAAACCAGTGATTTTTCAAACATGTCATCTCACCCACAATTTTTTAGCATTTGCCTCCTAATTTTCAGGCTTGAATCCTTGGTTCCCTCTCCCTACATCAGCAATACTTATAGAAAATAAGTGCAATATAATGTAATAACCTTTGCAAAGATTTCCAAGTGTATTTTTTTCATTTTGCAAAATGTGAAAATATATCTAAATGTAAAGCAACTTTTTTTTTACTTCCCTAGTAGCAATTGTGACATGACGGGGGAGAAAAGAGAGAGAGAGAGAGAGAGAGAGAGAGAGAGAAATAAATAAAACACCCAACTGTCCTGGAGCGGACCAAAGACATGACACTCCAGCCTTTTTGCCATCTGTTGTCTCCCTTGAGATTTACATGTCCATGACAAGTCATCAGTTTTCCATATTTTTTTCTCCCAGAGGCCTGATGGGAAATGTATCGCAGGTAAGCCTCCAAACAAAGACAAACAACAGTACAGGTGTACGCTGCTAGGAGTGACAGGGATGCCTTTCTGTCACCCCACAGAAAGAAATGTCAACCAAACCAGCGCCCCCCCCCCAAGCATAGAGGCCTCATCTTCGGCTTTGCTTTTCCCAGTGTAAGAGGCTGGAAACAGCAATATCTATTTTGCACCAGGGATATGACATTTATACCATTATTTTGACCCAATCTGCTTCGCAAAGGGAAACACTGCAATGATGGTCCAGAATCTCTAAAAAGAAAATGTCAGCGGAAAAGAAAACAACCCATTTATCTCAAGCGAGTGTAAAATGCAGTGCTATCTCCTGCTTTAGAACAATACCCGAAACAAAGGTCCACAAATACAAAACTGGGTGCATTTTGAAATGCCAAGAATAAACATGACATTAAAATCCTGCATGGTTGGAATAAAAAACACCCCAGTGGTTTGTAGCTCTCCTACCTAAGTGAACACCCACAGGTAAACATGTAACAATTACATCAGCAAACATCACTGGATTGACAACTAATTGGTACAGCTTTTGCCTTCCCTACAAGTGCGTGCATAGTGGCAACCAGCATACAATACTGAAAAATGTGGAGGAGTTTCCTTCCTTTTAAAATGGACACTCAAGTTTTATAATACAGAACTAAAATCCCAGCTCTCTGCCCCGTTAAGTCTATCTGATCTTAAGCACTTTTCCCCACAACTTTTGCATTATTAAATTATTTTTGCAAACTGAAATCTCCGGGTACACCGCTGCCCCTTTCTGTAGCAGCTTCTCCGTTCTTTGTTTATAGAGCAAATCTGTTCTCACCACAAAAGAATAAGGATGCCTGGGGTGCTCAAGTCTAGTTTCATTCATTTCTCATTTCATTAGCTTTATATGCTGCACCATTCTGGGCGGTTCACAACGAGCAAAATAACAGGCAGGCAAGAAAAACACGTGAAACTAGACGAAGACATGGAACTAGAGATGGGCACAAACCATGCTTCAGTGTGGTTCGGCAGACTGGCACCCTGCCTCCTTCTGCCCACTCAGAAGCAACACCCCAGGCTTCCCTGCCCCCCTTCCTCTGAGTGGGCCCCCACAGGAGACAATATCAATGATCTTGTGCTAGCAGAATAAATCAACATTTTATAAGGCAATTCAAGCATGATGATGATGGTGGTGGTGGTGGTGGTGGTGGTGATGATATTTTATTATTATTATTATTATTATTATTATTATTATTATTATTATTATTATTATTATTATTATTATTTTTAGTGGACCTTGGATCAGCTCCAAATTTGGCACACTTGTTAGCAAATTGTTTTTTTGGGGGAAAAGTCCTGACAATTGCTTTCTCTTTGGGTGAGAAGTGGCTAATTGATAGAGGGAAAAAAGGAGATAACTTCTGGGATTATCTCTTTGCTTGGTGTCTCTTCATGAATGGCAGCGAGCACAAAAGGATATCCTGTAAACCATCTTGACTGCTGCCATTAGTGCTGTCAACTTTCAGGTTGCCCTTAACTATGTAAACCTTTTTTCAGCTAGTGACACAGGAACAATATTATGCAGCAATATTAGGCCATTTCCTGATGTTTTGAAGCACAACATCCTACATCCATAAAATGGAGGTATTTTTAAATAAGAGTTGCATACAAGAGTCGGACACAACTAGCACGCATGTGCGGGGGGGGACCTTACCTTTATACAAGATAAATAAGTGAGGAAAAAACCCTTGCAATGAGAGGCAGATACATCTAACCACTTGAGGTAGCACCTCTGCAAGCATTAAAGCATGATCATGTAGTGTGACCCTCCATTTACTGCCATTTACTGCCTTGGCTTATCCTTAGATGTTTACTTAATGTCTTCTACACCTGGCCTGCCCAACAGGTAGACCGCAGGCTACTGGTAGCCCGCGAAGGGTTCAAAAGTAGCCCGCCGGCCATCAATAAAAAAAGTGAGGGGATAAGTTCTCCACCCCTCCCTCCCCCATCCCAAGGACCACCACTGCCCCAGCAAAGTTCTGGGTCTGCCAGCCCACTGTCTCAGCTGAGCGAGGCAGTTCAAGGGCCATGGCACATTGAAATATATTCCCTCCAGAATGGATTAATTCATTTTCAATGCATTCTTATGGGAAACTGCTGCTTTACTTACAAAAGTTTTTACTTAAGAGCATGTGCTCGGAACGGATAAAATTTGTAAGTAGAGGTTTTAGTGTAGTAGCCCTCAGGCACTTTGGGCCAGATAAAGTAGACCTTGGCCTGTTCAAAGTTGAACAGCCCTGTTCTGCACTATATAGTAGTGCCCTGCAGCATGGTGCAGGGACCTTCTTCTAGTGCAGGGGTGCCCAAACTTTTTGTAAGGAGGGCCAGATTTGGTGGCTGAGAATGTGTCAGGGGCCGGTTGCTCCTCGACCCTGCCACCCCACTGCAAGCCCCACCCACTGACCCATAAGCCCCACCCAGTGACTGCCAGGACCCTGCCTGTCACAGAACCTGTCTCTGAGGGGTTAAATGGTGAAGAGCTGCTGGAGGAGCCTTGCAGCTCAAGTCAGCAGGCAGCTGGGTCTGATGACTCAGCTGAAAACATATCTTCTCCCCCTAGAAGGGCTATGAGCAGGATTCTGCAAAGACATGCTACCAGGAGAGCTAGGGAAAGGGTCTTTGATGCTAGATGGGGAATCAGGTTGGGAAGCCCTGAGTACTAGCAGGAGCCTTTCCAGAAGTAAGGGTGTGTTCCCTGTTTTGGGATAAAGCTGGTAAGCTCACCTTGAGCTCTCTGTGGGAGCAATGCATCAGCAACCACGTTCCTGTCTGTGACCTTGGCTCTGTTTCCTGATTTCGGACTGGCTTCCTGGACAACGGCCTAATCTGTTCCCTTGGGTTTGGCATCTGGTTTCCGTGAGATATTCTGGTTTTGACTTGGACTGTTAATTGCTGGGAGTTGGATTCTGTTATTTATCTGGCACGTGATTGTTGGCAAAGGACTTGAACTTGCCCGGCTTTCCACTAAAGATCTTGGCAAAGAACTGAACCCTGTTTGTGTGTGTGCTCTGTGTGCAAGGCTTGACAATGACCCCTTGCAACCCCACCTGCAGGAAGGAAGGCGGGCACCAAGGCAGGGAGGGAGGGAGGTAGAAACCAAGAAAGGAAGGAAGGAAGGAAGGGAGGGAGGGAGGGATGTGGGGACCAAGGGAGGGAGGAAATAAGGAAGGTGGGGATCGAAGGAAGCACAGGGAGCCATGGCCACAGGTTGCCCCTTGGAAGAGGCGATCTGTGCAAACTTGCACCCTCCCAAGCTCCGCAGCGGTGGCGATGGCTCGCCCGCCAGCCCACCCCAAAGATCCTTGGTGGTGGCAGAGCCCGCTGGCCTGCCCACCCCCACACATTCCCCTGCGGTGCCGGTGGCAGCAGACCGCCCATCCACCCAAGCTTCCCAGCGGTGCTGGTGGCGCATTCCGCCTGATCACTGTCCCACGCCTGTGCCCAACCCCACAATGTTCCCAGCTATGCCAGTGGCAGTGGCCCACCAGTGCACCACCCTGCACGCACGCACTGAGCTTCACAAAGTTCCCAGCGGTTCCGGTGGTGGCGGCCCACCCACGCGCCATTCCACACGCACACCTAGCTTCACAAGGTTCCCGGTGATGCTGGTGGCGGAGGCCCACCCACACACCACCCTTGCGCGCGCGCCCAACCTCAAGTGGTTGCCGGCGGTGCTGGTGGCTGTAGCCCAGGCGATGGCTGGTCAGCCAGCCTGCCCAGCCCCACAAGCTTCCCGGCGGTGTCAGTGTTGGCAGAAGATGTTTTTAAAAAATGGGGCAAAGGAGGGGGGGAGGGCGGGCCGGCCAGCCGTGGGCCACTCAGAATGGCCTGACGGGCCGGATTTGGCCCCTGGGCCGGACTTTGGGCAGGCCTGTTCAAGTGTGACTATGAAGAAGAATTTTAGATGAAGGAAGCAATTAGCATCTGTATGATGAGATATCCATTCACCCTTGTGGAAGAAGCAATGTGTGGGGTCTACTTCTGGCAGAAAAAAATGTCTCTATAGAATTAATTCAATTTATCCCCTCCTAAGATGTAGACCAGGCAAGGAACATGAGTTGCATGCCAAAAATGTCATGTTCGGTCTGGGACATTTCCAAGCATTGATTAAAAAAAATCTCATGGGCAGAATCTTCTTCAATGCTGTTGGTGCATAATGCTCAAAGAGTGGTAGCCCCACAAAGTGTTCAAAGGCACATCTAGTCCAGCTTCCTGTATCTCACAGTGGCCCCACCAAGTGTGTCTGGGAGCGCAC
Source organism: Phrynocephalus forsythii (assembly GCA_029282475.1). Classification (NCBI taxonomy): domain Eukaryota; kingdom Metazoa; phylum Chordata; class Lepidosauria; order Squamata; family Agamidae; genus Phrynocephalus; species Phrynocephalus forsythii. The sequence goes on along the minus strand of JAPFRF010000005.1, from coordinate 109,550,191 downwards.
AAGACTAAATATCTGTCTCTTGATACCACTCCCCTGCATCTGGTCCTTGAAGTTCCCCCAGTTTTAAGCCTGGAGATTACACATATCCATCATGGTTTGTTACCTGTGATAAACTTTTCATCCAGGAATCTGTCCAATCCCCTTTTGAAGGCATCCAGGCCAGATGCCATCACCACATCTTGTGGCAGGGAGTTGCACAGACTAACAACACACTGGGTAAAAAAAAATATTTTCTTTTGTCTGTTCTCACTCTCCCAGCCCTCAATTTGAGTGTATGTCCCCTAGTTCTGGTTTTTTTTTTGAGAGAGAAGAGTGTCCCTCTAACGACTGATGAAGATGTCTGGGAGCTGCAGTCCAGGAACATCTGGGGACCACAGGTTGAGAACCACTGCTCTACAGGATTCTGACCCCTGTTTGAAATGATGGAGAATTGCAACATATTGTCATCACATCAGTTATCCTGTTGTAACCTCTATAACAAATCTGTAGAACAGTTGTTTAATGTTTTATCCACATTTTGCAAATGTCAGAGGAGAAAGCAAGTTAGCTTGAGGATATGGAGTAATTTTAAGGCAGGGGCAACTGAAGAAGTGAATCCAGATCTGCAGCTCGGTCTCTTCACAAAAACAATAATGCTAAGAAAAGTTGAAGACAGCAGAAAAAGAGGAAGACTTAATATCAGACAGATTCACTCAGTAAAGAAAGCCATGGCCTTGACTTCATAAGAGTTCAATTTTAGAGGTCACCTATCCATACCATTCTATATGATGGCACCGGTCCCATCACCTCCTGGCAAATAGAAGGGGAAGAAATGGAGGCAACGACAGAGTTTATTTTCTTGGGCTCCTTGATCACTGCAGATGGTGACTGCAGCAACGAAATAAAAACATGCCTGCTTCTTGGGAGGAAAGCAATGGCAAACCTAGATAGCATCTTAAACAGCAGAGACATCACTTTGCCAACTAAAGTCAGGATAGTCAAAGCTATGGTTTTTCCAGTAGTGATGTATGGAAGTAAGAGCTGGACTATAAAGAAGGCTGATCGCCGCAGAATTGATGCTTTTGAGCTGTGGTGCTGGAGGAGAGTCTTTTGAGTCTCCTGGACTGCAAGGAGATCAAACCTATCCATTCTGAAAGAAATCAACCCTGAATGTTCACTGGAAGGACAGATTTTGAAGCTGAGGCTCCAGTACTTTGGCCACCTCATGAGGAGAAAGGACTTCTTGGAAAAGTCTGTGATGTTGGGAAAGATTGAAGGCAAAAGGAAAAGAGGATGGCAGAGAATGAGATGGTTGGACGGTGTCATCGATGCAACCAATATGAATTTGACCAAACTCCGGGAGGCAGTGGAAGATAGGAAGACCTGATGAGCTCTGGTCCATGGGGTCACGAAGAGTCGGACACGACTGCACGACTGAACAACAACAAATCCATACCGTTGCTATAAATTGTTATGTGCCATAACAACAAAGCAACCAAAAGATCTGAGATCTGACACAAACGCGTGTGGAGCCATTACTCTAGGTTCACAAAGAATGACCCACCACCACACAAAAGCAATGGAAATGAATCCCACCCTTTTCCAGGGGGGAAATGGCTTAAAATAAATGGGTACTCAAAACCAAACACGCAGGTCATGAAAGTTCAAAGACCAGCCAGATGGCAATCCTGCTCCATCTGCTTAGGGACCAATGGCAAAATAATTTTTCATGTCCTGAGGTCAACGCAAGTTGACTTTTACCAAATGCTGCAGCTAAGCATACACACACAATCTTCTGATTTTTTTCCCAAATACTGTATGCTTTTTCTCGGTTTCTTGTTATGGATTATTTTGCATGCATACAAACAAATGGTGACATGTAGGGTGGGTGGGATATCCTATCTGTTGCAGTATAAACAAAAATGTTTTTCTTCTGCTTTAAATATGAGTTGTAATGAAATAAGTTGTAATGAAATGAAGATGGAAAAAGATTCCATTACTCTGTTTCCCCCTTTTTATTTGCCCAAACATCTGTCTTCATCTTCTCTAATAAAAAGAAAAGGAAAAAATATTCTCTAATAAAAAGAACATGGATAGAATAAACCTTAGAATGCCAAAAATACTTGTACTCTATTTAATTCCTTCTAAATTTTCTGCATATCATTATGTACAGTATATGTTTTGTTATCCCATCAAGTCAACATATTTTAGTGCTCAGTACGTCAAAAAACCTTCTTAAGGGAAATTTTTAAAATATGATTATTCTCTAATAGATACTCTTCATTATTACCATCATACACTTCATACCTGGGTTAATAACCACCCCCACCCAAAGCCAATTGTCAGAGTGTGACTACCATCATCTGTGGCTAGGCTCACTTGAAGAGCATTGCAATCTAAACAGAAACTTTGCATTTAAAAGCAAAAAAAAAAAAAAAAAAAAAAAAAAAAAAACACCACTAGGCACAAAATCCGGGAGAGCAATGCCATTTGTAAACTGCTCTTCCAAGTTCAGAAACATTGCTTCTGCATTGGCCTTTTGAATTTTTATTTTAATCTGCAAATTGGGGACAATAAAGCGACTTGTTGAGGAAAAGGGAATAATAATAATAATAATAATAATAATAATAATAATAATAATAATAATAATAATAATAATAATAATAATAATAATAATAATAAATTGATTGAATTGCTTAGAATATTTTTACCCCACCTTTCTCCCTGAAAAAGGACCCAAGGTGGCTTACAATAAAGAGGGAAAATATACAGCCCAGAATATTCAAATTAAGACATGAAACTATATTCAAATTAAGAACAGGGAATTAGGAGAGGCATGGAAATCACTGTTGTTCTTATGAAAGCAGTCAAGTGAATGTATAATGTATAATGTATAATAATAATAATAATAATAATAATAATAATAATAATAATAATAATAATAATAATAATAATAATAATAATAATAATAATAATAATAATAGCTTTTAAAACAGACTCAGCACACATACCAAAAACCGTGAACGGGCTCAAGGCTGGGAGCTATTATTCCCCCCCCCCCCAAAAAAAAGCAAAACGGAAGGTGCTGAAATTAAGACGTTATGGTGCATTTGGGTTAGAAGGGAAAAAAAAGAAACCCTTATGCAAACAGGATGTTGTAAAAGTCTCTTTGAAAAGGGGCCTTGTCTCAGGTCTCCGCTCCGCCCTTTGATTTATTGGGCGTTTCAGCGGCAGACCGAAGAGGTGTTCCTGTTCCTTTTCCCCCGCTGCCGTTTTTTTTTTTCCCCCCAGGCCGTTCTGCTGGAAGACCCGCGTGTGCTTGGAAGGGCGAAGTGTGTTCCAGTGCCCTAAACAATCCCGCGACGTGAGAAAGCGCCTGGGGAGAGCGCTTCCTGGGGAGGGATCGGGCGCCCGGGAGCGGGTTTCGCTCGCTGCAGGCGCTCCAGGATCATCTCCAAAAAGGTGTACAATGCCATGTCCCTATTGAAAAGAGAATTTCCTTCGGCCCACCGCCTCCGCTCCCCATACGAAGGACTTCTGCAGTTGTTTGTCACACCGCCTCTTGAAATGCCCCTGGCCAAACAAACTTGGGCTCCTCTTACCCACCCTCGCCCGCTCCCTCCGTCTCTCTTTCTCCCTCTCTCTTTAAAATATTTCTTCTTTCTCTCAGCCTGTCATTGACGGTAAGTGCAATCACATTACACACAGCTTTCTTTGGAAAGCCTCCCTTTTAATGATCTGGCAAGCCCGTAGACACTGACTGCTTCCAGAAAAAATTTCAATCCTTCTTCCCACCGCTTCCACCCGCGCCGGTGATAAATGACACCTGTCATTCTGTCACAGACAAACGGCACAGATGGGAACCTCGGTGATGTATGGCTCCCCCGAACAGGAAATCAAGTTTGGGTTGGCTGTGGCCCCCCTCCCACCCTCCTAACTGGAAAAGGCTGACCAAGCCAGGGTCGTGAGCTTGTTCCAGAGACCTGGCTTGGAGAGGGAAAGAAGAGGAAGAAAAGAAATACTAGATGCTTTGGGGGGGGGGGGAGTGGAAGTGATTTTTGCAAGTCTGATTTGGGTTAGAAATTATGGGAATATATCTTGGATGCTTTTTAAAAGACACTGGTCGCTGATCATCTTTATATCTAGTTGCTGATTTAGGGGCAGAACTAGGAAGTAAAGACTTCCAATTATTTATAAATTCAAAAGGAAGTTAGATGATACCTTTATTGGTCACTGCTAAAACAAACAAACAAAAAATGAGCTAAGCTTTCGATAGCAACTTGCTATCTTTATCAAAGCATTGTACCAGAGATGCATTCTTGATAGTAGGTGTTGTCTATCAGGCGCTGAGAATCTTTTGGTGAGATGAAAAATACCACATGATGGTATCAGGAAGCAGGATGATGTTAGAGCAGCTTCAAAGACCCGGGAGGGGGGACTTTTATTTATAGGAAGTTATTTTTTGTTAATGAGAGAGTAACTAACGTACATTTCAGGAGCAACTTGGTGTTCCGAGTATGATTTCCAAGAGATCTTTTAGAATTACTTTTTAATGGGCATTTTTGGCATTTTGGTAGGACTTTTTCCAATTTCACACCCTTATCAAAATTTTCCAAAACTGAAGCAATAGGAAATCCAAAAGCAGCCTAGAATTTCTTTTTACTATCAGAATGAGAGATGACAACAGAATACATTTCAGACACAATCACTAGGGATGGGGTCAATTTTTTTTTATATGACCAAATTTCATTTTGTAATAATATCCTCCAGAATACAAAGAATTTGATATCCTTTATGTATTAGGGGAGTCACTTGATGCAGATCTTAAAAATAAACCACATATTTGCATGGTGGTCTTGTTACTTTTGCAATCTAGTTTAAATGCAATTCAGTTGTGGATCTTGGATCATGAATTTGAATCAGGACAAATAATTCAGCATAGTCTTCCCTAAGATGCAACCCCCAAGATGTTTTGATTTACAGTTATCATCATCTCTAATCATTGGCCATGCTACCCCAAGTTGATGTGTGAATTATACTACTGTACTGTATATCCAGAGGAACCCAGAGGGGAGTTCTGGTCTGAGGAGTAAATGTAGCACAAGAACACCTGGTTTCAAATTGCAATTCATACCCGTCATTCATCAGCAATGCTCATTTAGAGATGATTTTTAAAGAATCAGTAATTGAGTTGGAAAAGGTCTAAAAGGCCATTGAGTCCCAACCCTGCTAAGTGCAGGAATTGAAATCTAGGATGATTTGACAAATAATTATCCAATTGTCTCTTGAATGCTTCCAGTGTTGGGAACCACTTTTTATCAGGCTTTCCCCCAGAGTTGTGAAACTAGATTAGGGAAGGCCCCTGTATACCACCCCATTGCCTGGTTCACATAGGCGTGTTCAGTCCCAAACGGGTGCGTGTTTAAATGGCCACTTGCATGCATCAAAGGGCTGTGAACAACACCAGGCATACACAGAGACCATGCTGCAGTATGTCTGTTCCTAATTTCAGATGATCAGAATAGGATGTATCTAAACCAAAGACAAATCCAACATAAAAATATGGGATACCTGTAACTCTCAAGAACTGGAGTGTTTGAGTCCCTCTCAAGAGACTATAGGGAACCTTGAAAACTTCATGTTTCATTCTAGTTGAATAGAGGGAGAAACGTGGTCTGGAGGACATTGCTTCCAACTGACCTTTATTGATGTGCACAGTTGTAGATTTATTATCTCATTCATGTGGAATTCATATCTCCATCGGAGAAAACACTTGACCAGGAAATGATGCAAGGCGGAAAGGAGATACCTCTGCAAAGATGGGTTGTTTTCTTGGAACAGTGGCTTTGAAGTAATAAATTTAAAGCAACCTGGGACAACTCTGAAACCCAAGACAAGTCCTTGTATTTCCTCCAAACATATGACAGTAGAAAGATAATGTTTTACAGTACTATATTCTCCCCCTTTTTTTTATAGTCGAAGGAAGTCCAAGTCCCTGCTTTCTTAAATACCGTACCTCCTCTACAGCTCATGCAGCCTGGAGTACATTATGTCACTGTCACCTTCTCCAGGAAAATCCCGGATGCCAAAGAACAGGAAAATGCAATGAATTCCATATCCTGTGGAGTATGTGTTATACGATTTTCATAACTAAACACTTGCAAACAACAACAACAAAACAACACCTTGTCATAGTGCCAGAACAGCCTTTTCTAAAGGTCTTTTTGCTGCCTTCGGCTAACATTCCCATCATATTGACCAGGAATGGTAGGAGTTTGAGTTGAAGACAGACTCAGGTGGGGGAAAGCTTACTTGAAAGCCTTTCAAAGTGCTTCTGAACAGCACTCTAACTCTGCTGGCAGATGAATTACAGAAACACGCACACCTCTGATAATAACAGAGAAGCTCGCTGCAGATGCAACTCAGCTTTGAGAAAGTTCAAAACTCCTAACAGGAGCCAAACAGATCACATATCCCAAATTACTGCATTTATATGTCTGCTTTCCTTCCGACAACCTCTACGCCTTAATAAATTGCAGGATGGGGGAGGGGTGTACGTGTGTGTAGGCACATGCACATGCAAGATTGTCTTTCTGAGTGGAACTTGGAACACAAAATGAACACAAGCACCTGGGACAAAGCCTCTTTTCTTATTCTGTTTCCGGAGGATACAGCTGAACCCAGGTTTTCTGGCATGCACAGTTGGTGTTCAGTTTGAAACAGATGCTGATCTTTGCACACAGGCATAAACGGAGACACACACGGACGCACAGAGAGAAACATACATACGCATGCTTAAGTTGAACTAAACAAGAATTTACTGCAAGTACATCTTCGTATTAGACAAAAATGATTAATGTCCTTCAGAAAGTTTTACGGCAGAGGAATGCATAAAGATTCACATTAAATCAAGCCATAAAACAACATGTGATTTATGTGTACAGAATAAATGTGAAGGTTTCAGAAGAGGTCTGCAATGGCTAAGTTACTTGTTTGGACTATGGCTCCCCTAATCCACAAGAATTTGGGGGCAGATGATTCTTGGAGTTGTAATGCAAACAAGTAACTTCCCAATGTTCCACCAAGGGGTGCACTGCGCCAGTTCCTCTCTCCCTTCATTGCTTCCTACCCATTATCTGGAGGGCGAAAAGGTTCATGCCATCCCGCCCAATCCAAGTCTAATTGTTCACAAGGATGTTCCTGTGCTTTCAGTGGATTTTGCTTTGAAAATACTGTAAAGAACCCAGAGAAGAATGCCCTGCCCTCCTCCCTCTCCATCAGCAAGATAACTTGGTCTTAGCACTGACATTGTGATGCCTTTAAAAAGAAAATTCATGGTTTTTAAGTAGTTGTAATGTGAATTGACGGGTGCATAGGTGCTAGGCTGCATCTTGGATTTACAGGGCTTTTAATGGACTTTATTTGCATCAATACTCAATAAGAAATGCATACAGGAACCTGTTATCTTCAGTTATAGCTCTGTCAGTCATGGCTTATCTTTGCTTAAACCATTCACTATTTTTTTTTTGTTCAATCTGTAAAATCTACCCTAATCAGCGGCTTTGCAAAATGAACTGTATCTCAAGTAACACAATCAAATCTCCTTAAGAACAAGAGGAACAACAAAGCAATGGCCTTATGTCAACATTTGATGCAACAGAAGTAACACAATATGATGTGACATAACTCAAGCAATGTAATATGACATGACACCACAAGTAAGCACAATTCCCCTCCCCATATTTTTTTTTTTAGCTGAGATGTTCATTATCTCTCAGTGTCTGATCTGAATGTTTTGTGATGGACTTAAGTGGAGTGAATGCTGTTACAATTTGGCTGATGTCATGAGTTTAATGATGATCTGGATTCAGCCAATTTTCTGGCAGCCTTCTCAAAACCTCATGTCCTTTCACATCAGGCTTTCAAAAAGATGATGGAACCCAACAGCATGGTCCTCAACAGCTGCAGTTGCTATCACAGCAAGGCTTCTGGATCACAATTCATTATGCTGTGAAGATGATGCCATTAATAGCCCACATAATACAGATCTAAGTGACTAAAGCCATAAGAATTAAGAAAAGTTGTTTTTCTTGTCTGGTAAACGGTAGATCATACTATGGTAATCATAATACAGTATGTGTTTTCACCGTCACAGTGGGAGTTAATACACAATGCATTATTCTGAAAGTGACATATTTAAGGAGTGGTTGTACCATTTCCAACTGCAGTAAGTTTCCATGTCTGATCAGGGACTCAAAACCATGTACCTGGAGTCCAAGACTATCACTCTAAGGGCCTTTATACACGACCCCTAAACTCCGCAGCAAATGGCTGCAAACTCCGGACCTTACAAGTGTTTTCCCACCAGCTCCGGAGTTTGCAGGAAATTAAGTGTGACCCCGCCCACCTAAGCGCGACCCAGCTGCACTTTCTTGTACCTGCTTGAGGTGGGTGAAAATCCCCAGGTCCGGATTTAATCTGGTCAGTGCGGGGCTCTCCTGGCTTCTGCTTGTGTTTTTTTTGCCTCCCGCCCCTTTAAGAGAAGAGGTGGGAGGAAAAAAAGCAAGCAGAAGAGAAACAGAAGAGAAATGGAAGAGAAAGGGAGCTCTGGAAGCTCCTCCAGGTGAGCTGCATTTTTCCTCTCTTTCTCTGGTGGGGAGGAAGGAAGAGCAAGGAACCCCTAAGATCTTTGGTCCGAATTTAAGGGGCCAGTGGATCTTAGGGGTCGTGTGAAAAGGCCCTAAGTGATATATTCTACAGGGGTATACCATAATCAAAATAATGACTATTATACTGTATGAAGATGCAAGGCCATAAAATTGTAGAATGATGGAGTTGGAAGGGGCCTATAAGGCCACTAAGTTAAACCTCCTGCTCAGTGCAAGAATCCAGATCAAAGTGTACCTGATGGATGGTTATCTAACTTTCTCTTGAATGCCTCCAATGTCCAAGCACTCACCACATCTCGAGGCAATTGGAGCCATTGTGGAATTGCTTTAACAGTTTGCTAAGTGATAAAGTCTATGCTTTGAAGGTTTCAGTCCCATCTTCACATTGATTTGAGAAATAATCCTGTGTGCCAAGTGACTTCCACCAGACAGAGCCAACTTGACAACACAAAACGAGATGCACCAAAGGTTTGGCCTAGTAGAAGACAGCATCCTATCTTCCTATAAACAAACAGAATCAATCTGTGCTTGAACCAAATGCTGTTTTGTTGTCTGTCATCAGCTCTACCATCAAATGGTTGGACTGTTATATTTCAGCAAAATATGTTTTCCCCTTATAATGGAAGTCCTCAGGTAGGGTCATGTCTAAGGCAGGACACTAGGATTAGAGGAAGATGCCAGAGAGACCTGGTTATTATCAAGGGTCAGAAAGGAGTACAGTATATGATGTTCAAAACAGGCAGATGCCACAATTCAAAGTCTACTATCCAGAGCGGCCATATATTGTGGGGGTACCTCTCGTATGGGAGAGTGGTGGCACACTCATGCCTTGCTTGGGAGCTTCTCATGGCTGGTTGATCCCCATGGAAGCCAAATGGTAAGCTAGATGCATTTCTAGTACTTTTATGCTCTTATGACTAGGGAATCCGTTTTGCAGAAAACAGTTCTTTCTTTTAATGTCTCTAACACATCTTTCCTTTCGGCCTTTTCACACGACCCCTAAGATCCGCTGGCCACTTAAATTCGGACCAGAGATCTTAGGGGTTTGTCGCTGTTCCTGAGTTCCCACCCCCTCCGCACTCCTGGCTGCTGGCTGCGTGAGGGGAGGGAGAAAAAAAGGAAGAAAAGAATGCCGCTCACCTCCATTCTCTCATCTCGCTTTGCTCCCGGCACTGCATTCAGATGTCTTAAAGGGGCGGGGGGCAAAAAAAGAACAAACAGAAGCAAGGAGAGCCCGGCAGTCACTACTGTTATATCCGCAAAAGGAATTTTCACCCTCCGAGAGCAGGTACATGAAAAGTGTGCTGGGACGCGCTTAGGTGGGCGTGGTCTCACTTAATTATCTGTAAACTCCAGAGCTGGTGGGGAAATAATTTTAAGCTCCGGAGCTGGGAGCCATTTGCGGCGGAGTTTAGGGGTCTTGTGAAAAGGCCCTTTTCAGCCCAAGTCTGATCTGAAGATGAAGAAGTTTGAGAGAAAAGGGAAAACAGGGGTCCTGATGTTACTGGTCGACTGTGAGTGAGCCCTCATCACTTAGATGCAATGGTGGCAAACCTTTGGCACTCCAGAGGTTTTGAACCACAACTCCCAGAATTCTGAATCTAGATTGCCAATGACAAAGGACTGTGGGAGTTGTGATCCAAGGCATTTGGAGTGCTGAAGGTTTGCCACCACTGAAAAGCGCATGTGGATTGTATGGCCATTGCATTTGCTCATCTATCTATCTATCTATCTATCTATCTATCTATCTATCTATCTATCTATCTATCTATCTATCTATCTATCTATCTTCAAAAACTGGTTTATTTAACTACACACACACACACACACACACACACACACACACACACACACACACACACACACACAAAACACACACAAACATGTTCTCTGCTTTTTTGCAGGGGGGGCGATACACAACTAGCACACTAAGGTATGCAGATACACACTTTAGACCAGTGTTTTTCAACCTTTTTTGGGCAAAAAACTGTTTTATTTAGCTATTCAATTGACAGGTTACCCCTACAGGCCAGGTTCTCTGGCCAATGTCTACAAATTTTTGTACATTAAATAGGCATTGATCTTTAGTATATCAAAAACATCTGGCAAATCCATGTTCTCTGCTGGGCTGGGGCTCCCGGGCCGGCTCGTGTTGGCGGGTGGGCTTTTTGCAGGGGTGGTGGTGGGGCAGCGGAACAGTGCTAAGGGGCAGGTCCGGCCGGGAGGAAGTGACACCAGCGTCATGGGCCTTGGGGGAGGAGCCAAGCTGGCCCTTGGACACATTTATAGCGCCTCCCACACCCTAGACATGCCCTAGACATTGCCCTCAATGCACAGGCCTCATTCTTTCAAAAAATACTTAGAGCATTGAAAGAGAAGGTGAAAGTGACTGTCATTCTAACTCCTCCAGCTGTTAAAGGTTGGTGGTGTGTGTCTAAAATGTGGCCCCTTATATTGGATAGGCTCCTTGCTGTGCCCTTTGTACATAGACATACATTGCACCCTAGAGGGTCTTCTAGACAAATACCACCAAGAGGAGTTCAGGAAGCCTGGAAGGCTGTCAAAAGCAACCTCTTTTCTCCACCCCTACTCCCACAAATCAGTTCCCTTTGGTTGGCTCCCAGTCACCAACTCTTTACTTGCTGGCTCAGCTGCCACCAACCAACTGGCACTCTGTTTGCTCTTCCTTGACATTCTCTTTGTTTGGTTTTCCCCATGCATTTCTCAGTGGGGGTGGTGGGGGGGGGAGCATAATTCTGAAGTGTTAAGTGCACATACATAAATCAAAACACCAATGTGCCATGTCCTGGCTCTCCCTACTTCATAATGCCTTCCTTTCCAATGCTCACCAATTGCCTATCATGAAAGCTGGTTGCTGATTGTATATACAGTGGTACTTTATATAAAGGAATTAATATGTTCCAAATGGAATTATGTTAAGCAAATTGAAAACAGAGTAATCCCTAATTATGTTGTATGGATTCGCCATATAGACGATTCTGTTAAGCAAATTTCCCCTATCTCCGGAATTTTTTATGTTGTACAGATTTTATGTTATGCAAACCGTTTTATATACCGGTATGCTCACCAATTGCCTATCATGAAAGCTGGTTGCTGATTGTATTTCTCTTGCAGTAGCTCTTGTAGACTTACTGTCAGTACAACCAGATCCACAATGGCATTAAATATTTCAGTGGATATGACAAAGTATTTTATTTTGCTTTCAAAAATAAACTTTCAGAGCAAATACTCTTCCACTTACATCTTTTTAAGAATGTGGGTATGTTAATAAAGGAAGAAATGCCAAAACAGGGTTACACAAATGTTGACTTACTTTACATTTAAGGCCCTCCATGCCACCTCATGAGGAGAGAGGAGTCCTTGGAAAAGTCCCTGATGCTGGGAAAGTTTGAAGGCAAAAGGAAAAGAGGATGACAGAGAATGAGATGGTTGGACGGTGTCATCGATGCAATCAATATGGATTTGACCAAACTCCGGGAGGCAGTGGAAGATAGGAAGGTCTGGCGAGCTCTGGTCCATGGAGTCACAAAGAGTCAGACACGACTGAACGACTGAACAACAACATGAATGTGGGGCTTAGGTCAATGGCACCCCTGTTGTGCCATTCCATTTTAATACTCCCTACTTGTGTGATGTGCTCTGCAATTTCATTTAAATTATAAAATTCATTTAGAAAGATGAACATGTGGGTCCTAGATAAAATCAGGCCTCAACTATCTCTGGATGAAAAAAAAATGTGAAATTGAGGCTGTCTGACTTGGGGATACACCATGAGAAGGCAGGAAAAATAATGCTGGGGAAGGTTGAAAGCAGCAGGAAAAGAGGAAGATCCAATACAAGAGGGATTGACTCCCTAAGGAAGCCACAGGCTTGAATTTATAAAAGCTGAGCAGGGCTGTTGAACACAGGACATTCTGGAGATTTCTCCTTTATAGGGTCACTGCGAGTCAGAGGCAACTTGGTGGCACATATCACAATTGACGACAACAACCAAGGCAACTTTATGGTTTTCTCTTCTCTTCTCTTCTTTTCATTGCATCTCGCCTTCCTTGGTGATGGGTCAGCACTAGCTTAGAAACTGCAAGCAGAGATGGGCCGAAATCTTGGTTCAAAGGTCCGCGCTGGTTTGTACAGACAGCATCTGAAGTGCCACACGCTCCTTCTCCCTGCTTTCCCAGCTGGATCGCCCAATCACCAACTAGTTTTACTCCTCTCTTCCTCTTTGGTCCTTCAGTCTATCTCTGGCAGGAACACAGGCTTCCTTGGCTGATCCACCGACTCAAGACAAGGAAACAGGACAGGCACACCAGTGCTCCTGCCAGAGATTGGTGGAAGAGGAGTGCCCTCTGACTGGTGAGTGGGTCATTGGCCAGGGAGGTGGGTGAATGTGTCACCTGTGGTTCCATGCATACGAATTGGCACAAAACTTGTGCCCATCTCTAGCTGCGTGTAAGAAGTAGAGTAGAGTAATAAGTAGAGTCTGCAGTGGGCTCCTTTCTAGGGCGTGGGTCTCAGCAGCTGCCCACTGATGCTTATCTCCAGTGCTGACCCTGGCTTTCTTTGTCCTTCTTCCCTGTCAGATGGATTCATGCCCCAGCCATCAAGTTCATGTCACCACCCATGTCTTAGCCTTTAAGGTGCCACCAGATTTTCGTTCCCTTCACGAAATGTCCAGTAGTTTCTGGCATGAAGTGCTAACTCAGCTTTCAGATTGCATCAATGTTGTGTCCGGTGGATCTCGCCACGGAGCCGCTTGCTCAGCCCTCAGCTCATATCAGCATAAACACTTCATCAGGGCTGACACACTGATATGCTAAATGAGTATTGCCAGGGCACAAAGAGGTCACTGAGAAGTTAACAAAAGGGATTTCCAAGGGATCGTCACCACATTTCACCACCAAGGAGGAGAAGGTAGGTTCTATTGGGGTAAAACAGCCCCCTTAAAAAAATGCTAACCCTCTGTGTGGAAATCCAGTACCTTTCTTTATTTAAGGGGGGAGGGGAACCCTGACAGTTGAGTTCTAAATGGTTAAATATGAAACTGTCAACATGGGCCTGTCTTAATAACCAAACTTGAGGCCTTTTATCCTGGAAGATTTATGAAGTAATTTTAAAGAGGCCCAAGCAAACATCTGTCAATAAATTGAATGCCGGCTACAGGATTTACAAGCAAGACAAGAATTTCTCATTAAGTGCACATTAGCACTGTGGGGATCATAAATAGTAAGAGGCCAGGATGCTGAGCCTCTCAAGCTGTCATTAAAACACTATCTAAGAACTAATGAGGAAGTGATGGAAGGGTACTAATGATCCCTCCGGCTCCTTTCATTCAACAGTGAAGAGGAGAGCAAGCAATCCAAGTCTTCAGCCTGCCACCGCCAAAGCCTTCCCGCAGAAAGGTTGCAGGGAGCAGCATCACACAAGACAAGAAGATCACTCTGGCTGCAAATCCCAGATGCAAGGGAATTGATCAGTGGCAGCTGGCAGGCTGAGGCAACAAACAGCCAAGGCAAAATGGTGAATGGGATGTGTTTATTTCCAGTTGTCACCAGGGGGCAGCGGAGGCAGTGTTGGTGTGCTGTGGACTAGAAAAGCCCATCAGGCCAACCATCTCCTATATCAGTGGTTCTCAACCTGTGGGTCCCCAGATGTGCCTGGACTGCAACTCCCAGAAATCCTGGCCAGCTCAGTTAGTGATGCAGACTTCTGGGAGTTGCAGTCCAGGAACATCTGGGGATCCACAGGTTGAGAACCACTGTCCTATATTAACCCTGATAGCAGGACACAGCTGGCCATTCACCAGTAAATCATGCACCCGTTGCTGCCCAAACGTGTCTTTCTCTGCTTTGTGACAAGGATACTTACAAATGGGGGGGGAGGGGTATGGATTCATGGTTTGGGGCAGCAGGTCCCAGGTTTCACCAAGTCTATCTGAACTCCTCTGGAAGCACTTCAGAATTTGGTACCTTCCAATTTGTTTTGAATTTGGTTGACTGAATGATGGGCTCACAGCCACACCACTGATGTCTGAACAGAGATGGCCTGGAGCAGTTCCTTTAAGAGGAAGGCCAAAATCCTTCATGCTGTACAAGCTGCAGAATGGAGACAGTTGCTTGTTAATTAATGTCAATCTGCTGTTGTTGTAGCATCAACTGCAGGGTGAGATTGTCCACTATTTAAGAATTCCTGCACCAGCCACAAAGCTTACAGGCCTCCCATGCAGTGAGACTGACTGCATATCAACTACCGTATGTGAGCCTCTGCATTAAAACAGGATATTTTTAATTATCAGCAAATGTAATATGCAAAGCCCTCTTCAATTTTACATCCAGAAATGTACCTTGTATGGTGCTATGTACTGTATTGTTGGTTCCACTCTACATGGAATCAGTCTCCCGGGCTTTATGCTCCTGGACTGAGAAAATGACAACCAAGAAGTACTAAGCAAATTAGCAATGGGGCTCACTCATGAAAAAAACAAATGTGCTTCTCCCTGCCAAAATGATGTTGACCTCACCCATCATGAGATGTGGAAGAACCCAGTTGGGTGCCATACTGGTAATATGCTAGTCTGCTGGTGCAGCAGATATTCATTGTCAACCTATCTTGATGTGACAGCTGTGGCAGCCAGAATTGAGTTGATGAGGATGGAGAAGAATTGGAGCAGTTACAAGATGTTCCTCCAGCCCTACCTCCAAAGACTCCTGGAGAGACAAACTACACCTTGCCTCGGAAACGAACACATCTGTGCACCTTGCCCTCTACTTCCCAAGCCCTAAATCTTGCACACAGGTTGAAAATACAAAATGACTAAAATGTGTACAGTACAACTGAAAAAAATGTGCAGGAACACCCTTGTAGTCAAAGAGGAGATGCAAAAAGCATATACCCTTATATACTTGAGTATAAGTCGACCCGAGTATAAGTCGGGGCCCCTAATTTAACCCCCCCAAAACTGGGAACATTTATTGACTCAAATATAAGTCTAGGGTGGGAAATGCAGCAGGGCCTGGCAACTCCTTCTTTGTGAGCTAGGGGTGTGTGTGTGTGTGTGTGTGTGTGTGTGTGTGTGTGTGTGTGTGTGTGTGTGTGTGTGTGTGTGTGTGTGTGTGTGTGTGTGTGTGTGTGTGTGATGTTTAAAATGACTTTTAGCCACTGAGGCAAGTGCTTGGGTTGATGGCTAAAAGTCATTTTAAACATTGTACGCCGCTCCCCTACAACATGGGGGGGTCACGAGAAGTGGGGCACAATGTTTAAAATGTCTTTTAGCCATCAACCCAAGGACCTGCCTCAGTGGCTGAAAGTATTGACCCAGATATAAGTCGAGGGCCCCCTTTTTTCAGCCCAAAATTAGGGCTGGAAAACTAGGCTTATATTCGAGCATATACAGTAAATAAGAATACATGTAAATAAATCTATATTATGGAAAATGCATGCAGACAACGAGCCTCAACCTTTCAGGGGAGGGGACAAAGCCTTACAAGCTGATATGACCAAAGAACGAGAAAAGAAAATGCAATATATAGAGAGATCAATATATTAGAATTTTTTAGTATCTCCATGAGGCATGATGATGCTTCTCAGGAGAATACCCATTCTGGCATTTAAGATGCTTATAAGACATCTCTCCAAATTCTGCTGGAAAGAGAGTATTATTAGGGCTTTTCCTGAAAGGGTCCCCAAACTCCTAACACTCATTTCTTGGGGAAATTTGAGGAGCTTTCTCCTTCCTTTTTACTGACTTGTACAACCTCTGTGGTTTTCGTGGTCTTTGGAAATTCACCACTGCTCAGCCCCATTTAATTCAGGTCTCTGCACTGTTGTTCTCAACTTGCATTATACCTTTCATTGTTGCTTTACTGTTTTAATTCATACAAAAGAACAACAGAAATTTGGTGAACATTGCTGGAAACAGGCAAAGACCTTTCTCTTCAGACAAGCTTTCCCTATTATGAATCTACCATACATAATTAATTATATAGAACAGATGTTGTGTTTATAACCTCTTATAACTTTGTTTATATCTCCCCTTGTGTGATTGCTTTGGCACTATGTTTTCAATGTTAGTTTCCATCCCTGATAATTTTTTGGATGGTCTACCGTGCATGATTACATGGATTTTTTCCTCTCTCTTTAACTGCTCACCTTCTCTTGTAGCTTTAATGTTGTCTTTTAATGCTATAAGATGTCCCTCAATTCCCTCTTTTCAAACTTAAATATGTCTTTTAATTGTGCTGGGCTGTATATTGTCTCTCATTACTGTAGGTGTAGGCCACTTTGGGTCCTAAAAGTACTCTAAATAAATAAACAAAATAAGTAAATAACTTGGTTTAGAGATATTTTAAATAGATATGGTTTTCCTTTAAGAAGCTAGGTCTGATATTTATCTCAGTTTTGACATGGTAAACTCAACACAAAAATCCTGTTCTTTCCTTCCTCTTTTTCTGCATGACAAAGCTTGTTCCCAGTATCCTTACATTCATATGATGAAATATCTTACTCCATTTACCTCAGAAAATGCATTTCCTAGTGGTATATCTCAGATCACAGCACATAAAACTAACACCTTAAGAAGAAATAATATTTGTATCAGTTCTGACATACATATCACACAGTAATGTGGTAGTTGGGCAGTGGGATTTAATGGGTAAAAGGGCTTCCAGATATTTTTGGACTGGAACTCCCAACAGCCCTACACACCACAGAGCATGATGAGGAATGCTGGGTGTTGTAGTTCAAGAGCATCTGAAGGACTATGCTGTCTCTCCACCTGTGTGGCAGATGGTAGAGCTGGCTTTAAATCTTGTCTAGCTGTTAGGAATCCCTATCTCCAGATATAACTCAATTTAATCTCATTGTGACTAACATATAGGAAGGGCGCCAAACCTAGCAAACCATACAGCAATTGGTAGAGATAATTATACCAATATGACATTTTTGGTATCTGACTATATGACACTCCAGAACAGCTTACCTGGGTAACAGCACATCCATTGGTCTTTCTTTCAGCAATCTATGAACAGCATGCATAAAGTTTCTAAATCTAAAAAGTCAGCGAATAAGACATACTGTATTGTCCTCTTGTGTCTTGCTTTACTGCCAACTCCTTTGTTGAATTAAAAAACATGAAATCATTTTTGCTGTCTTCTTTTGCATCCATGGATGTGCATTTAGGCCTTTTAGGGTATAGCATCCATGTGTGTACACATACAGCGCTGCACATGCACAAACACATTTTTATGTTACACTTTGTTGCTGCTATGGGCTTGTCATTTCAAAATGGGCATATGTAGTGCACAAGGAATAAATAAAGGACACTTTGGTCCTCACTACAGGAATGGCATCCCCACCCACCCTCTGAAAGGATGAGATGGTTAATGATACAGTATTTAGCTATCCAGCTGCCTTCTACTAGTTGTGCAACTCATGAAAGCTGGTGACTTCGATTTTATGGAGGGGGTGCTTTTAGTCTGAACTTTACAGGAGACAGCCAAGGTGGAGGTAAATCTGTGACCTTTTCCTCCCATGAAGTCGTCATCGTCATCAGTTCCACTGGCGTAACTTTCAGTTTGTGCAAGTTGTACATAAAAAAGAAGAAACAAGAAACATTGGATGGGGTCTTTGCTTCTTTTTAAACCATCAGCTCGTCCTTTTCGGCTTCCTGCGGTGGGCCTGCGTTTCCTGTAAATTGCCACAGAGGCTTTTTGCATCCATCGTAAAAACCATGATGGGTAGGAGAACAGCTTGTCCAAGCCAAGTTTCTCAACATATCAAGATAGCCTGACATGATGAGAAAAAGGAAATTAGCCTAAAATGATGAGGAAAAAGAAATGTAGAACATATTCCATCCCCAATACATGCTCAAATTTTTAAATAAAGACTAAGTGTGAAGTATGATCTTCTGGGACTGGGCAGCATTAAAATATACAGGTTGATAAGAAACATTTAAAATATTGTCGTGATAACCATATGGTGACAGAGCATGAGTTGTTGCTTTGTTTGCCAGTGCTAATCTGTGCAGCCAATTTACGGAAAAACATTGTTGATGGCAATTTCAAAACGATACTCTGATTTGTTAGAACCACATACTCTACCCATATTTCTGCTATGAATGAAATTTGGCAAGATCAAAGCATCATCTTTAATGACTTTGTTTCTGGAAGAACACCACTGCCACTAACCTATTTATGTCAATAATAATAATTATTATTCCTAAGTTGCTTCAATAAATTGGCACTCAAGCCAAAGATGTTGTAACATCTTTTTTCTCCCATCTCTCTAATAGATTAATTTTAAAACTTTCCTAGTGACATTAACAAATATACCTTTCTCAGATTTCTGTCTACAAGGAAATGTAATCATTGTAATTAAAATGCCAATAATGGGCACATTTTTAAAATTTAATGTTATATTATTATATAAGTTATCAACAAGTTATTACCCACTTCCCAAACTGACTCTAAAAGATTATAGCTAAAACATTTAAACACGCAACCTCTTAGATGAGGTTATCTATAAACGTTAATGGTCTTTAATTTGTACTTAATTTATACTTCTCTTCATAGAAAATTGCCTCAGAAGAATTAAACCTTGGCTCCCTCAGTAAAAGCTAGTAACGATGGTGTACATTTCTGAACTTTTGCCATTAACCTTAACATTATATTGTTGCTGAATTTCCTTTTATTTTCTTAAATCAAGCATAACTTCAGGAACATCACCACAGTGTAATTTTAAAATGTTTTAAAATATCAGTGAGAGTTCCAAAAGTATTCACTTTGTAATTTTTAACTGGGGGAAAAACCTATTGCAATACATCAGCAACTTTATTCCAAAGACACACAGGAGTTCTCTCTCTCTCTCCCTCTCCCCCATACAAACACTTTTAATACTATTCAGTAAGTCTATGTATGTGCCTGGATTTCAGAGTTTTCTTCTGTGCCAGCCAATAGGACAACAATTCCTTCCCTATCCACTCTCCTTATCCATTGCTACATTTCACTGATACTGGGGTAGAGTATAAGTGTGAAAAGGATAGGTGGCCTGTTATTATTGAGGGCCAAAACAGACTATGGGAAGCCCACATACAGGGGCATATCTGGGGGAGCAGAAGCGTACATCTATCCCAGGTGCAGAAAACTGGGGGCACCTGGAGGGGGAGCAGGAAGAGGAAGCCATGCACCCTCCCACTGCCCAGCAGTCCTCCTTTCCCCTAAGGCAGGCATGTCCAAAGTCAGGCCCAGGGGCCAAATGCAGCCCATTTACAAATTTCGAGTGGCCACTGGCTCAGCCTGTCATGCATCCCCGCCAGGTAGCTCTTCCCCATACCAGATGAAGGCATCAGCATGCAGTTTTATGTTTTGCCTGCCCTCCCTGGCTCTGTCCACCACCACCCAGCCACCTTCCCAGCCTACCCGCCCCTGGCTCCATTGCTGCAGTGTCCTCCCTTCCTCCTTGGATGTCACAGAGACTTGTCCAAAGTCCAGCCTGGGTGCCAAATGCGGCTGAATGGTCGGCCGGCCCCCACACATTTTCACCTCACCAAATCTGGCCCTCCTTGCAAAAAGTTTGGACACCCCTGCCCTAGGGCTTGGTGACGGCACCACCTCCGCCGCCATGTGCCATGCGAACAGTGAAGCAGGCAGGCAGGCAGGAGCATGGTGGCTGGTGTCCTCCTCCACCTCTTCCTCGCCTTGGTGGGAGAGGTGTAAGGTGAGCACACACTACTGGGCGCGCGCACACACACACACACACCTATTTGCCCATCCGCCCATCCACATGCACACACACACACACACACACCACGCCCGCAGGATGCTGGGTGGGTGCGATGTGGGAGGTGGCGGCAGGAAGGGCACAAAAAAGAAATTTGTCCCCAGGCGCTCCAAATCCTGGCTACGATTCTGCCCACATAAGGGGGCCAATGAGCTCCTACTGGACACACTCAGGTCAAACAATACAGAGAGTGCACACCATCAAAATAAGGCATTCAAAGTGCTGAAAACCTTTGATTGTCAAAGCAAAAGCTTTTCATACTTATCGGTTTGCAAACTAGCCTGTTCTTTTTTTTTTTGGGGGTGGCTATCTGAATACAGTATAAACATGGACTTCACAGACACAACTTATTGCCAAATCACATCTGTGGAACAAAGATAGCATTTTAGCTGCTCACGACATTGTATATTTTGGTCCTGACAAGTTCAAGAAAGATGTCTATAGGTGGCTAATTGCCACGGCTGATGGCTAGAAGATCTACCAGGTTCTGAAAAAGAAGACCACCAAATGACCCAAAACTATGTAAAGCAGAGATTCAAAACGGAAGTCATCAGGAGAGTCAGTGTTAGGAACAGCATGATGAATATGACAGACCTTTGCTTGCTCGATTCCTTTTATTTATTCCTTTTATTTTTATTTTATAGTATTTTTACCCTGCCTTTCTCCTTGGAAAAGGACCCAAGGCAGCTTACAGTAATGAGGGATAATATACAGTCCAGTACAGTTAAGACATGTTCAAGTATTTGAGAACAAGGAATTCATAGAATCATAGAATCATCGAGTTGGAAGAGACCTCAAGGGCCATCTAGTCCAACCCCCTGCCATGCAGGAACCCCATCACAATATTTCCAACAGATGGCCATCCAGCCTCTGCTTAAAAACCTCCAAAGAAAGAGACTCCACCACCCTTTGTGGCAGCATATTCCACTGCCAAACAGCTCTAATTGTCATGAAGTTCTTCCTAATTTCAGCTTCAACACCTTTTGGTGTCTGTTTTTCGCCCATCTGCAATGAGTGCTTCAGAACCACCAGGACTTTTAGAGGTAATTATTGGATCGAATGAGAAACCTAAACCAATAACTATAATTTATAAATATTTAATAGATTTTTATAAAATAGATACTCAAGAACTTAAAGATGTTTGGAATAGGGAATTAGAAGATGAAATACAAGTTAAACAATGGAAAGTTGTATTGGACTCTATAAAAGATGTTTCCCTGGATTTGAAATTGAGACTAATCCAACAAAAAATAATATTCAGAATATATTGGACCCCACAACGACTGTTTAGAAAGAAATTGATAAATTCAGACAGATGCTGGAGATGCAATAGTATAAACGCTTCCTTAATACATATGCTTTGGAAATGTCCAGTAATATACCTATTGTGGATGGAAGTTCTTGCCTATATTAATAAAGTTTTGGGGAAATCTCTGTTATTTGAGGATATTCATGTTATCTCAAATTATATCCCCACTGTATGGGGTCTAACTAAAGGTCAACAAAACTGGATTTTGAGAGCTCTCGTGGTGGCAAAAATACTTATATTAAAGGCCTGAAAGGATAACCATCCTCCACCCTTCACACAATGGTCAGAAGATCTGCGACAACTAGCCTCATTTGAACGAATATCATATAGAAAGCAACTACGAAAGGATATCTACATAAATATATGGAAGCCCTTTATTGACTCATTGTAAATGTATAAGGCAATTTATAATGGATGTATTATATGATCTTATGATGTATTGATCTTTGCTTTTTGTCTGCTTGTTTTTGTTTCTTTAAATGTTTTTCTTTAATGTAGTTTATGTTATAGTATTATGTTAAATTTTCAAAAAGTCAAAAATAAAAAGTATAAAAAAATGAAGTTCTTCCTAATGTTCAAATGGAATCTCTTTTCCTGTAGTTTGAAACCATTGCCCGAGTCCTAGTCTCTGAAACCATGGAAAACAAATCTGTTCCCTCTTCAATATGACATCCTTTCAAATATTTAAACATATCTATCACATCCCCCCTCAGCCTTATTTTTGAAAGGCTAAACATTCCCTGTTCCCTAAGCCGTTCCTCATAAGACATTTCCTCCAGACCCTCAACCATCCTGGTCGCCCCCCTCTGCACCCGCTCGAGGTTGTCAACATCCTTTTTAAACTGAGGCGCACAGAACTGGACACAGTACTCCAGGTGGGGTCTGGCCAGAGCAGAATAGAGTGGTACTGTCACTTCCCTTGATCTAGACACTATGCTTCAAGAATCGCATTGGCTTTCCTGGCTGCCACATCACACTGCTGACTCATGTTCAATTTGTGGTCCACCAGGACTCCCAAATCCCTTTCACAGGTACTATTCTCCAGCCAAGTATCCCCCATCCTATATCTGTGCAATTCATTCTTTTTACCTAGATGTAGCACCCTATATTTCCCTCTGTTGAAATCCATTCCATTAGCTTTGGCCCAGCACTCTAATCTGTCAAGGTCTTTTTGGATTTTCATTCTACCCTCTAGGGAATTAGCAACCCCTCCCAATTTGGTATCATCTGCAAATTTAATTAGCATACTCTCTATTCCTTCCTCCAAGTCATTAATAAAGATATTGAACAGCACTGGACCCAGTAAGGATATCTTACAGCTTTAATAGACAACATTACATACATTAAACCAACTTGGTTATAAGCAGTCATAAACACAAAGACTATGTGAACCCATAGATTCATATAAAATACACATGGTAGTCCATCATTCAGGGAAAACTTACCTGAAGAGAAAGGTCTTTGCCTATTTCCGGAAGGACAATGCTCAATAAGAACTGATAGAATCCAGGCTCAAGAAGCCCTGGCTCAAGTCAATTTACTACAAGATATTTTACTACAAGATAACGCCCCCCTCCAGAAGGAATTTAATCTTACTTACTTATTTTATTTTATTATTTATTTTGAATATTTTTACTCCACCTTTCTCCTTGGAAAAGGATCCAAGGCGGCTTACAATAATGAGGGACAATATACTTCCACCGCTTGCAACAGAACCAATGTGCTTCACATCTGAGGACAGTAAACACGTTTGGAGCCATGCATACATATTCTATCTAGCCACTGGAATACGTTCTTTTTTTAAAGGAAGGGAGCGTCAGAAGATTCAGGAGGAATGGCTGGGCCACCTGAAACGGTTGACTCGATCTACCTAATGGTAGTCCTGGACCTTGCGGAGAACATATTATTGATTGAAGTCCAGCTTGCTCAGTCTAGCAACATACACCCATAATCTGCGGATAACACCCCCCCACACACACACACCAGTTCTTTCCTGTCCCCAGTTCATGCCTGTCTCAGAGCTTCCACAATAACAATGATAAAAAATTCACTATGTCGCTTTCAAGGAGCTTAATGCAAATATCTTCCAGTGTGCACAGTTGTTCTGCTTTTAACTTATTTCTGCAAAGCAGGTATTTTCGAAACCAAGAATTAGAGAAAGTAGCCTCAGGCTAAATTGCAGGGAGTCCCAAATGAGTGCCCCCTTTGAGGCGAGAATCAGTGAAGAAGAAAATGAAGATGACAAGGCTGCTGCTTCTTAATAAACATTATCACATTTCCAGCGTGTATTATTTATTACTTTTCTTTCACTGATTTATGTTCTAAAGCATTTAATCTAATATGTATATCTATGTACATATATGTCATTCAGATTCCCAACCCCCTTTAACAAATCTTGCCTTAAAGCTCCTTCTGCGCTTTCATGCAGCCAAATTAAAATGTTAATTTCGGCAATTTTCCTCCTTCCCTCCACTCCCCATTTCCAGTAAGTCACAGAAATATGATTACATTAAAGGCTTGTGATTGAATCTTGTTGTGTTATGAGGTTTTCAAATTAAAACAGAACACCAGGTTTAGCTTCAAACCATTTTTTTGGACTGGATGTAAGTCAGGTGGCCATCTTGCGCATACCTGTGTAAAATTAAGTTCTAAAGGTGTCTGTGGGGGTTGCTTTGCACTCATGTTGCCCTGTGGCGCAGTGGTTAAATGCCTGTACTGGAGATGAAACTGTACTCAAGACCTGGGGTTCAATCCCAGGTAGCAGGCTTATGGTTAACTGCTGCCTTCCATTCTTCCAAGGTCGGTAAAATGAGTACCCAGCCTGCTTGGGGGTGGGGCAATGTGTAGCCTGCATGCTGTAATTAAACTGTAAACCGCCCAGAGACTACTTGAAGTGGTATGGGGTGGTATATAAGCAGAACATGTTGCTTTTTGAAGACAAGACTACATACACATTTGTTTTCAATCAAACTCTTCCAAACTCTTCAATCAAACACTTCCAAACTCTTCCAAACTCTTCCAGAAGATACGGAGGGAAAATAAATGTGTTAGATTGATATATTCCTTTCTATGACTGGCAATAGGACAAAGTGTGATCTGAAGTCTGAATGTTTCTGAGTTTTGTAATACATTTCAAGAGGAAAAAATGGATAAAATTGCATACATTAAGAAAAGTGTTGGTAGGAACACACGCTTGAGAAAAACACACATGAAAATGTACACCAATTTCCCAGTGGGAAAGGGTAAACCATCCCCCACCCCATATTTCCACCCAAGAAAGAATGAGGATGATGGGAGGGGAAAATACTGGTGATACTTTGAGAAATGTAAGGAAAATTTACACTTCTTTAATCATTTACACATTCCTTCATTTTTTTAATGGAAACTAGGATAATCTGGGAGTTGTAGTTGAAAAATAGGATATTTCCAGCCTCTGCTATTGGCCCTAACTGATATGAAGGTTTCTGTGAAGCCTCAGCAGAATGTCTTAGATCATTATTGATCAGAAGAGCAGTTTGAACACTCAAGTTACAGTATATGAATCAGTTTTGATTTCCATATTGGAAAAAGTTCTGTGTTGGTGATTTGGCATGGTTTATAAATCTGTTTCTATAGGGATCTCGATATAAGGAGAAAGAAACAGGAAAAGGGGGGTTGGAATAGGAAATTTGCCCATTGGTTCTTCCATATTTTGAAACTGCCCCAAGAAGAAAGGTTGGATCCCTCCCTCTTGTCCGTACATCTTCAAGCAGAGACTTTTTTCTTCAGGCAGGCCTTTAAGCAGTAGTAAGGTGTCTCAGGAATGCTGTTTTTTAAATACAGTGGTGCCTCTACTTATGAGTGGCTCTACTTACGAGCAATTTGACTAAACCACTGGCGTTTTAACTGTCGCCTTACAAATTTTAGATGCGGTCTGCTCTACTTACATTTTTTTAAAAAAATTTTTTTTTTTAATTTTTTGATATGGCTGCTCTACTTATGAGTTGTTTGACTTACAAACATGCATTTGGAATGGATTAAACTCTTAAGCAGAAGTACCACTGTACTTGGTTTTTAAAAATCATAATATATGCTTAGTTATTTTTTTAAAATATGATATTTATATACAGTAGTATGTTTAAATTTCTTATTTTATCTGTTGTACGCCTTCTTGGGTCCCCTATATTCAGAAAACTGGCATAGAATGAATGAATGAATGAATGAATGAATGAGTCAACCAACCAACCAACCAACCAACCAACCGATCAACCAATCAATTTGGCCTAATTAAATTGATTATTTTAAAAATAATTTTGTATTTGTTATTTGTTCTTGCTAATCATGGCAAGGAAAGCTGAGCAGTGGAAAGCACCACCCTGTTCATTTACTGTCTGAAAATCGGATGGATCCATCCTCTCTAACTTTTAAGATGTGAGCAGTCTTCTCTACACTCCATCAAATAAATGAGTGGTAGAAACATGCCTCGTTTTCAATAAAACCTAAGATATAGGCAAAATGAATTGGATTTGTTGCACCCATTCTTGGAGAGGTCTGATCTGGCACATGCTTTAGTTACATCATGGCAAGATTACTGTAATATTCTCTACGTGGAGCTGCTTCTGGAAAGCGTTCAGATATATCAGTTGGTTCAAAATGCAACTGCCAGACTGCTACATGGGACCGGTCACAAGGATTACATAATTCCCCTGTTACAGCAATTCCACTGGCTGCTGTTCTGTTTCCGGACACAATTCAAAATGATGTTTTTCACCTATAAAGCTCTCAACCACTTGAGTCCAAGTTATCTGAAAGACTGTGTCTCCCTTCCTGAGCCGGCTGTTAAGAGCATCAAGAGAGCCCCCCTTTCTCAGTCCTACCTCTCTCACAGGTGTGTTTGGCGGCAGACAGCATTTATTTTTCTCCTCTCAGACTTTGGAACTCCCTCCCACTGGAGGCCAGATTGGCCCCATCTTTGCTATCTATCCTTCCACAAGAAAGCAAAGATCTTTCTCTTCAAAGCAAGCTTTCCCTTAAAGACTTAAAAAGCATGATTGTATCCTACTGCTTTGAATTTATGTTGGTGTTCCTTTTGTTTACTATCTTTTGGTATCTGTTTGATCCTTTCTGTTTTAGTATTTGTATAATTATTGTTTGTAGCTCTCAACGTTGCCTTTTGATGAATGACGTCAGCTGCCTTGGGTCTTTGTTAAGGAAGAAGTTGGGGTAAAAATATTTTAAATAATTAAACTTTCCACAGTTTCCGAAAATTGTGCCATAGCCTACATAAAGCTTTGGCTAACATTTCTGCACCGTCTGTAGGAACTGGTATTTTTTTTAAAGAATATTTTTGTGTGCCAAATGCACTTTTTCCTCCCCAAGATCCGCTGCTGTCCAGTAAATATACAACTTGGATACTAACTATGCCTGCCGCAGAATGATACCTTTGTGGACACTAAAAACAATTTAATGTTGTGTCATAGTAGCAGTTCACTCTGCTAATAGCCCAACTCAATAATACTCCATTGCATAAACCTCCTTCAGACTTCTGACAAATAAATTCACCTTTATGCACTCTGCAGCAAGCTCCATTTCACTAACAAATATATTTCTCCCTTATCCCTACAAATAAATATCCAGCATCTTACTTTTACATTGGCTGCCTCTCCGGATGGGGTCAGGGAAGCTGTATTACTACTACATATCACCTTTCCCCATCGTAGCCTTAGAGACAATCAGTTTTGGACCAACACATCAAATCATAATGGGAAGAAGAAAGGAGGGATGTGGGGGCTGACAAAAAAAAAATAAGTAGGGGATTTGATGCATTTCGCGGACAGCAGGAACAGCAGCAAAAAGTTTAGATGCTCGGTATGTACAAATGGCATTAAATAAATGTTTATGGGATAGCTTTTGCAAACATAAGAATTTGGAGAAAGACAGATGCCAGAATTAACATTGTCCCCCATCCCCTTCTTGTCTTCTAGCTATCTTGTGCAGGTACACAGCTAGCCTCACTCTGAAATCATTATGTTTCTGAGGTAACCTATCACTGACCAGATGATGGATATGTTACTTTTGGGGATTCCATTTCCCAGAATCCTCCAGTCACTCTGACCTCCATGTTGGGTGGGAGGTTCTCTTTTGCAATTATGCGAGACACTTTTCCAGGCTCAACAAAGCATCTTGGAGCACTTTAAATGCTGTGACCAGAACCCTACAGCAGGCATGTCCAAACCTCGGCCCTCCAGATGTTTTGGACCACCACACCCAGAATTCCCAGCCTGTATTTCCAATGGCAAAGGACTGTGGGATTTGTGGTCCAAAACATCTGGAGGGCCGAGGTTTGAACATGCCTGCCCTACAGCTTTTGGCCACACACAGAAAGGAAATCACAGGAAGCCATTGTGGCGAATTGCTGCTGGTTGTGTCCCAGGTGCATGGACAGAATCATAGCCACTAAACCATTGGCACCTTGTCAATTAGCCACTACAGCTGCTGCCATTTATTTTCTGTGCTCTGTAAAAAAAAGCAACAGGATTCTGGACCAAACATTTTCAGCTTTGGTGGACTCTGGTCAGCTTCATCAGATACATGTCTAAGTATCTGTGGAGGAGGGGCAAAGGTGAATAAGAATGGGAAAAGTGCAACCTTTGAGGTTGGTCTTTACAGTGGTAATTTAGATATCAAGTTCTGTAAATCTTGGTCCAGAGAAGCAAATTTTCACACATCATAATGCAGGCATGTCCAAAGTCAGGCGCGGGGGCCAAATGCAGCCCGTTTTCAAATTTTGAGCGGCCCGCGGCCTCTTCTCCCC
This sequence comes from Phrynocephalus forsythii, assembly GCA_029282475.1. Lineage (NCBI taxonomy): Eukaryota > Metazoa > Chordata > Lepidosauria > Squamata > Agamidae > Phrynocephalus > Phrynocephalus forsythii. The sequence continues at coordinate 109,521,648 of JAPFRF010000005.1, read as the reverse complement.
ACTGGCTCAGCCTGTCACGCATCCCCGCCAGCTGGCCCCTCCCCATACTGGATGGATATGTCAACTTGCAGTTTTACGGTTTGCCTGCCCTCCCTGCCTCTGTCCAACCCCAGCCACCTGCCCAGCCTACCCGCCCCCGGCTCCATTGCTGCAGCGTCCTCCCCATCTTCTTGCATGTTATAGAGACTTGTCCAATGTCCGGAACGGGGGCCAAATGCAGCTGAATGGTCGGCCCCCACACATTTTCACCTCACCGAACCTGGCCCTCTTTGCAAAAAGCTTGGACACCTCTGTCATCATGAAAAGCCTTTGCACTTTCCAAATAGAAGGCCACTAGAAACTCACGGGGAGGCTTTTAGATCCCGTGATTTTGAAACTGCACAACATGTCTTTGAAGGCGGTGGGAATTTCAGTACAGTCTTGTGATGTCTATCTCCTGGATGAGAATAAGGCTTAGAAATTGTTTTGTGTCCCAATGCATCGCCCCTCTGTAAATGGAAGCATTAAGGACCTACCTCACAGGGTTGTCTGAAGAATGAGTAGATAAAAACTTTAAAATATGCTTTAAAATGAGGGTAATCATAATAATATAAACTAAAAAAAAAAACCAATAAAAGCATCCCACAGCTTTAAGGCACGTTCAAGTATGACAGCCAAAAAGGGCTTCTTTTTCTTTCGTTCCTGGTAGCAGAAACTATTTGTATGGAAGATCATGAGTAAATAAGTGCATCATGACAATTCTGAGCATCTTTTATGATTTGATTGTCAGTAACGAGGCCCACAGGAGAGTGATAAATGTGCAGCGTGGAAAAAAATATCTATTTCACTTAGGTAGCAAATTATGCAACTCTGCTCTTGATAGCAGCTTGGCAAAATACAAATGCAGCTGAATGGGCTTGAAATTGTTGTGCTCTGCCTAAGACACAGGTAATATCACCAGGGGTCCTGTCTTTAGATGTTTTTAAGAGATAAGAGTTTAAGTAATAGTCGCAGTATTACAAAATTACCTTTAAACACTGAAAACATTCTTACTTTATTACAAGGTGTAATTTAGACTTTTCCCTCTAATGGCTTATGTACTGAAAATGATACACTAATGCAATTTTTCAAATTTCGTTACCTATTTTTTCCCTTTTGCCTGTGTTGTAAAATTATATGCTCTCTCTTCTTCTTGTTCATCAGTTTTCAAATTCCTTTTAATGCCATCTCCTTAGATTTCCATAATTTCACTCCTTGTTATTGAAGCTTCGTGAACTTTTTTTTTAATGTACAATGCATCTCAAACTTAGCTCCGAAAAGAAGAAAAATATAAAAGGCTGGCAGTTGAACTTCTGAAATCTTTAATATGGCTACTTCATTATTTTGCACATATACCAGGAGGTTTCCAAGATGTTTGTAATGACACCAAGCAAAAACAACAGAAACAAAAGGTTGTCTGGATCCATAGGAGTAAAAGAAGGCTTGAAACCCAAAGGCAAGTAATATCTTTATTAGAATGAACCACAAATGGATCAAAGTATAGTCATCATTATCATCATCATCCTAGAACTGCAGAGATGGAAGGGGTCCTACGTATCATCAAGTCCAGCCTCCATCAAGGAGAAACATTGAACTCCCAACCTCTGCCTCTGCAGCCAGATACCTCTTGTATTGATGAGCGTTTTGTTACAGAAGTGGTCCGGTTCCAAAACAAAATGTGAGAGTCCAGCTGGCATACTGAATCAGTCCAACCCTCTGGAACGAAAGCAGCCAATCCCTTACCATGCTCTGAGGTCGTGCGGGGCTAAACTCCAATGAGGAAGAAGCCTCTGATGTCATATTTCCTTCTCCCTGGTGGTGGCCAATCGGGAGCTCTGCACGGAAAGGCATCATCCCACCTTGCTGCCTGATTGGCCAGTGCCAGGGAGAAGGAAAGATGACATCGGAGGCTTCTTTCTCATTGGAGTTTAGCCCCACGTGACCACAGAGCAAGGTAAGGAATTGCCTGATTTTGTTCCGGAGGGTTGGTCTGGTTTCAAATGCCAGCTGGGCTCCTGCATTTTGTTTCAGAATTGGACCACTTCCAAAACAAAATGTCCAACTCTAACCTCTTGGGAAGTTCAAACATCCATATTTTTCTCTCCACTTGGATTTTGTTTTAGCACCTAGTCTAACAAAGAGATTTAGAGAAATCAGAAACGTTCATCTTTTGTGAATCTGCCTAACGGTGAAGGCCATGCCCCCAAGTTGATGGGGGAAATGAATCTGTTTCAGATTTTAATATGACATTTAAAGAAGTGATCCAAAGTTCTAGACCTATTTCAGGGATATGATGTTTCAGATTTCCTGGAGAGTTTGTAGAAATGTCAGAGTAAAACTGAGAGTGGATTCAGTACCCCTCACAAATTGGAGTCCAGGTTTAAAATAATCTGATTTTCTCTTCCATTTTACATCCTTATTTCTTCACCCCACAGAAGGAAAGGTGGACTGTGCCATCCTTCAAATATTTTATGGAAAAAAGCAAGTGGAGAAAAAAGAAGGAAGGATACTTTATAAGGCAGATGCAGCATGTTATCAAGGTGGCTCTGCTATTAGCAATCATCTAACACCCGTATACAAAAAATGCTAGGGAAACCCCTGCTTCTTAAATGAAAGCAAACATCACCATTGTGAAGGACTTGCCTCCAAAAGCTATCCACTTAATTTTATTTTTATGATAATCTACATATTTGAGCTTCTAACAGTCTATCTAGCCAGCTCTCGCTGCCCTATCCTTCTTATAAAAACACCAGATCTTCCTCTAGTGCACCAGATTTCAGGCTAAGATTCTAACAGGTGTCATTTGAGCATGCATGTGTACTAGGGCAGCTGGTGATCCACTGGGGGCAGAGGTTAATTTGCGGTCAAATTTCAGGGTGGACCACCCCCTGTTTCAATCATGATATATATGTGTCTTGAAATATAGATGAGGATGGGTGATAACAAGGTTTCAACAAGATGATGTGCCTTATTCTTCAAAGCACATCAGATAATTCTTATGAAATAACTCAAGGTGGTAAACGGGTTAACATAGGCTATCCAAAAGTCAAATAACTCAACTGTCTATCCACTTAAGACGGGGGCACTTATACCTCCAGGGGCATTTTTGCCCCATATTCAGTCTCTCAAGACACCCTGAGGCACAAGTAAAACTTATTTCGAAAACTTGTTTTCTTCGCCATTACTTTGAAAAGGTCAAGCGTGTCTTCTCTCACATACCTCTGTCCTCAAATTGGGAAACAGCTATTTGGGCATTTCCAGTTGTGTCTTTTAAAATGCCTTTATGGCCATTTGGAGCCATTTCCAGACCTACAACCTATGCTGCTGGGTTGTAATGATAGTGGTGGCGGTGATGTGGAAATATGGCCAAAGTGGTTTGTCCTTCATGTAAGAGCTCAGCTACTCTTCAAGAGTTTGCCATATGCTGCCACTGGCTTTCCTGGTAGACTAAGTCTGGGGGACCTTGGCCAACCATTTGTGCCATGACTCAAAGTCAACTTTGTGACTGTCTATGCTACTGACTAGAACATCCAAAATATCTATAGGACCAAAGTGTTCTCACACCTACAACAGGTAACTTGTTCTGAACTTAAACTTGCCAGTTCTACTGTAAAGGTACTGATTTTATTGACTGAAATCCTTCTGGGTGGTTCCACCTCTAGGAATGGGAACGTGATCAATGGCAGACTGCCACTAATTAGAAGACTTCCTTTCTTAATTTTGGGATACACACAACTTCGACCACTACCGCACTTTAGATTTGAAATGCCTTTTCCTTAAAGGCAAATCACCTTAAAAACAGGCATGTCCAAACTCCGGCCCTCCTGATGTTTTGGACCACAACTCCCAGAATTCTAAGCTTAGATTGCCATTGACAAAGGACTGTGGGAGTTGCGGTCCAAAACATCTGAAGGGCCAAAGTTTGGACATGCCTGCCTTAAAAATCACTGTCCACTTTTCAAATCACTTTTTCTGAAGAGTTCCCCTGGCCACGCCCATTTTTGACAGCTGTGTCAGTTTTTCTTGCAACAACCACTGGGGGTGGTATTTTTAAATTGGTTCCTGCAGCCCCTTTTAAAGCAATTTGGTTGTATTTGCGGACATACTATGCCACCTTTTTTCGGTTCCCCCTTTTCTGCCATTTCCCTGTCGTAGTTTAAAGCGGTTCAGCCAAGTGCGAACGGGGAAGCTGATTGCTAAGCAACCGCTGAAGTGCGGACTGCTGAACGGCTGTAGTGACCACATGACCACGGGAGGAGATAAGGCGATGCAAAATAAAAAGTGGTTGTTCAAGGAAGTGCGGTAGCGACCTTCCTCTCCTTGCATATGACTTGTTTTTTGACCATGAAAGTGAAAAATGATGTGTTTAATGTGCCACCACTGAGGTCATTTGTATTGCACATGAACAGCTGCACAACAAGATTTTGTCCACAGCGCATTGCATGTTTGCATGTAAAATATAAAACCCTTTGACTGTATACCTTATGTAAATAGCAGAAGCCAAAATATAACTATTGTAATTAACTAAGAAATTTTACTCAGGCGATGTAAATACACTTGAAAATTCTATATCTTAATCTGATATCTGAAAAATTGGGTTCTTTGCTTTCATTTTGACATATGGCCTTTTTATGTTTTATTATTTCTGATACAGACAAATTGAGTAAAGGGCATAGGGAAACATAAAAAGGGGGGGTTACAAAATACAGAGAGGTGTGAGTTGGTAGTCACCTATATCTAATTGCCACTAGTTTAAATCTTTCTACACATCTAAACTGACTCATGTTTATCATGAAATATGTACAATAATGCTTTTTCTTAGTTCTCTAGCTTTTGTTATTATTTTCTAGCTTCTTCATCCATACATAGTATTTTTCCCAAACTTTATGGTGATTATTCTTCCTGGAAACATCTAAGCATTCTGATAATTTATCCATCTGTATTATTTCTAAAATTTTAAACATATGGCCTTTGAAGAGAAAGAGCAAACCTGTACTTCATAGTAAACCATCCTTAGTTGTTTTTGCAAAGTTTCTTCCCCCTTCGCTCTGTAAGGCTGAAGCACAGGTGTTGAGAACAAAAAAGAAATGATGCAAGATCAGTCTTAAATGTGTTCAGTTTGGTAGAGTCCCCTGGGTCCTCCTCTCTATGGACAAAAGCAGATCTCAGGGCACGACACGCCCATTGAATTGTGATTCTCTGGACTTTGGCCAGAAAGGTTTAGATTGCAGCATCCGTTGTACACCACAAGATACAGAGACAACCAGACCCAATGGCCATTTTTAAAGCTAAGCACTGCCTTCACTCCAACTCTTTGTAACCTCAATAAATAAGACAATAAGACCACGAAAACAAAAACTCTTTATGGTAGGAATTAATTTGTAAAACACAGCTGGCAAAAGAGTGCGCTCCATTTCATTTTGATCCCAGAATGCCATAGACTGGATAACATGATCTCAGTGTTTTATTTTTGTTTTTGTTTTTTTGAAGAGGGGTGTGGGTGAGTTGATCAGGAAAGAATGTACTCAAAACACTGTTGGTGTCTGCTCAAAATGTCATGGAAGAAATTGCTGCCACTGAGTGATTGGCAACTCTTGCCCTTTAGGTCAGGCCTGGCCCAGGGGTTTCTGCTATTTGGCCCAGCTACCAAAAAGTAACAATAATCCCTGGTGTTTCAAGGTTAGTTGGGGCTAATACTTCACACGAGCCGAGGGGCTGGAAAAGAACTGCTAGTAATGAGGTAGTGACAACTGCACGAGCAAGGAAATCCACTGCTTTTGAAAAATACTCTGTTCCAAGAGGGCTTTGCTACCTTGATTTGTGCATAAAATGACTGTCAAGGACATTTGTATCATCATACCAACAACAGTGGGAAGCCACTGTAAGGGAGGACATTTGACTAATTATATATTTATAAATATATATGGCTGCTTTACTAACCACAGGTATGGATCAAAGCCTATAGAGAAAAACCTCATGGCAATCTATATCCCAAGCTATACCCTGTACTATATGGGATATTTCAGGCTATGCCTTGCAAAGTATAAGCCACACAAATTATATATTTAGAGGTAATGATGTTACTAAGCATACATATATATATATATATTTCATTTATATTATTATTCACACATGTATTCTTTATTCCTACAAACGCTGGTCAAGCCTTTCCGGCTAGAATAGAGAAAGGAACTTCCGCTAAGTCAGCTAAGGCAATTATGAATTCAAGGATCCAATTAAGTTCCTAAGCTTTGAGGATCACACACTAGCAATTAACGTGTGTCCAAGGCGTACCAGGGAGGCCTTATCTCAGCGTCTGGTGTTCGTAACTGTCAAATGTCCAAGGACATAAGGATGATCCTACCCTCCCTGCCTGTGAGGGGAGGAGATCAAACGTACCAGTTAGAACTTTTAGGCAAGTGTCAGGAATACAAAATAAATGACCAAAGATGTCAATTAGTGTTTGATGCATGTAACAAATGTATATGACGTAAATTCGGATGGGCGGAGGGGAAAAGAGTGCTGGAAAAACCTTATAAAAATATCTCCTTTCGTTTTCTGGGTGGACTTCTCACCACCAAAAAGTGTGGAAGTGCCCTGATTGATCAATCAATAAATTCTTTTCTCGTCTCATGAGACTCAGACTTGGTCTTTTGCAGCCCATGAAGCGCAGGCACGCTGGCACGGGACCCTCATAAATTTAAATTCCTTACATTTCTGGTGCATTGGCCGGGAAATGTGCCACTGCCCCAGCGCTCTTGGGAGTCTGACTTAAATCACAGTAAGAATTCATGCTGACCCTGGAACAAATCTAGTCCGGACCCTCTGATTTTGAGAGGAGACTTGTTCTATCAGCATTGGACACAATACTGTTATTTAAGGAGAAAACAAAGCTGGCAGAACAACGGAGGAACTGTAAGAGGACTGCGCAAAAGAAATCTGGTAAGAAGAGAAAACTAGTTGTGGGGTGGCGTGAGTTCGAATCTAACAGCTCTGTGGAGTGGAGAAGATTGCGGATTCTTATGAGTCGGCCCCGGGGAGGGAGGAAGACGAGAAGAGACACTTGTGTGTCTCTAGCATCCCGTGGACCAGGGAGGACTAAGAGTTGAGAGACTCTGAGGTCCCCCGAGGGTGGAAGAGAGCTCCTCTCGAATAACCCTAGTGTCCCCCTCCCCAAGTGTTTGAAGAATTAGAAGCAGAGCACTGCTCTGGCTTCCTCAGAAGATTTATTAATGTTTGAATATATATGTGGGTGTTAAGTTGAATTCTTTTTGGTAACCACAGGGAAGTGGCCATTCCCTGTGTCTTAAGCAGGGGCAAAGACTGGCAATCTTTGCCCCACAATACCAACGAAGTTCCACCATCTTCGTTTGATTTTAGAGAAGTTAGAAAGATCTATTCTTAGGCAAGGGATCGCAGTTAACTGGGGAAACAGAAATGTGGGAGAGTTGTGTATGGTTGCTGAATCACATGTTGGCGTGTATGATGGGCATTTGATTGTTGAGGTGTGAGTCCGTTTGATGCTTGTGTGGGAGAAATCATAGGAACACAGTTAGACCTTTAAAGTAAACCTATGGGGATAAATTAGTGCAGTTTATGCACCTCCTTTTTGATGTGCGATGTGGTAACATTGGAATTCTGCCACCAGAAGTAATGATTTTAGTATTAAATGGAACATGAGTGAGCTTTAAGAAGAATCCCTCTAACTAGGATGAGGCAGGACTTTACCATCTCAAATTAAGATTCTAGCCCTCAGGGAGGACAGACCAATTATGACCTGCTAGCAAGAGGTGTGTGAATGTACAAGGACGTGCTTAGTTAATTAATATAAGAGACTAAAAACTCTGCCAACTAGGAGACCCCTCCAGCAATTTTGATAATACCAGGGGGAATATGGGCAGTGAGAAAAATACTTTTGAATACTCAGGGATAAACAACATCCCACATATTTTGTGACTGGCTGGTCACGCAACAAAATTTACCAGCTGAAGGGATATTTTACAAGGAAAAAATAGTAGAAGGAAGGCAGCAAGACGGAAGTGGGATGGATAGGTATGGTGTTGAGGGAACAGGAGGAGAGCACGGAGCATTGAGGGGACAGGAAGTGCTAGATGGGGATGCGTACCCCTGAATTGCCTTATTCAAGCATTCAGGAGGTACTTCCATCCCGCTACGCCAATGCCCAACTCTTTGGATATGGAAGCTTTAAACAGAACTAAGGGTTGCTATGCACCACATGAGGAGACAGGTAGGGACGTTATTTCTGAACTATTAATAGTCAAAAGCAGGGAAATCAAATCTTAGTATCAACTGTTGTGTGTGCTTGATGTGTAATTAATTGAGTGTGAGTCCGTTTGGTATGCGGGAGAATTTATGAGCATACTACTAAACCTTTAACAAAAAGGTAGATGGGCATAACTTAATTCAGCTTCTGTGCCCTTTGTTAAGGAACCCTGTGGCAAGATTGGCACATTGCCATAAGGAGACCTGATTTTGATATTGAATGCAACAAATGTAAATTTCAAGAAAGTCCCCTCTGACAAAGGCAGGACTTTAACATCCCAAAGATTAAGTTTCTAGCCCTCAAAAAGGGGAGGGTGGCAAGCCACGTATTGCCTGTTAATATGTCCAGAGGCAGTAAAAATCACCCAAAATGAGAAGACCCCAATTTTATAAACCAGGGGAAGTATAGACACTGCAAGAAGATATTTTTGAATACTCAAGCCGCATGTTTTGTATAACTTAGCCTGGCTTGTTATACAACATAATTCACCACCTATAGGGACATTTTAAAAAAACCAAGTGATAACATCATTCCTTAAGATTTTGCACCTAAAAGGCTTAGGGCAGCCTTTCCCCCCTCCCCTTGCAAGTAAGCCCTGGCTGGAACCATAAGACAATTTAATTTGGAACAAGGAGATTCTTAGGAGCAACTGAAAATAGAATTCCCTCCCATCTCCTACCTAGATCAGGACCTTGGAGATGCCATTAGAACGGGGAGAGGAAAGGAGAGAAAGAGACAGAGAGAGAAAGAGAGAGAGAGAGAGAGAAAAGAAATAGTTAAAGGAAACGAGGTAGAAGGAAAGTGTAAGTCAGGGACGAGAATGGGCAGGGTTCATGATGGGCAGACTGAGGCAGCAACCCACAGAACGCACCAGCAATTGAGAAGCAGAGGCTCTATTTGTATCCCATTACATTATTTAATCCAAGCTTTTAGACAGTTCCTATTTCCCCAACAAAATTTGTCTAAATCTCTGAATATGGAATCTTTATCCAAATCCCTTGTAGTACGTCAGCTCCATGAGGAAAACGAAGGGCCTGAGACTTCTGTGCTGGAAGTGGTCCAAAGCAGGGACTCCCCTTCCTCTTTTTAAAGCAGCTGCTAACAGGTTTTGAGAGCAGGACAAGGTTTTTTTTTATTTAGAATACGAAGGGGTTCTTAAAAGCCGCCAAAAAGGTAAAAATAACATAAAATAAAATCATTTTTCTTGTTCTCACACTCTGGCTGGAAACGCCTGTGACATTTTTTTTTTTTTAAGGCGTATCAATAACGCTGGGTCTCACACTCTGGCTCTTGTTTCTTTGTACGAGAGCCATGCATCCCAAATTAGGCTTAAGTAGATAACTTCACAAACCACAGGGATAATAGGTTGCCTTAATTAGTTTAGTGCCCTTTTTCACCTAATTACAGGGTAATTGAAGGGGCTCACCTTCCTGCCTCAGGCTGTGTAATGCAGCCTGCGGGAGAATTCAAAAGTCCATTGCCCCGCCTTCCTTTTTCTGCCTTCACCCCCTCCTTCCCCTTCACAAAGTTGACCCCATCCCTCTTCCCTCAGGAATTTCAAGCATGCTGGCAACCAGCCTGATTTTTTTACACCTCTTTCACATCCTATATTCCTAAAATCTCGAGCAGACGTTCTCCTTTTTGACTTAATAATGCTCACCTAGCCTTATTTCCGTCTGAGTTTTTTTAACCCTTTCCTTTCCAAGTAGGACACCTGCTGGAAATAGACTCTTAGTTACTTGATAGCTATTAAACTACTATCAGCCTTTTTCCTCTCTTTCTATCTATGTGTGGTCAAGCAGTTTGTGCCATGGCATGTGTCACTCCTAACCAGCCAGCAGAGACACTAGGAGAGGGCTTCCTGCCTTTTTTTTCCCCCTCTTTTTCTCTCTATTGTTTTTTGGGGGAATGGGGGCTTTGCAAGCACCTGACTTTTACTTTGAGGTGAGGCTGACAGGCCAGCAACTTCACCCTTTTTATACCCTTTTGCGCAAGCATAGAGAACTAGCTGTTTTTGAACCTGGTGACATCGTCACTATTTTTAAACCCATGGCAGATGCCAACATGTGTGAGGCTGTGTACTCGTGGGTGTTTGCATGTATTTTTTCTTGAGTGACGAACCAGAAGAGCTCGTCTTGCCTCGCACACACACACACACCAGCCCCCGACACGCACTAGGACAGATTGGCGCCTTTGCAGCCTTGCAGAGAGACACTAATTCTCTTTTACCATCTTTTTTTTTTTTTTTCTCGCCGTGCCCTTGGGGACTTGGTAGTAATATGAATGTGGTGCCTGCTCCTATTTTTCCCCAATCCTGTATCAGCTGTACTTTTTCCGAGACTATACCACGCCACATTCCAAGCCCATCTCCCCCTGGCGCATTTTGCTTCATGCTCAGAGATCACTTTGCGACCCTGGGACATTTTTGCCTGTTCCATTTTTGATTGTCCAGAGCTATTTGACTTTCGGGCTGAGATCTATCTCAGGTGCCTGTTTGGGAACGCCTGAGCCCCTCGCTTGTGAGATCCTGCGAGATCATCTTGCAAGCACTCATCATACACTGCCGACTACAGATGCGTCCTCACCATAAATTTTGGCTTCCCCCATTCACAGACTGGTTCTACAAAAACGGAAGCCTTATCCTACCTTTTGCAACATTTTTTTCTCTCCTTCCTGTTTTTAAGACTGTCAGATAGACTGTGCCACCCTGCCTTGCAGCACAAAGACAGCTGCGGGGGCATTTCGTGTGTGTTTGTGTTCTGTGTTTGTCTGTTTGTGGTCGTGTGTCTGTTCTTCTCTTACCCAGGTACATCCTGGAGGTCGGGTTTTTGCTCTGGGAAAAACGCCCACCCGTTCTTTATTTTTGGATCACGGAGTCGGTCGGGTTTGGAAAGCTGACGCCGCCGGTCGTAGATGCTCAGATGGGGACCCTCCTGCCCTCCATTCTGTCATCCCTCCTGGACCTCCCCTCCCCGCCTTTGATGCCTTTGATGATGCCACCTTCGTGATGACTTCGCTCCGCGGGTTCGATCGATGTGGGCTCCAGGATCCAGTGATGTCAGCCTTTTCACCCAGCGTGACCCGTACCCGCGACCGAGAGGGAGTGAGGCCTGACCGGTGACGCCTTCTGCCCTCTGCTGTAGATTGCCCCTATGCCTTAGATGACTTCACCCTGGACGGCGGGCGACAACATGAACCTGACCTGTGGTCACCGCATCCTGCCCATCCTTCCCCAGATGACAGCGTGCGTTTGATACTCGGAGGGTCCCAAAGCAGCCTGCGGATTCACTTTCAACTCAGGTTGACAGATTAAAATCCTGTCTTCCTGTCTCTCATTTCCTTCTTTTCTTTTCTTTTCTGTTTGTTTCTGGGGGGAGAGAGTGGGTCTGAAACAGCCACTGACTCTTGTTTTGGATTGCGGCCAACAGACTTCACGTCTGCAATTTAACCCCTTTTCACCGGGACAGAGACTTGGGGTTTAAATACTGCTTTCAGACCTTCATTGATGCCTGTGCGCGTGCCCTGGATCACCATGAACTTGTGTTGCCACACACGCACACACCAGCCTCCCAGCATCCGACAAGTGAGCGCTTATTTTTTTTTCTCCTGCGTACGGTAGGCTTCAGAGCAACTTCACATATTTACATTACCCTGGGCTCTATTATGATAGTGTTTATTGTCTATTATTGATAGACACTGTGAAAACTCTTACTGAAGTGCTTCTCTGGATGTGCCTTTTTATGTAATGATCATGCTTGGCCACTGAAAATGCTTTTTACTCACAAAGCATTGAGTGCCAGAGATTATGACTTGCCTTTCTATGCAATTTGTATTGAATGAGAGACATTTTGGTGCCCATGGGTGTTCACGAGCCTTTATACCAAAGGAAAAAAAAAAAGTGGCTTTATGAAGTAGCTATATCTACATTATTTTCTTCACCAAAGACACTGATGAACTAATCTTGGCCCCATGTTTACGGGGCAGATTTTTGTGTGTAAGCTATCAGCCACAGAGACATTTCTGACCGGATTTCAACGGCTCATTCATGACTTTACCATGAGAATGTATGGCGCACGGTGGGTTTTCTAAGCACCATCTAGATGTGTCTTATGCCTTTTTCAGCCTTCATGATATGTATATTACCTTTATTTAGTATCATTGCAAATGTCTATCAATTGAGAATGCACACACAACTGGGTGATTCTGCACAGCCTGCTATTATCTGAGTTTGAATGCACACCACACACACCTAAATAAGGTTGGAAAAAACCTGGCAAAGTAGCCTGGCCCACATATTTCCTTGGTGGGCTAAGAAGGGCATATTTTCCTTATAAGTATTTGGTTTGCAAAATGAACCTACAGTGTGGTGCTTTGTTAGAATTCAGGGTTCTCAGCCTGACTACCAAACACACAAACACGATATCTCACATGTGCACTGCTGTGGCAGGCAAATTAATTTGGGTTTCATGATTGTCCTAAAATAAGGTAATGAACAAATCTGCTGTTTAAAGCATGTTTAATTATCGCTTTGGGACGGGATCGTGATATCCAAGTCTATCACAATATTATCAAAAATTCTTATGCCAGCCCCCTTCAACAGTTGAGAATTTGGGATCCTTGAGAAGTGTACAACATGGCCTGGGAGGTTACCTGATACTGCTGTGACCACGATGCATTTCTCCAACAGGGGAAACTTAAATGCTGTGGTCCATGGAACATATCCATCCGTTGCAGTCTGTGGGTCCGACCAGGGGGTCTTCTTACATCCCAAGCATGGCAACACTTCATCTGTTAACTTAACATTTTACTCTAGAAAGTGCCCTAGTGAATTAAGGGGTATTCCTTTGGCCTTCACCTATTTGATGCGTCCCCTGACTTGAGACGCCACAAATCATTTTATGATAATTCATTTTCTTGAACTGTGCCTATAAGCCCTTTGGGGAAAAAGGACTGAGAATGTTTTTCTGACTGCCCTGCCTAAATTTTTGTCAGGAAAATAGAAAGTCCTTCCATGAGCCATGAAGACCATCTCACCCCAGGAATGACATAGGGGGGGCTCACGCAATGTTCACACTTTTGTACATATACCTTTGATATGTTTTGTTCGTCCCTTACAAGTCCATGACGTTTTCTGGGAAATTTACTGGCATAAATTTCCAGAAATCCGTTCAGGGCCGAGTGTAAGGGAGGACATTTGACTAATTATATATTTATAAATATATATGGCTGCTTTACTAACCACAGGTATGGATCAAAGCCTATAGAGAAAAACCTCATGACAATCTATATCCCAAGCTATACCCTGTACTATATGGGATATTTCAGGCTATGCCTTGCAAAGTATAAGCCACACAAATTATATATTTAGAGGTAATGATGTTACTAAGCATACATATATATATATATATATTTCATTTATATTATTATTCACACATGTATTCTTTATTCCTACAAACGCTGGTCAAGCCTTTCCGGCTAGAATAGAGAAAGGAACTTCCGCTAAGTCAGCTAAGGCAATTATGAATTCAAGGATCCAATTAAGTTCCTAAGCTTTGAGGATCACACACTAGCAATTAACGTGTGTCCAAGGCGTACCAGGGAGGCCTTATCTCAGCGTCTGGTGTTCGTAACTGTCAAATGTCCAAGGACATAAGGATGATCCTACCCTCCCTGCCTGTGAGGGGAGGAGATCAAACGTACCAGTTAGAACTTTTAGGCAAGTGTCAGGAATACAAAATAAATGACCAAAGATGTCAATTAGTGTTTGATGCATGTAACAAATGTATATGACGTAAATTCGGATGGGCGGAGGGGAAAAGAGTGCTGGAAAAACCTTATAAAAATATCTCCTTTCGTTTTCTGGGTGGACTTCTCACCACCAAAAAGTGTGGAAGTGCCCTGATTGATCAATCAATAAATTCTTTTCTCGTCTCATGAGACTCAGACTTGGTCTTTTGCAGCCCATGAAGCGCAGGCACGCTGGCACGGGACCCTCATAAATTTAAATTCCTTACACCACAAGAAATTGTCCAGCTCAAAAATCTGAAGCACCTCCGGCCAGGATGCAATTTGGGAATGGAGCTGTCTCTTTTTCTGCTGTTCCAGTTACCTGGTTCCTAAGTAGGCTTAGAATCATAGACTCATAGAATCATAGAGTTGGAAGAGACCTCAAGGGCCATCTAGTCCAACCCCCCTGCCATGCAGGAACCCCATCACAATACTTCCAACAGATGGCCATCCAGACTCTGCTTAAAAACCTCCAAAGAAGGAGACTCCACCACCCTTTGTGGCAGCATATTCCACTGCCAAACAACTTTAACTGTCATGAAGTTCTTTCTAATGTTCAAATGAAATCTCTTTTCATGTAGTTTGAAACCATTGCCCCGAGTCCTAGTCTCTGAAGACGAAGTCTCGGATAACTGCTGTGTTTCGCCATGTCTCCCCATGGGGAGAGACTAATCTCCAGGGCTAGCATCCTATTCTTGGTTCCAAATTAAAAAGAGCCACCAAATCAATGGGATTGACATAAGTGCAACTTCAGCTATTGTTCTGTGAACGTTTGCTGTTCTACCAGCATCATCTGGAGTGGAGCTGTTGCTCAGGACTTGAGTGCAGAAATTGTAGCACTTTGTTGTTATTATAATTGCTTATATTGTCTGTTATATAACTGTGAATAACATGAGATTCAATTGGTGAAATTGTGCAAGGTTCATCAATAGATATCTAAGCAAACAGCCACATAGCACTCAAAAGTGTTACATTTGCATTAAGTAAATACATCAAAAAGCTACGGATGTAAAGAGGATACTAGGTAGGACCATCATGCCATATTGGGAAGGGCCACGCAGCCTCCATGATCTGGCATCGCAAGGCCACCTCTGAATAGAAAAGGACCACACACACACACACACACACACACACCACACAAATCTGGGAAGACAATGACACTCCTCTCAACTTTTTTTTCATTCAAAGCATGAGGTAGGGTTTCTCCTATAAAAGAGAGTCTCTAAAATATGTTTTGGGGGATTGGGACCCTTAAGACCATGGAAAAACTTTTCCCTGAAAGGGGCAAGGTGGCATTTTGAGCCATTTGTTTAAAAATGTTGTCTGAGTGGGTACATAAGTGTGTCTGCTGCTTTTTAGCCCATGTTGGCTGCATGTTGCACACCCCAGTTTAGGTCAAGGCAGGGAATGGAACACAAAGACTATAGCTCATGAACATACTCTTCCCGCACGCATACACTAGAACAGTGGTGGTGAATCTTTGGCACTCCAGATCTTTTGAACCAAAACTCCCAGAATTCCAAGCCTGTATTGCCAATGACAACAGACTGTGGGAGTTGTGGTCCAAAACATCTGGAGTGACGAAGGTTCGCCACCACTGCACTAGAAGCTGCAACAACACAGGTTTTGGGCAATAAAATCCATGTGGGTTAGGGGTGACTCTTCCACAAGACCCTGGAATCATCCTCATTTGTTGGGGTCACACTGGTGTAGGTACCGTGTTTCCCCGAAAATAAGACAGTGTCTTATATTAATTTTTGCTCCCAAAGATGCGCTAGGTCTTATTTTCAAGAGATGTCTTATTTTTCCATGAAGAAGAATACAGTACACATTTATTGTTATCTTATTATCGGGGAGGCCTTATTTTCGGGGGGATGCCTTATATTTCAGGGAGAGGCAAAACTCTAAGTAGGTCTTATTTGGGGGGATGTCTTATTTTCGGGGAAACAGGGTACATGAGATGTCGGACTTAGCAGGAATGGTGACCACTGCTGTGGTTCCAGCCTGCCTGCCTGATTGCCACTTTTTGTCCACCTTGTCTCTGGGTGGCCACATCATTGACCAGCACTCAAACTGTTCTGGCCCCTCTCCAAACTCCAAACAAGGACCCTCTTCCTAGTCTCAAGAGTTTGGCCCTTCATTTTAGGGAATGCATTCCTCTTCACACCAGCCTTCAGGCTGCTTTGCTCCAGAAGAACTACAAGACAGGAAGAGATGAAACCTACCTACCAACCAACCAACCAATCAAAGGCATAATTAAACAAAAAGCGACAGCTTCGTTGCAGTGAGGATCTATTTCTGCTTGACAGAGTTGGGTACTTATGATGTGTGGCTGGAATTAAGAGGCGCACACTCAGTCTCTGCTGCCTGGCTGGCAAAGCACGGATAGTTTAAATTTTTGTGTGCAAGTCACTAGTTCTGCAGTCTTTTTCACCCAGCCATTTATGGTAAAATATTTGCTGCTTTCCCTTTTATTAGCTAGCAAAGGCATAAGCAGCAAAGTTAACACAGACTGTAAAATAGCTTGTTTGATTTACAAAGAGCCGCAGATGTCTCAATCTGTCTATCAACATACCTACACAGACTTCCCTGCCACAGCTGTCTGTCTACATGGAGATTAGGCATATGTGGGGGAGATATGGCGATCACGAATCCGGTGGATGATTCAACTAAACATTGAGAATATCATCATTCATTTTGAAGTGATGTGGCAAACCACCATGCCTGGAGATTTAAAAATACAAAACAAATCCTAACAACCTTGGGGGCAGGTTCCCTCCCCCCCATCAGTCCAAAAGAGAACTTGTCCTTGTCTTTCAGAAACACCAAAGGATGAATACAAAGGTATTCTTCACCTTCAACTCATCGTTGTTACAGGGTTCTCCAAAGCATGAAGTCAGATTAGGTTTGGGGGATAGGCAGTTACTTATGATTTCTGGATGAAAACCTGAGACCAGGACCGGGGACTTATAACATCACATGAGACAAGTCAGTAGTCCAGTGCTGTACAACATGTACAATAGGAACAAGTTGAAGATGAAATTGAAAGCTTTTAGGCAAACATAAAAGAAATTGGTCACACAACACAACAAGACATGCTTAAAATAATAGGTGACTGGACTGCAGAAGTAGGAAACAAAGCAGAATGTTGTTGGAAAATTTGATCTAGGGGTCAGAAGAGAAGTAGAACAATTCATAGAGTATTGCAAAGCCAACAACCTGTTTATCACACTTACATGATTCACTAAACTAAAATAAATGAATACATGATTAAGCCACTGAACAGACAACTGTGCATGCAGATACAACCAGACAATCACTCTAGAAATCAAATAGACTACATGACTGAAGAAAGAAATAGAGAAGATGTATTCTTTCTGCCAAAACAAGACAGGAAGCAGATTGTGGTACTGATCATGAACTGTTAATATTCAACATTATAGTAAGGCTGAAAAAGAACACAAAAAGGATCCTAGTGCCAAAATATAATTTAAATATCATTCCTGATGAATTTACAGTCCACTGAAGGAACAGGTTTGCATTACTAAACTTAATTTACTGTGAACCAGAACTGTGCATTGGAATTGGTAATATTATTAGTGAAGCAAGTAAGCAAGCAAACAAAAACCCCACAATCTGTTTAGTAAAATGAATGATGGAAGAAACCCTTAAAATTGTAATGGTCAAAATCCCACACCAAAGGCTCTTGAATAACCTTGTCAGTCATGTGGACAGGTCTTCTCCTGGATCAGGAACTGGCTAAGGGACAGGAAACAGAGGGTACCACTAAATGGATAGTTCTCCAAGTGGAAGGAGGTAAAGAGTGGGATCCCTCAAGGTTCAGTAGTGGGACCCTGCTTTTCAAGCTCTTAATAAATGATCTAGAAGTAGGAGTAAATAGCAGGGTAGCCAAACCTGCCGACGACACTAAATTATACAAGGTAGTAAAAACAGAGAGAGATTGTGAGGAGCTCCTGAGGGATTTCTTGACACTGGGGGAGTGGGCAAACCAGAGGGGAAAAGTGCAGAGTGATGCACGTTGGGGCAAAAAAACCCAATTACATTTATAATCTGATGGGGTCAGAACTCTCTGCAACAAACCAGGAAAGGGACCTTGGTGTCCTGGTGGACATCTCAATGAAAGTGTCAGCCCAATGTGCCGCAGCAATGAAAAAAGCAAACTCAATGCTAGGGATCATTAGGAAGGGTATAAAAAATAAGTCAGCAAATAGCATTTTGTCTCTTTATAAATCTATGGTGATGCCCTATCTGGAGTATTGTGTGCAGTTCTGGTCATCATACCTCCAGAAGGATATTAAGCAAATGGGGAAAGTGCAGAGGAGGGAAACTAGAATGATTTGGGGACTGGAACACCTTTCTTACCATCTGAGGCTGCAAAGGCTGGGCCTATTCACTCTTGAATGATGGTGCCTAAGAGATGACTTGATTGAAGTTTGTAAAATCATACACGGTATGGACAAAATAGATAAGGAAAAACTGTTTTCCATATTGCACAACACTAGAACTCCATGAAACTTTTGGGTGCTAGATCTCAAACAAAGTGACCTCGCTGTCAGATGGGTGGTATAAAAATCCAATAAATAAATAAATAAATAAATAAATAAATAAATAAATAAATAAATAAATAAATAAATCCGAGAAAGTAGTTTTTCACCCCTAGGATCACTGGTCTCAGGAACTTCCTGCCTTGACAGCTTTAAGAAAGGATAAGGCAAGTTCATGGAGAACAAGGGTATCGATGGCTCATTATGGATGCCCAAGGACAACCTCCGGGTGGAGAGATAGGCAGGATATCTCTCAATACCATTTGCAGGTAATCAGAAGTAGATGAAGACATCTGCTTGGGAATACCCTGAAGCAAATGTGTCTGCCACAGTGTGAGACAGAATGCTGGACTGGATGGGCTGTGGCCTGTTCCAGCAAGGCTGTTCTTATGTTCTTATGACAAGTAAAAGTTGACAGAAGTAAGTTCAGGATCCTGAATGCAGTTTTCCAGTGACTCTCATGTAGAGAGAAAGAGAACTACTGTATTACAGTAATCAGTGCAGGAAAAAAACTAGAGGGGAACAAAAGGGAAAAAAACAATACCCCCCCGAAGATCCAAGTAATATGGTGCTGGAGGAAAGCTTTGTGGATACCCCCAATTGCTAGAAAGATTAACAGGTGGGTCTTAGAATTATTTCTGGAGACACAAACAACAAAACTGAGGCTGTCATGCTGGAGGCATATCATGAAAGGGCAAGAGTCTCTTGCCTCTGGAAAAGACAATAATGCTGGGAAAAATTAAAGGCAAGAAGAGGAAAATGAAATATGTGTTGGTGGGGAAGGATGTGTTAAGCCAGTAACCATCTCTCTGTCTCTTAGTATCACCCATTTTCTCATGAAACCTGTCCAAGAATTCTACCTTTTATATATTAGGAGCCTCGTCTCTACATTTATTTTATGGACTTCTGAAAACTTTATCTCTTTTGACTTCATCCTAGAAATGGATAATAATGATAATAAAAACAAAACGCCCGAATGATCATAAACATTGTATAAAGTAGCACTGGTGATTCTTGCAAAATATAACGGAGGGATACTTGTTTTACTTATTTATTTAAAATATTTTTGTTCCGCCTTTCTCATAAAAAAAAGAATCTCAAGTAGTTTCCATCTTTTAAAAATACAATGAAAGCTGAAAACAGGAAACTATTTCAATATTTTAAAATAATTAAATAAGGATTATATTAAAAATAATGGATCAAAGTATTAGTAAAACAGTTTTAAAAGCAACAAAATACAAACCTTCCTGGGTTTTTTAAAAACCTTGAGAGACAGCCAGTCTCATGCCTCATGAGAACAGTCTAAAACAAATCCTCCCCTTGATAGCTCTAAAATCAATGGCAGACAAGATAAAAACACTTTCATGGCCCTTTTAACAGGACTGGTGAGGTTCAGCTCACACCACATTTAAGAGGGTATTTTCAGGATTGGTAGCCAGAAACTGAAGGCAGGGACCTTTGCCCTTCCAGATGTTTTAGATTGCTTCCATGACTTCCTTCCCACTAGCCAGGCTAGACAGAACTAATAGGAGCTACAGACCAAAAGATCTGAACGGTCCAATTTCACTCACCACTGGCAGAATAGCGAAATCCTTATCAGCACTGGATTATAGGTCACATCTCTAAATCTCAGCACCAATACTGTCCGAGGCAGTGAGGAGTGTGCATTTTGTGCAATTTCTATTCTGTTTCATTTCTTTTTTTTAAAGGGCACTTCGTTTTTCTTTTTCTTCTGTGACAAAACGAAAAACGAAACTTTTTTTTTCATTTTGTGCCCATCTCTAACAGTAAACCCTGAATGAATGAAGTACAGTGGACCCTTGTATAACAAACAGGGTGTATAACATAAAATTTGTACAACATAAAAATTCTGGAGATAGGGGAAATTTGCTTAACATAATCGCCTATGGGGAAAATCCGTACAACATAAAAATGGGATCACTCCGTTTTCAATGCATTCCTATGGGAATTTGTATAAAGGAAATTTTGCTTAACATAATTTCGTTTGGAACGAATTAATTCCTTTATACAAGGTACCACTGTACTGGATATAAACAAATATTCTTCTTGCAGACAGGTAGTTCCAAATATATACCCTTTAAAAACATCAACTAGGATGACAAGGGCCTTATTATTCCCCAGGGGAACCGCAGCTCTTGCCTCTCCAGCTCTCTTTCCCAAATGAAATCTTGGATCACAGTCTCTTCCTAAGAGTTGCCCAACCATAGGCCGAACCAACAGTCCACTGAGGTTATGCTGGCTTTCAAGAAGATTTCCTTTTCAATGAAGGCAACCTCTCTGCAACCTCACTGTAGACGCCATTACTAAGGAGAAAGGATGAGGTACGGGGAAAGGAAGAGGGCACAGCGTACAATGCTGCTGATGTTTTATCTTGAGCTAAGCAAGGCTGTGCTGAAACAGACTAAAGGCCTAGCTAATCCAGACTTCTGCTTCTCACATGATCTTCCACCTAGGAAGACACCCAGCACACTGCAGGAGAAGACCACATCATTGTGAAGATTAAACTTCCTAGGGGGAAGATCATTGTGAGAAACAGAAGTCTGGATTAGCTAGGCCTTTAGCCTGTTTCAGCACAGGCTTGCTTAGCTCGAGATAACACATCAGCAGTATTATTACAAACATGGAGTTAGACATTAGTGTCTAAGAGTTAGTTAGACATTAGTGTCTAACCTCTTCTGGATCACACTCAGGGTTATAAGGATGCAGAACTCTGCCAAGATTGCGGTGTCAAGTTGAGTCTTGTGCATGTGAAACTGCTCTTGGTTTCGATGCGAGCCTTTTACAGTTGTTACCTATGCTGAACCAGGTATGGTTGTGTTTGTGTGTGTGTGTGTTGCGTCGTTACAGTCGTGACCGACTGTTCATGACACCATGTCCATGGAGTTTTTTTGGCAGGAATACTGGAGTGGCTGGCCAGTTCCTACTCCAGGCGCCTACAGCACCTGGTATTCCCTGGTGGTCTCCCATCCAAATACTAGCCAGGGCCGACCCTGCTTAGCTTCCGAAATCAGGCGAGATCGGATGTACTTAGGGCATCTAAGAGGCAGGTATGGTTGTATCAGATAACAAATGCCATTTTTAATATGGAGAAAATCTAGGACTATCTTTTATAAAGGCCAGGCTTCCATTTGATTTGAAGGGCTGTCCAAGGACCATCCTCGATTGCAGATATCCTCAGCTTAAAGGAGTACCACTCAATATTGGTCTGATTTAAACAGAAAGAAGGAGGAGATCAGTTCCCCCCCCCCCCGAACATCTAGATAGCACATGCAGCTGGCACACAAATCACCTTATCACTTTCTTACCCAGGAAGAGAAAATGCAGTTCTAGTTTTGCATCTGCACATAGAAATTACAGTATGAGGTTTAAAGCAAATCACAGATTTCTTTTTTTTTTGTCCTCCTTTATGATCTATACAGTGGATCCTTGTATAACAAACAGGTTGTATAACATAAAATTTGTACAGCATGAAAATTCCGGAGATAGGGGAAATTTGCTTAACATAATCGCCTATAGGGAGAATCCGTACAACATAAAAATGGGATCACTCCATTTTCAATGCATTCTTGTTGGAATTTGTATAAAGGAAAATTTGCTTAACATAATTTCATTTGGAACAAATTAATTCCTTTATACAAGATACTACTGTATTTTGGTGATAAGTCAGTGCTATCACACTACAGTGACCCCCCGCCTATCACGGGGGTTTGGGACCCAACCTGACCCGCAATAATTGAAAATCCATGATATGCGGATGCAGGTCGGGGTGGGCCTGGGGCACCAGGCTGGGGGCTCTTGTACTTTCCCCAAGCCGGGCGCTGCCCCAAACAGGCCTGCAAGAGCCTTTCCGGGTCTTTTGGAGGCCCTAAAAAGCCCTCCCTGTGAACCAGAAGTCATTTCTGAGGCCTCTGACAGGCCCTCCCCACTTACCCCAGGGGGTCTTTTTTCATATATTGTGGTCTCGCGATATAGCGGGACCACAGTATATGAACCGCGAATGGGCGAGGGACCACTGTACTATAGATTGACAGAAAATGTATGGTTTGGCTACATACAGATTCATACCTGCATTACGGCTGTGAGCTTCTGCTAGCTAGCACTGACCTAGTTTCCAGAAAAGAGTAATGGAAAGAGGTGTGCTTAACTAAAACATGTACAAATAAATGGCGGTGCAAACATCTAGGCACAGATGTTCATATGTGAATTGAGGAGACAGGAAGGCAATCACATGTCATTGGGAGTCTATCAAATAGGACATTTGTCCTCCTTGTTCATGTTGTTTCATGTTGAGGAGAACGGGGCTTACCTGCATTCCATTCAAACAACTCTGTTAAATCCCATTTCTCTTCTCTTAAAGAAATCCATTTTTGTTAAAGAGTTAGGAAATTCACATCTAATCTGAACCTCATCTTCCTCAGTTTTATGAAAAAAATACACAGTAGGACCCTGGCATCTGCTGGGGATTGGTTCCAGGCCTTCACGTGGATAATGAAAACCATAGATAAGACAGAACATATGCCCACCTACCCCCAAACTGCTGTTTCCTGACAGTAGCTTGTTTTATGGCCACTGTTTGTGACAGTAGCTTGCTTTACAGATGCTATTTGTGACAACAGCTTGCTTTACAGCTTGCTTTGTGGCTGCTGAATTATTTAATTTTTTTCCTCTGCCAACTGTGGATAACTGAATCAGTGGATACGGGGGTCCTACTTTATATGCTACTTTATTTTGTTGTTGTTGGGATGCTTATTGAATGCTAATTGAAAGCTTCCTACCAAAGGCTGTCCCTGTGGAGATGAACTGTCCCTTATACAAATGGATACGAAAAATCAGCCACATCTCTAAGAAGAATTCTAAAAACTGTGCTAGATAAAGCAACATAAGATGCAGGGCGGATTAAAATAAATGGTTTTTTTAAAAAAATTAAATTGATTTTAACCATGATTTAAATTTATTTGTTTATTGAACATATCTTTACTCTTTAAAAAAGAGTCAAGGCAGATTACATCCTTAGAGAACAATATTCAAGCTCACAACAACTAGTATACAAATACTAAAAAGGATCAAACAAATACCATACTAACAAAACAACAGCAACACATGAGCTACATAAAATACATACAAAGCTGTAAGGTACAATCATCCCTTTAAAAACTCCTGTCAGGCAGCCAGTCACTCAAGGTAAGCTTGCCTGAAAAGAAAACAAAAATCTAATGTTTAAATGCTTAAATTATAATTTAAATTAAATCTACCCCAATGGGATGGCATTAAAAATTTCCAAAAACAGCCATGCAAAACCCAACACTTCAAGAATAACAAATTCTCCATCTGGAAAAATCCATCCATTTGTTATTAAGTGTTTATAACAATAACTCACTATGTGCAGAACTCCATGCTATGTGATAGGCATACATGGCAATGCAATTGTTTACTACTTGCCTGTTAAGGTTACTGAATCAGCAGCCATGACATCGTTGTACACCATGCTTTAAGACGGTTACACCAAAATTATTGTACCATGGATAGTATAGCCAATTGGCTCACTTCTGCCACCATATCACAGAGGGCAACAGTGAGGTTGGCAGAGGCAACCAGTGTTGGATTAAAAAGGCAGGACAGGTTTGCTCTGTAGCTAATTTTATGGCCTGTAAATTAAGCATAATCATCAACACGTCCAAATGATGTTTTAGCATATTAGCTGAGGTAAATCAATCACTCCTTCCAAAACCTAGAGCAATCTCCTGGACATACTCACCAACTCCTTTGCGATCTTTGCCAGGAGAATATTAATTAACGGATTAATTTATTAAACCCTCTCACACCACCTTTTCATGGCTCAGGGCAGAAAACAGACAGAACAAAATATCTCTCTGGAGTGGCTCTCCTGGTTGTAAAGATCAGAATACAGCAAATAATGCAGGGCTTATGCCTGGCCAAGTTAAGCATTTTCACATCCCTTTGATTTCAATGGGAGAAAACAAGTAAATTGAGTAGGTGTTTAAAATTGGTTGATGTTCTTTTTACTGCTCCATATGTGTATTGTGGCATTGTATGCATTCATATAAGAGAGCTTAACTCAAGGAGCCTATCATCTGGATCAGAAGACGGGCTTTCAGATATGAAGGAATTAAGTGGAAAAACAAAGGAACAGGAGTTGAATGGAGCAAATGCAGCTGTAGTTACTTAGGGTGCATTTTAGTTAGTTAGTTAGTTAGTTAGCCAGTTAGTTAGTTAGTTAGTTAGTTAGTTAGTTAGTTGTATGCTGCCCACTACCCAAAGGTCTCTAGCTGGGAATGCAAACTGACTTTTGCAGATTTCTAATACTGCGGGAAAATCTCCAGCAATATTAAAGCAAATTCAAGTACACATCCAGCCCTACCATTAGGCAGAATGAGGCAGTTATCTCAAGAAGACAGTAACAAGACAATCAGATGAAAAAGCAGTGTGCTAGAAATGTGAATATCTCAGCTGCTTTCTGTATAATAGAAAATACAAGGTAGGTTATCTGGACGTTGAGTCATGGCATCTGGACTTATTTTTTTGAGAGGCTGAAACGTTTTGCTGCTCATCCAAACAGCTTTGTCATTCTGAATGTCCTCCAAACTTTGACCTCATGTCGCCCTGGTCTGAAATAAATTGAACAGAAAGCAGCTAAGATATTCACATTTCTAGGCTCTTTAGGTGGACAATAGTTTCCATAGGCCATTAGGTGAACAATGGCCTGAAGTGCTGAAACTCATAAAGTATGGGTCATTAGTAGAGATGGGCACGACTTGAAAAAAATTTTTTTTTGAGTTGTCGTTAGTCGGCTTCCGTCAAGAAGACAGTAACAAGAAAATCAGCAAAAATTAGCAGACAGTTTTTTCGTTTTCATTAGTACTGGTTTTTTTGGGGGAGCGGGCTCCAGGCACCTCTGTGGTGGGTGCCTCCTCTGGCCCACTATAAAGGGAAAGTGGGCTCCTGAGGCACTCAGCTGGGTGCCTCCTATCCTCCCACTAGGAAGGGGAAGCAGGCTCCAAGAGACCCCTACATGGGGGTCTCCCTCTTCACCTGCTGCTGCTGCAAAATGATATGTTATCTGGACGTTGTGCAGACAGTGAGACCAGTCATGGCATCTGGACTCATCTGGCTTAGGGTTAAGGTGGGTTAGTGCAAGGGCTAGGGTTAGGCTAGTGATTTGCCTCTCTGACCCACTAAGAAGACAGTCTGTGACGTATGGGTAAGGAAGGAGTCAAGGGTTAGGGTTCGGGTTCGGGGCTAGGGCAGGTTTTAGGGGCTTTTGGCACATCCCAGAAGTCTCCGTGGCCAAGTGGCCATGCGATTGCTGGGATCCAAACAGCTTTGTCATCGGCCAGCCCATCTGAGGTGAAAAATAAAATCAATGGAGGACAGAGGAGGAGAGGAGAGACATTTTGTTCCTCCATTTTATAAAGTTCTGTTGTGCTTGTGTGTTTTTGACCTCATGTCACCCATTTTGGTCTGAAATAAAATCCAGAAACCACAGGTGCCCTGCGAAAGGCAGCGGGAAAGATATTCACATTTCTAGGCTCTTTTGCTGGCTTTAGGTGGACACGGGGATGGGGGAGGCCGGGACCTCCAGAAACAACCCCTCTTAGGTCCTGAGGCAGGCAGGCATTTTTCCGCCTGCTTTTGGCCGGGAACCGGGGTGAACAATGGCCGACAAATGACCAAAAGTGCTGAAACTCATAAAATATGGGTAACGGAACTGAGTAACGGAAACGGAAACGGGAATACCGCTAAGTCGTGCCCATCTCTAGTCATTAGCTATGGCCTCGGTGGTGGGGGTGTGAAGTATTTTTGATTTGTCTGGGTATTGTTGAAATCCCTGTGTGATAAGTGGCAGATAGACTGTGCCTGAGCCCCCACCTCTGTTGAGAAAGGAATTTTCAATACTCACATGAATGTCTTCCCTGACCCCTCTCTCAAACCACCTTTCCTCTCTGTCTAATGTGTGTAGATCCTCATCTTTGATGCAGCTTCCAGATAAACTCACCTGGATGACTGGTAATTTCACCCCCCCCCACACACACACCCATGGTGAGATTTCTCTGCACCATATCCTCCCCTGAAATGTTGCAGAATTTCTTGGATATTTTGTAGTCATTTTTCTGAAAGGAAACCCCACTATTAAAATTTCTGCACAGAATGGCATATTTCTTGAAGAGGAGTCACCAGAAGGGCCAGAAGAAACATCCAACTATGCAGGGTCTAGCATTTTCTGAACAATTCAGGGGTTGAAAAATAAAATAAAATTTAAAAAGGAACATAAGATTGGAGGTCTCACTCTGTGAGAAGCCAGGCAGTCACACCGGTACAGGATAAATTCTCATGGATGAGTCTCAGCATGGTAAAGACTTACTAAATCACCAAGAATGAGACATCTTTTGATGAGATGACACATCCTTATTATGTACCTTGTGCCTTTCCTTGAGCTCTCTAAGCTAACCTGCAGCCCTTAGGTTTAATTGAAGATGCTCCCCCGTGCAGTCGGAGGAAAGATTTAACTCCTAGGCTGATTTTTAGACATGGACATTTTAACAAGTAACTAAATGGTACTTTTGAAAAGAGAGAAAGTACAGAGTTGCTTTTCAAAATAGTTATTGTTAATGTGTAGACATTTCAGGGTGTGGATTTTCGATTTGGAACTATAAATCATTATTTTCTTTAAAAAAAAGTATCATTCCAGGCTTTGCTTACACCGTGGTGTTTTAGTATTCGCTGGAGCCATGAAACCAGAAAAAGGGCCACAATGTTCTAAAAAAAAACCTGAATCATCATAAGCTCATGGGCTTCCTTGACACTTTTCAGTAATCTATCTTTAAATATGGAGCACTGTCATTATGCCATTCCAGTGTATACGAAGTGTCATTCTCTGTCTCCCCCCCTTTTCTTTTTTTTTCTTTTCTAGCTAAAACTGAAAACAAAGTGAAATTCCATTCATTGCATTTTTATAAGGCAAGTGCTGGAGAGTCAACGTCTGAGAGCAAAATTTATAAGGTGATGTTGATAGAAGCCAGGCAATAAACCTCATCAAGTACAAATTCAGGCTTTTAGAAATGAGAATTAAAAACTCAAAATTATTGTCCTTCAAATGGGTTATAATTCCATAGCAGGCGTTTCAGAATCCATATGTCTGTAAACTCTGGCACCAAATCCTGAGGAATTAAATATTAAAACCTACCATGTGAAAATCAAGAGACTATAGATTTAACTGAGAAGAACCATTACCCTACATTTTACAGTGCTGATGACCATGACTTAAACTTTCCTATAGTTCTTACAACAATAACCTATTTTTCATATGGATTAATTCACAATGGCTTTGATTCATGGAGATGTTATTAGACTCTTATGTGCTGTCAAGGCAAGTGAGATATTTGTTTTTGCAAGTTCTATTCTCCCCCCTGTGAGTTTCCATGGCTGAGCAGGGATTTGAACTCAGACTTCCTGAGTCCATCACAGTATTTCTTGCTTTACAGTGGGTATCCCCTAATTAAACTCCCATCACCTATATGGGGAAAGAAGAAGACCAATAAGACTATCTGAAACATATTTATTCAACTCTTCTATTCACAAAGCGGAGGTTTTACCATTGTCAAATCAGCAGCTGCTTCACTACCACATTAGAATAATTCCTGTCCATCCTTTTAGACCTGTCTCCAATGAAAAGTATTTGTATCCAAATGAAACTCAAACGTTTGTCTGCTTTTATCTGCTTAGATCTGTATTAGATGTTCTAGATAGCTCAGTTTGGAATTGTTCCAGATAGCTCATCATGGAAATCAGCCGTATCATAACTGCTTATAATCCCAGGAATCCTGCTCATAAAGTTCCCCCACCTTGACCCAGTGGCTTGGAATCCTGTCATGACAGTTGACTCAAGGGAGACCACTCACAATATCAACTGTTTCTGTGAAGATTCTCAGTCATCCAGGTGAGTTTATCTGGGAGTTGAGTCATGACAACTGAACTTCTTTTCTTGAGAGATTGAAATGTCTGACAAAGCAGTTTGGATGAGCAGTGAAACGTTTCAGTCTCTCAAGAAAAGAAGCCCAGTTGCCATGACTCAACTTCCAGAGAATATCAACTGTTGTAACATCTCAAACAGCTCCACGTTTCCATCAGTCCTCATAGAGCTCTGAATGAAGAGTTCCTGTGACAACTGTAGGAAGGATGGACAACATCTGCATTCTTAGGCTTCTCATTTTAAGCCTTTAGAGAAAGAACGAAGGATGAACAGGTTTTCCATGCTCAAATAAAAGGACATGGTCAAATTAGAGAAGGGAAGTAGACTGGACAAGTTCAGACTAATTGCATTTGCCATATTTCCCAGAATCCAGATCCATGTAGATTTATTTGTCTGTTTTCTGGAGCTCTGTGCTTCTCTTGTATTAGCAACATGGCTATTTTATAGCACAGTTCTGCTTAATACAACAAAAGCACACATAGGCTGTTTGATGATGCAGGTATTCTGCTTCTGTTTATGTATCCATTTCTAAATAGCCTTTGTTCCAAGAATAGTTATTTATCTGATTGCACATTTCACTGATCCAGTAACATTAAGGCTGATGAGGGCACCTGTAGATGACAGAACAGCTAATGCTTTTCTTAAAGAATTCACAGTGATTGACCTTAGGAGGTGGTGATTCTAGAAATAAAGAAAAGAGCCACCAAGTCACCCACTGAGAGGAAATTATGAATGCTGCGTCCCTGCGTGTTTTTTTACCAGATTATCTGATCATTTTCATCTACTCCCTATAGATGGAAACAGGAATGAGCCTGAACAGCATTGGGGATGGGGACTTTTCCATGGCACAGCTGCGGCACATGTCCTGGGTCAATTCCTTCCACAGCCAAGTTCCAAGCAGGTCACCTGAGTACCCATGAATTTTACCTTTTAAGCAACGACACTGAGCATGCCCCTGATTATTCACTAGTCTGCCCACACTGCTCCCCACACCTAGGATTTTAATGTCCAGCCCTAAAGTGTGACTTACTAATTCTGTTTTGGTTTTTTGGCCTCAGGAAAAAAGTGTTGACATTCTGGGAACTGTACTCCAAACAAAGTAACTTTCTCAAATTGTACGATCATTCCAGAAATACCCTGATCTTGCAGTAGCCCTAGGTCAGGGGGGAAACAGATGAGACTACACAACCTTTAAGAATAATTATGGGCCATCAAGTCTGTTGCAACCCTTTACAGGGTTCTTCGACTATTCAGAAGTGGTTTACCATTGCCTTCTTCTGAGAGCAACCTAGGGCTTGTACAACTTGCCCAAGGACATACAAGCTGGTACTGCTGGCAGGAGGCCGTGTTGGGAATCAAACTCTCAACTAGAGATGTGAAGGCCTGGAAAAAAACCCAGAAAAATTCAGAAAATTTTTTTCTTTTTTCTTTTGAAGCTATTTTCCCCCAAAAAAAAATTTTTTTGGAAAATTTGAAAAAAAATTATGGAATGTTTTATTTTAACATGATGAATAAAATATTTTAAGACAGGGTGCTCTAATATTTTCCAAATCATTTCTAAAAATTATGCAGAGTACCAGATTATTCTAATTTCTATGCACTGAGGACAAGCAAGTCCTAGTTTATAAACTGAACTCTCCAATGCAAGAAGAAGATGCATTTATTCCTTTGAGGTGCTACTATTGTCACAAGAAAAAGAAAAAGGTTTCACTTTTGGTTTGTGTGTGTGTGTGTGTGTGTGTGTGTGTGTGTGTGTGTGTGTGTGTGTGTGTGTGTGTGTGTGTGTGTGTGTGTGTGTGTGTGTGTGTGTACAGAGCAACAAAAATAATTCTAATTAAATTTCATGCCCATTCACTGAAACTTAGTTCCACATCCTTCTACCCATTTTCCCCCTCTTCAATAAGAATGAGGTTTTTATTCTATTTTTATTTAATACTGTGAAGAGGAAATATGAATGGTTATTTCTGGATTTTTAAACATTGTTTTGTAGAGTTTTTTTGTTCCACATAAACTAGAAACAGTTCAGGAGATTGTACATATAAATATTATTTAAAAAGTAAATTCTGTTTTTAATAATTGGACACAGTATATTTTAATATGCTAGTTGTGATAATTTTATGCCAAGTCCATAGTCATATTTTATGTTCCTAAAGTAACAGAATGACTTTCAAGCTGTAAAATGGGGTGGGAAGTGCTAATGTAGCATTTTTTCATTTCACCCCCAAAAAAAATTCTGTTTTTTTCCAGGGGGGAAACGGGAAAAAAGCAGGTTTTCCCCCCTGAAATTCAAAATTCCAGAAGTTTTACATCACTACTCTCAACTTCTGATTCTCTAGCCAGATACCTTAACCACTGTGCTATCCAGCCAGCTATGCAACCTTTAAAGCAAGTGAGTTATAGCTGCAAAGGGAAATGCATATCAAATAAGCAATGGAGGGTCAAGGCAGATTTGTAAGATACTCAGATATTAGGGTGATTCCACCATACCAAATACCTGCTAGGCATTCATTTAAAATGGCTCGATTAAAAAAAAACTATTTTGGAAAGATAAACTGCAAGTGTACCGGGGGAGGATAGAGGCAAACAAATAGGCAAATATCCCTTTTCATTTTCTTTTGGTAGGAAAGAAAGAAAATTCCCCTACAGGTTTAGCCGATAATGTCAACAAGCATCATTCTTCCTACTTTTGCACTATATGTCAAGTCCTCTATTGCTTCTAATCTGTTGTAAGCTATATTCTCTATAGACAGATATAACACCAGAGGAGAGCATTAAGACCACCTATTCATATTTTTTTTGACATCTGAAGTACAGTCAGACCTCGGCAGGAGTACAGCATTTGGCTCAGAGTGGATCTGTGATCTTATCTAATATGCAATCCCACATAAAGGAAACCCCGAGAAGCACAAGAGGTGCATAAATATTAAACGATTTGGAATGGTTAACTCTTTGGATGACCAGCCTGCCTGCAGAGAGAGAGAGAGAGAGAGAGAGAGAGAGAGAGAGAGAGAGAGAGAGAGAGAGAGAGAGAGAGAGAGAGAGAGAGAGAGAGAAGGAAGGAAGGAAGGAAGGAAGGAAGGAAGGAAGGAAGGAAGGAAGGAAGGAAGGAAGGAAGGAAGGAGAAGGGGAAAGGAGAGATGGAGAGCAGATTTAGAATTACACAGCATGATTTTTCTAAGAAATGGAAAGCTAAGGGGACGGCATATGGAATCACTGCAGGCTTCGTTTTCTAAAAAACAGAAGACTATATCTAAACCAAATTTCCCTTGAGTGTCATTCCAAACGAGAGTATAATGCAGGCATAAATATATAAGGTGCTGTTCAGAAAGTGAGCATCTATTACAGGCCTAGCACAAGCCTTTGATGACTCCGTTGGGGGGAGGGAAAAAGACACAGGCAGCCAGAAAACTTTGTTATTTCGTCAACAAATTCACAATATGGATTAGTCACTGAGGGGCTGCTGCATTTCTTCTCTGGTTCATGATCATCACCATTTAAATGGTAAATGTTAGGACTGTAAAACATGGCAGGATCCTACTTTTGTGTCCAAAGGCTATTTTGTATGAATGGAGACCAGAGATGTAGCAAGCAGAGCTTCTTGGTCAAAGCACCAGAACATTTTGCTTAGCAGGTATGATGATGATATCATCTGCTACCACACCCTCAAACTTCTTCGCTGAAATCCCAAAAATATTTTGCAGGAAAAATTGCACAATGAGAACAGTGATAAAGAATTGCATAAAAAGAAATGGTAAATGTAGGGAAGTTATAAAATATGAAGGAAGTATTCTACATAAGGAAAGTCTATCAGAAAAATGCAGGGAAGGGGTCAGCAAGTAAAATATATAATTCATTACTGGAAGCAGAAGAACAGCTCAGTGGTGGACAGCTCAATGAAGGTGTCAACCCAGCGTGCCGCGGCAGTGAAATAAGCAAACTCAATGCTAGGAATCATTAGGAAGGGTATAGAAAATAAGTCAGCAAGTGTCATTTAGCCTTTTTATAAATCTGTAGTGAGGCCCTATCTGGAATATTGTGTGCAGTTTTGGTCACCATACCTCCAGAAGGATATTATGGAAATGGAAAAACTGCAGAGGAGGGCAACCAAAAGGATTAGGGGACTGGAACACCTTCCTTACCATCAGAGGCTGCAACGGGTGGACCTCTTCACTTTTGAACGACAGTGCCTAAGAGGTGACCTGATTGAAGTTTATAAAATCATACACAGTGTGGACAAAGTAGATAAGAAAAAGCTGTTTTCTGTATATAATAACACTAGAACTAGGGGGCACTCAATGAAACCGTTGGGTGCTAGGTCTCAAACAAATAACAGAAAGTACCTTTTCACGCAGAGGATCACTGGTCTATGGAGCTCTCTGCCAGAATAAGTGGTGACAGCTGTCAGCCTTGATAGCTTTAAGAAAGGATTGGACAAGTTGATGGAGAACAAGGGTATCAATGGCTATCATTAGGGATAACAAAGGGAAACCTCCAGGTTTGAGAGATAGGCAGGATATCTCTCAATGCAATTTGCAGGGAACATTAAACAGGTGAAGACATCTGCTTGGGAATACCCTGAAGCAATGATGAGCCACTGTGTGAGACAGAATGCTGGACTGGATGGGTTGTTGCCTGTTCCAGCAAGGCTGTTCTTATGTTGTTTTATGTCAACAGGAGGATTCACTTAAAATGTTATGGGAATTTGATCTGGGAGAAGAAATGCACTCTAGTCCCTTGAAAAATATGTGGAATATTAGAATATTGAGATATATGTCAATAAGGGTAAATGAGAATTTTTATAAGTTCATGTGGAGATGATACAAAATTCCAGTGAAACCTAGTCAAATAGATGATAATTATTCTAAGATGTGCTGGAAAGGGTGCCAGGAAATTGGCACTTATTGTCATATGTGGTGGGAATGTGAGCATATAAAATCTTGGCAAATGAGCCATTAAAGAAATAATAAATAATTTGGCTATATGTCCAAAATGGTGCTTTTATCAATGCTCATAAAGGAGAAAGAAGGGGACAATGAGAAATCATGTTTCTAACATGTTAAGAGTGGCAAGACTGATTATTGTTAGGAACTTGAAATCAGTTCAAAGTGATTAGGATAGAGAGGTCTATCTATAGCAATTAATTAATAAACTTACACGTTTATAATATAAAAGTTAGGCAGGAGATAACTAACAAAGTTGTGTTTGCAGACATATGGGGAAAAGTCATTGATTTTGTATTGATAAAGGAATCTAAACAGTTTTGGAAGCGGAAGTTAGAAGAGGCCTCCAGAAGGGTAAATGGTTTAAGCTATAAATTTCCTAATGGTCCCTGTGGGGGAGGTGCACTGTGTATGTAACCTCCCCCTATCCAGTTAATTTTATTTAGATGTCTTAATGTTTATTAGTTGTTGGGGGTAGGGAGGCATTAGCCCCCCCCTCTGTTTTTATTGAATAGTAAAGTTGTCAGGGGACCATAAGGCTATCAAGTCCAAACGCCTGCTCCATGCCAGGTGGTTGTCTATCTGCCAGGTGGTTGTCTACATTTCTCTTGAATGGCTCCAAGGTTGGAGCACTCACCACCTCTTGAAGTAATTGGTTCCATTTCCATTGTTGTTGTTCTTGTTGTTCTTGTTGTTGTTCTCCTCCCCCTCCTCCTTCTTCGTGTGCTGTCAAGTCCCTCCAACTCATGGTGACCCTATGAATGAACAATCTCTACCATGTCCTGACATTTCTTGATTGCAATGTTCAAAGTAAAATCAATGAATTTGTTTGGTTTGTTTATAACTCTTCATGGTAGCCCCATAGAGTTAACTTTAGCTTGTTTCTCAGGAGGTATGTTTTATATTTCAGTTTAACCCTGTTGCTTGAGTTTGTGAAGCTGGAATAATGTGTAGCCTGCATAATTAAAAACTGTAAACCGCCCAGAGACTACTTGAAGTGGTATTGGGTGGTATATAAGTGGAAAACTTTGCTTCCTTTGAACATCAACACTCACTTTAATGCTTAATGGATGGCCCTTGAGGTCTCTTCCAATTCTATGATTCTATGTGCAATTTCTCTTTTAATATTCTAAAGAATGGCCTTTAAAAATCTCCAGCCTCAGGAACACAATCAGTATCAATTTCCACCATCTTAAAAGCAGCCACATACCTGCCTGCCTAGAGTTAACATTTTAGTGCCCCCTTACCATAGTGAGTCAAGAAAACATAATACTATACATAATTTTGATTTTTTAAAATGCAAAGCAGAGGTCAGAATGCTGAAGTGGAATAGCCAGATTTGATTCTGTGGTGAAATAAAAGAGTTTAAAAACTGATTTGTCTTCAGAGGACAAATAGAACTGGATGAGGCACAAATCACTTCAGCTGTCTGAAACTTGGCTGGTTTAGTACCTTCTTTAAGGTCTATCATGTCTCCAAAAATCCCTCAAAGTTGTGGCCATTTTGATTTTTCCAGCGGGAGGTGGGTATCAAACGGAATGGGGCACAATCTGCCCAAGATCAGCAAGTCCTCAGTTCAGGTCTAATGTTTATCACAAACTCACCAGCCTTTCCCAAACTTTTTTCTCTAAGCCACGGAACCTCCATTTACAAAATGATGATAGTAGTAGTATGCATCTTACAAAGCTTCCAAAAGAATTCACAGGTCTGGCTGCTTGAGCATGGAGGTCTGAAAAAAACTGCATGCCTGGAGGGTGGCAACAGGAACCACATATTTCCATTGATGTGTAATTTGACTTTTTTTGGAGAGAATTTTTGCTAAACCAAGACCACGAGTTTCATTGGCTGCACTCTGGGATTTCTAGATAATCCATCTAGCAGGACCTCCTCAACAAAAGCAGTGAGAGGAAACCCGGCTGGTAGGTGGGGAAGAGAGCAGAGGAATAAAACATCCTTTTATCACTGCTCTTGACAGGCATTATATTGTGCTACAGTGTCATTTGTTTAGTTACTGCTGTGGAAATTGCTGTACAGAAATCTTATAAGCAACCATATGGCACCTTTGAATGAAAGCCATTATGCTTTTTTCAAGACTAACCCACACTCTCTCTGCTGAGGAGAAAGAGCTTCCAATTTCCACCCAACGGCAGTTGCTTGTGTGTGTGTGTGTGTGTGTGTGTGTGTGTGTGTGTGTGTGTGTGTGTGTGTGTGTGTGTGTGTGTGTGTGTGTGTGTGTGTGTGTGCACGCGCGCATGCGTGCATGCGTGCGTGTCAGAGATTCCTTCCCTGGCTGAATTTGGCAATGAGGCTTATTTCTTTCCTTCTGGGTCAAAGTTCTTACATGGACTTTTTGCCAGCAGAGTATCTCAGGAGCACCACTTCCTATTTCACTGGATTGTGAGACACAGGGGTTTCTGTTCCAGGGACCCAGGAGTGCAGGGGAAGGAAGCCATAGAAAGATACAAATGTTGGCCCTTTTTAGCTTAAGCCATGTTAAAAAGTGTGAACAGCGCTTTAAACTTCCACATGGAAACTATCCTAAAGCAGCGGTGGTGAGTTTTTTTGGCCTTCCAGATGTTTTCAAGTATAGCTCCCACAGTCTGTTATCATTGGCAATACAGCCTGGGGATTCTAGGAGTTTTTAGTTCATTTGGGCTTCCAAAAGTTTGCCATCTGAGGTCTAAAGCTTTAAAGCAGGGAATTGTTGGGGCTGTCTCTGCTTGCTCTCTTTTTTGAGGCAGCAAAGATACCATCTAGATCAGGAAGAATCCACAGAATCTTAATCCTGAAAAGGCAAATGCATTATTGGTGGTTGGGTTATTCCGCTAAGAAGGTGTAGAGTAGTATATTTCTATCAAGATAGCATTCCCCCTTAGCCTTAGAAAAGTTACTTTTGGGGATTATAAGACCAATAGGGATGGGCACAAAATGAAAAATGAAATGCTGTTTTGTCATTTTGTTACGTAACGAAAAGAAACAGAACGAAATGAGAAAGCAGCATTTTGTTACAGACGAAAAGAAGCGGTCATTTTTTCCCATTGAAATGAACCATTTCGTTCCATCTGTAAAAGGGGTCCCTTCCTGCAGGATGGCTGCCGCTGCTGGAGCCCAGGAGAGGGAAGAGGAGGGTGTGTGTGACCACCGCCACTCCGGTGCTCCCTACCTCCTCTCAGCTGGGAGACGGGTGAGAGGTGACTACCCTGGGTCCTAGAGGCAGGGGATTTGGTGCCAGGGAGCCATTTTCAGAGGGCTCCTGCCAAGCTGTCAATCCCCCTGGTGCTGACTGGGCCAGGTTTAAAGTGGTCCAGCAGCCATTGATGGAACTGCCCACCTGACCATTTTCAGAGGGCTTCTGTTGAGCTGTCATGGGCTGGACCTCTGATGGTGACTGGGCCAGTTTTAAAGGGGTCCAGCTGGTAACAGCTCAGCAGGAGCCCTTTAAAAATGGCTCCCGGGCACCAAATCTAGTGCCTATAGGACCCAGGGGAGCCGTTTTGTTTCATTTCATTTTGTTTTAAAAATTCTGTAAGAAACGAAACAAAATGGGTGGGCATGAAATGAAATGAAACAAAATATCATTTTTCCATTTCATGCCCATCCCTAAAGACCAAGCATCCTCTAGCCAGCATGGCAAGCTGGCTGGGTGATTCCAGCAGTTCTTATCTCAGAATAATTTCTCAAAGACTTGCGCTTTTCCAAACTCTTATTTGCTGTATCTCTCCAGGCACCAAAACATCTTGGGCTATTCCTGCTCTTAAGAATTGCATTCACTCATGTGCTCACATCAGGTGCATGGCCACCAGCCAATCCTTTCTCCTTAAATTTAAATAAAATAGGTTTATGGGTAAAAGAAGCTGGATCTTTCCGTATCCTCTTGATTTTATATTATTTTTGCATGGGATCTTTCCCAATCACCATAAAATCATCCTCCACCCTAATATATCTGACAGCCCATCTCTTCCCAGACAAACCATTATATCTTACTGGTATATCATCCATTCCTAGGTCCCGCCTCTCTGCACACAGACTGCAATTTCCAGCCTGCTGTCCTGACTACCTAGGATGGTATGGGTATGATCTGATAAGGGAAGATGAAATATTTCATTTCTGAAACAGAAAATGGTATTTCCTTTTGTTACTTGATAGAATGCTTGCTTGTGTTTCGTTTCATAATTTTTCATAACTTTACGAAATGATGAAACAGCATTTCATTTTTCTCTTTGTGCCCATCTCTAGTCCAAGGTTCTAATTCAGCGTAAGAGAGCTCCTTATGTTCCTTCATAGATAAACATCTCATAGCTTCTGTGTTTAGAGAAAATGCTATTTTGTTTTGTTACTTGACGGAATGCTTGCTTGTGTGTCGTTTCATAATTTTTCATAACCTTATGAAATGACAAAACAGCATGTCATTTTTACTTTTTGCCCGAGCTCCTTATGTTCCTTCATAGATAATCATCTCATATCTTCTGTGTTTAGAGAAAATGGCATTTCATTTTGTTACTTGACGGACTGCTTGCTTGTGAAATGACAAAAAGCATGTCATGTCATCTTTAGGTTCTTTTCAGGGTCGGAGAGCTCCTTATGTTCCTTCATAGATAAACATCTCATATCTTCTGTGTATATAGATGGGACATTTCTGGGGAAGTCTGGGCCTAATACAGTCCACGGTGGGTGGTGAGGATAAAAATGTGGCTTCCAGGGCCACCAAAGTAGCCCATGTTCTCTTTCAAGGAAATGTTTAAACGTGATCCAGTAAACCTCTTGCTGTCCCTCGGCCACAAACCTCATCCCCACATAAATCTTACAGGGAGGCTAGTATTTAGAACATATTCTGCGTAATCTCATTTTACAGCTCCTATTTAATAGGCACTTCCCTCTTAAATCTCTGCCACTCTTCCCCCCTTTCTCTCTCCCTTTCTTCTTTTTTCATATTTTGTTTTTGAAGCATGATTTGCTGTTTTAGGGCCCACCTTCTCAGCTCTCCACTCTAGCGGGTTCGTGTACCAGAAATACTGAAAGGATCACGCAAAATATAATTGCCTTAATGCTTTGCATATTTATGTTGGAAAGCTTTTTATGAAGTGTTACTTTGGGAAAAAAAGAAAAGGGTGAGAGTGAAAAGATCGGTTCATCTGTTAAAAGGAGTGATTGATTGCTGCCACTCAGCCATTTCTTCATTCTTGGCTCCCATCTTAGCCTCTGTAATAAGTTTTTCATGAACACCAGGCGACTATTAAAGAACAGTATTCATCGTAAGCCAAGCAAAGACCCGGCCGACTTTGATGGGCACAATACCATATTTCAAGCCACAGTGTCCTTTCTGTTAAACGTTGACCTGCTGCCTCATTAGGAGTGAAGCAAAAATACACAAAGCCTTTTGTAAACATTAATCATAAATGTGCACCAAAATACATACCAACCCACCTCCAAACCACACGCTCCTCTGCATTGCCTAGGTCAGCCCAGGGTGCCTCTACTCAGAACTAAAGCCCATTCTGGTCAATGGGTCACGCACAGGGAGGGCTGTGGGCAACCTTTGTCCCACCGATAAATGTACACTTTTAAAATCCTTAAATATAAAGAGAGAACTAGGACTCCTGGAACTGCTTCATGGACATAATATACCTTTGAATGCTTTCTCTTTTTCCATTCCAACTCCATTTTTTAAAAAAAGACAAAATTCTGCATGACACTGTGATTTGGAAGACTCAGAGCCCAAGCAGGGATGTTATAGGAAATCCTGTTCTTTAATACAGTATGTAATTTACAGTCTTATGAAAAGCTTGAGCAAGCACCATCAACCTCGTCATCACCTTAGAATTGCAGAACGGATCATCAAGTCCACCCTCTTGTCAAAGAGACAACATGGGGAATCACACTCCCAAACTCTACTTAAACTACTGAGTTATCCCACAGTTCCATCTTGGTTGGACAGCCATCTGGACATCATCAGAAAGGGGATGCTGACTGGCACTGATGTGAGTCAGAGTGTGGGAAGGCTATGTTTTTGGACAGCAATTTCCAGAACAATACTTGCAGAGGCTCATTAAAACCTGGAGTCAAATTTCAAAACAGTGTCACTTAAGGAAGAACAGAACACATTCCACTCTAGTAAGGAGTCCATAACCAGGTGGCCCATGTGTCTGTTCAGGGTTTAATCGGGATATCAGCAGCTGATGGGCAGGCCTCTGCTCTTGGATGATACGGTTTTTGTCTCAACTGGTCTGATCAGCACTTTAGATGAAGTGCACTTTCAAACAAAGCGTGGTCCTCTCATGGTACTTCAAAGAAAGGAATGTCTTCTGTTAGGTGAAACACATGTCTCTTCTAGCTCTAAGCATTATGGGAAACAGGAAGGGATCAAATCACTCTCTCCTTCCTCACCTACAGCTGCATCTAACAGGGGTAGCAAATAACCTCTCTAAATCTCATTTGTTTGAATCTTAAAGGAAGCCTCCTTTACTTCAAATAACTTGGTGATAAATGGAAACAGTAGTTAGAGAGAAAGACTATGGCTGATAATTCACGTCCATCTCATCGCTGTTCCCGGTCCTGCTGGGCACCGGTACGGAGAAATCTAACTGCACGTCCATTGCGGGACGAAGGGAGTTCGTCCCAACCACGCCCCCTGAACTGCAATCTAAACGGGATGAGAGATTCCCCTCCCTGGCCTCGGGAATCTTGTCATCTTGCTTCTCGTTCCGAGACGAGTGCCCGTGAGGTAAGGCTCATCACGCAATGTGCCATTCTCCATCTAGTGGCAGGAGTGCAAGGTGCCTTTCACCAATACATTCCATATGGAGTCAGCAACACAGTGCAGAGAGATTAAAAGACAAATGCCTCAAACTTAGCTCCATAACGTATTGAAGGCAAGGCTTCGGAGAATCGAAACATCAAAAAACGGAAGGTCGGGTAAAAAAAAAATGGAGAACAAAGGCATGGAATTTCACATCTCATCACAGAACAAGGACATGCAGAAACAGTCATGCCGGTATCATCAATCATGCCCGTGCGTACATGGGAACAGGGACAGAACCGGAAGAAGACCACGTGACCGCGACCGACATCAACACACAATGAACTTCCTCCCAGGACGAGAATGGACGTGAAGTAACTGTCTATCACTGTCAAAAGAAGGAAAAGAAGATTATGTGTGCATTAGATTTGACTCTTGCTACAAAACAACAAAGAGTCATTGCGCAGGAATAACTTTTATTTGTTAGTTGCTTTCAAGGACTGCGTCTGATGAGCAGGAAGTGAGGAAGGAACTCACACTCTCCAAATGGCTTCCCTGTGGTCCCTGCAGCTGATATTTACATAAGAAAACTCACATGTTGTCACTGTGTTCATTCAATTAACTTCATGTTCACCTGGGTCGTGAGGGTGGCAAATTTGCAAGCATCATTCTTATTTGCGTCCCTGCTGACAAGTGTTGACAAGTGAAGGAAAAAGAGGCACCAACAGCTCAATTCATGGATTGGGATATTGCAGTGGCTCCCAACCTTCCTAATGCCGCAACCTTTAACACAGTTCCTCATGTTGTGGTGACCCCTTGCCCTGCTTGGAAGAGGCCACAAGCCCGCTTTGGCAGGCCACTGCCACAGGTGCCATAGAGAACTTCCCTCTACAGGCACCCTCAGCCAGTCGCAGCCTCTAGGGCCATTGACTGACATCCCCTCCATCCTATTGACCTGTAACTCACTCTTCTCCCCGTCCTCCACCCTGCCTCCACCAGACCCAAGCAGTTTGTGCCTTTTTCTTCACTGGCTCATGGCGACCCCTGTCCAATCGTCGTTTGAGCTGGAACAACTTAAAAATAAGAAGTGAACCCTCAGGAAAACCCACCATCCCAATGTTGTGAATTTCGATTAGCCATTTGGTTACTAACCCTATACTAAAAAAACAAATGGAATTTCAAGTTCCGTCACTAAAATGGTCAGACATCCAGGACTAAGAAATCAAGAAATAACGCTGAGGCAGGAGCACATGTTTGGCTTGAAGACAACTGAAAGCAGCGGCAGTGTCCTCAGCCCCCAATACTACCCTCCCCTCCTCCTTCTCCAATCCACACACACCTGAAGAGCCACCCAGGCAAGAGTCCTGCTGCTCTACTCAGGCCCCAAAGCCGCCTCCAGTGCCAGTGAAGCCCCGTTGCTAGCCAACCAGCCAAGCAAGCAGGTGAACAGGCAAGGGAGTGCAGTGGGTGGGGAGATCAGTTGGCTGGCTTGGAGGCGCCTCAGGGATGAGCCAGCCTTCCTCCTCCTCCTCCTCCTCCTCCTCCTCGTCCTCCTCATCCTCCTCTGCCTGGCCGACCAGGCTGGGTGTGCAAAGCAGTCAGTGAGGAGAGGAGGTGGCCTGGCTCCTCCACCTGCCTGCCCAGTGGCTCTTCTCGGGTTGGCTGGCCATGGCAGCATTAGGGGTCAGCCTATAGCTATGCAGTGTAATCGCTTTCACTCTCCCCACCCCACCCCACCCCCACCCCACTATCACTGCTACCACCTCACCACCATTGTCATAATCACCTTCGGATAAAAGTGTTCACTCTATTTATGGATTTTGTTATGTGTGAAGCAGCCTGAAATCAATCCCCTGAGGATATGGGGGTCCTACTGTACTGAAATTGACTATAGGTATTTTATTTTTATGGCTGTATTTTACTTGATCAATTTGCCCTTTATTTTTTTGCTGTTTGTTGTTTATAATTTCTATTTTGTTATATTGTAAACCATCAGAGTAGACGTTCAGCTAGATGGGAACTATAAAAATCTAATACATACATACATACATACATACATACATACATACATACATACATACATACATACATACATACATACATACATACATAGGCCTCCATAGAAGGAGGACTCTGCTCTACTGGAAGTTTTGAAGCAGAGACTGGCTGCTCATCTGTCATGGCAAAGTTTGGTAAATAATAATTCCCAGAATTCCCATCTCAGCAGGGGTCAGACTAGATGACTCTTGAGACCCCTTTCATATCCTGGATAGTAAGATTCTACAGTACATGCTTTGACTTCCTCTCCTGCTGACTTTCTGGAATTGCTCTCCACTTGGATCTGCTCATCTTGTCATTTAAGCCAGGAACCAGCACAAAAAGCCAGGAACCAGCTGGCTGAACTATAAACAGATAGAGAGATAAAGCTATAACACAGGACTTGTACAGACATAATAAAAAGCAGAATAGTTTTCGATAAGTCATACCAAATGAAACGCCTGAAGTTTAGAGGAACAGGAAAGCATATATAACTCATTTTAATTTTATTTTCGTTTAATATTCCTTATTTTCCCTACGCAGAGTAACTAGAGGAAAATACTTGTAATTGAATCCTGAAGCAACGGCAACTATGTCTGGAGGCTGAATCCATAATCTTGTTTCATTCCTGTAACAGTGTTTTACATTGGTGCCAAAAACGGGGGTGGGGGTGGAGTGGAATATTGCTTAGAAAATTTGTTGTGAAAGCATGTGGAAGTCTGAGGACTTTTTAACCCTTCTTTCCCCCTACCTCTTGGCGGTTTGGCTAGCATCCTGGCTCACTTGCCAAGCATGGCTTTGAGACTTCCGCCTCTTGTGCATCATGGCTGTTGCTAGCTTTACAAGGAAGAAGCCTTTGTTTTCTTTTAAACCTGGTGCAAGCACTGCAATGGAAAACACCACTGATTATACTGGGGCAGGAAATTACCATTTAGATAGGCCTTAAATAGCCATCCTTTCCTGCTCAAAGCAGGAAGCTGGCAGATCTGGTTTTAATATACTGTTGAGCATTTTGGGTTTTTATTGTCATTCTAGGCAATCCAAGAGGGATTTTTTTGCTGCCTGAAATGATTCCATCCATTGAATCCAAGTTTCCCTTATACACAGAACTTCCTTCCAGAAACCCTTATCCACAATCATGCCATACATCCTTTAAATCTCCCTTGATTACTTCCATTTTCCATAACACGTCCCCATTTTTAGCAGCATTGCCTCTTTCCCACATGTTTAGCAAACTCCCTGTGTTTATTTTAGATTGCATTGGATAGAGGGGTGGATGTGTCCTAGTTCACATGTATGTACTTTCATACATTTATATAAGTAATTTGTTTAGTTAATTTATACCTCACCTTTCTCTCACTGAAAATTAATACAATCAAATATAAAATCAGATGAAAAACACAATTAAAATGTGTCATCAATACACCACAAAACAAAAAAGAAAGGGCATCATGCTAATGTTCAAAGCTCCTTTTACCAGCACCAACCCAGCAGAGGTGGCAGAGGTGGTCACACACGGTATGCCATCCGTGCTGACACCACCACCAGTAGCGGTTTTAAGGAGGCAGCAAAAGACCAGCCTGTCATTCCACATGTTTTTGTGAACAACTTTTTAAAATGATGGTATCTGATCCACAATGTGGATTCAGAACATGCAAAGAAAGAAAAGGGGACAAACCCTGCTCATGCTTTGTGGCACGGATGGGAAGCGGGGTGCCCCCTCTAGATGTAGCCGGACCACAACTCCCATTCTTTCTCACCATTGGCTATACTAGCTAGATGTAATGAGAGCAACAGTAAAACGTCAGAAGGGCCCTGACGTGCCCACCCTCTACAGCAGGCCTGCCCAAAGTCCGCCCGGAGGGGGCAAATCCGGCCCGCCAGGCCATTCTGAGTGGCCCGCGGCTGGCTGGCCTGCCCCTCCCTCCCCCTCCTCCACCCCTTTTTTAAAAAAATCTTCTGCCAACACTGACACCTCCGGGAAGCTTGAGGGGCTGGGTGGGCTGGCCGGCCGGTGAGCAGAAGCTTGTGGGCTGGGCAGGCAATGGGGCGGGTCACCACCACCACCACCACCAGGAAGCTTGTGGGGCCGGGCACGCATGCAGTCAGTGGGTGGGGTTATGGGTCACTGGGTGGGGCTTGCAGTGGGGTAGCAGGGTCAGGGAGCAACCGGCCCCTGC
Source organism: Phrynocephalus forsythii (assembly GCA_029282475.1). Taxonomy (NCBI): domain Eukaryota; kingdom Metazoa; phylum Chordata; class Lepidosauria; order Squamata; family Agamidae; genus Phrynocephalus; species Phrynocephalus forsythii. The sequence goes on along the minus strand of JAPFRF010000005.1, from coordinate 109,477,092 downwards.
CACATTCTCAGCCACCAAATCTGTCCTGCCTTACAGAAAGTTTGGGCACCCCTGCTCTACAGTCACTTTCTCCATCTGTGGGACATTAACGCATGAAAAAGGCAATATGTGTACAAAAGGTCATAACGCATAAGTATGGACTTAAATGTAAATTACCTGCAATGACAGTTTGTCTATTCATTTAGGTAAGGAGGGCACAGTACCTTTCAAAAGTAACAGAATCAATGAGAACAAAGCGACCTTATGGGTCTACTGAGTAACATTCTCTAATTCTATGTAAGATTACCTGTAAATACATACTCCCTGAGCGCATAATAAGCAGAAGGTCCTATCCATAATCTGGAAAATTGTTGCAGATTATGATCTCAGTGCAGAAAAATCTGCCCCTTTGCTTCTTCAGCCTCAGCACTTGTGGCAGCAACATGATTTTGTGTTAATACAATGGTACCTCTTAAGACGAATGCCTCATAAGACGAAAAACTCGTAAGATGAATGAAATTTCCGGGAGTAGGCAAGCTTCACAAGACGAAAATTCCCCATGGGATGCCTCACAAGACAAAAATCCATTCCGCATTTTGAAACAAGTCACCCAGGATGCATTGCACCCTGTAGTTTAAGAAGCGGTGGGAGGAGTTTTTTCATCAAGTTATGGAGCCCTTCTGGATATTGTTTTGCAGCAGTTTTTGGACTTTTAGAATTTGGAAAGGTAAGGAGCTGCTTTCTTTTGTGTTTTTGCATTGTTTTCCATTGCACTTTCAGTGGGAATGACCTGGGGTTTGTCTTGCTGCTTGCTTTTGATCATCTTTGCATTGTTTTCCATTGCACTTTTGACAGGAATAACCTAGGGTTTGTCTTGGAGCTTTTCTTTTACATTGCACTGCGGGGGGGGGGGGTTGTTTGGGCAATCAGGCTTTGTATGCCTTTAAAGTCACTTTATAAAGAGGTCTGAGAAAAGGTCTAAAGTGACTTTATAAAGAGGTCTTTTTTCAGGCCTCCAGAACAGATTAATCGGTTTCCCATTCATTTCTATAGGAAACCGCATTTCACAAGATGATTTTTTTTTGTAAAATGAAATGACACGTAAAACAAATTAATTTCTTCTTAAGAGGTATCACTGTATGTTGGTTGGACCTTCTGCACAGATGAAGCTCAACAAGATACCACCCCCCAGGACACTTTAAGTCATTTTTGGAGGACTTGCAATAGGAATTTTTCAAATTTTCACCACACTCTTAATCCTAAATTTGCTTGCTTTGAAATTAACAAAAAACAAAAGCAAAAGTGAAATATATTTCTCAAAGTGCCTATATTTATTATTGAGCCATGCCAAATATGTTCACAAAGTAGTGTTTCTTTTGACTATATATAGAAATGGATATAGAAATATTATCATGGACATATGTAGAAAATTGTTAGTGCAATTAGAGAGGAAAACTGCAGACACAATTTTCAGTAGCTATCCATATTAAACCATTGCATATTTATATCTATTTATAGTTGCCCTTGACAAAGGGAACAATAATTTTGAAATGTGTTGGGCATTGTGGAATAATAAACATAGGCATTATTGAGAAATATTATTCTCTCTTGGTTTTGCTGTTTGTTGTCATTGCCTTCCTTTCGTTTCTCTAGATGAGAGCAACTAACTCCTGAAAATGCAAGAACATGGACCCCTGGTGTCTCTTCCAGCTCTAGTGTTCTATGACTCTACAGAAAACAAAATAAATTAAATTAAACGTATGGAGCAACATAGCAATTTAATCATATCCCAAACTCAGCAAATTGCTTCATCCATGTAATCAAAACCATGCTAAATGCACCATCCATAACAGCATGTGCAATTTACACATGTTAGACTTTCCCCCCAAATAATATCATGTATGTGTAGGTGGGAGGTATGCACGTTTTTCCTGTATATGCAAATGCCATACGCGTGATCTATACACCTGGGAGCTAGTGAAGAAAAAACATGCATTGCTGAGCTCATTATAGCAACCTTAGTAGGAAAATTCCATTGTACAATACAATAAAAACAATGAAAAGCACCATATGATATCCTTCCTGTAATAAAGAAAAAATGTAGACAAACAATGGGCTCATCTATGCTCTTCTGTTTACCTTTGCAACTAAAAGCTTCCTCCTCATAAAGTCCTCCTGCCAACAGCTATATGTAACGTTGTGAAATTTCATATTAGCAACAGTAAAGCAAGTGAGCTTTCAAGAAATCTCTCTGATGTGGTCACTTCCTGTTCCCAAATATCAAGATGTATTCGAATAACCGCCACATCAAGAAACAGCAATTTCCACCAGGCATGATATGAGAGGCACTAAAGTGTTTCTTGAGAAATTGAGGCTATAATTCTGTAGACATTTACCTGGTTATAATTCCCATCAAATTCAGTGGGGATTAGTTCTGTGTAGGTATGTGCAGGATTGCATTGTAGTCTACAGGAGTTAAAACACTGCCAACTTTCTTGCCTGTGGAAGCATGGACACCCTGTCTCTGAAACACGGATCATTCCGCCCAGAGTTCCCTTAAGCCACCCAGAGTTCCCTCGGGAAAATGGGCGGGGTATAAATTCAATAATAAATAAATAAATAAATAAATAAATAAATAAATAAATAAATAAATAAATAAATTCCTCTTTCCCTACATCAGCATTGAGATTATTCAAAATAAAGGGGTACAAATATTCTAGAATTCCTTGATTTAATATGTGTTGAGGAATTTTAGAAATGTTTTACATGAATCTCATTGCCTCAGCATGTTTACCCTGCATTTTGAACATGTGGAAATCCCATGGAGAGCCTCAAGAATAAGACTGAGATTCCAAATGTTTTGTTTTGTTCATGGTCATGATGCACAAAAACAGAGATTGTACAAAACTGAGGTTTCTGTACAAAATCAATGTCTTTTCCCTTTGTGATACTAAACACTAGCAGACACACAAACATACACAGAATGCAAACAGCAGTGCTGACCACAGATACAAACAGCCTGTAAAATGTACATTTACCTATAATTTAGTAATACCTATTCCAGTGTTGGCGAACCTATGGCACGGGTACCAAAAGTGGCACTCGGAGCCCTTTCTCTGTGGACACCAGACATCGCCCCTTCACAGCCACCTGTATTCAGGTTAAATTGCTGTTTTGGCACTTTTTGAAAAATTAGTGGGTTTTGAATCGCAGTTTGGGCACTCGGGCTCTCAAAGGTTTGCCATCACTGACCTAATCTATTAATATTAACAGCATTAAGGATAAAAACATAAGAACATAAGAGCAGCCTTGCTGGAACAGGCCAGAGCCCACCCAGTCCAGCATTCTGTCTCACACAGTAGCTCACCATTGACTTCAGAGTATTCCCAAGCAGATGTTTTCACCTGCTTATGATTCCCCACAAATGGCATTGAGAGATATCCTGCCTATCTCTCCAACCCAGAGGTTGTCCTTAGGCATCCATAATGATAGCCATCGATACCCTTGTTCTCCATGATCTTGTCCAGTCCTTTCTTAAAGCTGTCAAGGATGACAGCTGTCACCACTTCTTCTAGCAGGGAGTTCCACAGACCAGTGATCCTCTGGGTGAAAAAGCATTTTCTCTTATTTGTTTGAGATCTAGCTCCCAAAAGTTTCATGCATTGCCCCCTAGTTCTAGTGCTGTGCGATAGGAAAAACAGTTTTTCCTTATCTACTTTGTCCACAATGTGTATGATTTTGTAAACTTCAATCAGGTCACCTCTTAGGTGCCATCATTCAACAGTGACCACCACATCAAGGATATTATTAATATACTATTAATTATTATTAATCTAACAGTTCTTATTAAATGTACAGTAACATTAAATTTAGTTAATGCAACAAGGTAACCACTATCCCTTTTGCAAGACACTGTATTTGACAGCCATGTGCAAAAAGCACTCTTGAAATAATACACTTTTTGTCTGAGATAGAGATGTGAAGGCCTGGGAAAAAACTAGAAAAATTCAGGGAAAAAAAAACATTTTTCTGTTTCCTCCCCGAAAAATTGGAAAGAATGAAAAATGATTATGAAATGTTTTATTTTAACATGATGAATAAAATATTTTAAGACAGGGTGTTATAATATTTTCCAAATTATTTCTAAAAAAATGCATAGAGTCAGATTATTCTAATTTCTGTGCACTGAGGACAACCATGTCCTAGGTTACAAACTGTACTCTCCAATGCAAGAGCAAGATGCATTTCGTCCCTTAGGAGGTCACAAGGAAAAGGAAAAGGTTTCACTTTTGTTTTTGCATGTGGGTGGATCTGTTTGGTTCTGGTCTATCCTCTTCACTAGGTCTCAAAGCAGTGGATGAAAATACAAAGCGACAAAAATGATTCTGCTTAAATTTCATTCTCATTCAAAGAAACTTAGTCCCACTCCCTTCTATACATTTCCTCCCCTTCAATACTTTTTACCAGAATGAGATTTTTATTTTATTTTTATTTAATACTGTTGGGAGGAATTATGAATTATGAATTCTTGGTTTTTAAACATTGCTTTGTAGAGTTTTTTTTTTTTGTTTGTTTCCAATAAACTATTAAACAGTTTGGGAGTTTGTTACTCCGTTTGTTACTTACAATTACAAATAAATAATGTTTAAAAAGTAAATTCTGTTTGTAATAATTGTTCAGATGCACTATATTTTAATATGCTAGATGTGATAATTTTATGCCAAGTGAAATTGTTCATAGTCATATTTTATGTTCCTAAAGTAACAGAATGACTTCCAAGCTTTAAAAAGGGGTGGAGTGCTAATATAGCATTTCTTCCCCATTTTTCTGAAAATTTCTGTCCCCCCCCCGGGGGGGAAACAAAGAAAAAACAGGGTTTTTTTCTGAGCTTCAAAATTTCTGAAAATTTTACATCCGTAGTCTGAGACTGACAAAAGAAAAGCCCACAGTCTTGTAGCAGGTTAGCAACAAGGGAAAAATGTGTGTTTGTGTCTGTTTGAGGCCCAAAATATCATTGCTGCAGGAAAACGAGTCAAAGAAGTTCTAAACATTCTATGAGAAGGTGACTACATGTTTGGACTTAAGCATTAAAAAAGCGAATAAATAAAGATAAGATGGGAGTATTTCAACTTTCTTTCTTTCTTTCGCACCCCAAAGTCCTCCAGAACTTGATGGCACAGTAGAACATATATTCATTGTCATAACTCAGTGGAATTCTAGCTGACATCGGTGAGGAAACAGGCAGTGCCTTGTTATTCTCCTCGCACGTGCAACTGAATGTTTGGGGATTTGAGATCCTCATAGGTAGGTCACTAGTTTTCTACTTCTGGGACTAGAGGTGTTTGTTAGGGATCAGGGATAAAAGCTGGATGGGATCCAAGTTCATTATCGAAGCCTGTTTTTGCAGTTAAAACAGGCTAAGCCTAAACGTTAGTCAAATACTCTAGAGAAGGATTTCTACAGCTGTCCAAGGACACTCTACATCAAAACACTGGCTTTGCAATGTGTTGCATTTGTTTTGTTCCTCTGTTCCCCACAAATACTTTTTTGCTTTGGGGCAACATCGGGACCAAAAGAAAGTGAGGCTTAATGGACATGCTTTCAAACACAGGTGGGCTTACCTGGCCTAAATCCCTTATGGCTTTGTATGCACCGTTGCATTTTCGGAATGTACAAAATAATAACACCTAGCATCCTCAGAGTCCTTTGGAAATTAGCAGTAGAGAGCCAGCACAATTTCATACAGTTACTAGGGAATACCAGACTGGGAATATTATTTACACGTGCTTTCTCTCTGTCTTCCACTACACACACTCTTTCTCTTCTTTTGTCCCTTAGGTCATAGCTTGTTTTTTTACAACCACGTCTGGGGACCAAAGCACTAGCAACATGGATTGTTTAATGATTTAATATACAGAGGCACATCCAAGAACCCAGAGAGACTCAACTATCCAGAAAAATTAGCTTCATGTTTATTAAAACAGATAGCTATCAATGGCTTGTTACTTCATTGTCTTGTTTTAATGTTTTAAACAGATTTGGAAGGAAGAGGATGGTGGTGATAATGGTGATAACAATTATTTTAAGTGAGGGGTGGCATAAAATACATAAATGAACAATAAATAAATAAAAGGTGATCCCAAATCCACCCAATGATTCCATGGACAAGAAACCCAGTAGTGAACAGGGACACAGTGAATCATAATCTAACCATCTGAGAACTTCAGAGCCGGAAGCAATTCTATGGATCAGAGTCCAGCCTCTGTTAAGGAAGCTCAGTGGGGAATTGAACTCCCAGTGTTGTCTCTGCAGCCAGAGACCTAAACCACCAAGCCATCGAGCAGCTAATTCCTTAGCCCTATTCAGATTTATTGGCATCAAAGAATGGTTGAGATAGAGCCCCATATCCCACCTGACAGTGATGCAGACATCACATGTTCAGAGTAAAGGTCCACACAGATGTAAGAGTGTTCGGTCGAAGCTACTTCTGCAATCCACACCTCTTTCTCCTCCCCCACCCCAGGCTTTATTATTTCTGATACAGACAAATTGGGGAAAGGGTATAGGGAAACATAAAAGGGGGGGGGTACAAAATACAGAGAGGTGTGAGTTGGTAGTCACCTATATCTAATTGCCAATAGTTTAAATCTTTCTACACATCTAAACTGACTCATATTTGTCATGAAGCATATACAATAATGCTTTTTCTTAGTTCTCTAACTGCGCTCCGCATCTCTTTCTTATCAGGGTTGCCGATAAGGGACACAAGCTTCTGGTGCCTATGCAAACCATTGCTTTGAATACACAAATATCTACATGACTTCTGGTCATGCAACCTTTTCCATATTACAAGCATGTGCCCATCTTCACAAACTGAGTGCCTGAAGAGGTTCTTGGGTTGCCCTGCTTAATTAGGGGCATTGGAAGCTGTCAGACCATGGATTTATCTAGTCCTTTGGTTGCCAAACTTGGGTGCTGAAATGTTCTTAGATTATGACTTCCAGAAATACTGACAAGCCCAGCTAGTGGTGAAAACTTCTGTAAGTTTTAGTCCAAGGACACCTGGGGACCCAAGGTTGGGAACCACCGCTCTATCCACTGTGAGCTACAAGAACAGGCTTTGAAACAAGATTGTTTCTCAGTCCTGCAGACCTCTACACACAAAGTAATTGCTCTCTCATTCAATAAGACAAAGGTACAGGTTGGTTCCCATAAAATGCATGGGTATGCAATGACCGTAGTACGATAAGCAATGGGGCATCACAACGCAGGACATGATTTATTGGAAAAACTTTTGTGTTCAGAAGCTTAAAAAGTTCTCAGTTATCAGGAATCAGAACATACCTGCAGACATGTTAGGGAACTACTGTCCTTCAGAGCAGACAGAGGTGACCTAAATAGAGCAGTGGTCTACATATATGTTTCATTTAAATATGGAGTGTTGTCAAGTTGCCAAATAGCAGAACACATAATTCAAATTATGTAGGTGAACACAAAGCTCAGATCAACAGAGAAAATGGAGCAATTAATGTCCTTTGAGTAGGGCAACATTCTATTAACCATTATCTTCACTATCAGAGCCTCTCATGTACAAACATATATGGTATAGTTATGAGATCTAGAAATGTTTTATTTTTAAGATATCCTATATAAGAATGAGATCTTGCACACTGTCCTTTTATTTTGAAAAAAGAAAGATGGAAAGAAAGTAAAACTAGAATCATATTTTAGTCTTCCAATTTCCTTCTCTTCCAGTTCCCTTCATGTCTATTTTTCTCTCTGGAATCAAGACTAATTGGTAATTGGCATAAGAACATAATGTTTGGCCTAAGGGCTGTTCAGATGGATCAAAACCATTTGTTCTACTATGTATTATTGTTATAAGTATTCCTAATAAAATTTAGCAGAACAAAGAAAAGGACAGGCCGGATGCTGTCATTATGACTTATACAACAACAATGTCATTTTCCCCACAGCAAAATGAATGGAGGGAAGTCACCTGAGTGAAAAGCACAAAATGTTGTCTAAAATCAATTCTCGGACAGTTGCCATTGTCCTTGAGGGAATATACTCACACAATCCAACATTTGTTGGAGGGAAATCACTATGCTACAGGAAGGGGGAGGGAGAAAGGGGGTCAGCCAAGCTAAATGACACCTGAGAATTATTGCTCCTGGGGCTGATTTAGCTGCTGGAAAGGTAGATGGTGCGACAATTCCACTTTGAAAATACTGTTACCCAGTGGGGACGTGCAGGCTGTGGTAAACCAAGGGACTATAAAGTGGATACGAGAACACGTTGCTCTGCCATCAAGAGACACTGCCTCCTTCAGCTAGTGCGAAGTCTCCACAAAGGAATGAGACTCACACATAACAATGCAGTCTCCCGGGATGCTCCAGGCATGGTGGAACCCATGAGCTGGCACATCAGCATTCACGTGTAGGCAACACGATTTAATCATGCACACCAAGAAGAAGGGACTGTGTGGGGACCTTTTGTGAGTGTTCCAGATGGCCATATGATTCATTTCCTCACAGCACTTTGAGGCTTATGGGCTCAATGAAGAGGCACTCTTGTTCACATAGTGGATTCACAGTTTAAGCATGTATTTTGTCCAATGAGCTCAAGGAGACATATATGGCTTCCCTCTTACCCTTCCTACCCTCACAACAACCAAATGGGATAATAAAATAACTCAGTGGAGAGACTGAGGCCTATCGGTCACTTCCATGGCTGAACTAGGCTTTGAACCCGGGCAGAAGAATCTGTGGAATAACTTTATGAGTAAACCAGGCACATACATGACGGACTTTTGCATGGACCTCTGGGCATCATAGTGCAGTGATGCGGCACACTGACATTCATGCACACTAAATAGAATAGCTGTGGGAAGTTTATATGAATATATGTATGGAAGAGTACCACTCGGTATACTGGCTCTGATCAGCTCAGTGACCTGGCAACCTAATGTTCATGCATCGGCTCCATAGTTTACGCATGCACAGTAAGTGAAAACACTTCTGTTGGCTTTAATCAGGGTGCTTACTAATCAGGTTTTCATTGAGCAAACTCCCTGGCTTTGTTCACCAAATGTTACATGGAAACCTACTGCTTCTTCCAGTGCAGCTGCCATGAAGCTGCTGCAGAAACTTTAACAGGTCCAGAACATGGAGGCCAGGTTATTGAGTGACCAAATATCAACACATCAACCCAGTTCTGGCTCCTTTCCACTGGCTACCAGTGTGTTTCCGTGCCAGCTTCAAGGTGATGGTTTTCACCAATGAAGCCTTAAATGGTTTGGGACCCCAGGACTTGGCAGCACGCCTAATTGGATCTGCCCATCCTATGGAACTATCCCAAACAGATCAGCTGAGGAGAGTGTCTCTCAGAGCCCTCGAGGGAGAAGACGAGAAACCAGGACTTGATCCTTGGCTGTGGAATGAACATCCTCCCGCAATTTATTTGACCCCTTCGCTGGCAGTTTTTTTTTTTAAAAATCACTTCTGACCTTGTTCTTCAGGTAGGCATTTCAAAATATCATACCTACAAAGCCAGCTGAATTTATCCATCCTGATTTTTACCAATTCCACTATTTTAAATGTTCATTTTTATATTGTGATGCATTCCAACTGTATTGTTTACTTTCATTTTATTATTTTCATTTTTTTTTGTTCTTTTAAATGTGCTGAGTGGGCCTCGGCCAGATGGGTCAAATAAAAATAAGGCAAGCAAACAACTAAAATAAAGGAAATGACCGTTGTGACCCGAAAATAAAATTGCAGATCAAAAGAGGAAAGAAGATCCACAAGCCTTTTGGCTCAGCAGCACATAAAGACCGTGGCCAGGAATCCTCAACATGAATGTGGCCAACATGACAAGTTTCTAGATTTAACACAAGTGTGCATGCACAGATGTGAGTACACACACAAACACACATGCTTCAGCTGGTCCTCAAGGGAGGAGGGAACAGTGAAATCCAATTCTTTCCAGGCAGGTTTGCAAGATGAGCTGTAGACTTTGGCAAATTAAACACTATCTATAACTACTTTGAAGGAATACCAAAGCAAGGCTTTAACCACAAGCCAATTGCTGTGGCAGCTGAGATCTATTGCTTCCCTCTCTAGTCTTTGGAAGAATTAAAAAATCTGAAATGTTTTCACCATTTCCAAATGGTGTTCAGGTAATTTAATTTCACATCACAGTAACAGTCTCTGCCCAAGCTATCAAGATGATTCCACCCCTCTACCCCACCCTAGCTAATGAACAGCAGGTGCTCAGTCTTTTATTTCCTCTCAAATTAAGACTGGTCCTTTGGAAATTTCTTTAGAATCCAAGGTCGAAGGTCTGTTTCTTTTCTCATTTTTGTTTTTTTAGTGCCGTCTGTGGTTCAGTTTTATCAAGAACAATATTTGATGCGACATTCTAGGAAGGGCTTTTAAGCATTCGCTTATTTCATCTTCCTTTCCAGAAACGTTTCTTTAAATTATGCTTTTTATATATAAAATAAACAAGCCTGCAAGGAAGAAAACAACCAATTTCCTCTATTCTAACATGGGAATATACGTCTGAGTATTTAAGATGTGAATGGACATGGACCAAGATTTAGACATAGATTTGGATTTATTTTCTCACATCAAAAATGAGACTGTTGTCCTTGGTGCGATCAGGATCAAAATGTAAGATTTTTGCATGGCTATGGAACAATGGCAATGCAATGTATATATCTTTTGGCACTTGGTTGTTTCCCCTTATACAATATATCATGTGTGCTAATTAGACTATAATTCTCTATCTGTACCCTTTGGGATTTGTTTTTTGTATACCTGATTTTGTTCAGGAAGAATTGTTGTGGTGGTGGTGGTGGTAGTGGTGTGCTGTCATGTCACCTCCGACTCTTGGTGATTCTGTGAATGAGTGATCTCTAAAATGTCGTGCCCTGCTTGGTTCTTCTAAACTTAACTCTGTGGCTTCTTTTAAGGAGTCAATCCATTTCATATTTGGTCTGCTTCTCTCCTGCTGCTTTTCACCTTGCCAGCATTGTTGTTTTTACAGAGAATTCTGCCTTCTCGTGGTATGGCCCAGTATCAGCTTTGCCATTTTTGCCTCCAGATATACAGTGCTACCTCGGTTAACAAAATGTATTCATTCTGCAGGCTGTTTCGCTGAGCAAACATTTTGTTAACCGAAACGCAGTTTCCCATTGAAATGAATGGGAAACCAATTTAATCTGTTTTGGAGGTCTGAAAGCAAGGCAAAAATCTGTCCCCCCCCCACCAAACCTTTTTATAAAATACTCTTTAAAGGCATGCAGAGCTGACCTCCCCCCCCCCAGTGCAATGCAAACATAGACAAAAGCAAGCAACAAGATGAACCCAGGCTGTTCCTGCCTGCAGAGCAATAGAAAAGAATGCACAGATTGACAAAAGAAAGGAAAGAAACCCCAGCTCCCTGCCTTTCCAAATTTGAAAGGTCTAAAACCCACTGCAAAAAAAATGTCCAGGATGGCTCCAAAACACGATGAAAACACTGCTCCAACCCCTCCCACCCCTCCACAAACTATGGAGGGCACAATGCATCACTTATTTTGTAAAGTATAATGGAAAAGAACGTTATCCAAGGCATCCCATAGGAAATTTTCATTAACCAAAACATACCTATTCTATTTTTTCATTAACAGAGGCATTAATTATCTGAGGTATTACTGTACCTGTATTTTTCCGTCTACAAGACTCCCCATGTATAAGACAACCCAAACTTTTCTCACCCAGAATTAGTTTCAGAACCACACATTTCTGTCCTCAGCTTACTTCCATGTATAAGATGACCCTCAATTATAGTCTAACCATTTTAGACAAAAATATAACCCTATTCATGGAAAAAGTATGATAATTCAAGTCTGATTTGATAAGAACATAAGAACAGCCTTGCTGGAACAGGCCACAGCCCATCCAGTCCAGCATTCTGTCTCACACAGTGGCTCACCATTTGCTTCAGGGTATTCCCAAGCAGATGTCTTCACCTGCTTACGATTCCCCGCAAATGGTATTGAGAAATAATCTGCCTCTCTCTCCAACCCGGAGGTTGTCCTTATCCATAATGATAGCCATTGATACCCTTGTTCTCCATGAACTTGTCTTATCCTTTCTTAAATCTGTCAAGGCTGACAGCTGTCATCCCTTCTTCTGGCAGGGAGTTCCACAGATCAGTGATCCTCTGAGTGAAAAAGTACTTTCTCTAGCACCCAAAACTTTCATGGAGTGCCCCCTAGTTCTAGTGTTGTGCAATAAGGAAAACAGTTTTTCCTTATCTACTTTGTCCACAACGTGTATGATTTTATAAACCACTACAGGCCAGGACTGCCTCATCTCTGTTGTCCTTCTGGAAATAGGCAAATATCTTTCTCTTCAGGCAAGCTTTCCCTGAATGATGGACTACCATGTGTATTTTATATGAATATATAGGTTCACATAGATTTGTGTTTATAACTACTTATAACCTTGTAACTTTAATGTAATGTTGTCTATTAATGCTGTAAGATGTTCCTCAATTCCTTGTTCTCAAATACTCGAACATGTCCCAATTGTAGTGAACTATATATTATCCCTCATTACTGTAAGCCGCCTTGGGTCCTTTTCCAAGATGAAAGGCAAGGTAAAAATACTCTAAAGCAAGCAAACAAACAAACTTCAATCAGTTCACCTCTTAGGCGCCTTTGTTCAAGAGCGAAGAGGCCCAGGCGTTGTAGCCTCAGATGATAAGGAAGGTGTTTCAATCCCCTAATCATTTGGGTTGCCCTCCTCTGCACTTTTCCATTTCCATAATATCCTTCTGGAGGCATGGTGACCAGAATTGTACACAATACTCCAGATGGGGCCTCACCATAGATTTATACAGAGGCAAAATGCCACTTGCTGACTTGTTTTCTACACCCTTCCTAATGATCCCTAGCGCCGAGTTTGCTTTCTTCACTGCTGCGGCACACTGGGTTAACACCACACTGCAACATTTAAATTAGACATAAATCTCACATAAGCTGTTACATTTAACACACATGCACACACATAGATGAGCTGGCACATGAGTCACCAAACATACTTCACTGAAAACTGGTTTGAATGGAGCATAAATGAATTTTTTTGTTGTTGTTTTGGAAAACGTTTCAAACCAGCACCAAAGGTTTTGCTTGGCAGTCTAACTTTAACAAGCAAAAATTAATTCTCCAGATTTTTTTAAAAAATGAATGGCACGATTGTATGAATGGGCACAATTTAGCAAGCCTGTTGATTCAACAGAGTTGATGAGAGGTTTGCCATTGCTGTGACAAGCTTTTATTCGGTGAGAACAGACAATAGTCAAAGAACTGGGCAATCAATTCCCTAACAGTTTGTTGCATTCACTTGTGCATATGCCACTCATTATCAAATCAATATGTTCTAATACATTGCCAAAAATAGCTGAAAGAATTTATGGAACTAGCTGTGATTGTCATCTGAAAAGAGGGGAAAATCTTACTCTTTCTAACGCATGCTCTAATCTGTATTTAGTAGAATGAAGGTCCCTTGGCAACACCTTTCCTTCTGGAATACTGAAGAGTTGATGCCATTCACACAATATTCGGGATAAAGTTGCTGCTTCCTTCTGTACCCCTAGGTTTTGTTGAACAGAAGCAAATTTTTTCATAAAAGAAAACCTCTGGGGAAAGAACCATTTTTTGTAAAATATTCTGGGTCAGAACAGACCCAGTATTGCCCTCCTATAGTGCTTGAAAGCAAAAGTGTTCTGCTTATATACCGCCCCATACCACTTCAAGTAGTCTCTGGGCAGTTTACAGTTTTAATTACAGTAATGCAGACTACACATTGCCACCCCCCAGCAAGCTGGGTACTCATTTTACCAACCTCGGAAGGATGGAAGGCTGAGTGAACCTTGAGTCTTCGACCTGGGATTGAACCCCGGGTCATGAGCACAGTTTGACCTGCAGTGCAGGCATTTAACCACTGCGCCACAGGGCTCTTAGAGCAGGACCTCCATATCCATGGGAGATCGGTTTCATGATCTCCCATGGATGCCTTAAACTGTAGATAAAAGGGGACCCTGTAAATGTAACATACAAAGGCTACAAAGGGGTGAGGCAAAGGCAATAAAAGGGCACCCTTGTTTATTGTGTATAGGGGTGCGCTAAGCTGCAGATAAGTGAAACACAGATCTCGATCCCACAGACAGGAAAATCCCTCTTAGGTTTACAAGATATGTGAGATATTTAAGGACTGGTTTTACCAGCAAGTTGGCATGGCAGAGTGGGGATTTGAACCCAGATCTCTGGACTCCTAGTCCATTGCTTTATCCACGTACACCACACTGGGGAAAAACAAGGTTCTCCTTATATACTGTCCTATAGTGCTTAAAGGACTGCCCCATAGTGATTAAAGGACTCTGGGTAGTGTATAAGTAAATATGTAGGCTACACATTGCCTCCCCACCTCAAGCTGGACACTCAATTTCTAGACCTCAGAAGCATGGAAGGCTACATGAACCTTGGGTCTGCTACCTGGCATTGAACCCCAGGTCATAAGCAAAGTTATGGCTGCAGCACAGCAGTTTAACTACTGAGCCACAAGGCATCTAGACTTCCTGTAGTCACTGCTTTAATATCCACACATGGTTTTTTTTTTTAAAGGTTGGATTTGACAGCTTGCTGGTTCTGCCCTGATGTAGGAAGTATGATTGGTCTCAATTTTAAGTTCAAAAAAGAAGTGGCCAGGTTCAAAACAGAAGTGGCCAACTTGATCTCAATTACAGTGGTACCTTGTATAAAGGAATTAATTCGTTCCAAATGAAATTATGTTAAGCAAATGTTCCTTTATACAAATTTCCCATAGGAATGCATTGATAATGGAGCAATCCCATTTTTATGTTGTACAGATTTTTTCCCATAGGCGATTATGTTAAGCAAATTTCCCCTATCTCTGGAATTTTTTATGTTGTACACATTTTATGTTATACAAGCTGTTTGTTATACAAGGGTCCACTGTATTGTAGTTTCCATTGAATTAGAAGGAAACATTGAGTTCGGCTGATCTGAACAGGGCCAACGAAGTTTCCTGCTGCTCATTCTGCCAAGATTAAATCATTTGTTTTTATTTTCCTCGCAAGTTTATTTTGCTTTGACAAGGATGGACTGGCTTGGTTTCATTAGAAAGCTTATGAGTGCCTTTAGGCAAACTTTATTTCGAGAGGACCAATTATGACATGCACACATTCTGATAAGAGTAGGAAGCCTTTGTAACAAAGGCATCCTTGCAACATAAAAAGTGCAGTTGATTAAGATTTGAGACTGTTGGTAAATGGAGCTCCCTTAAAGCGCATAAAGTTTTTGACATCCCCCATAGTATCATATAGCAGATACACTTGATGCAATCAGCATGTTCTACACAGGTAATTACTTTTACTACTAATGGTACCTCCCACTCAGTGAGGAAGATACGAGGTTCCAACGCTACTTAATCACAATGCTTCATTATGGCCCCACCACCTACTGGGTAAAAAAATTCTCTTCCTCTATTCAGTGACTCTCACAAATGAGAAAAATTTATTAACGTGTGAGCAAAACAGCACACACTTAATCTAAAAGAACGATACACCCTACACCTTGCAAAATGTTTCTGTGCAGTGTTAGAAGGATTTGTTTCTACGTTCCACTGCCTATTCTTGTTTTAAACATGGAATTTTCATTGCTATTATTTTAAAGGCACAAGTGCCACCCTGAAGAGCACATTCAAATCACCAGAAACAGGAAACAGTGGTCATTTGCACCTTTCAATATTTTTACGTGGTGCTTTTTCAAGCTTTCGTTGCGTAGAGGGGCAATGCAGTAGTAACAAATGGATTGCATATGTCTAGCCTCCGGTCATGGTGCAGTTTCATTTTTAACAGAGACTTTGAGGAACTAAGTTCTTATGTATGAAAGCTACCGGGACATAGTGAGTTCACCAGAAACCCCTCTCTGGTGTAATCAGAGTGGTGCCTCTGAGATACTGGAAAAACAAGGGCACAGTCCTTGCTCATATTTGTTGGCACCGTTCCCATGTGCAGAGGAACTGACTGTTGACAAACGATTCTCTTCTACAGCATATCATCATTATCATCATGTGCTACCAAAATTAATTCGGACGGGATTCAGATAGAGAACACTCAGAAGTGTTTTACCATTCCCTTCTTCTGAGACGCCCTGGGACTGTGCAGCATGCCCAAGGCTAATAATGCATGCAAAGCATATGCAGAAGCATAGCAGTACTCAATGTATTCTATTTAACCAAACAGAGGCATAGGTAGAGTTTGGAGTGCCCAGGGACAAAATCATGTTTGCGCCCTCTCCCGCCCCAGCAATCATGTCTCAACCACCCAGCATGGTCCCTGTGCTCACGCTTGATTGCTTGCTCACTCTCCAGGGGCCGAGGGTGCGTGCTGGAGTCCCTGGTGGGACGGGTGCTGCCTTCGCTCCGCCCGCGGTGGGAAAAGGGTGCCGGGAGGGCAGGCGGATGGATGGATGGAAGGAGGAGGAGCGCCCCCAGCTGCTGAGACCAGGGAGGCAAAGTACTCCAGTAGTCCAGGTGAGGTCATAGAATCATAGAACCATAGAGTTGGAAGAGACCTCGAGGCCCATCTAGTCCAACCCCCTGCCATGCAGGAACCCCATCACAATATTTCTGACAGATGGCCATCCAGCCTCTGCTTAGGGTCAGCCCACCGAGGCCACCTGTAGGCAGCGATTGCCATGCCTCTCTCCACCAAAATCAGGCACCAGGTCCTGGTCCAACAGCATGTGTCACTGCCAGACTCCAAGAAGCCCTGGACCCCACACCTGCTTGCCTGCCGTCCCCCCACAACCCCCAGCCAAGGGGCATGCTCCCACCAGATAGTGCCTCTCCTCCTTTCCCCCAACTAAGGATTGCTAAGCCTTAGATGGGGTGGGGGAGAGGACCGCTGGCGGGAAGGTGCATGGCTTCGTCCTCCTCCCCCTCCCCCTCCAGGCGCCCTCAGATTGTTGCGCCATGAGGCAAATGCACCCTTTTGGCCCCACCCCCAGATATGCTCCTGTAACCAAGGTAGTAACAATGCTATCCTTTCTTTCTTTCTTTCTTTCTTTCTTTCTTTCTTTCTTTCTTTCTTTCTTTCTTTCTTTTTCTTTAAACTAATGACAGACATTGTACAATGCATAGTGTTAAGGACATCTAAGGCCAATTAAAAAAAATTAAACACACTTTACTTTGCAAAAAAATAATACTACACCTTCTGTTTCTCTCATCAAATGGAAATGGGGAGAAAATATTTTGTTGGAACAGATTTGAAACTTGTCTCTCACTTGGGAGACCACTCTCCAATCCTTTTAAACCCCTTGGTGTTTAATAATTGTCCACCAAGGTTTTGGGCTACCACTAATTTAAAGATTCATGGGAATACATCTTGAATGTTTTCTTTTTCCAGTGAGTAACTTGGAAAAACACCCACCCACATGTCAATTACAGGGAGAGCATCTCATCAAATGTTTTGTTCTAAATTTGTGTAAAACGGGCTTTGGAGGGTGTGGAGAGGCTTATTTTCTCAGTAACAACTGTTTTCAGAAACCTATATAAATGTTTATGTGATCTACCTTGCTACAGCAACTCATATAAGCAATAAAGAGCAAGTGCACAAAAAAACCCCCAACAATCTGTGAGGTACTTGTTGGCAATAAATGTATATCCTGAAAGAGCCATATATCCAGCTGTGAATTATTCCCACACAGAGGTCCGACCTCAAAACATTTAAGTGTTACACAGTAAATCAAGATGATATACCTCAGCTATTCATGGGTTATTCCCTCATTTCCATGTGATGCTAAGCAGATAGATCAGCAAATGATTATGCCTGGGTATGGAAATCAGCAAGTGGGTAAACAATATACACAGCCTGGAAAACTGCAGTGGAAAGTTCACCCAGGAGATATATATGACTGGACATAACTTTCCCCCCTCCCTGGTTTTTACCCCCACTGTTCATTCAAAAACTACCTGACGATAAATGTGTCTATCTGATGCAGACAATGATAAATAAAATTAGTCCCCAATGGCAACTGGTGCTTTAAACAACAGCTACATCAAACTAGTTCCTGCAGTTTAGTTTCAGCTGAAGTGTGTAAGTGGAACTCGCTTTAGATTCTTGCCCTATAATGTCGGCAACAAGCAAAAAGCTGAGCTAGGCAGAGGGATTCAGCCAATGCTTCTGTGCAATTTTATTTCTAAAGCCATAGATTCTAATATTTTTATTTTATATATATACAGTGGACTCTAATGTAAAAAGCAGTTTGTTTAACATAAAATGTGCTTAAAGGAAAAAATTTCCAGATATAGGGGGAAATTGCATTACAGGATTGCTTATGGGGTGAATCCATACAACAGAAAAATGGTCACGATTAGGCATCAATCCATTTTCAATGCAGTCCTATGGGAAATTTGTACAAAGCAAAATTTGCTTAACAGAATTTCATTGGGAACAAATTTATTCCTTGGAATTAATTCATTCCAAATGATATTCTGTTATGCAAATTTTCCTTTATACAATTTTCCCATAGGAATAAATTGAAAACACTAATCTCTAATTGTGACCATTTTTCTGTTGTATGGATTCACCCCATAGGCAGTTCTGTTAAGCAAATTTCCCCTATCTCTGGAATTTTTTATGTTGTACAGATCTTGTTATACAAACCGTTTTGTTATACAAGGGTCCTCTGTGTCTGTCTGTCTGTCTGTCTGCACACACACACACACACACACACACACACACACACACACACACACACACACACACACACACACACACACACAACAAATGCACACACACACACACACACACACACACACACACACACACAATTTACAAATGCACACACACACACACACACACACAACTGGGCTAAATATTTACGTTGGTTGCACATCCTATTGTTTTATTAATTAATGCCCAAAATCCAGTTGCTTAGCAGAGTAATTCAAATGGACTTACTCTAGTGCTAAAGTAGTACACTAAACTAAGTCACTACTGGAGTAGGTCAAGAAGTGAAACCTATGGAGAAATTGACTCACCAAATTCCCTCAGATTTGTTGGACCAACCCTAATGCCAACTTTTAGCAATGGAGTTCCATCAATTTTGGGTTTGTTTATTTTTAAAAAAACACATGTAAATACCCCAGAGAATATTTGTCAACTGAATAAATGAAGGACGGAATATTTGTAGCATGCATTTCGGAAACCCTTTTCACTGCTGAAGTTGTCACATGCTAAATCATCAGTGAAAGGAAGTGTATTTACATTAGCCAATTAGGATCCTGATAACCATCTTGATGCTGAACAAGCATGCAAAGAGCTACAGTGAACTTGGTAAGATTACATCTGAAATCATGTTTTTCAGTTCTGAACTTCATGGATCAATAATATGTAGATAGGCTGGAATGGATTCCCCGGAAATCCTGAAAGAGGTGAGGGGTCTTCTCCAGGAAACATTAAGAAAACTGGATGTGATGGATACACAATTTCAGAGGAACACAATATAGGGGTCATTCAACTCTCATGGTACAAGAGTCCAAGTTGGTTGTTTAGTCTAAAAGCATGTCACCGGGGGTGAGCGGGGGGATAAGCTCCAAGCCCCATATCTTTATCCAACTGACACAGACCTTTGTATGTTCAAAATGAAGGTCCCACAGGTGCTGTAAGCTTATGAGAGGGACCTTACTTTTCATGCACACCCTTATCTACTCCAACCTTTGACTCTACATGTTTTCAGGCTACACACCTGATTGAATTCATAACAGCAATTTTTTATGGTTTCCATGGCCATAGCTCCATGCACAGAATCATGGGGTCTACAGCTTTGACATCTCGGAGGCATCTCTCTGCCCAGGTCCCCTATCCCTTCACCATCACCAAACTCGGAAGAATGGGAGTAAAAGGTGCAACTGTCACACTGACAAAAACTTTTCAGTCTTGATGCCATCTTTGGCATCAGCGTGTACCATGCACTCACCTCATTCAATCTTGAATAATGAGCCAAAATGGCTGACATCAGTCCTGCAAAGGCAGATGCATGGAAGAGGGAGATAAGAGCAGGAAAATATAACTACAAGGAAAATATAACTAAGAATTCTAGGCTGCCAACAATTCAGGTTTGGGTTAGACATGAGCATTTCATTTAGGAAGGGGTCCAGTTCTGATACAAAACACAGCAAAACAGCTGCCGTTTGGTACCAAGATCCACCTTCCAGAAAAAAACCAACCAGTCTCTTACCTTGTTTTGGGTAGTGTAGGGCTAAACTCCAATGAGGAAGCAGCCCGGACACACCATCTTTCACTCTCCCTGGCGCTGGCAAATCAGACAGAGAGGTGGGATGATGCATGTCCATGCACAGCTCCTGATTGGCCAGCGCCAGGTAGAGTGAAAGATGACGCATTCCAGGCTGCTTCCTTGTTGGGGTTTAGCCCCGAACTACCCAAACCAAGGTAAGAGACTGGGTGATTGAATTCTGGAAGGTGAATATCTGTACCGAATGGCAGCAGTTTTGCCGTGTTTTGCATCAGAACTGGACCCCTTCTGAAACAAAATGCTCATGTCTAGTTCAGGTTAAAATTATTTATTTGTGCACCATAAGATTAATATGCCATATTTAATATAGTAAATATAAAAATAATGGTAGCTAAAATAAACTGCCAAGAAAATACATTGTGACTGCCCCCCCTTGGGTGTTATTACTCCCAAATTGGGAACCAGTGCTCGAGGACAAGTAGTAAGTAGAATAAGTTGCACACTTTTGTAAGAAACTTCTCTTTACCTTTTTTGGAATCAGACCCCTACAATGTCCCCTCTAAGTTTTGGACTGGTTGCATGGGAGTATGTCTCGTGAACATGTGCACCTCCCCATCATGTGGATTCTGTCATGACTGGAACAAAAACTGTTGTGGCAGGTGTGCAGGAGAGGGAAAGCACTGTGTGGAGAGTGAAGACGCATGCACAACAGTCACATGTCCACTTGACAGGGAATCTTGGACCCCACTTTTAATCCTAATCCTATAACATACAAGCAGCTCATGGCCTTAACAGAGGGGTTGCATTCCTCTCACCCCAGTTTAAGATTACCTCCCCCACCCCAATTTTGGTGAAAACATGGATTAATCTTAACTTGTTTTTTGCATTTACTATATTCCATGCATATTAAAATATGAATCATATTTCTCTTGAATGTGGGCTCAGGTCTCAAGTAAATAAAGAGATTCTGATATATTTCTAAATATATTTCACAAAACTGTACTTGTGTATGCACGAACATATTCACAAAGTACATCTAATAAAATGTACTTTGGCAATAAATTTGTATCACTTCCATCTCTCTCTCTCTCTCTCTCTCCTCTCTCTCTCTCTCTCTCCCCGTCTCTCTCTGAAATAAAAAGTATGCACTAAACAATCATTATTTATTGCTATTTGTTTTCTTTATGTGCTTTTTTACACCCAAAGTGGTGGACCTAACAGTGTAGCTTTAGGGCATCTCAAAATATGGTTGTGATGGAAGATGAGCAACAAAACCTTGCAAAAAAAAAACCTGATACGTCTTTTCCTAGTTATAATTTAATGCTTCGGGAACTATTTCTTTTTTCCACACTGGAAAATATAGTTGCAGTAGGAAGCAGACAAGTTGGAGGGCACCCTCTTGATATATTTAAGCTTCAAGCAGATGAGAATATTTAAATAGGCAGGGGTGGCCTAAGATATTTTCCAGCCTGGGGTGAAGAACAAGATGTGTCCCGCTCCTTTTTACCAAAGCCAACCAGATTGAAAGCTGACTCAGAATCAACTGGACACGGACCTTATTTCTATAGTGAAAGTTGAACCTTTCTTTTCTACACTGACAAATGTACAGCATTCCCATTACACACACCCTACCCCATCTTCAAGGGCAGCAGGTTCACTTCAGAGAATTATGCAAGGTGGTATGGCACACAATTCAGTTTTTCAAGAGAGGGGCAATTCCAATTGCTGGTGACTGGTGGTACTGGCCCACAACACCAACCACTTGAAGAAATCCTCTTCTTCTATCTAATGCAAAAGCTATATCCCTTTTTTATAAAATCATAGAGTTGGAAGAGACCTCAAGGGCCATCTAGTCCAACCCCCTGCCATGCAGAAACCCCATCACAATATTTTCAACAGATGGCCATCCAGCCTCTGCTTAAAAACCTCAAAAGAAGGAGACTCCACCACCCTTTGTGGCAGCATATTCCACTGCCGAACAGCTCTAACTGTCATGAAGTTCTTCCTAATGTTCAAATGGAATCCCTTTTCTTGTAGTTTGAAACCATTGCCCCGAGTTCTAGTCTCTGAAGCCATGGAAAACAAACCTGTTCCCTCTTCAAAAAATTTAAACATAGCTATCATATCTCCCCTCAGCCTTCTTTTAGAGAGTCTAAACATTCCCAGTTCCCTAAGCTGTCCCTCATTAGACATTTCCTCCAGACCCTCAACCATCCTGGTTGCCCTCCTCTGCACCCACTCAAGGTTGTCAACATCCTTTTTAAACTGAGGTGCACAGAACTGGACACAGTACTCCAGGTGGGGTCTGACCAGAGCACAATAAAGTGGTACTATCACTTCCCTTGATCTAGACACTATGGTTCTGTTGATGCAACCAAGAATCGCATTGGCTCAAGTGCAGAAGTAAATCCAGAGCTTTCTTCTTTTTTCACAAATAGGTCTTTGGGACATGGGGGACTCATATGAACAAATGCAACCAAAGTCTGGGAAAGAAGCCTATGTAATAGCTTTGTCAAGTCCCTGGTGGCCAGCATAAACAGATAAGGGGTTGAGCTTGTCTAGCAATATATGGATAGAAGTATGGAATGGGGTATCTACCTTGGGGCACAGCACTGCAGTTAAAATCTCTGCTCACAACCTGTGTTCAAGACCAAATGATTCAGGTAGCCGGCTCAAGGCTGACCTAGCCTTCTACCCTTCCAAGGTTGTTAAATGAAGTACACAGATCAATGGGGATGTGGTGGCAGGTGGGGAAAATGTACACCCTGCATAATTACCACATTTTCCTGTCTATAAGATGCCCCATGAATTAGATGACCTCCACTTTCCAATCCAAACCCAGTTTCACAACTGCATGGCTCTCTTCTGTGTTTAAGTCAACCCTCTCTTTTTAGTTTTAGACAAAAATATATTCTTATACATGGAAAAATATTGTAAATTGTAATGCACCCTGAGATAATTGTACGTATATAAGCAACATGCTTTGATTTGATTTGTGCTTTATGAGTGTGTGTATTGCTTTAAGTATTTATAACTGAAAAACAACTATCCCATGAACAGAAAGGTGATATAGAAATAATATTTAATTATACGAATAATTCATTATAAATAAACAATGCAAATGAAAGCCACGCAGCTGAGTAGCTCCACATTTACACATTTCAATACCAGAAAGTATCAGCAACCCTCATGTGCATTTCCGCTTAAATTCTGTTGACTTTGGCTTTTCTATACGTTTCTAGCAATCTTGTCATCAGGGTGTTTCTGTGCCTTGTTACAGGATGAGTTGTTAAAATTTAGACATAACAAGTTATTTTTGAGTACCAGGAACACAAAAATAGCATTTCGGGTTCCATCAGTGGTTGAGACCTATTGTTACGTCAGTTTACTTTGGTTGGTTTACATCTGTTTGAAAATGATAGCACTGGGTTGACGTCTAAAGAGGGAGTATACACATCAGGGTCTCTTTGATCTTAACAAAATAAATAATAATAATTAAAACACACTAAGTACATTGAGAATTCATTGAGCAAATGGGATTCCAACCCCCTTATTCCATAGCACTTAAGGAGTAAAAACCTTCATAAATCTCACATGGTTCAAAAGGCATCCATCATTGCCTTTTGCCCCATACAAGGGATGATAAATAACACACATTCTCAGTGCAGTCCCATTATGTATTCCAAGCTAGGTGAACTATGAGATAAGACATTTATCCTTCTCGTGAGGATATCTGTTCATATTTTTGCACCGGTTGGAAGGAACATACAGAGCAGAATGATGACTGATGATGATTAATGTATTATTGTATACAGCAATATGGTTTCATTTGTGCGGCATTGTTACAAGTAAAATGTGACCAAGTGGCAATTGTTGTTTGTATGAAAGGACCCTTATAAATAGAATTGGGGTGGGGTGGGGAAAATAAGCACATATGCAAAAACTATGTTCTGTATTACTTTCCATGAATATAACCCAACTTCAGTTCTCATGGGTGTCTTTTGCTTTTTGATTGGCTGAAAATTAGGTTGCATTGGTAGATTTCTAATTCTTATTGAGTCCATGCTTCTTCCTAATGAAATGTAGGAAAATATTCGCTTCTTAATGAAGTTTCCTTCAAGCAGTTAATGATTTTATGGCCAAGCTGATGTCACAGGAGGAGCCAAAAAGTTTCATTTGTGTTTGATTTTGTGAGCGTTGAAAAGCTTCTTTTGGGTGATTTGGGGAGGTAATTTGTTTCCAATACATTTGTCCATGTTTTTATGGTGTAAGAAATTTACAGTTCAAAGTTAAGAGACTGTGGCTGAAATCCTGTTGGTTAGTGTAGTAAGTTGAACTAGAGATGGGCTCAGTTGGGGATTTAGTGAGTCAAGTCTTCTGTACCTTCCATTGAGTCAAGCGGGCTTCCTCTAGTTGCACTGTATGACACTAAAGTAAATCACAACTAGAGTAATTCCATTTGGATCAATAAAACTTACCGGGGAGTTGACTCACCATATCCCTATTGATTCAGTGGGCTTACTCTACTGTGACTTACTAAACCAAGCACCAGGATTTCAGCCACTGAGTGCAGATTCTGTTAACTGGAGGCAGGGGTGTAATTAATATACAGTATTTTTTCTAATTAATTTCCAAGAGTTTAAAATAGGCATTTTAAGAGGTATTTGATCCTCTCATCAGCCCTAAAAGGGTTATTGGGGGGACGAGGACAGGGGAGGGGAGGAAAGAACCTACAATAAGTAACACACAGCGCAATTGTTAAACTTTGGTAGTGCAGTCAGGCATCTGCTCATGAACTTAGTTCATTCCCAAAGGGTTTGTGTAGCTGGCACAAGGTGGACTACACTTTCTTCCTTCTGAAGTTGGTAAAGTGAATACTCAGCTTTAACAGGGAGGAGGGACGTGAAGTGTTCCCTGCATAATTATGTTATAAACGGCCCACAGAGTGATCTAGCGCTATGGATGGTATAAAAGTCAAAACAGCAGCAGCAGCAACAACAACACATTGGGGGACAAGGTTAATTCACAATAGGGTTCACTAATCCATAGGGTCACCATAAGTTAGATGCAACTTGATGACACCTAACAACCGGTAATGGTAAATTATTCTGAGGAGCTTTATAAGAAATTCCATAAGTAAGTATTTTTTAAAAGTAATTTTCCAATCTCTGCAATGAATCCTATTTACTGTGACAACCCATGTGACTTTATGATGATCTTCATGGCATTATGCTTGACATGGCTCATAAACAATATCCTGAAGGCCAAGGTGGCACTGCGGGCAAATGAGATTGAGTATAATGAAGGGGAAAAAGATGTAGGAAAAGGGAGTGAAGAGAGGAACCAAATACGGCTGAAATAATACAAATATTGGATGTTTTGATTCTCAGTTTTGAGAGAAAACTGGACTAGAAATCAAATAAGCAAATTATCAGAGTACTGTCTAGTGAGTTATTTAGTTAAATCATATGGATTTTTTTCCAATGGAATATGAAGAATACTCTACAGTGCTCCGTCATTCTTAAGATTCAAGCTGAGCAGGACATCAGGTTCTCCCTAGACACCAAACAGAATCCTAGAAAGGGAAAAGATGTTGTCTTGAAAGCTGGGGAATTCTCCATACATGGGTTTGAGATCCGTAAATCATAGAATCATAGAATAATTAAGTTGGAAGGAGCCTATAAGGCAAATGGGTGTCTAATTTACTCTTGAATACCTCCAGCACTGGAGTGCTCATCACTTCTGAAAGTAATTGGTTCCATTGTCCTACTGCTCTAACAGTTAAGAAGTTTTTCCTGGTATTGATATCTGGTTTACCTGCAACTTGACCCCATAGTTTCATGTCCTGCACTTGGGGATGATCCAGGTTGTCATACAGCGAAGGAGCTGAATCTGTTCTTGATACAGCAGTATATAAATCCTTCCAACTCAATTATTCTATGTTTCTATTAAAGTTAAATTTTCAAACTCCAGCATCCTCCATTCTGCCAATGGCCATTTTATCCAGCATTTTTCTCATGATTCCCAAGCATTCATGTAACATTTGAAAGAAATGTCGTGTATTAAGGAGCATAAGTATTTGTGTGCAAACTCTTTTTACTGGGATTAACAGCATCGTATACTGTACTCTCATATGGAACTGGTTCCGTAAACCACAGTCAGCAGATGCTGTTCATGAGGGTGGGGAGTCTAATAAAGCAGATCACCCAGAGTGATCTGGCCAAACCCTCCATGAGGGAATTATTTGGACTTCTAGAAATAGGTGACTATTAATGCACCTATTCATTGAAATTCATCAACTGAAATCCTACTGCTGTTCACCTAAAATCTGTGTAATGTGCCACAGCTAACTGTGGCTTATTGGCAGGGAGCCCTGGTGCCTCTCAGTTGCACAATGGATATATGATCAGGCATTTCAGTGAGACCCACCCCATGACCACAACAATTAGCTGCCATTAGCTGTGGCAAGTTATGCATGTCCAGCAATCTGGCCTTTTCATTTTAATTCACATTTTCCCTGTTGTACCTTGAGTCTGGGACATTCCCCTATATCAATAATATCAACTCCCCCTTGTTTTAAATTGTCCCCAGAGCTTTTCCTGAGCAGAAGTCCATTCCTGTGCTTCCCCACCCCCCTTTCCATATTTATTCCACCAGTACATGCACAGATGCTCTCCAAGCAACTGGGAGCCAATAATGTAGTGTAATAGCTTTCCTTTTCCCTCCTTTTGTCCATGAGTTTTTTTTTCAACAAGCAATTCATAAGCCCAAGCTCTCTCCAGGGAGAGAAAGGTTGTCCTCCATTCTTGTTTAAAGCCTTAAACTCTGCAACACTTGGCTCTTGTCAGTTCTAGTCAGCTTCTTCGGCGCGTGCTTGTTTAGCACAGTCTTCCTGCTGTCCACAGGCGCTGCCAAGGTACAGTATATGAACTAAGATCCAGAATGTGGCTCAGGGGACTTGTGAGAACTCTGCATTTCAAAGACAGAATCCTGGACACTGAACAGGCTTGGGACAGGACAAATATTTGGGGAGGAAAGTGCTGGGGGAAGAGGTCTCCAAGACCTCTCCACAGCTTTGACCGTGCAAATCTTATTTGCAAAAGGACGAATTCGCATGCCTGAAAATGTATTCAGTCCACATAGCATGAAATCTTCCAAGATAGGATGGATTCTAGCCAAGCTATAGGCTGGCTCTCTGGCCACATTGATGTGCTGTTTCCTGAAGATTTATACATAGTTATAATGTGGGTTACTTGACAGAGGACTGCCCTCTGTTTGAAAAATTATCATTTCAGCGTCCTCTGTTTCAAGGTTGCTGCTCGAAAGGGTGCCCCCACCCACGTCTGCTTTTAAGAACCATAAATAAGAAGGAAGATCCAAGTCTCCGAAGTGATCACCAACAGTTAGCCCCTGGACAGCTAACTGAGCAGATCACAATTTCCCCCTGCCTTTTGGCAACGTAAACATTAACATATATACTGTACACAGAACACTACGACTTTAATCTTGACAGTGATGGAACCGAACAAGTTAAGAGATTCTGTAGGTCTTGGTTCAATCATCATTCCAAATGGGTACTGCAGCCAAGACATAAGAAAAAGCCTGAGACTTTGAAGGGCAGCCATGAAGGAACTAGAAAAAGATCATCCAGTGTAAAGATGCATCACCAGAGACCAAGTCCAAGATCATCCGCACTCTTGTATTTCTAATCACCCCCTGGTGTGAAAGCGGGACAGTTATGAAAGCTGACAGGAATATATTGATTTGTTTGAAATGTGTTGCTGGAGGACAGCTTCCTGGATAATACCCTAGATTGCCAGATTGACGAAGTGGGTCCTAGATCAAATCAAAACTGAAGGCAAAAAATTTGAATCTGAGGCTGCCCTACACTGGGTGTATATTGGGAATACAGGATGATCTGGGGAAAATAATAAAGCTGGGAAACGTGGAAGGCAGCGGGAAAAGAGGAAAACCAAGTATGAGATGGGTTTACTCCCTAAAGAAATCACAAGATGGAGTTTATGGGAGCTGGCCACAGCTGTTGGCAGGCCCTTTTGGAGACTCTTCATTCATCGGATTACCATAAACTGGCAGTGACTTGACAGCACCACTACCACTACCACCACCACCACCACCAAGAAGAAGAAGAAGAAGAAGAAGAAGAAGAAGAAGAAGAAGAAGAAGAAGA
Organism: Phrynocephalus forsythii; assembly: GCA_029282475.1. Lineage (NCBI taxonomy): Eukaryota > Metazoa > Chordata > Lepidosauria > Squamata > Agamidae > Phrynocephalus > Phrynocephalus forsythii. The sequence continues at coordinate 109,448,590 of JAPFRF010000005.1, read as the reverse complement.
AGAAGAAGAAGAAGAAGAAGAAGAAGAAGAAGAAAGAAACAACAACAACGACAACAGAAATGGAACCAATTACTTCAAGAGGTGGTGAGTGCTCCAACCTTGGAGCCATTCAAGATAAATGTAGACAACCACCTGGCAGATATCCTTTAATTTGTATTCCTGCATGGAGCAGAGGATTGGACTTGATAGCCTTTATGGTCCCCTGACAACTTTACTATTCAGTAAAAATGGGTGGTGGTGGTGGGAACAGAGCTAACGCCTCCCTACCCTCATCAACTAATAAACATTAAGATATCTAAACAAAATTAACTGGATAGGGGAGGCTACATACACAGTGCACATCTCCATTACCACCACCAAGAAGGAGGAGGAGGAGGAGGAGGAGGAGGAGGAGGAGGAGGAGGATATAATCCACATAGATATCAGACCAAATCATGGAGAATGGAGCTACCAATCGCTATTAGCTACGATGTCTACTTGCTCCTTCCTGGACTAGTGGTTGTACGGCTTTGTTCCTTCATGAACCAGTGGCAATATGGCTTTGTGTATCAGTTGCAAGGAACCATAACTGGGAGGGAAGCTACTTTCACCCTGTTTTGTGGGCTCCCTAAAAGCAACTAATTTGCCTGATTCATCTTAACTATTCCCATTTACTGAGTGCAATTTTCAATTGATTTATAAATCAGCCCTAAGATTTGTTGATCTGAGTGAATAGAGTGATGGGGTACGGAAAAGTGAGCGAGCAGGATCTTGCAAAAAAAAGTGGGAAAAGACATCACATGTTTGCATTTCTCTCTGTGTTATTCCCCCATGTCTATGGTAGCTCTAGAGCAAATGAATTGGATTTGTGTAGGGCCTCTTCCTCCTCTTTTTCCTTCCTTCAGCAAAGATCTGCCATGGAATTAAATGCATTGTATTATTACTGTCTGGGAAAGCTATACATGCTATGTTCAAATGTTACTGTGTTGATGAATGATGCCATTAAGATCCAGAATGCTGGATCAACCTCCCTTCAGAAACCGCCATGGAAGGGGTAACAAATTTACTCAAATACTAATAGGCAAAACCACATTGTTTATGGGGAGGGAGAAGAGAGGTGAAAGTTCTCTCCAGAGTCAAAGGTTTAATGCATTGTGTTCATATATTTAAGAGTCTCTAGCAACCCCTCTGCCCTTTCGCTGCAACATCAGCTACATTATAGTATGCTATAGTATTATATTCTTCACATACTTACCGAATACACTATTGTTCAAAATTATGTGGGCTAAAAGACAATTGAATTAAATACTGCAGGGCCTGAATTTGATGTTTCCTATGTTTGGAGGTGAATGTTTTTTAGCGTCAGAACCAAGAGATGTTGTGTTAAGTATAATAATGGCAGAGATTACACTCCTTTTCCTTTTGTATATGCTGTTCATAACTAGGACCCAAACTTGTTTTATGTAACACATTTCTCATGTGTTGAAAAATACCTCCTGTTTTTGTGACGTGTTGTTTTTTTCCAACCCTTCTTCACATTTTTAGGTATCACAACTTATTTTATTTAAAAATATTTCTCTCCTACCTCTCTTAATCATACTACAATCCTACTACATCTACTGTTGTATAGTGACTAGAGCAGTGTTGGCGAACCTATGGCACGGGTGCCAAAGGTGGCACTCGGAGCCCTTTCTGTGGGCACCCAACATCGCCCCTTCACAGCTACCTGGATTCATGTTAAATTGCCGTATTGGCACTTTACAAAAAATTAGTAGGTTTTGAATCGCAGTTTGGGCACTCAGTCTCTAAAAGATGTGACATCACTGGACTAGAGTATTGGACTAGAGTAGGAAGTAATGGCTTCAAATTCCTAATTGAGCATAAAGCCAACCTGAGCTAATGGCTATCTTTCAGCTTAATCTACTAGACCAAGAAATAGGAAACACCTTTTATTGAAAATCACATAAAATGCAAGCTTTCACGGGTAAAATCCCACTTCCTCAGTCTGCGCATCACCCTTTTATGGAAAATGCAGAAAAAAATTGCCCCAACATTAATTATAGATGTCCGTGCTGTGTCTGCTTTTATGACATGAGTCCAGATCCAGGTGACAAAGTCAGCTTGAAGGCAAGGTCTGAACCACCTTCCCTTGTGAGCATGGTTATAATTTTCCATCCCAAACACCAAACAAAGGATTTGCTAATTACTCTGTGTCTATCCCCTTACACCACATCCCATTGCTTGCTTGTGGAACTACACCACGTTTCTGTGAGAATGAACAAGAGAAAGGTTACACATCTTACTCACAAATAGAAAAGACCTAGAGAAATACAATTGATAAGCAATAAATAAAATGAGCGTAGCTGTGATAATAGCAAATGGCAGAGTTTAAACAGCAACAGTGTTGCATTATATTAAAAGCTGAGACCAGTTTCTAAAACTCATCAAGGATGAGGTCTTGTAAATGGATAGACAGAAGACGGGCTCCCAGTGAAAGAGACATGGTGATGGGAAATGGTTTGATTCCCTCCCACAATGTCATTCCCAGTTATGCCTAGCCATTGGATTTCAGAATAAGTCCATGCGTACCTTTCAATTACCAATCACTAAGACTACCCATGGCAAATTAAAGATTCAGAGGTGAGGAAAAGGACATGCCTTGCCTGATGCTTTTCATTCACTACTTCAAGAAACACTCCTTCTAAGTATGTCCTAAGCAACCTGTCTAATTTGACTCTTAGATATCAGAGTGGTTTGTGCAGGCTCACTTGATTCGTCAGGTAGCCTGCTCCCAAGCTATTTAAGTATTCAGAATATTAAACCCAGCATGTTCTTATGTTCTTGCTGCTTTCATATTCTCGCACCAGCTTCAGCTCAGGGTGGCATGAGGTCAAAATGAGCTATAAAATGGAGGACTCTAAACTAGCTTTCCGCAGACTGACAAAGCTGTTTGGATGAGCAGCAAAACATTTCAGTCTGTCAAGAAAAGAAGTCAAATTGCCATGATTCGACTTCCAGATATACTTACCTGGATGGCTGAGAAGATTCAAAGACATATTTTGAGAGGTCATAGTCTCTCCATTGAGGTCTTCAGTCAATAGGTGGACTAACACATTTTGGGATGGCATCAGTTTCTGTGATAGGAAAGGTTGGACAATGACCTAGAATTTTGTTTTGCTTTGTTTTGAAAGGGCATTTATAACAAGCCATGGAAGATCGAGAAAACTCAAAAAATCTGCACACTGTATACATGATTCCTAAGGGAAATGAGAACATGAGATGCTCTCTCATCCCGAGCTCATTGTTGTCAACTCTGATGGAGAACAGCTCCCTAAGATTTCAGGCAGAATTCCTTCCAAGTATTACTGGAAGATTTCTAGAATTACCTCAATTGGTGGTCTTCCAACCAAAGATCTGACTCTGCTTAATTTCTGAAATGTGCTGATGTGCAGCATGTTCAATATGGTATGGCAGTTTCAGAGTATATTTGTAGAATTCTATTCACCTTTGTCAAGTGTATTGTTTCCAAATAAAGTGCTGAAAATGAAAAAGTCATGCATAATAATATTTTTAAATGATATAGTCCATTTTTGTAATGAAGTTACCCATGAAATGAAGCCGCCATGAACCTCTTCTATAACATTCCACTAAAACTAAGAGAACAGGGTACATCTACATGCCCAGTGTCCTTCTGCAAGTTCCCCTCATTAAATATGTTTTTGTGCTTGGGACGTTGACAGCTGAATTGTGTCCTCTAAATAATGTTTCTGTCCTTGGATGTTATTCCAAAAATGTATGAGCATAAAACCACAAACCTCAAGGCTGAAACAGAGTCTTCGGTCTCTGTAAAAGGTAAAAAAAAGAGTACACACAATCACAATTTTGAAGGTGCTGATTTCTGAAAATCGCTCCAAGTGGTTGAACAGGGAAATCAAGGGAAAAATAAGCTGGTAACTAACTTGATTATAAAGCCTCAGGAAATCTTCACCTGTGCAGTAGTCTCCCCCCCCCGCCCTTAAAAAGCTCAAACTTTGTTTTTGTTAAGTGTTATGAGGAGCCAAGAGTTTGAAAGACTCATGTCTAAGCAAGTCAACAGTATGGCTCAATTCTTCAAGTCAGGCCCAAGCATTTTAGAGCTAAATGTACACACACAATAAAGCTGTTTAAATAATGATATATATACTATCACTAGACCACCAGGACTTTATGCCAGAATATTTTCCTTGGCTTTATCCTCCTCTGGCTGATTCCCGTAGCAATAGAGCTGAACTAGTCTCAAACATTCTCCCAGAACCTGGCTTCACTTTTGTGGTCACATACATCCCTTGCAATCTTTGCTCCTCTAGGAGGGCTCTGAGTTATTTTCTAAATGACTTTGCACAGAATGGGGAGGGGGTGGTGTCAGTGTCATTAAGTAAGTAACCCTCAGCAACTGTTTTGCAGTAACATTAGTAACTTTTTCATTAAATTCTGACTTGGCTTACGATGCCATACAATGATGCAACGTGCAACATAAGTGAGCAACTGTTCCGTTAATAATAATAAAAGGATAATATTAGCCATTATGCATGAAGTAAGTATTCATTTCTCAGTTTCACCGATCCCAATGGGCAAATTCAACACTTCTTAGTTTCAGATAATACTTGCCATCTGGTGCAATTTATGTAACCCTACTGTAGTTAACAATAAAGCTATTAATTCTTAGATTTTTTTGGCACCCATCAGTACCTATGCCTGTATTGCTATAATAGCATCAGAAAGAGATGCACAAGGTCCTGCCTCAACTGCTAACAGGAATTGTGTGTTTACTTTTGTGGAAAATGGGGATCACATGTACTGTATCACTAGTGATCTCTGCCCATGCTTTACTGTTGCATCAAAATAGGACATTTTGCAAGTTACAAGTGAGTGGCAGACTAGTGGTAGACTAGTGGTAGACTAGTGAGTCCACCGCTGAGTACCCAGCTTGCTGGATGGGGGCAATGTGTAGCCTGCATACTGTACAGTAGGACCCCCATATCCACTGATTCATTATCCACTGATTCAGTTATCCACGGTTGGCAGAGGAAATAATTAAACAATTCAGCAGCCACAAAGCAAGCTGTAAAGCAGGGGTGCCCAAAAATTTTGTAAGGAGGGCCAGATTTGGTGGCTGAGAATGTTGCAGGGGCCGGTTGCTCCCCGACCCTGCCACTCCACTGTAAGCCCCACCCACTGACCCATAAGCCCCACCCACTGACCCCTTGCAACCCCACCCGCAGGAAGAAAGGCGGGGACCAAGGGATGGAGGGAGGGAGGGAGGAAGGAAGGTGGGGACCAAAGGAAGCACAGGGAGCCGTGGCCACAGGTCTCCCCTTGGAAGAGGCTATCTGTGTGACCTTGCACGCCCCCAAGCTCCACAGTGGTGGTGACGGCTCGCCCGCCAGCCCACCCCAAAGCTCCTTGGCGGTAGCAGAGGCCCGCTGGCCTGCCCACCCCCACACATTCCCCTGCTGTGCCGGTGGCGGCAGACCACCCAGCCGCCCAAGCTTCCCAGCAGTGTCAGTGGCGCGGCTCACCCAATCACTGCCCCACGCGTGCTCCCAACCTCACCATGTTCCCGGCTTTGCCGGTGGCGGTGGCCCACCCGTGCACCGCCCTGCACGTGTGTGCCTAGCTTCACAAGGTTCCCGGTGATGCCAGTGGCAGCAGCCCGCCCGCGCACACCCCGACACGTGCGCCCAGCCTCACATGGTTGCTAGTGGTGCTGGTGGCAGCAGCCTGCGCAATGGCTGTCCAGCCGCCCCGCCCAGCCCCACAAGCTTCTTGGCGGTGCTGGTGGTGGTGGCCCGCCACCTCGCCTGCCCACCCAGCCCCACAAGCTTCTGTGCACTGGCCGGCCGGCTCGCCCAGCCCCTCAAGCTTCCTGGGGTGAAGGAGGGGGGAGGGGCAGTCCAGCCAGCTGCGGGCCATTCAGAATGGCCTGACAGGTCGGATTTGGCCCCCGGGCCGGACTTTGGGCAGGCCTGCTGTAAAGCAACCTGTTGTCAAAAACAGCAGCTGTAAAGCAAGCTATTGTCACAAATAGCATCTGTAAAGCAAGCTACTGTCACAAACAGCAGCCATAAAGCAAGCTACTGTCTCAAAACAGCAGTCGTAAAGGAAGCTACTGTCAGAAACAGCAGTTTGGGGGTGGGTAGGAAGACATTCTCTCTTATCCATGGTTTCCATTATCCATGGGAAGGCCTAGAACCTATCCCCAGTGGATACCGGGGTCCTACTGTAATTAAATCTGTAAACTGTGCAGAGACTACTTTGCCCCGGGAAGTGGTATGGGGCGGTATATAAGCAGAACACTTTAGTGCTGCTTGCCACAGGTGCCAAATTGTGTTAATGGCATTGATCTTCAGTTTGTTCATCTTTGAAAAGTGATTTTTCAAGGGGTAGCTGTTTAGGAGTGGACATTTTTCCAGACACAACTGTGGAAGTTGAGAGTAAAATCACCTCCCACGGCACACTTATTGTTTGAGGCAGCCAGAGGGTGGAACCCAGTAGGACTTACTTCCAAGTAAATGCAAAGAGTACTCTGAAAGAAGGACAGGAAGAGAAAGTGGCATGTTACATTGCTTGTTATGCTATCCCCTCCACTTCCTATGGTGCACATTCTGCTTCGTTTGGTTACAAGCCACTCCCAGAAAAAATTGTTAGTTTCAGGATCCGCATTGTCGCTAATAATATTCAAAGCACGAAAAATACTCTAAAATAAATAAATAAATAAATAAATAAATAAATAAATAAATAAATAAATAAATAAATAAACTGCAAATAATTATCCAATAATAAAACATTTTAGGAATACATCATTTGGAAAAAGGTAGAGCAAAAAGGGAAAAAAAGAAATCTGAAGTTTGTTCATTAAAATAATAATAAAAGATACTCACCTTGACAATCTTAGGTACACAGATTGTTCTGAAGATCTCATTAGCTTGTGTAGCAAGCATATTAGCAGACAGGCTAGGTAAACTGTTGACCTATTTAACTTCAGCAGAGGGAGCCTGCTTTGCTTGAGCTTGAATTTTCAAAGAGTCATTTGTGTACGACCTTACAATGTACTATATATTTCAATCAAATGTTAGCAGGCAAAAAAAAAAAAAAGAAGCCAGCTTGAAGCATCCTCTTGGTATCTACTGGGAATAGAGAGAACGTTGCACTGGAGATGAGATGGTAAGTCCTTGAAACAGACAGTTCTGTGGAGAGTTTACTTCATAAGGAAAAACACCTTTCTGCACCTACGTGGAGACAGATTTGTCACCCAGCTGTCACCTAGCTTGTTTTCCTTGTCTTTTCCCCAAAATGGTACCTGAGTGGGATGGCCACTCACACCCCCCAACACCCCTCCCAAAAAGGAAATGCACATATTCCCCCAAAGAAAAGAAAACTGAATCCATATTTGCGTAAGCTAAAAATGATGAGGCACAATTAGAAATAATTTCAATAGAAATACAGTCCTTCTCACCATTGCAAGGGCAGATGGCGCCTGTGCACCTGCTCAGCCTCATTTCCAGGTTATTAATTAGAATAAGCTATTTAAGGCCTTTCCTGCTCTTTCTCAGGTTTCGCTATGCAGAAACCATCCTTTGTCTGGATGAGTTAGGGGGCTGCCCTCTGAAAAGAGGAACACATAGGCATTCTATTTCATGTCTCATTTTTTGATTGTCACGTATTCAGCAGTTCAAACTGAAAACCTTGAGGTCTGAGCCTTGGCCTGGGCCTAGCCAACTTTGAAATGTGTCAATGCCTTCTACTCTAGATAAGAGAGAGGTTGCCAAATCCCAAAGGACAACCTGAAGTCTTACACTTCCTTAGGTCTCTAAGCAAGGAGATGAATCTTAGGAAAAAGCACTGGAAGCTGATTGTATTATGTGTAAGTGGCTTTAATGTTCCCATTTTCTCCACCTTCGCAACTGGAGCTAAGTCCCCCACCCCCCAAAGTGGCTTCATGTACTGTACGTTGCATATATATGCCAGTATTCTGTTGCCTAAATATGAGAGCTCAGTAACTAAAGTACATTGGAACCTCGTATAGCAAGCGGTTTGTTTAACAGAAAATCTGCTTAAAGGAAAAAATTTCCAGAAAAACCACTTAACAGAATTGCCTATGGGGCAAATCCGTAAAACAGAAAAATGGTCACGAATTAGGGAAGGGATTAATCTGTTTTCAATGGATTAAATCTGTACAAAGGAAAATTCAATGGATTAAATTTGTACAAAGGACAATTGGTGACAATGGAAATTTTGTACAAAGGAAAATTTGCTTAACAGAATTTAATTTGGAACAAATGAATTCCTTTATACAAGGAACCACCATATTTGGCTGCAAAGCTAGAGGATGGGCATTCAATTCCCCACTGTGCCTCCTGCGAGTACAGACAGCCTGTGTGGCCTTCAGTAAGCTGCACCGTCCCAGAGTTCCCCCAGAAGAAGGGAATAGTCAATCACCTCTCAGTAGAGATGAGCACAAAATGAACAATTTTTCGTTTCGTTTCTGTTTTTTCGTTTCATTACACAACGAAACGACAAACGAATTTTATCTCTAAAATGAAATGAAATGAAACGAACAAAAACACCAGAACTTTTGTTGTCCGTTTTGTTTTCATTACGGCAATACACTGAACTGCTTTAAATGCTAAAAAAATCACAAAAAATTAAAATAAATGGTAACGAAATAGTAATGAAACGAACGAAAACAAAAATGATTTTTTTGCAAAAATTCGCAAAAAAAAGAAATGAACCGAAACGGATACCCTAAACGACAAACGAAACGCCCATCTCTACCTCAGTATTCTCTACCTGGAAACCTTGAAAGACGTTGCCATATATCAGAATTGACTTGAAAACATGGAGGGGGTGGGGACATAATTGCTTTTATGCTCCACCACAAGGAACAATATTTGTTTAGAAGGTAATCCTGGAAATCCATGCAGTCTGTTCTACTAGATATAGCTGTTACACAATGGGCTGCTTTCTGTGTGATATCACAAGGATGCCTCCTTCTAGGTTTTCAGAGCCTTAAAATGTCAAGGAATGGTGAATGCTGAGTTAGCAGCTTTATGGGGGAATAAGGTGCCAAACATCAGCTGCTGGTCTTGCCACACAGTTTTCAGCCTCTTGATTGAATAATCCTGGTAAAACCAAGAAGAATGATGAGGCTCTGTGCCACCACTCAATACAGTGCTATTTCCATTTACATGCTGTAATTCAGGTCTCAAATGCTTCTACTTGATTCAGTGACTTGACGACACATGACCTTAAAATGTTCAGATCTCCAGAACGAAGTGGTGGCTGCACAAACTACCATGATTTGAGAAAACGGATACCCCTTTCCAGATTTAGCAGTAATTTAGGCAAAAATCAAAGCAAAACAAAGAAAAACAAAACAAAAGACGCCATTAAAGACAAAAGGTCTATATTCTAAATCAAAAGTACTGTCTCTTTTCAGACTAGATTACTGAATGGATCTCATAATGTTTTAGAAGGATAAGGACTGCAGCTTTGATGCTAGTGGTTGGGAAATTTGTTTATACATTCAGAAACTGTCTAAATGTGGAGCCAAACTGGGCTATACAGCTAGAGAAGAATGATCTTGAAGCATCTGACAGATCATGGAAAGCTTCCCAAGGGAAATATATATTTATATATATAAATATCCATGGCTATAGAACATGAAGATATATGATGTAGTTTGGCAGGCAGTGCATCTCTTTAAAAATAGTAAAGATTCAGTTAGTGCAGGAAGGGTGATAAATGGAGACATGGGAGACAATCCGGAGAGAGTGAGACCTGCCTAAAAGCCACTGGAGTCAATGGGATCCAAATGTTTTAATTGAGAACTTTTTTTTAAATTGAGAACTCCAGTTGCTCCACAGCATCTGGGTATAATTCAACTTCACTGATGTCTTTGAACCCCTAGCCAAAAGTCTTCTCTTCCCGCTGCAAAGACAGTATCCTTGGCATTTTAGCAAAGCTTTCATTTGTGCACATTATGGTTGTGTTAATGGGATGGAATGATTAGTAGAACGCATGGTTTGCATACAGAAGGTTTCACATGCAGTCTCGGGCATAGAATCAGAGAATAACTGAGTTGGAAGGGGTCTATAAGGCCACCTGGGTGCCTCCAGCCTGTGACTGCTCACCATTTGCCAAAGTAATTGGTTCCATTGTCGTACTGCTCTAAGAGTTATTAAATTCTTTTCTGATTTTCAGCCTAAATATGGCTTACTATAGTTTGGGCCCATTGTTTCATGTACTGCATTCTGGGATGGTTGAGAGCAGATCCTGGCCCTCATAAGAACATAAGAACATAAGAAGAGCCATGCTGGATCAGGCCAAAGGCCCATCTAGTCCAGCTTCCTGTATCTCACAGCGGCCCCACCAGATGCGTTTGGGAGCGCATGAGACTAGATATCTGTCTCCTGATACCACTCCCCTGCATCTGGCCCTTGAACTACCCTGGTTTAAAGCCTAGAGATTACATATCTCCATCATGGTTTGTAACCCGTGATGGACTTTTCCTCTAGGAATCTGTCCAATCCCCTTTTGAAGGCATCCAGGCCAGATGCCATCACCACATCCTGTGGCAGGGAGTTCCATAGACTTACAACGCGCTGGGTGAAAAAATATTTTCTTTTGTCAGTTCTTACTCTCCCAGCACTTAATTTGAGTGTATGTCCCCTAGTTCTGGTATTTTGAGAGAGGGAGAAGAGCTTCCCTCTATCCACTTTACTCATACCCTGCATTATTTTGTATGTCTCAATCATATCCCCCCTCAAGCGCCTTTTTTCCAGACTAAAGAGGCCCAATTGTTTTAGCCTTTCTTCATAAGGGAGGTGCCCCAGCCCAGTAATCATTTTAGTCGCTCTCTTCTGCACCTTTTCCAGTTCCACTATGTCTTTCTTGAGATGCGGTGACCAGAATTGTACACAATACTCCTCCTCAGGATTACCTTTCAAATACTGTATTTGAAAAGTGCTATCATATCTCTCCTCAGTCTTTTCACTGAATTAGGAATAGTTAGCTGGTGATCTGCAGAATGTTGCTATTAATAGCAGGTAATGCTCTTCTAAATAAATCAAGAGCCTCAGCAAGTAGAAATATACCTAGTTTGTGGCAAACCAGAGACCACTAAATGCAGCTTCACCTGCAACCCCCCCCCCATTTTTTTAGGTGTACATCTAAGGCAAACTTTTTGCAAGGAGGGCCAGATTTGGTGAGGCTGAAAATGTGTGGAGGCCAAACAATCAGCAGTATTTGGTCCCCGGGCCGGACTTTGGACAAGTCTCTATAACATGCAAGGAGGTGGGGAGGACATTGCAGCAACGGAGCCAGGTGTGGGTAGGCTAGGCATGTGACTGGGGGTGGCGGATAGAGGCAGGGAGGGCAGGCAAGCCATAAAACTGCAAGCTGATGGCTGAGCTGATGGGGAGAAGAGGTCACGGGCTGCTTGAAATTTGAAAACGGGCTGCATTTGGCCCCCGGGCCTAACTTTGGACATGCCTGATCTAAGGTATTTAAAATATATCACAAGGAACCTAACTTTCAAATGGAAGGATTCTTTTCAATCTTAAGTCTCAACCATTTTCAGTCCGGTATTAAGGTTTAGTCCTACCTTAGTCCAAGCATCTCATACACAATGTTCTTATTAAAAACAATCCGAGTGACTTATTCCATGGCATTTATTGCATTTATAAGACATACCACTTTTGAATACCTTGATTGAGAGTTATTTGGAAATATGCCCATTGGGATTGACAGGGTTTATTTTCAAGACACCCTGCAGAGGCATGACCTGTATCTGGGTTTTCTGTGAAATGAAACACAGCTATTAATATTAACTGACTCTATTGCCAGAATCGAAAGCAGTCACAAAGCATGTCGACTGCCATGATCTTCACCTCCAACACAGACTTACAAAGGAATCACAATCCAGCTGTGCCTCTGTATTCATCATCAAGCCTTCCTCACCACGATGCATCAGTGAAAAATTCCACACACCAACCAGCATCAAACTCACTGAACCATTCATTAATGGGCCCACAGCGGTAGGGAACGACAACTTTGACTCTGCTTCAGAGAAAAAAGTCGCCTACTTGGACCAACCTGGAATAAGTACACAGAGCCAGAATGAATAGCAGATCAAATTCTCAAAAGCTTTTCCTCTGCCAAGTGTTCAACATTCACCTTTTCATCCTTTGAGAACTTCAACTTCAAAGACTTCATGTTGGCATCATCATTTAATTCATGTTGACAACCTTGACTTGGCTTAATTTGCTTTGACAACTTTGACTGGAATCAAAGCAGACATTTTGTTTTCATTCCTCCTACCCATGTGACAAACACCCATCCAACCAACCCTAAGTTAGAAACACAAGGTTACACAATGCCTAGCTCCCCTCACTCACAGCGTAGGCCCATCAGCCATGGAAAAGGCTCCCATCAATAACAACAAATACGATCACCTGAATAGGCTGTTGTCCAAACTCTGAAGGTTCCAACAAGAGGGCAACATTCAACTTACCACTTCTAAAGCATTTTAAAGTATCACACAAACAATAGATATATAATCCTTAAAACAATCCCATGGATTTTCCCATCATCATCATCATCATCATCATCATCATCATCATCATCATCATCAACAACAACAACAACAACAACAACAACAACAACAACAACAGTGAGGAAACAGCAAACTGTTGATTTGCTTTTCTTCTTGCTATCTGGAGCAAGGCAAGTAGTGCAGCACCAGCTTCACAACTCATGAGCCTTCTTAACTGCCTGTGCTTCACCAGCGACAGCAGCAGTAACACAGGGTCTGGGGGGGGGCTTTTTTGTTTTTGCTTACTTAGCTCAAAATGTGAAAATCAAATCAACCCATCCCTTTTTTGGCTCCCAGCATGGAGTTTTCTACTCTGCTACTGGGGGCTTCTTTTTCTTCTTCTTTTTTTAAGCTGGAAAAATCTGAACAGACCTTTCTCCCTGTGATCTGTGTCACTCCCCAAAAGAATGGGTGGGTGAGTGTGACTGTGGGTGGCATTTAAGTTTGGTGTCATGTTCTGGATGGTGGGGACATCCACTCCCGTGGTCTTTCTTCCTACTGCCCTGAAGTATTTATTTTGTTTTATTTTTAAAAATAAACTACTGATTTCAGCACTAGATCACCTCTGTATGGACCAAAAAGATTTTAAAATGATAAAAATAAATATGAAATAGACACAAATCCAATGAACTACAACAGCCTATGGTTCCATGCTACATGTTTGCAGATTATGTTGAACCATGGGAAATTTTGCCCTCCCCTCCCCCCAGCATCATGCAACACTTTAAACGGTCCATTACAGTGAACCTTACAAGGAGAGCTAAAGACCAGCAGGGGTTAGGATTAAAATAAACAGGGCTGTGGGACTACAGCACAAATCACACTAAATCTGATGGAAGGACCAGGGTGGACACTGGTATCAAAACCAGATCCTTCAAGATACTAGTTCCTCTCTGTTTGGCACTGGCGTGACCTCACCTGGAGCACCATGCCCAGTTCTGGATACCTCACTTCAAGAAAGATGCTGACAAATTGGAACAGTTTCAGAGGAGGGCAGCAAGGATGATTACGGGGCTGGAATCCAAGTCTTATGAGGAATGATGGAGGGAACTGGACCTGGAGAAAAGGAGGCTGAGGGGAGATATGATACCATTTATCAAATACTTGAAAGGCTATCATACAGAGGAGGGGCAGGATCTGTTCTTGACCAACCCAGAATGCAGAACACTCAGCAATGGGGTCAAGTTATAGGAAGCCAGATTTCGGTTCAATATCAGGAAAAACTTCCTGACTGTTAGAGCAGTATGGCAACAGAACCAATTGCCTCGCAAGGTAGTGAGCGATCCAACACTAGAGAAGTTCAAGAGAAATCTAGACAACCACCTGGTGGAGAACTCATGAATATTATTACTGCTATGAGCAGAGGGGTTAGACTCGATGGCTTTATAGGCCCTTTCCAACATCATGATTCTATGATTCTAAAATAATCCTCCATCTCTATGCGATCATCTAATCTAAACAGAATCCGTGACTCAAGCCACAGCAAACCCGGACAGGAGCAATTCCTGCCAGTGTAGTTTCAGTCTTAGGCTGCTTTTACACGACCCCTAAAATTCGATGCAAAGGGCTGCCAGATGTGGAGCTTAAAAAAAATTAAGCATGACCACGCCCACCTAAGCGCGCCCCAGCACATTTTACAAATACCTGATCTCCGGAGGTTAAAAAAATTCCGATGCAGATTGTAAAGCTGTGGATGCCGGGCTCTCCTCGCCTTCTGTTTGTTTTTGTTGTCTCTGCTGCCCCTTTAACAAACAGGAATCCCCATGGGGCTGCTCTGACAGCAGACAGAGGTGAGTGGAGGTGAGCCTGCATTTTTCTCTCTCCCTTTTTTTCTCGCTCCCCTCACCGCAGACAGGAGCAATGGAATGCGGAAGGGTGGGAACACAGGAAGCAGAACAAAACCCCGTGATCTCTGGTCCGAATTTAAGTTGCCAGCAGATTTTAGAGGTCGTGTAAAAGCGCCCTTAGTTAAGTTGTGTGCCTATAAAAGTGAAGGTCTTTTGAAAGACAGAAACTCTCTTATAGAATGCCTTCCCCAGCATGGCTTTCCCCGCCTCTACATTGTGGTCCACTATCAGTTTATTTGTCCAGGATTTTTAATTGTTCAGCTTTACAAAGGAACTGGTTTCAGGTATTTGTATTGCTCTTTGTAGCGTTCACCCTTTTACTGTGTATGTTACTGTACAGGAGGGGGGAAAGAGGGACCACCTTCTTCCATATGAGCCTGTCCATACTCTAAGATCAGGCCAGGAGGCCCTGATTGGTTATCAAGCAGTAGGCCGCAAACAGATAAGGGGGCGTGGCATGTCAAAGCAGGGCCTTCTCAGTGGTTGCCCCCCAACTCTGGAATGCCCTCCCTACGGAGATCCATCTGGCACCAACACTTTTGGCTTTTCGGCGCCAAGCAAAGACTTTCCTGTTTGGCCAGCATTTTAATTAGATTATTTGGTTGGACACATGAGCAGCACAGTTTTATAATTTATAATCTGTAGTGTATGTTATTTTAACTGTATTTTATTTTATAGTTTTAATAATTTTATTGTTTTATAGTTGTTAATACTTGTTGTATACCGCTCAGAGACCTCTTGGTAGTGGGGCAGCTAAAAAATCTTGTAAATAAATAAATAAATAAATTAATAAAAAAAGAGTTAATGCCAATGCCCAAATATGGAATGTGGAGGTGGAGCCCTAGTGCTTAAATAGCTCCACCTGAGTGAGAAAGATTCAGTTAGGGAACATCCATCCAGAGAGATAGGGAAGAGATAGACTAGAGCAGTGTTTTACAACCACTGTTCCGCGGCACACTAGTGTGCCGTGAGATGTTGCCTGGTGTGCCGTTGGAAAAGCTGAAGAATATCAGCTTTGTGTTCAGCCAAACAGGCCCAGGTTGCGCACTGAATAAAGTATTTTATAATTTTTCATATTTCTGTTTACTTACTATTTCATAATAAAGTAATTATAAAATACTTTCTTTGTGTTTATTTGATTCCTATTCAAGAGAATTACTTTATATATAGTCAATATAGGCACAGAGTTAATTTTTTAACATTTTCAAATGGTGGTGTGCCTCGTGATTTTTTTTCATGAAACAAGTGTGCCTTTGCCCCAAAAAAGGTTGAAAAACACTGGACTGGAGATAGGGAAGCTGCACACTTTGTTAAAGCACTGAAGAATAGACAGGGCAGTTAGGGAACTGTCAAGCTTGAGTGAGGGAATTATATCAGTATTTGAGGGAACTGCTTTGTCGAACTTTAAAGTAACTGTATACAAGTGAACCTGATTTAAACATCTTTCTGTATTAAATAAACACACATTTTATTTTTACCACATTATATCTGGTCTGGAACTCAGTAGTTGAACTGGGATACCCTGAAAGGTGGCAGCAATACCAGAGACTAAGGCTGTGGTCACACCTGGGTTTTGATCCTGATCTTCTGAAGCTCCGGCTTTTCCTCTTCATCCCATCACGTGATTTAATATGTGGGACAAGAGTTCCCACGTCAAAAGCTGTTTTTTTTTATTATTTTAAAGTGCAGTTCAGCCCCCTTGGCCAACAGGTGGTGCTAGCATTTGAAAAAAATGGACCACTTTGCTGGGGAAAATTAATGCTTGTAGGACTGGATAGAGCTTCCTGTTTCTCCGAAGGTGAAAATAAATTTAAAAAACCACAGCCCATCGGCCCCAGGAATAGCCAAAAAAAGAAAGAAAAAGGAACCCGGATCATCAGCATGGTCCCACAGTGTCTGCCTCCTTAAAAGCTGGATTTTTAAAGCGAGGCAAAAAAATATCTACCTCGTAGGTGAGTCACAGAAACCTCACTTAAAGGATCATTACTGGGTTTTCTTTTTTCTTTTTTTTTTTTCAAAAAGCCCGGTTGCCATGGGGACGGCATTTTTGGACTCGGTTTATTTAGTAATTTAAACTGCTTTTAAAGGGACGTGGGACCGAGCCCTAAAGTGGTACAGGTCAATGGTCCATGAGATGACTGTGGGCCTCTGCTAGAGTGAGGCAGTACTGAGCAGAGTGTGGTACTTCGGCCACACCTTCAAAAGTCCTGACCTCCACAGTCTTCTTTCTTTTGCCTTTGTTATGTTCCACAGCTGTTTCCATTTGTTTTAGATAACATTTTATGCTTTTTGGTGTTTGTTTTTACTTACGGTTAAAACTGTATTTTTTGTGAGCCAGGCAGAATGCTTTGGTTATCAAGCAGTAGGCCGCAAGCGAGCGAGTGAACAGAGACTCCAACAAACTGAAGCGAGTCATTTAATGAGAACTCTTGAATTGACTTTTCAGTGTGGTAGCCCAATGGCCTCATTGACAGCATGGATGCATCAAATGGATGCTTTACAACTGGGCCACGGTAGAGTCGTTTGATGAGTTCAAATACAGGGCTGCACATTCATACAGTTCCCATGCTAGCTGCATAGTTTAGCATCATGTTTCTTCCACGTGCAGTCAGATTTGACAGATATAAACTCCAGACGTACTGTACAAGCATATATAGTGTGGATATTTTTGAAGGTATGGAAAGAATCTAAACACACTGTAGCATCTGTTACATATAACAACAGGAAACTCAGCATTTCTGTATAGGTTTTGGAGGAACAGAAGCCAATTCTGCCTTTTGCGACATTTGTGGCATTCTCGTTACCTTCCAAGGACAAATGAGCAAATCTGTTTGTAGAATTTGGACCTCGATCTGCATTTTTAATGTAATACTAATGAACTGAATATAAAGCCAGCAGAACAAAGACACAATTCAAACACATGCAGTAGGGAAGGAATCTCGTGTGCATTAGGAAGCAAAAGTAGAAGGACAGATTTTAAGGAATCATTCTGAAGGCTTGAAAATAAAAGATGTACAGTATTCTTTATAGCTGGGAAGGACAGCAAGAACAGCTTTTAGAACATTTTAACCAATGAAATCTTTGGGGAGAAGTCATCAAAACAATAGTTCTGGGTTTTGTATACCAGGTATTCAATGTCCTGCAAAGATTTTGAGCACCTTTCATAAGAATCAGATGCAATCTGATTCACCTTCTTCAACTGGGGACCAAACTCTATGAGAGGCCAGCTTCTCTATTAGATAGTGAGAAAACATTGTCCGCACACACCATGCACCTCTGGAGAGGAATTCCTTCAATTCCCACAGCTGAACAAGCAATTTGCAGTTGACGTCCATCCATAATTATGCCCAATGACCTCTTGCCAATGAAAAAAATAAGTTAATTTGCAATTTATGGAGCAGCACAAACTTTGTGAGAGAATTCATAAACATATCCTAAAGAAACTCTGCTTCTTACTGCCAAGCTGACATTCTATATACAGTTGTCCCACACCCTTTCGTGGTTCATATTCTGCGGTCCCGGTATATCGCGGGTTTGCAGTACAGGAAAAAAAGTCTCCTGGAATAGGGAGGAAAGGCCTCCCAAGGCCCATCAGAGGACCCCAAAGCGCTTCCCCACAAACCAAAAGTGACTTTTGGTAAACCAGAAGTGACCTCTGGATCACTACAAAGCACTTTGGGGGACTCCGAGGGCCTGGGAAGCCCCTTGCAGGCCTATTAGGAACAGTGCCAGGCCTGGGGTAAAAACAAGAGCCCCCAGAGAGCCCCCCCCCAGTCGTGATCCGACCCAGCATCTGCATATTGAGGATTTTCAATTATCGCGGGTCGGGTCGGGTCCCTAACCCCCACAATAGGCGTGATCTTAGAGTGAGACATAGTATTTGCCCTGTCAAACAATCCATTTTAGAATCCATGTAAAACTCGAGCCACAGTATGAATCAGGCCCAGGTAGTGTGCACAGAAATTAGGACTCTTAATGGAGTCAACAAATGTATGATATGAATGCTAAATCCAAACTCCCACCCTACTACTGACTTTCCAGTACATTTGAATTCCCATGGGCTCTGAAAATACGCTGTAACTCAATCAAAGCAAAACATTTTTTAAACAAGGGTTAGTTATATAACCTTAAGCTTCATATGTAAATTTGCTTAATATGCATAATTTTTATTCGCTCCAGAATACATTTTTCCCCTTGGGGCAGAACATTCCTATATTTTAAAGTGCAGATGGAACATGACCATGAGACATAATCCTGTGCCGGCCAAGTGTGAAATCAGACCCCAAAGTTCTGAGGTGGTCTGGTACCACTTTTTGATCCAACCCACATATAGGCATCAGTCACAATCACAAACATTGCCTGTTTCTTCTTTCAAACAGTCCTTTCAGCTGTTATTTCTTTTCCCTAGACGGTTGTTTTATCTTCCAGTTGCTAGTGCTCAACAGTCCTAAACAGGGGCAGCCCATGTCATTTTGTTGCCTGAGTAATGGATAAGACGCTACATCCCTATTCATTCCCCATATATAGGAGTTAACCAGACTAGCAGTTGATGCTTCCCTAGAATGAGGAAATGCTTGGGCCTTTTGGACTGCAACTTCGACGGTCCCATGCCAAGCATGGCCAGCTATGGGATTCTGGGAATTGGAGTCCAAAAAAGAAGATGAAGACCATTTCCTATTGCTGTACTCGGTATTATACCGGAGAACAAGTTACCGCAACTGGAGGGAGGGTCAATGTGGAAGCAACACGGCACAGGCCTCCAAAACCTTAACACTGCTTTCTGGTATCTGAGGCAGCTGCTTCATTTTAGCTAATGACAGGGCTGGTCCCAGTCTTGTCAGAACACACATACGCTGGTTCCCGGAAAACTCGAAAAAGTTAGCATTTTGCACTACAACTCCCCAAATCCCCCAGCCAGCATGGCCTCCAACCATAATGGATGTGGTCTTTGCCGTGTTATATCCAAAACAACAATTTCCCCCAGCTCTGTTGCTCTACAGTGATCATTCTACCCGTCTTCTAAGAGGCTGCAGTCCCACCTACCATTAAATATCACTAAGCCTCATTACTTCTGCCTAGTTCTTGTCCCAGCCCTGTTTACAGGAAATTATTACTCTGAATAAATGGAAAAGTTCAGCAAAATACGGGAATGACTATTTTAATCCAATCAAGGGTTTCAGTGAATGCCATTTATGAACCAACATATCGATCTTGGCGGCACGTTGCACGACCATCTGTCTGCTTATAAGTAGAGGGCGAGGGAGGAGAAATGACACAAGAGTGTCCACAGTGATGCTTAGCATTACAGCATCACAGAAGTGTACATGTAATGCAGGATTAGGAGAAGGTTAAATCCCTGTCACGTATAATTTTCTTAATGGGCCACATTGTTCATACTCGATCTTCTCAGCTTCTGCCTCCTGCATTTTCCCAGAGGGGAAGGCCTTTAGTTAGTCCTCCATTTAATACACTTGCATCATCATCATCATCATCGTCAACATCATTATTATTATTATTATTATTATTATTATTATTATTATTATTATTATTATTATTATTATTATTATTATTATTATTATAGGGCTGCATAAAATGCAATTCTATCACTCATTTAGATGGGGATCTTTCCCCCTCTTTCCTAAAGACTGACACTGCAGGTTTGGGATGCATGATCAAAAATACGTGTATATATCTGGAAAGCCAAGACCATTTGATTCAGGGGGGCTGCTGAGCAAAAGGCTTCTCTCATTTTATCGACTTACTTTTTAAATTGCATTTAGCGCAGCTGTGGTTTTAATATCTTAACTGGTTTCTCAACATTTCTCTGTTACAACTCTTTTGTTTTTATTTGTGCCTGATTTTAATCTTATAAACTGATATAAACTTTGAGTTTCGGTTTTCGGGAGAGAGGTGGGATAGAAACCAAACAACAAATAAACTTCTGTAAGGAGCATTTAAAATATAGTACCGTGTTTTTCTGTCTACAGTATAAGATGCCCCCATGTAAAAGAGGACCGCCACTTTTCCAACCCAAAATTGCAGTTTCGCAACCACATGGTTCTCTCCTTGGCTTACTTCCATGTATAAGACGATCCTTAATTTCTCGTCTAACAATTTTAGACAAAATGTAGTCTTATGCGCAGAAAAATACTGTATTTTTACTTTCATGTATTACAGTTATGCGGTGTACTTGCTTTTCAAAAACACACAGGGCAAATCAAACTTGCAGCCGGACTACCTGTACAACACCACAATTGTACTGTTGGACCCTGCAATAAATCCTAAAAATTCATAATTTGGCATTTTTCAAGTGTCACTAGAGAGGTGCTCTTTGCTCCATCTCTATACAGACAAATTTGGGTAGGAGCAGGAGGGCACAGTCCCATGTGAAGCAAAGCTGGGTGCACACAATACATCTGTGTGTTTCCTTGCATGATTCTATGCATATTTTGAGCCATACTGTCTTATTCAAAAATATGGAAAAGTTTATAAATGGCTAGAATAATCAGAACCTAGTATTGCATAGTGGAAATACATAATGCAAGAGGTACCATAAATGTCACTAATATTTCTGGCATTGGATACTTTTAAAGAAGAAGTGATGCTGGTGGTCATATGGGACAGGCATGTCCAAACTTTGGCCCTCCAGGTGTTTTGGACCACAACTCCCACAGTCCTTTGTCATTGGCAATACAGGCTTGGGATTCTGGGAGTTGTGGTCCAAAACATCAGGAGGGCCGAAGTTTGGACATGCCTGATATAGGAGAAGCAAAGGAAGAAGCCACCCCCCCCCAAAAAAAATCCCAAACTCAGATGAAGTATTTAAGCATGAACTAGGAATTTTCTGGCAGCATTACCCCATCATAACATTGACATCTTCACAGACTTCTTAGCAAAATGGTCTTGATTCTAGAATGATTTATTCCATCATGGAAACACTTGCAAACAATTTTATGGGAAATAACAGTGGGGTCTGCTGGGGTCATCTTTTGCAAGGGGGTAGACATGCATTGGAGGTTCTAGAGATGCATGTTTTGCAAACTTTTAATGTTATGATTATCCACCATTTCCATTGAGTGACTAATTTTTTTATTACTTAAATTTTGAATTGTAGAAATGCTTTTTTGGAATTGGATTTTTTGTGTGTGTGTGTGTGTGTGTGTTAATTTTAGACAACAGGTTGATCCTTTTCTGTAGATCAGATATCCAAACCCCGATTCTACCCAGATAACAGAGTTACAAAATTATCATGTTAGAATGAATGCAAGGGCCATCTAACCCATAATTAAAGAAACCCCATGCCACTGGCCTGCTAAATTTGCTTTAAAAACATCCAATGCAGGAGAGGTCATCACGTCCCAAGGCAGTTCATTCCACTGTCAAACACCTTAGCATCAGGATGTTCCTCCTAAATCAGGCATGGCCAAACTTCGTCCCTCCTGATGTTTTGGACCACAACTCCCAGAATTCTAAGCTTAGACTGCCAATGGCAAAGGACTGTGGGAGTTGCTGTCCAAAACATCTGGAGGGCCAAAGTTTGGACATGCCTGTCCTAAATGTTTAGTCAGAGTCTTCTTTTTGTAATTTGCATACATTGGTTTAGGTCAGTGGTTCTCAATCTTGAGTCACCCTGGTGTTCTCGCACTGCAATTCCCAGAAACCCTGGCCACCACAGCGGGTGGCAAAGGTTTCTGGGAACTGCAGTCCAAGAACATCAGAACACTGGTTTAGGTTCTACTTCTCAAGTAATCAAGTCTCCCCCACCTTCTCTTTAAAGACCAGGTAGTTGAAGATTACTATCACATGACCTTTCTTCTGCAGGCATGCCTAGCTTTCTCAGCCTACAGATGCTGTCAATTGTTTTTTTACAGGGC
The DNA here is from genome assembly GCA_029282475.1 of Phrynocephalus forsythii. Classification (NCBI taxonomy): domain Eukaryota; kingdom Metazoa; phylum Chordata; class Lepidosauria; order Squamata; family Agamidae; genus Phrynocephalus; species Phrynocephalus forsythii. The sequence continues at coordinate 109,426,256 of JAPFRF010000005.1, read as the reverse complement.
TTTGTTTTCTTTGCCATCCTGATTACCTTCCTCTGGAAATATCTCTCAGAGGACCGTGTTTGAAGGTCTTCTCTGTTTGAAGGATACACAATCCAGCTCTGATTTGAAAATAAAGAACCCTAAGGAAGGAGATCATGCATCCTGAATTTACCAATCCCTGTTAGGCATCGGACTACCTTTTAATACCTTTGTCCACTGGCTAAATGATGAAGAAAGGCTTGTGGATGAGGAGGGGTGTTACTTTTTTGTTCCTAAATTGTTCCTAAAAGCACTAAACTGAGTGTTTTAATATGACAATCTATGTAATATTGTTTTAGCACTACATTCTTGCGTTTTTGCACTATGGTAGAAATTCTGTTGTGCTGCCATGCAGAAGGCATAACTTTTGGAGGCAAACTCACTCGAGTTAAGTAATTTCTTTAAACATTATCTGTGGTGCGCCAATTCATGTGATTTGGCTTGCCACAGGGAATGTCTACAGAGATTTCGTACCTTGAGGCAAACTGCCTCCAAAAGTTATAGCTTTTGCACTGCTGTGAGACAAGGTCTCCAGCCTACATTTTTTTAAAAAAAAAAATCTGTATTTTGTGCCTTGGGTCCCAAAAGGGAGAAATGTAGGTGATGTGAATAGACTCAGTCAATCAATAATCTGAAACATGATAGTGAAGGACAGATGCTAAACCATTTTGCATTTCTTTTAATGGTCTCCCTGTAATTCAGAGATGTGCCAAAAAAATAAAAGCGCCCATCACATGTAACTGTACACTCATCTGAAATCTCATCAGTGAAACATTAGCAAGGTTGGCCCAAGGTTTTTGTTTTTGTTTTGTTTTTGTTTTGTTTTTTTGCTGAGACAAAGAACAAAATGATGTCCCTCTTATGCCATGTACTAAATTCAGCTCAAGTGGCAGTTAAGTATTTCTTAAACACTGACATTCTTCCCCACTGCATCAGAAGATAACTGATGGGACAGAGTAAGCTAGGTAACACACAGCCCTCTTTTAAAACACCTTACACGCATGTCCAAACTTCAGCCCTCCAGATGTTTTGGACCACAACTCCCACAGTCCTTTGCCACTAGAAATTGTTGTTGTTGTTCAGTCGTTCAGTCGTGTCCGACTCTTCGTGACCCCATGGACCAGAGCTCACCAGGCCTTCCTATCTTCCACTGCCTACCGAAGTTTGGTTGCATTAATGACACCGTCCAACCATCTCATTCTCTGCTGTCCTCTTTTCCTTTTGCCTTCAATCTTTCCCAACATTGATGACTTTTCCAAGGACTCCTCTTTCCTCATTAGGTGGCCAAAGTACGGAGTTCTGGTCCAAAACATCAGGAGGGCCGGTTTGGACATACAAGTACTTCCCAGTATCTATCACCAGAGATACCCCCTTTTCTGCCTAATGACAGGGCTGGCCCTGATCAATCAAGAACAAGATCATCTCATACATGTCCCCCAACCCTTAGTTACATCTGAATCAAGAAACCTTGTATTTCCCTCCTGGCTCAGTTTTAACAACAGGATAAAAACCGAGCTTGTCAAACATGTTCTGTTAGTATTACAGCATTTTTGAGCATCCCAAAAAAACTGCTGGACATGGGGACCCCAGCTATTGTGCCCATTCAAATTCTGATTGGTAGACCTAATGAAATGACTGCATTTCCTCTTCTTAAATCTGACATGAATCAGGACAGCATGTCCAAAGATTATTCCAACAGACATGTTCAGTGGATGTGATGGGATTAGCCAAATTTCAAAGCTTATTTTTGACCTCCAGCAGAAAATTGAGCACATACGCGATTGAAGTCAACTGGGACTATAGAGCATCAAGTTGATTCATCAAATTAGCTCAAACATAATTGTGCTGCATGACTGCCTATAGAAGTTGTCAGCTATAAACCTGTCAAAAAGCCATCAGCTTTAATGTTAAATAGAGAAACAAAGTAATGTTGTTGAGAATTTGACGTTTGTTGGACTTTAGCCTGGTAAAGGCTGCTATCTGCTTTGCTTCCCCTTAGAAGAATTTGTAGTCTCAAATGCACTCTTGATAGATTGCAAGAGACAAAAGGCACAAACACGCCTCGCAAGGGAGAACAGCCTCTACAAACCAGATATACAGCTACATTCTTTATCTTAAGTGTGAATTAATTCCAAGATAACACTGCAATGCACACATGTTCTAGGCATTTTCCAAACATGGCGTGCATGTTTACACCTCCCCACCATAAAATGTAACTCATTCGCCTTCCTGGGCATCATCTATTTCTCATCTCCTGTTTACTACTAATAGTGAGGTCAATAAATAAGCAGCATAGATAGATGAACACCTCCAACCACTCCAAGTCTTGATGCACATGATTAATTGAGATAGTTTTTGTGAAAAAAATGGAACACAGCATGTCTGTTTCCAAACCAAGTTGTACACCCTTTCAAACCCCATCATATTAACGAGAACATCACTATCTGGACTCCATCCCATTAAGGGATTACATTCTCCCCCACTGTATACCTCCATTTTCCTATACCAGTGGTGGCAAACCTTTGGTACTCCAGATGTTTTTCACCACACCTCCCAAAATTCCAAGCCTAGATTGCCAATGGCAAAGGACTGTGGGAGTTGCAGTCCAAAAATCTGGAGGGCCAAAGGTCTGCCACCACTGTCCTAAACCATCCTAGACTACTTTTACTGCTTTGTGAGTGCTGTTCATGTAAATCTGTCCATTAATAAACAGCCATGACAGGTGCTTTCTGTTTGGGTGAAAATTGGTTAACTGATGAAAAAAGGAGTCAGTTTCTGTGATTTTTTTCCTGCATGGTGTCATATTGTGAGCAGAAGAGGGCATCATGTAGTAGACCATCATGACTGCTGCCACTGGTGGTGTCAACGTTCAATGTGTAAAGCCTGGCATCCTTTTTCCCTGCTGGCAATGCTGGCATGATATTGTGCAGCAACACCAGGCCATTTCCTGTTGCTTTGAATTATGGTTCCAGAAGCACAGTACTCCACATTCTTAAACCAAAAGTTTTTGGAACAACTGAATAAAATTCTAGTCCTCATGGCTCTACAGAAAGGCTGAAAATGTGATGGCCAGAGCAGTCTGGGTTAGAAAACTATGCAATGAACAACAGAGCTCAACTCCATTAAGCTTTTTGACCTAAACAATAAACGAATTTTGTTTGCTGGGTATTGGGGGTTGTATTGATTATGTTTGTTTTTAACCTCCATAAGAACATAAGAACATAAGAAGAGCCATGTTGGATCAGGCCAAAGGCCCATCTAGTCCAGCTTTCTGTAACTCGCAGTGGCCCCACCAGATGCATCTGGGAGCGCACGAAACTAGATATTTGTCTCCTAATACCACTCCCCTGCATCTGGTCCTTGAAGTACCCTGGTTTTAAGCCTGTAGATTACACATCTCCATCATGGTTTGTAACCTGTGATGGACTTTTCTTCCAGGAATCTGTCCAATCCCCTTTTAAAGGCATATGCCATCACCACATCCTGTGGTAGGGAGTTCCACAGACTAGCAACACGTTGGGTGAAAAAATATTTTCTTTCCTCTGTTCTTACTGACTAGAGCCCTGCACAAAGGTGGATAGTGTAAATAAGTAAGTAAGTAAGTAAGCAAGCAAGCAAGCAAGTAAATAAAATACCCATAGCTCTCTTTGAACTGGTGGACTCAATTCAAAATGAAACAAACAAAAAGGAGTAGGGGTGACATTTTAGGGCTGAGAGGTAAGCATTTCAGGAAGATTATTTACAGAACACATATATCATTCCCTACAACTATAATGTGCCTTCCGATGTGGAAATGATATGCAAATTACATTCATTACACACAATTAAAATATGCACAGAAGCTACAGTCCTCTGGCTTATGATGTATTTCCAACACGGCCTTTGGGGTTGACTGGGCTTCCCACCCCAGCAATAATTATTCCAAGGTTAGGCACGGTTATAACACTGTAGGGCAGTGAACTGCCATGGAGTCATCCTGATATTTTAATATCCATACCTGGCTTGTACGCCAGCTCACCCTCCCCACCTCCTCCAACCCGTTCTCTTTTTAAAACAGATGCCTGTAAGCCCTTTTATAATTTATGGACTAGACAGAACGCTCTGGTCTGTAATGTGTCAATGCGTATTACAAGAGACCCTTAGCCCACTGGATATTGACATGATAGACTGTAAACTAGTCGCTCCGGCTAAGTCATGATGATTTAGCATGTCAATGCATAGTGAGAGAGCTTCCATCCATGGACCACTGACAGGATCATTTACAATGATGCAGGAAAAAGCCTATTATGTCGTGTTGTACATGAAGAAAGGAGATTATTCCCGGCCAATCACCCACTGGAGGAATATGCTCCCTCCATCATGCCATCATCGCAACATCATGTTTCAGTCAAGGGACCAAAAGTGCCAGTGGGTGGGATGGAGGGTGGGCTGTTTGGAGATGCCATTAGTGAAAATCTTTTTCTGCTATAAACCAGAAAGGAGAAACACTGGGCAGGAGATTCAGATTACAGTTTCAGGAACGCCATTCTGGCTGTGGGATTCTGGGAATTGTAGTCTCCAAAAAGCAGCATCCCCCTATCTCTGTACACTCATAAGGCAGATGGGGTTTCTTTATCTTCTATACAAGCCTTACATCCTAACTAGACCAATGCTAAAGACACAGAAAAAATCAACATGCTTAATTCTTACACAAACCCACTTTGTAGTGATACCTTTAGTAACTCGACCGCTAGGGCACAACATCAGTTTTCCTAAGCATCCAGAAAAAGGATGGGTTTTATCTTAAAATCGCATTGTCTCTATGCTGTTTTAAGGTGCAGTTTTGGGAGTTGTTGGCCTAAAAAGGTATTGATGTAATGCATATTTGGGAATTTGTCTTGAGATCTATAAGTCTCTTTCCTTCTGTTTAACTCTCACTCTTAAAATTTAGCCAGTGCCCAAAAAGGTATAAGAGAAGCAGTGTCTGAAATTTGTTGTACAGATGATCTGGGTTCACAGGATCAAAATCCTGGACTTCCTGATCAACAGTGGCTGTGGCATTATCTGTCACCCACCTCAGGTTTCCCTGTGACCCCTATGCTTAACACAATTATCACGTAGCTCAGACAACTGATTGTTTTTCTAGGAACAATATATTATTGCCAGGGCCGGCGCTTCCATTAAGGCGAACTAGCCAGTTGCCTAGGGCGCCAAAATGAAGAGAGGGCGCTGGACAGCCTGCCGTCCCACCCCCCGCCGCTAGCCACCGCCGTCCATCCCCCCACCGCCCACCGCCGCCCGCCCACCGCCGCCCCCCGCCGCCGCCCGCACCCATCGCCGCCCACCTCCCCGCGCCCGTCGCCATCCCCCGCCGCCCCCTTTCACAAGAAAAGAAGTCCAGTTGCCATGACTCAACTTTCGGACAACCTCACCTGGATGACTGAGAATCTTCACAGACGTGACAAAAACAGATGCGACATGTGTGGGGCGGTGGGAAACCCCCATGTGGAGGTGGGCTGAGGTGTGGACGCCCGTCTTGAAGGAAACCTTGGAAGGCATGGAATAGAGCAATGGATGGCTGATGAATTTGGACTCAGGAAGTGAGTGGCATAGCATGTGTATGTGTTGGGGCAGAGGGGCAGGTTCTCCGCCCACAAAAGTCTTAGGGGCACATCAGCCATCCTACGCAGTGTGGTCTGGCAGCTATTTATGATGCTCCTCTTCTCCTTCCCAGCAACCCAAGTTGGAGCTGCCAGGGGGAACAAGGCCCACCTCCAATGCTGCCAGCCCCACCGGCACAGATTTCATGGTGCCACCATGCGAGGTTTCTCCTGTCATGCTCCACCCATCCACAAATTGTGGGGGGAGGGGGGGCTGTGACCTATTGCCCCTCAATACTTGCCTTGCCCTGGGTACTTTGATTCTGGAAAGCCACACCATACCACAGGAAGCCTGGGTTTGAATCCCCACTCCGGCATGGAAGCTCGCTTACCTTGAAAGCTCTCTCAGGTCGCTCTAAAGTCAGTTCCGATTTGACAGCATGAGATATAACAAACAAAGGAAGTGACACAAGTCAAATAGCTGTTGCTCATTAGCTACGTGCTGGCTGCATTCCCAGGAGCAAGCATGCATGCAGGAAAACAACCAGCACTTTATTAATGAATGGCAATTTGCTGCTTAGATTAGCATGCCTTCCCTTCTGTGTTGTGTTGTTACAGTCGTGACCGACTCTTCGTGACTCCATGTCCATTGAGTTTTCTTGGCAGGAATACTGGAGTGGTTTGCCAGTTCCTACTCCAGGCACCTACAGCCGCTGGTGTTCCCTGGTGGTCTCCCATCCAAGTACAAACCATGGCCGACCCTGCTTAGCTTCCAAAGTCAGGCGAGATTGGATGTGCTTAGGGCATCTAGGTAGCTATGTCTTCCCTTATGCAAGTGCAAATTGGCAGTACAATTCTGTCCCGTATTACTTAGGCAAGGAAGAGGTAGAAAGAAAGAAAGAAAGAAAGAAAGAAAGAAAGAAAGAAAGAAAGAAAGAAAGAAAGAAAGAAAGAAAGAAAGAAAGAAAGAAAGAAAGAAAGAAAGAAAGAAAGGCACTGGTAAACATCCCAGGGTATTAGAGAGGGAAAGGCCTGTCACATGGGAAAAAGCAAACAGGTAGTGATGTAATACTGAGGTTACATGGAAGAGTGCTAAGCAATGATGCTATGGAGACCATAACTCCCCAGAGAGGTGAAAAGTTATCACACAACCTTTTCCACAGCCTTCATACACTTGTCAAGTTTCTTAAGGTGCTTTAGAGAAGTAAAGTCATTCCATGCATTTTGAAATACAATTACAAGGCACACAACAAAACAAAACAAAACACAACCCATACAAAGATGATTTACCAAGGAGGGAAATGATTACATTTTGTAAAATGTAAATACAGTAGCACTTCCGTATCCACTGATTCAGTTATCCCTGGTTGGCAGGGAAAAATTAGATAAATAATTCAGCAGCTGCAAAGCAAGCTACTGTCACAAACAGCAGCTGTAAAGCAAGCTACTGTTGTAAAACAGCAGCCATAAAGCAAGGTAGTTTTGCAAATCAGCAGCCGTAAAGCAAGCTACTGTCACAAAACAGAAGGTTTTTTTTGTGGGGGAGGGGGTTGGTGTTCACTCTTAACCATGGTTTTCATTATCCATGGGAAGGCTTGGAACCGATCCCCAGCGGATACTGGGATCCTACTGTAAATGCACATGCTAGAAAACATCTTAGCATCGTCTGTGAAAGTTGGGTGGGAAGAAAGGAAGAGGAGAGATTTAGGGGAACACAGTCAAATTGAAATGGGGGATTTTCGCATCCCTGGTGGTTTAGTTCTGCCATGGGATAGGCTATGATACACAAGTTCTGCCCCAGCTCCAATGGTATTGCTGATTTAGGTCAGAGAAGGATCCGTCCTTAAACACCTTGCTCACATCTCAAATGCTAGACATCTATAGGATTTGTCTGTTTGTTTTTACCTCTCTGTCACTTCTCCTTCGGTGTAGGAAATGAATTCTATGAGTCACTGAACAGAAATGGGGGGGGGGAGTTAATTAATATGTCTCTCTGTACATGTCATATGTTAAAAAGGGCAAAAACACGATGTTGCTGCGATAATTGTTTTATGAGAGAGAGCAACTTTCTTGTGGCATGTCCTGCTTTTTTCCTTGCAGGACAGCTGCCACATTCCCCCTCCTCTTTCACCTGCACAACAGCCCTCTAAGGTTGACCAGGCAAAGAGAATGCTCATTTCTTGTGAAAGCAACCTCAGTGAGTTTTGTGGCTGTTGTTGAAGACAAATGTTCTGCCTACACCACTCAAGGCATCTAAACTAAGGGTGCCCAAACTTTTTGTAAGAAGGGCCAGATTTGGTGGCTGAGAATGTGTCAGGGGCCGGTTGCTCCCCGACCCTGCCACCCCACTGCAAGCCCCACCTGGTGACCCATAAGCCCCACCCACTGACCCCTTGCAACCCCACCCGCAGGAAGGAAGGCGGGGACCAAGGGAGGGAGGGAGGAAGGTGGGGAACAAGGAAGGGAGGAAGGAAGGCAGGTGGGGACCAAAGGAAGAACAGGGAGCCTGTTTAAAAAAACATGGGGTGGAGGAGGGGGAGGGAGGGGCGGGCCAGCCAGCCGTGAGCCACTCAGAATGGCCTGACGGGCTGGATTTGGCCCCCGGGCCGGACTTTGGGCAGGCCTGATCTAAACATTCAGACATGACTCCTAATTTTAAAAGGCCCCAAGGCAACAAGAACCCCTGTTCAGGTTTAGGGCTCAATCTGGGCATGTCTAAATATTGTTTTGCTTTCCTTCCACTATTCCATATTCATCTGATAGTTTGGGTTCTTGTTTATGTGTTACATTTTGAAAAGGAGAGAAAAAAAAAAAAGCATTTTAACTGTAACAATTTGATAGGTCTGACATTTCCCACCACTACTTCCATCTTTCTTCCCTCGTCTCTCTCTATATGTTTTTGACTAGGCTCTAACACAACTACCGTGACTTGAACTACGATGCCTTTCAGTATTAACGTTCCTAAGATCTGTCACTGTCACATCTTGCTAACACTCGGCGCATCTCATTTTCTAAATATAATGTATCACTGTTTAGTGGGGGGGAGGAAATGTAAATTACAAGAAGCCTAATCATGTTCAAGAAACTGAAAATATATGATCCCCAAGCCCCTCGGCACTCAGGGTATTATGCCGAATGCTTACCAATTAAACACAACAACACCGCACTACAAACCTATGGGACAGCAACATCAATTGCCATGAGCTCATTTATTCCCATTTTGTAGAAGTTCTACGGATTTCCACGAGTAGCTTGCCAGTCGGATGCAAGAGATAAAGCATAAGAACATGTCTAAGGGGAGAAGGAGCTAATAACTTTTCAACCCCATTCAGGACGCTTGATGCTTTCTTTACAGCTGGGTGGAAATCCTAAGAGCCAACGGGTGCTAAAACGCGAACAGAAAAGGACACCAATTAACGAAACAAGTTCACCGAATATTTTTGGGCCATCTCAAGTCTGCCAGACTATTATTGTGCTTTGTTCACACGCCCAGCCCTCCTTTGACATGGCAAAAGAACTTCATACTCCAGAAAAACCAACAGGAAACAATGTCACCGTAGACAGACTAATGCGCTCAGATGCAAAACAAAAAGGTGCTCTTGGTTTTAAATGCAGCTGCTACGACTTCATTAACCCTGTTCTGACATCCAGCTAACATGACTTTGGAGACATTCTTTGTCACCACAACCAAATCGTTGTATTGCATGCAGTTTAGGAGGCATCCTGAAATACAGTCACCTGGGTTTGATTGGACCTATGGATTGGGAGGGGGGCTTTACGCTTCAGTTTTATGCATTAACGTTTTTCCAGTTTTGGGAAATTCTTATTTTAAAAGAGCGCTGAAACAAAATTTGAACCAATTCTCGTTTGAATCTAGACTTCTTGATGCTATGCAACCCTGAATCAAAAACAAAACAAATAGGCACAGGTGTCATTTATATAAATGCAGCTTTCCTGAAAAATAGGAAAACCAGAGTGCCTGAAAGGTCAAAAGGGATGCAATCCAGAAAAAGTGTTATAAAGCTTTTTTTTTTTTTTTTTTTTTTGTATTTCAATCTGCTACCTTCTCAGGAACTGCTGGATAGCTTAGTGCAGTGGTTCCCAACCTGGGGTTAGGACCCCTGTGGGGGTCGAATAACCATTTCACAGGGGTCACCATGCACCAGTTAAGAAAACGGCACAAACGGCTTGGGTGTGGAGGAGGAGGGAGAGGAATGGGGAAAAAAATGAGTTACAGCTTGATAGGTTGAAGGATATGTCAGTCAATGGCACCAGAGGCTGCAATTGGCTGAGGGTGCCTGTAGAGGGAAGTTCTCTATGGCCCCTGCGCCAGTGGCCTGCCAAAGGGGGCTTGTGGGCTCTTCCAAGCAGGGAAAGTGGGTCACTACAAGCATGAGGAACTGTATTAAAGGGTTGCAGCATTAGGAAGTTTGGTAACGACTGGCTTATTGGTTTAGGTAGCTGCTGTGGAGCTAGAGGTTGGGAGTTCAATTCCCTGTTATGCCTCCTTGACAGGGGTGGACTTGATGATGCCGAGAGTCCCTTCGAGCTGTGCAATTCTAATATTATTTTAATGCAACACATCAACGGATCTTATTTGTCTGTCTATTCATCAGTCCCATCTATTCCTCCATCTAAAACCTAGAACATATTTCCTAACCTTATTTGGCTAGGTCATTCTCTCCCACACACGTAACAGGATGCTGAGCCTCTCACCTTAATTGTATCCAAGCCTGAATCTCCTCCAGAAATCTGTGATAAGGTCAGTGCCTCATATGCGAGAGCCATCCCATGAGCCACATGTCAAAACAAAATACTGTAGACCGCTGATAGGAAGTATACTGGCAAAGTAGTTTGCTATGGAGAACTATGTTACAGGCAACGCGGCACCTTTTTTGGTACTTCCGGTAGTAAAATAGGCACAGGTTCCCCACTTCTATTAAAAACTGCAGTGGCCCATTTAAAAAGAGAGGTCAAGAAAGAAAAAGTCCTTCCAGTAAAACCAGACGTTGTCCTCATTGCTTCATAGTGATGGCTACTGGTAAAGGCACAGGTGCTTTTCAACAACTTCAATATCTTAGTCAGCATAGACATGTCAGATCTCAATGAGGCTGGGACCCATCACTCCACCCATCTTTCTTTCTTTTCTTTTCTTCTGTGAAACAGATTGATAGATGAACAGATAGAATACCCAGACTAAGATCCTCATCAGCCAAGCATATGCATGGTGATGAATGGTAATTTTATTATTTCTCCTCATTCCCCGTGGTGCAGTGGTTAAATGCCTGTACTGCAGATAAAACTGTGCTCACAACCTGGGGTTCAGTCCCAGGAAGCAGGCTCATGGTTGACTCAGCCTTCCATCCTTCTGAGTAGGATGAGTACCCAGATTGCTGGGGGGGGGGCAATGTGTAGCCTGCACACTATAATTAAAATTGTAAACCACCCAGAGACTACTTGAAGTGATATGGGGCAGTATATAAGCAGAACACTTTGCTTTAAAGGTAAATAATAGGATCCACTTAGATAATCAATCTACATCACTGCTTTTATCAGAACTGGCACCCTCTTTCACCTGCTGTGCCCTCTGTCCACAGTAATTAGTTGGGGATTTCATATTCTCCAGTACTCCAAAGCAGGACTTTAGAGCATGTGTGCACTGCAAGAGGAAGGGGGCATTGACACTTCTGGGGGAAGCCATGCAATATAGCATGTGTATACAGTTAGATTCTGGACATTATCCTTGCCTATGATAAAATATAGGAAACAAAGCAGAATCAAATATTCTTGGAAAAAATTGGTCTAGGGGTCTGGAATGAAGCAGGTGAATGTTCTCAAAATGCATCCTTCAAGCCACAGAACAGATGGCTGTACACATGGACATCAATAGATGGCCGATACAGTTGTCACTCGCCATTTCACATTTCATATACAGCGGTCACAGTATATCATGGGACCGCAGTATATTAAACAAAGGACTCCTGGGATAAGCCTCATGGGCCATTTTGAGGCCTCCTTCACTTACCCCAGGCCTAGCCTGGATCACTGAAAACCACTTCCAGGCCCTCCGACAGGCTTCCCATTTCTGTTGGAGGCCCCAGAAATGGTTTCTGGAACAACAGAAGCGACTTCCGGAAAATTGGAAGTGACTTCCGGATCACCAGAAACCACTTCTGGGGCCCCTGATGTTCGGGGCAACACCAGGCCTCAGATAAGTGTAGGAGGCCCCATATAGCCCCCCGAGTCCCAACCCAACCCAGCATGCACATATTGTGGTTATTCCATTATTATGGATCAGGTCGGGTTCCTAAACCCTGCAATAAGTGGGGGGTTACTGTACAGAAAAAAATAGGCCACATAATCAGAAATAGGAAATGGCAAAGCTGCCATCCTTTCTTCTCCAAAAAGATAAGGAGCAGACTGTGACAATGATCATGAACTGTTAATATCAAACATTACAGTAAAGCTGAAGATGAGCACTAAAAGAATGCTAGTACCAAAATATAACTTAACACATGTTTCTGATGAATTTAAAGTCCACATAAAATATATATTTTCCTTACCAAACTCAGCTGACCATGAACCAGTTTTATGGATTGCAACCAGAGATATTAGAGAAGAATGCAAAAAGACAATTTATGTAGTAGGGCTGTTGAGGACATGACATTTTGGAGATTCATAAGAAAACCATAACTTGACAGCATGTAACATCGTAATGACAACAATAAAATTGTGTTTATTCCCAAGTAAATGGGTTTAGCATCAGGGCAGCAGAAACAATCCTTGTTTTTATTTTTGCTGTAGTCATGTTTGTGTGAGTTTAAAATGCCAACCTACACATGCTCAGATTATTTCTCTTTTAAATTAGAGCTGGCAAATAAGAAAAGATTTGAGGCTTGTTTGTTCTAATCCATCACAAATATATCCAGAAGTACAAGAGCATGAAATGACTACAGTAGGGATTCAGAGAATGTACATAAAAATTATGTGTTTTATAATAATACAGATGGTAGTCTGAAAGGACTGTGTGGGGTGTGTGATACAGCTTAAATCCATTAGTTCTAGGGCAGTGGTTCTCAACCTGTGGATCCCCAGATGTTCCTGGACTGCAACTCCCAGAAGCCTCCACCATTCACTGTTCTGGAAGGGATTTCTGGGAGTTGCAGTCCAGGAACATCTGGGGACCCACAGGTTCAGAACCGCTGGTCTAGTGTTTAAAATGACCACCAATGAGTGCAGTTAGGTAATTTAATGCATATAATACATCTCACATTACAGAAAAAAGAGGAAGAGAATATATCAAGAGCAAAGGCTTTCCTCCCCACAGCTATTCCACTTTTCTTCTTTTTCCAGATTCTGCACCAATACTGCTAGGCATCTAAAGGGATCACAAAAGCACATAAAGGATAAATCACTGTAAGGCATTTAAAAATGGGAATTTGTCCACCCAAAAAAAAGCCATCTAATTTTGCTTCTTTCATAGAAGCCATTGTCCTATGGAGAGGAGGGGAAAAGCAACTTTAAAATTATCCAGCAAATGGATTCACTTATGGTCAGCCTCTAACCCCTTGAAAATAAGTCAGAAACTTCTATTAATAACTGGCTTCCCTTCTTCTAATAGCTCGAGCCTATAGGCAGGCTTACCTGTCCAGACTAAACCGCTGAGTAGATGTGTTAATGGATGTTATTGCTGTCATGAATTACCTCCAGACACTGACAAAAGGAGTAATATAAGGTATATATTTTTAAAAAAGTACTAGCCAATGCATGGCTGAGTGATTGAGTCAGAAAATGAACCATACCATGGGGTTAGCAAATGATTTTTCATCAGCCAGCAGGCTATTAAGCACACCTAGATAATAAACGGGTGATTTCTGTGGTAATTCTTCTAGGTCCTCATCTTTTCCTTTTTAACATTCCATGGCACTATTAAAGGGTTTTCACATTATGTTGATCTACATGGTGGAGAGAGAGAGAGAGAGAGAGAGCCAATGGTGTACTTTAGTGGCAAAAGAAGTGCATGATTATTTATCATTGAATTTAACTCCCTCTGCATTGCCCCTGTCACATCATCTTGCAGAGCCCCACTGGAAGAAGTCCCCAGTTTGGGAACAGCAGGAGAGAGAGAGAGAAAAAACCCTTTGGGGTGACTACAATTCCCATTCTCCTTGGTCATGAATGGAGGGGGGGGTTACACTGTTCACTTAATGACATTTCTCAAGACATACATCCTCTAAGTGAACTCTAAGTGACCTGACTCTTGACCATAGCTTAGAAGCATTTTTAAATTTTTACAATTTATTTATTTATTTATTTATCTTGTAAAATTGTGGGGTTATTTGTTTTGTTTTGCATCTTGAAAGGTAAATAATCAGTTTGGTGCTTTAGATTGAATGAGTAGCATCGAAATGAGCCATGTTGCCTCTTTCTAATGCAACCAAGTGCCCTCCTTCACAGAAAACAGTCTTCTACAGTATATGGGGCCTTCGGTAAATTAAAAATAAAAATTCTACCTACTCCAACCCAAATATCACTTGGTCACAGTCCTGCATTTCTATTTCAAACACCAACATGCAAAATGTTAAGTTTAACACGGATTTCCAATTGATGAATTGCCTGCTGGTCACAAACAATTGTTTTCCATTAATTGCATTTGTTTGCCTAGTTTTATAAAAATAGTCAGCACTCTAGGAGAATCCTACTTGCAGATGACTGAGAGATGTGGAATTTGAATGCATGAGTGAATAAAAGTATACAGCTCTTCCCAAATTTGTACCTATAGTGTACCAATGTTATGCAAACCCACAAGGTCTTTTGCCCTGTTTCGTGCCATTTTATTTATTTATTTATTTATTTTATTTTTATACCGCCCATCTTCCCATCTTATACTACTTCAAAAGTAGTACACGTGATACCTTTAGGCTACTAGAAAAATAATTTTAAAAGTTGCTAATATTTCAAGGGCAAAAACCCTGTGAGCCCTGACATGTTGTTTGAAGGACTGGGACAATAAAAACACCATCCTTTATTTGTCTGTGTAGATTCTCACTCATCCAGGTGAGTTTATCTGGAAACTGAGTCACGGCAACTGGACTTCTTTTTCTTGAGAGATAGAAACATTTTGCTGCTCATCCGAACAGCTTCATCCGTCTGAAGAAAGCTACTGCGAGTCCCCCATCTAATAGTCCGCTTTGACCTCTTGTCACCCTGGTCTGAAACAGGCTCATAAGATGAACAATAGGCTCCTAAGATGAACAATGGCCTGAATAGGCTTGTTAGGTAGAGAACAGTATCCATAGCCTTACGGTGAACAATGGCCTAAGGTGCTGAAACCCATGAAGTATGGGTCGTTAGCTAGGGCCTGTGTGGTGAAGGTTTATTGATTTGTCTGGGTATTGTTGAAAGCACAGCCTGATAAGTAGCAGATAGACTGTGCCTGAGGCCCCCACCTCTGTTGACTGAGACATGTCAAGGGTCTGGGGCGCCTGGGGACAAAGTTGTTTTTGCACCCCTCTGGCCGTCCCCAAATGCATTGCATCCAGCCAGCAAGGGGGGGCAATCCTGTGGGCGTGGGGTGGGCAGGCGTGCCCTGGTCAGTGGGACAAATTAGGGGCCAGGCAAGGCGACAGGGGTGGGCCGGAGAAAGACGCTCCTCCAGGCTGGAAAGGAGGGCTGGCCAGTGGCGGCAGAGGCTTCAGTATGGCAAGCGAGCCCTGGTCCCAGCTGGAACGCCCAGGCCAGCCGGCCAACTAGCCAACAATGGTGCACCGCTGTGCTCTTCTGCTCCTCCTGCTCTGGCTGCTGCTAGCTGGTGCAGTGGTGGAAGAGGCAGAGACGGCTGCGACAGAGGGGGTCCCGTCGCCAACCCTTAGCCGGGGGAAAGGAGGACTACTGGCGAGAGGGCAGGTGCCCCCAGATTGCTGCACCTTGGGCAAATGCACCTCCCCCCGATACACCCTTGTCTGTTGTGAGAGGGGTTTTCAATGCTCACATGAATGGCTTCCCTGACCCCTCTCTCAAATTGCCTATCTTCTCTGTCTTTACTTCAGATGCAGCCTCAGAACATCTAAGCTCCGGGCCTCAATTAAGAAACTACCTGGCACATTTTCCATCTTGCCAAGGATTTTAAATCTAAGAAATAACTCCTGGCAACTCCATCTCTTGACATGTTTTAACCTGTTGGTACAGTGCTGAGGAAGAGGATTTTTGCCTTCAAACTATAAGCAACGTTTTTATTATTTTTCTAGTAGCCTAAATGTAAATGTTCTACTTTTGTATTTGGTTTTTGAGATGGCTATACAGCTCCTCAACTTGTTTTTCTCTCTTTTAGTGATGTGTTAGCAACCATCATAGCATTTCCTCTGGACACATTAAAATTCAAAGTCATTCAGAACTGGCTGAATTTGTTTGTTATTTGCACTACCAATTTTAAAATGGAACTGTTCTCATTTAACCTCTAAAATCAAAGAATCATAGAAATTGGCAGCTCCATGGGGCTAATGGTCCCAGATAGGAACGTTTTGCTGCCCTGGATCAATCACATAGTTGTGAAAAGTACTTTTGCAGGCTTCTGAAGCCTTAAAAACAGTCCGTCCTCTTTCGCCGCTTGACATCTTCCCACCCGCCCACCTACTGGTAAAGAGAATGAGAGCAGCTGGTCGCTTTGGGGGCGGATGGGAATTTTTGACCATTACCCTGATTGGCAATTGGGTGGTGGTGAGTTTTTGCCCATCCCATTCTCATTACCAAGTACATATACAGTAAGTCGGTCACAACCTGGCAGTTAGTGCAAAGTTGTCAGTCCTAGGTGAGTTCATCGTTTTGGTCCCATTAATGGGACTGGGCAGCCTTTAATAGAAGGTCAATTATTTTAGGTTAAGGATAGTAGAAGTTTAATAAGATATTATGGCTACTTTGAGGGAATTAGTCTCCCGGGGTAGAATTAGATCCTGATTAATATGAATTAGGACGTTATTCAGGTAAGAATAAGAATGGCCTTAAGGTCAAGTTCATTGGACCAAAGTTATTTGCACTATGGTGGGCCCCCTTTAAATTTTCTGGATTACAGATTCTAAAACTAAGATTTAAAAAAGTTGTGGCCCAATTTAAAATCCAATATTTGATGTCATGTATTTATTTTGGGACTGCGGGTGCAAAGTAGAATCATAGAATGGTGAAGTTGCAAGGCCATTAAGCCCAACCCCCTGATCAATGCAGGAATACAAATCAAAGGATATCTGCTAGTTGGCATAAATGTTGAACGTCTCCAATGAAGGAGCACTCACCACCTCTTCAGGTAATTGGTTCCATTGCCATACTGCTCTGATTGTTAGAAAGTTTTTCCTGATATTCAGCCGAAAACTGGGTTCTCTTAACCTGAGCCCATTGTTATAAAATCACAGTTGGTATCACAAACTGTATCCTTGTATTACAATGGTACAGTTATAGAGCCATGCCTAGAGATGGGCATGAAATGAATTTTTGTTTCATTTTCCATTTTTCATTTCATTCCCTAACAAAATGAAAAACAAAATGACCCCTCAAATAAAAAAAAAACAAAAATGAATTTTTTTGCTTTGTTTCCTTTCACTTTTCATTCCCCCAATCGGGTGCATCTTCCCCTACCTGAGGCTGGGGAGGCCTCCTGCCGCCTGGCGCAGCCACTGCTGCCACCAATCCCCCGCAGGGAGGGCTTCTGTGGTACCAGGGAGGCCTTGGTTTAAAAAAAGTGCCACCTGACAGGGCCTCATGAGCCAGCTGGTCAGTGGTTAAAAAAAAGAAGAAGAAGCACCTACCAGCAGGGCCCCACAAACCAGCTGGTTGGCAGTAAAACAAAAAAGCACCGACCAGTAGGGGCCCACGAGCCGGCTGGCCAGCAGAAAAAAAGAAGAAGTGCCAACCGCCAGGGTCCAGTAAGCTAGCTGGTCAGTGGTAAAAAGGAAAAGTGCCTACTAGCAGGGCCCCATAAACCAGCTAGTCGGCAATTTTTTTAAAAGCACCAACCGGCAGGGGCCCGTGGGCCAGCTGGTTGGCGGTTTTTTAAAAAGTGTTGACCATCAGGGTCCTGTGAGCCAGCTGGTCAGTAGTTTTAAAAAAGTGCCAACCCACTGGCAGGGACCCAAAACAGTAGTAAAGAAAAAATGAAAAACAAAACAAAACAATTTTTTTAAAAAACTTTTCAAATGAAACAAAACAACCCAAAAAATGAAACGAAACACCACTTTGGTGTTTTGTGACCATCTCTAGACATGCCCCTTATTTTGAAGGGAGGGGATATCCACTGAGCCCAATTCACAATGATTCCTTGTAGTTTAACACTAGATCTTCGAGCAGTGTGCCCTTTGCACTCACCATACTAGCCCATGGATATTGCTTTGCTTCCTATCCACCTTGAAGTTCAAGAGAGGAAACTCTCTTTATTCCTGGATTCCACACAAATTTAGAATTTGAAAAGGCCATCTTTTCATTTTCAAAGGTTTTTACCCATTTTCACAAGCTCAGTCTTGCGGTGTTCTTTAAAAATAATGTTTAAGGCCTGTGTTTATTTATGTTTAAGTTTTTGACCCATTCCCTGTGACCAAGGCACCTGACTCAACAGAGAGCAACAGTAAAATGCAATAAAACAACAACCTTAAAACACTCACATAAAATTATCTAAAAACCAGAATTCACTAGAACAACCATAAAACAGCAATCCCTCAGATAGTAAAACCTGCAATAAACCATAAAAGCAAGCAGAGAATGTTAAATATCAATTTGTCAAATTCAGTACTCTCATTTTATAACTTGGCTCTTTTAAAAAGACCCACCCACACCCTTAAATCACTCCCATCACCCAGGTTACTAAAAAGTAGCTGATTCAGCAGGTTTCTCCTGTTTTTACTCATACGTAGCATAGACACATTAAAATCAATCCAACTTCAGCTAGTTTTGACTGTGGGTTCTTCTAAGCATTATTATATCTGTAACCGCCATGTTGACTGAATCTAGAGCATCATGGCTCCAGGTTCAAATGTGAATCTTGTGGTCCTACCACAATCATATTTCATTTGATCTCCCCTTACCATTCCTTTACTGAGTCTGAAGGTACCTGTCTGGATATTACTTCTCTTTAAATAGCACCCAATAAGAAAGTATATTGTGATCCATAAAAACTCGTGGTGCAATAAAACTGTTCATTTAGATATAAAAATTCTACGTGTCTTCATTGGTTTGGTCTTTCTTTTCTTCTTTTCTCTTTCTTTATCCATATCAGTGCACTGTGCAGTTGAAAAGTATGGACCTATATGCAATATATTCAAGCCATTCCCTATATCCAATTTGGTTAGAATACTGCTAAGAGGCACTGTCTCCAACCCACTGACTTGAGTTATATGGCAGCTCTCCCTTGTGGAGCTGGGTCTGAAGCAGCCATTCGACATATGCTGTCAATATGTGATGTTTGTCGCAGTCTCCAGATGTGCTACATCCATTTGTGGTTGCAGAGCCGGCGCTAGGGATTTTTGTGCCTTAGGTGAGGGGCGGGGGCGGGGCAGGGGTGGGGGCAGGGGCGGGGTGGCTTGTGGGTGGTGGTGGCGGCAGCGGTGGGGGCGGGGCAGCAGCAGGGGGCCGGGGGCCGGGGCGGCGGATGGCGGGGGCCGGGGACGGGCACAGGGGTGGGGGGCGATGGGCGTGTGGGACGGCAGGCAGCGGGGGCAGCAGCGGGGGCAGGTGGGCGGTTGCAGGGGGCGGGGTGGCAGGGAGTGGCAGATGGCGGGGGACGGCGACGGGCACGGGGGGGTGGCGATGGGTGATGGGGACGGCAGGCGGATGGCAACGGGCAGCGGGGGATGGACAGCGGTGGCCAGCGGCGGGGGAGGCAGCAGGCTGGCCAGCGCCCTAGTTCGCCTTAATGGACGCGCCGGCCCTGTGTGGTTGTTGCAGACATCAGACAAGAGGTAGATACACTTTGTCAAAGCCCCAAACAACACACTGTAAATGGAACACATTCTAGGGGTTGGTTGCAAGTGGTCCTCCAGATCATATTCAGCTGGACCTCCTTAGTTTTGCCTAAGCTAGATGAGAGTTGTGTTCAAAAAACTTTGGAGGACCACAAGCTGCCCACTCCAACTTAGTGCACAATATCATGTTACCACCACACTATGGTTTTCCCTTCACACCTTTGATTGCATCTCATAAGGCAGAAAGAACTGATAACAATATGATAACTGAAAACTTAACACTGTGTGTATATTTTGGAAGTATCACACCCCTCTGATATGTGTGTGTATGTGTGTGTATAATCAATTATATTAATTTCACCTGTAGACAAAACTGTTTCCACCAATAAACAGGTATCTCTGGTTTCCCTTAATCACACACAAAACAAATACAGTAATACCTTGGTTTAAGACTAACTTGGTTAAAGAGCATTTTGCAAGATAAGCAAACATTTCTAGTAAATTTTGCCTTGATCAACAAGCAATGTTTTGCAATACAAGCATTTGAACAAGTCACAGGATCACAAGTGAGCCAATGCTCTCTCTCTCTCTCTCTCTCTCTCTCTGTGTGTGTGTGTGTGTGTGCTCCACTGCTGGATTATAGGTGGTTTTCTAGAATGTTCTGTCTCAAGCAAGCCTCAAAAGAGGGGGGAGAGAGAGGAAGGCAGGTTTCGGTTGTACCCTCCATGAAGGTTTTCAAAGGCGAATGCACTTTTTTCCTTTCCTATATATATGTTTATTTAATTTGTTTTCAACATCCTTTCTTAATTTTTCAAACCATTTCTAGTCATGGAGCAGCTGGTCAAGTGTGTATAGGGCTACAAATTACACTTTTATTATTGTCACATTAAAAACACAGAGTAAAATCCAGTTGTTAGTTCCAAACAGAGGAGATTCCACAGCCAGGTACGTAAACCATGGTGTGGATGTGGACTTCCTGTGGGTTTTGGAATTTTGTGCGTACTGTATGTTGTCTATAGGACCCCAGAACAAATCATCTGAGATTCCATTATTTCTTATGGAGAAATTTGCTTTGATATAAGAGTGTTTTGGTTTACAAGCATGCTTCCAGAATGGGTTATGCTCGTAAACCAAGGTATTTCTGTAGTCTTAGTCTGAGGATACATTGAGCTGCAGCTCCCTTCATTCTGAAGTTTAAATTGAACATTGAAACATAACATATACAGTAGAAAGTTCTGAACATATATAGAATAATATATAAGGATTACAATGCTATCTTAAATATAAAATGTAAATGAATAGGAGGTTCCTCTGAGGATGTACAGAGATATTTCTTCCAGTTGCTTAATACTTACAACTAGGGATGGGCAGTTCATTTCAGAACCAATCAGGAGCTGTGCAGGGATAGGCATCATCCCGCCTCACTATCTGATTGGCCAGCACCATGGAGAAGCAAAGATTATGTTGGAGCCTACTTCCTTGTTGGAGCTCAGCTCCATGCGGGCTCAGAACAAGGTAAGTGATTGGCTGCTTGTGTGTTGGAGGCTCCCAAACACCACCTGGGCTCACACAGGTTGTTTCAAAATGCCCATCCCTACTTACAACCAGTCCCAACCTGGGATTCAAATGAGAACATAACATAGAAATGAAATTATTTGAAAGGTAGAATTAGCTTCTATGACTGTTATTTTACAGATTGAGAAGTAAATTGTAAAGGTGAATGAAATACTTTACTAACTGAATGTATTAAATCATGACTTTAAAAAAATAATTTAAATCAGGCAAAAATGGCACTTTTCTTTGCATTTGAGGGTTATTGAGACCAGAGAATCAAAACACAACCTGGGAGGCATGAATTAATATGGGAAAGAAAACATTCTTAAGGATATGTTAAGGATATGTTTGCAGCAAACATGCTGTTTTTTATATGTTGCTGCCTTTCTTCATTTATTGCAATTACTATAATTTTTGAAAAATAAAATTTACATAGCTACCTGGTAATTACATACTGCCTTGTGATGTTCTGCAAGCAATAATTTTCCCTAAGATTCCTAAAATGTTTTGCTCTTTATCTTCTTGGACATCTTTTTGAAACTTGTATTTCTATCAGCTTTACGACTACACCACTTCCTGCCACCCAACGGAAGAGGACCTCTCCCAAGCACTTGCATGCTAGCTGTTTCTTCCAGGGAATTTTTACTTGAATAATTTGGGGTTCTAGCTGCCTGTTCCAGAAGAGTGACCTGAATGGCAGCCGTTCTTGCAATACCCTCCAGTGCAATCCGAGAGTTGTGATCGAGGTGATAAGAAGTTGGAGGGGATGGGAAGGGAATGATAAAAATAAAAAAATAAAAGAGATACACATAGAGAGCAAGCAACAAGGGATGTCATTACAAATGGGCTAATACACAATCTCAGATCCTTCCTAACCCATTCCCACTGATGCAGCAATGCAACTTTGTTATTACATTCAGGGAATGCCGCTTTGACTTTTTACTCCCAATTTCCACTCATGAGTAGATGGGATTGGGCCTGCTGGAACCAAACATTTGGAGCCTATTAATTAAGTCTGATGCTGCATCAAAATTCTCCTAGCCCTGGTCACGAGCAAGAGTCTTAACCATTGGCAGGGCCTGCAACTGATGAGGCATTTAAGGATGTGCACAATACTTATTTTTCCAGCCACTCAAGTGTGCAAAGCATTCTGCGGTTGCCATTGCATTAATCTTCACAGCATCCTCGTGAGGCCGACAGGTTAGTATTAGTGTCCCTGATTTAATGATGGAGAACTGTCTGAGGCTGAATGAAAGCCGTGAGCCCCGGTGGGGGCTAAAGAAGAGGCACAAATTGAAAACCTTGTAGAGATGTGACAATTCTGCCACAGCCTACTGACGAGGCCATTTTTAGTTCTGAATTGGGATTTCGAGGCCTATAGAAAATAATTGAAAGGAACATCTAAAGGTTCTGTTGTCAGGATCGTACACTTGTACTGTGGAAGATTACATTTTAAAAACTGATTTTTTTTTTGTTCATAAGGTGTTGAAAAATGTTCAACTTACCCATTCTCTTGTGTCTGTTGAGCATTTTCACAGTGCTCAACACTACGGCTCTCTGTGTTATGTTCCTTACCACTTACAAATCACAACACCAAAGAACCTGAGTTCTACCATGACACAGACAAAGCCACCCCTTATCTCCAAGAAGAACATTTCCATGTTGACAGAGACCTTCTGCCACTAAATTTATGATTTACGGCAAATTTAACGGATATCAGGGCAAGTCTTGGTCATATAACTGCAGCCTTATATACCCAACTGCGCAAACAACGTACAATGGATACCTCAGTGGTTTGGGCATCTGGCTGAGAGTTCTGTTTCTCCACTGTGTTGAGAAGAAAGGAATTCATACTACTAGTGTTGAGAAACCCTGAATCCCATCCAGCATGCTTCTCAGTCTCACACGTATTACAGTGGTACCTTGTATAAAGGAATTAATTCGTTCCAAATGAAATTATGTTAAGCAAATTTTCCTTTATACAAATTTCCCATAGGAATGCATTGGAAACGGAGTAATCCCTAATCGCGACCATTTTTATGTTGTACGGATTCGCCCTATAGACAATTCTGTTAAACAAATTTCCCCATCTCCTAATTTTTTTTATGTTGTATAGATTTTATGTTATACAAACTGTTTGTTATACGAGGCTCTGCTGTACTTCTGTGCCGGTTCAGCACCATTGTGTTACTCTCTCTTTCTTACAGACGTACCAAGTGTAGTCCCTTAGGCATCTCCAAAAACCAAAACATACATCACCCAAAAAAAGAGGAAGAAGGGATATGCATATCCTAATTTATATGTACAGATGCAAAACTAGAAAGGATTTTAATGACTTGAATAGAATTATAACCACTTCATCTGAGGCGCGCGGGGGGGGAGACTGTGAGCAGGAGACACTCTGTGTGTCCGTGTTTGCTGTTGAGGTGCTTCCTGGCTAGCTGTGGATTAACAAATTCAAGGCCTCTGGCATGGTTCCTTATGGTTCCTTTCCTTTATATCAGATGCGGGCTAGATAGTCTAGAGAGGACACCTACAAAGGGAGCCTTGCCTTTTGATCTTCCTATGCCCTATGGAGGACAAGCTGTTCTGTGACTATGACTGAGTAGTGAACATGAGAAAAGCCACTGCAATATTAAATTCTACCCTCCCCCACCTCCCGCTACGCACACCCACCCAATAAGCTCTCCAAATTGTAGTAGGATGGCTAAGTCTTAATGGAAATGTCCCTCTCCTGGAAATGTTTTAATTTTTATCCATCCCCCCCCCTTAAGTCAGATCTACAAGTGTGTTGTCTGAGAGCGGATCCCCCACCCTCCACCCCCCGCCAACTTTCTGTAGCATTAGTGAGGGGAGAATTCAGCCGCTCTTCCCGCTCAGCCTATGGCTCTTCTCAGCTCAGGCTGCCAGGATGAATCCCACTTTGTTGCTCAGTGCGGTTGTGACTTTTGTGACGCTGATCTCCAGCGACAAGAAGCTGGCTTGCGACCTGCCATTCATTTCTGGGTAGATGTGAAAATCTCCTTACAGATTTCCACCGAGCTGACAATAAGCGGCATATGAGCAATCCTATATCCTGTGCAGCGTTTTATAACTAATGCCTTTTCACTTGGCAAGGAGGGAGAAAGTAAAAGGGAGAAGGGGGGATCTAAACAATGTACATTGTTCTGCCTGAGATGTTTCCTTTCCTGACTTTTTCCCCTGCCCCTTAACGAGAGAAGAAGAAGAAGGAAAAAAGAGAGAGGAGGGGGGGGAGGAAGGAAAGGAGAGAGAAAAGGAAGGAATCAAATAGAGCCCGTGTCCCCTTACACATTGTCAAATCTGTTCTCATGTTACTTCCATAAGATCAGGAAGCTTAGCCTGTTTCTGCATTACTGAGTAATCAATTTGTCATCACTATCAGGAAGCACAGTAAAGCCATCAGACAAAATGAATTACAGCTGTAGGCCGTGGTCAGGAGTTGGAAATATGTCTACTCTATATGTTATGTATTTGCACAAGAGGCCTATGGCAGACCGGGAGGTATGGATGTACTGCTGTATTTGCCCTCTTTGTACACAGAGATAAAGGGACCCCACCAGCAAGTGGGAGAAACGCTAAGAAAAAGAAGTACACAGAGATAAAGGGATAGGGCTACTTTGAATTGGATCCTCCTGTGTGCAAAAATAAATAAATAAAAATAATTGCACTGTTGCAACATCAGTCTCTCTAATCCCCCTATCTGTCTCCTTGCAACGTGGAACAAGAAATAAACACACAAAGAGAGAGACATTAGAGACACATATTGTGTGCTTTTGGGTGTTCTTGCTCATGCGCCCTGTGGAGAACATGTGGCTCCATTACTACAACTGTGTAGTGAATGTGAGATCGGTCACTGCACTGTTGAATTCAAAACCACCGCCACTAGAACTAAACTAGGAACCAACTGAAACTAAACCCAGACAAGACAGAGGTGCTTCTGGTACACCAAAAGGGAAAACAAGGGATAGGGATGCAACCTGTAATGGATGGGATTACCCCCAATGAAAAAAAAAAGTATGTAGCTTGTGGGTGCTCCTGGACTCATCCCTGAACCTAGATGCCCAGGTCACAGCCATGGCCAGGAGTGTATCTACACAGTTAAAACTAGTACTTCATTTATGCCCGTTTCTTGAGAAACCTGCTCTGATCACTGTGACGCATGCCCTAGTGACATCATGCCTGGTCTACTGTAATGCATTCTATGTGGGGCTGCCAATGGAAAGTCTCGGAAAACTTCAACAGGTCCAAAATGCAGCAGCCAGATTGCTGACTGTGGCGTCACATTACACCCATACTAAAGCAGCTCCACTGGCTGCCAATCAGCTATTGGGCACAATTCAAAGTGCTGGTTTAAACTTACAAAGGACAAAATGGCCTGGGTCAAAGCCTCAAAGATCGAATCTCGCAGTATGAACCAGCTCGGGTGCTAAGGTCATCAGGAGAGGCCTTTCTCTCCATCTCACCACCTTCACAGATGCTCCTCAAAAGAACACATGAAAGGCCTTTCTCTGTTGCTGCTCCCAGACT